>CM030007.1:67541719-69013878 GCA_017639485.1 Pluvialis apricaria
TTTAAGACTACTTTGATGTATACTGCCAATTAGTAATTCATACAGCACGTTTGATCTAGAGGTAAGTCACAGGACTTCAGCCTTCCTACAGTTAAGGATCCTGGTTAGGCACTTCCAATAGTCAGTGGGGAGAAACCACTATCTCCAAATGGTGGTTCACCCCTGGTATAGGTGACTCTCCAGTCTCACCGTTGGGAGAAGACTATCTCGTTCAATCAATTAGAGAGACTGTCTGGATGACAGATTCAGATTAGACACCATTGATAGGTGCCCATGCACGACTGCTGCCTTCAGTGTAAGATGTGAGTGAGGTGTTTCTGAGCAATTGCCATTCCCAGCAGTTGATTCAGAATAACCTCGTAGTAATGAAAAAGGTCATTGGGCCACAGTCCACCTTTGTAGCTGGGTTGCTCTCAAGGTGCTTTGACTGGCAGAAGAGATGGACCCAAAGAAGGAAAGGAACTTGATCTTCTTGGATATTGTATTTGGAGATTTGATTTCCGTTTCTCCTCTCAGCAAAGTCAAGAGATGGAAGAAATCTTCCAAAGACTTATGCAGTACAGCAATAGCAGCAGCAAGCACTGCTGCAATTTAAAAAGGATAGATGAGTTTGAACAATGTTCAGTTGAAAATTTAATATCTAAGTGCTGCAGGGAAAGAGAAAGTGTATTCTAAGAGTGTGGTTAAGTTTTGGCATCACCCACTTGAAGAACTTGACTTTACCCCTAAGAATTTAATATTATTGCAGCAGACACAAGGTGGTTTGGTTTTGTTTGTAATCAGAATTGATAACTGAATTAAAATGGGGGGAAGGGTGGGCAAATTATAGGAGGGGGAAAACTACTTTTTAATTGTCTTTACGAGACAAAATTACCAACCTTGCTTGAACACCGTTATCATTTCCCACCTGAGTCAAGACATCCCTTGCTTGCTCCAAATACTTTGTAAGCCTTGTCCAGAGTGTGAAGAGATATTGCACTCATTTTGGAGAAATGGTCAGCTGCTAGATTAACTAATTCTAAAGTAAACAAAAGGAAATTAATTATCCTTTAATAGCCTTGGCAAGAGCAAACTGAGTAGGAGAAAGATGCAGATCATGAAACAAAAGTCCTCTTTCTAACTTTGGGACCACAGTATATACCCTGTGTATATCATGCAAAACCAAGGACTGGCACAACTGCTGAGTTTATGTAGTGTCACTGGACACTGTTGTTCCCCGCCAAAGACCTGGTGTGGCAGCAGCTAGCAGGTGCTGAACGCTGTTACTCCCTGGTCTTCCCTTGTTCCACCTACAGTGCTGCTGGCTTTCCAGCATCAGAGACTCCTTTGGTAGCATTTGTGTCATCTAATTTTAAATGTCCACATCTGAACTTGTTACTTCCAGATTTCTTCATAGCCAGTGGAAAAAACAGGTGCAGTTCTAGAGAACTACATTTTAGACATGTGCTTTAGGAAATCAGTCATACCCTTGAAAAATACCTCTTTCTTTCCACTGACTTTACAGAGGGTTCAAATCACCAGCTCAGATACAGACTTCAAGAATACAGACTTTTGGCAAGGTGCATCCCACTCAGTTTGTCTGTATATATTTTCAATCACAGAGCCATCTGCAATGCAATTCTGATTAACTGAAAATAAGAAATTGGTATCTGTTTTTTCAGTTTCTTCAGTGCAGGACATTGAAATGTTCATCTTTGGCAGCTATTTCACTTCCCAGCATTGCTTGCAGTGCTACTGTTAAATTAAGCCGAGCTGCTTCCTTTTCTCTTCATTGACCCTCTAGCAATTGCCTTGTTCTCTTTATTACACCTTAGTTTAATGTCAACAGTTTTATGCCAGACCTAATCATTTGGATGCTCGAATGACTTCACAGAAAACTAAAAATGAGGAAAAAAGTCCCTTTAATATATTTAGATGGAAATTATAGCAGATAATTAACTGTAAAACACATTTGTATAAGTGAGATTTACTGAGTCCATACACCCAAACCAAGCATAATTAAAGTTATTACATTCATTACTTGGACAGTGGTTTTACTTTCTGTGTTCCCTAAGATATGCCACTGATTCTTATAAGATAACTTTTCAGCTTTTATTTCCAAGCCAGGCCGACAGGAAAAAGGCATTCAGTGTGAGGGACCCCGAGTTCCTAAAGAGTCCCCATGCACACCCATGTCTTCAGGAAATACCTGGTTTCACTTTGCGGTGCAGAGTTTAACACATAAACTGCCTTTGGGAATACAGAGAGAGAGATGGAAGAAGCAGAGAGGGAGGTTAAGAATGGCCATATTTTGAATAAGCTTCCTTTCTCTGTGCTGGATGTCAGGCATCCCAGATGAGCCATTTCTGGCCGCTCAGAGGAATCACAAACTTTTTGTTATCACAGAGACTTCAGAGAAGTACAGTACAAAGAGCCTTATCATTTATTTCAGTGTCTTTACTCTAAATAAATACCATGCAAATCATTAACAAGCACAGTGTTCCCCATAGTGAATCTAATATCCTTGCATGCATTTGTATTTTCTTCTGCTATTTGTTGGACGTAAAAGGAAATAAGGGGCACCTTTATAAATTTCTGCATGGAGTTTGCCTGAAATAAGGCACCCAACAATGAAAAGACAAAAAAAAAAGTCTAAAAGACTTCTTATGGAACAATAGTATATTTCACTATGTCTAGTACTGGTTTTCACCTTCTCCTTAAGAGAACATTAACTTAATTCTAGATGTAGTCTAATATACTCTACATCATCCACAGTTGTTTTCTCCCATTGAACTCTGTTTTGCATCCAGCAGGAGCTCTGTGGAAGAAAGAACTGGTGAATCAGGACCGTAAAATCCATTTTAGGATTTGGGATATATCCTTTTTTCTGAGACATCTATCTTGGGTCCTGTCCACAAACATTTGTTTGGGCTTAAGTTGTGTCTCTCTCTGCCTCCTGGGCAAGAGCCAGACTTAGTGAAACTGGCAGCAGCAATGATTACAGGCACAGCCAGAGGTGGTATTTACTGCAGAGGTGGTGTGTTGAGGACACAAAGAATACCTCTTGGACTTGTTAGAAGTTCAGTTGCATTGATCATCTATGTAGCAGTTATCATTGCTGGCCTTCAGAAAGAAATAGACTCTCCTTAATTTACAGTACAACAGCAATAAAACTTTGGTGAGTTTGTTTGTGGTCTTGGTTCAGCAAAAAATGTTGAATACAAAACGTTGATACAAAACCATGTTGATGCTTCCTTTTATTACTAAACTATAGTGGCTATATTCACAAAACTGACTTCTGTATAGAAATCAGGCATGAAATGTTATATCTGTTCTACCACCACTGACAAGGAATAGAATGTTGTCCCTTGCTTTTGAACAGAGCAGGGCTGGACCCTAGATCTAGGTGCTTCCACCTAGATGTCCCCTGTGAGACTGTATTTCATTTGAAAAGAATAGGAATCATACAAACAACAAGGATAAGCTTCAATGTCAGTACGTGGAGTTTTTATACAGCAAAACCCAGCTGAAGAGTTGATGCCAGAAACCTTTACATTCTACAAAGAATCCCCAGTTTGTAAAATTAAGTGGTATTTATCACTGGGACTTGCAGAGCCCGGTGGGGAAAGAGGTTAATCAACCCGAGAATCCCTCCGACTTTAAGACAAACCTGCCACCAACTATCCACTGTCATTTTCTTTTAAAAACATCTGTACATATCTCATTGAGATCCATACATTATGTCATCAAACATTATACTACAATGAACATAAATGTGTATCCTCCCTTTAAAATGTTTAAAATACATTATTAAAATGCACAGAAAGCTACACGATAGTTGTTCTAGACTTTTGTAATAAAATACATTGCAGGACAGATAAAATACCACATAGTTTTCTTTGTGGTGGGTCGTTGATGGTTTTTTCCGAGAGAGAGCAGCTGAGCTGGGATAGTAAAACTCTGAAGATCTTATGTAATCACTTATATTTTTTTTTTACAGTAACACCTATTCATTTTTAGTCTAAGTTTTCAAAACATTTTAAAATTATGTTTATGTAAATTCTTGTTTGTCCAAGGACACATACAGGAGTTCTCTGCCAATAATGCTTATGCCCCTGCTGAGCACCTGGTAAGCTGCTTTTCTGGTATGAAGAAACAGTTAAGCATCTTAAAATGTATATCCCAATGTGGTAAAGCACACACTTAAAGCACTGACCTTTTACATGCACACCAGACAAAATATTCTTTAAACATTAAGACTCAAATGAGGAAGCAGGAGTGAGATGCCAACTTTGTAGCTTGTATCGCATAACCTCACTGAAAACAGCAGGGCTGCGTGGATGGAAAAAAAAAAGGGGGGGGGGGGGACACAGAAAAACGTTACCAGTAGGTATGCGGGGTAGAACTGTCACTGTGACTGTAAAAGTCTTAACTGCTGAGAGTTTGGTTTGTGGTTTTCATGTTGCACGCAGGTATGTGAGTAGCTTGTTAGCCACTGTAATTAATAGAACTGGGAGCTTGGTGCTTTGTGGCAGGTAAGAGTCGGATGCAGCAGCGCCAGAGACGGGGAGGAGGAGAGGTACCACCGCCCGTGCTGTACCTCGGGACCCCGCGCTGCAGACAACTGGGGGGCTGCAGGCTCAACATCTGCCCTCCCGTCCCCTCGCATAAACCCACCGCTGGGGGACACCTGGCCAACGCAGCCCGTTGCACAGGAAGGGTTAGCTGCAGGCAGCTGTTCGGAGAATTCCCAAATCTCTGATTTAGTGTGATCAATTGCATGATTAGGCTGGATGTTGTGGAGAGTGGTGATTATCTAATGGGGGCACTGTGATCTCTGTTACAAAGAAACTCGGCTGGGGAGGGAAAACTCGCATGAGACATCAATATGCATGTATACAAAATACCTCGAGGCATCTGTGCAACCAACAGGCTGTAAGTTAATAGAGCTTTTTCTCTGTTAAGTCAGTGGAAGGACACACACTTGCATTACATCTGTGTCAGAAAGTGAACCTTAGCATTAGCGGTGTTCTTTCAGCTAATGCATTTAGCCACACCAAGGTACCAACTTAATCGCTGAGCTATTCAGGAGGTATCAAGCACAGACATTAAATAGGATTATGCAACAGGCGTCTGCTCTTGCTAATTAAAATGTGGAAAACAGCCAGTATCAAATTGTTTTGCTTAGACAATTCGTGGCTGGTTTAGGTAGTTCAGCACATACTGCAGTGGTTTCACTATTTGGTGAGACTTCTAAGATTTCAGAATGACCCATGTCGTTCTAATCAGACTTTAAGTACAGCCGATGTCATTTTGCCCAAAAAGAAACTTAAAACTGTTTTATTGAATTAGGATTTTTAATAAGTAATTGTCATTTTATTTATGTATTTTGGAAAATAATATTCTTAAGCCTGCACTCTATAAATTATGTTCACCAGTATCTTCAGCTACCAATTTCACCTATGTTTCAACTAAATTATGGGCCATCAGTGCTTTTAGAAAACTCTTCTTTAGTTTAAAAAAAAACATATCTGAGCTACATTTTTTGCTTTTAAATGGGCTCACGTGAGTCCTATAGGTTTTGCTTTCTAACAGTCCCTTATTCCAACAAAATTTGCTTTTGCAAGACTGAGTTGAAGGAATGAGTTGTGCCAATGTGCTCAGCATGTGTCCAGCAGGCGAGATCCAGTGCAGAAAAACATTCATTTAAACCTGTAGCCTCTTGCCTGTGACCCGCCGGCTTGCCCCTGGGAGGGAGCTGCAGTCTGGATGAATTGTTCTGGCAGTTCGTGTCCCGTGACCTTCTTTCCCAAGGGCCCCAGCACACACCCCCTGCCCCGAAAACATGACCAAAGCGCATCCCTTGCACGCACACACTGCACGCAGCTCCTGCCAAATGCCGTGTGTATGTGGGAACGTGCATGTGCTATGCATATCTGCAACATGGTACAGGGACCACCTTCCTTTATGTGTTTTTGTTGAACGTTCTCCCACCGCCGTGGGTGACTGCAGCTGCGTCCCTTGTTGTAAGGGTGCACGTGGTCAGCAGCACACCCGGCAGCCCGAAGTCTAGATGGTTTTGATCAGGGAACCCACTGGCATACGTGCCACAGCTCTTTGCTGGTGCATCTGATGAAAAGCTGAACACAGGGATGGGATGGTGTGTATGTGTACCCTGGTCTACCTCCATCATGGAGCTAGGCCATGTCTGGGCTGTGCCTCCAAAGCAAAGGGCTAGGAAAGCACACCTATGTCCTACAGTGTGGTACAGCTCATGCGGCCCACTGTAGCCAAGAGGTTGGGCACCGCTTTATTACCGCTTGAAAGCCCAGTATGTGCCATCTTTCAGAGCCTTATCAGATAAGTGAAACCCCAAAAGAACCCTGGTGCAAAACTGCATGTGACCATAGGTAGTGTTATGATAACTACTGGAGTGACTTCAGTGGCCAGTATAGGTCTGGCAGATCTGTTTTTCCCATGGTCATTTTGTTGGGCCCCAAGTTCTCTGTTCCCCTGAAGAAACCATCCATTGCACTTAGTTTTCTCTCAGGCGTACCATCCTGTGTCCACCTCAGTGTTTGACCAAAATAAGTAGGTTCATGTATTCATTAGACACATCACTGAAATGATAAGCAGGAGCACAGCTTAAAAAAAGACATTGTCACCATTATGGTTTAGAGTCAACGCCTGCTACAGATGAAGAGAACTCCTGCCCCCGCTAGACTTGTATCTGCCCCACCATTCATAGGTGGGTTTGCATCCTCTTCACATTTGGACAGTTATCATTAGCAACCCAAATATGAAAAACTTTTTTAATGAAATCTTGGATTTCACTGCACAGTTCTGTGGCAGAGTCAATTCAGTGACAAATCTGCAACCCCTGCAAAGAAGTAAAAGGAAGCTGGAGTTCTTCAAACTTAGGATTTAGCAGAAAAGATGGTTTGAATAACCCTTCTAACAAAACAAGCTGGGGTTTAAGCAACATAGATTCAGTAGAGTCTTAAAATCAATGAGCAGAAAGCTTTAATAACTTCCCCAACCACTGTTTTCCTCCTTGCATGAAAATGACTCATTAAAAGGACACATCAAATTGCTCTCCATGTCTGTGAAAGCGAACACCAACACAATTGGAGAATTTGCTAAACTGTTACATTGAATGTGATATATAACAAGAGGGCTAGGAAGCTGCTGCATTAACATGTGGGAGATGTTAAGAGAAAAACACAAATGTCGATGTAAGAATGGGGAGGAAATTTGAATTTGCAATTATGCTGTAGATTTTTTTAAACAAACGTTGCAGTTTGTAAAACAGAAAGAAGCCTAGTTTGGTAGTTCGTGCTCCCAATTTTCAATATAATTTTAATGCAAGTATGCAGAATGTTTGGTTTCATGCTTTAGGTTTGTTTAGGTTTTGTTGTAGTATGTTTGCCCTCTGTCCTACACGGAGCACTCGTGACATTCGTCTCTCTCTGCTGTTGTGGGAAACATAACCACATTTTTAGGTCCAAATATAGATACAAAGTGAGGCTCGATGTTTACATTCAGTGATTACAGACTGCTAAACATAGAGATATCATAGCAAAGAAGTCCTTTAAATGGAGCGTCGTATTAATCACAGAAAATAGCTTCTACCCATTCTTCTGTAGGCAAACCCCTAATAATGCCAAGAGTGAGAAAACTGGGCTGTAAAAAGAAGAAAAAAAATCCACTTCTCTCACAAAATCACAGAGTCTCTCACAAAATCACAATGGTAGGTTTGGTTTTTTTTTCCCCTTGGCTGGAAAGAGAAGTCCCACTGTGTTTCTCTGTTCTTTAAAGAACTACCATCTAAATCATCTAGCAGTGGATCAGGCTGAGGTTTCACTTTCTCAAACCCAAAGCATGTTTCCCCTTCAAGCATGCAGAATTGATGCAAAATACAGCACTATTTCTTTGAAGGAGCCACAAAGTGCTTATATTGCTCCACAAACTGGATGAGTATCTCCTAGATTCCTCCACAGGCTGCAGAGGAACACTTCTCCAGTCCTCCTCCTTGCCACCTACCCTCTTGGGGACTTTTGGTCAGGGAAAGGTGGGTGAGGTCCCAAGGAGCTGAAGATGGCTGGAATCAACAGGAAGCCGTGCAAGGGTCTGTCCTCCTAAGAGCATTGAAAGAGTGCATTTGTGGACATTATTCCACACTGCATCAGAAAGGTGTCAACCTTGTGAAACTCAGTGCGGTTATTCCTTATGAATATGTCTAGCTAAAACCAGCATTTGAATCAATGTTTTAGCAGAAAAGGCTGTTTACTCTGATAATTAAGGCGCATCGAACAGTTAGCCTATCAATAAGAGCTGTGCCGCTCAATTCAATACAAGAGCTCATTTTCATAAGGAATTCGGGTGGGAGACTCTGCAGACTATTCTGTTTCAGAAAATAATCTAGTAATACGGCATTTTAAAAAAAATATTGTTTGAAGCAAATTTTTCGTTAATTTGACCCATCTGTGATAACATTTCTCATGACACAATAATACCAGTGCATTTTACTACTTGCCGAGGGAGGCACGTTGCTATCAGGATGCGTCCTGAATGTGTTCAGCGCGTTCAGCTCAAAGGAAACAATGGAGCTTATAGATATGGTAGGCTACCATTCAAATTGGCAAGGGTCCCGTTACAAATATTCTTTCCTTTGAATATCTCTTGCCATCCAGGTCCTACGTGACACATATAATTTAAGCGCTCTCCTTAATGAATCACAAATGAAGAGCAATGTCTACAAGGGAATTTCAGGGGAGGTGTGGGTCGTATCCTGTGTTACACTCAGGGAACGTCTCTAGAGGAGACAGTGGGAGTAGAGGCACTGATCCAGAGACTCTTGGTGGGAATACGACCGCAGAAAACTTTGGGTCTAGCCCAGAGGTTTTCAGCTGCTGACAGGATAAATCCTCATCTAAGTGTATGTAAAACTAGCGGCCTTCATGCGGTTTTTGACATTCAAGGGTAGTCCTGCAGAACTTGACACGCCAAGCTTTGTCTGATTAGAGAGCATGGGATGGGACCCTAAATTACTGAAAATAAAATGTATATTGTTATATATTGCTACTATATGTTTTCTACAGTTTGTATCTGAGAAAGTATGATTAAAAGTCGATGAGAGACTGTTTATAAATTTTGATTGCTTCATAATTTTAACTCTGAGCAACATTTTTATCATAATTATAGGCTTTCTTAAAGCATTTATGCAGATTGTTTTATTCAAAAGGAGTTTATTCCATATAAACTCCACTCTTTTATCTCTCCATAAAATCAGTGTGTGAATTCCCGGCAACCACAACTCCACTAGATAGTCATCACTTTAGTAGCAGAGATATTTTCACACAAGGCAACATTCCTCAGATATTCTGAACATTATTTCCTGCTTTCCCATCCCAGTGAGTGACATGGTGGTAAATAGTAATAGTAATCCTTAGCGCATTTGTTACCTCTTTGTCTCTCTTTAAAAGTATTAGCAAGTTTACACTCATAGTTCCCCTGTGATGTTCCTGTGTGTTATGGTAGCCAGTGTATCCGTGGTTCGGTGGAGGCTTGGGGAGATTGTCAGATATCTCACATCTTCAGCTCGAAGAGACTTAAGTCCAGGGCTTTAGATGCAGATCATCCTTTCATTTCAGTGAGAATTTTGTGTCTAAATATCCTGGATCCCTACAAATGTTGAAGTCTAAAGGACTTGCCCAAGGACCTCAGGCTGTTTCTTAATCATTGGTAACATTCAGTCGATCGCACGTTGTGAACTGCTTTTGTGGTCTGCAGCAGGAAATTAGTCCATGGCTCCCAGCTCAGTTTGGTTCGTGTCCATATTGCCTATAAGGAGAGGGCTCAGGAGCAAACCATCCTCTGTCCTTCCTCCAGGTTTCCTCACAAAGGATATGAGACATCCATCCCAGCCAAAAGCCCAGGATTTCTGCGGTGGGGACAGTCAGGGCGATGGGATGCTTGGGTGAAGCTTGAGGCAACAAATTGACAGCACAGCTGGACCTAATGGAACAGAAGAGCAATTTAACCCACTGGATGAACCAGTGACAGTCCTGATAATACAACCAAGAATCCCAGCAAAAGTGAATCATCTTCACTGGAAGAGGAGCTGAAAGGTTCAAATAGTTTCATAGCAGTCGCTATGGCTGAGGCAAGCTATGCCTCATGGTCTTCTCATTCCAATGACCCAAGAAGACACTTCTCCAGCACTGGAACATCTATAGAGTTAATAGGACAAAATATATGCCCTCTATTGGCATATACAGCTAGGGCATCAAGTGGACAATGTGCTATCACCTCCCCCAGGAAATACAAATGTATCATGTTAAATGTATATAAAATACATGCAAACATTTTTGCCATCCCAGTGAAAGCCAGACCTTTTGGTACATGTGCTTGGATGCCCAGAAAGAAAATGACTTCTTAAAACCGTAACGTATTCTAGTGGGCTCAGGACAGTGATCACAGAGCATCTAAATGCTTCGGTCATCAATGAGGATTGTTGGTTTTCCTCAGTCTCTTTGATAATCCAGGAGGCCTGATGCTAAGCCATGCTCTACTTCACAGCACTACCTTCAAGTGTAATGATTTCCTCAAATGACTGGATCACGTTGCAGTGGGATGACCTGATCCCCACCCCGTACTTTCTACTCACAAGCCACTTGAAAAACTGATTTGCACCTTGGTCTTGGAATGTATATTCTGCACTTGAATGGCTTAAACTTCAGACCCAATTCATAGGAGAGGGAAATCTAAGACCTAAAAAAAAAAAATTCTAAGAAAACAATTCAATGACTATCTGCCACTCTAAAATGAAGTGAGAGAATCAACACAAACAGCGTAAATACTGAGTTCTGTGCAGCGATGCAATTAGATTTCACCTGTTGATTTTTATAGCTTGCAGCCTTCATGTTACAGGTCTTGTAGCTTCTCTCTGATTTCACCCCAGTGTAGATCAGACATAATTCCACTGCAGTCACAGGAACCAAGCCCGTGGAAGACACAGGTTTCGTGATCTTTACGTTGCCTGTCTACAGCACAAGTCCAATTTAATCCTTAAACGATAAAAGCATAGTCATCTTTATTTCCATTTCCCATGTTATTTTAGAGTCATTTTCTAGCTCTATCATTTGAATTTGCGCTGTAATATTTCCACCCTGAACACATACCAATATTAATGTTTGAAGTATGGGAATAAATACAAGTTGAGTGCTTGGATTTCTGATGACACTGCAGTTGGAGAGGGTGCAGATCTCTATTTCAGAGCAATTTTAGGACAGTCAGGTTGTCACTGGGCTTAATTTCAAGACTTAATAAGCTGCTACATTTGAAAAAAACTATTTATCTATCTCAGTTATATTTTGACTTCTGAGGTTCGGAACTGTGTCATGGCAAAATGCTGAAAAAGGGACAGCTGTGTGTTGGAAAGCAATAAAATACTCATACAAGTATACTGGTAAAAAAAAAAGAGCAGTCACATTAGAGGTAACAGACTGTCCATTTTTAGGTGGCAAGAGGAGTTTTTTTAATATCTGTCAAGGGTAACAATAAACATTTTTTCCAGATTTGTTAGTCAGTTTCTTGTTTGCAAATAAGGGTCATGGTTTTACCATAGCCTTTCTTTGCAGGCGAATGGGCTGGATAATAGCTACAGGCATTTTTCTGCGTGAGGGAATTGAATAAAGACTGTCCATGGCTCCACTCTAGAGCCAGGGAGCGACCGCAGAGCCAGCCTGTGTATTTTAGCAACCTGCTGCACACCAAACTTGCGGCTACAATTGACTTATAACAATCCGGAGGCAACCGTTCCAGAATAAAACCTGATTTCTCCTTCGCCGATTTTGCCTGATGCTAGGCTGTGGTTGGCGTTGTTAAGGCATGGAAGAAAGCTTACCTCGGGGCTGGTGCTTGTGACCCGAGGAGTCCCCGGTAACCTCAGCCTGGAGCACTCGAGGCACTACTGGGCGTTTTTTTTTTTTTTTTTTTTTTTTAATTACAGATTTTGAAAAAATCTGGGCGTTCTGCTTAAAAAGAGGCAGCAACTTTCGGGTCAGTCCGGAAAGCAGCGTGTCTGCTGTGCTGCCCCAAGAGCCCCGGCATGGGCTGGGGGCGGCTCCGAGCCCCTTCTCCGAAAGCGCGGGGGGTGCTCCCTGCAGCCCCGGAGCTACGGCGGGGGCTGCTGCCCGCCGCCCGCCCCCAGGGCGGGGGGGGGGAACCTGCCGGGCGGGGGGCTGCGGGCATCCCCTGCTCCCCCTGCTTTCTGAACACCTGAGACAGGGTTAGCGGGCGTCCCGGGCATGCATTGGCGTTCTGCAAAAATAAGAGTTGAAAGCCCCTGCGAAACAACAAACAGAGAAAAACCTGCAAGGAGGAAAACCGCTGTAATCAAGCAGCAGAGATTTGGAATTGAGGGGGGGAGGAGGGGGGCGAACGAAGGGACGGGGGGGACCGGGGGGAGAGTTCGGATCAAATGGGATTTAAAGATAGCAGACAGCAGTAACTGCTATGATCAATAATCATTCCGTGTGCATTCCTCTACTCATTTAACGTCAGCTAGGACCGTGCAAATATTGCAACCGAGTACTCGACAAGGAAATCAGCTGAGCGTGTGTTTAAACTATGGTTAATTATTAATGTGAACAATTCTTTGCAATTAAATGTTTCATTTAATCCCCTCATGTCGGCTTGTTTAGGAAGCTACGTGTTTAGCTGCCAAAACGATAATGTGGGTGCAGACTTATTCTAGGGAATTTGATATCATCCATATAATATCATCCGTGCGATGAATTATCATCTTTTCTCTTCTTGCTTCGTTCTAGCCGGCTGAGGCAACGAACAATTCTTGGTATAAATATTTATGACATTTTTTTAAATGTTCAAAGGAAATTTGTCAGGGGGGTCCCTCGAAGCACACGGGAAAATCACATCTCGGTGAAGAGACGAGTCTTGGAAATGTGAGTTCTAAAAGAAGAGCAGCTCGTATTTCGAACAGTGACTTCAGAATAAATTCATCGTGACTGATATTTTTTTCCTGCCACCGCTCTTAATCTCTTTCACCACGTCCCAGGCGGGTGCCTGCCACCCTTTGCAGCGGGTCTGGCCACCTCCTTGCA
This sequence comes from Pluvialis apricaria, assembly GCA_017639485.1. Classification (NCBI taxonomy): domain Eukaryota; kingdom Metazoa; phylum Chordata; class Aves; order Charadriiformes; family Charadriidae; genus Pluvialis; species Pluvialis apricaria. Next base: position 67,554,826 of record CM030007.1, read on the forward strand.
CCGTCCTTCCCTCACCCGACGGAGGCTGAGGTTGTGCAGCTGCCTGCTCGCTGCGTTTGTGGGCTTCCCTTCCCCTGCCGCCCTCTCCTAAATCAAATCCCTCGGGTCCCGCTGTAGAAAACTGTCCCTGAAACCTCGGACCCTGCCAAGCCCTTCTTTTCCTTCCTTCCTTCCTTCCTTCCTTCCTTCCTTCCTTCCTTCCTTCCTTCCTTCCTTCCTTCCTTCCTTCCTTCCTTCCTTCCTTCCTTCCTTCCTTCCTTCCTTCCAGCACTTCAGATTTGCAAGAGGGACGGCGAGTTGAGGAAACGAGGAGCCCCGGTTTTTCAGTATATACGGCAATCAGCCCCTTTCAATGAGCCATCATATTTGTCCTTAATTTCGACTTTCCCAAGCACTGTTCTCATATTCCGCTGTTTGAAATGTAGGAAGATTTAGCATAATTTGGAGGTCAGATTTCTAAATAAGCCTACTTTAAATAACAAGCCCACACGGGAGATTGTCAGTATCTCTATTTTGTATACAGTTTACACACTGGCACCGCTTTTTAAAACCCTATATGTGGGTTAAAACTCAATTTTACAACCCCCATTTATATGAGATGTAGGTTTGACATCTGTTTGCCAGAGTGTTTTGCACTTAGCCTAACACCCACTATTAAATGACAAAATTGTGGCAGGCTGTCAAAGCCAGCTGACTGACAGCTGCTCTACTTTACAAAAAAGCCCCATTCAAATATTTGCAGGGTTTGAAGCTTTCTGTAACGCTGTCGCCATTCTCCCCGTTATTTAGCATGTAAAATATAAGTCAAAGTTTTAGAGCTGCCTTCCAAAACGTTGCCGGTTTTCCATATAAAAAGCGCCAGCGGTGGGTGCTGGCGGGGATCCAGCGCCGAGCGCAGCGGATGGGTATTGCGCTGGGTCCCCGCGTTCCTCCTATCTGCACAGACCCGATAAAACTGTCATTTACCAGCGTTTCTTAATATTGCCGCTAATTAGAGCCGGCGTGTTATTGAAGTGAGAGCGAAAATCCACTTAAAAGACAGGGGAGAGAAAAAGAAAAAAAAAAAAAAAGGGGGGGGGGGGCGGGTGGCAGAGGGGGGTTAAAATGTTTCCGCGCAGGCAGAGGGGCGCACCGGGGCACAGCGCGCAGCGAGACCCCCCCGGGGAAACGGACGGGCTCCGGGGGAGCGACACCGAGGGCACCCTTGCACCCCGGTGGCGGTGCCCCTTGCTGACACCCCCCACCACCACCTCCCGCAGCCTGCGGGGGTCCCTCCGGGCGGTCGCCAGCCCAGGGCAGCTCCGGGAGGACGCGCAAGGGTCGGCGCTGGCGGGGGGCGAGCGCTGCGCCTCGCCCGAGGTCGCTCCCACTTCTGGCCCCGCTGATGAGGATGTGCCATTTAATTCAGGGCGTTCCCCCTCCCGGGCGCGGCTACCGAGCCTGGAAACGGCAACGGGGGTTTAAACTTCCAAGGCGACTGGTTTTTATTCCAGCACCCCTAACGATGGTACGCGACGGAGCGAGGCGAAGGCGCCGGCGAGGTCACCCCGGAGCGCTGAGGGGTCTCTGCCGCGGTCGCTGGGGGTTGCGTCGAACCGCGGGCGCTTTCCGCAGCCCGGGCGAGACGGGCAGGTCAAGCGAACCGGAGGTTAATGGTGGTGGTGGGGGGTGTGTGTGTGTGTGTGTGGGTATTTATTAATTTAATTTTTTTTATGAGGACTGGGTCCACCCCCACCCCCAGTGAAAGGAGGCGGCACTCCGGCCATAGGAAGGCGGCTGTCCCCAGTGCCCGGGGTGGTCCCCCCGCAGGGTAAAGGCAGCCGCCACCCGCCTGGCCGGCTCCGGCAGCGGGCAAAACCATCCCCGGTGTGCCCCCCCCCGACACACGCACCCCCCTTCTCCCTCCCCGCCGACCCACCCACCCAACCCACCCCCCCCCCCCCCCCCCACCCCCCCCCCCCCCCCCCCCCCCCCCCGCCATCCCCCGGCGCACACGGGCAGGCACAGACCCTCACAGCGCCGGAGCGGAACAGAAAACGGGTTACTCTCAGCTTTACCTGGAAATCTTTAGCTGATTTGTGTCCATTTTAATAACCTCTATCGACTGTCTTTCCTAGCGCGGTTGTCATGTTGATAGAAAAGGGCCGGAAAAGAGTATTAAGGGGAGGGAAAAAAAAAATAATAAATGCAGGAAGAAAACTAAGGGCGCTATCTAGGAAAGGGGAGGTTATCTCAGTGAGCGGTACAGGGCGGAGAAGGTGCGGACGCTCCGCAGCAATCCCGGGGAGAGAAGGGGAGGCTGACAAAACCCGGCTCCATCCCGGGGAAAGAGAGGGGAGACAGGGAGAGAGGGGGGGAGCGAGAGGGCGGAGGGAGGGGGTGTCTGAGCCTCCCTGGGAAATCCAAGTTTATTGTCAACAAAGGAGGGTCTGGCCGGGCTCGGAGCCTCCGCGGTCCCGAGCTGCCGGGGAACGGCAGGGCACGGCGGGGAGACGGGAGCAGGGGGACGGGGTCCCGGGGGCGGCGGCGGTGCGGGCCGGGAGGAGGCGGGGGGAGCCCCGCGGCTGTCACGGCGTCGCACAGGTGCGGGGAGCAGCACCTGGGGGTGGCTCTTCCCTTCCCGGGGGCATCTCCCCCGGAGAAAGGGGCAGGGGAGAGTGACCCAGCAGGAGCGGGGAGGGAGAAAGGCAAGGTTAGAGGAGAAAGTGCGTGTGAGAGAGGGAAAGGGGAAGAGAAAGAGGAGGAAGGCTCCGGGCTCCACCTCCCCGCTCGGCGCGGCGCTCCAGCTGCTCTCAAACCAACTGCTCAATTCTATTCACTGCCGCGACGGAACAAAAAAAGTGGCTATTTATTAGAATACTTGTTTGGTATTGTTCGGTGCCACACAAAAGACGTTTCATTATGTTGGGGTGGGGAGAAAAACCCCTCTCTCTTTTTTTTTTTCCCTTTCCTTTTCTTTTTTTTTTCTTTTCTCTCCAGAGCGAAACAATAACTTGAAATTGTCTTTAAAGTCTTTTCTATCAATAATAAATTTCATTTTCTTCTCTCTCCCGCTCTCCCTCTCTCCCCCTCTCCCATGCAGGGTGTGTGTATGTGTGTGTGTGTGTGTGTGTGCGTGTGTGTGTGTGTGTGAGGGAGAGAGAGAGCGAGCGAGCGAGCGAGAGAGCGGGGATGGTGAGTGTGCGTGTGTCGCCGGGCACTCGTGGCTCGGGCACAGCCGCCTGGGAGCTGCGGCTGGGCGAGGGGCGAGGAGGAGTGCTCGCCGGCCCCGCTGCGCTCGGCCGGGTCGCGCCGCCCTGCTCCTGCCCGGGCACGGTCGGAGGAAGGTGTGAGCTAGGCTAGAGCAGAGGGGGAAACAAAATAATGAATAATAATAATAACAACAATAATAATAATGATAAGGCTGCCCCTTGAGCTGATATGTTGGGAGGAGGCTGGAGCTGGAAGAGCAACTGTAAGTGTGCCTCTAACTTTTGAGGGGGTCTTCACCCTGTCTTGGGAAGGGAGGAGGGGAAGCCGGCGAGGGGAGGGCTTCCGAGTTACTTTTGCTGCAAGGAGGGAAGAGCCGTTTGCAGTCACTGGGTTATCGGCTGTGACACGGATTGGGGAGGGGGACGGGGGGGACGGGGCGGGGGGGGGACGGACGGGGACGACAGTGTTTTGGGCTGCCCCCCTCCGCCTTCCCGGGGAAGACGCCTCACTGGGTTTTGAGGCGGGGGGAGGGAGGGAAGCGGCGGCCGGGGCCGGGGGCTGCGGGCGGGCTGAGGCGGGGAGGGCGCCGGGGGCGGCGGCGCAGCGCTCGCTCCGGTTACACGTTCCAAAATTAACATGTCGGTGCGCGGGTGCCATTTAGTGAAAGGTGTTTTGGGCAAAGAATCAATTTCGCTGTGACTGACCGACGGGCTTGGCTGTATTAATACTGCCAAAAAAAAAAAAAAAGGGGGGGAAATCAATAGGCAGAGCAGCCCTCAGCTATTACAACTAATGCCTGCTTAATCTCTGCCCCTCGGAGCGAGCATTCACATGGGCTCTTAGCATTGCTAATGCGGCCGGGCTGAGCCAGGCTCCATCTTCCCAGGGAACGCGGGATCCCCGGATCCCGTCCCCTGTGAAGGTGACAGCTGCCGGGACCTTTCCACGGGGAGGCTGTCCCCAGCTTCTCCAAGTAAAGTCCCGGCGAAAAGAAACTCCCGGGGGTTAGGGCTACCTGGGGCGGTCCGACCCGGGCTCTGACCCTCCCTCCATAGCTCCGAGGTGGCTGTACAGTTTCCCCCTATTGCCATAAAGTATCGGGGTGCTTAAAAGGTGAAATGTTATTTTTCCTCTCTTATTTGCCGGTGGTGTTTGGGGTCGATCAACAGGCAATGGAGCAAGGCTGTGCATCTATCGATCAGGGAGGGGACGGGTTTTGGCTGAATCTCTTTTCAGAAACAGGTGTTTAAACATGATAGCGGCTCCAGTCAATTAACCCATTAAAAACCCGTTTTATCGCATTGATTCCCGCAGGCTGCCATAAAAGGTTGTGGTTTGAAAGCCCCTTTGTTAAGGGGAGGGTGGGGGTAGCGGGTGGATGGATGGATGGATGGATGGGGGGGGGGGGGGGGGGAGAGTGGGTGCAAATTTTACACAAATATACAGTATCGAGCAGGCGAGCAAGATGCCAAACTACCGTTTCTTGTTTGCCTTCCCACCGAGCCAGGATGCCCCGGCATCTCACCTCCGCGGAGCCGGGCCCGGGAGCGGGACGGGACGTCTCCGCCCCGGCCGCTCCCGGGCCCGGCTCCGAGGAGATGAGATGCCGGCTGAGCAGCCCCCGTGGCAAAAGTTGACACGTCCCCCTCGGGAAAGGGGACTCCCGTGGCGGGGGAAGGGGGTGGGGGGCAGGGAGACACCCGCCTGGGGAGGAGGGCTCGGGCCGGGGCGGGCTGGGGGTGCAGCTAAACTGGAACCCTAGGAAGTTGCAAGCGCTGTTATTCCCTAAACAGGACAGTCTATGGACACGCACCCCAACACCTTTTTCAGATTTGCCAGGGATAGCGCTATAAAAGATTTATTCGCTAAAGCCTTACGGCGAGGGCCAGGGAATTCGTGTAAGGGTAACACGAAGTATCAGTCAGTGAGCTGATGAAAAACACACCGGTGAAAATCACCCCTTTTTCCAAAAGGCAAATAAACACCGGGTCCCGGCTCCGGCCAAGCAGCCGGGATCTCCAGTTGGTGGGAAGGAAAGCGGGTTTTTCTCCTCGCTTCGCTGGGGTTCGTTATCCGCCTTCCCATGGCCGGAGTGCTGCACTGGATGGAGCAAGAGCATCGCGTGTTTGCTCCGGGTACCTTGCATTTCCAGACTAGCGGTCTGAGATTATTTAGATGTTTCTAGTTTCCCCCTTGTTTGCTGTTTTCTGGTGTAAGCACTGGATGCGACTGAAAGGGTTTGAAATCGTGTCAAAGTGATGTTTTAATCTCATTGAAAAGTGTATTAAAGGAGAAGATGTAATTTGTGCGGGCTGTTTCGATGAAAGGAGAGATTGGAGTGGATGATACTTTCGCTCTCCTGTGAACCTCATGTCATGTTTATATTGAAGCCTGTGTAGCTAATCTAATTTGCAATAACAGCATGGCCTGCAAGAAAGAAGCTTCTATATGATTTCATTTATTTCTTTCCTCCTTTATTTTTTACACAAATTCGTTCTGACTTGGCCTGAATGATGCCTTTGCAATTTGGGGGTAACTGACGAGGATGCAAACCAGAAATATTCCCTTTAAAAAAAACCCCACTTCTCCAAGCGATGCGCCACAGACATAAACAACCAGGCTGCCCTACTGTAAATGCGATGCCGCACTTTGGCTTGTAAAGCTCTTTTTTTTTTTTTTTTTTTGGTGACTGACATTTCAACAGCGCAATTTTAAAGATTAACTTCGTAATAACTCCCGTGCCGTACCAGTCCGACGAGCTCTCCGTCCGCGCAGCTCTTCTTTTTCCTCTAAAAGTTTACCGTTACAAAACTATACTTTCAAAATATTTTCCTCATGGTGGAAAGTAAATTGCTGGGTAGCTTTTTTTTTTTTTTTTTTTGTCTACAGGGGCTCTCGATTAACACATCTTGTAAAAAGTAAAAAGTCTGGCCGTCCCTTTAGATAGAAAATCCGAACCCTAGAAAATCAGACAGTGCAAACCCTCATCTCCCGCGAAATGTTTTGCCATTTGATTAGCACATATTCCCGGCGTGTGCCTTAGTAATAACAATAATAATAAAAAAAATTAAAAATCTGAACAGACTTGAAAATTACAACTTTTGTGTAATGTAAAAAGGTGTATTCAGCCTGTTAATTACAGGGGGTTGTGTCATTGGAATGTTATCAATGACCCGTTTAATTTTACTGTAATTACTGACAAAATAAGACAAGGATAGATCACAATACAGAATATTCCTCTTTCAGAACAATATTGTGCTGGAAGTCGAGCTAATACGTAACGTAAACAAACATTTCAGACAATGCTCCTGCTGGCAAAACTTCGTTAAGACCCCATTCTGCTTTCCCTACCGACTCGTCACGGCCACCGGGGGAAGGATCGCGCCCGTTTCAAGGCGAGGGGGCACTCGGTCTATCCCGTAAGGGTGAGCGGGGAAGGGGGGGGGGGACACACGGAATCTCTTCCTAGGTGCGGGCTGGCCGTCCCTCCGTCCCACGGCGACGTGCCCCGCCGTTCCTCCCGCAGTGCCGGCCGCGGGGAGCCACTCTGGGAGGTGACACCCCCGCCCCCGTCCCGCCGGGACCCGCTGTCGCGGAAATCAAACGTGCGGGGAGATCCATACGACTTCTTTTAGGCGCAACGAAAATATAAAGCCCGTTCTCAAAGCCAGTAAAAACTAGAAAGGAAGGAGCGAAAAAAAAAAAAGGCTGGGATATACAAACTCTTCGGGAAAGGGGCGATTTATCGACATTGGGGAGGGGGAGTGTGCGTGTGATGCAGAATTCCTTTAGAAAAAATGGCTCCGGCCGTCCTTTTATCTGACACAATAAACAAATAAATGGAAGTACCTACACGGAGCAGCCGGATGCCCTCCGGACGCTTTGATTTTGCCCAGAGCGGGTTGTCCCTGAGCACACCCCTGTGCTCCGTGTCGCTCCCCCTCCCCAGCGCCCCGCTCCCCGCGGGGCGGGGGGCTCCCGGCAGCCCAGCCCCGCCGCCCGCCCCGCCGGCCCCGGCCGCGGAGGGCACCTGCCTGTTCTCGCTTCAGAAACCTTTCGGCCCCGTCTCGTACCCACCCTCGGTGTTTCCCCGCCGTGGCCCCCGCCTTTGCCCCCCGCCGGGCGGTCTCAGCGCCGGTGGCCCGGGCCGCCCTTTCCCCGCGTGTTCCCAGCGTGGCGGTAGGCGACCCGTCGGTTAGGGGAAAAGATACAGGGAAAAGGGCCTGGGAGCCGAGCTTCCCTCCGAGCCGCTCCGGGGAGCCGCAGAGAGGTGTCGCCGCCGCTGTCGCGACAGCCCGGGCTGGCCGGGAGCGGCGGCCGGGAGCGGGGCGCGCCGGGGCGGCGGCAGGACAGCCCTTACCCGTGTCACGCTTTCCCGTTGGTTGGCACGGCTCTCCTGGGCGAAGGGGGGAGACATTTCTCGTCAGGGAATTTTAGCCCTTTCCTTCCCCTCCCGCCCCCCTTCCTTTTCCCCCCTTTCCCTTTCATTCATAAACCTGGTGGCTATAGACGCAGCTTGAATATTGACGTCTCTTCCCCCAACTGCTCCTCCGTTAACCCAATTACAGAATTCATCAAGAACTGTGTTGAATTATCTCTTTCCATACAGTATCAGCATTAGCCTAATTAAAAGCTATAATGTCTGATATAATGATTAAATCGTTAGCTCTGCTGTAGGGAAGCAATATTTTGTTTTCCCTTCAATTAGAAGCTGATTGAGGTTTTCAGAGCAGGTCAGCTGTGAAATTTGAATTATATGTGTGAGTACCGTTCACAGGGTGAGCCCCTACTCGAAAGCTCCAGAGATTCTCCAAACGCTTTTACCCAGCAAGCTGGGAAAAGACAACAAAACACACAGAGAGCCTGTAGCTGGTTTGGGACTGGGGCTGTAGGATCCCCCGGAACAGTTGGTCGTGCTGGAAAAGAAAGCGGGACTTTATTCAGGCGCCCTTTTTCCTCCATCCCATCCCTGCTGGGGAGCAGTTCGTGGTCAAAACCGTGAACCCCGAGTCGCCAAGTCACCGTGGCGGGAAGGGGCTTCCCCTCCCTCCCTTGCCTGCCCTCCCTGCTCCCTCCCGGTTGCTCGCTTTGGCCCAGGTAACGACGCCCCGGGGGCGAGGGAGCGGTTTGCGTTCCGCGCTGGCCAGCGGGTTGTGCAGTAAAGGGCCAGGGGAGCTGCAAGAGATCCCCCCCACACACCCCCCGACCCACCCCTGCCTTTCGGACGGGGCTGGCGAGGGACCAGCCGGTATCTCCCCGAAGCATCTCACCCCCCGAGCATCACCCCGGAGCGGGCTAGCGCTCGCCACCCGCCGGCCCCGGCCCGGCCCGGGGCGAGGGAGGCACGGCGGCAGCCAGCAGACGGCGATCGCCGCCTGCTCCGGGGGCGCCCGGCTCGGTCCCGCCGCCCACTGCCCCCTCCTCGCCCTCGGGCGAGCGGCACAACGCCGGCCGGGCCCGCGGCGGGCGACCCCCGCCCCGAGGGGGCGGCCCTCCCGCCGCCGCCGGTAGCGGGGGGAGGCGCCGCCCGCCGAGGCGCGTCCCGCAGCGCAGCCCGGAGGCGAGGGGGGGGAGTGGTGGCCAGGGGGAGGCACTCGCCACCTGCCCCCCTTCCGCGGGCCCGGGGGGCGGCCGGGGCTGCTGTCGGACCTTTAGCCCTCCCCGGTCCTGCTCCCAGCGCAGGATCTCCTCCCCACCTCCCCTCTGGCTCCCCTGCAGCGCTCACCCACGCACACACCGCCACCCCCCCCACCCCCCCGCTCCCGGGCCCCCCTGTTCCCGCCACCACCCGACCCCTGGCTGTTTGCAGCTCCACTTTCCTCCGGGGGAAGCCCGAGGACCTCTGGGCGCAGCCCCCGCCTGCACCACCCCAACCCCGTTTGTCGCCACCCCTGGCTTGTCGCCTCTGTCAAACGGCACTCTCCAAAGTGCTTGGCCTCGTCCCTGTCCCGCGAGTCGCGATCGGCACCACCTTTACCACGGAAGAAAAGCCCCTGTCTGCCCCTCGAGCTGTTTTTTACACCATCACCCCTCCCTTCCCCGGTCGATACGCACCCCCCCGGCCGCCGGGGAGCGGGGTGCGCCCGGGGCAGAGGCAAGGGGGCTCACGCCAACAGCGTCTTCTCGCCCCCCGCTCTCTGTCCGCCTTTATCCGCCCTAAAGGACCGTGTTCATGGCGGTTTGGCTGCTTGGAGGGGAGGGAAGGGGCGCTCGGTGTTTATTTCCCAGGGGGGTGTGATGGGGTGGTGGAGGGGGGAAGCCCCCCCACCGAGAGAAAGCCCGGGAGGGGGGCAGCCCCCCGGGTGTTTGGGGATAAGCGGCTGCCCCCCCGCACCGGGGAAGGGAAGGGCAGGGTCAGCCTCGGCCGCGGTGTCCCTCCATGTGAGGGGGAGAGAGGCGGGGAGGGTGGGGGGATCCCCGATTCCCAGCGATGAGCGTGTGCTCCCACGGGGTCCGCCGGCCCGCAGGGTGCACGGGACTGGTTCGGAAAAGGTTGCCCCACACCGATTCGTCCCATTTATTTGTCAAGAGGCCTTCGGGTACCTTTATAGCAAATTTCGGGGGGGGGGATACCAGCAGGGCTTTGGGTGGATAATGTGCGAGCCGTGTCATTTCTCTCGTGCTTTTTACTCCTAATATCTCCGTTTGGCCATCCAAGTGGAAATGAGCCTTTCTGCAATCACCTTCTCTCCCTTCCCCCGCCTCTCCTACCCCAACCAATTATATTTTTTAATAGATCATTTAGCAATCACGGCGGCCTCGCTTGTTTTGCCCCTGCAGATGTGGCAACCCATCAGCTCGGGAAAATACCAGCCGGAACAGCGCGGGTCCGATCCCGCACCGCTTCCCCCCCCCCATTGCACCCTTAGGGCCGACTGGAAGGGAAAGGAGCCCCCCCAAAAGCATCCCCGCCCGAGCCAACAGCAACACTCTGGCTGAGAGCAAAGGGCCCAGAAGCAGGCCGAGCCTCTCAGCCATCAGAAATGAGGAGAGAGGCCCTTTCCTCTCCACGGCAAATCCAGATTATCGTGATGAGATCACTATTTCATGACGAGCCGTTAGAAATGGGAGGGGAAAAAAAAAAAAAAAAAGAAGAAAAGGAAAAAAAAAGTGTAATCCTAGCCCAGCGCCGAAGGCTTTGTGCACGGTGTGCGCTCCTCCTGCAGAAAACTTCTGGCGGTAATAACAGTAATTGGGGGAGCTGCGGTGTGAGTCCACCCCTTGGATGGCCACTAGGGTCAGGAAAATTAACGCTCACGGGCCGGGAAAAGAGCAAGAATGGCGTGTGTCCCTCTCTCCACCTGGCGAAAGACGATGGGGGTGGCGGTTTGTGTGCGTGGGCGTTTGTGCCACGGAGCGGCCATTCCTCCGCCTGCAATTAAAGATTACAGCGCGGATTTCAGTGGGGACCATTTCCTCCCAGCTATAAAATAACTGTAATCCATCTCGCAGGACAGCCATGGCACAAAGATAGTCTTTTAATATTTTCGGGCGGGGGGGGAAACCATACGCCTGTACTTACTTTATACAAATATAACACGTTTCCGTGCACCTTGGTTAGTCTGAGGTGCTTTTAACTCCCCAAGGACTAAGTGCATAACGACCGCCTCCAGCCCCCGCCTCACGCCCGGGCCCAGGCCTGGGGGCCGTTTTAGCGCTGGGGAGAGCCGCCTGTCCCCGCCCGCCCGGGGAAAACTCCAGAACGGGTCAAATCCTGGGGAAAAGGCGCGTTTGGACGCCGCCGAGGGCTGCCCGGCGCGGGGCGGACAGCCTGGGGCGCCCCAGCCTTCCCAAACACCGCTCTACGCCCGTCGGGGACGGAGCAGCCGGCGGCGCAAGGCCTCCCTCCAGCGATGCCCGGCGGGGAGGGGGCGGCCGGTGTCCCCCTGGCCCCGTCCGTGTGTGTGTGTGTCCCCCTCCTTCCCCCGGGGGCGGCGGGGCGGGGCGCGCCGTGACACCCGTCCGTCCGTCCGTCCGTCGCGCCCCCCCCCCCCGTCCCGTCCCTCCCCGCCCCGCCGGGCGCGGCGCGCCCCGCCGGACGTCACTGCTCAGCGCGCGCGCCATGCAAATCGCCGACCCGCCGGCGCGCCCCCATTGGCCGCCGCCGAGGCGATTTAAGGCGGGCTGGGGGGGCGCGCGCCGTATGGCTTGCGAGCGCCGGCGGCCCGCGCGCCCGGCGGCTCCTCCTCTCCCGCCCCGTCCCGTCCCGTCCCGTCCCGTCCCGTCCCGTCCCGTCCCGCCCGGGCCGCGGGAGGGAGACCACCGCCAGCAAATTACCGTCCCTCCGCGCCCCGGCTGGGCGCTTGTTGTGGTTGGGTTCCTTCCCCCACCCCCTCCCTCCCTCCCTCCCTGCCTCCTCCCCCTCTCCCTCGATCCTCCTCCCGCTTTTTTTTTTTTTTTACTTAAGTTTAAATTACTTTTTTTTCTCCCCCCCCTTTTTCTTCCCCCTCACTCTTTTTTTTTTTTTTTTTTTTTTTTTTTTTTCCTGCGTGGCGGTGGGTTCTCCTCTCTCTTCTGCTGCGTTCACCTGCGATCAGCGGATGCAAGTCACACACGCTCCCTCCTTCCCTCCCTCCCTCCCTCCCTCTCTCTCTCCAAGTTAGCAAAGAACAAAAAAAAAAAAAAAAAATAGCTCCGTTAAGGATAAGAGCGGGAGCGGAGGGGTGTGCGCGCGTGTGCCGGGGAGAGCCGGGAGCGGAGGACACCGCCGACGGCTCCGCACACTCCTCCTCCCTCCGCGCCAAGTGAAGCAGCAAGTTTGCCGTGCACCTGTTTGAGCAGCTCGAATCCCCGCCGCCGCCGAGCCCCGAAACTGATTTGCCACAGGGAGAAAGTTTTCCGCCGGCGGGGTCGCCGATCGCCCTCCTCGCGGTTTGCTTCTCCTCCTCCTCCTCCTCCTCCTCTTCCTCCTCCTCCTCTTTTTTTTTTTTTTTTTTTTTTTTTTTTTTTTTTTTTTCTCTCCCCGCACGGCGGTCGCTACCTAGATACAAACGGGTTTTTGCCTCGCTCGCTCCCCGTCCTCCCGGGCTCCTCTATGTTTGATTCTTTTTTCACGCCTGGCGCCGGTGGAAAATAAAAAAGCTACTTGAATGTACAGCATGATGATGGAGACGGACTTGCACTCCCCCGGCGGAGCCCAGGCCCCCACGAACCTCTCGGGGCAGACCGGAGCGGGAGGCGGCGGCGGCGGTGGCGGCGGCGGCGGCGGCGGCGGCGGGGGGAACAAAGCGAACCAGGACCGGGTCAAGAGACCCATGAACGCCTTCATGGTGTGGTCGCGGGGGCAGCGGCGGAAGATGGCCCAGGAGAACCCCAAAATGCACAACTCGGAGATCAGCAAGCGCCTGGGGGCCGAGTGGAAAGTCATGTCGGAGGCCGAGAAGAGACCGTTCATCGACGAGGCGAAGCGGCTGCGGGCGCTGCACATGAAGGAGCACCCGGATTATAAATACCGGCCCCGGCGGAAGACCAAGACGCTGCTCAAGAAGGACAAGTACTCGCTGGCCGGGGGGCTGCTGAGCGCCGGTTCGGCCGGGGGAGGCCCGGCCGGCGTCGGCGTGGGCATGGGCGTCGGCGTCAGCCCCGGCGGCGTCGGGCAGCGGCTGGAGAGCCCCGGCGGCACGGCCAGCGGCGGCTACGCGCACATGAACGGCTGGGCCAACGGCGCCTACCCGGGCTCGGTGGCGGCGGCGGCGGCGGCGGCGGCGATGATGCAGGAGGCGCAGCTCGCCTACAGCCAGCACCCGGGCAGCGGGGGGCACCCGCACCACCCGCACCCCCACCACCCGCACCACCCGCACAACCCGCAGCCCATGCACCGCTACGACATGGGCGCCCTGCAGTACAGCCCCATCTCCAACTCGCAGGGCTACATGAGCGCCTCGCCCTCGGGCTACGGCGCCCTGCCCTACGGCTCCCAGCCCCACCAGAACTCGGCGGCGGCGGCAGCGGCGGCGGCGGCGGCGGCGGCCGCCTCCTCGGGGGCGCTGGGCGCCCTGGGCTCGCTGGTGAAGTCGGAGCCCAGCGTGAGCCCGCCCGTCACCTCGCACTCGCGGGCCCCGTGCCCCGGGGACCTGCGGGAGATGATCAGCATGTACTTACCGGCCGGGGAAGGCGGGGATCCGGCGGCCGCCGCCGCCCAGAGCCGGCTCCACTCCCTGCCCCAGCACTACCAGAGCGCCAGCACGGGGGTGAACGGCACCGTCCCCTTGACGCATATCTGAGCCCCTCGCCGGCCGCCGGCACCGGCGCCGGGAGCGGCGGAGGCGGGCGCGGGCACCGGCACCGACACCGGCACCGGCACCGGCACCGGGCCGCCCCGCAGGACTGCGCGCCCCGCCGCCGCCACCGCACGCTGAGCCCCGGCCGCCCCGCCCGCGCCCCGGCCCCGGCCCCGGCCCCCGCTCCCGCCTTCCCCCCTCTTATTTTTGCCTCTTGCTCCCCTTCCCTCCCGCCCCTCCCCCGCCTCTCTCTTTTATTTTTTTTTTTCTTTTCTTTCTTCCTTCCTTTTTGTACAGAAAAGAAATGTTTTGATGTTCTTGTAATAATAATAATAAATAATAATAATAATAACGAGAGAGAAAAAAGGTAACGGTTGCTTTACTTACCTTTTTTTTTTAGAAGGACTAGTTTATGAAACTAGTTTTAGACTGAACTTCTGTGTTTTATCGAGACTTTTTGTACAGTATTTATCATTCACCCAAGAGACATAGAGCGTTTATTTGCAAAAGAGGAGAGAGAGAGAGAGAGAGAAAGAGAAAGGAGAAAAAAAAAAAAAGGCGACGGCGAAAAGACAAAAAATATCAATAATAACCACACAAAGTTGTAGGCGATGCCAACTTTTATACCGCGCGGAACCGCTACGATTTCAGTCACGGATCGCTTCTTGCGAAGGCTTTTTATTGCCTAATTAACTCGAAGTTGATGGGGAAACAGTTCTCATTTATTACTCATGTACTAAGGCAAATCCAAAACAATACTTAAAAGTTTTTTGTAGATGTTCTCGCGTTTTTGGTTTTTTTTTTTTTTTGTTTGATTTTTTTAATTTGTTTGTTTATTTATAAAACTTTTTTTTTCTTTTGGAGGCTGCAATGGTTTTTTTTTTCTGGGTTTTGTAAAACTTTATTGTGTCTGGATATTTTTTGTTTGTTTGTTTTCTCTTTGGTTTTGTTTTCTTTTTGTATAATTTCTTGTAAATGCATTGTGAAATAATTTTTATTTAGGCGTTACGAGGGAATTCAGATTGTGTACATAGTTTACTAAAAAGCCTTTCTGCTAAACAGAAATCCTAAGGATGCGTTCAATTTTGAGTTAAATAAATTTCAAAGCGGAAAAAGTCACCTGTTTTTTTTTTTTAAAAAAAAAAAAAAAAAAAGACAACAACAAAAAAAACCCTAACCGTAGAACGTAGCAGTGTTTACCACGGTGTGCCTGGAAATACAGCAGGTAAACCTAGAATATGGGGAGGAATTTTTAAACCGGAGCGGCAAACAGAATGAAGTGCGATCCCGCAGTAAATATCGATGTCTCCTAATCAGTACAAATCGGGAGGGATGAAGGTCGATTTATTTTCGTACTCGTTCCGTATTGCGAGGGAAGGCGACTCTCTGAATTACTTTTCCTAGCCCTGAGCCTTCATTTTCTGTGTTTTACGGCCGGGCTGGCGGTCCGGACCGTGCCCGGGGCCGTAACTTTCCCCCCGGGGGGGGGAGGCCGGGGGCTGCGGCCGGGCTGCCCGCCCCTGCCCGCCCCTGCCCGCCTCTGCCTGCCGCTCGGCCGGCAGTCCCCGCCGGCCCGGGGGGGCACCGACCTCCCCGGGGGACGCGGAGGCACCGGCCAGCGCGCCACTTCCCTTCTAATTAACACCATGAAAAGGGAAAGCGCTTCGATTTGAGCGTCCCGAAAAGAAAAGCGACCTCTAAACCCCAAGCCCGAAAAAGCAGCCCCAGCCCTGCCGAGCATCCCGGGGGGCGAGCGGGGAGCGGCGGGGTCACACGCTCCCACCCCGCGCAAACTGGGGCGCCAGTTCCAGCGACTGGGGCGAAAGCTGTCGAGCAAAACGACGGGTATCTGTTCGTCGCAGAATGTTGTTCAATGCTTTGAAATTTAATTTAATTCCCCCCTCCCTCCTCAAGCTGTTGGTCGGTACCTTTCGATATGCTGGAATTAAAAGTTTGCTGTAAACTTCGTCTGATAGTAATAACAGCATTAAGCGTTGCGTTTAAGTATCATACTGTAGCAAATAAATTTTGCAATTAGTCATAACTGCTTAAACAAAAGGGGAAAAAAATACTTTTAACTTCCAGGGCGGCAATGTCGGTCGCAGCAGGCTGCAGGGCTTTTTAAAGCATCTTTTAGCGCTGGCGACTGAGTACTTCATCCATCCATCCAGGAGTGGGGAAGTGTTGGCTGGGTAATGGGGAGCGGTTTCGGTCCATGTTAGAGATTGCACTTTGCCTATAACGCTGACATGCCAATTGACATCTATAACTCTTCGGAGACATTTTGATAATTTTGTTTAAGTCACTCATTCGTTAAAGGGACCGCAAAATTTTCATGGAATGTGTCTATTGATTTCAAACCACCTAATAAAATCCCCCCTCCTTTTTTTTTTTTTTTAAAAAAAAAAAAAAAACAAACAAACTATTTGAGCCTTTATTGAAGTGGGGTGTGTGCGGGTTCGGAGAATCAGCAGGCTGGTTTTTGGAAACGCTCAGCGCACAACCAGCGCACACAAAATGCAGGAACCTGTGAGAAACCTTCTGTGGCGTTGGTTACCTCCAGCCAAGCGTGAGCCTATATGTAATCTAAAACGTTAATAGGCGTACCTTTAAATATTCAGAATAAGATGAGTACCTGTTGAACTGTTTCTTGAAACGCCTTATCCATCATGTGTATACGTACTCATACATATCTATACACGCTGTAGATAGCATCGTGCCCGAGGAGAAGCGTATGTGTGTGTGTACGTGTGCACACGCAGACGCATATACATCCGATGCAACCTTGTTACGTGCCTTTTCTTTAAGGGTCATAGCTATTGAAAATCACATTTACTGACAATGCGGAAGAGAAAAATCACGGCGAGACGATCCTGTATCGCTGAGCACGACTGATAGAACAGGCGGATTGGGGCGGTGAAGGGAGAAAAGCGAATAAACATCTGTACGCGTCCGACCAACAGAAATACTATGGGCAAGAGCTTAAAAGAGAAATATTACGGCTCTCGAAACGAGCTCCTTTTAACGAGTCTTCCCTCCTCCCCTCGCGATACAGCGGCTCAATGGCGTTATGCTTAGAATAATAGGAATACCTGCACTTTCAACACGAGGGGATTAAACAGACCCAATCTCGGCTATATTCAAATAAGCTTCGAATATTCTCAGCCTGCCTTTCAAAGAAATGCAATCCCCTCTGCTAATGACCAAAAAAACCACCCCCCAAAACCACCACCACCCCCAAACACCATAAGTGTGGATTTTTTTTGCTCTTCGTGGTTTACCGGTTTGGCGGTTTAGTTTAATTGGAGTTAAACTTCATGTTTGGGTATACAAACAAAGTTTAAAAAAACTTTGCTAGGCAGACGACGAGTTGGATTTAGATACGGTAAAATAATTCGGTCTTCGGGCTTTTTGCTATGCGGGTTATATATAAGAGAATAATTGAATATGCAAAACTAAGAATAGGTTTAAACGATTTATGGTTTAAGTACATTACATCTAAAATTGTATGAAATGTTCCTCCTATAACATGATTGACAGAGCTATTAAAATCACCTATGTGGAAGATTTAAAAAAAAAAAAAAAAAAAGCTATCTCTTTTTCACTAAAAGGAAGGAAAATCCAGGGAGTAAGGCGAAGCGGAGTGGGGCGGAGGTGCCCTCTCTGCGGAGTCAGGCTGCGTGTAGCGTGGGGGGCTTGGGGTCAGGGGTCGTGCCCCCCCCCCTCCTCACCCCCCCGTCACCGCT
Source organism: Pluvialis apricaria (assembly GCA_017639485.1). NCBI lineage: Eukaryota > Metazoa > Chordata > Aves > Charadriiformes > Charadriidae > Pluvialis > Pluvialis apricaria. Next base: position 67,571,984 of record CM030007.1, read on the forward strand.
CTGCCGGCCGGTCCCTCTGCCCCGGGAGGGGGGCGGTGGCAGAGGAGCCAGGAGGACAGGAGGCACAGTGCGATAACAGGTTTGATCCGCTCCAAACTTCCAGCCAAAATGCAAACTTGGCCTGAACTCCACAGCTCTTTTCCCAACGATTCTGCCTCTTTTTCTTTTTTTTTTCTTCTTCTTCTTCTCCCCCCCACCACCACCCTCCCCCCCATCGTTCCCCACCTCCCTCCTTTTTCCGTGCGTGGCTCGCTGAGCTCGTGGGAGTGGCGCTGGGCCCCGGGGAAAAGCCTTTCCCTCCAGCTCCACTCCTCCGCGCCCTCAACCGGAGTCACACCGCAGCAAGCCCGGGGGGGGGGGGGCCGCGGGGGGGCATCGGTGGGGCGGCTCCGGGCCTCTGGGAGCGGGGGAGGAGGGGTGGGACACACGTGAAATTGCCCATGAAGATAAAAAGAGAGACGGCTCTAGAAATCTGAGCAGGGGGGCCGTGAGGACGCAGCCCCAACGCGCTTGGCGGGCCACAGGGGGACAAGAAGCCCCCCGAGATGCCCCTTGGCAGGGCTGGGGGGGGTGGGGAGGATCCTCCCTCCCAGCTGCGCCACACGCAGGCAGCATCAGGCCGGAGGCACCTGAACGGCTGACGCGGTTACAGATTTTTATTATCATGCGTAAACTGCCACGGAAGGTTAAAAAAAAAAAAAAATTTAAAAAAAAAAAAAAAACCAAACCACAAAACACCACCCCACACCGCCGAAAACCAAACCGAACAGGTAATCTGAGCGCTGCTGTAGAGTAAAACGCAGCTAAAACACGCGAGCTGGCAGCTGCCCGTGGGTTTGACGCGTGAGCCGGAGGGGATGCGCTCCCGGGCCGGGCGCCCACCCGCTCCCGCGCCCCGCGACCCCTCCGCCTTTCCCGGGGACTCACCGACCCCCCCGGGCCCTTTTCTGTCCCGTCCCCCCCACACACACACACTCTTTGCCCGCTCCCCCCGGCAGGCTCCAGCTCTCCCCTTCCCTCCCACGCTCAGCAACACGTGGGCAACGCCGGGAAGGGGCAGCCCCGTGGGGGCGGGCAGCGTCAGAGCGTGTCTGTCTGTCCGTGTGTCTGTGTGAGCGTGCAGGGGGCTGATCTTGCGGCAAGGCCCCTCCTCGCTAAAGCGAGATCCCCCGGGGCCGTGGAGCGCTGGGCCCGCGGGGTGTTGTTCGCGGGCAGGGGGGGGGTGCGTGGGTGTCTGCGAGCCCCACGAAGCGAGGTGCCCGCGGTGCCGTCGGAGGGGCTGCAGATGAATGATGCAAGAGGAAGACGAGGGTGAAGGGGGGGAGGAGAGAGGGAGGGAGGGAGAGCACGGAGGGGGAGGAGGGGGGGGCGGTGTTTGGAGAGCGAGGGATTAGCGAGGAGAGTCCTGACCCCGAGATCAACGGCCAGTCAAACCCGTTTACAATCACCCAGCGGAACACCGACGGCTCCCGCTGCAAGCCAGCGGCCGGCCGGGCAGCCAGCGAAACCAGAGCCCCCCCGCGGAGCGGGAGGCTGGTGGGGGAGGCCCCGGCCCGGCTCCGGGGAGAAGGGAGACGCCAAAGCCTGGGGGGGGGGGGGTGGGAGGGAGAGGGAAGAGAGGTCCCCGGCGGGAGGGAGGTCGGGGGGGGGGCTGCAGCGGGTGGCGGTGGGGAGGATGCTGCGGTGCGCCCCCGTCTCCCGGCCGCCCCGTCTCTCCTGGCCCCTCACCCGACGAGCAGGGGGGAAGGGAAGAGGGGGGGGAGGGGGGACGGGACACCGGGCCGAGATAGCTGGGAAAAACAAGCGCGTTGCTGTCAACGGGGAAAATCCGCTCTTAAACTCCACACGGGACCATCCCGGGCTGGGCCGCCGGGCTCCCGGCGACACCAAAGCCCGGCTCCAGTCATGCGTTGAGCGGCGGGCGGGCGCAGGCCGCCCTCCCGGACCGCAGGCCATCTGCTGCACGGCTACCGGCGGCGGGGGGGGGGGCCGCCCCCCCGACGTGCCGCCGAGCGGGGCCGGCAGCGGCGGGTGGGCGCCCTCGGCCGCCGCTCCACGCCCCGCGGGGCACCGGCGCCGCCGCTCCGCCGGGCCGCTCACACCCCACGCACACAGACACTGCACGGGGGGGGGGGGCGGGGGGGAGTGGGGAGGGGGAGAGGACACGCGCTTTTTTGCGGGGGAGGGAAGCGCTCGGTCTCTCCACCTCGCGGCATTTTGGCTCGTCCACTTCCAGAAAATACAGCAGCCCCCGAAGCGAGGATGCTCGGTGGCTCGGCGCTACCCCACGAGCGACACCGAGCACCCGTGTGGACGTCGTCCGAGCTAAAGGGGAGCTAAAGCAGACGGGCCTGGCCCCGGCTCGGAGACATTCCCCTCCGGGGAGGGCGGGAGCCCGGGGGCGGCAGGCAGGGACCAGGAGGTACGGGTCAAGATCGAGTGGGTCTCCGTGGGTCCGTGCAGAGGTTAGGTGTGGATGCTGCTTCCCGAGGGGAAACTGAGGTCTGGGGCAAGTGGCTTCACGCGGCCGAGTGGGAAAGGAGTCGGACAGCAAAGGCCGCCTGAAAAGCCACTTTTGGAGAGGCAAGGCCAAAAGAAAAGCAGAGGAGACGAAACAGAAAACGTGGCAGGACGGGGTCTTGCAGAGCTCCGAGGCGGGCGCGGAGGGGAGGGCTGGCGCGAACCGGGGCGGGTGCAGCGAGGGGCGCGGGGGAGCGGTGGGAACCGACGCCCGCTGCTCGGGCGGCCGGAGGGAAAGCAGAGATTATGCATACGGAGCGGGCAGGGCCCTGCCTGCCTGCCTGCCTGCCTGCCTGCCTGCCTGCTGGCTCCGGCCCCGCCGCGCCTCTGCTGAGTAATGTCAGGAGGAGCCGTGAGACGGGGCGGCCCCGAGGGGGAGGGCGGGCGGCTGGCGAAGGAGCCGAGGCTCCGGGCACCGGGTGTGCAGGTAACAGATGTAGCGGGAGGCTTTCGTTAGCAGAGGTCGAAGGGAAAGCCCGTTGACTTTTACGTGCAGTGAGCCGTTCTGCTGTTTCGGAGGAAACTTGGCGAAAGCGAAGATTAGCAAACCAAAGTCTGGAGCCGCTCGAGGAGCTTTGCTGTAAGAGCAGTGGGGTGTATGGAGATGGTAAGGGGTGCTAGCAGGCGACATGGAAGTCCTTCCTAGTCCTCCTGCCTAAAATCGGCACACCTCTTGGGGAAGTTCAGTAGGAGCGGGCTGAAGTGAGTCGCACCGCTGTATGTGCCGTCAAAAAGTTTGTAGGTACCACAGGGGCCAAAGGGCCGGAGAGAAACCCACCCTTTAAACCGGCCAGAGCTGGTGTGGAGCGAGGAGCAGCCGCCCAGTGAAAGCGGGCTAGTCCATGGCTTTGGAGTGGAAGCAGTGGGGCCTTGCGACAAAGAACCCCCCCCGCCTCCTATTTACGAAGCCTTGGGGTGCCCCTGTGCAGTTTCATGCCTATCTTTCCTGGACGGTGTAATTCCCTGAAGGGAGGAGCCTTCAGAAAGGTCTCGTTTCAAGAAAGTCATTCAAGTGCTTTAGCATGGCCTGTCAGGACGGGTTTGGGGGTAATATGCTTCATGCTCGGTAAAATCCCATTGTCCACGCTTTCAGCCCGGGCACCTCTCATTGATTTGGAGAAGACGTGTGCCACGGTTAACTGCGGCTCTCGGATAGAGGGGCTACCCTTCAGAAACCTTAAAAAAAAAAAAAAAAAAAAAAAAAGGTGGGGGACAATGAAACCGAGGAGGAGCAGGAGAGCATCTGGCGGTGGTCAAACAATTGGGCAAGTGCTAGAGGGCGAGCTGAGCTCCGAGGAGTGGGAAAACGCGGCTTCAGCCCAGGGCAGACCAGCGTGGGCTGAGGAAGTGCCGCCGACACGGGGGAGAAGGACCGGGGTCTGCAAAGTGTGCGTTTAGGAAAAGAATAGCTTCTACCGGGAGGAGGTGAAATATAGTTTACCAAGGCGTAAAACTCTCCATAGCAACTAGGAACTAGCGGTGAACAAAGGCACCGTACATTTTGGGCAGTATAATTTATCCATGGGGGAGATGAGGTTGCGGGAGGGGTGCGGGGGCAGTAGGGAGACGTTTATTTCCTACCCAAAAATTGTCTCGCACAAATTTCAGAAGTGCTGAATTCAGCTTTTTTTTTTTTTCTCTTTCCCTCCAATGCAGAAAAAGTGCATAGGAAGATTGTGTTGCTAAAACTGTTGGATAGTGGATAGTTCAATCCTAATCAGATTAGCAGAACGAAGTAACAGGCTCTGCAGGCTTGGAGCTGCAAACACAAGATGCCCCAGGCGGGAGGAGAGATCTAAAACTCCAGGCACGGGTGTTCCAAACGAAGTATCGACACGAAAACACTATTCCGACACCGTGCGGAAATCTGGAGGCTCTGAAACCATCTACGGTGCCTCAGAGTTACATACACTCCAGCCGTGGTCTTCCCCCTCCTGCCTTACACACGGGTTAATACCTTTATCTTTCAAACAAATCTTGAATAATCACTTTATCAAGTGATCGGATTAGCTTTCTGTATTACCTTTCGGTTTACCTGTATGTAGCAGAAGAGAGAAAGGGCTTTGCTTTGGTGTAGGGTTTGTCTGTTTGGGTTTTTTTTTTTCATTATCTATGCCTTCGTGCATTATCAGTCGTACCTTCCTCTAAATTGCTTTTCAGCCACAGGGCAGGTGAGGGCTGCGTGTTTCTCCCCTCGATGTAAGAAGGTAGAAAATAATGCGACAAACAAGATGCTTGTACAATCGAGTCACTATGAACACGTATAGTTCCTACCTGGAAGGACAGTGAAAAAGAAAGCTAGATAGGAAATGCCTTTTAAAATACATAGCTGTAGGGAAAATAAAGCCTGCATGTTTCAGGACGGAGAGGTCTGGAGGAGAACTGTGAATCTCAGATTCCAGAAATATAGCTCAGGAAGATTAAATTGGGGGGAGGGGAGAAATGAGTCAAACAAGAGAAGCGTGGAGTTCAGCCTAAGAAACTTCTCAGGGGTGTGTCTCGAACTGCCGTAAGGGTGAAGAAGAAGGGGTACGGGGATGCAGTGCATTTTCCAAACGGGGACTTTCATGCTCTGGTGTCTCATCATTACTTACGTGTCTTGCAGAATAGCCGAAAGAACGAAGAAATGAGAACAGAACATGCATTTCTTCCCCCCAAAAGCACTTCATCTGTTAATGATCCTCTCAGTTTCTAACTTTCTGGCAAGGACGAGGACGTTTCTGCTAACTCTCCGTCCAAAAGGTCCGTTTAGCAGACCAACTTTTGGGTCGTTGCATAGGGACAAATAGTCTCCTAATCGTTTTGCTTTGACTAGGCGGCTGCAGGGAAAAGCTCTGCATGTTTTTCCCGAACATAGCAGCATCTTCTCAGTCGTAGGAGTCGCAGAGCAAAGCTCACTAGATAAGTGGGACAATCTCATCAAGATAAACGTGCCACATCCAGATATTTAAGATAAGAACAGCAATGAAACGGCGTTATTGCAAAGGACATCCATGGGCCACCAAATGAGGTGTTCGGAGCAATTTGATAGGAGCTTGCTATTTAGTGGGTAGTTGCAGGTAGATAAACTAAATGTATTCATGCGTCTCAGACAGGTTTTAAATGTTTCGTAATGCCTAAATCACATGTTGACGTATTCACAGTTACGATGGGTTCCTATTTAGACGGCTGTATTTATCATCTATCTTAGAGTAGCCTTAGATGCCGAATGAGGGAAGAAGATACTACAGTTGAAAGGTAATCTTATTTTCATGAGAAGGGCCAAACTCGGAGTTCAAAACACGGTCTCTGCTCCTCAGGATATTCTTGCTGACCTCCTGTAACCACCAAAAGCTAATACGCGAGAAAAAGAAAGTAATTAATCTTTAATAAAAATCTGCCAGCGTGTGGATAGCAAGTGCTTCATAAATATATGTCATGGCGTCACTTACTTGGGAACATCCCATCAGATTGACGTTTGCTGGAGAATGCAGATCTCTCTCCATACGCACACGGTTGCGCACCAGATTCAGATACCGGTGAGCCACAGCGCCTTGTTACACCTTTTAGTTCTAATATAACATGCCCATCGCCTAACAGGTATAGGACTCGCTTCAGACGTGAAAATGGAATGATGAATGGAAGTATGGAGGCGGAAAATCAGAGCTAAAATTCACAGAGGATCCGGTTTGGCTTTTGTGGCGCGAGACAAAATGGTAACAATTTGAAGAAAGGGCAGAAAACGTATTTACAGAAGCTCCGATCCTATTCTGTGAAACAGCTGGGCAACATCTGGAGTGGAGTCCCTTCCCTCCTCGGACATCACACAGTAAGCACAGCCGCAAAACACCTGAAGGGAAAACTCGGGCGGTGCGCACGCCTCGGTTAGCAAAAACGCGGGGATTAATGAGATTTCGTGTGTCTCTCTGGGGATGACAAACGGAAGGGTGAAATGTTACTTTACAAAAATAAAAAAAAAAAAACTCGAGTTCAACTGTCTTTTTCCCACGAACGGGGAGAAAAGCTCTTTTGCGTGGAAAGCAGGGGAGAAGGCAGCTGCGGGGGAGCCTCCCGCCGCCCGAAAGGGGCTGCTGACCAACACCGGGTCAGGCTTTAGCGGCCGTTACGTACTCCGAAAATCAACCTGATTAGTCTAACTAGTTGCCAAACGTCATTTAATGACGTCCAGGACCCGACAATCCCATGCGCCCTCCCCGCCCCTCCCCGCCAGCGCCAAACAGTTTCTTCGAGAAAGGGGGCGGGGGGGGTGAGTGGCCCCTTCCCGCCCCGCTGTGGCACTGCCACCCGCGGGACAGCCACCCCACGGCCGTGGTTCTTTCGCGGAGCAGGTTCAGGTCTGCCCCCTCGCCCGTCCGTCCCGCCCCCCCATGGCGTCGCAAGCGGAGATAATCGCCCCTCGCCCCTGGAGAGGGGACAGGGGACAAAGCCGTCCCCCGGACCGAAGTCAGGGAACCGGGGGCAGCCAGGCTGCGTGGGCCTCCACGCTGCACTTCCCCGAGTGGGACTGGCGGGTCTGACCCCCCGGTTGATTTTAGTGAGGGCTGGATCAGGCCCCCGGGGTTCCCTGGCCGGGGAGGCCGGGGGTGGCGCCGGCACCGACTGTACCTGGCAGCCCAAGATCCAGCTGTGCCCCAGGGGTTGCGCCATAGACTTTCTCCCGATTCCCTTTATTTTTGTCCACTAGCGGCCAAATGGCAACTTCCATGACCTAAGTCGCAGCCGGTCTGCTCGCCCAGCTTCTCTCGCCTACGGTGTCTTTTGTTGGGTCATTTGGGGTGAAGCCAGCTAATTCTGGGGATTTGCAAAAAGCACGACTGGTTTTAGAAACGTTTTTAGGAAACCTGTGAAAATGTTAAGCTTGGGACTGCAGTATTTTTGCTCACGCACAAGACACAAAATATGAACCAATTTAACGGAATACGTCAGAGGGGAAGAGAAAGAAATCCAGAGTCATTCTGCAGTAAAACAAAAGGGCAGAAAATTTTCTCGTCTTAAACGACTAGTCACTAAAGAAACATCTTTCCTTATAACAAATGAGAGAGATTTTGAAGAGTTTTCCTAAATGAAGCGCCTCTGAGACGTGTATTTTCTGCTTCAGCAGGGTTCTGTGTTTTGCTGAGTATCGTTGTGCCACCAACACAGGAAAAATACAGCCAGAGAAACAAGGAGTGGTGACATACAATGTAATAGTTAGTGACTTTCTCAAAGAACAGGTTGTCTCCACCCGACAGGAAGATGTTAATAGAAAATAATAGTACGAATTTTGCCACTGTACAGAATACTTTCTGAACTTGCAAATAAACATAAACTCAACAAATACTATTCTCATTTTGGAAACTTTACAGTACAATTACTGCAGACGACTAAGATCACTCCACTGACCCTCAACCGTACTACACAGATATTGCCAAACTGAATTCCCTCATTATTTCTCAGAGCCAACACTTGTTAAAAGGAGAATGTAGCTTCCCTAATTTAAATGTTAGTTTTCCGGGGGAAAAAAAAAAAAGAAAAAAAAAAAAAAAAAAAGAAAAGCGGAAAGCAAGAAAAAAAATGGGGGAAAGCTGTCTTTTTAAAATGAAAGAAATTTGAGAAGTCTATAGGAAAATGGTCTAAAGCTGACTAGACTAGTGTTGTCTCTTGTTCAACCTACAAGCCTTCTGCAGGTTATTTTTCTCTAGTACAAATGTAATTTAATAGCCGAGATGGATATTGTTTCACTTTCAGCTATCTGCTCTATACTCCGGTCTCATTCTGCACTAGATGATTACCTTACTGTCCTATATGCACAATTTAAAGGGAATTACCTATTACTTCAATTATTTGTTTCTTATCAACTGATGTTACACTACAAGGATTTGCATTGAAAGGACACAAAGAAAGAGCAAGTCATGGCACATTGCCAAATAAAAGAGTAATGTTCTGGTGAATTTAGCCTAAATAATTTACTGCTATATAAAAGTGGAAAAGTGGAAGGTGAACCCTTTGACCAATAAATCTCTTCTGCATGTGAAACCCTTATCTTGTCCCCTCCAATATATTCCACACTAGGAAGCCATCATCATTGGCTCTGGTTTGTTATTTGTAAACCTTGATCTTCTGCACTCGGTGTCCTAAATATGGATAATTAGCATCAGTTTATCACGCCTCTGCATATTTTCTCTTCTCTCCAAACATGCATGCTTCTATTGGCTGCCATTCTGTCACAGAAGATTATGGAGACAGATTGCAGAGAATGAATGTGCTAAACGAGATTAGGAAGGAATAGAAATAGCAACTTGGCCAATAAATTCCTCGTGAGAGCCTTATCATACAATTACACGTTGACTTGTTTCACACTCTCCCAGCCTCTTAATCCAACGCCCCCACCAAGAATAAAATTTCACTAATTTCTGAATTACTGCATATCCTCATGACTTGTCACTGAGAATGGTTGGAAGAAGCAACACGGTCGAAAACAGCACATCAAACTTCCAAAAGGAAAACAAACTTTACGGACAAAAAGAGATGGGGCTTTAAACCATTTGTGGTCCTATGCAGAAGTTTTTGTGCCGCCGCAATTTCAAGGGTCATCACTTCAACATCGGACGTTTTGCTCTACGCTTTTACTCCCCGAACTCTTTACATTGGGTATTACGTTACGCTTTAGAGGGGTTTGGGGATCAGAATACGACGCCCTGACGCTGCTGAACTATCTCAGGTGTTCGTCTGCCGTGCAATCGTCTCTCCCCGCTGAGCCCTCACAAACTCGCCGGCCAGCAATGGCGAAAACACCCACCGCCGTCATCCAGTTCTTGGGCATTCCTGGAGATGCGGTAATTGAGAAGGCGCCAAAAGCACGACAGCAGAGTGAGACAGAATCCTGCTGAACTTGCAAGAAACATCTACCCCAACCCTGTGGAATTAGTTTCGTCCGTTCTGCCGAGCTCGTTTCAGTGTGGACGTCAAGAAAACGTGATTTACATGACGTAATTAAGAGGCATGGCAAAACCCTGCAGGAGACAGCATCTCTGGAAATGCTGGAAGTCTCCATTTTCCCCCTTGTACTAGCCCAGGGGGAGGACTTGCAAAAATATTAATGTTGTGGTGGTGTTGTTTTCATTGGTTTAGATAGGTATAGAAGAAGAATAAAAAGCCCCAAGATGCGAAGATAAAGCCTTGCTCAGAGGATCTATACTCTTAACACAGACTGGGTGCCACAGTGCAATTGTCTTACAATTTTAGCAGATTTTAGGATATTTTACAGCGTTTATTACCGCGAAAGGGATGCTTTAGAAAGCAAAGTGTTTGGATGATTCGAGTAACTGTTTCCCCTAGTAAATGTGAATCTTCAACCACATACAGACTTTCAGAACCTGCATGAAAAGTATGATGAAGTCATGCTACATCGTATTCTGGAGATGCTTAGCGTCACCCTGCCTGTGCAATCAGATGCTGGGAAAGTTTTAACGTAGCAGTGACGCGGTACCTGTCGCAAGTGTTAAGGAGGCTCGAAATAAGGGGATTCCCTCGAGTGGGACCTTCCCTGCGCACTTTTCCCTGGGGTGGAAGCGATCCAGGAGGCGGTGAAGCATCTGCGCTCCTCACGAACTGGGAACCGCGGGACGGGGGGTTGCCCCTGGCAAACTCATCCTGCGAATGTCATAGAGCGTGAAGCACCCTAGGAATATTTCACGCCTGGGCCCTCTGAGTGGTCTTGTCATAAAGTGGGTTTATTGGTGGTGGTGGTGGTGAGGTTGTTGTTGGTTTTTTTTAACCTGCCCATTGCTTTCCTCCTATTCTCCCATGGAGTTTGGCTTGGGACTCAGTGACCTCCAGATGGAAAAACCAGGCTGCAGTTGAGGGTCACCTTCACCCAGAGCCTTAAAACCATACCGTCGCAGAAAATACTGAGATGATATAAGCGTGACCTTGTGGGACAGCAAGCCGGGCCGCTACCTGTTTGCTGCCACAAGAGCCTTTGCATGACTGTGGTCACATAAAGTAAAAAAAACCTAATAACGCTCCCTTAGTTCCTTCTGCCTTTTCTTGTTATACACGTAGGCATGCATGCATATTCATATGCGCGTATATCTATACGTACACACACACACGCACATATATATGTACACACACACACACATCTCCCAAGTGAATCGGTGAGCTGCAGCAGGGAGAGAGAGGCGTTTGCCATTAATCTGGGAACAAACCGCTAACCTCGGTGACTGGTATTTTAGCTTTTCTTTTCTCGCTTCTCTCGGTGCGGGGAGAGCAGTAAAGCTTGTGTGGACTGATTGTGAGGGGCTCTGCTGGAATTTGGCAGGCCAGGGGCTTGGAGAGAAGCCCCATGCTGACTCCTATTCAGCGGGCCAGTTTTCTGCGAGCTTTGGAAGTTTCACTCAGCCGTGCACTCAATGGCTTCACAAAGCTGATTACAAGCTTCAGCGCATTCCTGAAGGAGCCAAAAGCGACGCAGGTGCAAACGAGCCGAGGGAGCCCCTTATCCCGGTGACAGAATGGGACAAGCTGGGAAAGGCTTGGACCACACAAATCCAAGGCTCACCAGGCAGCAGCAAGCCTGCCTTGGGAACCGGGGATCATTATCCGCTCCATTCAGCGGGGACCCAGCGGCGGCAGCGGCACGTCCCGGGGCTGGGGACGGCTCCCGGGGCTCTCGGTCCCGGGTGGGAGCCGCGCCGCTTCACCTGACATCCCCTCCCCGCTCCCTTCGGCGGCTGCCTCCTGATTTCTACCCCAGCATCTGTCAGGCTTCAGCCCGACGCCTCAAGTACCTCGCCGTTTTTTTCCCTATAGCCCCATCACACACGAAAAGCCCTTCTTCCCCCCCCCCCCCGCGTCCCTCTTCCCTTCCCCATATAAACACAGCGCTTAAGGCTCGCTCTGGAAATCCAGTACAGAAAACGCACTGATCCGAAATGGCAGGTTTCCTCCCGACTGAAGCCCTCTAACAAACACCCTATTTTGAAGACTGCCTTTAATTCCAGAAAGAAACCAGCCGAGAGTGCACCCGCTCCCCCCCGCCCCCCAATTACTCGAGCCACCCGATTCCCACAGAAACCTCCCGCGACAAGAACGCCTGGTGAATGCTTTCTGACTCCGTGAAAGGAGCCCACGGTCCCTGCCCTTCCTGCCTCCCCGGGGAGCCAGGGGGTGGCGAGGAGTCGAGGGCGGGGGGGGGGTGTCTCGGTGCCGGAGAGGGTGAGGCGTGATTTCCTTTAATTGGGGGTTCTCGGGGGGAGTTCCTCTCGCCTCCGCTCCCTCGCCCCCTTTCCTCTCTCCCAGCCCTTCCCCTCCAGCCGGCAGAAGAAGCTGCACTTTACTTCGCTGCGAAATTAATTACGGCCCTTCCCCGCTATCAATTACGGAGGAATCAGCCTTTCCTAGGGAGAGGCGAAATAATCAAAAGGCTTTTCAGTCGGGGGCGGGGGGGGAAGGGGGAGGACGGGGGACACACGGACCTCGGACCGCCGCGCACATAATGCGGCAAGGGGACTGCCGCGCTTCTAGGCGCTGGTTTCATATGCAAATGGCGAGCTGCCTCCAAGTTATCATTATGGTTTTATTTTTTTTTTTTTTTTTTTTTTTTTTCCCCCCCCTCTCCTAATGTTATTATTGTGTCGGGGTTTTAATAGCCACATGCTCTCCCCTTCCCTTTCAGCGAGGTTTCCTTGGCGATCAGCCACGCCGCTTCTTCCCCGGGCGCGCTGCCTCCCGCCCCAGCGCCTGCCCCACGTCCATGTTAATTTCGCCCTATGGAAATGAAAGCGGCCCGGCCGGGCAGCTGATATTAAAGCGATCCCCCGGCCCCGGGGCTCGCCCTCCCCCGCTCCTCGCAGCGGCCGTGCCTCCTCCGCATGAGCCTGGCGTGGGGGAACCGTGAACATCATCATCCCCCCCCCCCCCCCCCTCCATCCCCGAGCCCCTTCCCCCGAGCCCCCGCCGCCCCTTTCATGCTTGCGAGATGCTGGGGAGGCAGCGGTGCGTTTGCTTGTGCGGAGCACACCGCCTGCAAGCGGTTGCCTTGGCAGAAAGGTGCAGCTTTCTGATGTTCTTTTGTCTGATAACTAATTCAAGTTAATGCGATCTTTATGTAAAGCTAACAGCGGATAATTGTCTATTTTCTCGCCAACAATCTCCATCACAATCACTTATCTGGAAACCTGCGGTTGTATTAATCGTTATATTCCCCGAGATAAGCGTCTCTCGAATTATCAGTAAACACTGGAGGGAAATTAAACAAACTCCAGAGCCACTTAAGTTTCCTCGGCAGCTTTTAACCCCCTTCTCTAGGGAAGGATCGGGGGGAGGGGAACCCCCAAACCAACCTGGGACCGGAGCACAAGATGAAAGGGGGGTGTGTTGTGTGTGTAGGGGGTGTGTGTGTGTAAAACAGTGGAGAAGGGCCTGAACTTGGGCATAATTTTGCAGAGCGTGTCCTGCCCAAGGCGCTTTCCCTCCGAGGTGCCCGTGGGGCAGGAGACAGGCTCGCACCTTACGCCCTGCTACGCCGGGCGGGGGTCGGTCTTTAGCAGCCCCTGGGACCTTGTTGGCAATTCTTGTAAATCGTGTAATTAAGTGTATTAGTCGCTGCAGGGGAAAGACGAGCAGCTAGGAGAGAATACACCCAGAGATTAAGCAGAAGGCGCATGGCTTTAGGTCTGCTCTACGAGGAGGAGAGAGTTCTGCTTCCTTCTGAGAATCACCATATTAGCCCAATTATTGGCAATATTTATACTAGAGAGTGATCTGAACCCCAGGAGGGTAACAGAGAGTGCGAGAGAGCGAAACTGCCGTGGGAATATGTTTTACTGCTCAGATCCCATCAGTTCCGTTAGGTGTAAAGAAATTATAGCAAATTGTGCTGGAAACCCCTCCAGGGAAAACATACTTGTATGACAAAGATTTTGCCTTTTTGAGATGAAGTCAAAACATCGGTGTCGAATGAAACTCATTTTAGGGGCACTGCCGTGTGCGTGTTTACTCGAGTACCTGCGGGGGGAGGGGGGGGGGGGGGAAGAAAAAAGGAAAAAAAGAAAAAAAAAAAAGGCAAGCAAACCCAAACCGTGACATTTCGGTCAGGAATCTGGGCCAGCAGAGAGTTTGCAACTTCTGCGGGGAAAACGAGGTGTGCTCCAGCCTCTCCCCCCGCTGCCCGCCGCCCCCAGCCCGGCGCCCGGGCTGGAACACGGCGCGGTGCCGCCCGCCTTGTGCGGGGCTGGGCTGAGAGCTCTCTTGGCGCTTTGCGTTTCTAGGAGGGTTTTCCACCTCGAAAGCGCTTTATGAACATTAACTAATTAATCCTGGCGCTTAGTTACGGAGCAGGCAGCAAGGAATTTCAGAACTCGCCTCTACGGTGAGATTTATTTGTTGTCGCCTCATGATTTTTAGTAAGCGAACTTCGATTCATAAAGGTTTCCAATGGCGCGGCTCCCATCTTAGCCGGGAGAAGGTGAGGTCTGGGATGGAAAAAATATAGTCTAAACCCCCAAACTAAAACCCGCAACACAACCAAACACAAACCAAATAAAATACGGCAACGAAACACACAAACCTCCTGTTACTAGTTTGTGTGTCAAGGCAGCGTATTTCCAAATACGATCAGTTTCTTGAAAAATAAAAAAAAGAAATGATAAGAAAAGATCCTTTAAGTGCTTCAATTCTCGAACTGTTTCTCTTGCGCTAAAAGTTCCCAGGGTAGCTTTTTCTTATGGCATTTGAGAATCATCCCACTTCATCTCTCACCTGAATCTTGTCATCTGTGCCATCTTGAAGTGATCTGTGAACAATGCTGGTCCCTTGGACAGCCCAAGCTGGTCAATCAGGCAGAACAGACTATGCAAATGGAATGGAAAGGCGAAGCGATGGAGAACAGTGGCCCCCATTGTCTTGGGCATTTCAAAGCGAAGCCCAGCTGCAGCAGGCGTTGCTGTCTCGGACCCTTGGTTGCTACTCTAATGTCATCATTGCAAAACATCACATTTTGAAAACTCTACAGTCTGAATGCATGAGCAGCCCTCCGCAAAGATTTCACTTTGCCGTGACATCTTTCGGAGTCACGGGAAAAAAAAAAAGAAGAAAGGGCGGGGGGGGGGGACGGACCCAAAACACAACAACTGGGGACTGGGATCCCAGCCACATTGCCCGCTCACATCCCCCAGTCCCTTTCCCTGCGCCCCTAATAACTGAGGTACAGCTGACTCTAAAAGCCTTTTCCAACCTTTTGGTGAACACGTCGCCTTTCTTGTTGTTTTTAGAGGCGAATCGGATGATGATTTAAGTTGCATTTAACTTATTTTCTGTCGGGTCTCTTTCAGGCACTCTAATGAGCTAACGCCAAGGAAACGTCGCTGTGCGCAGGAGTGGAGTATTTATTCACAATCGCTTCCAAAACTTCATATACGCGGGGCTTTAAAAGAGTCAGGCAGTGCCTTTGCGAGTGATTAAACTGGCAGCTAAGCTGGGTATTTACAGGTCCGTTAGGAGTTTCTTTGAATGCTCGGTTTCTTAATACACTCCTGCAGTTGCTGCTTCTAAGTATCGTTGCCAGCCCAGCTTCAGCTCCACTTCCCAGCACTGCTCCCAAAGTTAGCCCCGCCATGAGAAATGAACTTTCACTGCAGTAAAACTGAGGGCTGTCGGATGATTAATGTGCATTTTTCAAGAGACCAAATCATTGCCCATGTTGCACTTATCGTTCCTTTTCGTTTTCTTTTGTCTGTAGGTGACATTTGTGATCACCATGTGGTGAGCAGAGGAAACTCCCCTCTCTTCCACCCTCATGTCAGGAGCCTGGGCTCAAGGAGCAAAGGTCTGTGCCACGGGTATCTTAAAATGTTGGGGGTTACCTTTCCCTCCTCCCCATTTCCTCTATTGCAGGAATTAGTGAATCCAAAGCTTCTTCTCCAACAGCCTTACTACAGTAGACCCGCAGAGATGAATAATGCCATAGCCAGCCTCGGATGCTGTCTAGCTCGGAGATGGAGCGATCACACATTTTAGTGGTCACTCTTGAGTGTGGACTATGTTTAGCATTCACACAGGAACAGAGAAGTTTCATCGGACTAAGAGAGCCGAGCTAGGAAACTCTTAATTACATTCTTTGCAGGACCAAGAGTAGTTGAGTGTTTCTTTCCCGCTCCCTAAACTGGCTCTTTCCCTTCTGCTAGGGTTATGTATTCTGTAATAACGCCACGTAAATTACAAAGGAAGCAAAGGATGGAATTATTTAAAAGTAAATAATTATCCGCTATGATTTGATTAGCTTCCTAAATTTGTTTGCCCCTTTCAGAATGCCGTGTGTTGGTAAGAAGGAAAAAATGAGAGTAACAAACAAAAGCAAAGAGAGGTTGAAGTGAACAGGGCAAATAAATTACTGCATAAGTGCCATTTCATCTTCTGGCTCAAGTTTCTTTCCTCTCGCCAAAGAGCGTTTTCCAAGGACAAGTACAAGTACTGGGTTAAAAGAAAAACTGGTTTCCAGCTACATTGGCCTCTTGGTCAAATGAGCAACAGGAGGAACTCAGGCTGCTACCTGCTTCATACAAATATTTCAATAGGGATGATATGTACTGTAAGCACCCTTCCCTGCCAGGTTTTTGTTAGCAGATGTCCCCGAGGCTCTTTCCCCTATCAGTTCACCACCTTAAAACTTTACCTACTAGACAAATGGGTCTCCAAAACTCTGTCTCCTAGGAGGTCTTGGGCATGCTTCAGGTACCCTCCGGGCCCCTCACTTGCTAACTTGAATGCAGAAACCCAGGGGAAAAACAACGTTGTGCAGCCAATGCCTACACAGAGGACAACAGCAATGCACATGGCCAGCATTGCACATATGCTGTTGCTGTAAGCAGGTGCATCTCCATCTGGATCTCTGCTAAAGTACTTCCAGAAAGAGGCTGTGAAGGAGGAGGATCCATCGGCTTTTAAGGAGGAGCAGCTGCTCTGTACACCTCCCGTGGACGTGTTGCCATGGGGCTACATAGAGTTGGAGGTCCCCTCTGTGAACACCTCAACTCCCACTTGATGTTGGGATGGATGACGTTCATCAGGGCCCAGACCATGGGCAGGGGGCCCACAAGGTCATCCCACCACCCTTTACCCAGACACATCCCTCTCCCCCAGCAGCCCTATTCCCAGCCCATGTCGCCATCCAGAGCTCAGCCCCTCTCAGCAGCCTGACAGCCTCACACCCCCGGGCTGAGATCGCAGAGGTGGGTTAACCACCCCTGCACTCAGGCCTGCTGTCCCTCCACAGCACCAAACGAGTTCCCATCACCCAAGGTTAATGGGATGGGAGGGAAATGGCCACAGATTTTCCCCTCGGGCAGTGTGCTGTGATAAGCAGGGACAACCTCCTTTCCCTGTGGCCCCAAATCCCCCTGCCAGTGGGAGCTAACTGGAAACGAGAGCAGCTTCTCCCTTGAGGAGCTGAACTTTGCTTTTCTCTCACAGCTGCAACTTCTGCCTCGTCCTCCTACCAGCCCCAGCCCTGGTACATTCAGCCACAGTTATCTCTGCTCGTGCACTGACTGTATTTTTCATGTTTATTATCATCCAACCCAGTGTAGTGCCATCTGGCACACGCACACACCGGGGGAAGAAAACCATATATTCAGCAAATGGAGCATACAGGGTTTAGGTTTTGTTTTGTCTTGTTTTTCTTATTCTTCCAGTTTCCGTTTAAAATTATGCAGAAGGGATAGCTGAGCAATACACCCTCATGAAAAATGATCAAACCCCCCAGTTATGAAATTAAAAATTACAGGAGGGCAGTGACACCAGGAAGGGACACAAGAACACCCCTTCTGCTGAAATGCAGTTTCTTCTTTTCGTCCTTCTATGTTTCATTTCAGCTCGTGCACAGCTAAGGAACAGAATTGCTTTAAAATATTTGTGTTAACTCTTTTTACCAAGGATATGTTCTTTTCTTTCAAATAATTAATTTGCTGTAAGACACGTATTTTAAGCAAGTGACATGTAACAAACCACACTCCTATGAAGCACTAGGGCACTGCGAGCCATGCTGCAGTCCTTGAGATCTTTGCTATTTTCACTGCTACAATAAAAATGGATGCAAAAATACATCTGCAGAGTGGATGGAAAAATGCACATAGCAGTTACAGTGAGAGCTAGCAACTAAAGCATTGCCACCTTATTTCAAAGATAGTTTTGTCACAGAGTTGTATAATCAAAGTGTTTTTCTTCCCTGATAATTCATGCACTGTAAG
Organism: Pluvialis apricaria; assembly: GCA_017639485.1. Lineage (NCBI taxonomy): Eukaryota > Metazoa > Chordata > Aves > Charadriiformes > Charadriidae > Pluvialis > Pluvialis apricaria. The sequence continues at coordinate 67,589,731 of CM030007.1, forward strand.
ATTATCAGTGGAGTTGCCTGTGGAAAAATTACTAGATAATGTATTGTATTACTTGATTCATTTTCTTTCAATTTTTACTTTCATTTTGTCTAATTACTGTATTGTGATCTAAGTCAGCAATCTTAAATTAACTATCAACTTAACTTTTGAAGAAACCCTACAAATGCATGATAATGACGAAATTTAAATTACTGTTGGTTATTGTGTAATGTCTACACCACAGAAAGCCAAATCTTCAGGTATTTTAATTCCATTTGTATATATAGCATTGTATTTTTCCTGTTTCATTTTTCGGAGTAGAATTCTTTGCCATTTCCAAACTATAAAACTACTATTAAAAAAATCTGTTTGGGATAGGCGGTTGGTTTTTTTTGTCTGTTTTTTTTTTTTTTTTTTCCCTAAATTGAATGATAGCTTTGATGAAAATGTGAAGGAAAATAGTTCTCGGGACTAAATTGCCAGTTACTCAGATGTCTTCAGGAAAGCAACTTGTTTTTTTACAGATACGCATGCAGAATGGTAAAACTGTTCCCTGATCCTTCTAAAACAGAGAAAGACATTTCAGTGCTATTAATACCGCATCTGTATATTGAGTTAGATTCTGGTCTCACGTCTGTTTAAAATCCAATATACCCGTTGGTCAAGCCTTGATCCAAGGCCAAGTGATGTCACTGTAATGACTTCAAGTGGGCTTTGGATCAAGGCCTTTTACACCACTATGCTTCATGCCACTAGGCTGAGAAAAGCTATTTTTACTACATCTTTCCTTTCCTGTGAAATCAGATTAATTTGGAATGAATTAGAAATGCTTGAACAGAGATGCTCGGGGTTACTTTTTATGACAATACTTTTAATTTTAAATATTTCTTACAAATACAATTTGATAGCAAAATAAAAATTTGCACTTTCCAGTATATTTCTGCTCATCTGTGATTTTTGGGTGAATCGCACTTTACTTTTACATGCATGTGTTCGTTGCCTTATTTCTGGCAACAGACCATTGCAATTTTTATGTAAATAACAAGCGAAAAGAGAATCTATTGTAAAGTACAATGTATGACAAATTCATTGAAACAAGCAAAATAATTTAAATAATGGTTATTCAATAAATGTCAGGAAAGCAATCCCACACCTTCGCTGATCGAGGCTGCTATGTAACTTGGAAGAAAGCGATCAAGGGAGACTTTTTACACGGTAATATGTGGAGCCTGTTCCAGTTGTTAAGCACATAATTAGAAATTCAGCAAGTCTTACCAAAAAGGGTCATAAACAACCACAATTAAAAACTCAAATCTCTCTCCGCTTTGTATGGCAATGTGTACAGGGGAAAAAAAAGGTGTTTGGTTTTTTTTTTTTGGTGATGACTCAGATTAGCTCCAATTAAGCTTAGCTTTAACTCTGAGATCTGCAAAGCAAAGCAAGCAGAACTTTGCAGCTTACTGTTAGAGGTTGTTTTGCTTACAAACCGGTAGAATTGCTTTTAAGCATCTCCAACAAAAGATGTATAACGGAGAAATCAAGGTGGAAGTAACAGAATGCTACAAGGATAATGCAAAATCCTTATGTGTCAGTAAGCATTAATAGGTAACAAAGCAAACCTGAATCTACCCATTGATTTTCTTCATCCTGTATGCACTGAATAGGTTGAATTATAACAAAATCTTCTCGTAAGTAACCTTAGTTTTCAGAGTTTACACTGCTTCCATAAATATTATTAATTTGAATATCCAGGATCAATGTCGTCTGGTTAAATAATCTATAATCAGTAAAATTTGAGCAGTGATCAGACAGCGGCGGAATGGTATTTCCATACGTTGAAACTATCTCATGCCGCTTACGTGAACTGAAATGGCAGAACGGACTTGCCTCATTAAACCATGTCTGGGAAGACAATATGTGGGGAAAGAAACGGCATCATAATTAAGCATCCCATCTAGATTATCATATTAGTGTTAGGTCATTATAGATGGTGGGTAAGTAAGTGAAGCAATGTTTCTTTTCAGTGGTAAGTGCTTCGAAAATTTTAAGGAATTTAAATGCCTGAAATAATTTTCCAGCTCACCTATTTTCAACATCAAGTTTAGCCCCTGATTTCCCTCTTTATTCCTCTCACTCTCCTGAAGTGGCCTTCAAAATGCATAAGCGTGGATTTATTGAAAACTTCGCTGTTGCAGCTTCACTGTGGTTGTTCTGATCATTTCAGGACAAATGTGACAGTTCAAACTAATGACTGAACATCTATTGTGTTAGTGCTGTTTCCTGGTTATCTAGTTATTATTTATTTCCTGCTTGTTCTATTGTTTCTTGCCTTACGAAGACTCCTGTTCGCTCTGATAAAATTCCTTATAACATGGCTGCAACACCAAGGGTTGGGTAAAAGGGGTCCTCTGAACGATAACACAAAGAGCATATAAAGAATCCATCACAGCAGTCAGTAGTATAATGCAATTTATTTTCACTAGGCATCCTCTTCACTACTGGATTAGTCACTTCACTAATGAGCAAATGACCTATAACTCAGAGGAGCGGGAACTTAATGTGCAGGTCTTGCCTTCACCGTTGCAGATGAACTGCAGCATGCTCACCATTATACAATCACTTAATATTTATGGCTCCTTCCCATCTTTCTTGGGCATTCCATATGCGGTGAGTGTTTCAGGTGGGTGAAAAATGCAGGGCCCGATGGCAAAACAGATATCGGGCTTTATATTTTTTATTGTTCCAGAAAACATTAAAAGGTGCCTCTTGCATCTAGATTCCACCAGAAGCCCATTAGCAGAGAATGAACCGGGTTTAAAAAGCAATCTTTGTACATGCTAATGCATTCAAGATGCTATTTTCTACCACTGTATGCTAGGCATCTTTCAAATTTATTGTCCAGATCTCACTTTAGCGTGACTTTAAGTTTAAAGAGAATTTATCAGGTCATTCACTGTATGAATGCAGCTTGTCTGCCTGTGCTAGGAAAAGTTGACACTGTGAAATCTAAAAAATTCCGAGTTTGTCAGTAAAAGGAGAGTTTACAGCTCCAGTGAAATCAGAGGACTTGTGACATCTTGCTTTTAAATGTGTTTCTTTTCCCTTTCCTTAATTTCACTTACTGATTATGTGCGTTTACAGACCCCAGAAATTTGAGTCTATGATTATTAATTATTAGATACTCGGAGTTCAGAATGAAATTCAATCAAAAGTATAAAATATTCAAAATTTTGAAATTGACTCTCACATCGATTAAAGCTAAAAATTATTTTGTCTCTAGGAAACTATTTCTGGATTAAGTGTACAAAATGAGCCCTAGAATTTACTTTAAAATGTTAAAAATAATGCTGGGTATGGAAATCTTGTCATCATTTTTTACCAATGAGGTACAGAATGTACTTTTGCTTACATTTCTGCTTCCCTGGTCACATAGGGTGATCCACCAACTTCAAAATTTTGAATATTTTATACTTTCGATTGAATTTCATTCTGAACTCTGAGTATCTAATAATTTCACGGCAACAGATGATAGGGCTGAAACCCTTCTGAAATCCCCAAGATAAGTTTATCCCCAACTTTATACCCGGCAGATCATGGAAAATTTACCTGCCTGACACAATAAACCCCATGGTAATTAGAAGGATTCTAAGCCTTTAGAAATGTTCTAAGCCTTTATGCATTTACAGATAAGGCCAGAAAACAAAATTGTTTCTGTTTTCTCAAATCCTAAGTAAGACCCTGGACCAAATCCCACCGAAGTCAGCTTGACTCTTTTCCATTGACTACCATAGATCTGAAATCAGGATGTACCTGCAACTCTCTTTTGTTGTTCTGCATCAGTGAGGGTTTTGTGCAAAACCTTGGATAAAGTATTGCCAACTACTCTGGGGATAGAATTAGCTGAGCAGTAAAATGGAAAGATTTGCCCGCTGCTGTGTTATGTATTACATTTTACTGATGTAGCAGGTACTATAGGTGTTAGGTCTATTAATGTCTCTAATCTTTTCTGAATTAATTCCTCTTTCAAATCAAAAAGCTGTGGTTAAACTGGAGTATACCCTCAAAACATGTTTCATGTGGAGAATTTTCAAGAATGAAAAATCCACCATGGCCTTCAGTAGACAGTTTCAGTGATTAGTTGCCACCACCATTAACCATTTAGGTCTTTTTTTTTAGTCAGAATTTGTCTAGTTTGAACTTCCAGGTGCAGTGCGACATGTATTCCTTTGTCTGCTAGAATGAAGAGTCCTCTACAGCCATCCTTCTGCCCCCATATAGATACTTACATGATCAAGTCACCCCTTAACCTAGGCTTTAATATGGTTTATCTAGACTGAGTACCTTCCCTTTCTTCTACAGATACTGTCAATAATGCTTTCCAGTCTTTTAATCATGCTACTTGCTCTCCACTGAAATCTTTCCAACACCCTCTCGGTCTATAGCAAGGTGTTCTCAAGCAGCTACGCAGAATTAAGACTATTTTAAACCTGGAGTAGTGGCTTGTGTGAAATTCTTATTAGAATCATATTAGTCATAAAGGCATTGAAAATAAATAGCAACAGCTGGAAAAAGAAAAAGGTGACATATCAGCTGGTACTTCAGGGTTAGAGCTTTAGGGACAGGGGCTTAACGGGAAAACAAAAAGTATTTGTGCCCTCACCACTTACAGACGTCAGCCTCTTCATTTGGGTTTCTAAATACAGGTGTAGGAGCCTGACAAGAAGCGCCGAGAAAACTCATCCTTTTATTTATTTGTAAGTGTGGTTTAACATCCTAAAATTTTCCATGTTGTTTTGGGTGAGGGCACCATTCTTCATCTTGCTCTTGGAAGGCTGCCTAATGTTTGTGTCCAATGTTAAGGTCACTGCAAAAACACAGTTGGAGGACTGCTGCCGTGCAAAGCAATGATCCCAGTAAAGTTTATAGAGAACTTGCCTGGGCAGCAAAAGTAACATGTTAAACTTTATCATAATTACGTTTTCTTTGGAGAATGATGCTGTTATAATTCATACCTGCTAGAAGATCTCCAGTGTAACTGCTTCATGAAAATGTTATATGTCATGTGAAGAGGCTTATAAAACTTACTTTAGGTGTTCCAGCCAGTAATGGGCAATCAGTAGACTGGTCTGTGACACAGATATTTCATGCAATGAATATTTGGCATTTCTCACCCAATCACGTTGGTATTTTATGAAGTTGCTCTAACAAAAAAAAAAATCCCGTCAAGTTTGGAGGAGAGAAATATTCAAATATTCTACTTTTTTCCGTTTTGCTGAAATATGTCCTACCAATAAAGCAAGCAATACCCCTGTAAAACTGTATATCTGTTAAAAGAAACAAACAAACAAACAAAGAGTTCAGTGTGTTATTTAAGCAAAAATGCTCAGTTTCTCAGTTTTCCCATGATCAAGTTTTTCTTCTAGCCTTTTCTGTCAGGCTTTTTACTTCTGCTGCTGTTGGTTTTGTTCATGCTCTCAGTCTGTCGCTGTTTCCTACCCTCCTCCTTTTTTTCTCTCCTCTGTTTCCTTCCATCTTACCAAGTCCAGGCGGGATGAGCAGAAACACAGACTCCTCTGACCACCCCGGTTTGCGAACATGGGATTTTTGTGCTCTAAATAGAGGTAAACTAGGGAATGGCTGAGATCAGGGCTGCATTGTTTGTTCAGGGAATTAAAAATGAGACTACAGGGAGAAAGAAGGCAGGACTGAAAAATCAATCCTGACAAGAGGGGGTTTAAGAACACCTTCTCTGTTGTGCAACTCTAAATGCAATTTCTGAGGAAGGACTATACATCTGTGCCATTGCCCTAAGCCCTGGTCCTGTCAGGGTAATTTCTCTCATTTTACAACTTCAACACCGCACTCAAATTGTGACAGGGTTTCACAAGTCAGTTCAGTGCACAGCCATTTCACCTTCCCTCATCCCCCCTCACTCCTGCAAGACGAGTCTAGGGTGCAGCGACAGCCATGAGTCAATCAAGGATGGTTCTGATTGTAAATGCCTGCAATGGTATAAATGACAGTGCCGAAGGAGATTATATTCAGAGCCACATACATGCTGCAGAGGTCCCACCTCGAGATTAGCCTAAAATACCACCCAGATCTCTAGGTCCCTCCCAATTAGCACAGCTAGGCAATCTTCCTGGCACTACAGAGGCAAAGACGTATTTTTAGCTCAATGCTGTGCTCTCTCCCCTGAACTCTTGGAGCCCCGCTGAGCCAATGGAGTCCCAATCAGTGGGCTAGCTCTGATGCTGCCCCTTCACAAAATTGCCTGTAAAACCAGTTCAGGGAAGGGATCTGTAATGAGCTCAGCAGCTTGGGGCTCTCAGTAAACCGCAGTGGTGAAGTGAGTTCATGGCTGAAATACCAGCCCTTTTATTCATCATCAATTAGTAGTTTAACAGGCAGAGGAAAGGTACAGTGAGTGCTCGTTTAATATTAGGCTGATTGTAGTCTGCATTTGTGCTAATTCTGGCAAGTTTTCCACATTTTGTTACTTGAGGAGGGCTATTTTCTTGATTTTATTTCTCCATCCCCCACACTACAAAGAACCTGCCAGATAAGTTCAGTTGCGACGTATAGCATCAAAATGTAAAGATAAGTAAATAAGAAGTTAAAACAATTCTTCTAACAGATCAAACAGTTTATGAAGAAAGAAAAATGTCCTAGGATCCTGTAAGATTCATATATGACTCGTGATATTGTTGTTATACTTACGATTCTGGTTTATTACTCTCAGAGAGCATTAAGCATTAATGATTTGCATTATACAGGAAACACTTGTGAGTTAATCAGTGCCTCAAGTTCTTCAGTGGTTCCACCCTTTCTTTCTTCCTGTCCTACAAAGAGCTGGTTTTATTACTTAATTAGTTCCTCTGGTCAAGAACTATGGACCCAAGTGTTGTCAAAGTTAGCAGAAAGAAACATCTGTCCACTCAGCCAGAGTTCTCTCCCATCAGTGGCAGGGACAGACAAACAGCTGATGGCAAACAGTATGTTCACCAAATGATGGGCTATTATTATTTAACAAACTGATTGGAACAGTTTAGGGTTTTTTTTTGTATTTTGTTGTTATTTATAAGTATTCAAGAAATACTTGCCGGGAACATATTTGAGCCAATTTCAGCCTATTGGACGCTGGACCCGTGCCTTCGCTTTCATTGCTTGCCACTCTCCCAGGGTAACTAGTCCTCCAAGTCACACAGGGTTGTTTCTTGCCCATTACTGGGTGAGTGGAACTAATAAATAGGGGGTTGGAATTACAAATTAATTTCTGCTTTCTAACTGGAAAGTAGATTCCCATTTTCTTTTTAGGCAAGCACAAGCCTACCCAGCTCAAGCTTAATATGTGATATTGGAAGTTCAAGATTCCTGGGCCCTTGATTCCCTCAGAAAAAAAAAAAGATTTTTTTTGAGAACCAGCAGTTATAACGAATGTTTCAGATTTTAAGTTTTTTTCTGCTGTGCTGTTCCTAGGACTTTATGATGTGAAGTCACAAGCTTTGGACAAATTTAGTATTAATTCTTACTCATCAGTATTGCAGAAAAAAAGTCTTATTCTCAAATATTTCTTTGCTCTGTTCTGAGGTAGAAAAAGAACGAAACAGTTCAGAACTTTCTACTATCTCTATTTTTTAGTATACCTGCATAATCACTGCTTTTTCTGTTATCTTAAAATGCGTTCTGCAGATCACCTTCAGTTCTCCCAACATCTACCACATGACAGAAGACTGACACATTTTTCTACTAAATACCCTCCCATCCTCCCCAGCAGTCTCTGTTATAGACCATCAGTCAGCTTTACTGGGCTATAAAAGCATCTCTGTGTCTCTGCCACGTGCTGGGGCTCCCCAGAAATGCGGCTTGGTCTCTTCACCTCATTTACCTTTTAATGGCTCAGATTTTCAACAAACACTGCCATAATTCTCATAGTCCCATTTCTCTATGTGTTCTGAGACTAAAATAGTCCTTTCCAACAAGGACATATTATATTCCATAGTATTATGTTTTCTTTTCATTTATTATGTGCCTATTACCCTGATAGTTACGTATTATGTGTTTTCTGAAACTCCTCCCTCACAGTTGCTTCACCCATCTGACCCATTCTTCAATCCACATGTCTCGCCCCATGATGTGTCTGTCACCTATGAAATCAAAACTTTTCTCTCTGTGCCTTCAAGGATCTGCATCGCTCGCTCCTGCCTTTTCCCTAGCCTCCCTGCTAAGGTTGGTGTCATGGTTTAACCCCAGCCGGCAACTAGGATCACGCAGCCACTCGCTCGTTCCCGCCTTAACAGGATGGGGAAGAGAATCAGAAGAGTAAAAGAGGAAAAACACATGGGTTGAGATAAAGACAGTTTAATAAGTAAAGCAAAAACCATGCACGCAAGCAAAGCGGACCAAGGAATTCATTCACCGCTTCCCATGGGCAGGCAGGTGTTCAGCCATCCCCAGGAAAGCCGGGCTCCATCATGTGTAACAGTTACTTGGGAAGACTAAATGCCATCATGCTGAATGTCCCCCCGCTTCCTTCTTCTTCCCCCAGCTTTATACACTGAGCATGACATTGTATGGGATGGAACATTCCTTTGGTCAGCTGGGGTTGGCTGTCCCAGCTGTCTCTCCTCTCAACTTTTTGTGCACTCCCAGCCTACCCGCTGGCGGGGTGGTATGAGGAGCAGAAAAGGCCTCAACTTCTTCACAACAACCAAAACCATCAGTGCATTAACAATGCTATTTTTGTCCAAAATCAGAAACATAGCACTAGACCAGCTGCTAGTAAGAAAGTCATCTCTATCCCAGCTGAAACCATAAAAGCTGGTCACAATGATTGTCACACAAGGGTTTTTTCATCAAAATACGTTCTTTTTTGTGAAGATGGCTGAGTTATTGTCAGTGAAAACAAAACTGAATGTTATAACCTGGGAAACTGTCAGAATATAAAACCGTTGCCAATGGCCATGTCTACTTCCACCCGTTGTCCCTGTTGTCTCCTTCCTTCTCTGCTCCCCAGTGGACGTCAGATCCAACATCCATTTTGTCTTCCTTCTTCGTAAACACCTATACTCAATCTCCCAGACCAGCCTTTATACCAGGAATATTATTTCCCAGATGCTCTAAGTACTTCACTCTGTGTTTTTTTTCCTAATTCTCCTCCTCTTTAAGAGGAACAAGTAAGGAGAAACAGCTGAGAAAGCAGTCAATATCTCATTGATAGGGCTCATCATATGGATTTCTTATTAGATGCATGGTCCCAACGCTCCTTTCCCCTTCCTATTCCTTTTCCTGTCTTTGATTTCTCAGCATGTTACTTGTTCCCCATTAGATTCAGACTTTATGCTATTCTGGGGAGGTACCACATTGTGTCTTCTTTGGGCTTTTTCTGGCAGATCTTTCACATTTTTGAGTCATTAAAATATTAAGAAAAGTTATAAATTATATAATATAAAGTATAATATAATATAAGCACACGGCAATGCCATCTACTAATGCAAGTAATTGCACGTGACACGTATATGTAAGTCCTCCTTCTGATTGGCATGACCAGCTCTTTTTTTGCTCCTCAGGCCTCTTGGGAGGGATTCCTTGGAAATTCATGGTTATAAAAAGGATGCCCAGGCAGTTTTGTCAGTTTTTTCACAAACACAGAGCTACCAAGGCTTTGCTTGGTGCTTGGTAGGATCTTTGCTTCATGGTCTTGTTCCTCACTGCACTCCCTCCCAAACTAGAAACATATATTAATATAGTCACAAACTGAGTTATGTTGGGTCCGGTCTCCAGTTTATGGACAGGCAATAGGAACAACTGCGTGAAATCCTAGGCCAGGGAAGGAGGAAGATTTTGAGGTGCCCACAGCAAAATTCACCCTATTTTGAAAGGATCTGTGCCTTGCATCCTCAGAAGCCTGATGCCGGCTGCACTCTTGAGGTTGCCACAAATATTTGCCACTCATTGTGGGTCCTGCTACGTTTTCTGCTCTGGGAAAGACACAGCTAGGTCCCTGCAAGGGCCTCCCCGTCACAGTTGCAGCTGAGACCACGAGGAGCAACTCCACAAGGCTCTTTTTCTGCTGTGGTATTGACAAGTGAACAAGAAGAAGCAACAAATGCCGAAGGCCACAAGAGACGGGCATGTGGTCCTCTCGCAGGTACCGTCATTACAGCTTTCTCTTTCTCTGCTGCCCAGAAATGAAGGCAATAGGTGAGCTTGGCTGAGGGAGGCAGTGGTCAGGGACAGAGGGAAATTTCTTTAAGTAGTCGAGATACTGTATGAGCTGTTGTGCTATTACGGTGTGCTAGTGGAGACAAACTCAGTGTCGCTGAGGGAAAAGCGGTTATGTGTAGAAGATACCTGCAATGTATCTTTTTCTGAGAGAGCAGGAATAATGTCTGTTCCCTCTGTGGAAGTGGGATAGGGAGAAATTTCAGGTCACTGCCCTCAAAATCGGGGCATGCAGGGAAACAACAGGATACGGGTTACTGATAACAATATATCCCCATATATGTCTGAGAAAGAAAATCTGCAAGTAATGGCCTTCATTAAAATGTAGGCTTGTGGTTCTTTTATTGGTGATAACCCTGTATCAATAAGTCAAATGAATGCAGGGATGAGGATCCTTTGCACAGCCCTCAACAATTGACACGTCGGTACTAACCTGACACCAAATAGGGTGTGCAGGGTCCAACCTAAGCCTGCCAGTCAGATCCTTGTGACTGTCTTCCTCAGAAGCTGCAATTGGTATTCAAAAGTTGCATTCATGCACAAGCTGGGGAGCATCCAGCAGATTCTGGAAGGCAGATGAGGCATGGCTTCATTTTATAGTTTATTCATGATTTTAAAGGGGGCTTTAAATAGCATATGATACGAGAGAAGAAAGCCTGATGCTATTCCTGAGATTTCTGTGGTTTAAAGATGAACAGGGTAATTCTTTGGCCCAGAAGACTAGGTCTTACTGTGAAACTGCTTCTAGGAAACACTGAGAGGATAAGCAGTCTTGCCACCTGAGATATGCTACATCCATGAGCCTGAATTATATACAGGAAAAACAAAGAGTATGTTGCTTTCCTGAGCACGTGTAAAAAATCGGCAGAAAAGGAGAGTATAGATTTAAAATTAATGTAAATATTTAAAGTCTGAGTTTAGACAAAAAAATTAATTTTCTGCCTCCCTTGGCTGTTGCTCCTGGAATCTTCCCATTATTGTTTCGATTTCTGCTCAGCAGCCTGGTTTTCAGAGCTGTATAACTTCAAAGTTTCAAGGAAATATATTAGCCATCAGCCTCACCTTAGTGACTATTTGTATTTTTTCTGGTATGTTGTCTTGTAAATATGACTGTGTCTAATAATCTCTGCATTGCATCTTGCAAAGCTCCATTAACATCCAAAGGTCTGCATAGGTGGAAAACTTGACTCATGGTTATTTAAGAAATTTTGGTATTCTTTCCAGGTCTTTATTGGATCTTTGGCATTATTGTACAAGTAGCATAGCACAATATTAGTAGGAGCTACATATTTAGGAAAACTTCTTAGCAGCATTATAAAACACATTTAAAATTGTGAACAGCTTTGAAATTATCATACCACTTACTTTGACCTTGATATGGAGTGCATTTATCTTCCCTTCTGTATTTGTATAAACTTGTCAACACCTTATCTGGAATAGGAAAAACTGCAGTGGCACTTTTTAAGTTCATAAGTAGGAAACCTCTCTCTTTATACAGCAATGAGAACGGGAAACTGTACAGTATAAAGCCAATACAAATGGTATCATAAAATCCCACATCAAGAGGATTTCAGTGAAAAATATAAAGTAAATCTGTCCTAAATATACTTGGTTAGCAGAAGTAAAAAATACTTGACATCAGATTGTTCTACCTCATTTGGACATAGCCAGTGTTTCTTACTCATCAGAGATCCGTTGCCAGTTTTCAGAACATATATTACGATGGCAACTGCTCGGTGATGGCAACTGCTCGGTAATGGCATCATAAATACTGTGTGGACACAGCACAAGCACTTGTGTGAATGCAATACCTGATTAAGTTCTCGAAGCCACCAAGTAATGTCAAGGGATATCTTTGGTTTAGGCTGAGAAGCAATTAGAGTTTAAACAACTGATCACAGCACTGCTCTCCAGTGATTGTCACTTAATGCTTTAGACAACATCATGGGTTGTCCAAGGCTATTTTTTCTCTACTCCTCATTAACTGCCCAAAACACTGGGTGCCTCACTGTTCAGCCTGAGTTTGTTAGGTGCCCAAAGTTAGCTTTCAAACACCTTTAGAAACCCTGAGTCTGGAAATTTTGGTGATTAATCTCTTGCCTTAGATACTTTATAATCCAAATGCATTCAAAGTGATATAAATGCCACCTAAGTCCTGGAAGAGGAATTCTCTTTCTCTCTTTAAAATAAACAAAACCATTTTTGCCAGGACTGTCTACTCCTCAGTGAGAGCCTAATCATGTAGCTGAAGTCCTTCGCCTTCTTGTATACCCTCTTGATAAGAACCGTGTAGAGGTACTCCTCTTCCAGCATCAGCAAGATGGACGAAGAATGTGCCCACCGAGTGATGCAAGGATCTAGTATTAGGGGGCTACCTTGTGGGTGCTATAGTTTCAAACCTTGTCAGGGTCTCTGATCCCTGTGGGAGCACTGCAGGAAAGGGAGACCGTGCTTTCGCCGTAACTCTGAATGTCCCCCTCTTCCTTCTTCCCCAGCTTTATAAATTGAGCATGACGTCATATGGCATGGAATATTCCTTTGGTCAGTTGGGATCAGCTGTCCTGGATGTCTCTCCTCCCAGCTTTTTGTGCACTCCCAGCCTACTCGCTGGTGGGGTGGTATGAGGAGCAGAAAAAGCCTTGACTGCTTTGCAACAACCAAAAACATCAGTCTGTTATCAACATCATTCCTATCCCAAATCCAAAACACAACACCGCACCAGCTGCCAGCAATAAAGCCAACTCCATCCCAGCCAAAACCACCACAGGAGGTCAGGTCTCTTCCCTCTACTGAATTCATGGGGATCTCACACAGCACCTAACTGGTGGATTCGTGGCTCTTTTTTCAATGCTGGGTGTTTGCAATCACAGTGCTCCACAGTAGGAACTTACCCCTTGCATACCCACAGGACAATGTGTGAGTTTTCTTTGGTGATGTTTTTGTTGTCATTCTTCTTACAGTTATATTTATTTTCAATTAGAAAAATAGCATAAAATAAAATGCACAGATACAAAGACTATGTTTTATGCTACATCCACACCTTCTGGGGAGTGGACTGGGGAAGGAGCTTGGGGCGCTCTCATGATGTGGGGCTGGCTGGTGTCCCCACTGTTCTGGGACAACACTGCCTGCAATAGCCTATTCGGGTCTCTGACAGCCCACCTGTGTCTCTGAGACATCACTCTTGACGGACTTTTGTGGACTTTTGGTGTAAAGTGACTGAAATCATGAGGTGCTGTGTCAGAGCCAGCTGGAGAGGGGTTTTCTAGCATGATGCTAACAGTGTGTGCTGTCTGACATGGGAGGGGGTGTGATGGCACGTGGATGCCAGGTCATGCAAGGACCTCTGGGAGAGCTTTACAGGATGACTCAAGGCAGAATGAGCCACAGTCAGTGCATCCCACAGACAAGTGGTTTATTTGTTGTGTGTCCTTCAGCAAGCTGCCCTACCAGCTGTGCTTAGATTTCCCTCCACAGGAAAACAGGTGACTTACTGGAGAAGGGATTTGGGTGTGAACTAGCATGTGTGCAGTAAGGATGTCAGGGTGACTGTGTTCTGGGAGTAAACTAGAGTACTAGTGTGCTGTTGTTGCAGAGTTAAACCCAGCTCTTACACTCATAATATCCCTCCCATCTATCCCAACAAGCTATCGCCTGCGTTTGATGGTGCTTTCAACCCAGGCTGAAAATCCTGCCACAGTGTTTGGGTAGCAGCATTAGCAGTCCCTTTCCTTTCAGCTGATGCTCAGCCGGTTCTGCAGTTAGAGAAGATGACAGGGAGTACCATCCTCTGGGCCCTGATGTTCTTCTAACACTTCATCACAATGATCCCCTGTGCTGCAGAAATCCAATGTGTTTTCCCAGAATTCAGTGGAAAAGAGTTACCATCAAATTTACTGGAATGGAATGTAGTAAGGGATGTCAAAGACAGCAGAAGGGCTTCTACAGGTGACAAAAGGAAGGCTAAGGAAAATGTGGGCCCATTGCTGAAGGAGATGGGGGACCTGGTTACACGGGATGTGAGGTACTGTATGCCTTCTTTGCCTCAGTCTTTACCAGCAAGACCAGCCTTCAGGAATCCCAGAGACCAGGGAGAAAGTTTGGAGCAAGAAAGATGTACACTTGGTGGAAGAGGATCAGGTCATAGAATACTTAAACAAACTGCACATATGTAAGTCCCTGGGTCCTGATGGGATGCACCCATGAGTGCTGAGGGAGCTGGCAGCTGTCATTGTCAAATTTGACTGTGACTCAGTCATGGTGGTTGGGAGAAGTGCCCAAAGACTGGAGAAAAGCAAATATCACTCCGATCTTCAAGAAGGGCAAGAAGCAGGGCACAGGGAACTACAGACTGGTCAGCCTCACCCTGATCCCTTGGAAGGTGATAGAACCATCCTGGAAACCATTTCCTGGCACTTGAAGGACAAGAAAATCATCAGGACTAGTCAGCACGGCTTCACCAAAGGGAAGTCATACTTCACCAACCAGATAACCATCTACGGTGAAATGACTGGCCTGGTAGATGAAGGGAGAGCAGTGGATATTGTCTACCTGGACTTCAGGAAAGCTTTTGACACCATTTCCCATAAAATCCACATAGAAAAGGTTTTGAATTATGGGCTGGATGAGTAGACAGTGAGGTGGATTGAAAACCGGCTGAATGGCTGGGCCCAGAGTCAGTCAGTCTCATAAACTCTTGTTGGAGGCCAGTAACCAGTGGTGTGCCCTAGGGCTCCAATCCTGTTTAATATTCTCATTAATGATCTGGATGATGAGGCAGAGTGCACCCTCAGCAAAATTGCAGATGACACAAAACTGAGAAGGGTGGTTAATATGCTAGCAGGTCATGCTGCCATGCAGAGGGACCTGGACAGGCTGGAGAAATGGGCTGACAGGAACCTCATGAAGTTCAACAAGGCCAAGTGAACATGGTTTGGGGCAAGCCCAAGCACAAATACAGGCTGAGCGGAGAATGGATTGAGCGCAGCCCTGAGGAGAGGGAGTTGGGGGTGTTGGTTGATGAGAAGCTCAACATGAGCCAGCAATGTGCTGCCAACTGCATCCTGGGCTGTATCAAAAGAAGCATGACCAGCAGGTCGAGGGAGGTGATTCTGCCCTTCTACTCTGCTCTCGTGAGACCCCACCTGTGTCCAACTTTGGAGTGGCCAACATAAGAAGGATATGGACCTGTTGGAGAGGGTATACTCCTAATGGTATGAGGAGTCCCAAGCCAATGAAGATGACATGCCAGAAGTACATCTGTGCAGCACAGTTGTGTACACGCTGGGTCAGCTAGCCAGCTACAGTGGCCTGGCGAGAGGAAGGTTTAAGAGAACTATGGACCATCAAGTGAGGGCAAATCTCACAGCCAAGGCAGGTTGATGCTTGTCACAGCAACGACAAAGAGCAGTGTTTTTGAGGACTGTTAGCCAGAGCTAATGTTTACAGTAACATGCTTTTTCATAAAGGAAGGGGTCAAATTAGGAGATTGGGCTACTGTAATTTCTTTCTTCAGCAGCTGGGGTTCACAACACACTCTTACCATGTAAATGAGGGGTGAAATAACAGATCCTTTTACACCGTTTTTTGAGCAGACAGGATTACAGTGCAGATTGTGTTGTGAAACAAAGAATAGCTCTGCAGGAGCCATGACTCTTCCTATGAATCATTCTGTCCCCCTCTCCCCTTCCCATATATCCTTTCTTTTTGTAATTTATCTTAAAGGTAAATATTTTCTAGATGGGAATGCCATACTAACTGAATTGCTGGACTTAAAAATGGCTAAAGTTGGCTGTTTACTAGCTACAATTTTATTTAATAAGTAGTGACTGATAATGGTTATTTGCCTTCCTACTTGGAGACAGAAAACACACTTTAAACATAAGCATATACATTGTCAAAATTATAAACATACCCTTCCCCTGAAGTGCCAAATAGAAATAAAAGTCATAATACACCTCCAATATCAGAAGAGAAATTGGGGTGGAGGGCCTGGAGAGATGGGGTATATGTTTTTCTGCCTAATGTTATGTTAACAACAGCTATGAGTGAAGAGAAATTACATATGGAGCCACCCTGACATTTACAGGAACTGTTGTGGAGAACCTGAAGTATATAACAGAGAAAATAAGAGATTTGGAGTTAAAAGGTTACATCACATTTAGAAATCGAAGGAAACAAATGTTGCAGTTCATGATAATACAGGTGGAGACAGGATTACAGGTGTGTCTCAGGCCTGCTTGGAGAGCATTAATGGATGTTGTTTCCCTGTAACTTTCAATGGGCGATTTGTCAAATATTCCCTGATGAGTGCTTCGAAGTGAGTGCTTCCTTTTGCATATCCAAGGTGCTCTGTTTGTGTTCCCAAAGTCTGGTTTTGCTCCCTGGAGCAAAGCAGGAGCAGTCGTGAGTCTGTCCTGACTTGCAAATGCTGGAGTAGCCTTTTTGGACTGAGCCTGACATCCAGTGATTACAACATAAAGTAACGACAAAATGTTATTTTTCCTGACTCCTTATCCTGGGAGCAGGGACAGAGCTGCCAGGTCAGCAGTATAGCACAGAAAGATGATTTTAAGCAAGAAAAATGCTATCTAGCTGCCGAAGCCTGCTCTGTCTCTCCTGCAACGCTCAGTGGCTGGCCACGATCTGGCCCAAAGTACATTCACTTGCAGTAACACTGACAGACATTATGTGTCACATATCACTTCACAGTAATTTCCTGGATTCGGTAATTATTTCACTAATGTTTTGTTTCAAGTCTTCAAAAGTGTCTAAGTGTCCAGATTTGATTTTTCATGCATATAAGCAGTCTTAAGAAGCTGTGGCACTTTTGTACTAAAGATCATGTTTCAGGAGCTCACTGCAGCATGAATATCTACTATAAGTATTATTTCTGTGTTTGCTCTCATTAAAATGTGAAAAGGGAACATCTGAAAGCACATATATATTCCAAATATTTTTCTTAGAAAATGTTTTTTCAAATTTTTCTTACTGACTTATTGAACGCTGTTGACTTATGAATCAGCAACAAACAAGTGCAAATTCCTACGAAAAAAGAAAAAAGGAAAAAAGGAAAGAAGGAAGGACAAGAGAGGTGAGGAGAAGAAAAGGAAAAGGAGAAGAAAAAGAAGAAAAAGAGATCTGACATACAGAGGAGTGAATGTGAGCTTTAAAACAGCTTAAGAACTGGTCACAGGAAAAACACGAAGTAGGTACGGCTTTATGTAGCGGATACAGTCACAAACAAGACATTCAACTTGTTAAAAGACACTTCTAAGCGCTTAGGCTTCTAAAGTACCATCTCAAAAAGAAAACAAGATTTTCCTTTTAGTAAGTACATAGCACATCAAGGCTGATCAATTTGTTAATGTGAATGTTCAAGAGAAGAGAGATTACTGCAATAAAGGTTCTGACATGTAAATTAAAGTAGTTGGGTTAGACTAAAAGAATATTGCAAAAACGCCACCTGTGCCCAACTTTGTAGACAAAATCCGCAGGATTTTGTGGAGGAGCTTTGTGATCACATAATTAAGGACTGCGAGGGTGCGAGCACACCTGGGTTAGAATGAGTTTTGTCACTGGTTTTGTGAACGCAGGTTTAACTGCGCACACAGCCCCAGGAACCCTGTGTTCCCACGCAGACTGGGGACAGAAGCTTCACCGTTATATAAGTTTTAACTGTTTCAGGAAGAAAATCCAGTGAGGGCTTTCGGACATGAAAATTGCAGGATTTAGCCCAAATGTGAGGAATCTTTGGGTCCCTGGTTAATAGTGATCCGTTTTATTTCTAGCAGAAACAGTGCTAGACAAAAAGAGACAGTTATTCTTTTGAAGATAATGTGGTCTTACTATTATCTTCTTTGTATTCTTCCTCCTTAAAACTAGCCGCTGCTTATAAAGTATCCACAATAAATCCAAACAGTGGGCTGGAGACAGAGATTGACTAAGTGAAACCTGCCCTAAGTGTGCACCCAAGAGATCAACAGAAATCAATTGTCTTGCAGAGGTAGGTGGTTATACATAAAAGCTGCGAAAAATCATACTGGAAGCCACGGGAACACTTCCAAGTGGGAAAATTGGGGGTTGCCTACTGCATGTGCCCTTGCTACTGGAGAGTGTATGTATGCGTGTGCGTGCATGTGAGTCATGGAGAGAGACACCGAGAGACAGAGAGTGGAAGAGAGAGAACAAGAGAAAGGAGGGGAAAGAAAAAAGGGAGGAATTAAGAAATGACTAGAGACACGCAGATGCAAAAGCACATTGGTTGCATTAAATTATTTTGAGCTTTTCATACAACTTACATAATTTTCAAGTAGAAGAAAATAAAGCCATAATTTATGCACAGTTCTCCCCAGCAAGTAAAAAAAAAAGGAGTTATTTTTACAACCCCCTATATTGATTGTATTTTTAGAACACTTTCTAAAATAAGTGGAGAATTCAATCCTACTCTCTGAGGCATGTCAATTTGTGCCCACATAGTGGATGGAAAGATTGAACCCTAAGTGCAGATCATGACATTCTGCTGTGATAAAAGCTGTTTCTGTTTGCTTTAACACTCATGCATAGTGGTAAACGCCACCTGTGACACATTAGGATAAGTATAACTATCTCTACTGCATCCAGTGATTGCCATACGCTGAAAGTTGTTTCTCAAAGTTACTTGACTTTCTCCACTTAGATAACTTAATTTTCTTCAAGTGTTTTAAGACAGGAGAAGGCAGTCAAGCTACAGATACAAATAAATTTCACTTGCCAGGAGTTTTTTTCTGAACATAATAATTAACAAAAAATAATAAATGTCTTAACAGAAAATCAGTCTGTGATCTACTTAGGCATGTGCTTATTTCTAACCCTGTTCACGTAAAGCCTTGAACTCTGGCTTCGATCCTTCTTAATTGTCCCTGTAGGCATTGCTTAATCAGTGCTATGGTAAATATCCATTTGCCCAACCACTGCCCACTATATGTTTTTATGCATGTAAGGACGTGTACATATTAATAACCAAGATCTGGGCAGAAAAGCGTCCTTCAAGACTACTCTTTTCATTGCCTCCCAGACACTGGTCTCTTCTTGTACCATCAAATGAACTTGTTTCCAGTACTATTTAAGTCACTGTGGCTATGAAGGCAGAACCAGAAACTGCCAGAAACATCTAAATCAATGAAAATCTGTTGCTCGAGAAACATGAACATGTCTCACAATGTTACCTTCCCTGATATAAGGGCTACAAGATTGTTATGCTGCCAGTGGCACATTTCTTTTTGTATGGTGTGGGAACTCAGAGGGCAGCAGACTGCCTTCCCGTGAAAACCTGTGCAACTTTTCCAACTATCTATTCATCCTCCAGGTGTCTTCTGCTTCGGAAAACTGTTCACTGCTGCGGACCTCCCAAGGAAGCTTGTATACATGTTTTTGATTGACTTTGGTGGCTACTGTAACTATTATTTATTAATCAACTTTTTGGGTGGGGAACCAGCTGTCCTGTTTTTCTGGGAACTCACATGCCGAGGTTCTGGTCCACACATGGAGCTCTTGGACATGGTGCCAGCCCATGTATTATGAATGACATGGCAGGAACAAATTCTCTTCTTCTCTCGCCGTGCTGGCTGTCCAGGTCCTTGCTTGCCATAAGGATGGAGAGCTGTCAGGTTCCAGCTCCAAAAATCCTTCCTGCTCCCTCCTCTGTGCTGCAACCCACACTGGCCTAGTTTTGAAGCATGCTGGATAATGGATGTGAGCAGCTATATAATTCCCTTATAAGACAATGTGCCCTTTATAATACTAATTTCTAGATGACCTCAAGCTCTTTAGCAAATTAATAAATCCAGGTGGGCACTAAAAAGTATCGTGAGTATGGACAGGCCCTCTGCTAATAAGCAAAAATGGCTGTTCTTTAAAATTGTGCTGAGAAACTATTTTTGTCCTTGGGCAACATTTTGTTACAATGCTTGCGTGCCTCGGTGTGTTTCCTACTGAGCTGGCTATATAGTTCTATAGATATAACAATACATATGTATGCATGCATTATCTATATATCTCTTGTTTGCTAAACCTGAAGTAATTTATGTAATTATAGACATAATGTATTTTATCCAAATACACAAAGAAGACTTTTTTTAAAATGCCACTTAGGATCTAGATTTAACTTAAACCACTACTTAGTCTATCTTCCTTAATAGGATACTAAAAAGGAATTTTATGACAACATTATCAGTAGCATTTTGCTGATAATTAGAATAACAATAATAATACTGAGATATTTTTTCAGTAATAATGGTGTTATTAATGAGATTTTTATGAAAGACAGACTTCTTTAGTATAATTATGAAAATTGATCTTTTGCATTTTACTTATTCACTGAAATCAGATAAGTGGCTTAACTACATGTATTATTTCTAATAAATATTCAAAAGAATGCATTTAAACAAGGCACCTCATTCTATTCTTGCTCATATTCCTTGCATTTAAATAAAAGTGTAATTGCTCTGCTTTTTTAAACTGCTAGTTTGGATTAGCTGTCTA
Organism: Pluvialis apricaria; assembly: GCA_017639485.1. NCBI lineage: Eukaryota > Metazoa > Chordata > Aves > Charadriiformes > Charadriidae > Pluvialis > Pluvialis apricaria. The sequence goes on from CM030007.1 coordinate 67,610,455, forward strand.
ACCTGTACAGTGTAGCTGTTTGCTGTTTGCATTTTTAATAGCTTTATTACCATTTGGTGAAGCCTTAATTTCTCACTCCCTTGAAGAGTCCTGCCTTTAAGTCAGTTCTACAATTTAACCGGCAATAATCTGTCAAGATAAGATAAAGACCTACACCACATGAAATGCAGTATTTTTGTGTAGCATTCTGTCATTGTTAAAGGAAAGATCTGAGTATGTCAAAATGTAACACCTGAAAGTTTAATAAACTTTGTAGCATAATCTTACAGTTCACATTTTAAAATAAATTGTTCCAGAATACATTAGCTTGTTCACTAGTGAAATCAGTTAAATATCTATATAAATATGTTTGGGTGAAGGGAGCCAGCAGTTTTTCAACAAGGATAAAAGTTCTTTCAGTTTTCAAGCCTCAGATTAAGTCATTTCTAAAAATCCTTGCTTCAATTCAGTTCTATTAACTCTGCAGTTTCCTCATAACTCCTTCATAATATTTGGCCATAACATCACTGCAGAGGTTCATTAAATATTGCAAACATTCTTTTTTTTTAGAGTTGCTAATATTGAGGTAATTGAAGTGAAGTGTGCTTAACTCCTCACTTTCAGGGCTTGGGCTGCTCTTCAAGTATTCCTCTTTCTTTTCACATTCCCATTTCACTTATTCATGCAAGTAAGTTTGGGGTATTTTTGTTTGTTTGTTTGTTTGTTTGTTTTTAATATAAAGATGAGGTCCTAAATCCATGTTAGGGTAAAATAGTAACTGAACTGTGTCAGGTATATATGAACTAGTATATTTATAAGACAGAAAAATGAAGAGTGACTTTCTCAGTTCTACCTTAGCAGAACCTGCTATTCCACATGCAAATGGACATTAATGTCTTTCATCTAAGCAGGCATGTTCAGTGAAAATGGCAGAAATGTAGGCTATGTGAGCCACTCCTAAGTCCATGAAAGTAGATACAGGGTCAGAAACGTGGTTGGGGAGGGAAGACCAGAGCACTGTGCATGGGAGTGTTGGGGCAGCCTTCCATCCAAATCCTGCACCCCTGTGCCCTCTGGACAGCTTGGGCTGTGCTGTGATCTTTCTCTGCACAACTCAGGAAGGGAAGAAGCTTTAGGATTTCACACCCAAGATTTTAGATTTTTTTTTTTTTTTCCGAATGATTGAACTCTTGTGAATACTGCTTTTCCTTTTTTTTTTTTTTTCTTTTTGAATAAAAAGGTGCAGTAAGATAAAAAGCCAGTGCTAGTAGCTGTTTGCAGGCATTCAGCTCAGCTCACTCCTTGGGCTCAAGCTGTTGTCTCTCTCCACAATGACCAGCCCTCTCCTCTTGGGTTGGTTAAACTTTCCCAGGGCAGCTTTGCTAAAACGTACATTTCCATGAAATGGTTCCATTTTGATGAACCATCATTTTGCAGTGGAAGAAAACTGATTTGCTGCCAAATTCCTCAATCTATTTAACTTCAGTATTCCATCTTCCTGGGCTAGTTCTGCACTGAACTATATTAAGAATCAGCCTGAAAAGCTCTTTTTTTGGAGGGCTCTGAAGGTTTGGCACCACAGACCCTGTATTAATTACAAATACCATAGTACAGTATATTTCCATTTCTCACAGTCAGTGATTTATGAACTGCAGAGCCATCATTGAATAGACTTTGACTTATAAGAACCAGGCTCTGCCTGAAACCACAAAGGCTGTTAATAATTTAACTCTGCTTTGACATAAACTTGGTACTTCTGTGGGCCTTGGTTATTAGCGATGAGGAACAGAATCTTGGTTTTTAGAAGAAACGGGGAAGATATATCTGCAATAAATACATTCACTGTGTGCTTCATCAAAGCTGACACTGCTGTCAGAAAATCTGTTCAATTTTAAGGTTAAGGCCATAGGACTTCTGTATTGCTCACATGAGAAAGGCCCATAGGATGTGGCCTTTCCAGGAAAAACACTGAGGTAGAAAACTCATATTTAAGAAATAGGTTCATCTAAAATTAGGCTCCTAAGTCCACTTTTTAAGGACTTAAAAAATATTTAGGACTTAAAAAATACTTAGTAGTGGCTGCTACTTCATGGCAACTGTGGAAGGAAGCTCAGTGATAGTCATTATCCCTATCCTATAAACAGTAGCACGTGATATGTCAATAACAATTCTAGCACTGATATGTGTTGGAGAATTTTCCTGTGATAGTGACACTGATTACTGGCCTGGCTTATAGCTGCTAAAATACATTTTAAAGGAAGCTCAAAGTGTGTGAATATTTTCTAATTTGACTTTGTGGGGTGACCAATGTTTTTTTTCCACATAGATATTTGGGAGCTGAAAACGGGAATAAAGGCAGTTTACGAACAATGTCACAAGACCATAGTCTATGAAAAATCATGAAAGAGCCTGCAGCGGGTGCAGTCCTTAACAGATGCTGAATGTCTGTGTGTCTGCTTTGAAATGTACTTGCTACAAGCACAGGTCTCCATTGAACAAAGCGTTTAATCACATTCCTAGGTCTACACTTGTGCTTAGGGCTTGATCTGTGTCTCAAGGACTTTTTGGAATTGCAAACTGACATTCCTGTGCTCTGGCTCCCTCTGGGAGATACAGTTTAGACCAGGGGAAAGAGTTCTTTGGAGGCTGAATTTAATCAGCTCACAAGACCACAAAACACATAGGGGCAAAAGAACTCTCTGCCAGCATCGAGGCCAAGAGATCAGCATCTCTTGCGTGGAGGCTTGAAGCTGCGTAAGACGTGCCCTCTTCCAGACGTACTAAGTGAAAGTGGTACTGTGTTGAGATGCTGATCCCTGACCATCATGGGAGGTCACTGCTTCAGCAGCTCTGGCTGTGTGAACAATCCTGTAAAGCACTTTGGCAGAAAGCAGCCAGGTTAATGCCAGCTGCCCAACTCATCCAGGCTAACCCCGGCAGCTCTGCCTGCAGAAGGGCAACAGCAGTGACCTCCAAGGAACAGGCTGGTGACACCCTCGACTGACACAGCTCTTTGCACAGTAATTACCGCCTTTTAACCTGATGATTTTCTTCACAATCTGAAGTATGGCATGGATACAAACATCTCTTCGTACTAGCAGCCCAAACCTACATCAACCTGGAAAAGCACTTTTACAAGCGTGAATCAAGAAAGAAGGAAGGGCAGGTAGAGCCTCCCACCTAGCAGGAGGAACGACGCACCCAACAGAGCTGAAGCCAGCTGGACTTCAGACATGCCCAAAAGCCTTCCTGAACTGCAACCTTACTGCTGCTATCTCAAAACAGTCTCAAAACAGGATCTCGCATCCCATGCTTTAGACAATTCTCTCCACACCAAAACAACCTGAGTTTGAGATTATTCCAGGCTGGAAACACATGTACATTTGAGGTTAATCTAGTGGACTCCTTGTCTCTGTATGTCATGACATTTTTTATTTTTTAAAAAGCAGGGCCTCTGCCCCACATGCATATGATGTGAGGGCGTGTGTCAATTAAAGGTGTCAAAAATGATTACAGAAAAAGTTTCTGACTAGAATAACCACAGAGAAGCCAAGAGGCTCGTGGTTCAATAACGAGTTCATTCAGAAAATCACAAGGCAGTGTGACAGCTGGAGTGAGGAAAGACTTGTGGCAATATTTTTTTAAGAATTGCATGATGAAAAAATAATAATAAACATTAACAATGTTTTTGTTGTGTGTGTGTGTATTTTTTTTTCTTTCCCATGACATAAACAATAGTACTCTGGTCATAAGCCAAAACCTGACAAAGGTCCAAGGTTGAAAAGGGTTTCTTTGAGCCTGTCTTCCTGGTATAATTATTGTAAGTTCAGAGGAACCAGATCTGGAGTGTTGTAAAACTCAACACAATGAACTTGACAGACAGCCAGATTTCTGTTTTCAGCCAGTTTAGGGTTACTATAATCTCATTATTATGCTTGAAAGACGACAAGTAATAGAATCTCAGGTAGCCGTTCTGTCTTTACTCAGCCGCATCTTCTCTTTTATGCCGATTTCCCTTGATTACCTGAACTAGTGAGGCTCAGTTTTCAACCACTTATCTTCCAGAAATAATCATCTGATCAGCCTTACAAGGTTCTCACTGCACTCAACGGTTTTAATGGGTCAAGCGTTAAATTAACCCTTTAACCATATCCCAGGAGAATACAAAACTTATTAAAAAACAATTTACTATTCAGTCATTGTTAACTTTGTAGAGGAGAAGCAGCTCCTTAGCCAGCTTTACTTGTTGTTCCCTCCACTCATGTTCTGTTTTACTTCATCTTTGCCCTTACTAAAACACAAAAATCTTTTCAAAGCTTCTGCTTAAGGAAACATTCTTCTTGTTTCTTACTTCTCCAAAAGCACAAAAAGAAGCCACAGGAAAAGTGGTGTGTATCTTATGTTGTATTTTAAGGCGACTTTTTACAGAGGTTAAATTAATTTTTCCATGTATGGAAAAACGCATCTGCAAAAATGCGACTCGTGGCAGTCGATGTTGTATTACACGCAGAATTGTAAGACTAATGAAACTCCAGTGGACCCACCTATGCACAGGAAAGGGTTTGCAGCTCACTCTGGCACAGGAGAGTATATGCACCAGCCTCAGCTACAGCAGGGAAGCTACCAAGCCAGAGGTCACTTGCCTGTGTAGATCTGTGTTGGTGTGCTGAGGAGTAAGCAACTGTGCTGTTGCTTCCAGCCTCCCCAGAAAAATCCTGGAGTCCCCTCTGGGAGGAGGATGGAGACAGGAGCCCAAGAAATGCTCTCTGGCTTCATCCTTCCCCAGGACAGTGCGCAGCCAGCAGAAATATGCCTTCTGCCCTGACTCATCACAAAGCTGGGGAAAGCGAGGGAGGTGTGAGAGGATGCAGCTCTGAAGAAACAGCCGTGGCAAAGCTGCTCCTAGGAGTAGGTCTGCACTATCAGGGAACCGCACCATCAGAAGGGGTGTGAACAAGAGGCAGACGTCACCAATAGCTGTGCCACACCTTAGTTGTTCTTGTGAAGCCAATGCCCTCTGCACACAAGAACTGCCTTAGCAGAGCAGTCTATCCATTCCACAAAAGGGCAAATTCTCCCTTTCAGCAATACTCCAACAGCGAAAAGAGACCAGAGAAGAAGTATTTCATGTAAACCAAGGCCAGAAAGAGCCTCGATTTACTAGCTATTATGGATGAAGGGTGTACTCCATCCCAGCGCTGCTTCTCACAACAATAGCATGGTAGAGATGCCCAGGGTCTAGATCCAGCCTTGCTATCTTCAACCAATTCTTGCTCACACAAAACTCTCACTGCCATTCACAGGGGTATTGCCAGGAAATGACTTGAATGAAAGACATTTTTTTTTACAGAGAAATCTTATACAATACTTTCATCACCTTTAATTTGTACAATCCCAAATCTGATCTTTGATGACAACTGGAACTGCTTATGGGGCTTTACTAGCTCAGGTTAGTAGTCATCAAAGGAGTGTCAGGACTATAAAACCTACTATGTGTGTGTTTGTCATTACTATGCTTGTTAATCATTACATGTCCATAGAAAAATAATGTGGTGATTTCATAGAATCATAGAATGGTTTAGGTTGGAAGGGACCTTAAAGATCATCTAGTTTCAACCCTGCTTCCACGGGCAAGGAAATCTCCCATTAGATCAGGTTGCTCAAAGTCCCATCCAACCTGGCTACTTCCAGGGATGCGGCCTCCACAACTTCTCTGGGACCCCCAGTTCCAGAGCCTCACCACCCTCACAGTGAAAAATTTCTTCCTAATATCTAATGTAAATCTACCTTCTTCCAGTTTGAAGCCATTACCCCTTGTCCTATCACTACATGCCCTTGCAAAAACTCCCTCTCCAGCTTTCTTGTAGGCCCCCTTAAGAATACTGGAAAGCTGCTATGAGGTCTCCCCAGAGCCTTCTCTTTTCCAGGCTGAACAACCCCAACTCTCTCAGCCTTTCTTCATAGGAGAGGTGCTCCAGCCCTCGATCATCTTCATGGGCCTCCTCTGGTCCCTCTCCAATGGATCCATGTCCTTCTTATGTTGGGGGCTCCAGAGCTGGATGCAATATTCCAGGTGGGGTTTCTCGAGAGCAGAGTAGAAGGGCAGAATCACCGCCCTCATCCTGCTGGACATGCTTCTTTTGATGCAGCCCAGGATGATGTTGTCTTTCTGGGGTGTGAGCGCACATTGCCAGCTCATGTTGAGTTTCTCATCAACCAACACCCCCAAGTCTTTCTCCTCAGAGCTGCTCTCAATTCATTCTCCACCCAGACTGTATTTGTGCATGGGATTGCCCCCACCCACGTGCAGGACCTTGCACTTGGCCTTGTTGAACTTCATGATGTTGGCATGGGCTCACCTCTGAAGCCTGTCCAGGTCCCTCTGGATGGCATCCCTTCCCTCCAGCATGTCGACAGCTCCACACATCTTGGTGTTGTTGGCAAACTTGCTGAGGGTGTACTCAATCTCAACATCCATGTTGCCAACAAAGATGTTAAATAGTTTTGGTCCCAGTACTGACCCCTGAGGAACACCACTCGTCACTGCTTACCACTTGGACATTGAGCTGTTGACCACAACCCTTTAAGTGCGACTGTCTGGCCAGCTCCTTATCAACTGAGTGGTCCATCAGTCAAATCCGTGCGTCTCCAATTTAGAGACAAGAATGTCATGTGGAACAGTGTCAAATGCTTTGCACAAGTCCAGGTAGATGACATCTGTTGCTCTCCCCTTATCCACCAAAACTGTAATGCTGTCATAGAAGGCCACCAAATTTGTCAGGCATGATTTGCCTTTGGTGAAGCCATGTTGGCTGCCACCAATCACCTCATTATTTTCCACGTGCCTTAGCAGAGTTTTCTGGAGGATCTGCTTCATGATCTTGCCGAGGACAGAGGCGAGACTCACCAGCCTGTAGTTCCCAGGGTTTTCCTTTTTTTCCCTTTTTAAAAGTGAAGATTATGTTTCCCCTTTTTCAGTCAGCGGGAACTTCACCAGACTGTCATGACTTCTTAAATACGATAGGGGTTTGGCAACTTCATCCGCCAGTTCCCTTAGGACCTGTGGATGAATCTTATCAGGTCCCATGGACTTGTGCACCTTCAGGTTCCTCAGCTGGTCTCAAACCTGGTCTTCTCCTACAGTGGGTGGCATCTCGTTCTTCCAGTCCCTGCCTTTGCCTTCTGCGACTTGGGCGGTCTCCATGTCCCAGGTGACCAGGTCTCCCGTTTCCTTCCTGAGTGGGCTCACATTTTCCCTAGTCTTCCTTTTGTCACTGACATAACTATAGAAGGCTTTCTTGTTGCCCCTGACACCTCTGTCCAGATTTAACTCTCTCTGGGCTTTAGCTTTCCTAATCTGATCCCTGGCTGCTTGGACAATTTCTCTGTATACCTCCTAGGCTACCTGTCCTTGCTTCCACCCTCTGTAGGCTTCCTTTTTCTGTTTGAGATTGTCCAGGAGCTCCTTGTTCATCCACACAGGCCTCCTGGCATTTTTGCCTGACTTCCTCTTTGTCGGGATGCATTTCAGTCTGTTCACAATATATTGGTCCTTTACAATGGAGGAAAGGAAAGAAAGAATGAACAGTGCCTAAAAGTTAGATGGTGTAATGATTTTGGGTATATATGGGCTTTTAAGATGAATCTAGGATGAACCGCCAGGCCACTACACAGAATAAGGAAGAGCCAGTGCCAAGGACATTGAGCACAGCCAGCCTGCTGGGCAGGTCACTACTGATAGCCAAGAGAAAGACTAAAAAGAGGAACACATCTTGGGGCTCAGCCCTCTGCAAAACTTTGGCATCTTACTGAGGTCTACAGTGAAGGTGCCAGAGTCCTCCCACGGTGAGGCATATTTCTTATAAAAGTATTATTCTAGTCTATTAAAGGTTACCACTACTTCTCTTCAAAATATAGCCATTAGATAAGATGGGGTGATGACCTTTCCATATCATTCCTTGTGGGCAGGATCTTCCCTCATGACACCAAGTATCGGGGTTCAGTGACTCCCTCAGCTTGCCAATGTATAGGCTCTGATCTCCTTTGTACCAGTTCTCTAACAATCAGTCAGCAAACAGGTGTCCTTCAAGCAGAAAAGGTTATCTCAAGATACATTTTTCCCAGTAATCACTAAAAGAATATGTACACCTGGAGCTTTACATGTGAGTGGTTGTTGTGAGTTACATCTTTTGCCAGTTTCTATGCAAGCTGTACTGACAGATATCTGAGACAAAGCAATATTGTACATTTACTGAAAATGGGATTTCACTGAAGAAAAACAATAATGAAAACATAAAATTCATTGTTAAAAGAGGCGCAATGACAAATTTCCACAAATGAAACTAAAAAGACAAGGCAAGATTCAGTTCCTAAACATAGGCACATGGTGTTGCTTCAAGGTATTTTCCCTAGTCTTTGGTCAATCATTTTAGATGTCAGTGTCAGACGTTGACAGACATGTTAGAAAGTCTCTCAGATACCTATACCTCTCTATAGTGGCAGATGGAGGCACCTAAAGAGGTACCTTACATGCCTAACATAGCTATAAATGTTTCTATTCAAGCAGCTGAATCCCATGCCTTGATTTTTTCATCTTTGATCCCGGAGCCTTGATATTTTTCATATTAAACTAATACCTTTAGAAAAAAATATTTTTCATCAGTTTCCATTTGAGAAAAAGACATTTTTATTGTTTCCTCTTCATCAGTAGTACTGCTGCAAATCAGCTCACAAAAAATGAACACATTCCTGTAAAATCAGCAGGGAGTAGAAGTTTGTATGGAGTCCACGTCAGTATATGAGAAAGGAGGAAAAGAGTAATGTGAAATTTAAACTAGTTCTAAACCCAAATGAAATCCCGCTAGATTTAAGAGGAAAAACAGATATTTTTCACTTACAGCCTTGGATATATGAATGATTAATAAAGAGAAAGGACAGATTCAGGACAAAACAAAACAAGAGGAAAAACCTCTAGTTTACAGGCCTTTATCAAAGCATGTTTCTGAACAGCCACACTTCAGTATAACAGGGTGACACACAAAAATCATATCCAGCTTCTTGTCAAGGAGCTAATGACTTTCCAAGCTTTCTGGAAGATTCTTGGGATTATCTTATCCTGTGTGTGTGGTCTTTATTCAGCTGACGTAACCTGAATGTCTGCAGCTCTTCACCCAAGGCTCACTTTGTACACAATGGAGAAAAAAAGACATGTCCAAGGAGCAATTTCTCTGAATCATTTTAGAGATGTATTTTAAAGAAGACTTGTGCCCATGAAGAATGTGGAAAAGGGAGAAAGTCATAAAATATTGGCTATGTCCATCAAACTATGTAATTAACAACGTGAACTCTATTCTAGGGGCCTTCTCACTTTCAGAGTCTGCTTTTCAGTAAAATTTCTAAGTAGAGTTAATGCTCTGCTGGGAGACCATTTGGTCTGCTCCAGCTCCCCCAAAGGCATAAAATGCCTTAAACTTGTCAAATATAAGATTCTTCTCTGAATATTATCACAATGTAGGTCTGAGTCACTTTTGGATTAAAGGCTAACATCTTATTTGCTTTAGCTTGAACAAAGTTTCCTGTCATTTAAGGGAAATGGCTTATAGTTAAAGGATAAAAAATGGCAGTAAACAGTACCCCAAAATATATTAAAAAGTGCTCCTGAACTAGGGGTGATTTTCTAGTAGATATGAAGTAGATATGGTATAATACATAACTTGAAATCAATGCAAAATCTTAGCGGTTTTAAAATAAAAGCTGATAGCAAAATAAAAATATATTGCAGTAGAAAATGTGTAACAGACATGATAATTCTGTTTTCTAAAACTAATTTTCTGCTTTATGCACACACAGAACTTTATCAAACTGAGAAGTCCTTCTGTAAGTTGACAGATTTTTTTAGGTTTTAAAAAGGAGTACAAACACTTACCTGCATAGCTATATTGTAATTCACCTTGAAAAGCAAAAATGGGTTAAAGAAAGTTCTTAGTAAATTTAATTAAACCTTTCCCACTGTTAAAACAAAGCTTTTAAGGATGAATAACTTGACAAATAATCAAAGCATAACCAGACAAATTATTTTTTATGAGTGGGGCTGATGGCAAATTCCACTTGAATTGCTGGGCTCCCACAAAGATCAAGTCTGTGAAAAGTTTTTGTGCAAGCTGTTTGAGTCAGAAGTCAGATTTTCATCTATTTGTACAGTATTTATATGCTGAAGGTCAAGATGTCATATAAGCAGGTAAAAACGAGGAGTGCAACCTTGGCCCTACTGAAGTTATTGCATTATTTCCAATGCGTAATTCCTCATAGCAGATTTAAGCTGTCTGAAATTTGGCTATCCAGACTAAATTACTTGCCTAATCTCTTTCTGTAACCAAGGGACCTTGCAGGACAATTCACCTCATCCTCAGATCAGTGTCTGAAAAAATTGGCCCTGTTTGTCTCCAATGGCTGTTGCAGGGACATAGATATCTGGCTTAGACTGACCATCTAGATTGCCGAAGCCGTCATCTAGATGGTTGAAGACAGATAAGAGGACGCCCACTCCCCATGAGGGTACCATTTGCTACTAAGGTAATGTGGGTAGAGAACAATTTCAAAAACCTTCAGTGGCAGTCAGTCCTTCTTTGAATGACGCTGGGTTTTTTATGTATTGGGCAGTTTCTTACAAATTTTAATGAATCAGAGAAACCAACACAACCTTCCCATGTTCTTCCAGACACAAATACCCAATGACTGCTCATGGAGGGGTGGCAGTGGAGGAAACAGATGGAGTTTTGCCTAGATTTTAAATCTGCTTATCCTTAGAAAAGCCCTACTGGGCAGTGAGCTCAGGAGATGAATCATTGTTTTGGGACATGGGGATGTCTGCTCCACTCCTGCTTCTCCTGCTGACCTCCTGTGTGGCCTTGGGCAAACTGCTCCACCATCTGTTTCTTCACCCTGCTTTTGTCTGTGCAGGGGATGGCTACAGGGCATTTTGCAGATGCAAGCAAGCTCTTTCCACACCCTGACCCAAAAAGGTATGACCAAGGTGGTGTGGTGCCAAGCTTGAGGTAACATACCCAGAGCCTCAGAAAGGCTCTTCAGCTCCATCTTTGTGCTTTATTAGCTGTAGTGACATCGTTTCTGCTCAGCTCGTGGCATCAGCAGAGCACAAGTCCAGGTAGACCTATCCGTAGACTGTGAGCGCCTTCTCGCAGGAGTCATGTGTCTTTTCTTCTGGGCACGTAGAGCAGGGAGCACAAAGGGATCTGTAAACTCTGCCCTAGAGATTAATAGCACTGACTGCACGTGTGAGTCCGTTGGTCTGGCTAGCCACCCGGTTCATGCACCCACAGGGTAAGAGCAGATGGTCAGTTAGGATGGTGGCATTTCTAATTAATCCTCCCCTTCCCATAAAGAACACAAGCAGGCTTTAATTAACTATGGAGATCAAATTTAAATGAATCATATAAATGGAAAATTGTGCCTCTGTATACCTGTGTATGTATCTGTGTGAATTTTATATTTAACCTTGTTTCCTGAAGTGATGAAGCAAGAAACTTCCTTGTTCCTCTCTTTCCCTCCCCTCTCTCCCGCTTTCACTTGGAAATTTTTGTTCATTCAAGAAATACAGCTGTATTTGTATTTGTATCTTGTCTTTGAAATTAGTGAGTTCACTTACTTACTACCCAGGATGAAAAAGTCACAGAGGAACTGGAATGTGAAGCACTGCTATGAATAGATCCTTAATACACAGGAATCCCGTGCTTCTCAGCTATTTATTCAGAAATGTTCTTAGAAATAAGGAACCAGCTTATCTTAAAATCCACTAACCGTAACAGGGTTGCAAACCATTTTACAGCAAAAATGACTCTGTGTATTTGCACTGAAGGACCTCACCAGACGCATTACTCTCACACCAAACTCCAGGCTTGCAGTCTTCCAACAAAGTTTCAAACATTCAGAAGAGGATCAAATTAATGCTGCTGGGAAGGATTCATGGGCATTACATAAAGTGGACATTAAAAGGTAGTAGTTGCTAAAAAACAGGTTTCCCAAACTTCCTTTGGAGTAGGTGCTCTACATCTCTTTCCAGTGGAGCGTGATCCATTACCTCATAACACCAAGTGGATCCCTGCAGGTGTAAGCTCCCAGCAATGAGTTTCTCTTTGATACGTGAGGGACATTTTGTGTAGGAAAGCTGATCCAGTTCTCTCAGGTGAGAAAAGCTCATAATTCTCCTTACCAATCTGCCCTTGAGCTCCTGCTTCTGGGAGTTCACACAATTAGGGCATGGCTGATAGAGAAGCCAAATCGGGTTTCTCTTGTGTATGGTATGCCACAGTGTGGTTGTTGGTCTGGCAGACTTAGAACTGAACCAGGAGTCTGTGGAGAAAAGGACAAGAAACCCTTCAGTTTGAAATGCAGAGTGAAGGTTTGGAAGTTCAGCCTTTGGGTTTGCAACAAGACCCGTAATCAATCTTCCTAAAATCATGCTTGTTTAATAACTGGGCTTAAACTTTGGGCCTGTAAAAGTAAGTACAAGCCACAGCTTGATCTAAGGCTCCATGCTGACAGGTGTAACAAGTGCATGTTATTAATGTTACTGTCATCTGTCTAAATGTCAAAATCTAAGCTGGCTTGTTCTTTCCCTTGAAAATATCTGCAGAGGAAGTGTTGAAAGTGTAGTACCTAGGTGAGAACGAAGCACTCTTTCCTGCCATATCTCTCCTGTTGCATTTGTCCAAGACAATCCAGAAAAATGTGTGGAATTTTGCTTCTCTTCCTTTCAAAGCCTCAGCCTTCCCCTTCTCCCCCCACAACTGACAAGCTATATCTGTACCTCAGCCGTGGGATCCAGGAATACGTGTGGGCACACCTTCGGTATAGGCACCAGGAAAGCCTGCTATAAGGTACTCCCTTTGGAGAGTGAGAGGTTTGCCCCCAGCATGGTGGTGGGTACCAGAGGGTACATATGTGAATTTAGCACAGGCACAGATTTCCTGAGGCTTTGAGCTCTCACATTGGCAGTGCGAGGCCGTCTCCATGCAGCCCTGGCCCTGGGTCTCCCACCAAGCATCCCATCATCTTCCCACGATGCAAATAGCTCAGGCTGTCCCACCTCCGTATATGCTCAGTATATGTGGTTCCCAGGAGGTTTCTCTGCAGAACAGGGGACCAGTGTCTCCGTCAACCCCAAGATCATAGATGCATGAACTGAAGGCAAACAAGGTACAGCAGGAGCATCAGACCTGTATCACACATGCCTCTACATTTCGTCGCATGGATCCAGACAACCAGGTCAGTCAGGAAAGCATCTGACTAACTAAGCGTCATAGATGGAGGAGAGACAGTATAAGGGAAATAAGGGAGGGAAACTGTAGCTCTGTCTGCCCTGAGGTCTAGAGGGGTGGGAAAACCCAGCTAAGTGAGCTGTAATCCAGCTACCCAACTACAAACAGCAGTGAAGGCTTCAGCAGCACCAACCCAGGGATGCTGTGACTTCACCACCACCACCAGCTACAAGATTAAATCAATGTAGGAAGCCTGGGCATGGTCCAGTCATCCCTTTGGCATGAGCCCCACATGGAGAAAGCCCTTTGCAGAGGCTAGGGATGGTGATAGGGAAATACTCCTCTTGCCTACCTCCTGCACCAGTTCTAGAGAGAGAGATTTGTCCCTGGCCTGACTCAGAGCTCCTAGTTAGTGAGCACAGCTACAACAAGTCCCACCCTGTTTTGGAGGAGGTCCTCCTTTCTATGAAAGGAGCTGCAAAGGCTTTGCAACAGAAAAAAGCCCCAGTGAACAGGTAAGTCCTCCGATCAAAATATTCCTCAGATCAGTTGTCACGTGCCCATCAGCTGGGCCCTGCATCTTTGCTCACGTCCAGCTGACCAGGAGGCATTTTGTCTTTCTGTGTCGCTGATGGAGTGCTCTGTGGGACTTCATACGGGGACTGTGGTGAGACCTGAGGCTACCAAAATGTTGAGGCAATAAATCATTCAGCTAGTCAACTTTCCCACCATAGGCAAGATTTGCCTCCTTTTGCAGCTGGTCTTGCAAATTGTAGTTGTTAGGAAATGAAAGACATCAGGAAAGTCTGCTGAGCTAAATGGTTTTGTCATTCACCCCCCCCTTCCTTTAAACTTAGGTTGCTGTGGTGACTGAAACAGTTGCCCTTGCTTGGATAGACCAGCACTACACAAAATCTACAGTCTTGTAAGAGTTAAACTTATGAGCTATAACCACACAACATAAAATCATGTATGTCACTTTTGTAGGGGTGCTCACACTTTCCCTACCAGGGAAAGAAAGCTTTGCAAAGCTTACTCCTCACCCCCACCATTTCTTCTCAAAACTTTGTTCTGGTAAAAATTTGGATTATCGTGTGCACAGGTTTACTCTTGCAAAATCTCCTCTACAGCAATCAAATTTCATACAAAGGAAGAGAGATGAATATTATTGAGCGCTCCATTAGGGATCTGGGATTTCACAGCCTTCAGAGCAACATTTCCACGCGGTGTAAATTTGTTTGGAAAATAAGTCCATCTTTTGTTTGAAGTAGTTAATTACCTTGCTAGAGGAACCAAATGAAATAAAAGATTTATGGATCCCTCTTTCTCATAGCGAAGGAGAAAGTGATCTGTTTGCAGGAGTTATATTTTCAGGCACTTTGCTGAGACACCCCAACCCCCCTCGGTTGCTGACTGTAAAATAAGAAAACTATTACCCAGCTGGGGTAACAATAGGCTCCCACAGTGCTTTTCTGCTCAGCCCGCAGCTGCCAGTGAAAGTGGAAACTACAGCAGCAGGATAACATTCTTTTCTTACAGCCTGTTTCTATGGGCAAGGAGCCCTCCCACTGCTTCAATGTATTTTCTATGCAAAACTGTAGAAGAAGTGACATTTTAAAAGTTTTGACCTTTGTTTTTTTTTTTTTTTTTTTCCTTTTCTCCCCCCCCCCCCCCCTTTTTTTTTTCATGAACCAAGGCATACATTTTTTAAACCTTCTGACAGAGTGTGTGTTAGGAACGACAATAGCCATTACTATAATAATAAAATGTTTCAAAATTTGAAAATTCTATATTGAGTATAGGGTATCGGTAACCTTTGTGCAGAAAAAGATAGTGATGAGAGATACAGAACTCTTCTGGTTATTGTCACAGGCAAACAGATGATTGTGGCAGAGCTCACACACCTTTACAAGATAGTGCCTTTGAACACCACATTTTCATTTGCTCATTTCATACTTTGAGGCTAAAATTTTAAGGGATTTTGCAGGCAAAGATTTTTTTTGCCCATCGCTTTGCAAGAAAAAAATGAAATATTAGTCAATTTTATTAAAATTGCCTTTTAAAAAAAGTGTTTACGAAAGAAAAATCATTGGACAGAATAATGTTAGTGAACAATAGTAAATTAGCTACATATACATGTATCCAAATTATATGGATCTAATTTGATAGGAAATTGGCATAGTTCCCAATTAGATTACAAATACAACAGAAAAATTACCCTACTGGTTAACACATAAAATAACACACTAAATCTCAGGAAATGATGAAGGATGTTAGAAATGTAAAACATATTTTCCCAAACACAAGCAAAATAAATGAAAACTGTTCAAGTGAGACGGGGAGGGGGAAGGGATGCCCATGAGTCATTGAAGTGAATGCAGAACAGATTCCAAAAACAAGCCTGGCAGGTTAATCCATGTGAGAGTCTTTCATTCTCTACCGATTCCCTCTGCTAGCTACCACCACTAGCTATCACCAGCTCACCCTTATTTTCACTAAGGGCACTGGCCCTGCTGTGGGTCCGTCTATATATCTATCTCTCCAGGTCTGACCCCACATTCTTTTCATAACCAACCATCTCCCCTCCACACGTTGAAACCAAAGGAAATTTGATCGATGCAAACGATGACAAATAGGCTGATAGGGCAGCGGTGTTCTGAAATAATCAGGTTTAAAAGGTTTTTTAAAATTCAATAAGATTTAGAGGAGAAAGTAGAAAAATCCCATGTTTTAAACTGGTGGCTCCACTGGTGGATTGATAAAGAGCTATAAAGTCTTCTCTGTAACCTGAGTCCTCCATCAGAACAAGATAAAATCATCTCTCACTCTACAACACACACACTGTAACCAAATCCATCATTAGCAAACTACATCATTCATCATTAGGCAACAATCTGCTATAAATTACAATGGGTCCATTAAAAGATCATGAAACCTAACAAAAAAAAAAAAAAGCTCTCCCAGGAGGGTCTGTGTCAAGACAGAAAATTCTTTTAAATCCCCTCAATCTGTGCCTAAGACACTATAAACTCTCAGGACACCCCTTGGATTTCACAAACTGTACATGACATCCCCAGGTAAACAGGGCAAAGTAACTCCTAGTTTCTACTCAAACTGTCTGGTTTTTTGTTTCCCTGGGCAGAAAACCTGTAAGTTTTAAATCCAAAGTTGCTCCTTCTGGTCTTTGAATCAACAGCTTAAAAAAAAATATTCAGAAATGTTTTCGTGGCAAACCTGCCAGCAGTGACCCAGGGACCAGCGATGGCTCTGGAGAAGCTACCAGGCTACCTGCACCTTTCCTGGGGGCTCCTCCCAGGTTTAGGCAGAGGGCTCTGGAGGAACTGCCAGCCAGACCCTACACCCACTGAAGGTCCCCTCCTCGACTTTGGTGGGGGTGCAACCAAGTCAAACCAAGTTTGCATTTCGAAAGTGCGTCTCTCGTCATCTGCTGTATTAATAGTTATTTGCATGTTATTTCCTGGTTTCTTTGCTGCGATATGTGGGTGCAGGCAGAAGAATTCTAAAGGATTTTTAGGCTGATAGTACTTCCATTATTCAGGACAATGTGCTATCCAAGGCAGGCAGCTATTTGGGATAAATAGCATATCCCCATTTGTCCAAAATAGCCAAATGTCTGGCATGAGTCATGCCAAACAGGCAGCTGCTCGGCAGGAGTGTAGTACTGGCATACTAAAAAGCAGAAGATATTGGAGGGGGCAGAGAGAACTAAAGGTGGCACCAGGGTACAGTGGCAGAGGGTTTGTGGGGTCAGTAATACACAGCTATCACACTCACTAAAACTGTCAGACGATGCCATCGTAAATGTCAGCATTTGTCTGCAGTTTGCACACAACAGTTTCCAAGACACCACTCATCTCTTAAGTACTTAAACCAGACAATAAATGAATATCTTAGAGGCTGCCATGTGGGAGGCGCTGGCAGGTATTACCTCTGGAGCACACATATTGTAAGTATGATGACACCGCCAGAGTGACGGACGGGAAAGTCTTGAGAAGCAGTGCCTTTAGTAAGGGTGCTGATGTGTGGTTTGCACGGCACAGGGTATCTCCTCAGCTGTCCGAGGTTGCTTCCAGAGAAGTAACGGCGGTCACAAGAAGCAGGACGGATGTCGCAGGGAGGTACACAAATAAATTTCCAGGTGAGTAAAGGTATCCATGTCCTTAGTTGGCTGCCGGGTCAAGCCATGTATACGCAGACTCGTGAGCACGGTATGTACCCGTGCTCTGCACAGGCACCCTCCTGCCCTTTCCAGGCTATAGAGTCCCTTCCTCCCTCAGCACTGCATGAGCACGAAGGATTTAAGCTGCAGATACTCCTGTGAAGTAGGTAATGAACTTCATTTCACAGAGAAAGAAACCAAAGCTGTAAAATTTGTGCCATGCCCAACGCTGCAAAGGAAGCATGGTGCAAAGTCTTGAATGAAACCAGCTACTGAGAAACAGTCTTCTACTAGAAGAATATCCTTTGTCACAGTCACTGCAGTGCAAGCTCAGCAGGTGCCATTTCAAATTCAGTATCTCAGCCATCTACTTTTCTTTTAAAATAAATGAAAACAGTCCCTGGCATGTAGCAGACTGCTTGCCAAACTTAGGAATTCTTCAGCTTACATTATCTTTAGCACAGTTAAGTGCCAAAAAAATAAAAAATGAAACTGGGTAAATGTGTAGTTAGTCATGCTTGTAAAAATGTCAACGCTGTCAAAAATATTTGTGTGAAAATCATAAACAAAATCTGCTGCCATGAGAAGTTATTTGGTTCTTAATTATGGGACAAAATGACTTCTTTTTCATGAAGACTTAAAAAAAAGAGAGCTAACACTGTGATGGAAATATTGGCACAATCTTGACTCAGCTGCTTCCCTGGGGTAATAAAGTTGCTCCCAGAAAGAAGAGGATTATAATCTTCACAGAATACCTTAAAAATCCAGCTAGTATGCCAAGCTAGCTTAGCAGGTTCCTAATAGGATGTGCAATCCTGCACCTCTAAGTATGTTTGGAAGGGTTCAGGTACTTAAAGGCAAGAGAGGGTTTGTTAGTAGTCCTTTAATTGGCATTTCTGAGTGGATTTCTTGAACTGCAACTCTCAGATTTGCACACTTGCTTACAGAGGCTGGATAAGCATATTTTATAACCTAAAAAAATAAACAAAAGCAGTAGGTCACCAGACCAAATCATGCAGGTCAGTGGAGAGGAATACCTATAGCTGTCTTGAGGTTTGTGTTCGCTGACCTGTGGGAACAGTTGGTGGTCCCACTCAATTTCTGAAGGACAGATGTCCTCACCCGCACGCTACCACAGGTGGCAATGCTGTGGTCCGCAGACCCCATGGGTACATCCCAGGAATGAACCCCTGCAGAGTGGGTTTGCTGGGGCCAGGTACACTGGCAGGGCCTTTGGAGAAGTTGTCCTCTCTTCCCTCTCTCCTCTTTGCAACTTTATAAAAGCAGACTTGCACTCTTACAACTTGTGGTTAATTGGGAAACTTTCACCAGTAAAGTTGCAGGGAGTGGAAGTGAGCATTCAGGGGCTTAAGTGGCCATTTGGGGACTTAATTTCCAAATCACGTGGTGAGTGCAGGCGTTGCCATCTTCTCAGAACAGAATCATACATGTTTGTGCATGGCTGTAAAGCATAATACTAGGCAAACCTGTATCGAAACAGATAGAGAGCCAAGGTATGTATTTCTCTTGCCCTGAACTGCAAAGACAGCTTATTAAAAATAGTGTCCAACTGTACTGATATGGTCCTATTCAGCAGTGTTCAGGTTTCTCAAGAGTCTGGAGAATTGGCACTGTCACAATGTGGCACAAAACAAGTTACCAGCAAGAATCAAATTCCAAAAAGAGCTGCAGCAACTGGAGCAATATTTCCTGCTGAGCAATGGGGTTCCAAGGCTCCTTACAGCAATGGTTCCCATACCTTAATATCCCTGGGAGTTCAGTACCAGTGTTATATTGCAAACCTAAAGATTTCTCGAAACAGAACAAAGATTCATAAAATTCATCTTTTATGACTCCATTTCATGTTTCTCTCTTGTTATCTTCCCTGCTCATAGAATTTCAGATTACTCCTTGAAAAGTTAAGGGAAAACAATCTTATATTAATACTCACTAGATTTATTCATGGGGGTTTACCTTATCCTATTTTATAATTGAAAATATCTGCATGGAATTGAGATACAATCAAAACTCAAGAGAAAAGTAAGATTTTTCATATCATAAAAGGGATAAAACCTGAAGCAGAAAAATGTGACATTAAATGAACAAAGGCCATGTTATGTTGGCTCATTTCAATCATGTCTACCTTCACTCCTCTGAACAACTCTACTGAGAGAGTATTGGTACTTCTTTCTTACTATCACCGTGAAAACAAGCTTTTGCTGGAAGAAAAAAAGGTGAGGCTCTCTTATGCACTGTTTTTAATGCTTACTTCTAACCAGACAGAAGAATTGCTGAAATATTTCATGCTTCCTGGAAAAAAAAAAGTAGAACAAGAGCTGGATAACTTTGTGCCACCCATTTCTGGTTTGCCTCGTGAAAAAATGACATTGTTTTAACAATAAATAAGAGTAGATTTGTTACAGTGTTCAGGGAGTGTGAGGACTAGGGGAAAGGCAGATCAGGAATAAATGGATTAAAGAAAAAAACAGTCTTCTAAGCAGGAGAAAAAAATATTGCCTGGAGATATTTCAATGTTAAGTAACACAAGCAGTAGTCTGTGGCCTGCCTTGCACAAAGGGCAGCGGGGAAATAAAAGGTGCTTTCTACCTCTGGTCATCCTTGGACAGGGTGAGGGAGGTGTTGAAAGCACTGCCTGCTGGTGAGGATATTCCTCCCACCGGTGGCTCTGCCCATCCTCTGTACCCCCGCGAGCCGGCAGGAGGATGCGTTGTCATCAGGCCAGCACAGGATGTGCCACTTCTGGAATAAGGCAGTGAGACTGTCACGCTCTGAAATGCCATCTGCTTTCTGGTCTGTTCTTAGGACAGTACCAAACCACGTTGCCAGTGGCTCATTCAAAGGAGCCCCAAAAGGAATCAGAATTTTTTGCTTCTCTGGGGAAATGGGGTCCTCCAAGACTGTCTGTTTCCAAGGTCCCTAGCACAAAGACAAGGAAAGTAGGTTCTTTTACACCACAAGCAGTGAGGAGGTTGGCTCGGCCTTGTTGAGAGCATCATCAAAATTCAATCTAAGTGTGACGAACTGTCAAGGTTTGTTTTCTACAGACGGGCTCTCAGCTCATTGTCCTCAGGTTGTTGAGGGACTGAAGATGGAAGTGGATATCCTCAGCTCTCTGAGGCAGATGGAAGTGGATATCCTCAGCTCTCTGAGGCATTTACTTAAATATTTCTAGAAAGTCTTGCCTTCTTCTGTCAGTTTTTCTGGGGTCCTGAAAACCTCAGATCTTCCTTTCTTTATTGCCAAGATTTTAGGGTCCAAAAATTGGGTCCTCTCTACTGGGTCTGAGCACAGTACAGTATTGCAAACATTACAACTAGTTCACACTGATGCAAAGGATGACCAGAGAAGACGTGTGAGATGGGAAAATGTGGACATGCTTCCTGATAGGAAGGATCACTGCCATCCCACTAGTCGGTCCAATATCCTGGTGAGCCCAGCAGTAGAGCTCTTGCTCTCGTCTTGACCCATTCTTCCATTGTTATCCCACTTCCAGCCAGGATATCAGAATAGGTGCCTAGAGACACACTCAGCCTCTTTTGTTGACCTGAGTCCTACAGACGTGGTTCTTCCAGTGCAATCATGTGCTACTGGTAAATGCAGTTGTCTGTCACTTTCCTGATCCTACCAGCAGCTCTGAGAAGCTGTTGGAGGAGTCTGTGAGACAACAGTACATAATTTCCCACTTGGCTGTATAACTACCTAAGTAGATATAGAGACTTCTATATCTAGGGCTAAGGTTGAAAAAAGTCTAAGCAGAGGAATTAAAACCTAAAATTAAAATGCTACCATTTTGTGACAGTGGTATAATCTGTCTATTTGGTAATTCCTGGATCTCTGGTTTGCAGCATCTCTGCTCTATTCACCACCTCATTTACTACCTTTAGTTTATGTAAGGCACCATGATGTTAAACATCTACAAAATGTAGGCATCTGCATCAAAGCTGCTAGTCCCTGGTTTTTCGTAATTGCAAGCCATGTGACCTATGGTAGCTGTCTAATTCAGGATTAGGCAAATTGCTACTGGGAAGCACTAACATCTTTCCATTGACTCTAGCAGGCCAAGAGAAAAGGTGGACTAGTTCAGACACCTGCACTGTAGATGTCTTAATTTCAGTCATTCATATATAAATTTGAGTTACTTAGCTCCACCACAAGTGTCTCTGTGCAGTTTCAGAGAACCCATTAAAAACACATCTTCACATATGGGGCAATCATCAAAGGTAAGACGGTAAGAGGTGTACAAATTTTCTGCAAACAGGTTCAAGCTCACTTCTGTAACAGTTTAGGATGAAAATCAGCCTCAGAACAAAATGCAGAGATTGCTTGTTTGGCATAGCTTTCCCACAGTAAATAATAGATACAAAATTAGCCAGTGAGGGAAGAAGGGAAAAAAACATAGATCATTTGCTTTCACTTGCAAAGCTTTTAAAGCATACAGAACAATATAAATCCTGAGACAGAGACTGTCCCCTACAGATGGGCACTGGGCATCTGCAACAAAACACAGTCATGACCCTACATATAAGTTTCTGTGAAGGGCCATTAGATGGGAGACAGCTCATTGTGTGCACACGTGTTTGGATGAGAAAAATGAGTCACTCCCAACTCTGGATCAAGCAGGTGATGTAAAGGATTGGCAGGGAGAATGATGCAGACAAAGGCTCTGCTTTCTGAAAAGCACTGAGTCACATCCTAGGAAAATGCATAAAAAAGGAAAGCAAAACTGGATGCAGTGATATCAGCTGAGAGCTGGGAGCAAGGATGAACACACGTACTCTGCTACTGAGGACGCATACCTGTATAAACAAAGGAACCTAGACTATGTTTTGCCATGGCTTCTGTAAGGCCTTAGGATTGAAACTTTTCATCCGTTCAGCAGCAGGTTTGTTAGAAGCAGTCTTTTTGTAATCTCACATGTCACACCTCATCACAAGGTAGAACTTCTCTGGAATGACAAATCCTTCACTGCAGAAGCCCGGTCACAGGGCTGGTAAGAAGTGATGTGCTGAAAAGGAGAATCAGGTTCACCATCTTTCCAAAGTTTTGCTGTCCTTTTTAGCAATATTTCTAACTTGGTCTCAGTGAAAGGGTAGCAATCAGGAGATAAGCCATTGCATTTCTAGTGTAAGAGGTGGACCAAACAATGTTATGAATCTTCTAGGACCAAAAAGCTATTAATACAGCGAACTCTAAAGTCCCTTGCTATGTTTTACCTGGGGTTTACAGCACCAGCAAGGCAAGCAGAGTTTTTTAGTTCTAAGTTATGTGCCAGCTTTACTGGATCTGGGCTGCCTTTGTGTTGAGCTGCCCAGGTATCCGGCTCTCTTCTCCAATACCTTTATTATCCTGACATCCCAGGCCCCCTCTACTTGCAGTGGGTAGTGGAGACTGGGGCAGTTCAGTTCACTGACTTAAAGGAATTCAACTCACACTGTGACACCTGTTTGGTGATTTTACTAACCACTGGCCATTCACAAAAAGAAAAAAAAAGGCTGGAGACATCTAAGTCAGAGCAGGAGGATAGCCACCAGCTCCTTCATCACTTTCTTGGATGTGGTAAGACAGTTCACTCCAGTTAGCCCTTCAGGGGACCAGCTTCTGATATGAACAGCAGATTCAGAAACCTGATTTCTGAGCTTGGGACCCCTCAAATGAGGCAGCAGGTGTCTATCCTTAAGGCACAGCCAGGATAATTCTGCGGGGCAGCTCCCCTGTTGGTTTACGAGCCTCTTTCCCTGTACACATGTAACAATTGATACAGCAGATGCTCTGAGAGGTAGAAGTCACCAAGAAAGATGAATACAAATTAAGTTAAAGATTAAGCTGAGAAGTGTTGTTCAAGCACCATAAACTGACTTAGCTATATTTTAAATCTTTGGGCATCAAAGTCCTGTTTCCTCAAATCTCTACTCAGTTTTCATTAATGTTTCACAAGGCCCTCAGAAGACCTTGTTGCATTGCATTTGCCCTGGCTCTGCTTCTGTGAAAGCAATTTTTCTGTATTCTGGGAAAGAGATGTGAGTAAGAGATAGGTTTGGGTAGATTTGAGGATTGTCATTCTCTTGACGCTCTCCTGGAAGTTCAAAGAAGTACTTATCACTCAACCCTGGCTTTTGGGAAGAAACACGGGCTAGTTTTGGGACACCACAGGGTTTTGCTGGGCTTTCACAACTGGCCTTTGAAACCTTCTGGAGGGACTAGGCTAAAGCCCAGGACGAGAGCGACACACAAGACAATTAACACGTTAGACCTCCCCATCCCCCAGTGAACTTTTGTCGGCCTCTCCTCTTCCTGAAAGAAAGGGGGAAAAACATCCTTTTTGTAGTGGCTGCTTATTATATAAAGCAAATCAAGAGTGAAGGGAGGGAGCAAAGAGATGGCACAGAGCCCGATAAGTGCGCCCTTAAATCTATAATTAAAACCAAAGGCAAGTTCCCAATATAGCCAATTCAGTTATATAAGATCTTACAAAAGCTTCACACTGTTTGCTGGGTTTTGCTTTATTACTGTTCCCTCTCCTCGGAGTTCACTTCAGGTCAGTAGTGGATGAGGTATTGCAGTCAGAGTTTATGGCAGGGTAGAAATCTAACAGTGCCCTGTTTGTAAAGATATGCAAGTGTGCACCCAGAGGGAAAAAATAATCACTGGCTCTACTTGAAAGAGAAAAAGTTAATGGTCATGCTGGAGTGCAGTTTAGGCCACCTCCAGCTCCGGAAACGGATTGCTAGTTACTAAGAAATTACTTTAAATGATGTTTGAGGGTCTGTAAAAGGCTCCTCCTTGCCCACCAGTCAGAGAAACATAGCAAAACTACACATAAGACAAGAAATCAGTCTGGATATGGCCTCACTAGCTGGCCAGACCAAGTTATGAGGATACAGAAGTGTTCTCAGAAAGCCCATGACAAGTGTATACAACATTTCTTCATGCCTACTAAAAGCAGCCTGCAGGAAAGCACGAGTTCAGCTGGCATTTTTGTAAGTGTAGGCAGCTGACTGTTCTGTGCAACTGTGCTGGGAGTAGCTGTCTCCACGTGGGAGTTGGAACATGTATCAGAACCACTACATTAAATAGTATGCAAGTTAGATTTCAGAAGTATAAATAAAAAGCAGTTATCATTAGTGATAAAACCCTTCACTGCTGCATCCTCCTTTTGCATTCTTTACAGCAGGGGTAGGCAGTAGCCTTCCTAGAAGCATTTCTAGGGCCATGCTGAAACTAAGCTCTTCCTCCATATAAAAAAAACCCAACCAAACAACCTAAAAGACCAATAATACCATGTCCCAACACAGTCGAACCACTCAGCAGCAACCAGCACTGCACAGACATCTGTGTATTTCCGCGGTACCAGGTTTCAAAGATAAGGAGAATGTGGGTGCCCGGGGAAGAAGACGCAATTGCCTTCTCCACTTTCTGATTAAATGGCAAAGTGCAGGCACATGTGCAACCTTCAATTTCATCAGTTAATGCAATTTACTGAAGTCCCAGATCCGAGGGTGGTAAATGTCCTGGAGAACTTACCTGTAAGGAGCTGACAATTGCTGAGTGTAGCACCAACATTCACAGATCAAAATACCTTCATATTCTACACCCCAATTACATTTAGATTAATTTGTCCCACAAAAGTAGAAGTAGGGGAAAATAGAACACTTTCAAAGAAATTCCTAAAATACTGCTCTTTTTTCCCAGTGACAAACAGGAAAAACATTATCAGAAGCGTTACCATTTTTTACCAACATGGTAGGTAGCAGAAAAATAGGAGGAATTATTTGCTGGAATGTTTGTGACATCTTTCCTTTGCAATGTGAAACCTCAATGAAATGTACCTTTTAAAAATTAGGAGGCCGCATTGATTGAAAGGATATGTTAATTGCTTGAACTCTGTTGTCTCTTTTGAGCCGTGACAGTTCCCAGCTTGCAAATATTGTTTGCAAGACTACAGAAGAAAACACCACAGGCAAAACTGTGTTGCTGATGCAGTGTACTTAAAATACTATATGTGGTTGGATTCAACTCCGGTTCTTCCTGCATGTCTCCATCAGAGGATTTTAGTGATTAATGTCTGTCAATGTCAGGCACTAAAATGGTTATCCAAAGACTGTTTAAATTTCACCGGTTTGAGAGCCGGGGCTCAGCTCTGCGACGGCTTGTGAGGGAGAGTTGTGGAAGGAGAGGCTCAGGGATCATCCCGCTTTCCTCACTCACCTGCTGGCCCATGTGGCAACGCGGGTGCTAGCAGAGCTCCAGCCTCACACTGACAGTAGCACAAGACCCTTCAAAGACAAATTGGTCTTTCCAGTGCAATGGCTCCACGCAAGCCAGCAGACTTGGTGGTATGCAGGAGGAACACCTGCTTACCTTTTCAAAAGCTTACGCAGAGTGCAGAGACACACTGGCTCCCAAAGGGCATCTGCACACAACATAAGTATGATGTTTTCACAAGGTGCTGTGAAGCCATGTCTGATGTACAGGGCATAAATGAGAAATGGGCTCATTAAGTTTCATTTGGATGTAACATCAGCCCAGACTGTATCTGCTGACACCACTTGAACTGAAAACCACCACCAAGTAACTATCTGCAAGAAGGTTGACATGTCTATATTAAAAGGGAGGACTGACACTAAAAATTAAGACTCATATTATTAGTATTTTCATCATAAGAGTGTGTCATGAGCTGTTTTTTTCTAAGTGAAGACCGTGATCAGATAAGCTTTTGTGACGCTGTCACAGAATCACGGAGCGGTCAAGGTTGAAAGGGACTTCTGGGGGTCATCTTGTCCAAAGCCCCCGCTCAAGCAGGGACATGTAGAGCAGGACCATGTCCAGGCAACTTTTGAGTATCTCATTATGTATAAATAATTTTAAATATCTCCTTATCTATAAATCCATGTAGTCTTCCAGCTGTATATTCAATACGACAACTCGCAGCAGTAAGCAGCCATTATCCATTGACCAGGTAATGTTCTCAGACAAAACCCAATTTTTACCTGCAGCAATAAGAGAAAGATGGGCACAACACAGGCTCTTAACACTAGACCATAGCACTTCTTTCTTTGGAATGTCATCACACATGGTCTAACAAGAACTTCTATAAGCAGTCTGACTCTAAGTGAGAAGCACCACCAGCAGTTCCATGGACACAAACTCTTCTCTTTGTGTCTATCTAGAATGTTTATACGATTTCCATCAGTATACTGCCATCTCTCACATGTTCTTACAGAGAGAAGCTCAAGAAAACAGTGCATCTGGCAACTTTTTCACAGGCAAAAGATGGTCAACAAGTTCTGTGCAAATCTCAGAAGGAAGAATTGAAGTCTATGCCAGTCTTACGTTGCTTTCTCCTGTAACATCCACTCTAACTGAGACCACTGGGAAAAAGAAAGATTTGATGGCTCAAAGTGTCTGCTAGTTTTGTGGTGTTTTTTTTCCTAATCAAGTCAAGGTAATCAAGCTTGAGCTCTGAAAGCTAATCAAGTTCTGGATGGGATTAACTTGAATATAGGATTCCATTTCCTTGAACGTGTTTGATAATTATTACAGTCTATCGATTTGGTAAAATAACCTCATTGTGTCAATGCTAGCACTAATCGACTCACTTTCCAGGGTTCAGATAGTCTAACAAGTATTTTATTCTTGATACTTGTTTCAAAACTAATTTGCAGTGTCTCATAGATTTTTGGCTTCAGGTGCCATGTCTTCTCTTCCCATAATATGCTGAAAAATGAGTCATCTCTGACATATGCTGACATCTCATTCCTTTTAAATTTCCTTTTTTTATGTTTTACATCATGAAAGAGCACAAATGATTTCAAGGGAGCATACAAAGAAGGTACATAACATGTATAAGACAGAACTTAGGTACTGTGTCGGAGGATAAATGTTATAAAACAGCCTCTGATTTCTTGGTACAATAACAGCCTCTTTCTCATTAGAGTAATCTGTTAACATATATTTTTTTGTTTGTTTATCCTCTGTTAAGATTTCTCCAAACCTTCCACTGTTTCTTTTATTCTCGTCTCTGAGGCTTTCTCTTTAGATAGACCAATTGATAAAAGAAACACCAAGTGGAGTTTCACTTTCCATTCATGTTATTTTCCTCCCTTTAAGTTTTCAAGACACTTTTCAGGTATCATTAAAAAAAACAAACAACACTCAGAATGTACACGTTCAAACTTATGCTTAATAACAGTGAAAACAGAGATCACTATGGCAAAGGTAAAGTTCAAAACCTTTCTCAGTGTCTTTGCTGTTCTTTTTCAGATGTGTAACTCGTGGAAAAACTGTTCATGATTTTCAAGACTTTTCCTGTTCCCCCGTTTGGAGCTGTTACATCTAGCAGGGAACCTGCCTCCCAGTGCAGTTTCTGAGCATATTTTGCTCTGAAGACTTCGAATTCTTCTCAGGTGACTTTTTTCAAAAATACACTGTGATAAAGTGCCTGGATGCAAATAAATTGGTCATCAAGGCAAGGAGTAAGTAAAAGGCTTCTCTTAAATAAGCCAATTACAAATGTTTTTATCATAGAACTCTTTTTACCACCAGTGCCGTGCACTCTTTTAGAACTGATTTTTAATTTCTGTACACTTGCGAAGACAGCTATGAACAAATACTTCAGCAATGCTCCTCCACATAACATACTTTTGCAAATAGGCTTGAGAGGAAAGCTACTCATGTTCTTCTGCCCCTCAGCTATGACAAGAAAGAAAAAGAAAAATCAGTCCAATCTTTGAAGCAAACAAAACCTGCAGAAAAAAAAAATATCTGTGATCCCCTTCTTGTCTTCTTCCCAGGGAAACTGTGGCAGATGAGACCCAGGGCAGTAGGAAAGATTTTTCTCAGTGCTTCAGAATTACTCACTTTTCCTGCTTGTGGAGATAAAACAGAAAATAGAGTGATGGGTCCTAGTCAGATCTGCACTTAGGCATGGAAACTACTTCTCTCTAGTGACTGTACAAAGAACCATAGTTTGTCAGTAGCAGTCTGAATAACTGAAGATTTTGGATGCTGTAGTAGTCAGAAAGCCTAAATGAGGCACCCCAGGTAGCCAGCTTGAGTCTAAAAATGGGAAAAATAAGGGAGCGCCTTAAATTCAGAGGGCAGATATCTTTCTATTTTAAGTCTTCAAATCTGCCTTAAATCTATCCTACAAACGTAGCGCATCAGTTACTTCTGCCGTGGGTAATGAGGCATCTTCTGAAAGAACTTGTTAAATTACACAACATCCGAATGCAGGATGGGATTATGGCACCTCTCTGCTGTTTTAGCATTTCATTTGCAGGCAGCAAATGCTCTTATCTACTCGCATGCTGTCAAAAATGTGTGTGTCTTTTGTGTCCCACAGAAGTTGTATGACGGGAGGAGGTTCCTCCCTGGAACCCATCCCTTACACTGCAGGTATTTGAGCTTTCCAGCCTGCTGGTAGCAGACAGACATATATTATTGGTAGTGCCAGCAACCGTTCTCTTGTCTTAGCCCAATGTGGAAACAATTGCTCAGGGGTCCTGTAAATAATAGTTCTTTGGTATCATTTTCAAAAAAAAAAGCCCCTCAGTACACAATAAGCTGGCAGTAATTTTCACATTACTCCAGACAGTATCCCATTCATTGCTTGACAGATCCGTTTTTAATTCAGATTTCCACTTCTCCTTTAGCTCTCCTGTTGCAGGTAGACAACAGAATTTAACCGTTTGTGTCCATTACCCATGGCTTTATTCGCTGCCAAACTGCTTCGGGAGGATATCTAGCAAAAAACACAGACTAGGACTCAGGGCTGTCTGTCCTGCAGAGCGAATTTTGGGGAAAAAAAAAAGAACGCTAAGAAGACCTGACAGTAGCTGGTGTGAAGCCCACCTCATCTGCAGGAGATTGGTCTTTAAAATGCATCTGCCTGACTCAGCTCAGGGACACGGCACAGCAAAGAGTAAGGAGATTGGAGAGGAAACAATACGGTTCTGAGACAAACTGCACCCAAGCCTAGTGCATTTAAAACATGTTCCCAAAGTGATGGTAAGTAATGCAAATTATGCCAGAGAACGGAAAGCACTTGTACCTTGATCTGCAGTTTTGCTGTCTGCAAAGAATCTATTGCCTGAAACATCTCTAGCAAGCCCTTGGTCCACCTGCACACGTAACAGATGTGTTTGTTTTGTGGGGGACAGAGAGGCAGAGAGGGAGAAAAACCAAGTTTCGTAGAGTGGCTTTATTAGTGCTATGAGCCCTACGTGGTACAAAAGCAGTTTCTCTGAGGACTGATGGTTTGTCTGTACAGACGGAGGCTGCTAGGAAATCAAAGGCAATGTTAAGTCTTGTCAATTAGAATGAAACCCTCTTTTCAGCTGTCATAAAATCAATGTATTCCCTCTATGTTTGCCCTGACGACTATGCCGTAATAAACTTCTAGGAGAAGCAGTAACAAAGTATTACATGAAGATAGTGATTGTGCCTAGCTGAATTGTTCTCTCTGGATATAAATGCTAGTCATAGGTTCCTGAGTTTTTTTCTGCTCCCCACAGCAACTGAGATGCAGGTGTGTTTCTCAGAAAAATTCCTGCCTAGGCTATCTGCAGCGTGCAGTAGTGTCTGCGCAGAAAGAGATGATCCTTGTGCTTGTGTCAGCAGACCTGCGTGGCTGGGCAAAATTAGTTTTCAGAGCAACAATCCTGAGGTGCCATCTGCAAAGCACAAGAATGCATCATACCATGAGAGTACAAAATACATGCATCTTCATCCAAGATGCTGGCCTATCTCCCCCTGCCATATGCTCCAACTGCTAAGCTAAGTTCCTATTCCTGAGTATGTGCCAAACAGTAAAAACAGCATAACCCCTTGAGTTATATCCAGTAACGCAGGGCTACCGGATCTTCAACTGATCGTGATTCAGCAGCTGAAAATTCAAATGAAGATGTAATATTCATGGCTGATAGTGAAAAGGGAAGAGAATTAAAAAGTAGGAACCAAAAGGAAGTAACCTGAGATAGGCTTCATCTTTCATTTTTCTTTTCTTTTTTTTTCTGTGTTAGACTCCTGGGTCTCACACAGGAGGAGGGAACTCATGAAGGGATTAAAGAAAGAGCATAAGCCAACATCAAGTAAGGGGTGAGTAACAGAAAGGCAGTTGAATTTAAATTTGTCCTAATTCACTGTTGCTTTCTTATTGAAAATTTTAAAAAGATCTTTCAGAATTTAACAATGAAATTGACAGCAATTAACAGAAATTCAGATAATTGACTAGTCACCCCAAATTGTTATAGAATTCATTAGAGAAATAGATGTCCCATGAATTTTTTAAGCCAACATAAAGAATCTAATGGAGAATCACAGCCCCCCTAGCACACCATACTACCTTTAAAATCTTTCACTCTATTCAGAATGGCCAGGTCTGAACTCCATGTTTTCAAACCATAAAAGATAAAAGTAAGCCAAAAGTACCTACTCCAAAGACTACTGGGGAATTAATGTTGATTCTCAACCACTTTTTATCCAAATTCAATAGTGTGGGGTTACACTTTCACTGGAATGAAGGTTTAACAAGCACAAGAAAGAACCTTGGAGCAATAATTAGATAATTACAGAAATGCCATCCCTTTAAGTACCACTGAACTGCTCCCCCAGGGGATTCACAGGAAGACCCTAGCACAAAATGAGTGGAAATCCAGCACCAGTGCTGAGAGATATCGGCCCCGGTTCTACACTTACTGACATAAATAATCTCACACAATGGAAGTCGAGGTTGTGCTGATTTTTACCTGTGCTCACCCCTGCACGTAAGAAGTGCATATTCTTCTTTGCTGGAAAAATCCTACCCTGGTTACTGTCCTTACAGATGCCTCATTCGCAAAGGAACAAATGTTGCCTGACTTCACCAGAAAAGCGGGCAGCAAGATTCAGTGAGGGAAGGAATTTGGGTGGGTACAGAATATCAGCTCCATTGAACCATCTTCCTCTTCACGGCAGGTACAAAGAGAGCTGTGAGTGCACAGGGAGGACAAAGTAGAGAAGGAACAAATTCAGTAATATGGCTACAGTTTGAGCCTTCCTGTGCCTTCCTCTGCTGTTGGCTGCAGCCATTGCCATAGAGCAGCTGCGGGCCATCAGCAGTTGAGCAGGCTTCCAGCCAGCCCAGTTCATTTGCCCAGTGTCCAACACATGATTATTCCACGGGATCCTGAGCAGGAAAATAGCTTGTCCTTTTCACATCAGTGATACCCAAATATAAAACAAAACATCGTGTATGAAGCAGGACAACTTCTGTAATCAGAGCATTGATGAAACCTTTAGGAAGACAGTAAAAACTGAGGCAGGGAAAATCAGAGGTGCACTTTTCAGAACAAGTAAACCCACAAATTATATTACACGTTGCCAGCAGAAGTCAGTTGTATTCTAGTCACTTGCTTTGTAGTTCTTCTCTTTTTAATACGTCTTTGCCATCTCAGGCACTGTACATATGAATCTTTTTTACCATAAATCAAAAAATGTGTTACAATTAGACTTGGCAAGCATTTAATTTTCTCTCAAAGTGTCCTAGGAGCATAACCCATCTTGGCTTTGTCATCTTTACCATAGTGCATCTCTAACGTCTATGTACAGGCTTGCGTAATTCCCCCTAGTTGCACACATTCCTGGGGCTGCCTGGCAGGACTTAAAGCGGCAAGACAAGATGTTGCAATGTGCACATCAGCTCCACAGTGACTACTGTAAAAAATAGGGGGGAAATAGAGGTAAAAGCACTCGCAGTAAAAAATGCTCAATGATGAGAAAAGCAAGCAAACAGGAATCAGTTACATGCATGCAATACAAAGGATGTTATCAGAATCTGGGACTTGTTTTATATAGATATACCTACTGTTCTTAATCTTCTTTCATTTAATTAAGGCAATTATTCACTGGGCTCTAGACACTGTGCAGAAAATTCTATCTTTTTATCTGCAAAATGTGCTAGTTGCACATTGTTGCCCTCAGTGTGGAGTAGACATTTCCGCCTAACTCCGAAGGAAAGAAGAAAAAGTCATTTTTTGCACGAGCTTAGTGATCATGGATGCTGTCATTCCTACCACTCCAGAAATGTATTTATACAGAACTGCCTCCTTCATTACAGGCCCCCTCACAATGCTTTGCTCTGGCACCTCATTCCTGGACTGGAGCGCCTGGAGGCAACCAAAGCTTTAGCAGCATCTTCTTTAGTGACAGAAAGGGAGGTTTTAGAAGGAGGCCATGATTCGGTGCATCACTTGAACACCTGCTTGACTTTAGGCACATGCGCACTCCTGTGCTTATTCACCAACCGCTTGAGGCCAGGCCTACATTACAGATTGTGCTTAAATTACATGGAAGCATGGACTCAAGCACGTTTCAGCGCTTTGTGAAATAGGATCCACAGTGATTAGGAACCCAGAAAACATCTTGACTATAACCGGATTCTGACAATTATATTTTACTTGGACTTAATTTGCTTCAGCATAGGACTGAAGTAAGCAGATTTGACCACATACGTGTCCAAGGTACTTCTTTGTTCTGAATTTTCAGAGAACGAATACCCTGCATCTATGCATTTTTCCCTTGATATCAACTTTTCTAATGAGTGGTTAAGCAATACTGACCTTTAAATTTTAGGCACTGCTCATTAACTGCTATGTTCATATGTTCGTTAACTTTAAAAAGTCTCTAGAGGGATTGGTGCACTGTTTTGGAAAGTGGCTGATGCCTCCACTTTATCCAACTGTATGGCCCTCGCAGGCGGGAGCTGCCTCCAGGTTCCCCACCACCACGTGCATTTAAAGTCATTTAAGAGATCTAGGAAGAAGAAACTCAACTAAGGGCTGATTTCCCTTCCAGCACATTCAGACAGGCCAAAGGTTGAATGCACTTGGCTTCGTTATGCTATGGGATTTCCTAGGAAGAAATCACTGTTAATGAGAAGCTCAGCCAGAAGGCTTGTTCTCCAGCCTGCTACTGAGATGCCTTAGAAGAGCTCACCATTTTCCTCTCTCTTTTTACTTAATTTTAAAACAACCTAGCTTACTTATCTTACAAAATACCTACCTGAGAATGTTCATGTTACTGTAGGCACTATTTGAACAAATAAATGGATTTCCTCAGCAGAAGGTATAAAAGAAGCTCATATAAAAGCAAATGGCCCTATTTTATGTAAGGATTGCATACATCCATGAGCATTTCCCAGGACACATTTGCACAAGGCAGGGACTGGTCGTAATAGAATGAGTGGTCTGACTTTAAGCTGGCACCTTCAGTGTGCACACAGGACAGACCCACGGCTGGGAAGAACCACTCTTGCAAGTACTTTATTGAAAAAGCCTACATGAATAGACAAAAATGACAGTATATGGAGCTAATGTCTTTCTTCCCCTCATCTTTGTGATTTTAAATCTGGCTTAAGAGATGGGTGAATGCTGAGGGAGCGTCAAAGGGTTAGTCCTGCCCCAGGCAGACAGCAGGGAGTCCAAAGGTTTTCCTCAGGGTTTTGTTTCAGATTGGTGTTTGTTTTGAAGCAGAGGTTGTATCAGAACATGTTCCCCCACAGGCATTTTCACAGATACACACACGCACACACAAACACACACGTCCTTCAAAAAATGGTAGGACTGCAGGACTAGGTTATGATATGCAAGAGGTCAATTTTGTGCTATTTATTCAGGGCTACTATGGGCTGTAAGGAAGCATCTTTCTTCTCTCCCACACCCACTCTTACTAATACAATTGGAAAGCGAGTATTTCCTGCAGAAGGAATATCGATGACCATGCACCTAACTGTGGTTCCCACACTGTCACAATGTGTACATGAGGAAGGAGGCTCCTTTAAAGCTCCTCTAATTCTTCAATTCTCTACGATTTTCAGCAACTGTAGGAAATAAATGCAGTGAGATGTATTATTTTGGGACATGGTGTAAATTAACCATAGCACATTTGTAATTAAGAGATTAATCTACATTTTGTCACATGAACAAATATGCTGTGGTGATGATATAAAAAAATCCAAAGCCGAAAAAACCTGATTCAAATCTTAGACATGCAACAATTTCCCCAAGATTATTCCCAGTAAAGCTTCATAGTTCCTGGATCAATGTCTATATTTCAAGATTCTATCTTTTTTTCTGAAACACACGCACATCCCAGTTTTCCCTGGCATTGCTTAAATAACCACTACATATCCTTTCTTACCCCCCTCCTCCCCCTTGCCTTTCTACGGGGTTCTCTTCTCTTTTTTCTTCCTTCTCTCTCTTGTTCTCCTGCCTCCAGGACCTCATAGTTACTACTTCATGCCCAATCGCTCCTATTCAGTCCTGTCTCCCTTTCTCTCTCTCCACTGGTAAGGAAAACTTACCAGAATGCGGTATTCTCCAAGAACTCTTTTCATTTAAATGTGAAGAAGAGTCATCTGAGCCTCTGTCCTAGTGAAGAATTGGTCATTTGTCAGTTGAAGAAGTTTCTTATCTTTATGTACTTTTGAATAACTTTAGATTTTATTGTCTTATGTTTTGGTTGTAAAAACAAGCAATTTGCGGGAAACCAAAAGGAGAACGGTATCATTCTGTCTAACACAAGTCAAAACCAAACATTTCAGTGCTTAAACCCCCCAGCTATGCTTTTGGCAGTAAATTGCTTTCTAGTAACTAGTTTATCAGAGGAAGTAGAAAGTTTAGTTTCCCAAAATGTGCAGAAAGACTGCCTTCGAACTCTGCACTGCTTAACTTTCAGACACGCTTCCCTCGGTGCCGCACACCAATTCCCTCCCTCCCCGCTTACATGCATATTCAATGGACCATATGCTTGATCTCAAATATCTCCGGGCATTATGGATCCTATTCATCAAGAAGTGGCTTGTACACTCATGAGCAAGGGGGGTGGGGGGGGGAAGAGGCCTTTTCAAAGACCATTCAAGAGTTTTCTGAGAAAGAAATCCCAGTACACAGTGACCTGTACGTACCAGGCCACGGTCCACTTTAAACTAAACCCACATGTTTTTGCCGAAAACACACACACGGGTATTAAGAAATTCTCATTATTTCACCATAAAGGAGGTCTGTGTAGAGATCTCATGAGGGATTTAAGCGGGAGCTTATTGACAAACACAAACCTAGTGATTCCTTGGAATCCAAAGCAGTTTGTGGGGTGACAAGGCAGTCCCATCACCAACCCCCGGTACATGACAAAAGCAGAGGCAGCTCCAAAGCCGACACACCAACTGCCTCGGGATCTGCCACGCAGCCAGATGCCGTGTTGGGAATTTTTCCCTGACACCGTGGCATATGGGCTTTGCATTGCCATTTGAAGAGCACGAGATGGACAGAAACAATCTGGAGAGGGTGGGAAATGGACGACACATCAGCCCATTGCTTATGTTTGCTGTTTGGTTATTAGGTGATGCTTAAACGCATCTTTGGCCTTAAGGCGAAGGAATATCTTGACCCAAAGGAAGCCCTATTGTAACTGTATAAGTTCCAATGCAGTTAGTGTGGGGATTACTTTATCAACTTGTTTGCTTTTTGTTGTTTTGGGTTTTTTTTTAAAACAAATTAAAATATTTTTTTCCCCTGTATGTTGTCAGAGAAACGCAGGAGCAGTTCAGAATTATACTTAAATAGAAAGTATGTCACTGTGTAATCACACTTGTTTCTCAAAGCAATGGTAATCTGTTCACTGCTCTGTCAAACCCAGATAAACCAGCCTCTGCAGCCCTGTCACCTGCTGCAACCAGACCCAGCAAAAGCTAAGAGGATCCCAGGTGTGAAGGTCCAAACCCTTAACCACAGTGGCCTTGCGTTCCTCCAAGCAAAGTTGCTGTCTCCATTAACGCCAGCTGCTATCTGGGAGAGAAAGGAGCTGGTGGCACCAGCAGGGGCTGGAACTGCCGGTGGGAGATGGTGATGAGGCAGGAGGTGCAGAGGAGGAGGGGACCACCACATGCCGAGGAAGTGTGTACAAAGGAAAAAACATCAGAGAGCACGAGGAGCTTGTGCACAGCAGGAAGAGGATGGAGAAGAACAGGAATGTAAATAGCACCGCAGAATGTTTGGGGCACTTATTTTTTTTCAAAAAAAAGAAAGCCGAATCTCAGGAACAGGACATAAATTTTCCTGATTAAGAGGCAGTGATGGGGCATACCAGTGATGAAGGGAATACCTGAAGGTACCACATATGGGAGTTTCAACAGCTGCAACCTGCCATGCTGACTTTCGTTCATCCTTTTCAGGAGAGTTTGGGTTGACGGTCGTTAAAAGTAGTTCAAGTAGTACTAGACTAAACAGCCCCCAACGTGACAACTTCCTTCTTCCATTCTCCTCATGGACCCTTCACCAACACAGGGCCACTCCTGCCTTCTGCACCCACACTGCCTCAGCAGACGGGTTGGCACACCAGCCACCCACCCATGAGGCAGGAAACACTCTTCCTGGGCTGCTGCAGCTGCTCTGCAAACTCTGGATCTTGGAGAATCATGATCACCATGTGTGTGTTTCCCCAGCTCGCTTACATGGCAAGTAGGGATTTCCCCCATGCAGCTCTTCCTGACCCAGCCAGCACTATGCGAAAGGAGGGATGGAGGAAGGTCATGTTTCTGCACCAACTACTCCCAACACCATTTACATGAATCGTATCACACTCTGAATGCAGCGTGTGCTCCTCAAGCTGATCAAGAAAATGGTGGTCCTTCCTGTCCTGCTGCCTCCCACGTACCTTTACTATTTGCGTCTCACATTTGTTTTTTTTCCACTGCAAGCAAGATTTCTCTCAGTGGTATTGATGAGCTAGAAAAAAGAAATAAGGAGAGAAAAATAAAAATAAGTGAAAAGCAGGAATTACATTTTTCACCTTGTGCATGCACTGCTTGGACTACAACATTTGTACTTATGAATCCTGAATAAGTGTTTGACCTTTTCATTGTTTCTTCACTTATTGTTCTCTCCGTTCCACTTCCCACTCTCTATGCTACTGCATCTACTTTGATAGTTGCTCTTCAGCCTGTTCCTTCTTGCTTTGTTGAGTTCTGACTCTGCAATCAGATGTTTGTGCAAAAGCTCTTACTGCCAGCAGGACTCTGACACAGATTTGGGTGCATGAATGTCCCTGTCTTCAGTAGGGTCCTTGACTTTATTTTAGAAAAGAAAAAGCCCTAATACAATAACACATTTTAATTAAACCATGCACAACTCCCTCAGCAAGCACAAGGAAAATCCTACCCTATCTCCACAGCAGTGCTGCATAAAAACAGAGAGCATCTTTTCATACCCGTGGCTTTAATGGCAAGAGTCATGAGACACACACAACAT
Source organism: Pluvialis apricaria (assembly GCA_017639485.1). NCBI lineage: Eukaryota > Metazoa > Chordata > Aves > Charadriiformes > Charadriidae > Pluvialis > Pluvialis apricaria. The sequence continues at coordinate 67,648,194 of CM030007.1, forward strand.
CATTTGAAAACTGCACGGCTTATACTTTCACCCTGTGAGTGGCTCCTTGTTATGGGGTTTACAATGGATTAGCTTCATCTTAAAAACGGAGATAGAAAGATAACTCCTTGAGCATGCTGAATGAGGTACTGTGAGCTTGTTGTGATAAGGACCTGGTATTAGTTGATTGGCATCAAACAGCACGGATTTATTTATAGCGTATCAAGCATGACAGCGACATGGATGCAGGTTGTCAAAGGAAGTCAGTTCCCAAAGAGACAGCTAGGTATTTAAGGGCCACATTTTCACATGTGTTCGAGACTCCAACCCTCTCTCTCACGAAATCGCAATCTCTGTCACCTTCAGTCTAGGGTATCTCGCCTTTCAAAAGGTGCATCGTGCTACTGTTGTAGCTCCATTTCTCAGGGAGCCGCAGGGAGACAGACCTGCCCCTGAGGGTTCTTCACAGTGTACCTTTCCCTGTAAAAGTATAAATGGCACCCAAGATGCTTGTACTACCAGCTCTGGGTGTGAGTTCGAGCTGTGAGCCTGCCCGTGGGCTTAGACCAGATCTAGAGCAGCCAGAGGTGGGAGCAGCCAGAGGCAGAACCCACAGCATTATTTTCCCATGAACTGCAAGCACCCATCCTACTGAACCAAAGGGATGCAGTTACAGGGAAGACTTACAATTAAGTGGTAATCTGGATCGCCTCCTTGCCCCCTTCCTTGCTTTTACTTCCAGGCCAAGCTGTTGCCATCCAGGTCAGCAGTTCAGCCCTAATTCAGCCCATACAGACAGAGGTTGCTTTCTTGACTGCCTCTGAACGTCTGCCTGCAGGTGCATTACAGAAGCTGTATGAAACTTAGAAGAAAAAATGTTTTAGCTGAGAAGGTTTTTATTAATCCTATCATTTTCTGAGGAGCGTGGGGATTCTTCTCTAAAAGCTGCCTTTTACTTTATTACCTGGGCATCACGTTGTAACATTTGCTTGTGGGAAAAACTTCATTCAAAAATTTCAGGAAGAAAGAACGCAGGTTCCTCACCTAAAACAAAGCATTCCCCAGAAACCTCCTTATGATTTTTATCATGTTAACTTAGTGTTTGATGGCACTTTCGAACCAAGGTAATATGCGAAGCTGGCATTCCAATCTGTATTTCTAATACTCTCAGAAATAGGAAAAATAAATTCAGCTGATTGATCAGAAATCAGAAGGACTATGCTTACAAAGACCTAATGGCACCCACTCTGCAAGATAACTCTAACTCATTGTTAAGACAACTCCACTGATCGCAGTCATCTTACAAGAGGAGTTAATGTGTTCCACCAAATTAGAAGCAGTCAGAAGATTACCAGGTAAGAATACGTATTTTCATAATATCCTCTGAAGCCTTTTTTAAAAAACTTCTGCTTTAATCCTTTTTTTTTTTTGTTTTCAAACATACATTTACAAATTAAAATAGGACATTTGCATTTGGCAGTCTAGGTCCTCACTGCTCCGCGCCTCGGCTTTGCAGTTTGGTCTTGCCCAGCTAGTAGGGAGTGAAGTCTATAGACTGAACAACTCATGCTGAAGGAGAAGCAGCTGCTCACTGACACTGCTCTCTGCAGCACACAAATCTTCCACTTTCGCAGAAGGAGAACAAATACTTGCAGAAAATACACATGGAGTTCGATGCTCAAGGGGTATAAGATTAGGTCCAGTGTATTGACTAGGGAAATAGCTTGCAGGCCTTAGGCCAGCGAGGCTGCTTGCCAGTGACTTCATTAGGGCTTTTGCCTATGAAAGGGCTGCCTGTTTGGATCCTGGAAACTTGCATCAATACGTCATTTTGTGTGACTAAAGTAAGCAGAATGTGTCCAAAGCGCTGGCCTGTTACGGACCTCAATCTGCCTCCATTTGCAGGCAATGTCACTCTTAGGAAATCAGGTTTTGATTTGATCCGAGGCTCTTTTCAATAGGACTTTCATCACTGACTTCAGCTGACAGAGTGCCTCATGCGAAGGTCCCCATTCTCTCTTATATCTGCCCACAAAAGACACTGACAGCTGATCTCCTTCACAGACTTTGTCCAGGAATCCCAGAAACCCAAAAATCTTTGCAAATTTCATGCAGTGCTTTGCATCCTCACGATAACCCTCCCTGCTCTCCACCCTTGCCTCGTGGCAGCGGGGCACCCACGAAACCGTGATGCCAGCGACTCCCAGAGCAGGGAGGAGAGAAAGGAAGGAATAGGGTGCCATAGCAGATGCAAAAACTGCGCAAGTCTAGCAGTATAAACCTTTACATACTTACTGCAAACTCTTAGGAGATACAGTTCCAGCAGTTCAAGGGCAAAAGACAGGGAGAATCCAGAAAGCTGTCTCCTTCTTGGGCTTCAATGTTCTCTGATACCATCGGAGCAGTAGGAGGAGGCATAGATTAGTTTGGTGAATTTAATAAAATTGCTTCTGGAGTGATAATTTTTTGTCAAAGAGCAGACGGAGAAAGCAAAAAACCTAAGGACCAATACCCCAACTCCCTAAATGAGCACTGTACACAGATACCCACAACGTCCTCACCCATGTAGGTCAAAAACATGAAATGCAAGAATATTGAATTCTTTGCTAGATGCTAAAAAATATTCCAGGAAGTAAATTATCACCTTTGTGCTTTTTTCAGAGATTACATTTTTTTTCTTTCCTATTTGCTTTTTTTCTGAAATTCACTGAGAACATACGTTTTAGTTGCCTCAAGCTAACAGCATAAAAATCTTTGTTAAAGGACAAATTGAAAGTGATTACCCCACTAACAAAAATAAAAAGCGCAATTACTTCTGGAGACTTCATCTACAGCTCACAGCACAGTAGGTCTAATGATTTCTGAGAATTCATTAAGTATTTGTGTCATTATAAACATGCTGTAAGTGCCACACACGTGTATTTATTACTCTGCTGAATCAATGTTGATTTGATCAGCTTACCTTTGACATCAGCATTTCATAAATTTCTTAGTCATTTCCCCATGATGACCTCACATAACATGCTCTAAAGCAGCACTAAGCCGTTTGAATGCTTCCCATCTTTTCCATTGTGCAGCCCTGCTCCTAAAATCATACCCTTTTTTTCTTTCCCGATCCCCCCTTTCCTCCCCATTCCTTTTTCCTCTGACCCCGTGTGATAAAATTCTGAATTAGCTGCATTTATCAGCTTACCTCTTAAAATACATATCCTTGTAGCGAAGGGAAAGGACAAGCAAAAAGCACAAAGTCTATTTTTGGCAGATGGGTTTCTAATTGTATAAAATTTAGCGGGGGTTATTTCTCTCTCCCCCTCCCTTATTTTTTATTTTTTCTCCCCCCCCCCCCCCCCCCCCCCCCCCAGTCCCCGTCCATCCCCCCCCCCCCCCCCCAAGGTTCCTGGGTTGCGCTCCCTTCAATCTTGTCAGCTGTAAAATGGGTCTCTTTTTAACCTATAATGGATCAGCGAGATTAAAGGTGAAGTCATGAATTAGTAGCAGTGACAGCCCAGCACGATGGCCCCGGCAGCAGGGGGTCTCCCTTTGTGCTCGTCCACTCTGACCCCCCGTGCCACTCTCCGCCTGTGGGAACCGGACAAGAAGAATGTCGGGGTGGGGCTGGGGGCCACCAGCCCCAGCCCCTGCGCCCGGCCAGCGCCCCCAACACATTCTTTCCCTGGAAATATTCTGACATCACCCCGTCATACCTCCTCGCTGGCTCCTTCGTTAGCTCCTTTATGCCTTGCCGGCGACGGACAATGGGGTCCTGCTGCAGGGTGGAGGAGGAGGAGGAGGAGGAGGAGGGGAGAGGGGGGCATCTTTCCCAAGACAACTTTTTCAGAGGCTGCGGACCTCAGGCGAGTGGGGTTTTTAAGATCGGGAGGTGGGTGAATTTTCTGGGAGTTGGGCTGCATGGCTTGAGGCGCTACTGCCAGTGACAAAAAAAAGCGAAGCATGTCCAACGATGCAGAAAGATTAATTTGGTTTTTTAAACCTGAATTTCTAAAACCAAAACAAAGACCATTTCTACCACAAACACAGCTTGTTCAATGTCTACGGTTTTTCCCTCGGAAGTACGTCAAAACTGCCTGTTAGAACCACTGCAAATGTGTGATGCATTTCCAGTCTCCTCCATGGAAGGCTGCAGTAAGGCAACATCAGAGAGAAATGCAAACAACAGGAGCTTCCTCTTCCAGGAAATACCTGAGAGCAGAGGGAAAGCGCTGGAGCTACGTCCTTCTGCAAATATGAGACAAGGTGGTCTTCCTGTTCAGGTTCTCTGGGATATATTCTGTCCTTACTGAAATGTGAATGCAACGTTGGCTTCAGCATGTCTTCTAGGATAAGCAGCTAGACTTTTCAGGGTCCCTCCCAATTAATTCACTAATTAATTATTTATAACTGGATTTATCATCCTGACCAATTTACTTTACCGGTGGAGAAAGTTTCACATTTCTGAACATACGTTTCTGAAACTTTTAAAGCAATCCTATTGCACCTACCACCAGAGGTATCCCAGCTCAAACCACTTCTCTGGGGGATATAACACAAGTGCAGGATCTAGCCAGAAAGGACGATCCCAGAAAACTTACAGAGAATCTTCCCTAGAAAACCATAAGAGCATCAGTAGAAACAATTTGACTGGGTGATGAGATGTTTCGTTCTTGTGATACCGTAAAGTCTGGTGAGAATTCACTCTCTCTGTGCCTTGAAGTTCTCCGCAGGAGGGTCCCCCACACACTCTGGTAGAGTCAGGTGGGATTTAGGTCCCTGAAACAACACAAAGGCATTCTAAGATGCCTGAATTCAAAACTGTAATTCCTGATTAGAGGCTGTCTAGCCCTGGGGAAACAGTAGTGTTTGCAGCATTCTCCCATTTTGCTCTAAAAGATGCCAGGCCACTTGGTTTTCTGCCCCAAGCGGAGTAGATTTGCAAATGGCTCCTCTTTTAACTTACTTTGCAGATACTCCTGGGGTTCACATGAAGGAAGTTTTGATACAGTCTTGGAGTAGAGGGATCAAAGTCTGGGTTACAGCCAACTTTGTTTTCTCATATGGCCGCATTTTGTCTTTTCTGTGGCTCACCAGCCAAAGACCTCCCTAAGAATGTGGAGAGATCTCCCAAAAACTAACTTGGAGAAATTAATGAATGGCCCAGATGAATACAGGGGATGGATAGGGCAGATACCATGTGCCTCTTCGTCTCTTGAGCAACGTGCACTCACGCAACCTGCATCTGACTGAAAAACTCACCCCAGCCTGACATCACCCTGTTTAGTGCCAGCCTGCTCCAGCCCACACCACAGGAGGAGTGTGCACACAGTCGTTGCAACAGCTCGGAGGACTTCAGCAGAAGCAGTCCTGTCTCAGGCCCTGAGCAGCAGCAGGCACCGGCTGAAAGCAGTCGGCAAGATGTGCAGATGGCACGGTCTGAAACAGGCTTCTGAGTAGGTGATCTGACAGCATTTCCACACCAGTTCATGTCAGCTGTGTTACACACTTTCTGCAGGTCTGCTGGACCTCTTTCCCAGGACAGGCTCCATCCCCGCCTGGCATCTAGGAGGCTGCAATCCGTAACGCTACATTTTGAAGACAGAGAGGGAAGTGCTGTGGAGTTGTACCTAATGGGCAAGGGAAGACTGCGGGATGCACATTGCAAAGTGTCGCTTAGCAACAAGGCACGTGAGGAGCACACCAGGGCACAGTGAGTCCTGGACCAAAGGGGATGCTCACAAGTTGCCATTGAAATCCCCCATCCATGTAATGCCCTCCAAGCCCAGGCCTTTTGGGAGAAGAGTTTAGACTATATCCAGCAACGGGATTAGCAGGCTGAGCAAAGTTGCCTACCTGGTGTGTAAGATGTTCTCTTGGACATCAGGTATAGCGGCATCCCGGCAAAATGCAGCATCAGTATCTGTCCAACATCTACAATGCTCTTCTGTTTCCTTAGGAAATGGAGGATTTAGGTGCGGTCTTTCCTCTGTCTGAGAGAAACCAAACTCACGTCTCACTTTTCCTGAGGGGGAACCCAAGCTCTATATAGTTATATGTCCTCAGGCAGGAAAGATGAGGACAAGGCTGATTTTACCCCTCAGATCTTTCTTTGAAATTCGAGTAGATCCCAGGTTTCCCCACTCAGCCCCTAGGCTACAGGGTCATGTTCCTACTCTCTGGCATGCCACGGAAAGTGAATGCCTGGATGTCCCAAGCTCCTAGCCAGGCAGTAAGCTCACCCTGGGAATGGGAGATACATCTCCCCAGAAAGAGGGGAGACCAAGGCCTCCTAAATCCTGGGCAAATGCACTGGACAGCAGATGTCTGTAAAGGTTTATATAAAACACTGGACCTGTCCTGTATTTGGAAAAGTATGCTATTTAGTTTTTTTGGAAGAAGTGTTTTAGTCTCCCACGATGCGAGGGTGTGCACACAGACAGGCAGGGCTGACCCCCTGGGGGGCAGGGGAAGGTGCCTTGGGGAGCACCTTGCTCTGATCCTTCCTCTCTCCCTGCTGGTTATGGCAGGCAGTGTGGGCTATTTTGGGGTCTCCCATACACTGCGTGGGGACACAGGGGCATGGCCTAAGGCTCAGGATCCCACTATGAGGAGGAGTTGGGGGTGGGAAGGAGTTCCCCATAGCATTTGTTTTTTCCCTTAAAGGCTTCAAAGAGCTTTCCTGGAGTTTAGTCCTTATGTCACCCAAACACAAACAGGATGAATAACATTAAACTTACAGATTGGTGGTGTTGCCACAACTCATGATTTCTTCAGGTATAGGTATTTCCTCTCAAAGCTTGGGCTCTTGGATTCAGATGACACAGTGGGACTGCCAACATTAAGGAAACAAAAAATGAAGTGTCCTCAGGATCTGGAGAACAGCTTGGAGACAAACACCTTTCTAACATTAGTACCACTCAACAAACAACAGTTAATAAACAAACATCAAAAAGTACTTCAAAGTACTGTTGATTAAAAAGCATTATAAAGAATTATACTTTTTTGTTGTTTTGAGATTTTAGATCCCATCTCAAGCTATGCAGCCCTTGGCTCGTATCTGCAGAATGACAGAGCTTGGGAATCCCCTGACTTCACCAGAGCCAGGAACATTTCACAGGTCTCCCCCTTTGGAGCTGGGGGAGGCTCCCTTCAGGGCTGGGAAAGGCTGGGGCAGGGTGGAAGCTTTCATCCAGGAGCTATAGCGGGATCAAGGGGGAAATCACCTCCCGGAGTCACAGAGGCATCAGACACTTATGTGTTTGCCCTGGATAGTTGTTCCCCATCTCCTCCAGCCCTAGAGTTCTGTTCATTCCTTCACAACCCAGACCCAGGACCCAAGCAGCCCTGGGCACAACTTGAGTCTCCTTAGTGGCTCATTAGCAGCTGGAGATGGGACCCAGAGGGAAGCAATCCAGTCCCAGGCCACAATAATCTCCATCTCCTGAAGGGCTGCAGGCTCCCTACCTGCTGGTGTCAAACCTACAAGAGTCCACAGGCTGGGGCTAGCACGGACACTTGGTTCTCTGTTGTGCCTCCTGCCTCCAGTCCCCTCGTGCAGCCCTGAATCCTCAGAGCGCCAGTGATGGGGGTCCCCGCCTGTGCCAGAGCAGCTTGTCTTCCCCATCCCTGCTCTGCTCTCACTGGAGACCATGGCTGCAAGCACACCAAAGAGGCAGTCTTACTTCTTTGCTTGGGCCTGGGCAGTTTACAGCAACTAGTGAACGTGAGGATGGAGAGCTTTTGCTGAGCACTGCTTGGAAAACAAGAGCATACTCCCTTTTGTGTCATCTTCTCTTCTCCTGGCCATGCAACCCAGCAGCAGCTCCTACACGTACGCAAGGTGCCCCAAGCTCCCTCCACAGTTATTACCGTTATCTGCCCTCTCCCGCCAGCGTGGGGGTGAGCTGTGCTGCGTGCTGGGTGGCGGGTGGCAGGGCTGGTGCTTTTCCATCTCCTCTGCAAGCCATCGCTTTCTGCTGAGGCACAAGGAGGAGGTGCGGGTGTGCCCGCATTTATGTGCACACACGTGTGCAGGAGCAGAGTCTGACACTGCTCCTCTCTCTCTCTGTGCAGAGTGGCTCAGGATAGGGGAGGGCATCAGTCCTTCCCCTACACACCTGCATGGGAGGGAGGGAGGGAGGTGTTATCTGTGCTGGATGGGGGGCAGACATGGACTTGGTGAATCTCTGTTTTTGCCATTCCCTCTTCCCTGAAAAAAGAGGGAAATTAAAACCAATCCTGAACCACAATGTGGTGTGTCCTGCCTATGGCAAAGCCACAGTTTAACACCAGCCCTTTAATGAGTCGTTCAAGTAGTTTGTTTCTGGAGGAGGGATGGGATTAAAAGCCATTTAAAATTATCAATGCTTCTCCAATATTTCACTATGAGTCCAGTCCTTGATATTCAAGAAGAATCAAGCTCTGAAAAAAAACTATTTGCCAAAAGTATAGCAAGCCAAATTTTTAATTATTATGTGGATGCCCATTTCTTATACTGCTCACTTCGAAAACAACACAATGAAACATTTCATTCCCCGTTACTAGCCGCTGAGAAAATGCTGGAGATGATAGATAGATACATTGAAACATCAAGCTTTCAAATGACTGCAACTTCTCTCAAGTACTATTAAAGACAACCAAAAATGTCTCCATTAGAAATACAAAAACATTTTGTGACCAATCCTCTCCTAGGAAGGTTTATTATAGTTCTAAAGTCAATTCCGGCTCTGTTTTTTTCAGATATCTACTAAACTGTATTGTGAGAAAAGTATAAAGAATTTTTATTTCCATTAGATTTTTATTTTAATCACCTAAAAATCATTCTTATGGAAATGAGAAAGACAAAAAGATTCCCCAGGGACTGAGAAACTTCACTGATTTGCATCATTAACACTGAAAAGAACTTGCCTGGAAATGGCCCCTTCACGTTTTCTTTTATTTACATTTCCAGACAAAAATAAAATTATTTCAACAAGAAGGTTTCTTCTAGATTCATATTCCATTTTGATTAGTCTAGGTATTAAAGCATGAATATAGCTTGCTGTGCTTTGATGGGATGATTTATTCTCTGTTATACAGGAAAATTTTTCTTTTTCCTTTTTTTTTTTTTAGTTTTTACCCCATTTGTAAAGGGTTTGCAACACGGGGACTCTCAGTGATCATTGATTGTATTAACATTCATAATTAACACCAGTAATTGTTAAGACACTTTTTGTACAATTACCATTTGTGGCACAGAATGAGAGAAAAGTGACATTCATTTAACTAAATTCTGCAGTTTTTGTTTAACAAGCTTGTCCAAGCATAAGCTTAAAATGAAAAAAACCCAGAGAACACTAAATATATATTTAAATACAGACAAATTTCTATGACAAAGTAGTTCTTTCAAGGCTTGAATCAAAATTTTAAACAGTTTACCTTCTTTGTGTCTTCTGAAGAGTTTTATCTAACAAACTTTCAGTGTCATCACTAATAGCAGTTCATGCCAAGGATTACTTTCTTAAAACTGCTACTCAAGCCTTGTGATTTGCAGTACACTTCTTATTACAGGATACATTATGCAGAAACCCTCTGCTATGTGATGGGACATGGCAACCCTGCTGTGAGAATGCCTATCAGCGCTTCTTTTAAGGCCCTTTCTCAATTGTCAGCAAAGTATTTTTTAAGGTTAAAAGGTGTAAAATTATTCTGAAATGCTTTTCTGACCTGTCGCCTATCACTGCAAAAAGCTATAGTTCATTTTTTTTTCTAAAATTGTATTTTTTAAATGTGATAATATTATAAGAATAAAGCTAGTAAGAGAAATATAGTTTTCTATGCATTTCATGATGTTTTTTGTAATTTTTTCAGGACTGGTACACATTAAGATTGTGGGTCCCTTTTTATTTCTGATTTTCTTCATTATGATTCTTCCTTTCCTGTGAGTCAGTTACAATGTGCAATTAATGAGAAACCAGCAATTTAAAAAAAAAAATCTTTTCATTTATATTTTTGTGGATTGTTCAAATGAATTCCTGAATCATATTCTCTAATGTAAAAGTCAAATGCAGTAGGGTCATGAAGCATAATCTCATTATACTGGTATGTAAAGCTCACAAGATCTGTCATTCTTCAAGTGCTACCTGTACTTTGATTGAAACAACATTGAATATCAGCAGGAAAACTAGAAGAAGGCTTCTATTCTTCAGACTGGTGGCTGGCTTTTATGGCTTTGCAAGCTGCTTAACTCTAGATTTCCCAGGCTACGCGCACGATTCAAGGTCAATGATCCTATAGTTTTAAATCCTGTGCACAAGAGGTTACCATCTCCCATTGTCTGTAGCTTAGGATTTCCAATGGCAGCTAACTGTTTATGTGCTGGTAAAATGCTGGAAGGTATCTGAAATAACTTTACATTAAGTTTCATGGCCTGTTCTATAACAGTCTTATTAACCTATACTGGAGAACTCAGCCTTGTAATAACGAAGCATCAGACATGAAGGGCCTGATTATCCCATCTGATGTGTGATACACGCACACAACATGAGTTGTAGCTGAAGCCAAGAAGCACAAATAGGCGGAGGAGAGGAAAACAGATGCTGTGCCAGCTTTATGCATTGGTCAGCAATCAGACACTGCACCAGAACACCAAGGTGATTATACCCAAGACTATGGCACGGCTGTAAGAAGTGACAAAACCAGTCAGAAGGCATCATCGTGTTGCACTCGGGTACCTATGATGATTTTTATCAGCCCTCTCCAGCACAGACTCACCTGCTTTTCCTGTCACCCCACCTATCAGTCAGGGCCTCCACTACAGTTTTGTTCCTGCATCCCCCAATGCTGTCAGTGATGAGAAGCAGAGCTCTCCACACGCGGGTGTGCAAGCTGAGCAACTACTCCGTGCTCTGCCGGGACTAGCGAAAGAGAGAAGGCAATTGCACATTCTGCTTCACATTGACTTTATCGCATCCCCTTTATTAACTAACTGTATCTCATCAGCATAGAGTCTCATCTAAACCTGCTTATTGTTACCTGGGTGACCAAACAGGAGACAGTTGCCATTCATGCACACGATTTTGGACATGCAGACCATGTGTTTCTGTCACAGCCAAGTGTAGATGGGGAGGACTGCACTGCTCCCCAGTAAGCATCACCCCGGGAGCCTGCACTTCAAGAGGCAGACTGTCCCTCCCAGCGCTTCTCCCCTCTGGGCCCTGTGCAGGACAGGAGCAGGGCTTAGCTTCGCCCATCCTGGGTGGCAGGACCAAGTGTTTAGGCCCTGGACGTAAGGGCAGAAATTGAGTCTTCACAGCATGGCACAAACCACAAGGCAGAGAAGCACACAGGTCATGCTCCAAGGATGACCAGCCAGCCCGTGGTGATCCTCCGGCACCTAGAGAGGCTTGCAGCCTCCAGCACACACAGTTTTAACCCCCCCCCCCAAGGATGGCTGTTTTCTGTAATGCAAGATGGAGCGATTCCTTCAGGCAACAGACCAGCAAATTTCTAAAACTATTCCCAAGGATTTTAACCTCTGCATTTAGAAGTTGCTATCACATACAAAGTGCAAGCAGGGTCATTGCTGTCCAGAACAAACCACAAATATCTTAATAGTGGACAATTCTAGATGAGATTGTTACAGAGGTGACAGGATGATCTTTTAAGTTAGACCCTAAAAAATAGAGTTACTGTTCTTTCAGAGATATATATATACAAAGTAAAAGAAAACAAAGCTATCAAGCTGAGCAGTTTGTCTTTATTCCTTGTCAGTCTTCCTGCAACTATTCTGAATGCACAACAGCCTTCTCTTCCTCATCTCCTTAAATCCTCACTTCTTCCACAGGGAGAAATTCAAGGAGCTTGTGAAAAGAAACCCACCTTTGACTCTCTCTAGACACTGTGTCTGTGGAGAAGGCCATTTCACATTCATCCTGTGCATTTTCAGGAACGTCCAGAATCCCAAGCACATCCCAGACATGAAGAAATCAGTTTACTGCCTGAGCATATAAACTAACCCCCTCAAGTCTTGGCCCTGCAAAAATTTATTCATGGGTTTAACAGTAAGTATGAAAGTAGTCCCTTGCTTACCCTTGAGTGTTTGCTTAAATGCATACATACAGTGTATTTATAGTTATTGTCCTAACTCAGTTCCAACATACAGACGTTACAAAGTCACTTAGGAAGCATAACAAAAAAAATGGAATAGTCAACATGATGCTAGGCAGTTCTCTGGGACCAGACTAAAACACTTAAAAATCACTTGAAACTTGCCAGAGTGTCTTCACAGGGATCTCAGATGCAGTAAGATTCATCCATTTTAGCATTTAAAAGTCATCTGTCTAGATCTAAAATTAGGGTTCCTTTATCATCTTGAAAAGAAATGTGCATATCCGGAGGCACTTCATCTCACACTAAGGTAGGTATCTAAGATTGTGATCTTCTCTCCCTGGTGAGAAAAAACAATTCACAGACCTACAAGACTAGGATTTGGGAAATACTTACAAGGAGCTGCTACTGTGCTTCTGAAGTTTCATATTCAATTCCTTCTGCATCCAAACTCCAACCATAACCTCTGGATAAGTGAGGCATAAATGATAAGGTTATTGTCTCAATGTCATTTTAACACTGTCTTCATACCCCTTTCTGTGTAATCATTTCCATGAAATCACTACAATAGAGATAGAAACCTAGAAGGAGCAATCCTCAGGACACTGAGGATTTTGTTTTTACAATATTTCAGAGGCACTAGCCAAATATCTGCAAAAGAAGGTCCCTATGTAAAACAGGGACCATCTTGAAAATTCTTCAAAGCACCCACTGAAGTTGTTTTTTGCAGGAAGTCTAGATCATAGGAATCTGTGGGAAGTGGTACTCCACACTATGGAAAGACTAGGAGGACCTGTGTTCACCCATAAGACCTAGAACATGACTATGGCCTTAATCCCAAATAAACAGAAATCCTGCTGCTAATTGCAATGCCACAGGATATGACATTTAATTATTATCAGTTGATACCAAAGCCATATCGGGGGCCCTAAGTCAGGATTGTGACCTACTCGTGTAAGAGACAGTTCACAGCCCTGCAAACCAGCAGCATGAGGGCAAGACTGTTCTTCAAAGGTACAGCTACAGCCCACAAACAAGTTGTGTCATGTTCCCTCGTAGGCGGTCATGAATACTTGCCAGGGAGCATGGCTTTCCTGCTCCAGCATCTGCCAAGGATGTGGGGGGAATTCTGCAGATGAAGCAGGATCCTTTGCTTGCACAGCTTTCACTGTTTGCTGTGCCCAGTCTAACTGGGGTATTGAGTACCGGAGCTCCGTCTTGCCCAGTGAGAGGCTCCAGTTCCTGGTATCATTTTCCAAAGCAGGGCTTCGGTAGGGCAGAAGTATGACATGTCTCTAAGCATTAGCAGGGGCAGGCAAGTGTGAGGAAAAGAAAGTAAGTCAGTCACATTCATTAGCAATGTGTCCAAGATGGATATACACAACTGCTGTTTTTTAATTTAGAGGTGCAAACTAAATAAATGGCCAAATGACGTAAGAAATTAACAAGTCCATTTGAATATCAAAACAATGAATGTCAGGAGTTAAAAACTAGTAGAAATACTACAACAGTATCCAGAATTTTTTAATTTTCAGATTTCTTAATCTAAAATATCACATTTTTGATTAGTAAAATACATTGGTTTCAACCCGGCATTTCTCATGCACACTTAGTATGAATACATTGTTTTCACTTCTTGCACAAAACAGTAAATTTTTATAAGCACTGTACAATATGAAATAAATACCCCACTTTTCTGTGCCTTTTCTTCCTTTTGTTCCTTCGCTTTTCCTTTTTCAAGGACTTTCATACTTTTCAAATGAATCCCATATTGCTGGAAATCTAATCCATTTTTTTTGCATACAGCACTAGCGAGTCATTAAAACAAAAAAAGCAGCAACTTTGTTATCATTGTTCCAAAAAACTTGAACTAAAGCAGAGGGCAAAGGAAAACAAATGTTTTAGCTTGCTTTTAAAACCTCAGTGGGTTTCCTTATACATACGTATGCATGTAAAACATATAGATATACATAAAAAATACAAAGAAATCAGATGAGGTAATAGCACCCCCTTCTGAGAGTTAGGACCAAAGCTTATACCCTCACTTTAAAGCAAATCAGGACACTTCATCATGGTGCTACAGCTTTTCAATACGCAGCTCCTACTTCCTCTTTTGTCCTGCTGCGCTAAACTAGAGAGATGTACATACTATTTACTTGGCGTTTATCTCGTCCTCCCTCTGTTACTGCAAGAACTGCTTGGTTACAAGGCAGTAATTATAATTTGGAGTGAGGAAGCCCACAAAAAATTATTTTCTTCAGCTCACCTGTTCAATTACACCATGTGTAAAATAGTCGTTGAACTGATTGTTTTGGATGCGAGAGAGCTGGCTTCTGTATTTGCAGTCAGGGGACGGGTGGAGGAAGGAGTGAGGGGCCAATGTAGCTCAGCAGGAATATCGCTCCATTCTTCAGCAACTCCGTTTTCCTGGGGTTAGAACCTCACCTCTTTTGAAATGGGCACAGCCTCCTCTTCTCCATCCCCTCTGCCTCCCCTAGTCTGCGGTTAGGGCAGGAAAGGACCAAGAGCTCATCTCCCTCTCGCAGCAGCAAGGGCTCAAGATTATCCCCAGAGCCATTCCAGTATCACGGTAAGGCTCTTTATGAGCTTCCCATACCACGTACCTCCCACAGCAAACATTGGCTTGGTTCCTCCTTTGGTCTGGCAAAAACGTTGACTGACTTACCTATCAAAAGAAGTGCATTTTCCATACTCTAAGGGAAAACACAGACCAAGAGGATTTCCTGCCTCACCCATCCTTTCCCAATAGCAAATTTCGTCCTCTTGCAATTTCATCTCAGTGGGAATGAGAAGGCGCTTCCCCCACTTGCTCAACACAATGTGGGCTCAGTTACACAGCACAGTGCTCTTGTAACCCAGCAAAGAGCTGTCCTGTGAACGGCTCCATTCCACCGGACAAGGCTTTAACAGCGTTGAACCACCCGAGCAGCCCATAGCTCACCAGCCCAAAGCCAAAATAAATCATACCCCATAACAGTAGTCACACCACAAAACCCTCAGTGAGTAATTGAGAAATACAGCCAGGGTCAAGAGTCAAAAGGAGAATATAACAGTACTTCTCAAATTCTCACTTCCATTGAAAATTGATTTGTGATATTTCTCAGCACACACTCTGGATAAACAGTAGTTTGCATAGATGTTGCTGCAAAGACCTTCTGTAGGGTCTGCAACAAAGCAGCTACGGAAAAAGCAGAGCAGTATTCACTTTTTTTTGAGTTGCAAAAGGAAGAAAAGTGTTTGGTGAAAGGTGCTAGACTCTAAGTGAAGGAACTCTGCAACTTAAAGCACAGAAAGCCACACAGCACTGAGCTATGTATAATTTACCATGACAAATCAGTGCGCTAGCAGAAAGAGTCACAGCATGTGAAGAAAAAAATTAGCACAAGCTGAAGATAAGGTAGACACCATTTTCTACTTGCAGCGCCAGAAAGAAAAAAAGGGATAATTAAGCCAAACAAATAGAAACAAAACCCAGTAATACTGAAAGGGAAAGAAGCTCTTCCAGGACATGTATAAAGGAATGCAGTACAGAAATTCAACATGGGAATGCCATAGCACCATGAGGAAAATATTACATCTGAAAAAATTATTAAAGTCCACAAAAATCCATGTGATGCTGCTGAATCTGAAGGAAGAGCCCCTGGAAGAGTTTTTTGCAGCCCAAACCCTGTAGCAAGCAAGATGTCAAGGTAGGTATGAATAAAGTTACTCAGATAAGAACTTATCAAGTAGTTACAGTACATAAAAGTGTAAATACTTGAAGCCCAAACTACAATGGTACTTGGTTTTGGCTCAACACTGCTATGTGTAGGGCTTTTGCATGTGACTCAGAGCCACCTGTACTCTCAGAGAAAGTGCAAAAATTAAACTGATTTGGGGGAATGAGTTCAAACTGTGCATACACACTTGGGATCTTTCAGGTCAAGCATAGTAAGCACGCAGGCTCATGCCCAAATTCCCCAAAAGACACACACACAGATCATGGTATTCATAAATTCATACAGAAAATAAAATACAGGAACATGAACGGACAAGAATATATATTTTGTTATAGGGTTCTTTAAAATAGTTGCTGGTAAAACAGGATGTCTACTACAAGCAAATAATATCTTTAGCAGTCCTTTGTTAATTTTACAATCTCATTCTCATCAAATAGGAGCTATATCTTCAGGAACTCCTCTGAAAAAGGTGTTCCCCCAGCATCTGGAAGATTGTCCAATTACAATTTATAGAAACTTACAGCAAGAATGACTGACTAAAGACAGAAGTTGTGGAGAGTGTTAGGAAAAGAGAAGAAAGAGTGTGAGAGAGTGTGTGAGAAAGGAAGCGAACTTCGCTTTTTTGTACCTTAAATGAGGGGAATTACACCTGTCCTTAAGTTTTGTGGTGAGTGGAGTCAGTCCTTGGTGTCAGATTTGGTTCGGTTTTCTTGCTTTCCTTCTGTTCTTTTTTTCTACTTTGTTCTTTCTCTCTCTTCCTATGTGTAGACTCCACATTGATATGAAAAACCCGTATTGATTCTTATGGAGTCTTTTTAGATTTAGCTCCCCAAAAGGGGCTCTTAACTTAAAGGCTCTGTTAGGGCAGTACCAGCAGAGAATAGTAGATTGCTGTTGACTCTGTGCTGAGTCAGGAGAAGGGTAGATGGCTTCTCCTGGGGACACAAGGGAGGCTGCAGAGAGCCTTCGCCCTGGAAATCCCACCCTGAGTAGGACCATCAAGAGCTAACAGCTCTTCCTTGCTCTCTCTAGGCATTGGCAGTTGTCCACAGAAGGAAATTGTATTATCATGCCTGGAAGGAGAACTGCACGCTCATGAACTCCCATCCCATCAGAGGTATTGCTGTCCCTGAGCTGGCACCAGAGAGAGTCCAATTGATTCAGAAGCATTTAAGATTGACTACTGATCATGCCCCTTTACTCTGCTTCATTGCTAACAGCTCCTGCCTCGCTCACTCTTTGGCATGGCTGGGCAAACCTGACTATTTTACCCTTGCAGCGTTGGATTTGACCTTCTGCTTCAGCCAGTACAGCTGTGAGTCAGTGGGTCACCTGGGCACAAGCTGGGAACTCTCTGTTGCACCAACTAAATGTTTCACAGAATCACCTGTAAATAAAAATGGCATCTGACCAGCCACAAAATAATCCAATAAAACAAACAGCATTCTTCCTTGAGGTGAGAACAAGAGGCAAACCCCTTGTATTACCAGTGGTCCTTAACATATTTGCCTGGCCCCAAATTTAAGAAAAGTCTCCTGGATTAGATTTTGGCTGGAAACTAAGACAGGACCTTGAAAGTCAACATAACAGATTCTATGATGAAATATGAAGTTTTCATGCAAGAAGAGAGACTCCTCGATTTTTCCTTGGTACTCTTTTACATTTCCATCATAGTTCTCCTAATCCTTTGGAAGATTGGGAGAATTAATATTTCCATTGACTAATTCAAAGACAAAATGTCCGTTCACTACTGGTGATCTGACTTTTCTACTGTCTCTCAGAAATGGCTGCCAAAGATACACACATCTCAAAAGATGGACTCCGGCAAAAAAACTTTGAACCAATCAAAGCAAAAGTAATTATAGTAAAAAGGATGCAGAGACTAAGCACATGCAAAATTACATGTCTCTCAATAAAGGTTTCTGGGAGTTTCAGGCTATCTGTAAGAGCATACAATGTACTATGGCAAGAAAAAAAAAAAGGTAGGAAACTATTTGATAGATTATAATCTAAACAATTATACCATACATGCATAAAGCTGAGGCCTGGATGCCTCAGTTTTTCTGACCAGCATGGAATTTGAAGTGTTGCAGCAGTCTGCAGGCATGCTGAGGACAAGGTTTGCAGCATCATTAACTGCGGGACCGAACTATGCCCATCTGCCCAGCAATAAGCATGCAAAGATAGCTCAACACTGCGTGCCATGTCAACCGAAGCAACAAATTGCACCAAATTAGAATCATAGAATCATAGAATAAGTGAGGTTGGAAGGGACCATTAAGATCATCAAGTCCAACCGTTAACCTACCCTGATT
Source organism: Pluvialis apricaria (assembly GCA_017639485.1). Lineage (NCBI taxonomy): Eukaryota > Metazoa > Chordata > Aves > Charadriiformes > Charadriidae > Pluvialis > Pluvialis apricaria. The sequence goes on from CM030007.1 coordinate 67,666,306, forward strand.
TAAAAACACCCACTTCTAAACCATGTCCCTAAGCACCTCATCTACCCTTTTCTTAAACACCTCCAGGGATGGTGAATCCACCACCTCTCTGGGCAGCCCATTCCAATGTTTAATAACCCTTTGAGTGAAAAAATGCTTCCTAATATCCAATCTAAACCTGCCCTGACATAACTTGAACCCGTTTCCTCTTGTCCTATCACTTGCCACGTAGGAGAAGAGGTCAGCCCCCATCTCTCTAAAACCTCCCTTCAGGTAATTGTAGAGGGTGATAAGGTCACCCCTCAGCCTCCTCTTCTCCAGGCTAAACAACCCCAGCTCCCTCAGTCGTTCCTCATAAGGCCTGTCCTCCAGACCCCTCACCAGCCTGGTAGCCCTTCTCTGGACACGCTCCAGCACCTCAATGTCCTTCTTGTAGTGAGGGGCCCAAAACTGAACACAGTACTCGAGGTGAGGCCTCACCAGTGCCGAGTACAGGGGGATGATTACTTCCCTACTCCGGCTCACTACACTATTCCTGATGCAGGCCAGGATGTTGTTGGCCCTCTTGGCTGCCTGGGCACACTGCTGGCTCATACTCAGCCGGCTGTCCACCAACACCCCCAGATCCTTCTCTGCCGGGCAGCTTTCGAGCCACTCCGCCCCCAGTCTGTAGCACTGCATGGGGTTGTTGTGACCCAAGTGCAGGACCCGACACTTGGCCTTGTATTGCTTCCTTTATGGGAAAAACATTAATATCCCAAACAAAAGTTCAAATGAAAATTCTGTTTACTGTTAGCAGTCTCCATAGGCTAAATAACACTAGCTTTTGAATTTTGGGTGGGAACATAAATGTTACACAAACCCAAGGAACAATCAAGATGGTAAAGTGTCACTCAAATGGGGTACAAATGATCAGAGTGACTAAAAGCCTAGCACAAACCAGTTACCCTTGCAGGTGACCATGGTGGCACAGTAAAGCCAGCCTCGTGGCAAACGCAGTCTAAGTGGCCGTGAACGGCTGGTTAAAATAAGGAATCCAAAGCACCATCTCATTCGAGGCTGGAGAGCCACAGCCAGATGTAAACAAGGTTACAGCAGCTTAGCAAGGCAGTGTCTCCCAGCTGAGACACGGCAACTGGCACAGCACCCCAAAGGAAGGTGAAATGCTCCAGCCTTCAACAGGACAGGGGTTGCTTGCTGCTGGCTGATGTTCTCAAGCAAGAGCCTTGGCTGATGTGTTTTGGAGGGCATCCAAGGAACTAACACAGGAGATCAAGCCCTTAGCCCTGTCTTCTGTGTGCTACCAGGCGGACAAGTGATGCAGTACAAACACGTCATCTCAAAAGCGTCTCTCTGGACAGACACAAGGGGAATCAAGTTCCCTCTGGCCAGCAGGAAAGAAAGCCCATGCCTGCCATGGGATGCTTTCCTGAACCAAGGTGTGTCGGGGCCTGGGGCTCCCTCCTTACCCTGCTGATATGCTGTCACACCAAGTTGAAGTGGCTCGGCTGGATCCAGCACCTCTTGATAATCAGTGAACATAAGTGTGGCATTGAATTGAGGCACAGCATTGCTTCTTCCACTGCTGGCAGGGCTCTTGCTCGCTCTAGCCCCTCTGCTCAGCATGACGGCACATCAGCGGGCCATGCTGAGAAGAGAAACAACGTGAGACACAAAGGAGCAATGCTAACAGAAGCAGGGGGATATGGGGAAGGAGAGCTGAAAGCCTGTGAGCGAGGAGGAGAAGGAAAGAAAAATTAGGTTGACGAGCATCTGAATAAAGCCTTTAGGGTGGAAAAAAAAAGTAATGTATTTCTGTGCTTGCACTTTTCCCTTTACACAGGCAAAAGCAAGAAGCAGAAATGCTGGTTTTAATACCGTTCATGATGAAATTCAGAAAGGAAATAGAAAAGAGATTCAAAGGCAGAGCTCTGAGAGCTCCTGCTCCTGGGCTGCTAGGCCAATAATTTTCAAGCTGTGGTCCATTGTGACTTGTACCGCCAGGCTGTGTTTACATTGTGACTTAGTGCCAGCAGTACTGCTGGATAAGGCCTTTCAGCAGATCAGCACCAAATCCTATTTTCAAAGATTTAAAACAAAAACAACAACAACAACAACAAAAGCCTCATTAAAAAAAATTTGCTCTGAACAAAACCTTGGCATGATATTGTACATCCTGGACAATACCCCCACCAACTTTTAAATGAGCATATTTGGGTATTACAAGATGTCCATTTCGTGTGGATTTGGTAGGCGTTGTGAAACATATATGGTTTCAAAGTTTATCAATTATTTTCTGGGTAAGAAAGTACATCTTGTGCAGGAACATAAAGGAGGCCCACACAATCTAAACAACGACACTGAAGTTGGATGAGAAGCAAACTGAAAATTACCAAGGCTTTCCAATATTCAGACTCCAGCCTCTTTACTTGCTTTGAGATATGTGCAGCCAGGGCACTGAAGGATGCAGCCATGAAGTTCAATATTAGCCACACAGAGCCTATTACTGGAACAGATATCCTCTGCTTCTGTGCCACTGTGTCAATGATACCTGTTATGTCTCCATGAACTTCACTTGTTCATATGAATAGAAAAAGCATGTTTTAAAGTCTAGAGGGAATGGAAAACCCTGCTCACTCTGAACATGAAAAGGGTAGTGCAAACTCTGGGACAACCCAGGCAAAAAAATTTTGCTCAAATGACTAGACATGAAGCTAGAATACCTGGCTTATACTGCAGTTTTATGGGTAAAATGGCTAACATCCTTTCCCTTGCCTGATATTCTGCACCATAACCAGTTTACTAGTTTCCGTTCTTTCACTCTGTCAAGCTCAATGCTTCTGTCTTATCCTTCCTAATTAACCTTGTGTCTTTCTCTGTTTAGTCCCTCCTGCTCCTCTCATCCGGCTGATCTCGTCCCCCTCCTGGCTGGAACGTCAGCCTTGGTTTGACCTCCTACCAAGGTAACTGATTTTTGCTCTAGAAGGTCTCAAAGTGAGCTGATTCATAAGGCTTGTATTTACTTCTCTTTCAAAACCCCTCTCAAGCCCCTCTCTGCCACTGCAGTTACAAGAAATGAACCAGTGTTTAATGGTAGGGATAAAGGGCACTTGATAAACTGAAACTCGACAAATAACAGTGTGTAGGAAGGTACATTGCTGGTTTCTGTCTCCCACATCCACCATTTACAACTCACTTCTCAGAGCAGAACCTGGAGTAAGTACAGTATTTCATCCAGTCTCACAGTACCCTGGCAAGTGCAATACAGCAAATACATAAATAAAGATCACTTCAACCACCCAACAGCCCAGAGGCTACTGACGAGCAAGCAGTCATACTATGCAATGCTGAAAGTCTTTTTATGACCAAGCATAACCAAGGAGTAAATTACTCACCTCTTCTGAAAGGCCAGCAGCGCAGTGTCCTGGAGCGCCAACTTGCACCAGGGGGAGGAGCACCCAGCAAACAGCAGGCATCTTTTCTTCCGACCCCGATGTGTGCCTTGAGAACACCAGACCCACAAGGCACATCAGAAAGCTAAAGAAGCCTGACTTCAAGCAAACTGCTACAGCTACTTACCAAATGCCTCTAGAATTAAGAACTGCAACACAAAGACAGCAACAACAATTGATTTCCTATACCCATGATCGACGGCTACATTCAGTTAACTTGGATGCGTGCTGGGGTAGCAGAGCATGTGCAAGTGGTGTGGTACTGAAATATTCTGCAAGAACATTTTAACCGAGAGAGCACCGGCAAAAGTTAAGGTGTGAATATTTTTGTTCCATTTCAGCTTCTTTTGCCTTCCCTGCTCCAGGTATCTTTGTCTTTTCTACAGTCTATCCTAAATGAAGAGGCAAAGCATGTGTGTGAGGGGGTGCGTACCCAAGAACCCTTAGGAAAATCTTAAAACAATACTTGCCCCTCCCTCTCAATGCCAAGAACGTGACTTCAGTAGACACATGAGCTCTGTTCTCTCCTGGCTGGGGAAGTCACACATCTGAGCCTGCATTTTTTGCCTGGAGTGCAGTCACTTTGTTATCCGTCCAGCCAGCATCCTTTTGTTGATCAGTGAAGTTTTGGCACTGCAGATGTGATAAGAATAAAAACATTTAAGCAATCGGTTAATCTAACAAATATGTTAAATATAGCCAGACAATGAGATCGAATGCCCACTGCTTTCATTGGCACCAGACATAAATCTCAGAGAAAATTGCACAGATGTAATCAGAGTTGAACACGAGAAGTGTTTGGCACATTTGAGTTCTGCTACCCTGAAGATAAGACTTGAAAAAAGGACAGAATGCCTATCAATACCTTCACAGAGCACACCCTTTTGAGCTCTATAAATACATTACATTCTCACCACAATACTTTTTTTTTTCCCTGGGGCTGTCTTTAAACATACATGTCCTCATTTCTAACTCGAAATTTTTTTTAAGCATCCTTCTGATAACTTTCCCCAGTTTTGAATGATTAGTGAGCTACTTAATTGTTGCTAACATTTACCAACATTAGTCAAAAGTCTCTGCCAATACACAAGGCTATTTATAAAATAAGTACTTTTCATAAAATACTTATAATAAGGCAGTTGTCATCTGTTTGCAGGTGCCCCTCACAGTCAAGTCTTATTAATGAAAGGTGGGAAACAACTTCCTGGAGGAAACTGCTCAGAGATTTGCAATTAAAGCAAGTCTGTTTCACACTGTAATGGCTGAGTGTTGTCTCCAAATTGAACACAACGACTCTTTAGGGGATAGCTGAATTTTCCAGGCAATTTGTTTAATTAGAAACTCTCCTAAATTTTATAGGGATTTTTCAACTCACATTTTTATGTTCCTCTCATAACAAACCATTTTTCAACTTTTAGCATCAAGCAAATATGTTCTTCTCACATTGAAGATAAGAGTAAGAGATTTTCTTAAAGAAGTTAATTCAAGTTTACTTTTTAATGCACCTTAAGTAAAACATATTCACCTCCTCTGTGGGCTTTCCTATTCAGAATTAAAGTTGTTCTGATTTGAAACACTTTTCAACCATCACAGCAGGAAATAAATGAAACTAAGAACTAAGCCTGTTTTAATTTTTGATGAGAACGTACACACAGAGTTTTAATGTGATTTAGTTAATTCACTTCAATTTCATACCTCTATTAATTCAAATAATCTCTTCTGAGTGATCACAACAAGATCATTCTTAGATTATTCAAAAATGCACAACTGTTATTATCAGTTCAGAGTTAAATGGACAGTCCAGTAGCCTTAAGATAAGGTGGGAGGCTTCAGCTTCTCTCACGGCTCCAGAAACATCCCATCTGTTGTTTTCATAGCACATGCCTCTCTGGTTAGAAGCCAAAGGCCTTTTAATAACTGGATTTTCACAGTCACAAGATGCCCAGGAGCCAGTAAGGAAATTGACTGATACAAAAATATTCTGCTTTTTTTGTCTTGAAGTTGCACTGCTATCTAAATATCGCTTTGTGAAGTGTTGCGTAAATTGACCTATCAAGACTGCCAATGTTTATGTCTTTGTTGCTTTTGACCTGCTTAAGAATAATTAGAAGGTAAGAAAAGTACTCCAGTAATTTCTCTGGTGTTGAAACCAGAAATGTCCCCCAGGTCTGGTGTTTAGCTGTGCACCCCAGCTGTGTCTGAACCCAGGAGAGTGTGAGGATCTGGTGTACAGCATCCCCTCTTCCCGTCTTCCCAGTTCCTCACTCCAGTGCTCTCATCTTCATGGACAAAATCAAGGGCTCACAGACTGGAAAGAGCTGTGTCATATTCCATTATAATCCAGACAATTGGGGTGCCAGAGAAGAGGATATGCCACAGAATAAATGAGGCAAAGTCATGGACACCACCACAGGTAAGCTGAAGAAGGACTTCTCTGATTCTGATTGACACCAGATTCAGGTCCCATAGAAGACCAAGGCCCCAGGCATCAGTGAGCACGTTTATAAAAACCCTTCACAGGAGATGGACAAGGAGAGCCATCCTTTCCGTAAGGATATGGCTAGCAGACATGACAGGGATGAGAATGAGACTTTGCTAAAACCAGCTAGGCCAATAGCAAGTGAGGCATACAGTGACCCTGCAGACACCAAATCATTGACATCACTCAGCTGATCGGATGACAAGGGAAAAAATACTGTGGCACTGCTAACTAAGCCTGAGATAGTGAGTTTTTGACCTCAGAGTTTTGAAGACCTTGACAGGGCTTGGGAAAGTAAATACATGGGAGAGTGAACATGAACCCTTCATGCATGTGCAACACCTGGAAGTATAAACTGACCCCTGTCATTAAGACAGAGGCTTACACGGACCTGCAGTTCTATGGCAACAGCTCTGGTAGCCTGTTGTGGCCACAGAGGCTTAGGACCACCACAGAGGCCATGGAACAGCTTGGAGTATGGTTTGATTTTTCTGTTGAGCTGAAGTATCTTGAGAGCGAAAATCTCATGTTGATGTAGACATCTCTGCCCACTATCCACAGGCTTCACACATTGGTTACACATACACTCATGAGATAACTGTCGACATCAGAGTCTTCACCTCCAAATACCCTATGTAAGCACATAGTCAGGGATAAATTATTTGGCATGGGGATTCCACGGTAGTTATACAGCCATTTTTGAAGGAATCTTCTGTACACCTAGTATGGAAAATACATCAGCTGGAGGTTTGCATGGCAGAAGCAAAACACAGTGTGGCTGAAATACCACGTAATCATGCAACCAGTTGGACAAAGCTGGGAGACTTTCAGTAGACATGGCCCAGAGTAATTTTGCTTATCATCTGAGGGACATCTGAACATCCAGAGCAGTCAAGAACTAGGAAGGCTCAGAGTTGACTCCAAGTCACTCTAGTCTCACCTGGCTTGAGTTTGGTCTGAGACTTTTAGAGATGCTATGCACTGCCCTGCTCCACAGTTCAGCCCTGGCACAGCATGAAATAATTTGTTCAGTTTTCAGTCTTACACTCCCCTTGATTAAACCTAAAAAATACCTAACAAGAAGGAAGTCTCCTACTGTGCTCCTCACTTGCACAGCAGTGAAAGGTCCGTTACAACTGATCCCCAAAACCCAAAAAGAGCACCTGTCTTTTCCCTTGGTTGAATGAAATTTTGAAACTAGACAGGGAATTCCCCAAAGTTTGGTTCACTGCATAAAAATGAGTTTCCAGGGAATTAAAGCACTTATATTTGGCTATAGGTAGGTGGGCTCGAAGTTAGCATGAGTGACACATCCAAAACACAGGAAAAGTTTAAAGTTATCATCAAACAAGCACAGCTACATTGGCAAGTCCAGCCATACTGAAGGCTACAGAGCTGTTTTGGTGAAAGGTTGTATTCTCCTAGAGTACCAGACACCTAAATATTGCCCTTCAATTTGGCATGCCTGGGGACAGCAGGGCCCGCAGTGCAGCAATGTAGACAGATGTATCTAAAAGGATTTCAGCCTACCCTGACAATAATTTTTCTCTCAAGTTTCACCAGGTTTAGAAAGCTAGAGAGATGGATCAAAACTGGGGGCAAACAGAGTTCTGAGTAAAAAGAAGACAGCCTGACACTTTTGGGGAGTTACTGGAAAAGAAACTACATCGTACTAATATTTTTCCATCAAATTTCAAACAGGCTGGATAAAATTGCAGTGATCCCCCAACCTCTGGATGCAATATCTTTGAAATCTGTCAGCAGTATCACAAATATGATTGGGTATGCATAGCATGTACAATTGCACACAAGTTTCTGTGAGCAGACACAAACATGGAAGTTCACACAGTAATTAAATAAATGGAAAGCAGAGCAGCTGGGAAGATTCCAAACACATCTTAGTTACTTAATCACCCTGCAAACACATTTCAGATTACTCTGTTTTTATTAGTTTCATGTTAAAATGCAAATCACATACTGTAGTTTTAATGAAACAATAAAATAGAAAATAAATTTTGGCATAAAGATCTACTAAATAGATTTTTTCCCCCCCAAATTGGCTTCTCCGATACATCCTCTGCTCACTTTTAGTTCCTTCTCTACATTGCAGTTCTTTTGGTAGGATGCCAAAGCCTGTCAATTAACAGTAAGCCTATCCCTTATGAACAGAAGCAGGGACTGTGATCATGTTCAACTAAGATCAAGGATTAGTAAATCAGCATGGCACCAGATTGCAGGCACTATTTAAACCCCACAGGCCTACAAGCCAATGCAGCAATATTATATTCCAGCTGGATGTGGAGAACAGAATCTCATAGTTACAGAGGAACTCACTTTTTACCTTTCCTGTGCAGGCAATTACAAGTCAACTTAAAATGAGCCCTGATTAAATCATGTTGGCTTTCTCAAATGCCAGTTAGGAAACATCCACAGGCTGCCACCGCTGGTATTTTATCAAGGACTTTCCATCAAATTAAACATATTTCATTACACCTACAATAAATTATAGAAGACCAGATTTTTTACAAGCAACCCAAATATTACACCAAAGCTGGCACAAAGGTTTCTTTTTAGAGCTTGAAGAACTGTAATGCTATCTCATTCCTTGCCTGGCACACTGGGTTGTTTCAAGGTTGTTTCTCCCGTTTGCTGTAGCATCAGGCACACCACACATGGTGAAACATTTTGTTTGCTTAATAAACAGAGTTTGAGTTCAGGGCTTGATTTGCTTTGCCAGAAAATGGCCACCCAGTACAGTATACATCCCATCTCCCCTATAATCATTCCTTCCCTCAGGGATTTTTTTCCCTTTTTTTTTTTTTTTCTTAAGAAAGGGGTAGATTTCTTTTATCCCAGATCAAGTGACAAGGCAAGGAGCTGAGATGTTTACTGCCAGATAAAATACAAAGTCATGGAGGTCCAGGGGGAACTCATTCCACAACCCTACTGCCACGTTGAAAACAAACAATATTATCAGAAAATGATCACAGAAAGCAAGCCTTGCTCGAAGCACAACAGTCTTTATTAATCTCTCTTTGAAATAATGTGAAAGCAAAGCCAAAGAACAATGAAGAAGGGTGACCTGCTTCGCTATAGCTGCCCCCACCAAACATCCTCAGCTGGAACAACACCTCGTGTATTGCCATACCGCTAGGGTTAACACAGTGATAGGTCCGCAACCAGAGAAGATGCTCGGGCCTTTAAGCAGAGATTTTGCTTTAACACTGTCTGCCTTCCTGAGCAATAATTTCCTACACCTGAGAATTAAAACAGGAAGAAGCCTGGTTGACTGATTTTCAACCTTGTTGCCTTTGACTTCTTTCTCTATGACAAGCATCACGTAAGGAGGGAGTGAGGCCACCAGCTGAGGTGTTCTGATCTAGTGCTTAAGTGGTGTCTTGGGAATTGACCTACAGCCATTTCATAACAGGCACATTGGCTATTTCTGCGCTGTGGAACCCCAAAATATGTGTCAGTTCTTGGGCCTGGTGGGTTCTGCAGGCATGTCCCTGCTCCATGCTGGGACGAGAACTGGGCAGCAGCCATTCCATCTCCTCCCTCCCTTTTCTTTGCTTTCCCGGTGAAAGGCAGACATACATCCCAGGAATCCCCCCTGGCACTGCCCAGCCAATGCCATTTGGCATGGGCAGAGGACCACGAGAAAAGGGGTGTGCGTCCGGGCATACTGTGTATATTTTTGCTTCTGTCTGGGATTCATCTCTCCTAACTGATAGATCTGTTACTTTAATGTCTGTTCCTGAGCTAGTCACCACTGACTGCTTTTCTAATAAAAAAAGAGAAAGAAGCATTTTGAAGGTGTGATTCATGCCATCTTAAAGCAGATGCCAAAAATAGGGTCAAATTCTCTTCCAATTATTATAAAGGGAGCCTAGGAAGAATAGTACACATAGACATTTACACTGCAGATATCTAAGACAGCAGATATGAGTTTCAGCCTTTGTGGTTCATCAGCATGGACCCCTTTGCTGAACACCTGGAGTTTACTGGGATAAGAATGATTGAATGCCAGTGTCTTGTTAAGGACAACAATTAATCTGAGACTTCAAATAATATTCACTTTACATCATTTGTTCGCTTCCATACTGCATGCAGACCCTGAAACAAAGGACAGATACTGCAGATTTCTGCAATTCACCGCAAGACAGGCTAACCAGACCCAGCTGGTTTTGACCTCTTTCACAAGTATCCCACCAAAACCAATTTCTTAGCAAATCAGGCCTCCTCCTCCCTCGGAGCTCTGTGATTCAGAAATCCCTCTTGCTCAGGACTTCCCTGTGGGCAACACGGCTATCTGCATGGATATTAAACATCAGTCATCTTTTTGCACATCTGCTGTGCTGCATAAAGGAATTTCTTTTCTTTAAATGCTGATCAGAGGGAAGAGCTGTAAACCACTCAATCTCTTTATTGAGAACATCTTAAATAATATTACTGGTGATCCCTAATGGAAGAGCCATCAAAACCCCTGTGCATAGCAGATATTCTTCCAGGGACTAGCCAAAAAAGAAACTTGCTTCTATTCCAAATGATGCAGGCACAAGCTCCTGATTTATAAATACAACTTTTAGCATGAGTTTAAGTCCAAGCAGCCTAGGAACAACTAGCATATTCTTAAGTACTTTGCTGAAAAGGTCGCATGAATCATGGCTGCAAGTACTGAATTTTCTTTAAGAGAATTGTGTTCCATATTTGTCACGACAGAGGGATTATTTTAGGATAAAAACTTTCTTAAAATCAGGATTTTTAAATTTAATTAATACCTGAAACTCTTTAAAGAGAGAAGAGTTGCCGTGCAAATGAATTTTCTAGTGATACTATCAGTTTTGTCCCTTTAATTTGTACTTGCAAGAAAAAAATAGTGCGTCTCACTTGATGTTTGTGCTATATAATTGCTCAGATGGACATTTATTGGCTTGCCTGGTGTCCGATGGTCTCTGAGCAGCTAAGTAAGAGAAAGGAAATGAACAGGCTGCAGAAGTTCTGATTGTGAAACAATTGCTCTTTGGAAGTGTTACCATGCCAAGTGAAAATACAAGAACTGAATGTAATTTGGCATTGCTAGAACTTGTTAGGGCTTTTTCTCCTCTTAGCAGTATCCTCATGTGACAGGATTTGGTTATGAGGAAACTCCTAGAGCAATGCTGTATCAGGTCCGTAAGGAGTTTCAAAGCCCTTCTGAAAAGAGGGAGGAGAGATGGCAAAGGGAATGGAGATCTACAGGAAAAACACAACGAAGCCTGGTGTAGCTTTCCCAGTTCCCTTTAAGCCAAGATGTACATGCCAAAAGCTCCTCTGTGCCCTTGAATTCTCAAACTATGAAGTAAATATACACAACCCTTTTTTTCTACCCCAATGACACAGAAAAACCTTTCTATTGGTGAATCCTATTTATAAGCCTAACTAGAAAACATTTTAAAAGTTTTTAAAAGTATCCAGTGCAAAGTACAATGGTATTTTCTGCAGGAATTTATCATTGTATTTGTTAATTAGAGGCTGAAATATTAAATAATCACTAATACTATCAGCTGACGGGTAATGTTTGTGTGAAACAGCAAAGCTACTAACAAGCAGTACTACAGTTTCATAACATGGGCTTTTATTCAAACAAAAAACCCCCACAGGTTTTAGGATTTTTTTCTCCTGCTGATCTTCTGCTGAGCTTATCAAGCTGAGCAGTCGTGGAATCAATCTCACTGAGGAGTCGCAATTTCTCCCCAATTCTCCCATGAAGCTTAAAATCAGGGCTTTGGCAGCAACCCTCCCACCCACCGACAGCTTTCATGGATCCAGATATAATGTAATTTTATTTTTATCCTGTATGCTTTTACATGGAAACTCAGAAATACATTTGCACCATCACATAGAGTCTATGAAAGCAGCAGGAAAGCAAATTCTGCCTTTGCAAGTTAGGGTAGGGCTTTCAAATACTCCAGTCACCAATGCCTTTTAAGGGAAGGGTGGGGGAAAGGAACAAAGCAAGCACCTCTTTACTTGCTTATTTCTGATAGCAGGTACATGACAAAACGTTAAGGTTGGATCTACCTTCTAGTCTGGTGTTGATTCCCTTATCTCTATGGACTATTTATACAGTCATAAAACCACAGCACTAGTGGGATCCCAGTTATACCCCTGTCCTCCATGCCCAAGCAAGCCCAAGCATTCCCAATACCTTTTAACAGATACCAGTCTGATGTGTTTTTTAATACCTCCAGTAGTAATGAGGTTTCCTAATGTATTCCAGCACTTCTGCATCCATAGTTGGAGGGCTTTTTCTGTGTCTGACCTGAATTTCCATTTGATGCAGCGTAAGCCCATCATTTCTCTCCCATCCATCTTAGACAAGAGGTTCGTCCCTCCCTTGCAGCAGCCTTTCATGTACTTCAATGCCTGCCACATCACACCTCAGTAGACACTCCACTAGTGCAAGCAGACCCGAGATGCCATTTTTTCTGGAGCTCTGATCATTTTCACTGCTTCCCCTCCAATTACTCTTCCCAAAATATGATACCCCAAACTGGACACAGTATTTCGTACATGGCCTTGCTAATGCAGAGCAGGAGAGAAGAAGAACTGGACACATCATGAGTGCTGCATTCCTATTTATATACCCCAGCATGATGTCTGGCTTTTTCAGTTTATCTCCAATTTGCCAAGAACATTTGAATTCTATTCCTGGTCCAGCATGCCGGCGGCCTCTCTCGAGTTTTCCTTGTTTGCAAATGTATTGAACGCAGTCGCTATGCTATCGTTTAGGCTGTTAATGAAAACTGACCCAGATCGCTGACACTCAGCTGTTCTTTTCCAGTGTGGTGAAGCATGTTGTTTCATGGTGAGAAAACACTGAAAATATTATTTTATTTTTTAATCTCTCAGTATGCATATTTTGGTACTGTTGTTTGCAATGGAATTACCTACAGCAGGCCTGCATTTTTTACATCCCAAGAACTTTATCAAAATTCAATGCATATGCGTTTGAAGCCTGGCTTTTGTTTTATAGAGTTGATGGGTTTTTTCCATTTGTTTGTTTCTCAACACAGAACGAATACGACCAAGGGAATTTGCCACCAAAGTCAAAGAATGGAGGGACTTGTTAGAAGAGACTTGAAAATTACCTGTTAAAACTAATGTCTGCTTGGGAAATATGTTCAAGGCTAGGAATAAGCAACTTATTCTGTAAGGATACTCGGTCCCTCCAATACCTAGGCAAGAGAGAAAATACTGTAAGAAATGAAAAAAACATTATTTTCCTGCGAACTATAAAAGAAAATTAATTCTCTAATAATTCAAATAGCTGTTTGGGAGGAAACCTGCCATAACAAATTTTTTAGTAGGGTAAATAAATGTTTAAATAAATTGGGGTTGGGTTTAAACGCAGAGTTGGGTCTTAAATGAAGTTGAGGCTTAAATGCAGAGCATTACCAAACATTTGCTTAAGACATTTCATTAATCATCTCAATTAATTATTCCGTTGTCTCCTCCGACATATTTAAATCAAAATCCCACAGAAAAGAGTATAAGATGCTGTGATGAGTTCTTCTCTTAAGTGGACACTGAGCTGTTGAGACAGATGCACAAACATGAAGAAAGACTTTTATCACGACATGGCACAAGATTGGTCCTGCAGTCCTTTAAGCATGTCTCTAAAAATGTTATGAACAGAATCTCCTTTTCCTAACACGATGCACAACCATCCTGTTGACTGACCTTGCTCCCCAGCTGAGTCCCAGGTCCTGTACTTGTGTTATCATGCTCTTAAGCTCTCTGATTTTTGCCATAAAACAACATTCAAGTAGAGCATGAGGGGACAGTTACCTCTGGAGACTGGTCCCAGCAGACAGGCTGGGTGACACTGCAGTTGGACCCACTGCCCTGCCTGGTCCCAAACCCCAGCCCCAGCCTTCTTCACCCACCCCTGCAAACCCTTACAGCACACACTGTCATGGGCTGGGTTTTGTGCTGTAAAACCATTGCTCTGGAGGGCCATGACATAGCCCTCCCATCACTTCTGAGGTTTGGAACTGAAGAAACACATGAAAATAATAATAATTAGGTCAAAGGGGCACTGCATGGGACTCAGCGACCTGCCACACGTGGACGTGGCTAGTCTGTTATAGAAAAGACTCACCCTGAGCAGTGGGTTAAGCCTTATCAGAGCGATAGGTAAGCAGTTTTGATGGTCTCCAAAGGGGAAATCTGTCAGTCTACATTAGAGATCTGACCTAGGCTTGACTTTTCTCTGGAGATTAAGAGTTTTATGAATTTAGGGAATTATTTTAAGAATACTGCCTCTTTACCTGTCAAAATATAGGTTCAAGGTGGGTGAGTAGATTAGGCGGACTGGCAAGGACTTGCCTAGACCAGTGCCAAGTTCTGGGTCTCTCAGTCACAGACAAAAGTGAGCTATTTGCAGTTTGTCCAGAAAAAGGCAAAGGAATGTTTGAGGTCTAAATGCACTTCCTAATGAAGAAGGATTTATCCTAGAGAAGATACCACAACAGTCTGCAAATCTGTAGACGACTATTATAAATACTCATGTTTATCGATACGTGTTCTCAACAGGTGTTATTGATGTGTGGTCTGTGAAAACTGGACAACATTGGAATTAAATAGCAGCAGGAAACCTTCAGGTTAGGAATGACAAAACACATTGTAGCAGGAGGAATGGAGAACCAGTCGGACAGATTATCAGAAGAGAAAATGGGGCCTCCAACATCAGGGTTACCTAAGAACAAATTGGATGAGACTCCCTGGATAATTGGAGTGTGTAGGTGATTCTGCCTTGGGAAGGTCTAGATCAGCCCTTGAGGTCATGTCCATGATTCTACCTAAGCTTTTATGAGGGTTGCTGTGGGTGCATGACAAGTAGGATAGAGAAGTGAGTACTACTGATTAAACAAGAGGCCACTCAGCAGCACATCATTGCATAAAGCAAGAAGAGTTCTGTAAAAGCAGGCAAAACCTCCCTGGGGAGCTTTAATCTGTGAGTAGTTACCAAGTCTGGCAAAGATACATCTGCTTTACACAGCTAGCATGGAAAAGACGCAAGACAAGTTAAAGGTAAACTTCACGTTTAGGTGCTGGAGTATGTCCAAAGAAGGGCAACTAATCTGGTGAAGGGTCTAGAGAACAAGTCTTATGTGGAGCACCTGAGGGAATTGGGGTTATTTAGCCTGGAGAAAAGGAGGCCAAGGGGAGACCTTATCACCCTCTACAACTACCTGAAAGGAGGTTGTAGCGAGGTAGGGGTTGGTCTCTTTTCCCAGATAATAGGTGATAGGACAAGAGGAAACAGCTTCAAGTTGTGCTGTGGATGTTTAATTTACATATAAGGAACAATTTCTTCACCAAAAGGGTTGCCAAGCATTGGAACAGGCTGCTCAGGGAAGTGGTTGAGTTGCCATCCCTGGAGGTATTTAAAAGATGGGTAGACGTGGTGCTTAGGGACATGGTTTAATGGTGGACTTGGCGGTGTTAGGTTTACGATTGGACTTGATGATCTTAAGGGTCTTTTCCAGTCTAAATGATTCTATGATTCTATGTAACTAATGAATTTAGACTATAGACTTTCAACTTTTTATAGAAGACTTGACCTTGAACCACTGGACAAGGGCAGGTACAACGTGCAGTTCACCTTACATGAGTCAGTGTGCATAAAAGGTGAAGGAACCATGTCCTTTCCACCAAAGGGAAAGCGCTCTTCAGAAGTGTTGAGCAGTGGATCAACTCTCCCTTTACACACAGGTTTCACAAATTGTCTCCCAAGTTAATCAGTACTTAATATTTTCTCAGTGTAGAGAAAAAAGAATGAACACCTGCAAAGCATTACACTGGCTAGTGCCAAGGCAGAGAAGTACCCTGCTGCCCTAATGAGAAAGATAAAAAAATTCAGCATTCTTTTCTCTCACTTACTGATGTTTAGCATGAACAAAAAAACAGTACTATAATCACCGTTATCCAAGAAAACAACAGAACTACCTTTTCTAGTGCACCGTGTTTTTATTCTTCAGGGTACAACCACATTGCGTGTGTGTGTGCGCCTGCCTGCACATGCCACATAACTGGGGAGGGGGGGAAGTTAGCATGCAGAATAATGTAATTACTCATTCTTGAATAGAAGGATAATTACTGTCACAGAAACCCACATAACTTGCAGATCTTTTTGTTCTTTTTAAGATGATAAATACAGTATTTTCCATTTTCTAACAGGATGCATCCTTTTCCTTCTGATTCCCCTTCCCCCCGCATAAGCAGAATTACATATATTTTGAATGAATAACAAGGGTTATCGGTTCACATATAGAAAAAGATAAGCTTATCTAGATTTTTTAAAAAATAAAAGTAGTTCCATGTTTCTGGAGTCACTGTGGTGAGTCACTGTTGGTTAAGAAATCAGGCTGTCACCGGTAACAAACTTCCTTCAAGTATGACTTTCAACAGCACAGCTGGAAGAGAATGGGGAAAAAGGGGCAGCAGCAGAAAAAGACACACTGACCGACCACAACTTAAGACTTTTAAAATTCACACTGTGAATCTCATGTTTAAGAGCAATGATAGCTGATGTGTGTCTCGCTGTCAGTCACTGACACAGCATAATCTGAGGGCAGCAGCCAGTAGGTGAGAAAGTGCAAAAAGACACCCAAATGGTCAGGAGCTCACAGTCTCTGTTGGCCCGCCAGGTGCCGTCTTCCTTCCTCGCATCCAGACAGGCCTTTGGAAATTGAGACAATTGTTACTGTGGAATTAGGGGGCTGCTTAAATGGGGAGACAGCTTGCAAACTCCACATCTACCTGTCTTTTAAATACCCCCAGGGATGGTGACTCAACCAGTTCCCTGGGCAGTCTGTTCAAACGCTTGACAACCCTTTTGGTGAAGAAATTGTTCCTAATATCCAATCTAAACCTTCCCAGCACCACTTAAGGCTGTTTCCTCTTGTCCTATCAACTATTACTTGGGAGAAGTGACTGACCTCACCTCGCTACAACCTCCTTTCAGGTAGTTGTAGAGAGCCATAAGGTCTCCCCTCAGCCTCCTTTTCTCCAGGCTAAACAACCCCAGTTCCCTCAGCTGTTCCTCATAAGACTTGTTCTCCAGACCCCTCACCAGCTTCGTTGTTCTTCTCTGGACACCCTCCAGCACCTCAATGTCTTTCTTGTAGTGAGGGACCCAAAACTGAACACAGTACTTGAGGTGGGGCCTCACCAGTGCTGCGTACAGGGGGACGATCACTTCCCTAGTCCTGCTGGCAGCACTACTTCTGAGCTTTGTGCTGCCCTAATTCCACTGTCAGTAATAACCTGCTCTGTCTGAATATGTCTTTTTGAGCTGCTGTGGCCTGAATGTGGACATAACTGAACAAAACCTGGACCTGGGAAACCCACTATGCTCTGATTTTTTACGTAAGTCTGGTAAATAATTCAGCTCACGTGGTGGCATTCTGAATTGCCCCATCTGAAAAAGAAGACATTTAATCTCAAGAAAGATTACTTTGCCGGTTCCAGGAACTGATACCTTGCTACAAAAGTACTAATAAATAGATGAGAACAGGCTACTCCACACCCCACCAGAAATAGCAGGCTGCCTGCTCCAGGCTTCAATTGAAATTCTGTCTGTTTGCGATAGCATCCTTAGCAACCAAAAAATCGCACAAGACAATTCAGGTAGGTGAGGTGTATCCAAGCAGCCAACATTTCAAATGCAAGCTTTTCTCGTGGGCCTCAAAAGCTAATTTTTTACAAAAATCTTGAATTTATTTAAAACTCTTATCCAAGATATCTTTCTTGCTCACAGATTTAGCATATCAATGTTCCTGGGAAGTCATAATCATTGCTTTCATTCTATAGATTTCCTTGCCCTCTAACAACTCAGATTATGTGTTGTCTCAACCATTCCCTTCAAGTCATCTCTGACAGCTGAGTCAGACCAGAAGAATGGTTGAATTAAAAAGCTTGACAATCCTCTACCCCTTATTCAGCCAATAACCTCATTTGTTCATTGATTGGAAATTAAAGATGCTAGAAGTGGTTTTATTATTTTTGGTAGTGATTTACAACTATGCTGATTTTGTGCAACACTCTGTATTTACAACTATGCAGATTTTGTGCAAACCTCTATATTACTCATTTAGGGCCAAATTACTGCAGAGGGAAAATAGGAAAGCCCTTAATAAATTACAGTAAAAATGTCAAAGAGGAACCAGTTTCAACCAGACTGGTGTTCACAGCCCAGCTAAAGGTTTGCTCTGTAAAGCCCCAGTGCTGTACCGTTCCTTTTCGAAGCGACATGCCAGAAAGTTGTTTGCAGGATGCCACATCTCCAGCAGTGGGAATATATCAGCAGCTTCACTGACTCCAGGGAAGCACTGTGCTGCCTGGGGTGAAAATGAGTACGCCAGTCCCCTGCTCTGCTAAAACTGGAGCTAGGGTTTGTGTTAGCCTCATTTTGTGTTCTGCTGATAGCTGAAATGTTCTCAGTGGTTCAAAATTCATATTTTTGCTCTCCTAATTATCCCTTAGCTTAGCGTCTGATATTGGAAAATTATCCTCTAATTCTCTTGCTTTAACCAGATGGTTTATATTTTTAAAAATTCTTGATTATACTCATTTTCATATCCCCACTTAAACATAGTTAGCATTTGCTGACCTCTATCCCCTGTTAAAACAGTGATGAATCGACTGCAGTCACTCCAGCTGTTCACTAAATATTTTCCACATTTCTAGAGTGGATTATTCATTCAATACAGGATTGCAACTTCAGTATCTGAAAGACTCCTTTTTTAAACGCTCTTCACATTTATCCATCCGTGCTTTTGACATCTAAAATGTTGTAATGGCAAGATCTGAGGTACTTCTAAATATCAAACCATTTCACAAACACTTATTTTCTCAAGGTGGGGTCCAGAGCGGGCTGTGTTCTTACAGGCTGCTCTGCAAACTGTGAAGGACTCCTGAACTATGTCTCAGAACATCTCTTGTCACCTCATGTCTGCTTCTCTCATAAAAGATGTGGAATTAAAATTCCTTGATCCAACCTTCTGAGAAGTGTATCTTTGAATATGTAAAAGGTTTTGTGATTCACCATCTCCACTTGCTCTGGATGGTTATAGCAACAGTTTGACCTTTGGTAATGCCCATTATCCCTGAATCATATCCAGACTTTTGATGCTTCTTTAAAAAATATTATCAGTCTTCTCTGGTAAGCACTGTATTTTACCTAACTTGACTTATTTTTATTTAATGACCAGGGCTTTAAAACATCCAGAAAAATTACTGGCAACTTTATTTAAAAAGAGCTGAATAGTAAAAAAATCTGATATTATACATGGCTGTTTATTTTTACAAGCAAAAATCTTTCTTTTAATTTCCAAAGTATTAACTCTTTACCTGAGCAGTCAGAGTTACAAACATGCATTTGAGGCTTGCAGACCAAAGTGTATTTGAGTTATCAGGGTTCACATAGACTTTCTTTATATCCTTTTTTTGAGAGTAAAGATGGTATTAGAATATTGATATCAAGGAAAAAGCCATCAAGTACTAGGAAGCAAAAAAAACCCAACCACAAACTTAAATTTAACATTAGCTCACTTGCAGACAGATAAATACTTTCTTTCCTCCAAGGGACACAAGAGCAGTATATGAAAAAAAAACCCTGCATAAACGCTGAGGGCAATTCTTTGGAGCCCTGAATAGAAGTGAACTGACAGAATGAAAAGACAAACTGCCCACGGGCACCCCAACTTTTTATCCTGTACTAATTGGCTGTCCAAGGGCCCAAAGAAGCCCCTCAGATGCTGTGTGCTCGCCGCCTCTCTGGCTACTGTTCCCTGGGGTTACCAGCATGCGAGTACGGGGCTGGGGGGGAAGCATTTTTGGACAAAAGAGCAGGTGCTTACAGGAACAGCCCCCAGTTGCAGGACAGTAACAAAAGAGCAGCCATAGAGTGGATACAAAACTGGCCAAAAAGCTGTGTTAAGAAATTAGTTATCAATGGTCCACCATCAAATTAAAAGGATGTATTGAGAGGGGTTTCCCAGGAGTCTGTCCGGTGTCTGGCACTATTCAATATTTGCATTATCAACTTGGATGATGGAATAGAGAGCGTACTTTGTAAACTGACGTCTGACTCTAAGCCGGGAGGAGCTGGAAGTGATTTGGAGGACAGGAGTCAGAGTCTGAATGAGCTTTGAGAAACTGGAATCGTCTGAAAAAAAGAAATTGGATGCAAAGTTCTACATTCATTTCTCTATTTCAGCTGCATAAATACAGAGTGGGAAATGACTAACTACTTAACAGCTTTGCAGGATCTGGAGATATCACAAGCTGAATGTCAGCCAAAGACATCATGTGGCAGCAAAAAAAAATCCCAACATGCTGGAATGTCTAAACAGGAGGGTCATCTGTAAGACACACAAAGTAATCCTTCTGCTTTACTTGAGGCTGGTAAAGCCTCAGCTAAAGCATTGGGTCTAGTTACAGACACTGATTTTCACTGGAGTGGAAAAAGTCTAGAGGGGAGTTGACCCCAGATCAGAGGCATAGCAAAGGAGTAGTTGAAGGAGCTGCAATGACCAGAAAAAGAAGACTGAGGGCACTGATCACCAGTTTTAAAAAATATAAGGAGCAGTATAGTGCAATAAGCTGGGCAACAGGTAGGTCTCAATTTAGATGGTTGTCACTATTATATATGGTGGATACATCTTGAGGCAACTCCATACCACATGTTTGCCCTGTCACTATGGCTCACACATGCGTAAGGGGCTCCAAAAATCACAGAATCACAGAATGGTCAGGGTTGGAAGGGACCTCTGGAGATCATCTAAGTCCAACACCCCTACCACAGCAGGGACACCTACAGCAGTTGCACAGGACGGCGTCCAGACGGGTTTTGAATGTCTCCAGTGTGGGACACTCCACAACCTCTCTGGGCAGCCTGTGCCAGTGCTCTGCCACCCTCAGAGAAAAGAAGTTCCTCCTCAGAGGAAAGTGACTGATATACTATTTTTGTAGGCAAACTTCTGCGCTCCTTATATCATTTCAGGGAAAGACCTTGGCTAGAAAGGTAAATGTTATTTGTAGGACATTGATCACAATTTTGTCTTGCAGTTATTTCATTTTAGACTTGCTTCCTTTATTCTTTCTCACAGATATCTACTTCATTGACCTCTTTCATCACATTACTTTTATGCTTGCATACCACAAACTCTCCTTCCTCCTCCAAACCCTGAAAGTCCTATTAATATATCAACTAATTTCTGCTGGTTTTATCCTGCTGTGGACCCAGGCATTATTCTCAAGTCACTTGCCTCTTGTGGCTGGTGCCCCAGTCAGCTGCGATGCATCATTTCCTTCACCATATGGAATGAGAGAGAAGGCATCTCCCATTTCTCTAACTCAGTTTACTCAGTTGAACTCACCACATCATGGTCTTCTCCTGAACACCTCACTACCTCGCTGTGTTTGGATGCTTTTATCTCACTTTGGCATGTATAGGCAACAGCGCTTTCTCCTTCAGCACGCTTTCAGGACCCAGGGCATGCTAACCACTCACAGCAGTACAGTCCTGTCACGCTGCTGGGGTAGTCCCTCAAAGCCAGGAACTAGGGTTCAGTCCCCTGTACAAGCACTTCAGCTGCTCGTGCATACTCTCTTTCCAAGCTTATACTTCATGAGCACTCCAGTTAATAATTCACATATCGGGGGTATATATGGTGGTGGAAACCTGTAGTATGCGTGTTCCGCTGGAATTAACTTTCTGTTTGGGATGGTGTAGGAGGTGCATAGAGCAATGAAAAATACAGCGCCTCTCCATGTCCTCTTGGCATACGCTATCCCACCACAGGTTACCATTGTCGCAGCTCTCACAGTGCAAGAGAGGTGGGCACCCCTCTACCCCTTCCTCAAGCCTCATACAAAAACCTGGGCTTGCCACTAGGCTGCCAGCGTTCACTCTGAAGGACATGGAGGAAAGCTCATGATCCAGCCTTCTCCCTCTGCTCTTTAGGCATTAGTACCAAGCTGCTGTGAGGAAGTGAAGAGCTTGAGGACCATAACTGAACTCCAGCAGACATTTACTAAGTCAAAGTATGTCTCAGCACTCCATCTCCTCTAGTTTCCTAAGCATCCCATGGGCTTCTCTCTGTCTCTGAGGAGGTCTTGATCCCTCTTTATCTTCATGGGACCTGAACATCACTTTCATGAGGTATTCAAAGACCATCAACAATCGATTCATTGCTTTGTTATAAATGTCTTTATTGGACTATTTTTCCTGGTCTGCCCACTCAAGTTTTATTCAGGAACACCTGTCCCTGAATTAATGTAATTTAAATAACACCTGTTCTTGAAAAGGTCAGTAAAACACTGCAAGAATATCCACTGAAAGATGCACTTAATCAGTTTGCCCCGCAGACTCGGTGCAGTACTAGTGAAAGGTTAGTGACAGAGACAGCCTGTGCATAGGGTGGTGCCAGGCAGAAAAAAAAGGTATTTCTTGAGGCTACACAGACTCAGTGATGGCCCTTGAGGTGGCTAGACGGCCAAATCGAATGCCTGCTCAGCTTGCTCCTGCTTGGTCTGTGGACCTAGCATCTGGCAACCGCAGGCAGAAATCTGAGTACCCTGGGGCTTGTAGCAGTACCCTTTTATGCACATGTAGTCTCTATGGGGATAGCCAGGCTGTTCAGCCTCCAGCTGTGTAGCCTCCAGCCACCCACCACCCTTGTAGTAAAAGTTCTGGGTAGAAAAGATGGTCCAAGACACATCCTTTCAGGGCTCCCCAGGTCTTTTCTAAAAGCACTGCAATATTTCTTGTCAAATAATACTGGTCCAGGCTGAATTCTGGCTTCTTACAGTACAACTCACGTGCTCTGGATAGCGAGTATTTTGAAATCAGCATTGCCAAGGGCACCCTGTTGGGTACAGCTCCATCAGGACTGCAACACATTTATTGTGAAGGTATGGAAATAAAAATTTAAAATTAATCCACTGCAAAATGAGACTGAAATCTTGCATAAGAAAACTACAGGGCTTTTACTTTTTAAACTTTATTTTTCATGGAACACACTAGAATTAGTGATCTACAAATACAACTCTCTCTTGAGAACCTGAATGCTATCTGAGTTTAGTGTATTACAATAAATACAAAATCCTTGTAGAAAGTGAAGTGTTGTAGTTTACTGGTTAAGGGAGCATCCATTTTGTGAAAGTTCAAAATTCAGCCTTATTTTACATTTCAGTTCCTGCATATTTATACTACAGATGGTAGTACATCACTAAATTGACCATTTTTTACTGTATACATTTTTAAATGATTGGTCTAAAACATTTTAACTCTGCTGTAGAATAAACACTTCTTGTAAGAAGTTCGTCTCACTGGTTCAAATAGAATGGCATTGTCTGCGAGGTCTCATTTCAAAATTATTGCACTTTTATCTTTTTCGTCATGCCACGAGATGTGAAGTCCAAAATATTTACCTTTCTGATTGTCAGTCTTTCCTTCATAGCGATGTCTGAGTGAAGACAAAATAGACAACTTGTTTTGTTGAATCAATAGAGGCATATTATCACAGCAAGATTATAATTCAGGTGTACAATACCTGTATTTTACCGAGTACAGAAATGAAACTGCCATGTGCTGTGTGTCACAGCAGGCAACTAATATCAACAAAGTACCAGAGACTATGTTCAAATAATGTTGTATGGGTCTAACTTCAATCCACAAAAGCAAGGCAATTCAAAGTTAAGTCTTAAACTCTATCCATAATCCACTCTCTTTAGGAATTGCATTATGAATGCAGCTGAACTCTCATCTCAAGTCTGTGCAGCTACATGTTGCCACACAGACAGTGAGAGAAAGCAAACCCACTCTTATACGCAGATTCCTAATAATTGTTTTATATCTGGTAAAGACACCGTCTGCTGGCATTTGCATTTACTTGAGCCCGAATCCTGGGACTTTGGGGGCAGGCTATGATAATTGCAAAAGGTGTTTGGGATGAGTGGGGTTTCGATAACTGCATATTTCTCTTTGCTTTTTGGGGCATGTTGGAGTTTTGTGATAGCAGAGGTGAGGAAACACTGATTTTGTGAACTGTCTTCTTCTGACAACAGGAACAGGCCGTCTGGCCTTGGCTTCTGCATCTTTTTGAACTGTAGTTACCAGAAGCCTGAAAAAGGAGGGGATCTAAGCCCATGTTGAAACCAAAATGAAATGGCATCAGTGGAATTAAATATTAAGAACCTCTTACCTCAGCCTGTCATCGTAAGCAAAGAAAAATACAGAGTAGGAAAGAAAATAATTTGTTTCCAGGTGAAGGTGCAGAGGGAAACATAATGAACACAGCCATATCTGTGCTAAGAAATTTGTTTCCACAATGAAGATTTCGGACTTGGAGACAAAGGTTGCTTGTGAAAACCAGCCAACCCATCATGACTGTGTGTTAGTCCTATAAACAAAATTTTTAACCCCTATAAAAAATAGCTGCTATGAGGGTGCTGCATCTCCCACTGCTCAAAGGCTGATTTCAGCAAATCAAATTCTTCCCCAGGCTGCCCCACTTCTCAGGAATATGAGTTATTTGCAGCTTTCCCTGGAGTCGTGTCAGGCCTGGCACTGGGGCTTTGCAGCTTGTCTGCAGGTTTTGGGGTCAGCAGAAAGGAGAAGGCTGTGTTTTCCACAGGGTGTCAGGGCCTACAGCTGTGCCATGGAGACACAGGGGATGGGAGCACCCTGAGCACTGCATCCTCCTCTCCAACAGCATCTTTCTACATGCACTATTGAACTACTTTTTTTTCTCCTCCAGGTTTCAATGATTTTAAAGCTCTGATTAATTTAACTAGCAGCAGAAGGTGAACCTGTACAGCTAATCTGTAGCTGCAGAATGCATCAGATTGAAGAGCTTCATAACCACCCTTATAGTAATCTCGAGCATTAAGACAGCTTAATTTTTTTGACACAAAAGGGACCTGACGCTCCAGTCTCACAGCTCCTTGAGCCAGGCGAAGATTTGCCCTCAATTTCAATGGCAGTTGCCACCACAGGATTTTTTCTGGCAGTTCCTGAGAAAAGATCTACAAAATGGTTTCACTTCTTAAAGTGAAAACGCACATCCTGAATGCATAAATCCCTAGAAGTTGAGTTATGGCCATGTGCACCTAGGGCCGGGGACAAGTAACATTCTCAATGGTCAATAGAGCTTGATGGCTCAAATGGTGCCTTCAAAGCTGATGGCATCACTTTTGAAGCAAGCTGCTGGGCCAGACAGGACTCTGCTGACGCTTTCATAGCTGTCTCAAAATCCTGTTTTTCATGCACTGTATTTCTTCGCTCTTGTGTGTTTCTGTGCTCCACAGGGAATTCCCCAGTTCCTAGGCTGGGATTTGCCATAATGACAAGGGCTCATAAACATCCATGCCCAGGGACGAAGAAGTGATGAATGGAGCTGTAACTTTTGCCACTGGCCTTGAGGACAGGCTGGTACAGTGCTGGGGCAGGCCAGATGCACCAGCCCACACTGCCCTGTCCTTTTGCCCCAGCAATTATCTTTTTGAGTGAAAGCAGTGGGTCCTGGGACTCGAATGAGACTTTATCACATCAAATTGGAGCAAGGGGGCTTATTTGCCTTTTCGACTGAAAAAAAGATTAAAATCTGTCCCCTTTCCACTCCTGTATTTACACGGCAGGGCTGTGCGGTTGTGAATAGACCCAGGGAAGACCTTACACTGCGGCACTTCCCCCCTCACATAACCAAGCCATGAATCCAGCAGCATCCGACACTCCAGCATCCCATCCCCAGGGCTGGATGCGTACCCTCATTTCTGGGGAGTACTCAGGAAAGGGTATCACCTGGCTGAGGGGTCGGAACAAGTGATGCAGCCCTCAGCCCGGCGCTGGCCTCTGTCTCCTTGCTCCCCAGGAGA
Source organism: Pluvialis apricaria (assembly GCA_017639485.1). Lineage (NCBI taxonomy): Eukaryota > Metazoa > Chordata > Aves > Charadriiformes > Charadriidae > Pluvialis > Pluvialis apricaria. The sequence continues at coordinate 67,692,148 of CM030007.1, forward strand.
GAAGATACTGGGCAGTGGTTTCCACAGCCCTATTCTGTCCGCCAAGAAGCAGCCCACGACCGACAGCCTGGCTATTGCCGGAATAAATGAAGCTGTGATCTGAGCTGGGACACGAGGTATTACTGCAGAACAAATAAAAACAGAGCTAGAACTCCGTACTGCAGAGGTATTCATCCTTTGTGTTCCCTCAAAGAGCAAGCCTAATCTACTAACCCAAGTAGATTAGTAAACAGTACATTCAGCTTTCAGAGACCTTCAGTATGTCTGCAGGGCTTGTGATGTAAAATAATATAAGTAAAGGAAATAAATGGAAATTTTAGGAAAAAAAAACCCTGAAGTATTATAGCTGCTTACTTTCTCACTGCTGTGAAGAAGATCAGAGAAGAGTCTTTTGTGTCAGTTTTATTTTGAACCCATTTTGCTGCTGAATATGGGAAGAGATTAGTTCACTGCTAATTGTGCTGTTGGTTTTGTGATTCTATGAAAACCCCCTAAAAGTCTGCATGCAAAACCAATGAGGTAGAACATGTTTGACAAGCTTAGTTCCAACATGACCAATGTAGCAGGAAAAGATTTTAAAATCATTGCCTCTCTTCAATAACAATAGTACATACAAGTGTTTACAAGAGGATTAAAAGCTGCTTTAGCGAGTTGTATTAAAGATTCCTTTATCAGACAAGTTTTATCGAAAAACCTGTTGGAGCACTATGTTGCTAATCAGATGCAAACAGAAGCGGGTTATGTTACTGACTTTATTTTACTTGCTTTAAAAGGATGCACGATGTATCTGTAAAATATACGCCATGCGTACAATAAGCCATACCTATTAACAGCCTGCCCAATTACAACAACAGCAAAAAAAGCTCCACAAGCAACGACCCCTAGCACCTGGTAATTAAAATTGCTAATCACCAGCAATTATCTGGCACAGCTTTATAGCCAGGCGAAACAGTTTGACCCTTTGCCCACTGAAAGAAGAATGTTTGCTGTCTATTGATAAGTGCTTAGGCAAAGCCCGTGTTCGGCTCACATCCATTAAGTGGCGACTAATAGGAAGTCAACAAAAGAGCTCTGACATCTGTAGTGGGCACTTCTAGCAGGCCAGGTTTGGGAGCACAGGTGTCTGATGGGCTCCTGCCAAAGACCAGCACACAGGGCATGGGGACTTCTTAAAAAGCAAACTTGGGCTGCCCACATTCCCCGACTGGCTCCTCTGCAACCAAAGAGTAAATGCAGAAAGTTTCCTGGACAAAGATTAAAATAATTACTCTTCTCGGGAGTGGTGGCTTGTTTTCAGACTGTCCACATGCATTTAAACAGAGAGAGAGGTAAGAAGTCCTGTAGGCTCAGTAATTTAGGTAAAGATTGTTCTTTGGTCTATTTCTGTTCTTACTAAGTATTGAGTTAAAGATATATAAAAATGTCTCTCTAGTGTGCTCTAGAGTCTGGGATAGAGAGTTTGAGATAATAAAGATTTTTTTTTTTTCCATAGGACACTATTATGCTCAAAGCTATAAAATACCCTTCCATTGTTATAGCTCCAGGAAGCTGCCGCTAGAGATTATTTGAACTACGATAAACAACTCCATTAAAGCTTCTGAGCTCACCAATGACTCTTATAAGGTCCTAGATAAAAAGATCAGATTTTTTTTCTCTTTTTTGAGAGAGAAGGAAAGAAAGAGAGTCTGGCAAAAATATTGCAAGCTTCTAATAATGAAATGACCTACAAAACCTGAAGGACAAAGCATCCCTTAATCACTCAGGAATGCAAATTGCTCCAAGAACAGGCATCAGTGGAGATTACGAAGCCAGGAGCTGCTGACATCCACAACGAAACCTCTGTAGCCTCATCCCTTCATTTAGAAGTGGCTTTCGGGGATCTTGGCAAGTTGGAGTTTCAGTGTGAAAGGAAAGGACAAAGGATCAATCCCAGGGTGCATATTTACAGACGCAAACAATTTGGGCATATTCTGACTTGCACACACCATGTCTTTTCCTGCACAAGATCTCGAAGTCCCTCCATGTACATCTTTACTGTGACCTGTAAAATATGAACAGTTTTATAAATGGGAAGCAACACTGCTGGCATGGTACTTGACGATAACAGCTAATCCAAAATCATCAATGAAGTCACTCAAAATGTTCTTTCCATTCCTAACTCTCTCTGAAGCCCACCTCACAAGCTGTTTCAAGTTGCTGGGGTTAAACAGGTTGAAAATAATGTTATTATCCTATGACTATGGTGTGAATAAAGCAGCTACAATTTACATCTCTGCACCATTTGCAGTCTGCATCCTGACTGGATACCTTTGGTCAGCAGAGGGCATCTCGCAGAACTCAGTGCAGCTCCTGTTTATTCCATACACAGAAGTCCCCTTGCTAGAGAAGGAGCAATGTTATGATGGGCACATACATCTCACTCCAACATGGAGTGAAAATGCAGCCAGAGTTTACATCCCAACCTAGGAGCCTGGAAACAATTCTGGGTCATCCAGTTCAATTGTGGCCCAGGAGTTCTCAAAACATCTGTACTCTTTACCAAGGCCATCTGTAATAATTTAAATAAAATTTCATATAAAAACATAAATAGATAAAAAGAAAACCACCTCTGTATTCCACACAGATATCTCCCTTTGTAGAAAACAAAAGTTGAAATTCAAGTTTCTGCTTGAATTTTGGCACGTGCATGGATTATTCTCTATTACAGATTATTAATAGGATTATTCTCTATTCTTGATCATCAGTGTTACCACGGGATTGCTGTCTACTGTTGTTTGTAAGCTCCTGCCAGTGTGAAAGAGATGGATTTCTCTTTGACAAATCTTTAATGAAGTCAGAAAAAAATGAAGTCACTGGAGATACACCTACTTACAAGCTTGGGCTGTAAAGTGCAAACCAAGATGAAATGATGGATTATAAATTCTGGCATTGCTTGACATTCAGATTCTTCTGCCTTCATGTCTAATTCAATAATGATCCACAGCAGAAGAGCGTGTTAGCAGGTTTGTGTAGTCTATCCATCACAAAGTAAATTACACTGAATAACTATTCTCTGGGTTTGCTGAGGTAATGAAAAATCTGAGGAAGAAGAGGAGGAATAGATTTTCTCTTCGCCATTTGGAGTCCATGAAATACCAATGGATTTCAGGAGGGTCTGTTCAAATTGGGACATCATGACCAGCCAGGTTATGCAAACATATTTATCTACCAACATTTACATTGAAGAGTGATTTTTAATACCATTGTCCAAATCATAAACTAATGGAATGGCTATTGGGGATAAGATATTCAGCTGTTTTTTGTTCCATTTTTGAGAGGGTGAGTCTTTGGTGGTGGTGGTAGGATGGGTGACTGAATTCAGAGAACAGTAAATGAATCCCACCTTTGAAAACCCATGGGGTCAAAACAAACTAGAAGATGGAGATGGGGAGCTAATATGCAGCTTGTGTTACCACTCATTCCATTTCCATTTCACCAATAATATGTGCCTAACAGAATGGGTGCACAAAGTTCACCAAATCACCACTGCACAATAGTTTTCTCTTTTTTCTGCGCATAATTCTGAAACAAAACCAGCCCACCCATTTCTCCTTCAGGTGAAAGCCTGGCTGTGCCCCACAGGTCAATGAATCCGTCTGGGCTTCCTTGGAAGAGAGCTCCAGAGTCAAGAGTCCTCCACTGAAAATGTCTCACCGGCCACTGCTAGACAATTAAAGCTGGGGACCTCCTGTTCAAGTGCCTGTTAACCTCTTCTGTCCTGGGGAGGAAGAAGAAATGAAGGAGGTAGATTTCAAACCGTTCTACTGCCGCGCTCCATCAGGAGTGCTGGTGAGCTGTGATAGTGTAGACGCAGCCCTGGGGAGTGCTCTGTCCTGGGGTGGCACATCTCAGGTGGCATACTTCCTAGTGCCTTCCCTGACAGCCTGACAGCCCCAAGGATATGCCTAGGAAGAGGAAATATGCCACTTTAGAAATCAGGAAGGCAATGTCTGTCTGGCCACACTTCACTCAATTTGGATGTATGGTAATAAACACACTCCTGTGCTGCCAATGCTTTGTGGGAAGATGATAAGCAAACACTCACTGAGAAAAGAAATCTCCATTCCCCTGGTTATATATGTTCCTGCACATTCCTTCTCCAGCATCGGTTCTGTCTCACCCAGGTTAAAACTCAGTGAATTTGGTCATACCTCCCTCTCAAGCTCAGTCAGGCTTTTGATGGACAGCAATGCTGCTCCTCCTGGACTAGTCACACTGCCACTAAGCAGCATAATGTTGCCATGGTGGCCCAAATAATTTCAGCATGTCCCCTACCAGAAGCAGGGCACAGTGAATCACAAAAGAAAGAGAAAGTTGGAAAAATAGAGCCTACGCATCATATACCTGGAACGATGATTTGTCCCTGTACACCTTGGACTTTTGACCAGTCTAGGAGACAGGTTCCTGCAAGACACAAAATAGAAATACAGAAAAAAAAGTTAAATGGAAAAAGAAGAAAAAGCTCATCTATAATTTTAAAAATGTTGATAAACTGGTATGCTTTACCAAGAACTTTAACAAAATTCAGACTTATTTTCTGCTGAGTTTATATCTTGCAGACATAAGCAGACAATGATAGGAATGCTAAATCCTGACTCCAAACTTTGCAGCCATGTTATGTGAAGTTAATATGACTTCAGAGTCAAAAACTATAGACCTCACCTTTACGGAAAATGCAGCAAGTCTCACCAATTAGTGGGTATGCAAGGAGACTTACAAGGGATACGTAGTGTTTATATTTGTTGGATTATGAGAGTTCTCACACTAAAAGCAGAGCCAAGCCTCTCAAGCACTTTAGATTTTGCAAATAGGTGTTTCACCTAAAGAAGGATGGCAACATATTACTGGCATGAGGCAGAGGACTGCTAAGCAGCTGAGCAATTGCTGCACCAGAAATCAGGAATCTGAAGTCAAGATCCCCCTTCTCTACAATTCATTTTCACACTGTGTTCAAGTGATGGTGCTGTGTATCCCCAGAAACCTCTTGAATAAAACAGTAGTGCAGAATATTAATGATGTGCTGACTGTATTTATGCTATTTAGCCAATATTTATTCTGCCCCCCTCATGTCTATCCCTTCTTTACTTATTGTGTGAAATGTCTGTGAAAGTACTGCGGCTTTTCGTTTCTTGTACAAAACTGTGTAGGAGCATTTTAAGAAGTCCAAATACTTGGTAAGTGGATTTGTTGGTCATTTTTCTTATTGCCTCAGAAGACTCAAACTGGAATAGCACAATATTTATTTCAGGGAAACTATGCTAGGTTTCTCTATCAATTGACAGATGTTAGACCTCTGGCATAATGTTGCTTGCGCTTAGCCATGCAGTACCCTATCTGGTGCTGAAGGAAGAATGGTCTACAATTCCTACGGCCCAGTTAAAAAGTTTTCTTAAAAACATACGCCTTTACCATTCTCAGATACATTTTAACGACAGAAAAACATGGCTTGGTTACCAGCTCAGTTACCTCCCGTTTTAGTTTCTTATGGTTGCTGAATGCATGTTGACCAAATCTTTCTACTTAATGTGCTCCAGAATCTTCTCTCGACACTTGTTGACTTGTTTTACCTTTATTATTTGAAGAGACAGATATTTTTGTAATATCTTCTGGATGGAAGGCAGATACAAACACGTTATTTACCTCACTTGAGATGTCTCCATCCTCCTTAGAGACCTTTCAGCTTCTTCATAAGTCCAGAAGATTCAGCAATTCTCTGACTACATTTTTTTGCTCCAACTTGAAGTGAGGTTAACACATTGTAAATTGCTTTTAAAAGAAAGCGGGAGGGCCTTGGTCAAAATGCCAGATACTTTACATGCTCCCGTAGGCTCTGAATGTGGAAAACATAACGCCAGCCAAGCTGGCAGATCTGGTGGTGCTGATGGCACTGCTGCTTTCATTTCTGCTGTGCCCATGCCACTCATGACTCTTTGAACCTAGATCAACACAAATTTAGCAGCAAACTATGCCTTCCTTCTGTTTACCATACTCAACCTCTGAAGTAACACCTTTTGTGAGATGAACAAATGAACAAAATGAACAAAAAGCCCCTGCCACCTAGTCCTCCCAAGTGCTCCCAGCGTGGGTCCTGCCAGACTGAAGCAAGGGTGGGTTCTTGCATCCATGCATGGGGTAGGAGTTGGACACCCAGGTGGTTTGTGGGCCCTAATCTCACAGTAAGAGTGAACGAACACCAAAAGTGTCTGTAAAGCTGGTATTACGTGGGCCCAGGCAGCTAGGCCCAGGTTAGTCCAGGCATCTACATGCAGCTTCTGCAAGTCAGAGAGGTCCATGCCAGACAGCGCAGGGATTTGGGACAGAAGGGGCACCTGGGCTGTCTGCCCTCCTATCCTTGGAAAGGTCTCCAGAGTCTAAAAAGGCACTGGAGCCAGCCAGACCACAAAGACGGTGCTTCTGTGGAGGACAACAGCCTCCATGGTTGCCACCTCCCAAGAAGGCCATCTTTATGAAGAAGGGTGGTTTAGACAGGTGGCAGGATGAGACAACCCCCAGTATGCAGAGACCTCATATCTTTCCAGACCTACACACCACTGTCTTCCAGTTTACAGGGTTTCAAACTCCTATGGTTTCTTCTGGTGAACTCCTAGCCCACAGGGAAATGAAAAGAAAGCCTACTAGTGGATGGAGGTTAACCACAGGCGGTTAGAAGTGTTAATATTGGACTGAGCTTTCTAGCCCTCTAAATCTGAAGGGAAACTAGACTACACCTTTCAGACCAGTGGTACAAATGCAAAAATGTATTATCAGTGTGTCAGGCTTGTCTGCAATGTTTCCCCAGCGCCCTATTAGAAGATGGAAAAGAGCTCCATCAAATAAGAAGCCTAGATTTTTTTTTTTAATAAATTTTCCAATTGTAGGTGTTTTCTGTTGAATGAAAACTAAATCTTTGATCACCGAAGATCACCGTTAAACAGAATACTGTGACACACTCCATTTCAAAGCATTAGGATAGGGAGATCCTGGGTCAGTGGACAACACCACGACTAAGTTTCTTCAGAGAGCTTAAACAGAACATTGTTATAGAGGTGTAGCGCCCTTGCTGAGGGACCATGAAGGAAACAGCTCTGGCAAACAGCAGAAAAGACTGCAGGAGATGCTAAGAAAAAAAAAAATAAAGACAAGTGTGGGAATAAGTTAAAAATAAAAATAAATCAAAAATAGGATGTGGAATGGGAAAGACAGCCAAGAAAAAAATGTTAATAAAAGGTATTGGATGAAAGCCCAGAATAAGAGTACAACAAATACAAACAACTAATAAATGTACACATAACAGTGTGAAAATCAGAGTCCGTCCTCCCCTTGCATGCAGAACTGAGCAAATAGAGCTACAGGCAATTTTGGAGAATGGCAACTCTGAAGCATCCAGAGTATAAATATTTCTTTCAGGCCACAAGACAGAGAGGCACCAATGCTGCTTGTGAAGTACTGAGAAGGGAGACGATGGACAAAATGGTAGGTAACACAATTCAAATATTCCATGTGCCATTTTTGAAGATTTATCAACACGGTGGTGCAATAAAAGTCTCAAAACCAGCTGCCTCAGTTATTAGGACAATGCCCCCTCTCTAAAAAGTTTCATAAAGCATGCAAAGGCCTTTTACCCAAGATCACCAAAAGAGTATGAAAACAAGTTTCAGGTGTTCTTATGTACCTCATGGAGGGCAGAAATTCACAGTTACTGGTTACACAATGAAATCTCTTTTTTTCTACTCACTGAATATTTGTGCTATTTCAGGGTTATCTGAGAATTTAAACTAATAAACAATAAATATTATTGTTTATGTTTATTCTAAAATATTTGTGAGATCTTTAATTAAATGCTTCATATCCCATAGTCAGAGTTCAAACTGTGAAGTTTAGTTTGAATTTGGTCATAATGTTATAGATATTTCCTGGCATGACGAACATCACTTGTGCAACTGGGAGAGATTTAACAAACCTCTGAAAAGAGGCTGTATTTATATGGATTGAAAGCCTTATATAGCTGCGTATTCTTCTTCTCCAAACATAAACATTGGTTTTGCTGGTTAGAAGAGGTGTTTAAGAATAGGGAGATGAAGTAGTCAATGGTAAAATGTATTAACTGAATGCTAGTTTTAAAGTAAGCTTTTTCATTCAGAAAAAAAAAAAATTAAAATATAATGATTCAGACCAGCTTGTAAAGGATTTGTTATCCTTTTATTTCTTTCTGTCATAGTTCAGGCTGGGGTTTGGAATGTTCCCCTTGCAGGCCCAACAGTATTTTTCTCACTTTATAAAAAGTTCCACTTCCAGGGCAAATACATGAACAAAAAGTATTAAAATTTTTTATCCTCAAGTATTAAGATGGGCATGCTTAGGATTCTTAAAAACTAATCTCATTAAGCACTTTAAGACCCTTAACTATTAAGTAAGCACACATAAACAGAGGTAAATGTTCATATGTAATTGGAGATGGAATAACTTTAAGTGAAAATAGGTTCTTTTTTCACTGTATAAAATACTTCCAAGTGAAAATGGGAAGCCAGGGATAAAATTAAAATAAAAATGGCTAAAGGGAAAAGCTAAACAGGTAGGTAAATACCTAGACTGAGAATTAAATTTTAAAGACGTAGTGGAGAAGAGAATGAGGAAATATTTTGCAAGAGTTTTCTTTTATATTAAATAAAGATTTTAAAAGTGGTAAGTGGTCCTGTTAAACAATTTTCTGGTTGCCATCCTCATTCAGGTGACTCAAATCAGAGAAGCAAGATCTGAGCCACCTAAGATGAATCACCGCTTTTGGGATACTGGGCCTGTGATACAAAAAAATAGTTAAGTTCTTCCGATCTTGTTCAAATCCACGTGCACTCTCATGGGGCAGCAAAAATCCCCCCTTATTCCCACATCACCTCTCACGACAAATTTCAAATACCTGCTCAAAACCACAAAAATGGTGAAGACTTACATAGAAGAGTTGGAACGGTTCACAAAAACTTTTTCTAACTTTGTTCACAGAAAAGTCTTGCCTCTCTTTACAAATACTCACTGAGGAAATTCAGGGACTGGCAGAGTGCAAGCAAATAAAATTTCATGTCAGGTCACAGAAGCTTGATGGACAGAAGAGAATAATGTCACATAATGGAAAAGATTGGGCAATCGTAAGAGGTAATACAGACATCTGTACCTCATTAAGTGTAATCTGCCCCAGAAGCTGAAACATTTCTTCAGCCAGTTCCCTTTCCTAACCATTGCCTTCCTTTTCAAGACAGTTTGGGTTAAAAATAAAGGCTTTGGGCATGGTTTTAGGCCTATCTAGTCTTAAATTCCCTTTCTTTCCAGTCAAGAGAAACAAGAGTCCCAAATCCTCCTGTCTCAGGGTTAAACCACAGACCCACTAGCCTTTGCCTCCTGGATGAAGGCAAACAAAGTCCCAAATGCCTTTTCTGTTCCTCAAGCCGTATACAGACACCTCCTGCTCTTATTTTCTTCTGGCTGCAAGAAGAGAAGCTCCAGGCATCTTTTCTGAGGATTTCAACAAACTCACAGATGTCTCAGGAAGGTTTGTCTCAGGAGATATTTTACCTTCCTTCAAGAATCGTAGAATCATAGAATGGTTTAGGTTGGAAGGAACCTTAAAGATCATCTAGTTCCAACTCCCCTGCCATGGGCAGGGACACCTCCCACTAGACCAGGTTGCTCAAAGCCCCATCCAGCCTGGCCTTGAACACCTCCAGGGATGGGGCAGCCACAACTTCCTTGGGCAACCTGTTCCAGTGTCTCACCACCCTCAGAGTAAATTTCTTCCCAATATCTAATCTGAATCTACCCTCTTTCTGTTTAAAACTGTTACCCCTCATCCCACCAAGACACTCCCTGGTAAAGAGTCCCCATAAACCTTGGTGTCAGCTACAGGGATGTTCCTGTTAAAGAAAATTTTGTACTGACCTGATTGCAATTTTGGGAGGGGTGCACTCTGTTTTTCAAAAAGCCAAACGAATGTAGTGAGGCCTTGAACAGCCAACAAGCAGATGACAGGCCTCCACTTTGCACAAAGCAGCTCAAACACATTTTAAAAGAAACAAAAGTATTATATGGGGCCGCACAATGGGAAGCCTACTTTGGGTACATAGCAGTTCTCCAAGCACAGCTGTAGTTTCAAGTATGTTGTAACAATGAGAGATGTGAGATATATATATTATATATATACACACATAGAAAGTGCCTTGGCTTTAGAATCAGCAGATAAGATGGGCAATTAAGGCTCGGAGGCCTTTCAAACCATTTTTTCCTGAAGGAAGTGAAGCTCAAAAATTATAGACAGCGAGGCTTAAAGAACTTTCCAAACAGGCCTTTCAGCCATTTAAGGTAACATAATGTTCACCATTTTGTTACTGATAATGAAGTCAAAACTGCAGTTACAAAGTGCTTTAACAGAACTTTAAAATCAGAGATGTGGAGATGTTTTACAACCCACAATGCCTTTACTACACTGTTACCCACATTTATGAAGTGCTCTAATGGCAGCTTTCAGAGGACTATGTGTACCAATCCTGCTGGTGTAAACCCCCCAACTCACTGAGGATTTAGCAAGAAATGTATGGGGGCTTAAAGGTGTAGCACCCCTTTTTACAAAAGGAGACCACGTGTGGGTGTTTAAAACCAAAAGGACTCTTTAAAAACACTGGGAACAGACATTAACTGATTAAATTTTCATACTGTATGAAGTTATTACCCAGGCGCGAACAATCGTATTCAGAATAAAAGATGATAAGAAGGTTTTGCTCTTTTTACCCAAAGAGTTACAGAAAGTTAATACCAAACAGAGCAGATTTCACATGGCTGGAAAAAATATAGATGTGAATGGAAAAGTGATTATTGGTAAAATGGTTGGCATGGCCTACTCAATGCAACAGCTTTGTGGAAGCAATTTAAATCTATGCCATTTAGATATTAGGCACTGCTGGAAGAAAGTAAAAGCAATGAAAGTTTTAACATTCTTCTCTCCAGAAACATCATGGTTAGGTTTTTCCTGTAAAGTATTAGCTCAGGTTTTACAAGGGAGGTAATTAAATGTTTACAAATACACTGCCCTTACAGCTGGAGTAGCAGCAACAGTGAGATTCCCTTTCAAATTATACTCGTGGGTAAGAACTGGATGTATTTGGTGCTATTATTTGACCTTTCAGTACTGATACCAACAAAGTTGTCCCGATTCAGTCTTTACATCCAAGGCTCCACAATCAAAAATGTGGCACATCATAGAAAAAATTACGCTGGTAACACTAACACACTTTATACTGGTGATGAACAAGACAATATCTTGGGTTACTCACAATATAAACTATTCATAAATTTCCCTTCAACACAGTCATCATCAGAGGGTTAAACTTTTGGTATGAATGCATGGATGTTACAGGATACAAGTCTGTAGGGAACTTCCCTATAGCCCTCACCCCAAAAGAACAACCTGTTTGCCCTCACTACATGTGGAAATACTTAGGCCCCTGTGAGTAACAATACTATTAAATTTGAAATAAAATCAGACCAAACAAGATGAGTCTCATTTTGTTTCATAAAAAATGGAGAACCCATCACTCTTCTCCTTTTTAAAAATGTGAGAGGTAGTTGTTCCATCCTTTCATGCACCCGGGACAAGAATGATGTGCTTGAATTTCTTTCTTGGCAGCGAGGAAGCAAATCTATGTGTGATATAAGAGCTGCAAACTGGTAAATGTCTCTCTGTAACCTAACCCCGGTCGCTAGCATGGCTCTGTAGCCTGTTGGCTATGACGCTAACTTAAAACAGAGTGTACTAAATAAAGGACTGTATTTTGACCCATGTTCCAAGGACCGTAACAGGACATTAAACAGCTGAATATAGTTCCAGCAAAACAGCAAAGTAGAGTTCCAGATTCATCCGCTAAGGTTACTGAATGGTAAAGTGCAGGGGGCAGAAAGTAAGTTTTCTCCTTGCCGGATCTTCATGGAGTCAGACCTCTTGATTCCCACTGACACTTCATTCTGACAGGGTGTAGTTCTTTGGGTTTGGGGGTTTTAGGGTGTTTTTTTTTTGCTTCTGGTATTTTTTTCTTTTCATTCTGACAACATATATTTACAAACCATAATTGTGTCTGAGAGACAAGACCAGAAATGGTCTCAGGAAGGAATAGAAGCCAAGTTATATAGGTGTAATTTACAATGATGTGATTTGCCTGACGGACTGTAAAAGACTATGAGAATTCCCGGTCATTCTTTGCATCTTGCTTAGTGCTGTGTTAGGTCCTTGTAAGGAGGACTACAGTGATGACTGTTGATGGTTGTGACTACTGTAGATGTGGTCCACCATGACCAGCACCAGCTTCAGTGGTGATGTTACTCAGTTTAAAAGTCACTGATAACCATTCTTTAGTTTCTCCAGGCAGCACACACTTCCTAAGGAACAAAGAATTCTGGCCGGATAACTATAGGAAGAATTCCTATTCTGTTTTTGGTTTTGGTTTTTTTTTGTCCAATCTGTTTTTAGGATCTCTTTATGGCAATAATTACTTGTTACCTGTATTACTGTAGGCTTCTTACTTGGGCACAGACTCTCTACCAGGAGCTCTAGTAGATGAACCAAGTCCCCAGTGTCCATGCCTGAGGAAACTCAATCACCCTGCCATTTCCACTGTATCAACTAGACACAGCTGACCATAAGGGAGGCCTGGGCTCCTAGCCCATATGTGGCACCTGCACATACATATCTAAGTACAAATATCCTGATTCAGAGCTGAGCTCCAACCCCATAAGCCTAGGAGGATACAATAGACATGAGAAGTGGATGAAGAGAGAGAGGTGGTTTCTGCATCATCTAAGAGGTGGTGGTTTCTGTACACCAGCAGACTAACCACTTTCAGGATCTTTGGATGCATAACAGAAAAGCTTCACAAAGAGATCTGATAGAACAAGATGAACTGCAATTTTTTAGGAAGAACTTTCTTCTAAATTGGAGAGAGCAAAAAGATGTTTGTTTGAATGTTGATTAAGTGAATAATGGAGGTAGGATTTTTTCCGGCAGTGACATATAAGATGGGGAATAGCCACAGAAGAATGCACAAGTCAGTGGAGAGATATCATGGTCAGTAGACTACACACCCTTTGGGATTCTTGCATTCCACAGCAGGGTAACAGCTCACCTGTTGGTACCAAGACGGGATGCGAGGTTGAGGATTGGAATAGCATGTAGAGCGATACCGAGGAGGTCAATCTAGTGATGGTTCCCATAGTGCACTGGAGGCCTCTGGAAGAAATATAGGAAAGGTCCGTAGAGTATCACAGCCGCCTGCCTGCCTCAGAGCCCCCTGGAGGTACAACACATGCAGCTGGGGCCACTGAGGCACCCAGACTCTCAGACCACAGCCCAGAAGATTGCAGCTGAGGACAAGAGCTGAAAGTACAGCCTCTACCCCCTGTGAACGTTAGAGAAATCTTTAAGAAAAAGCAACCCTACAGAGAACCAACATGACAGCAAGTGAAGATTAGTACTCTCCAGGTAAGACTGCTCAGCCTGCCCCCCCCCCCCCCCCCCCCCCATCACTCAAGGTTGGGTTGCACATCCCTTGCCTTCCTGAAGATCATCCTGAAATTATTCTGGTTCAGTCAGTGGTATTGTGGGGGCCAAACCATTCTGGATGACATCCAGATGGGACTTTCGGAGGCACATGCACACACCTGTGTAGCCACTGGCAAACATGCTCCATATGGCTCAGCTCAGATGCAGGACCAACAACCACCAGTGACCCAGCAGTCTCAGACATGGGGGCTGCAGCTCATCTCATGGCTGAGGAGAGGCTGGCACGGCGAATGGGGTGCTTAGGGACATGGTTTAGTGGTGGTTTTGGCAGTGTCAGGTTGATGGTTGGACTCCACCTTAAAGGTCCTTTCGAACCTGGAAGATTCTATGATTCTATGAATACCATGCCAGCTTTAGGCATCCTGTCATGCAGCAGCAGTACCTCCATGAGCTGGTTGTGGCAGATGAGAAGGGAGCAATGCCCAGCTGCCACAGGGTTTCCCAGTGGCAGGTACAAGCTGGGTGTTGTGGGGCTGATGAGCCATTGCCAAAGCTCCCCTGGGAAGCGTTGTAATGTGGTGTTCGGGCAGGGACAGCCTCACACACGCCTGGCTTCGTACACAGGGATGGAGTGGCAGCGAGGACACCGTGCATGCCAAGAACCTCCTGAGGAGGCCTCTGACCACCGAACTTTTGGGCCAGAGCACAACGCTGGTCTCAGTAGTTTTAAGAAAGACCCTTAGCTACTTACATGAAGGCCACAACATCCTGCAAGATGGCTCTGTGCAGGGTCAGCGGTAATCAGATCTGTTTTGCATTCGCGGCAGTTTGGGGCGACACTGAGGTTTATTTTAGACTGGTGCATAATCCTGAGACACAGTTCCTTGTCTTACTCCCTAATTACGCACCACTGTGCATTCCTTGTTAATTAGTAATGAGTTGTAATGTCAGCGAAGATCCTGTGTCACAGGTAAATCAGCTTATTACTGTGACATGTTACGGTTACAGCCTATAAATTCCTGTAGTTTTTATTCATATTTGTCATACATAGCCATTGTGGAATTACATAGAAAAGAAATTATTTTAAGATTAGGCATGCCAAAATCCAGAATATTGTGGTGCCTATTATTTCAGTTTTGCTTTTGTTTCCCATGTTTGCATGTTTATACAATGCTCCAGGTAAATGCTCCCCCATAGTTGTTTTTCTTTTTTTATTTTATTTTATCATTGTCATATTATCAGGGCATGCAATATAATAAACAGATCTGTTAAAGCACCAGTGATGTCTCTATTGGCAGACTTATAAAAGAGCTCAGTGACCTTGGTTAATTAGCCATGTAATAAACCAGAACTGAAAGAGCCTATTCCCACAAACCGCAGCGCAGCACCCCTCCACCCCCCGCTTGTCAGAGAGGCTGTGAATGGGAAGTCAGCAGACGCAATGCAAAGTGCAGCCACTTAGCCTTAGAGCCCTTTGGAATATATGCAAAGATTCACAAAGACGTTTCCTTCCAGCCACTGATTAAGAAACAGTCTTTAAAACAAAAAGATAAGTTTTCCAAATACTTCTTTTATTGGCTAGTACTGCTTAAGTTATATTTAGATAAACGTGAATCTTCCTGAAGTCTCACAACATAACACTTGTATTTCAAAAAAACCTTTACAAATTCTTCTATTTCAAAAATATTTTCTATGAATTCTCTGATTTATTTGTTTTCATGTTTATTTTAAATATTCCAAACAGAAAAAAACCCCAACCCCTCTATTAATAAATAGCTAATATTTTGTTATTTAAAAGTAATTTATTTTGCACCTGTATGGCACAGTCCTCTTGAGTGGTAAATCGCGTTAGTACAAATTATATGGGAAAGTGTTACATGTATTTCTGTTGCTCACTTGATTTGACTAAAAAGTAAACCTAAAAGGTTCGAACTATACTATAAAAATAAAATCATTAGCCTTGTATCTGAGTGCCCGAAGTAAAATGAGTACAAATTTTTAGCAGATTCTTTGACTTTATCTTATCAGATTCTTTAGAAATAAATGCTTATTTAAGTATAAGCAAGAATCACTGCAGTTTTAACTTCGCCCAAATGTCAGTTCATAACAAGCATAACCACAATTAACACACAGCCCTAGAGTTGGTATTTTCTTCTGCAAGTTCAATAGCTTTTCTGATTGTTATAGGAGTTAGTTCTTTCTTAGGTAAACTTATGTGAAGGCCATGACTGCTGTCCTTTCATGGCATGCTCCTGAGTTCTCGCACAACACAGAAAACAAACAAAAACCCCCAGCCCCCTAAGAGAAGCTAACACTGGTTTTCATATCATCAGCTGTCACTTCCATACAGGACAGTGATTTTAGTTTCATAGAAAAAAACAGTATCAGCAATAGCAGTTTCTTTAACTAAACCTTCTTTTAATTATATTTTTAGCTCCAGAAGGCTCTTGGCTTTTTATTTTCCAAGTAAGCATTAAAATTACGATGCTTCTATGCAGTGAAACTAATGAATATCACTCTGATTTTAAATCCTATACATCTATTAATCCATTCAGGATTGTTTTAGCTGCAGCCTTTTCTTTCAGTACTGCAGATCATAGTAAATTCACATGAACAGAGCGCTTCACTGGGTCTGCCAAACAGTCTCCATTATCCTGGGGAATTTTTAGAATATCAAGCACAACAACATCCTTGATAAATCTGAGATTACAGTTAGAGCATCCAAGATAGCAGAGTATCCAAGAACAAATTTTTTCCTCGATATTCTTGATTGTCAAATCCCAAAGTAAAGTGGGAGATGTATTTTAGGCAAAATACATTTGCTAACTCATTCTCTGTGTTTTCTAATGTGATCTAAGAGATCTCTGGAATGTATCTAAAGGCTCAGGAAGCTACATAGCTACATGGCTCAGCAGCTCATTTGATAGACAATGCGTGTGTTTGTGCGTTTGTTCACATTCATAAAATCGAAGATTTTGATCCACGTACTATAAATACAAATGCTAGTATTCACACAGGAATGTGAGCAATCCCCATGACTTGCGGTGAGAATATGCATAAACAGTTCAGGATCAGACACTTCAGCTGAATTTTCCATTCAGTGTTCAGCTTCTAGGGTGACTACAGCCGTACAAAAAAAGCCTAATTAGGTAGGGAAAGGGGTAGGTACATGCTGATACAAGGGACCATTATAGCTTAACGTGAAGTTGCAGTAAGTATCAGCAAGCAGGCAAAGAAGAAGAGAACAGGGAACTGTGAGTTATTCACTCTCCTTACATCCTGATACTATAAACAATTCTGTGAGACAAACCAATGGGACCTTTCCCAAGAACGAAGCTGGGTGCAGGTGTAAGAGTTGGTAGGACTGGGACCCTTACAAATGAAAAATGTTATCCTATATAATGTGCAGTTTGTTGGTGGTACAACAACCCGGACAAAAAACCTCAGTAGATACTGAAAATACACGTGAACTGCGTTTTCCTCTGGCAGACCCTGGTCCTGCCTTGTCCCACACGTCAGTGCAGCCACACCAAGGCCCCAGGAGCACAGTGGAGCATCCCCAGGCTGTGATCCGGGGCATGGGGGAGCTGGGCTGGAGGTGTCCCATGTCAGTCCAGCATATCACTGGGGAAATCCTGAGGGCGCCGGTCGGGACACCGGCTCACTTCCCGTGGAGGGCTCCCACTGCTGCACAAGCACGTACCTATGAGTGTACTGTCCTGACTGCCAAAACCCGTGTGCCTCAGGAGAGAAAAGTTGGGAAATGTCAGCTGCAGGTATGCCTTGCCTCTCTGATTTCCAGCTCCTTCAGGTTTGCAGTTGCTAAGGCTGGAGGAGGATGCCCTCCTCTGGCTACGCATCCCCTTCTCATCAAGCCTCTGAGGCTGAAGAGAAATCACTTTGAACACTGAGGCGGGGAGCTGGAGGCAATTACTTGTGATTGATAGCACTAAATATGAAACCGCATGTACCTCATCCATGAAGCATGGAATCAGCAGCATATTGTTAGTGGGGGAGATGAATGGGGCTTGAGATAACCTTGGCAAATTAGGCATATGTTAGCATTAAGCTTTGTCAGTAAGCAGGCTATAAATTACAGACATATTGTAACTCCATAAACTCATCTAATGAATTGAATGACAGTGGTAATTTAAGGCAGAATGGAACTGTTTAACCCTTTTAAGAATTTAGCTGTATTTCTATATTATGCAACAATCCAAACTGTATTAAAAGGTTGATGTTTCATATATACTACCAAAACCATCACAGGGAAACAGTTCTTCTAGATTTCATGTACATTTTAACAAACAGTTGGCAACCTGCAAATTATTTTACCTATGAGTTGATTAAAAAAGAACAGAAAAAGAATGGAATAGCTGGCGGGGAGGAGGGGTGTTTCCTTGAACATTCTCTTACTTCGTCATTATTTTTCTGTATGATCAAGCTAAATATATTTAAGCTATAAGACACAGCATGCTGTGCATTTCTGGCATACTACTGAACACCTCAGGAGGTGTTAGAAGACACATGGCTAAAGGGCAAGTGACTTTAGTCATAAGAGAAGTGCAATAATCCCTTCAAAATGCATGGCCTGCAGTGTCTTATTGCTATTCTGAAATGGAATTTATAAATAAAAATCAGAGGAAAAAGTCAGTCTCCCACATTTACTGGCTGCTATTGACAGACTTATGCCGTCAGTGACAGCTAATCCGGGATTCTGAAGCCATTTTCTATTTTACGGTGTATTTCAGACAAAGTAACATTTGAAAATCACTGGTACATCAATGGCATAAAAGGTCTTAAATTCTAAATCAGAAAATTTTATGCAATATGTTATTAATTAAAATGCATTGACATAATAAAAAAGTATTTTTGCTTTTATTCAATAGAAGTAACTAAAGAAATTAGTATATTGACTGTACCATAGGTACAGTCCACTTTTAAGGGAATTTTAGGAAAGCACACTTTATGACACAATTCAAGGCATTCACACAAAACACTGAAAAATTTCTCATCAAACTGTTGTAGAGTATTTCTTTTTAAAAAGACACATCAAGTGAAATAAACAGGAACATTTATCTCGGTGCTGAGTGAATACAGAAATCAAGGGTCAGTCCTGTGGGATGCAAGGTGGAAAGGGGGGCTTCGCAGAAGGGACAGTAAGCAGAAAGTGAAATCCTTACCATATGGCATTTTTTTATTTAGCAAAAAATCATTACTTCTGCTGCCCACCCATGATAATAGGCCATATAAGAATTAAAATGACAGGATTCAGTAATAGCTCAGTGTGAAAAAAGGAGGGGGAGGTACAGTTACAGGTATATTTTTCATGTGTGACACTTTGTAGTTAGTCCTTCACATGTACTCCTTTTTAGAAAATAATAATCTTTATCACATCATCAGGAAATACAGGTCCATTTTTAGCTCTGCTTTGGCTGATGAAGAAAGGAAGCCTCCATGGGGCTCACCTGGAGTTACACAAGGAGTCTGCAAAAAAGCCAGGAGGAGCCCCAGTTCTCATCAGTCCCCTTCTTTTGACAAATGTAGTGTTAACCCCGTGCTTGGGAATGTGTCCAAGATCAAAGAGAGGATTTCTGTGGTCAAGAGTTGCAATAAGTTAATTTCAGAGTGCAAGCAAGATTGCAGGATACTGCAATGGCCAATGGCGATGTGAACCCTGAATAATTCAGGGTAAAAAGGTGATCTGTGAGCAGCTGGCACGAAAAGCTCAGAGGATGCAGAGCTTGTTATTCCCAGCTACGTGCCCCTTCTTCCAAACCCAGGTGCCTCCTTTGCCTGAGGTCCCTGTATGAACTGGGGCTTTTCCTGTTCTTGAGTTCCCAGCCCTGAGTTACACTGGAATGGAGTCAAGGGTCTGTAATATATAATAAAAAATAAAAATTTAATAAGGCTTGTCACCATGCTGTTGTACCAAAAGTAGAAGGACCTCACCTTCCCTTCCCTTCCCTTCCCTTCCCTTCCCTTCCCTTCCCTTCCCTTCCCTTCCCTTCCCTTCCCTTCCCTTCCCTTCCCTTCCCTTCCCTTCCCTTCCCTTCCCTTCCCTTCCCTTCCCTTCCCTTCCCTTCCCTTCCCTTCCCTTCCCTTCCCTTCCCTTCCCTTCCCTTCCCTTCCCTTCCCTTCCCTTCCCTTCCCTTCCCTTCCCTTCCCTTCCCTTCCCTTCCCTTCCTCCCTTCCCTTCCTCCCTCCCCTCCCCTCCCCTCCCCTCCCCTCCCCTCCCCTCCCCTCCCCTCCCCTCCCCTCCCCTCCCCTCCCCTCCCCTCCCCTTCCCTTCCCTTCCCTTCCCTTCCCTTCCCTTCCCTTCCCTTCCCTTCCCTTCCCTTCCCTTCCCTTCCCTTCCCTTCCCTTCCCTTCCCTTCCCTTCCCTTCCCTTCCCTTCCCTTCCCTTCCCTTCCCTCCCCTCCCCTTCCCTCCCCTCCCCTCCCCTCCCCTCCCCTCCCCTTCCCCTCTTCTTCCTCTCCCCTTCCCCTTCCCCTTCCCCTTCCCCTCCTGTTCCACTTCCGCTTCCCCTTCCCCCTCCTCTTCCTCTTCCTCCTCCCCTTCCCCTTCCTCTTCCCCTTCCCCTTCCCCTTCCCCTTCCCCTTCCTCTTTTCCTTTCACCCAGTGCAATTGTAGCACACTTTTCCATTGACACATGGAGCAGAATTTGGGAGGGCTTCCTCAGGATGCTCGTGGTTATTACTTCCTTTAGTTCTGACCATGTTGGTTTTTAAATCATGTTTCAATAAATTAGACTAAAACTTAAGGCTCGTGGTTCAAAAATCCATTCCTTTTCTCTGGATTACTGCTTTCTTTCAAAGGAAAAAATTCTGCAGAAAGCTTCATGACTTCCATATATATTTATGAAATATATATATTATATTTTCTTATAATAATAGTGCATAAACTTATCTCCATTTTGTGAGTGTTCAGTGTGCCACAGGTTCAAGGTTGTTGGCACTCGGGACACAATGTAAGGAGTACAAGGAAGGATATCAGCATTTTGATTGAAAGTAAAAAGGTGTAAGAAACAAGTAAATAAGGCAAAGGGTGTTATGTTCATAGTGAAAGAATTTAAAGTAATAGCAAGTGGAAAATCAATATAATTCCTGTAAGACTGACAGAGCAAGATAGGAATTTATTGAGAAAATGCTCCATTTACTCAACTCCATTTGTAGCCCCAGTAACCAATGATACCTTGAGCCACTGGTCAGGACTTTTATGAGAAGAGCAAGTAAAATCATTCAGTAGCGACTGGCCTTTTGTGCAGTACCACAAGGAGGACACTTCAAATACTGGATGTTCTGAAACCATGCTTTGTTAATCCAGAAAGGCTACATCCTTGTGGCCAGAGGAGATCAAGCCCCATACTGTAACAGCTGGTGCTGCAACATCCTTCTTCTATGTGGCACGGCTGGTAGGAGGCTTTGGGTGGAAAAGGTTCACCACAGCCTGGATGGGTCCGCAAAGCTCAGTTGCGGCTGATGTTTGAGCTGGTAATGAGATGGAAAGGGAGCTGCCGGCTGTGGCTGAAATGAATATTCATAGAATTGTAGAACCATAGAATGGTTTAGGTTGGAAGGGACCTTAAAGACCATCTAGTTCCAACCCCCCTGCCATGGGCAGGGACACATCCCACTAGGCCAGGCTGCTCAAAGCCCCATCCAACCTGACCTTGAACACCTCCAGGGATGGGGCATCCACAGCTTCTCTGGGCAACCTGTGCCAGTGTCTCACCACCCTCAGTGTGAAAAATTTCTTCCTAATATCTATTCTAAATCTACCCACTTCCAGTTTGAAGTCATTCCCCCTTGTCCTATCACTACATGCTCTTGCAAAAAGTCCCTTTCCAGCTTTCTTGTAGGCCCCCTTCAGACACTGGAAGGCTGCTATAAAGTCTCCCCAGAGCCTTCTCTTCTCCAGGCTGAACAACCCCAACTCTCTCAGCCTGTTTGCGTAGGAGAGGTGCTCCAGCCCTCTGATCATCTTTGTGGCCCTCCTCTGAACCTGCTCTAACAGGTCCATGTCCTTCTTGTGCTGAGGACTCCAAAGCGGGACACGGTACTCCAGGTATGGTCTCACGAGAGCGGAGTAGAGGGGTAAAATCACCTCCCTCGACCTGCTGGCCACAATATTGTCTTCTAATATAGTCATCCCATCCAAACTCTGCTCCCAGAGCAGCTGCTTGGCAGCAGCAGAGCACACTAATGCAGGCAAACGCAGGCTGTAGTTAACCCTTAAACTAAGGGGGTTCTGAAACGCAGCTTTCTGCACAGCCTAACCTCTGGGATTTGACAACTCTGACTCGAGGCCGCATGTTCTCAGCCATCCCTCACCTCAGCACAGAGGTTAGGAAAATGGTGCAGGTGCCTCATGCCACCGGGCACCCTGCACAGCTGAGACACCTGAGAGGCTGACAGATCTGATCCAGAACCTACTGGAGACTTACTCTTGCCCCTACAGGACAGCTGGGGAGCCAGGTCAGGTACCCTGAGGCCATCTGCAGTGGTTTTAGACCCCTGTGTTTATGCATCTGAATTTCTGCCAACATTTACATGTTAAGGGCTTACAAGGTGTTTTCAGGTGCTCAACAATACTTTGTGGTTGTAAAAGCCAGTCTTTCTTCGAAGAAACAAATATATAACTTTCATACTTATACTGCCTTCTTTTAAATATGAAAAGGATTTGTTAAAATACATTGAATATCTTTCATGTGCAAAAAGAAGAAATTTAAAATTAAAGCCAACAAACTCAGTTTATCTCATACAGCAGAAAGTACTTCCTCTGAGTATGCCTGGAGGAAAAAAGTGACTGCTCAGAAGAAAAAAGTGACTATTTGTAAGCTTGCAGGCGTGTGTCTGAGGCAGATCAAAGGTCCTTCTCCACATCACAGTCTGAGTTCACAGGGCCAATACAAACACCTCCACAGGATGAAGGAGTACAAAAATGCCTCTGGATAATTACCCTGCTTGCATAACATGGGAAATTCACAACCCATACATGGAAGGAAAGAAGCTGCTTCCCATTTTTCCATCTTCTGTTGAGCAATGTTTTGTTTCACAAAAGTTGTAAATCAACGAAACTTTGTAAATGCTTAAATAATGGCATAGTGTGGGTGCTTCAGATTTTTTGGTACAAATTTGACCTCTGAATAAAATTGGTTCTTCATTCTTCATTCCAGAGAAGATTACAGTGACCTACTTCTCCATTTTCCTAATGGTTTCTTCACTACAATGACAAAATTAAATGACTATCTATCTCAGCCATCTGTAAGATTTGGAATTAAATTTACCTAGTACAAATCAATAAAGTGGAAATCAAAACTAAAAGCCTGGGGTTATTTTTGCAATACTCTATGTGTAATGCAACTTTGCATTTAACCTCTGGACTAAATGGTGATTCCATGACTAAGTCAGTCACTGAATGCATATTTTACATACTTCAGTGGGATCAAACTGTTTAGATCAGCCATGACTGGCTGTTAAGAAGATCTGTTAAAAGTGATTTAGAGAAATGATACCTACTCAATCTTGTGAGTTTGTTAGGTTACCAAGTCAGAAAACCTACTCAAGATACATATAAAAACATCTTTTCAGTGGAAAATAGGGTGAATTTTGTTTCAGCTGTATAGCGATTACATGGCCTTGTTCTAGTGAGGGGACGTGCACAAGGGAAGGAGTCCCCATCCCAGCAGCGCCAGCAGAAAGTACGTTAAGATTGCAGCCATTTCCCCCCATTCCAGCTGTAGGAATCTCACAGCTGTGGACTTAGGTCTTCTCCTGGAGACAGCCAGCTTCGCACCAGCTTGTGCCACAGCTCGTGGCACTCACAAGACCACCTAAATAAGAAGCTCCCTGTTTCTAGGGCTACGATTGGGTTGTTTATCAACAGACCTTGGAAAGATCCGCAACATCTGATTTTACAGTTGGCAAGCTGTAGGTGTAGAAGAAGCTGAAATAATTTGCCCCAGATAATGTCAGCAGGGAAGCAGTGTCACGGGGAGCTGAACCCCACTTTTCCCAAGCTCAGGTCCCTGTTTCTGCTGGACCACAGTGTTGCTGTGCTGTGATGCTGGAGGATCGCAGCAAACAGGCAGAAGACCCGTCACCTGGTCTGTGGCACCAGCATGCCCTATCCCACTGCTCTTTCCCAATGACAAGAGAATCCCGTTTACCTTAAGAGAATAGGGGTCAGGACCAACAGATGCTGAAGGACACCAGGACGTACTGGCAGGTACCACTGAATGGGACTGTTCCTTATTACCTTACCCCAAGAGTCACTAACCTGTCAAAAGGAGCCAGTCTGACCTATCCTTCTTCAAGCTAAGATTTAAGTGCATTGGTAGACACTCAGCAGGAGCCAGGGCACACAGCCTCTCCAAGAGAAGGCATGCCGTGAATCGTGTGACCCGCGCTACCTCATCCGCCTCCCCAGCAACCGACCCCAGCCCCACACTACGATCCAGGCATGGCAGCAGTCAGGAGCAGAGAGAGATGCTCACCCTTCCGTGGCACCGCTGGGTGCCACACAAAAATCTGTCTGCTTGCCAGCCTCGGGCTGCTTGCCTCAAACTGGTGGTGCCAGTTCTGTTCTGGTTCCTCAGCAGCACAGGCGTGGTACAGAGGGAGAAAGCATCTGCACTCCTGTGGCTGGGAATCTCTCAAGGACTCTCATCAGCTCACAGGGGCTGGGATTGCTCCTTAGGCTGGGCAGATAATGGGTAATCAGTTCCTTACAGGTCTCTCTCCCCCTATGGCACCAGTGTAATTAGTCAGTGTTTTGCTGGAGGTAAATATTAATTACCTGAGATGAACCTTCTTTTCACGTTAAGATTTCAATTTAATTTTTATTCTTGCATCCAGGATACATGTCATACAAGAACAACACATTAGTGCATTAAAACTGAACATTAGTGGAGACTGTGAAAGGATGGGAGGCATAATTAACTTTCAAATAACATACAAGTGTAAGTAGACAGTATGATAATATACATAACAAATAATAATAATGTATCACTGCTTAAGATAAAACCACCTATTTTAACAAAGGACACAATTAAGGTGATTTCTAGATACAGTTTTTGAGAAGTGCCTGTTCATCCCAGCCTTGTCTGAACCAGCCTCTACAGGAACGCTCATATGACCTCAAGTGCCAGTGTGGCCATGTCCCATGCCCAGTCAGGGTTAAGACTAAGCACAAAGTCTTCCTTCATCCCACCACCTTCACTTTGTTTTATACTGTGAGCACAACTCAGGCTTAAAAGGGTTAAGAGAAAGTCACAGCTTTTGGATGAAATTATTCTGGTCCTAAATCCTTGTCTTACTTCTATACAGAGCTCAGCCCTATTCCTGCAAAATACATTTTTGGAGATATGGTGATCTATGGCACCTCCTCAAGCACTGAATAGAAACACAGGTTTTGACAATTCTGGATGAAAATACCATTTTCCCAAACTGGTGCTGTAGTGTTCGTTTCTAAGCACAATTAGACTAGGTGTAGATCCAAACCCATGATCACTCACTCTGGCTGCCTTACTGCAGCTGGCAGCCCAGATCGGCTGAGTTCCCTCTTACCATGCGGTGCTGGAGTCAGAGCTCCAGAGTTTTGCTGCTCAAGCAAAGGCAGGAAGCCTGACCAGACCCCATAGGTGGGGAGTTAAGCCTTGGCTTTCCATACAACTTCCTAAAATCTTTCTTGCATGCAGTTTAGGAGTTCAGTCGTGTCTGAGGTGACATTTTCTGGATGGGCTCGTGGTCCCTGTTGACTTTGGTGAGGTCACGCTTTCACAGGTTTCATTCAGTGAGTAGCAAAGTTAAGCCAAAACTGAGGAGGCATGTTCTGAAAAGTGGAAACAGTCTGTCAATCTTTGATAAGACGGAATTCAGATTACAAAGAGAGAAATCCTCTAATTCAAAGTTCATGTGAGTTAAGAATGGTAAATCATAAAAAAGAACAATATCAAGTAAGTGTTTGTATAGCTTCAAAGTGCTTCACAGGCATGAATTAATTAGCTGTAATATGAGTAAAAACACTAAATGTCAAAATGTTCACAGATTTCATCGGGGCCCAGATGTCATTACACAGAAGAAAGCCTACAGACAGAATAGCTTGCAACAAGCTCTGACCCCATGGGAGCTTCGAAGGCATTAAAGGGGTCACATTTGGCCCCATGTGGAAGGGAAGGGAAGGGAAGGGAAGGGAAGGGAAGGGAAGGGAAGGGAAGGGAAGGGAAGGGAAGGGAAGGGAAGGGAAGGGAAGGGAAGGGAAGGGAAGGGAAGGGAAGGGAAGGGAAGGGAAGGGAAGGGAAGGGAAGGGAAGGGAAGGGAAGGGAAGGGAAGGGAAGGGAAGGGAAGGGAAGGGAAGGGAAGGGAAGGGAAGGGAAGGGAAGGGAAGGGAAGGGAAGGGAACAACGACTTAAAAGCAACTGCAGTTTTGAGCATCGCAACCAATTTGCAGCATTTATTTTCAAGGAAAAAAAATATTGCAATTGTTTTAAAAAATGAGAAGGAACAGATGCAGCTAATAACTCAGGAAACAATGATTCATTAATTAAATTAGGGATCAGAATTCTTGAAACAGCATGTGAGGAATGAAAAATTGGTCTGATGGATGACATTAAACGTCAGACAATTAGGATCACATTTGACAGAACGGAGATTTAGCAAAGAAACCTAAAGTTTACGAAGAATACTGCAGTAGCTTCTGGAAATGTCTGCATTTCAGTAGATTTTCTTAGTAGAGCAGATGAGGGTGGAACTCTGTCAGCAAAGGCAAGTTTGAAATGCATGCAAAATAATTTTCAATACGGTTTTAATCTCACTCTGTTAAAACACTTCCTATAAGAACATACTGAACTTTGACCAACACTTTCTCATTTGTCTCAAAATGTTTTTTGCCCTTTCAGACATAAATCGCTAGCCAAAGTACATAGGCTTGAAGGTTTGTTTCCATTATGGTCAGAAAATGACTGTATTTACTAAAAATGTTCACACAGGCCTTTTTCTCCACAGTGAAGAGCCAAGCAACAATATTTCTGACCCTGAAATCCTTGTATCAGTGAGAACAGGCCTTGATGGTTCCTTTAAGTGTAGTACAGGTGTTGAGATGGTTTTTCTTATCATTTGAAGATGTCAGTCTCTACACTTTCTCCTGTTTTCCTCTTACCTGTGATTCTTGACGCCAGCAAGCAGTGTATTAGACCTGTTCATCTTGCAAGCAATTTTGGAGGTAAAGCTTCTGTTTATTATGATGTCCCTTCTCATAGCAGCCAGAGGGCCAAAACGAAGAGGCAGATGCCATGACCTAAGGCTCTGTATTGGGGTATCCCCACTTCACCTGCTGAGCCCTATCCCCAGGCTTCATGTGATTCAACCAATCCAACCCATTCTGTTTAATCTGGCCAGAATCACCTGATCACTGTGATAGAGGAAACACTAAAATCTTGTTCTCTGTTGAAAAGGTTTGTCTGAACAAAGATCTTAGACCAATCCTGAAAAAGTGTTCTACACTGAGTCTTGCGATGTAAACAAAAGAGTTTGTGCAGCAATGTACTCAGTGTGCCTTCACCCTATGTACCTTCACAAGAGTTTCCTTGAAACTCCACAGGAGCCAGTCCTAACATTTCTCCTTCACATGGGTTCCTAACAAACACCCAGTCACTTTAGGTGAATTCCTCACTCGATCAAAAGCAACAGTCTTTCCATCAACTTCAGTGAGGTGAGAGTTCTCCTTTTTGAGCAAAAATTAATTTTAGTGTATACAACTCAATGTCCCTATATTGAATCTGTCAAGATCTCCCTTCATTTTCCATCACTCTTGTTTCTTTTCAATCCACCTCACCAAATAATTTTAGAAGGAAGTTCTTTTTAGGCTTCAATGCTATATCTAAAGCAATATCTAAATGGTGAGAAAAGTTAACTAAATGACTGGTAAGCTTTAAATACTGTAACTACATGTGGTCATGTTAACCATAGGGTGTCGCACCACTTCTCTTTGCTTTGTCATAGAATGGGGCTGTCACCCTATTTATGGGTTGTGCAACCAAGTTGTGTGCTCTTGTATTCACAGACTGCTTCTTGTTCCCCATGTCCTGTGGATTTTCCCCTATGCTTTCCCTGCCAGCAGCAGTACAGCTCATCCCAAGTAGGCATTGTTGTTTACAACTATGAACAAGTAATACCAGAAGGGGAAATAAATTTTCTGGCCTCCGAGTAGTTGGTGGTAGTGTCTAGTAACTAACCACTAGAGGCTTCACTTAGGTGACATGCATCCTTCCTTGTGCAAGGTAAGACCTGAAACAAGGGCAGAGAAGATGAACTCTGTCCTCACTGACTTCATGGATACTGCTAGCTTTTGATGGGTACCGTAGCAGGTGCCCTCTTTCCCAGTATTCCCCCAACAAGGTTATGGGCTCTTGAATCTGTTTGTATACTGGTACACTGGTCCTGGTTCTTGACAGCATTCCCTGACCTGCTCTGTCCAAGACTGCCTCCACAAAACAGTGGCTAAGGTAGGTTAGCCCCACAGTCAGGTTGCTCTGCTAGCACTTCCACCCACGCAGGGTCAATCCACCACCACACCTCTACCTTTCATCCTTTGGTAGAATGATGGGGAGGAGCATGTGCTTTCCCCTTCGATAATATACATTTCTACATATTTTTAAAAAACTTCACAGTTTTAACTAAGTTTTGTTGGATGTTAGTAAACAATAACCAGTGTATTTTCTTATGTGTTTCAGGAATTACAATGTGCGCATGCCTGATGATAAACCAGGTACAGAAAGGTAACATTGAGGCAAAAATTGACATCTATGAACTTCATGAAAGAGAGAAGGCAGAACAAGGAAAGTAAGATGTCTGCCTGGGTCCTGGTACATCTATGCTCACATCAATTATTAAAGTGCATAACGTGAGTTATAGTCTATAAATGACTGTTTCCCTCTGCTGACCATATAGCTGCCTTGAGTGACTAGCTCTTCAGAAGACACATAAATGATATCATGTCCCACGAGCGTCTACAGTTAGGTCCCATCCTTTGTGCTTTACTATAATAGAATGATGAGCTTATTAAGAAAATCTGTTCATGCTTCCCATCTGCACCAGAAATGTATAAGCACAGGGGAGTAGATTTACTAGACACATGGAATTTTCTCCCTTTGGAAAATAAAAATCTCTGCTCTGAGTGAATATTTTTTTTCCTTTCTTTACAATTTTATTGTCTTTTAGAGGGGTGGGATGGAAGGTTGGCAATTCAAGGGTTAGTACTAGGGTTGTTAGGCATATTTTTAGTGGAAAGGCCTTTTCAAAGAGGAAATTTTGAAGAAATCCCCAAAAAGACAAACTTTGATTTGACTGGTCTTATTTAGAAGGTTGTTTCAAACTGAATTTCTTACACTCATAAGACTTTGGTCTCACCTCTCACAGGGTTAATCTTGGGCTTTGTGATGTGTGATGATGTCAAAGAATATGGCTGTATCAATAATTCACAGAAATGTGGTCTCCAGTATAGCAGGGACTTTACTGGAAATTTTATTACATTTTTTAGGTTAGAAGCAAAATCTTACACTACAGTCACAGGCTGTACATGCACAATGGAGGAAAGCTGCAGTGACCCCAACCAGACAGAAGGTGTAGAAACCCTTTTTATATCAGATTGCGTGCATCACCCTTGCCTTTCCCTTCAGACCCAATCACTCAGTCACTGTAGTCTAGACTGGAAGCGACATGACACCGCTTTAGTACGGAAGAGATGCCACAAATACAATCTGAGTTCACAGAACAGGCAAGAGGGATACTTTCCAGTCCAAAAAAAAAAAAAAAATCAAAAAATAAAAAATCAGAGTTTAACTATGCTTTGGTTCCAAAGGGAAGACACGTACCTACAAGTCAGGTAGCTGTGCATAACTTCAGGGTGCTGATTTACAGACTGGAGTTCAGAGTCCATCTAAGGATTAGAACGATTCTTCTCATTTCAGATTAAAATAACTCAGGAACAACTTGTACCCATAAGGGAATATGCTGATGCTTTTCACATCTTCCCTGTTTTTTACTCCCCAAAACAGTGATGCCGAGCACTTGGATTCCTCTCCTGGTCTTCATTCGGCTAGACTAAGCAAGCTCAGCTCTTTAGGTCTCCTCTTAAACACACAAATTCTTTATCTTTATCATCCAAGATCTCCCCGGTAATTTTTTAAAAAGTGGACACGGAAGAATTTTCAATTACTGCATCTTGATTCAGTAAATGTGTTTAGACTGCAACTACCTGTTCAGGCTTTCCAAGGGATTTGGACAGAGCTTCCCCTTGAGCTAGATCAGATACAAGCAGGTAACAGGGCCAGAGCAGCTCTGGGTGATATACAGCACAACTGCAGATATCTAAACAATCTTCAGGACAAAGAAAGTCCTAAGAGTTTGATGAGGAACAGAATTGGTTTAGGATTTTTAAAGTAACACACCTCAAGTCAGCTTAGAAGTCCTGCTGTCTTGTCCAGGACAAGGGCAGGCAATGTTGTCATCTGCTGAACTCACAAATTCCCAGGCCCAGTTTTGATTCAGGAAAACATTTACACATGCTTGAAGCCATTCCTGTTCAGAAACTGACAGGCGAGTTTGTCCCAAATACAGCACTGCAAATCAGCATCTGTCCTGTAGGAGGATGTGGCTCACAGGACTGGTCCATCCAGCCTGCCACCTTTCTTCCAAGGAGATGGGAAGGCTGCTCAGAGCCATGGGCTGCCCAAAGTCCTCTCTAATCCCTGCATGCAGCGTGGTGCTGAGGCAGCTGTGGGTACCTCCCATCCAACTCCAAGCATGAGACTGATGCCCTGCATTAGAAACCCCCATAGCACATCTCTCCTCCTGCACTGCACCCTTGCCCCTGCCCAGCTATGCAACTGGTGACCCACACTCAGACCCCAACCCGTGGGCTGACCTTGGCCCATACTCATCACCACAAACATACCAATGACCTGGGTCTGGAGCAACCACTATTTTACCAAGCCCTTCTTCTCTCACTCTGCTGTCACTATTGAGCACTGGGGATGACTGAGGTTCTTCAGTTTCCCAGAGGAAAGCTGGTAAAAGTTCAAAGGCACCAGCTTGTAGCTGTGGTGCCTTCCAATAAAACAAGATAGGAAATAAGGTTAATTCATACACCATACCCCCCCGCAAAATCCTGATTTTTGACATGGCTAATCAGCCCTAGTGACACTTTACAAGCCTTTGTACAAGACAAAAGTAGAAAGGACAATTACATAAACTGCATAGAGACAAGAAATAGAAAGTAAAAAAGCCCACAACAATATATCACAAACAGCTCAGTAAATAATAGTGCAATTTTCCTAGCTAATAGAATAGTTTAACACCTGAATACACTCACACGCCTGATTAAACACTAACAACATAAACCCATGAAAGAAGATTATAAGTTGTAATATCTCTTTGCAAATAATAGCATATTAGCCACTGTTGCATACTTCTCCAATTACATCCCTTTAATTCTTTTCATCTGGAAAACAGTTCACATTATAATAGTCAGCAGCATTTGTGTTTTAAAACAAGTGATTACTTTGCATGCAGCGTATATTGCCAAATTGCAGGTCTCTTTCTATATATATCTAAGTATACTCTCAAAGTTAATAAAATCAGTAATTGCTAATGCAAGTCATCTTTAACTTGGCTTTCTATGAAAAAATGTTTAAACTTCAACAAACTGTTACTCCCTGTCACACTGGATATTTTCCCCAGGCCTTTTTCCTTTTTCTTACTGGAAGTTGCCAGGAACATGAATTATACCTAACAGCAGCACCCTCACATTTACCAAAATGCACAAGCCTGCCCAGGTCCATGTCCATACAGTTTTGTTTAGCTTCTGTTCACTTGACTTGAAACAAGCGTGGGGTGGCTTGGAAAGGAATG
The DNA here is from genome assembly GCA_017639485.1 of Pluvialis apricaria. Classification (NCBI taxonomy): domain Eukaryota; kingdom Metazoa; phylum Chordata; class Aves; order Charadriiformes; family Charadriidae; genus Pluvialis; species Pluvialis apricaria. Next base: position 67,723,633 of record CM030007.1, read on the forward strand.
TGGAAAGCCAAAGCCTCTGGTTTCAGTCACAGAAATCTCTGTTCACCTTTTCTAATCAACCACCTCTATCCCTTCTCTTTTCCATCCACTCCAGCTACGCAATTCACTGTCTCTTCTTGCTTGGACATTCAACAAGTGTAATTTACTGACCTTTGGGCCTGCCCTCCTGCTTGAATCACTTGGAAATCCCTCATTAATTTGAAAATCCCCTAAGTGAGGCAAGAGAAGAAAGCCCCTGTAGATTATTCTGCTTTGGAGATTTAAGCTAGTAAACAAACTTTCCAACCCAATGGCAAAACGCTGGAAAGGTGCAACTCAGTGCACTGTAGCATTTCTACTGCTGGAGCTCTTTAAGGACAGGATAAACAAACATTTCTCAGGAACAGTTTGGGTATACCCCATCCTGTTTTAGTGCGCCGGGTGAGACTCCATCATCTGCTGCATTTCCATGATTCCTTCAGAGCACAGAGCACTGTGGTAAATGAAGCCTGGGGCTGAGCCAGTACGGCAATTTATGTGTTTCAGAGGGTGTTCAAAGTGAGGAGGAAAATCAGCCCAGTCTCTTTAAAGCATGCTGTTTGAAAAGAGGTGATACTCATTCAGAAAAGGTAGCCTAGGTGGAAGTATCTGCTAAGAACAAAGGTGGCATGCTTTGCAGAGAACCACTTTTCTCTTTTCTTCTTAATTTTTTATTCTTGCTATTGAGGCATACAAAATTGTGGTCATAATTTATTCACCGTCATAGGGAGAAGACTGTATTTTAAGATTTCTCTGCACTCTTCTATAACACCAGGTATTGGCTATTTACTAAGACAGTCCAAGGATGTTTTGTACCAGCCTTCATAATCAACATGGCTAATCCTAAATTTCCTAGCAAGAAAGCTCAAATAGGTTAGATTTATATGACTTTTTTCCCCTTTCACTTTTTTGACTCTTAGAAGTTTACAATTTGCAGGGTCTTTATTGTCAATTTATCCACTAATATGCCTCTAGTTCATTCACTAATTTTCTAGCGGGTTTCAAAACAAGGTATTTTTAAACTACTCTCATAACTGAGGCAAAATCAGAAAGGACATTCCTTCTGTTTCTAGTGATCATTTTTGCCATACTGTAAACTCCTCCTGGGGTGGATTATCCAGTATTATCCTGATGATAGCACCCAACACACTTCTTACCAAAGAGCTCTTAGTGTGCTAAAAAACCTTATTGGGCAAAGTTTCCTTTGAGGTAAAGCAGATAAAAAAAAAAAAAGGGAAAGAAGAGGAAATGTAAAGCTTGACAGATTCATGAATGAAGTTAACATGTTTTGATGACCTGCAAAGGGAATTGAACCTGACTCTAGGCCACTTCTACCACCTCTACGAGAATGAGCACAATTATCAAAGACGGCAGATTAGCTTGTTTTTCTCTTTCTTATAGACAATGATGGATATTTGCTGCTAGTTTATTTTGCATTTTTATTTTCTTGTGCAGAACTATGGGTCTGTACAGAGATGGTGTTAGAATTGAAAAGCAGGTAATACAAAAGGACAAATAAAAAAACAATTGAAAAAGTAGGAGAAGGCCTGAAAATAGTTGCCCGGTGTAACCTCACCCCCAGCACACATCTCAAGAGTCACAACAATACCTAGCTGAGAGCTGACACTGTCTGCCAGAAAGCTTGTCTGCCACAGACTTATAGATGCTCTAGGTTAGTAGGTTAGGAGGGTCTTTTATTGTTGTTACTATTAAAATAGGTGGGTACAAAGATAAGACAATTATATCTACAGGACCCAATGAAAATGTAAATTTTGTTCACCTTTTGCTACCTGCTCAGTTGAGAACTGTTTTAAGCTTCGCATTTCTCTTAAAGGCTCTGAATGAATTTACATTGACTGCAACCATTTTAACATTTATCGGGGTAAGCATAGACTATACAACAATGTACAGACTTCTGATTTAGTGCAGTAACTGAGGGTTGGGAGAAGGATGTTTTAGGAATGTCAGTGTTGGGCTGGAAGGTGCCTAAAGGAGTCGTCTAGTCCATTTCCCATGGACTGATGTGAGATCAAGATGGGACTTCCAGGCAGATATTTCTCAGGCATGGCTATAGCACATACAAATGAAGCGACAGTGGGCAGGAGTTCGAGACCAAGTGACCTACACCACTCCAGAGCAGAGTTCAACTCAGCTGTCCTCACCAGCAGTCCACAGTTTGCCAAGCTGGTCTGTTCTTAGAAAGTCAACTTGCCTAAATTATTTTAGGAATCTTTTCTTTACAATTAGCCTACAGAGTTTTTACGACAAATTAACTTCTTGACAACTTCCCACAGGACAGGACAGGATAATTTTCTGTCCTCTTAGGTATTGCAAGACCACTGTCACGGCAGTCTTCCTTCATACCTCTTTCTTGAAGTCTAGAGTGTAAAGCCAGCCACAGACTTCCACCGCAAGCTTCATCAGCATTTTCCTGTCTTACATTTGATGTTTCTTCTAAGACAACCCAGAAGTAGGTGCTTCTGGAAGAGGATAATTTCACTGATTCAGATTAGGCTTCTGATCTCCTGGAAACCCATGATCCCTCCCCGCTACTTCAAGAGATAATACATATTCTCCACATTTGTGCATTGATTTCTTCTTCTTACATGTAGTGTTATGCATTTTGCATTGAATTTTTTCTTTTTTTAACATCAGGTCATCTCTTCAGTTTGTCAAAATCATTCTGGATTATGACTATGTCCTCTAAAGTGCTTGACAGACTGCCCCAAATTTCATCTTATGAAAATTTTATACTCATATGTTGTCTTTCAATATCAAAGGTAATTGAAATATTGCATTAATGTTGGCTGTGAATACAACTGAACAGTGTGAAAAAGCTGTGCATGCCTTCAGCGCAGGAAAGTCTACAACGTGTATCTGTCCGTATAGCTTTATGTAGCGCTATGGAGCATTTAGTTGCCCTGACCATTTTCAGCAAATTCTAGTGCTTTTCAAGTTGCACTAATTAGTAGTCATTGACATAGAAAAGACGCATATGAATAGCTTCCATTGAAAAATCTCACCAGGAAGTTATTAAATAATAGCCATGGGAAGGTTAAACTGCTCAGAAATCCTCAAACATGTTAAACATGCTGAGTACTCACATCTCAGTGATCTGATTTTATCTTAGATCTGCAACCGCCTCAGGGCAAGTCTGTACCCCACAAGAAATCATTTCCTAAGCAGGTCTAGTAAAATATCGCTGTCTGAAACACAGGTATTTAAGACCTGTTCAAAGCATATTGTTGTGGTTGTGGCTCAAATGCTTCCTGATGTTGCTACTAATGTTTTCTTCTACAACAAAACTAATTTTAAAATATATACCTTTAAGATATATACCTTCTTGCTCTTGCCTCTCTGCTGCACTCACTTGCACTTGTGCCAACCTTGCTGGTAGCCTGGATAAGCTCCAAGGCAGATGACTAAAATGACCTGCATTGAAAATAAATGAAGACAAGAAGTTCACCACACCATCCCAGTGATCTTTGTCAGGACTCTCTGGAGGAGAGGGTAAATACCCTTAGTCCTCCACAAAGACAGCAGAACCATGAGGCTGCCAAAGCTTGCACTTGCTGCCAAAGCAAGCATCATCTGTTCTTGGTACTGGGGGAATGGAAATGCCAGTGAGAATTTAAGCTCCCAGCTGGACCCCTAATAGCCTTTTAAAGACAATAACATCAAGGCACGGAATCAGAAGCACCAAATACTAACTAAGCTGAAAAGTAGGATTAATCATTCTCAGTCTGGATGAGAACTGGGACCGAACCAGAGCAAGTTTGAGCAAGAAATCAGGCAAGGGAAGAAGGAGACCTGCATGGCTGAGCAGGGAGCTTCTGAAAAAGCTCAGGTAGAAGAAGGGAGTTTACAGGATGTGGAAAAGGGGGCTGACGACTTGGGATGAGTACAAGAATGCTGTCAGGGTATGCAGGGATGAAATGAGGAAAGCCAAGGCAGCCTTGGAATTGAACCTGGTGAGGGATGTCAAGGCTAATAGGAAGGGTTTCTTTAAGTATATAGGAGGCAAAAGGAAAACCAAGGAAAATGTGGGCCCGCTCTTGAATGAGACGGATGTTGTGGTGACAGATGATGCAGAGAAGGCAGAGTTGCTGAATGCTTTCTTTGCCTCTGTCTTCACTGCTCAGGCCAGCTCTCGGGAGTCCCAGACTTTGCAGGTAACAGAGAAAGTCTGGAGGACGCATGAATTTCCCCTGGTCAAAGAAGAACAAGTTAGGGATCAGTTAGGTAACCTGGATATTCACAAGTCCATGGGGCCTGATGGGATGCACCCACAAGTGCTGAGGGAGCTAGCGGAAGTCATTGCTGGGCCGCTCGCCATCATCTTTGAAAGGTCCTGGAGAACAGGCTAGGTACCTGAGGACTGGTGGAAAGCCAACATTACTCCAGTCTTCAAAAAGGGCAAGGAGGATGACCCGGGAAACTACAGGCCAGTCAGCCTCACCTCCATCCCTGGGAAGATGATGGAACAGCTTGTTCTGGGCGTCATCTCCAAGCATCTGGAGGAGAAGAAGGTTATCAGAAGTAGTCAACATGGATTCACCAAGGGGAAGTCATGTCTGACTAATGTGATAGCCTTCTATGATGGCGTGACTGGATGGGTGGATGAGGGGAGGGCAGTGGATGTTGTCTACCTTGACTCCAGCAAGGCTTTTGACACTGTCTCCCGCACCATCCTCACAGACAAGCTTAGGAAGTGTGGGTTACATGAATGGACAGCGGGGTGGATTGAACAGTGGCTGACAGATAGAGCTCAGAGGATTGTGATTAGTGGTGCAGACTAGCTGTAGTTCAGTAAGAAGTGGTGTCCCTCAGGGGTCAGTACTGGGTCCAGTCCTGGTCAATATATTCAAAAGTGACCTGGATGAAGGGATGGAGTGCACCATCAGCAAGTTTGCTGATGATACAAAACCGGGAGGGGTGGCTGACACGCCGGAAGGCTGTGCCGCCATACAGCATGACCTGGACAGGCTGGAGAGTTGGGCAGAGAAAAACCTGATGAAATCCAACAAGGGCAAGTGTAGGGTACTGCATCTGGGGAGGAATAACCCCATGCATCAGTACAGGTTGGGGGCTGACCTCCTGGAGAGCAGCTGTGCGGAAAGGGACCTGGGAGTCCTGGTGGACAACCGGATGACCATGAGCCAGCAATGTGCCCTGGTGGCCAAGAAGGCCAATGGCATCCTGGGGTGCATCAAGAAGAGTGTGGCCAGCAGGTCGAGGGAGGTCATCCTCCCCCTCTACTCTGCCCCGGTGAGGCCGCATCTGGAGTACTGTGTCCAGTTCTGGGCTCCCCGGTTCAAGAAGGACAGGGAACTGCTGGAGAGGGTCCAGCAAAGAGCTACAAAGATGATGAGGGGATTGGAGCATCTTTTTTATGAGGAAAGGCTGAGGGACTTTGGTTTTTTTAGTCTAGAGAAAAGATGACTCGGGGGTATCTTATCAATGCTTATAAATACTTAAAGGGAGGGTGCCAGGTAGATGAGAATAGTCTTTTTTCAGTGGTGCGCAGTGATAGGACTAGAGGTAACAGGCACAAACTTGAGCATAGGAAGTTCCATCTTAACATGAGGAGGAACTTTTTTACTTTGTGGGTGGCAGAGCACTGGAACAGGCTGCCCAGAGATGTTGTGGAGTCTCCCACACTGGAGACATTCAAAACCTGCCTGGACGCCGTCCTGTGCAACCTGCTGTAGGTGATCCTGTTGTGGCAGGGGGGTTGGACTAGATGATCTCCAGAGGTCCTTTCCAACCCTGACCATTCTGTGATTCTGTGATTCTGTGATCTGCCTCTGCAGAAGAAAAAAAAAAAAAAGAGTGAAAAAAAGAAAAAAGAAAGGGCAACCTTTTCCCTGGAACAGTTGCTCCATGTGAGTTATCCTGGGTATGTGGCAGTGGGAAGAGTCAGGACGCAGACCTGCTGTGTCTGAACTGATCTGCTCAAAGTCAATTCATTAAAATACGAAGCCTCCTGGCACGTTGGCAACTTCAGTTCATTCCTCATTCAACTCATTCATTACAAATAACCTTTGGAAGAAACACAGTATAATGACATAAAAAAGGAAATATATATATACACTTTATTTTTCATACATATATGGCATGCCTCCCTACTCTGGAGGTGAATACCAAGGGAAGGCTACAAGGTAAGAGCGAAAATGTGAGTAGTCACTATTCACCCAGTGAGGATTTGAGCACCACTTCAAACAGCTAGAATCTCTTGAAATGGATGGGGGCGGTTGCACGCTAGAAGATGGTTTTGCACATAGAAAGGCTGTGGTCCAGCCTATAAACTCTTCTGCAAGCCCTGCTCTCTGCGGCTGTTACGTGCAACGTCCGAACCCTGGTGACAAAGAAATTGCATGAGTGTTTGTGTCCTTCCCATTCACTTATTAATACATTATTTTCCCCCAAGGTTCGTATTCTTGCTGTCTGTTTACCCTCCCACATCGCAGCGGTGTGGCTGGCTGGGATGCGTTTTAGTTGTCCCCTCTGCGGTGGCGGGCAGCGCCCGTTGCCATCCCCGCTTCCCCCTTGGTGCCCACTGGGGGATGCCCTGAGAGCAGCCGGTGGTGGGGGTCGCAGCAGTCAGTGTGGGGCCGGTGGGGGGGGTCCGGCCACACCGCGCTGCTCCCCGCCGCCTGCTCGTTGTAAAATAGCAATGTGTTACAGCGGATGCTCGCTGCCTGCCTCGCACAGTGTTTCTGTTGTAATTACGGGAGAGGCGCGGAGTGAAAACAGTGTGTCTAACAAAGTGCTCGTGTGATGCAGCTGTATCCGCTCTTAATCCTTCATTAATGCCTCATCAAAAGAGTACTGTACTTTCCGTTTGTTTCATTTACCGAAGGTCAGCATACTTGGAAGCTATTGTCATACAGCATTGCAGACTTTTTACATATTTCTCTGGTATTGTTCCAAGCTATCGTATACGCAAATGAGTCAATTGGTATGCAGATTGTCTATCATTAAAACCATTTCAAAATCAGCTTTGTCGTTGGTTTAGCGTTGGAGCTTGCATACCCTCCCTGAATGTAATGTGTTGTTCTTCATGGGTGCGGTGAGGTGGATGTGCCAACCTCACGCGAGATGGGTCCTGGTTTTCATTTTGGCTGAACTTCCACTGAATTCAGGAGAAATTTTCCCCAGGACAAGTCTGCAAGCTGAAGTTCTCTGCTTACACTGCCTTCTCTTTGCAAACCACGTAGGCTACATGTGGCCGTATCAGTGCCTGTGCCTTCCCCTCTTCTCCTCCTCTGTTCGCTGGGTTGTGTTTTGCCTCTGTGTCTGAACGCGTTTATCTAGAAGGCTGCAGAAGTTTTTTGCAGCCACCTTGGAAGACCTGTCAGCCCCGGAGCTGGTCCCAGGTTTCCAGCAGGCAGCTCATCTCCCACAGCTACCAGCACTGCCTGCGCTGGCACCGATGGCACTGAACCCACACCATCATCCATACACACCCAAAGTTCACACACACACAGAGCAGACTGTTCTGCTTTGTTTTTACTATTGAATTTCAGCTTCAAGCAAGAAATGGTGCTTCAAAAAATAAAGGCCACTTGCCTTTTCTATCTGTTATCTCCACACAGTTATTGAGTGTTTCCTCTGGGTTTTTTTTGGCAGTTCGTATTCAGGTATCACAAGCTCTTGGTGCAGAACCTGGATTCACTTGTCTACAAAAAATATTTTAATGACTTCTATGTGAGAAAAAAAGAAGTATTTTTATTTGCAGCTGCATTGTAGATGTGTCAAATGGCATAAAAGTCTCTTCTCTCCTTAACAAGTGAACTATGTAATCATAATCAGAATAAAATGAAAGTAAAAATTTAAAACTACATTTATATAAAAAGATTCAATGACAGGAAATGTTCATTTTAACAATGTGCAATTTATCAGGGGGTTTAAAAGAGCAGGAAATGTAGATATACAATTCTTACCAATAGGAGAGGAGAGCTGAGTTAGGGACCATCTGTACAAACCCAGTATTTACAAGTCTATGGGACCTGATGAGATGCAGCTGAGGGAGCTAAAAGAGCTGGCTGACCTCATTGCAAAGCCACTTTCTATCATGCTTCAAAGATCATGCAGGTCAGGGAGTCCCACGCAAGTAGGAAAGGGCTAAGATTATGTTCATCTACAAAAGGACAAAAAGGAAGATCTGGGAAACTACACCCTGGTCAGGCTCGCTTCCTTCCCTGGGAAAACCATGTATCAAGCCCTCATGAAAGGTATTTCCAGGCAAATGAAGGAGAAGAAGGTGACCAAAAAAAAAAGCCATATAGTGGGTGATAGCCTTCTACAATGAAATAAATTGCTTGGTAGATGAGAGGAGTGCTGTGGAGGATGCTACCTTGATTTTAGCAAGGCGTTTGACATCATCTCCCAAAACATCCTTGCTGACAAGCTGGAAAGTTATGGACTGGACAGATGGACTAGAAGATGGATAGAAAACTGTCTGTCTGAACTGCTGTGATCAAACTGACTTTTAATGGTTCAAAGTCAAACAGGCTTTGAACTCGTAAGTGGAGTTCCTCAGGAGTCAACACTGGATTCAACACTAGCCAAAGTTTTCATAAACAGTATGGATGAACAAGTTTAAACACACCCTTGCCAAGACTGCAGATGACATCAAACTGGAAAAACACCACCATACAGATAGACCTCAACTATCTGCAAGACTGGGCCAACAAGAGTTGCATCAGATTTAAGAACAATAAATTTAAAGCTCTGCACCTGACAGAATAATCCCAAGCAACAGTACAGGTAGGAATCTGACTGGCTGAAAAGCAGCTCTGCTGAAAGGACCTTGGGGGAAGCAAGCTGAACAAGAGGCAGCAGTGTGCCCTGGCAGCAAAGGCAGCAAACAGCCTCCTGGGCTGTGTCACCAAGCACGCAGTCAGCCATTCCAGGGATGTGATTATTCCACTCCTGTTGGTACCTGGAATATTGTGTCCAGTTTCAGTCCCACTAGTTCAAGAACAACATTGAAAAACTGGGGAGGGTCCATTCGATGGCCACAAAGATGATGAGAGAGCTGGAGAACCTCATATGAAAGAACATTGAAAGAACTGAGTTTTCTCAGCCTAGAGAAGGGAAAGCTCAGGGGAGAACTAATCACAGTCTTCCAATACCTAAAACAGACTTACAGAGAAGGTGGAGGTGTTCTTTTAACAGGGATGCACAGTGATGGGATGAGAAGCAGTGGGTACAAGTTGCTTCAGGGGAAATGCTGTATGGATACAAGAAAGAAGCCTTCACTGTGAGAAAAAATTAAACATTTGAAATAGATTGGCCAGACACATGGTAGAATATCCCTCACTGGAAATACCCAAGACACATCTTGTCAGGGCCCTGAAAGACTTACCCAAAGGCTTGGCTTTCATCAGAGGGTTGGAGCGGATGATCTAAATAACTCTCTTCGAACCCAGACTTTTCCATAATTTCTATGGTTTCTACTACAGTAATGACAAAGTAGAATGTAAACTATGCAAAAAATCTAAGTTAGGCAAATAACAGCCACTGAAAGTACCATCTGAGGTGACTTAATGGAAATACACTCTTGTAATTGGAAACCACTTCCTCACATCCCCTGAAGAAGTGCAGCATGAAGGACAAGGCTATGTGCCCACATGCACTAGTCCAGACACCCATTCACCATAGAGAACCTGTCTGGAGAGATTCTCTTTTCATTCCTTTGGGGAGAAATTAATCAAAATGGGCACATGTTCGTAAAATACTGTGAAGGCTGAAGAAGTCATCACTCATTAAGCTACGAATAATACCATACAATAATCCCATAAACTTGGGATGTTTTGGTCAGTGAGAAAGTATTGGCTGGTCACAGTAATTCTGACACTACACAGAGTAGAAGCTGTGCAAGTGATTTGCCCTCTGTGGTGTTGAATAGCAAGGTCACCCGTGTCTCGATGTCCCAGCTTCTTTTCCAGCTGCGTGCGTTGCTTCCCACACTCTCTGTTGCTTGCAGAATAGGCAGTACCACGTGGCCCTATAGCACTGAGGACATGTTATGTCAGATGTCAGACCTTTGTAGTTCTTGCTTTTTGACCTCATACACAGACCCATTTCTCATCACAAGGTTGCCTTTTGCTTACACTCCCAAATACCCACTTGAGAATTATTTACAGGGAGTTTTGTGCCATCTTGCCATTCTATTGCAAGCATTTTCATTGGTAATAACTACCGCGTGCCCTTGCAGTTTCATTAAGTAACCTATTTTAGGATTTGCTTCTCTGTCACAGGGGTCTTCTAGATGTACAAGAGACCCATGACATACCTCATACTCATCCCTGCTGCTGTCAGTGTCCATACTTGTGTCATTATGCTATTCCTGCAACTGAGGAAACCAGTACACCATTCCAGGACCACCAATTTATTCATAGGTATTCTAAAACATCCTCAATATGACACGATGTGAAGGTGCAGTCTCCCCAATTTCAGTGTCGCAAAGGCATGTTTAATGCTGTACAATTTACTAAAGTAAATTTGTGTTGGGAATAATTTCTGTACTTATTTGCCTTGGGGTAATTCCACAGTAAAGTAATAAAAAGCTTTTTATTTGATAAAATAAAAATTTACTTTTAAATATTTTATTTTTTATATTATGAGATTTAGCTTAAAATGTTCTCTTAAGACACTCAAAGAGCAAATTCTGAAGATATAAAAGAAAAACATTCTGAAACGCCAGCTGAAAGGATGGAGGAGTTACTGTAGGAACTGGGGAAAATGCGATGGGTCTATTTCAGTCTGTGTAAACTGTTAAGGCGTGTAAACTGTTAAGGCATGTAAACCTGAGTTATAGAAGCATGTATGGATAAACTGCTTATGCAGTGGGAAAGGATAGATCGTAGCCACGCTGCAATGACACTCTATGTCACACTGTGTTTGCTGGCAAGCCGCAGAGCTGGTCCAGGGCCTCTTCTACCAGTTCCAGTCCAAGCTGAGCCCCAGAGGCTGTTGCTCCCCCAGTTTTACTGTTACTGCTCAGAGTTGTGCTCTGCAGACATTGGTATCCAGATGTCAGGGACTGGTGAGTGTCCTCAGCTCATGCATGAGCCCTGCCTGCAGATGGGCAAGTTCAAGGCAGGAATGATGTTGAAAGCAATACTGGCTGCCCTTTCCTAATGCAGGAAATCAGGTCAAGCTGCTGACTCTACGGGTGTTGCTATCGGCGCTTAATTTTCAGTCTGCAAACTGTCATATGCCCCCTCACTGAAGTGTTCAAAGTCAGGCTGGGCAGGGCTTTGAGCAACCTGGTCTAGTGAGAGATGTCCTTTCCATGGCAGGGGGATCGGACGAGATGAACTTTGAAGGTCACTTCCAATCCAAACCCTCCTGTGCTTCTACAATTGTGATGGGACGAATATGGCTGTTGATGGTGCTTACACTGAAGTGCACAGGGAACTTACCAGCTGTCACAGGACAAGCAGCCTTCCAGTTGCCCAATGGGAGAATGACCTGGGGCCTCGGAGAAGATGCACAGCCAGGTTTGGGTTGCTGAGACTGGCAGACTTTGCCTAGCCTGCAGGCAGTCTCTCAGTCTGAACTGGAGCGAGCCAGGCTGGCCCAGCCCCCTTCTTTTCCACTACCTCCGAGGACATCCATCAACACATCAGAGCAGGATGCTACCTGTGCACCTGCACTGTGTGGTCCGGGTCCGCCTGCCGTGTCAGAGACGTGTGATCCCCTACTGCTTTTCTGCTTTCATCTGCTTTTGCGTTTGCAAGGACCTTCATAATTCTCAGATGTGTAGTCACCAGCAAGCAGTGGTTGCTAGAAGGAATTGTCCCACCCATTGCCCCAGTGTGAGGATCCGGTACAAGCAAGAGAGACAGCACACAGAGCCAGGAGCTGGCTCGCCAGCCTGGGTCCTGTTGCACGTCCTGTCCCCGTGCAGGTTACCCTTGCTCTCCTCTTAGCTTCTAGCCTTGTCCCTGGGAAATGAGAGCATTTAAGACCTGACAAAGTTAAGGGAAATATAAGCTCATGGTACAACTGAAGAAAACTTGATCTACATTTTAGCAAGCATGGAATTACAGCAGTTCTTAACTGCTGAAACCTACTGCCAACAAGACATATTTTTCCATCATGGCTTCCAAAGAGCGAAGTCAAAATAATAAGCACCAAGTCATTTTCCACTATTTTCAACTATTTCTTCTTTCAAGATTTACTGATGCAAGTCAAACGTTCCTATCACATGATTTTTCAATGGCTTTTTTTTTTTTTTTCTCAGATTGGAATAAATCTGTTAAAATAGAACCCCAATCCAGATGGTACTAAAATATTGACTCTTAGTTGCAGAGAGACTGCCTCCATCACTTGTTGGTGTCTGGGGGAGAGATGTCACTGCTTGACATCACTGTTTGTGGTGCAGGTGGTGGTTATAAAGCCCCAGGGGATGGTTTGCTAATGTCCTTTAAAAGCAAAGTTTAGCCCAGCCTTGGAGCCTGATTTGTGGCCTACTGCAGCTACATGGACTGGTGGTTATTTATCCCCTTCTCTGTTTGATTTAAGAGCAATATATGCTTTCCCAGCAGACTGGATACTACATACTGGTTTTAAAGGGTACTTGCAGAATTGCACAAGTAGTTTTGTCTTTTGATTTGTGTTTTAAAGCATCATTGCATAAAGTGAAATGATGATTTGTGTTCTGACAGAACTCTCTGCCCTGATGTCAGTTAAATTCACCCCAGACAAAATCTTTTCAAATGAATCTTCCTGTTAGAGAAAATAGCAGTAAGGGCATGGGATGCCTCATGGTGCACTTTGATGGAAACTTCAGCAGTGGATGGATACTGAATGTTAGCAAAGCAGCTGCAGTTAAGTCTGAAAAAGGAGGAGAAAGAACTAGGGTAATCTACCCCCTCTGCTCCGTTTCCCCTTGACAGGCCTGAGAAGAGAGATCTACCCTCTGGTTCTCGGGGCATTTTGAAGAACAGGAAGAACACCTTCTCTGTTGCCCACCAGCACCCTTTACCTCCCTATGACAGGGAGAAGGAAGAGGCTGCTGGGACCTTCTACTAGCTCTGCCTAATCCTAAATAAAAGCAATTAGATTACTTCAGTGCAAGGATCAGCAGCACCCAAACACACACTGAAAAATGTCAATTTATGATTTTCAGCTCCAATACGGCAACCCAGGTGAAGTTTCAGTAAGACTCCAGAGCCCTATCGTAATGTTACGGACCCTCTGCTCCTCAACATCTCTTGCCCACTCTGGCGTCCAACCTCATTGCAGGTTTTCAGCTGCGGTATCCAAGCAGAGTGGTCACCAGAGACACCATCTGGTCAGTGTGGAAAATAGTCATCTCCAAGTGCAACTCCCCACAAATAAAATACTAAAGTTATTCATCTTCCTTCTGTTTCCAAGGTCTTTCTGCTTGAAATATTCCTCACATTTCACTAGGCAGAATATTTCCCAAGGTCATCCAGTCAAGACTGCTTGCATGCTGGCATGTAGACTAATGAGCAAAATGAGTTGGTGAACTTCAGTTTGCTCTTCCTGCCCATCTCTGTGCTATGTACGGTTGTGTGGTTAAACTGAGTCTTACCTAATAGAAAAGGGGTATCATTTTGGCCTTGTGGTCCTATATTTCTTAGTTTAGTGAAAAACAGCTATCCTCATACTGGTTTTGAGACCTTGCTTTGGGGTTTATAGTTGGGTTTTAATCAGCTGAAAGACAGCAAACATTTTTCTATTGCTATATGACCTCAGCTACAGAAATACCAGGGCAGATTTTGTTGTTGTCATTGAGTCATTTAGAATACAAGGAAAAACTCCAGTAAGGCAAGACGTGAGAATTCAGAATGAGACAGTGCACAAAACTGATGGTCTATTTGCTGCATTAATTTCGAAATCCAGCTGTGCAAATTTGGTTTGAGAATTCATCAAACAGACCCTAAGAAAACACTTTACAAATTAAAGCTCACTAATGGGTCTAGCTGAGCAATATTTTTTCAGCTGAAATGTATTCTCCAGAACAAAGAAAGTTAAGTAAGTGCAGTAATGCTCTTATAATAATAATAATGCAGTAAAAGCATATGATACATGATTCCCTCATGCAGCACATCTTCAGTGGGAAGCCTACAGGTTTTAGTTTGTCGGTAGCAGACTACGGAGAGATGGGCAGGAAGAGTATTTTTTGGACAGGGGGAAGAGGAGCCCAGTGGAAATGCTGCTTATCCCAGAAGTCTCTCTCTACTGCATTGGGATGTCTTTGTTTATACTCCTTTTTTTTTCCCCATAGAGATCCATTTTGATGCTGATTTTTGGATGGCAAAGTAATATGGTGTGTTGGACACAAATGGCAAGGAGATGGCAGCAGGGGGCTGCAGGGGTGGCCTCTGTGAGGGCGCTGCTCCATGCCAGGCACAGCCATTTCCAGCCATCTCACGCTGGCCACAGCTGAGCCCATCAGTGAGGCTGATGGTGCACTGATGATAATCATAGAATTATAGAATCTTCTAGGTTGGAAGGGACCTTTAAGATCATCAAGTCCAACAGTCAGCCTAACACTGCCAAGTCAACCACTAAACCATGTCCCTAAGCACGACATCTACATGTCTTTTAAACACGTTCAGGGATGGTGATTCAACCACTTCCCTGGGCAGTCTGTTCCAATGTTTGATAACCCTTTCTGTGAAGAAACTTTTCCTAATATCCATCCTAAACCTCCCCTGGTGCTACCTGAGGCTGTTTCCTCTTGTCCTATCGCTTGTTACTTGGGAGAAGAGACTGACCCCCACCTCGCTACAACCTCCTTTCAAGTAGTTCTAGAGAGCGATAAGGTCTCCCCTCACCCTCCTTTTCTCCAGACTGAACACCCCCAGTTCCCTCAGCCGCTCCTCATAAGACTTGTTCTCCAGAACCCTCACCAGCTTTGTTTCCCTTCTCTGGACTCCCTCCTGAATCTCAATAATATATTTAAGAAAGGGCAAAAAACACTGAAAAGGCAGAGGAGTAAAAAAAAAATAAATTGGGAAACAGCAGTGCAAACACCAAGGTCAGAGAAGGAGGAGGAGGAGGTGCTCCAGGCACCAGGGCAGATATCCACACTGCAGCCCGTGGAGGGAGGATCCCACACTTAAGCAGGTGGATATTCCTGAAGGAAGCTGCAGCCCATGGAGAGCCCCTGCTCTAGCAGAAGAAAGATGTGGTAGGAAAGGAGTGGCAGAGAGAAACCACTACATACTGACCATGAACAGCCCCCTTGCACCGCTCGCTGCCTCGCTGGAGGGACTGAGTGTATAATCTGCAGTGGTAGCAAGGAAAGGAGGAGAGGAGTCTAAAGTAAAAGGGTGAACTTGACCATAGGAAAGGGGGAAGGAAAGGTGCTGTTTTAATGCTCGTCTTTTTGTTTCTCACTACCCGATTCAGTAATTAAATATATATTTTGATTGATGATAAAACAATTTTCCCCAACTCGATCTTGTTTTGCCTGCGGCAGTAATTGGCAAATGATCTCCCAGCTTTATCTTGTCCCATGAGCTTCCTCATTTCTATTCTTCCTATTTGCTCCCCCTCCATCCTGCTGAGGGGGTGTGTGAGCAAGTGGCTGGGTGGGAGTCTGGTTGTTAGCCGTGGCCATCCCACCACGTATGGCTATTACAGTGGAATTAGCCTAACAGATGCAAACAATTTTTTTTTTCTGTGAGCCAGAGTCAGCGTCTCAACTTCCATACATAGGGATTATTTCTGAGGATGCATAATTCAGCAGGGAAGATCCTGCAAAACAGAGAGTCCTTTAGGTTTGAGTTGTTGCAAACTCTTAAGGATAGTAGTTATTCTTTAAGAAATACATCAACCCAAGAAAAAGAGTACTATAAGGTCTCTCACTTCTTTCACTTTTAAAAAGTGTTGAAATGGGGAAAGAAGGCAATGCCAAAATAGCAGATGACATAGAAAGGAACAAGAAAGCAGGAAAGAAGAGATATAGAAAGAAGAATAAATTAACATAAAAGTGGAAAGGAGGGAGTTTGTTACTGTAGTCTCTGGATTTGCAAAGCAAGGGTAATGCTTTGTTGAAGGAATGGAAGTTTTACCAAACTAGGTAGGAAAAGAATGTTATTTCCTTATTTAAAACTGTCCAAAAATGCTTTAAGGGCCAAATGTGGGCCACAGGTAATTATGGCTTCATGTGGTCTGTGTGAATACAAGGAGGGAAGACGAGAAACTTATCCTTTAGGCTGATGTTGGCATAGGAACATACACGTGTAGACTGCCCATGGAAAAATTTAACAGCTGTGATGTGTAATCATTAAAGTAATTCAGTGTTGGGTGGGTCTTCCAGTGGGAGTGGTGGGGAGAAATGGCATTCACTGCTCTGAGGGTCAAGCTCATAGAATCATAAAACCATAGAATATCTCAAGTTGAAGGGACCCATAAGGACCACCGAGTCCAACACCCTGCTCCTCACAGGACTACTTAAAACTAAACCATATGACTAAAAGCATTGTCCAGATGCTCCTTAAACTCTGAGTCCACTGATGGAAGAATGGCAGTAGCAATAGGGTGGATGCACCAGCAAGTTCTTTCCTCCCGTGCCCTTCCAGTCTAGATGATAAGGCAGCAGCTTTGAGCCCAGACCCATGCTCCAGAGCCCAGACTGTGTGTGCAGAGATAAAAACTATTAAAAACAACAGCAAATTTAAATTGTTCACAAAACTTGGCAAGTATCTCTTGAATGTTGAAATTACAGCTCTGCAAATCAGTGCTTACTCAGGGCCCAGTTCCTCACTGTTAAGCAGGAAGGCTTTTAGCACCTTACAGAGGAAAGAGGTATGCCAGAAGACAGCGGTGATTTCCCTTCTGTTTGACCCTCTCTGCAACTGCTTGGATAGGCTGTAAGGACAAGAGGGAACGTGGCTCTATCTCACTGAATCAGATCATTAAAACAGTCAAAACTGTCACAGCCATAAAACGGTTCTTGATACAGTCTAAAGAGAGGGTCCACAACACATTAATTTGCAATGACTTGGAAGTTCCCTTTGTTGCTACTGAAATCAAGAAAATGTTGCTGTTCCAGGATTTTCACTCCTTCAGAGACACTAACAAAGTGCAAAAGAAAATTTCCTGTCAATGTCAAGACAGATTACACAACATTACACAAGAATGTAAAACACTGTGAGATTATCAGCAATGCAAGATCTCCCCCTCTAACATATGGATTGCATGATTTCCTCCAGGCAGGAGGAACACGAAAGCTGTAGATCATAAAGATGTATGAAAACACCATATAAGAGCCTCTGTGGCAGTCTCCGGTTTCATATTGGTTGGGACATTGTTGACTTCAGTAGTTACTTCACTGATGGAGAAAACAGTCAGTTGATTCCGTGCACATAATTCTGTATTAGATGGTTGATATTAGCAATTAAGTGCTTATACTTATAGTATTCGCCACTGAATTCTGGAGGGAAACATAAATTGTTAACAATAGTCTACTGAGATCTTTGCTCTAAAGAATTGTGTTTTTTTAATTGGCCTCTTAATTCATACCAGTGAGCGTCCTTTTCTGAAACTTTTTTATTATGGTGAATATTAACTGACACTGCCTATAGAAGAAAAGAATCAAAAGCAGAAGGGCACAGACAAAACTCAGGAATATAAGCAAGAGAGGATGTGATTGCTTTACAAAATGCAAGTCAACAATAACTGCAGTCAACTATCTGTGACTGCCAGCAGAGGAATCCTAAGGCAATGGTATGGACTCAGCAGGTTCAGAAGAGCAGCCTGCTCATGAGACATCCTACACTAACCCAACATCAAAAACAAATGATGAGAAGACCAGAACTTCTGCAATTCTGCTGTACCCCAAAACCATGAGCAACTTTCACAAATACCTATTATCCACAGCTGCTGTTCAGAAGTGAAAACTTACAAGAACCACCGTGCCTGCCTCACAGCAGTGAAATTGCAATCTCACTTGATCATTTCAGTATTAGTCATTCTGTACCACGAGAGCTCAGCATCCATAATTTTACCTGGTGTGATTGCGGCATGGTCCTACAATTGCTGAAAGTTAAGTTTTCTTTTTTAATCATACTAATGAAAAAAAAAAAAGTTTTTCTGTTAGGCTTGGGTACTTGCTGATACTAGAACTGATTGCATATTAAGACCATCTTAAGTAACAGTGAGGAATGAGCTAACTAAAGCTCCCTTTTCCTCTCCAAAATAAACATGTCTGACTAAAATGGAGCACACTCTTGGTGGCTGCGTATTTGGGTCCACCAGCGTAGAACTTGTTGCAAGCATTTGCTCTATGAGATCAGTTGGCAGAGAATAAATGTTTGAGGCTCCAGACGCACTTCTGCAACAGTTACAGTAGCACATACAGAGACCATTAAATTATTTAAACATGCCTGTAAATTAATATTGAGTTTTTACAAATGGCCAGAGCTGATGCGGCAATACAATTACTGTAACAGTGCTACACAGAAGGTGCCTGTACTGGAGAGTGAGCCAGTCACCAGCCCTTCAGGATGTTTGCCAGAGGTCTGTAAATGCACTTTGATTTCCAGAGGCAACTTACTTTGGCAATTCTTTAAACCAGAGTCCTCTGAATCCTTCAGCTTTCCCTTTGCGCACAAAACAACACTTGCCTCATGGACCAAATCTTCTTTTGGCTGAAAAGATGCCTGCAAGTGGTCCCATGAAGCTGCACTGGCAGGTCCCTTAAAAGGAATGGAAATAAAAACTTTACATGTTTTCTTTCACTGGAGTGAAGGATTCAATCCCTTAAACATGTCTGAACTCATAACTGTTGGTGAAGCCAGAGAGTTGCTGAAATGGCTTAATAAAAACGCAGGGGTTTAGTTAGCTGGGAGAGAAGAGTGAGAAGGAGGAGGCAAAAAGACTGACTTCTGGTTTAAAGGAGAACCATAGCTCTAATTATAGCTAAAAGGAACATAACTAGACCCCAGAAGAGAAGGGTAAGACTTTCTGACGTCCATCCCCAAGTCTCAGCTAAAAGGCTCAGGGAA
Source organism: Pluvialis apricaria (assembly GCA_017639485.1). Classification (NCBI taxonomy): domain Eukaryota; kingdom Metazoa; phylum Chordata; class Aves; order Charadriiformes; family Charadriidae; genus Pluvialis; species Pluvialis apricaria. Next base: position 67,742,655 of record CM030007.1, read on the forward strand.
ACACCAAGCAAGTCCCAGGAGCTCATGGCAGGAGATCTCTAAGGAGGAGGGGAAGAGCAGAGGGCTGTACTGCTGCCAGGGGGAGCACATGGCACTTCAGTTAAAGCCAGCCCAATGAACCGAAGAGCAGGCAAAACAGAGGGAAGGGAGTGGGAGAAAAGACAAGACAAGCTCTTCATTAAATTAGCACAACACTTGCAAGTGGCACGGAAAGACACAACAGTTTGGTATTGCAGGTGTCCATCCTCTTCATAGGTCACAATTAGTTTTAACAAATACATTGTCATAATGGAAGTTTCTGTTGCAAAACTTGGAGATTTACATTCTATCTTGCTAAAAATAACCGCTTCCAAGCAAAGATCAGAATCTCAGCAGAGTTTACCTAAGTCCGGACAGAACTCAGCCATCCCGTAACGCAGGTGTCCTACGGGCAGAGTGAGCAAGCTGAGGTAGGGCAGGTCCCTCTCCTGGTAGTAAAACTGCTTACTTAACTTCAACCTTAACCTCTGACTGCTTCAGAAGCCTAATGCCAATTTAGCCTAAGTTTATACCATGCCGACCTTTGCATCATCAGGGAGCTGCTCCTCCCTGGCCTCAATCAGCTTCTCGGTGCTGAGAGATCACCCTCCACAGCAAAACGACAGACAAATCAAATGGACCGGCCGTGTAAATTGCAGGTCGTACCACCCAGATCTTCTGGGGAAAAATACAGGGCAGGTTATATTGGAGCTGGGAGGAGGCAAGACAGTGTCTTTGCTCCAACTATAGAATCTGCAAAGTCTTGGTCAGAGGATTTGTTTCAAGGGATTGGCGGCCTGCTAAGAAGTTAATCTGCCCCTTTTGATTTCGATTTAAAAGGCTTCCTCTTGAGAGTGATAGGTCTAATTGTCCAGAAAGAAAATGACATCATGGCTGAATCCCCATCTCCTTCACCCTCTGCCACCCCCTTTCCCAGGACTCGCTCACCACCTGAACTTTTGTTCTCTACAGGTCCATCTTACACCACACAGTGCAACTGAAATGTCTGTGTCCATCCCACCTGGGAAAGGCAGGTTACTCTGCAGGACAACCTACCGGGGAGCACTGCTTCCACCATCAGCAGTGTCTGGATATCCAGAGGGCAAATCTCTTAGTCTGGACCCACAGGTTTGAAGCATCGTCCCAAGAGTTCACCTCCATCCCGACCCACAGCAGCCTCGGCTGCGTGGCCTGGCAGGTGCCTCTGCTTCCCAGGGGTTCAAACAGAGTAAGGAAAAGGGCAAAAAAAAGGCCACAGACTTAGTTTATTTGAGGGCAATTGTTAATTAATGAATTGTATGCCGCTGTAATTATAGTTAATACTAGTACCAAAGCCTTGTAATGGGTTTGTTTGCTAGAGAGATCTGTAAACGAACCGGGCTCCAAACTGGAGGCTTCTCCTTGCTTACTCTGCACAAAAATTAGTGTCTTTCAATTGAAAAAGGCAAAAACAGTGTTTGAAAGATAGCTTATTTTTCTTTTTTTAAGCTTGTACTTCTGGTACTTAATATATGGATACTTCAATTACCTGATATAATGACATCCTTGCAAACAAAAAAAAGGATTTCCCCCCCAATATCTGGACATCAGTATACAAATATTTACAACAGAAAATTAGACAAAGAAAGAGAAATAAAGTAGCCTTGATTACACAAGCCATTTTCTTCCTGACAGAAGATTTTAAAAATGAACTACACTTTCCTTTGACAGTATTGAGGTTTTAACTTCAGTTCTTAGGATATTTCATGCACAATAAGGTCACTCCTGCTCTGCTTCTACCATTTGCTCCTGTGCAGTAGCTGTAGAATTTGCCTATTAAACGACTTTTATTTGTAATATTAACCTTGAAAACAAACACAGAAAAATGTGCAAGTTTATAATGAATATATCACAGTACTGAAAATGAGCATAACTGCATATTTTATATAGCTTCTTAACAAGAATATTAGGTCTGAGTCCAAAACTCTTGGCTTTAACCAAAGTGATTTCAAATAGAAAAAGTATATATAGAAAAAGAATCCTATTTTCTTGTTAAAAAAGGAAAGGGTGCTTTCTTAAACAAAAGAACATGTGATTTCCTGGACACAGACCCAAGTTATAGTGAGGAGAGCTCAGAAAGCTTCAAATTAAGTATTGCATTCATTAAGGATGATTTAAGAAGTCTATTGGAAGAGGTTCAATCAGCCCGTTTAGAAACATCAGTGTAAAAAACCCTACTTTTTTGCTTTCTGCTATACAGTGTCACACAATCACATGACTGAAAACATGTTGCCTGCAGAAATGGTAGACAGTGATCACGCACAATTTGGTTGTATTATGTCAACACTGATTGCCTTGTCCAACAAGAGGTTCAACATCCTTCGGATACCGGAGGTGCAGTCCTTAGCGGTTGTTTCACATATGTGAGCTTCATCTGCTTCTAGTGCCCAAGGATACACGAAGCCTTGGCTCTCTTGCTTTATAATGTTCATTGAAGTCCCATCAAAGCCAAGAAACTGAAGGCTTTTGTCAGACTTGGTTGTCAGCAGTTTCATCTTCAAACAGGAGACTTCACCTTGTTTCCACATTGCATCTATGGTGCAGGCCAGGCCAGCATTAGACCACTGCTTGCTTCAAAAATACGTATTTAATGTAGGTTATACAGCAGCAAGCAGCACCCAGAACAGCAGAGCATCTGCCCAGTAGGGCACTTGGTGCTGCTGACCCAACCAGCTTCTACCAGTTTAGAGCAAAACCCAACTACAGCCTAATTATTGCTAACAACTCTTAAAAAATGTGGCCCAACTTTTACCAGACAGGAAGAAGTGCAATATTTTGATCCAGATGGCAAATTTCTCACGGATTTAAAGTCCCCATGTCAAAGTCCAGGATCACTAAGGCCTCCAACGTTGGTCACAAGTATTTTTTATGTGGGCACACTGTTCTCTTTTGCATCAGACCTGAACATGAAGCACTGAGCTCCTGTTGACAATGCAGCAGTCCATTCAGCGAGGCTGTAGCTTAGGCAGGTGGAAACTGGAATCCTTAATCACAGAATCTCCTAGACTGGAAAAGACCTGTAAGATCATCTAGTCCAACCATTAACCTAACACTGACAAGCCCACCACTAAACCACATCCCTAAGCACTGTATCTACACGACCCTTAAATACCTCCAGGGATGGGGACTCCACCACTGCCCTGCGTAATGCATTCCAATGCCTGATGAGTTAATGATGGAAACGGCTACAATATAATTAAAAATACATGGCTGTTACGAGCCCCAACCTTATCTTAGAAAGCCACAGTACACAAATAGCACACATTAATACAGAAGTTACACTTTGTCTGCACTTTGAATCAGAATTCATAGCCCATATAAAAACAGCGAAGGATCCTGGACTATGAGGCCAGAGCTGAAAATGTGTCATTTGCAATTCTCCGCTGTCCTCTAAAGGCTGTTTTAGGAATTTCAGCCTCGGAGTATGAGCAGCAAATTGCTTCTGCGCTATGTCCATGTTATAAAGCGCAAGCCAGCAAGCTGAAGAAAAGCAGGTTTATGCAGAGCTTCATCTGGAGTTCTACAAGCCGCTACAAGAGGTCGGTCTGACCAGAGACACAGAGAGACCACGGCTGTGGGGTGTGTGACATTGCTCTGGCAGCATCACCGTCTCTGGCAAGGGATGGGATCAGCAGGATTTCTATTATTCTGCATCCTGATAACAGTTCACACTGCTGCTGAGGCTTGGAAGTCCCTCAGCCTGTCCAGCCGCCTGCTGCAAATAGTAACACGCATCCAAATTAGCTTGCCAGGATGACCTTAAAAATTTGATCTTGTTTAGTACCTACCTATGCCTTTATAAGGTGCTCTTGAGGAGTTCTTTATTTATAACGGAGAAAGGTCAAGCCTTGAAATAAGCCTAGAATTATATAATTGCCCATTAAGAAACCACATAGTTTGAGTCAAAAGCGCCTGTAAACTTCTTCTAACGCAGCTGTTTCTTCTGAGTCACTTACAGTATTGCCCTTTAACCATCTTAATTAAGGAAACAGTAACATTTATTCTTGTCTTATATTTCCTGGCTACCATCCAATTACTCTTTTTGTAAGTATTTCCTATTCTGTTATTAATGTCTGTTTTGCTCTTTTGGTTTGCAGGAGCTTCGATTTATTTTAATTTCCAAAAGTTGTTGTCTGTGAAATATTGGAATCTGTGCACATGCACTAGCTCTGGGGTAAGTCTGGATCTGACAGGTACCGTTCTTGTGCTGCTCCACCTCTCACAGCTGCTTTGCCACTTTTTCTCTTAGAAGATGGGATGTCTTACTAGTAAAGGTGTCTCTTCACAATGCCAAACCTATTTTTTGTTTGTTTCTTTGGTGGTTTTGAAAAATGCATATCTGCTTCTTTTGCCCACGGGGGCTTATAGAGTAGATCTAATCAACTAATTGCTCCTGTGGGCAATGAGTTTACCTGCTTGACAGAAATACAAAAGGCTTGCAGTATATTGCTTGTGAAGCCTTTACTGCGTAATGCTGGAGTACAAAGGCAATCTGAGCGCAGGGCTCTTCAGCGTCTGAATGCTGTTGGGAGAGTGCCCTGGGCAATTCAGAGGGGGTGTTTGTGTAATGCTGCTGTTATGATTATTTGTTCATTTATGGCTTTCTGAAGGATCCACCTTTCTTGCAACTCTTGACTAACTTGGTCTAGTGCGAGGTGTCCCTGCCCATGGCAGGGGGGTTGGAACTTGACGATCTTCAAGGTCCCTTCCAACCTAAACCATTCTATGGTTCTATGAGCTTCGTCTGTCAAGAACTGTATTTATAATGTCCTTTTAAACACTCTTTCCCAAATGTATCAAGGATCCCAGAACTCCCCATGACCTCTGAAAGGGAGAAATGAGGCTGGTGGGAAGGGAAACCAAGGCGAAAGGGAAGTTGTGAGATAACTTATTTTCAGAATGCATCCGTCTTCTGTATTTCTCAGTCTTCTTTTTAAATAAGAATGATAAGAGGTTTAGGTAGTAAAGGGACTACACATTTCCTCTTCAGTTGTTCTGGGAAATGCTAGTCTCCAATGGTTCTTGCAGCGAAGTTGCAAATGGTTCCGGTAGAAGCGCAGCGCTTGTTTTGTCTGCAGCGCTCAGGAGACCCATTTTCTGTAGCATCTAAAGCCCTGTCTGCCAGTTCGGAGAGAAACACTGTTGGCTCATCCATCCCCTTGTAGCTGCGACATCTGTATTCTGTCTTTTTCCTTAGCAAATAAAATGACATAACAATTATATTCATAGCGGTCTACTGACGCTTTTATTAATTATGTGCATATATTATGTACATACATATATACATACACAAAGAGCATAAATTTATACTGCGTTAGTCTCTTTTACAGGATAAGAAACAAAATACTTCCGTTTACTTGTGGATGTTTTAACAACCTGGATCACAGCTGTCAAAAATGTATTCTGTTTTTGTCTTAAACTTCAGCTGCATTAATAAAGTCACAATGAGTGGGAATTCTCCTGTTTTTCTCATTTATCAAATGCTATTTTCACCCCACATTTTATATTCTCTTTATGCTTTCTCTTCTCCACTAAATGGTGCAATTTTACCTCTATCCATCTAATGGTTAAATTGTTTGTTTTCTAGAGTTCTATTTTCTTCATTTTCTGCCCATTATAATATGCTCCAATTCTTATTTTTACACACAAGCTTGTTACCCGAAAGTTCCCGTTTGCCTTTTCAGTTGCTGTTGTAAGCCTGTCTGTAATTTCCCTCTGTTTCTTTACGCCCTTCAGCACCGTTCATTAGAAACAAGAGATAAAACTCAGTACAAACACTCTTTTAAAGACTGAACGCACAGTCTTGTAAGGAAGCAAAGCAGAAGACTGTGTTCATTGCCTCTCTCTTGGCAATTTTTGGAAAAACTTTAAAGAGCCATGAAGTGGCCTTGACTAGTTTTGGGAATGTTCATACTGTAGAAGCGAGAGGGATCCCAGATGCCTAACTACCTTGTCCTTGTGGGTGTATTACAAATGTAAGTAACTGGTTTTCATTCTGCACGGCACTGGAAGATTCCATACATGGGGTAATCACCTTGTGACAGCTTTTTCCTATCATACTTTTAATATTCAGACCTATGGCAACAACCACTGCAATTGCATTTCCCATGCTCAAACATTTAGCTAATTTAATCGCTGTTCTGATAATTTCTGGAGGAAAACATTTGACAGAATTTGTTCCACAAAGACCTAAAGTAAATTAACTGCACAGTGATAGAAATTTCACCACCTACACTCCTCAGATTTTAATTTTTTTTATGTTTTTCTTTCTCTACTCTTTCCTGAGTATCTCTTCGGTCACCATTTGCTGTCTTTCAGGATCCCTGCTCTCTTCTCCTCTGCCCTTCTCTCCTTTTGCAAGCCCCCATCCATCCCCTCAGTTTCTTTACCTTCGGCGACCTCTGTGTTGTCTCCAACCCACTACACCTCTGCCCGTCTCTGTCCTTTCACCTGCACTTCAGTCTTTATTTCCACTCAATGTGGAGCTCAGGTTTTGGCCCAATGATTTTATGAGAGAACGTTCAATATTGGGTAGTTAAAATATACTGGCAAAAAGCTAACTTTGGAATGAAAGGAAGGAAAACATATACTGACTGAGACACATTCGCTGCTCTTCTGGTGAAGTACAGTAAGTATCAAGTTAACCCTCACGAGTGATTCTGATGCCTTGAAGACTGCATTGCTCCAAGCTAACATAAAATAGTTAAAACACATTTTGTCAGGGAGCCCGACTTAATAGTTTAGAGAGACCGAGTGGTTCGTATGTTAAATTTGTAGCATTCCCTGTCAACACAAAACTAATGTATGTTCATTATATTTTAAAATTGCAGTTCAGCAAGCCCTCAGAAAGACAAATGACTAGTTAAATCAATGGGTGCAGAGCTTTTACACTCTGAACTAATACAGATAGAAAGAGAATTTCTTACTTTGGGTGTCTGTTGTTATCCTTGGCTCTGTAAGTAATTTTGGTTTGTTAAATTGGATAGAACAGGTGAGAGTTACAAAGCCCTTCTGGAAACTATACAGAATTATTTCCTCCGACATCTGAAACAGCAAGTTCCTGTATCTGCTCTACCTACAAATGTTTGCACATCTCTTTCAGCTCTCCCAACTCTTCTTTCCTCTCTCCAATCAGTAGAATCTCATTAGAAGTTAAAGTGATATTTTAGGTTTCAAGCAGCCAAAAGATGATTTTCAAAATGACTTAGGCACTCCTGAGCAGTCTCTGAGCACCTTCGCTTGTGTGTGAAATACATTCCGTCATTTCTGAGGCTGCTCATTCCGGTGAAAATTGAAATGAGTACAAATGTGTGTACACCCACAACCGGTTTCTAAGGCCAGCGTTAGAAAACAAGCGTGAAATGTCAAGAGGATTCCAATCTTTAAGTCTAGAAGTTTTTTAATAAGCCTCAATTATTCTGTCCAGATCTCTTTTTTTTTTTTTTCAATCCTTCATTAACTTTCAACTCTTAGTGTGTTTAAAAATTTACATGTGCACTTAGAGTGTCCTTGATATTGAAAATTGTTATTAGATGCGGCATACTGGAAGCTACAGTTTTCACACTGACCAAAAGGTAATTGGCCATTCTTGATAGGAACGCTATTTTGAAGGGTTGAAAAAAGTTGTCAAAAAATTGAACACCTTGCATGACAGGAGGAAGACAGAATCCTTCCACAACTAATTTTAACTAAATAAATCACATAGATTTAGGAGGGTTTATAAAGAAAAGTATCCTCCTATGCAGGGTTGAGAGACCTTGGCATTTGCTCACTGCATCTGGTGTAAGAGGAGAAAACCCATCGGGCCTCGAATGAAAAACAGAATCACTAAAATGAAACCAGATTATGATTATATTCTGCCCTTGATCTCCTACCCTGAACCTGTAACTAATTTGCTGAAAAATACATTCTGTCATGGGCTTCTGCATTTCCTAGTGGATCTTTCTAAGATATTAAATTGCATCATACTGTACCCTGAGGCAGATGCGCTGCTGTAACTTAACAGAGGGAGATTAAATTTTCAGGAGCTGTTTTTTAACTTTTTCTTCTTCAGACTTCATCTTGGTTAAGATATAATTTCCGTGTCAGTTACCACGACAAATTTCCCTTGTAGTTTAAAAGAATAAGACAAACACTTCCCAGTTCTTTTCCTTTAAATGCATTTATGATATCGGTCGCACCGCATGGATAGCTCTTCACCCCAGAAGAGTTTTGCATATTGTATCACATCCTAAAGTGGGTGATGACTTTATCCTCAGTTTCTGCATTTCTGCTTTTTACTGCAGCTTCTCAGAAGTTTCTTTAGTGCTTGGCAACTCTGAAAAGGAGGAGGCCAAGCGTGTCGGATGTTATCCACGGCTCCGGGATAGGATGCAGACAGCAGGAGAAGCTGGGCCCTCAAGCTGTATTTATATTTTTAGACACTATAGCTCCAACAGAAAAACACTGAAAATACCAGCCAGCAGCCTGTATTACATACCTCACAAAATAAAGGATAGCCTTGAAAGAGTAAACGTGTTAATAATGATAATCTTTAACATTGATTGTAGTAGATAAGCAGTTCAGTGGTAAAAAATACAGCAAAAAGGTAAAACTCCTATGTTCCTCTTTAGGAACGTACCTGAAAGGTGCTGCTGCCACCCACTGAGAGGTAAGCCACTTGCGCAGTCACAGCAGGAGGAGGTTGTCAACTTCTACACTAAGTACGCACATTTATGTAGAATTCAATATCGGTCTCCAGGCCCAAATGAAATGTAAGATAATTTTTCTCCCGCTTTTGTTAGGAATTGCTGAACCGCAGCAGCCTGACACAAGTGAAGTTGCCACAGCTCCACAGCCCCAGGTCCAACCAGCAGGAAGGCTCAGGATGCATCCCCCGTAGGCACATGCACTCAGAGCACACGTAGACGCCACGTATGTATATATACTCGGCTGGCCACACGGGTCAACCCAGACAGACACACAGAGCGCTCACACAAACGCAGGCAGCACCAAGGGCCTCGTTCTGCTCCCCTCTCTGGCTGAGCAGGAGGGAGGTCCGTTAGTGGGAGATATAGATATATTACATATTAGTGTGAGATATCTCCCACTAATAGATAACATATAAAAATAAGTTTTATGTCTATATAAAAGTAAAATGTTGTTTTGCACCAGGAGGTCAGTGAGAGAGAAAGGGGGCAGGGTTCTTTCTGGATCTCTATAAGAAAAGCCTGACAACAAATGGCTTAACAAAATAGCTGTTTTAATACCACAGAATAAAAACAGGAATATAAACAGGATAAAAAGAATACAGGCAGCAAGTAAAACTTACACCCTGCCAGGTGCTGGGGACGCCAGGTTTACACAGCACGGGACAGAGCCTGCATGGATTTTCCCGCAGTGCCCTGTGCGGGCCTCATCCGTGGTGGTTTTCCTTCTTCCCACGCCCTGGCGCGCAGGACGGGCTGGCAGAGGGCACTCCATCACCTTCCTATACAGCGGCCGCTCATGCTGCCATTCAGGCTGCTCAAGTGCCGGGTGCCCGATAGAGCAGACACATCTGTTCAACATCACTAACTCCTTGAATACACCACCTTCCGCGAGGCTCGCAGCACAAACGCGGATGTCTCTGGTAGCTGGGCTTAGACACAGGCCAGCCAGCAGCTAACCCCTGGACCCTCTCACCTCCAGATATATACGTCCTCTCGCTGCAGTGTTTGCAGTTGCTGGCACCACAGGCACACCTCCCACCCGCTGCACACTCAGGAAAAGGGAAAGGGATTTAGTAAGGAGACAGGACAGGCTGCACTGCACTCATCAGGTGAAGGACAAGGCTAGAAAAAAACACACAGCCAGCCCTTTTTATCTGCTTATCCCACTACTTGCCCCACACTTTCTCCTTCCAAAAATCACCTTTGGGTCACCTGGTTAAATTGCTGCTGAAAAAGAGAAAAAAGGTGAGTTGGTTTTCCCAGCATTCTTGGTTGGATGGCTGCTCCGTGCAGTGAAGCATTTCCAGTGGCAGCATCCTGGAGTGCAGTTCGCTGTGGGCAGCACTGCAAGTGTTTCTGTTGCAAGAGCTTTACAAAAATCAGTCTCCTCCTTCGTATCAATGAAGATTGTTTCACAAAAGCCATGCTTTTTCTTGCAGACAAGCAGCACTAAGTAATGCTGACAGTGCCCCAAAGAGGAAAGAACCAGCGGCAGGTGAAGGCAAAGCAAAATTAAATCAGCAAAAGGAAAAAAAAAAAAAAGAGGCTGAAATTGCCATAAAAATCGAAGATGACAGAGTTAGCTCCCATCCACTTCCAGGGGATCTTCCAGCAAACCTGGTCCAGTTACTCCATGGCAGACATTCAGAACCTTCCCCCCAGTCCCGCAGTCAGAAGGCGATGGCTTTTCCCCAGGTACAGGCATGGGCAAAGCAATCTCTGAGAAAGAGAGAAGAATGGATGCCACTGCCAGAGGAACTGAAGATCTCGGGAAGAGTCCCGGTCCACTTCCAGAGCTAGTCAGGTTATTCTGTGCCTTGCCTTTTAAGTATTCATAAATGCATCAAGTCTCTAAGTTCTGCTCTGGTTTGAGCAGAAAATTCCTCTAAAACTTGTCCTCTAGTTCTGACATTGATGCAACATCTCTGGCCTGTGGATTGTCTAATGACACATGGGATCACGTAACACATCTCTCAAGCCAATGGCTAAAAGAGTGCTCATGCAGCCAAATCTTTTTTCCAACAATTTCAGATGGAGGAGAGATTTTGATCAAAGCACAATCACATGAGCTTTGTAGTTCTTTCAGACTTTAAAAGAACAATATGCTCCCACCACACCCACAAACACAGAGTCCCCCTGTGATTTTGTGACACCAAGCTCAGCATCCTTCAGCTTTCCTTTGGCACACAGAATATCACTCGCTCCAGGATCTGTATTCTCTTACAGCTGAAATGCTACCTGCAAGTACCACCATGAGGGTAGCTGCACCAGCAGGTCCTTTAAGGGCACAGGGTTAAAAGCCTTGTGTGTTTTATTTAACAAAAGCAGGAACTCTAAGGCCTGCACAGTAAGAGGAATCCTGGTGTCCAGAGAGCAAAGCCACTAGTCCAGGGCTGCAAGTTGGTACATCGTCCCCACCAGAGTTCACCTCTGTCATGACTCACAGCAGCCGTGGCTGCATGGCCCGGCAGGTGCCTCTGCTTCCCAGGGATTCAAGCAGAGTAAGGGCAAAAAGCAAAAAAGGCCACAGACCTGGTTGATCCGAGGGCAGATGTTAATGAATGAATTGCTCACAACTCTAAGTATAGATAAGGCTAGTACCAAAATCCTATAATGGGTAAGGATCTGTAAATTAATACACTCCTAACTGGAAGCTTCTCTTTTTTTACCCTGTGAAAAAAAAATAATCTTTCAATTACAAAAAGCAAACCACTTGTTTGAAAGATAATTGTGTTTTTATTTTTCTAAGCTTGCACTTGTGGAACATAATAAATGACCTGATATAATGACAACTTTGCAAAAGAAGAATCCCCCTCTCCCCAACATCTGAACAGCAATATATAAATATTTACAATGAAAAAATAGGGAAGGGAAGAGAATGAAGTCAACATTAGCCAAGTCAGTTTGTTTCTACACATCTGATTTTGAACATCAATTATTTCATTCAATTCAATCTTAACCAACTCTTTCCTTTCACAGCACTGAGGCTTTAACTTCATTTTTTAGATCTTATGTGCAATAGATACACTCCTGCTCTGTCTATAGTTTTCTCCTGTACAGTAACCATAGAATTTCCCTACTAAATTTTTTATTTCAGTTTTTTAACTTTGAAAACAACAAAAAAAATTAAATATAAGTTTATGTCTCCTGATACAAAGTTTCTCACACAGTCAAACACATCACAACACTGAAAATCAGCATAATGAAATGCTGTATAGCTTCTTAACAAGGACATTAGGTTTGGGTCCTAATCTGTTGGCTTTAACAAAAGCTCTCTTCAAATAGAACAAGTACATATAGAAAAAATAACCTTCTTATTTTCTTGTTAAAAAAAGGAAATGGTGCTTCCTATAAACAAAAGATGCGATTTCCTGGACACGGATATAAGTTACAGTGGAGAGAGCTCAGAAAGCTTCAAATAAAATTGGCATTTGTTTAAAAGGATGATTTAAGAAGTTGATTGGAAGAGGTTCAATCAGCCCGTTTAGCCTGGTAATTCTGGAAATGTCAGTGTAAAAAACCCTACTTTTTTGCTTTCTGCTATACAGTGTCACACAATCACATGACTGAAAACATGTTGCCTGCAGAAATGGTAGACAGCGATCACACACAATTTGGTTGTATTATGTCAACACCGATTGCCTTGTCCAACAAGAGGTTCAACATCCTTCGGATACCGGAGGTGCAGTCCTTAGCGGTTGCTTCACATATGTGAGCTCCGTCTGCTTCTAGTGCCCAAGGATACACGAAGCCTTGGCTCTCTTGCTTTATAATGTTCATTGAAGTCCAATCTAAAGCTAAGAAACCGAAGGCTTTCGTCAGAACTGGTTGTCAGCAGGACCAAGAACTGCTGGACGATTCCCTGAAAGAAAAAGAAAAACCCAAGAGACAGCTAAGATGACATCAGTGCTGCGTTTTGCACAGGGATGCCAGGTGGTGCCCAGGCCTGGCAAGGAGGAAGAGGGAATCTGCAAAAGGGCAACTACAAGCATTTATACCCAATTGTCAGCAAATAAGTTATGCTAGATTCACTCTGTAAAAACCCAGAGCTTCCTTTTATCTTCAAATGTCTGCCATGCACTTCAAAGTCTCTAGTGTGAACAGCTTGGTCTTTTAAAGACCCCCCTCCCTTGCCCTGCCGGCACCCTCCAGCTGTCCGAAGGCTCCCAGGCTGCATGGGAGCTGCCACCGCTGCCCCAGCCCTCCCAAGGCAGCCCCACCATACCTGGGAGACTATTCAGGACCCAACCCGTGTCAAACGACACCTCACCTTGTTTCCACCTTGCATCTACGATGCAGGCCAGGCCAGCAGTAGACCACTGCTTGCTTCAAAAATACGTTCTTTGATGTAGGTTATAGAGCATCTGCCCAGTAGGGCAGTCAGTGCTACAAACCCTATAGCTAGACTCTATGCGTTTGAAGTAGCTTTTATGCGGGACTTGCACTCAGCATGCGGGAGGCACGCTTCTACAGCCCATCCTCCCATTCATCTCTAGCCAAGGGACTGCAGGAGCTCCATAGCACGCAGGAAAGGAGAGGACTTTGGGAGGATGGGATGGCTCACTTGAAGAGCACATTCCTGATCTCCACTAAATACTAACATGGACATGCCCATAACTAGAGCACCCCAATACTTCCATAGATGACCAAGGCTGGCCGGGGAAGTCCTACATGGAAAATCCAGAGTAGGGCTCAGGACGAATACAGGCCAAGCAGGCAAAAGCTCCATTGCCAACCTGCAGCAATCCACACAAACTAAAATCTCTTCACAGTCTACGCTTCTTAAAGAATTTGGCTTCATTTTTCTCTGGGAAGGAGAACTGCAATATTTGGACCCACAAGCAAATTCCTCCTGGATTTGAAGCCCTCACATCAAAGCTCAGGATCTATACAGCTTACAACAAAAGCCACCAGTATTTTATAACCTGGGTGCCCTATTCTGCTTTCATTCAAACTTCCGTGTGAACTGAACTCTTGACAACACAGCACTTCATCCAGAGTAGCTATAGCTTGGCAAAGCTACAGGCAATACAGAAATGGATCTGATGCAAACCACCAGAGAGGAGGACCGGGAAGTGCTCTGCAAATGCTGTACCAGTGCGATGTCACAACTATAACTGCTATAAAGAACAAATTGTACTCTTACAAGGCAAATGCTGGTAACAACCCAGCAAAACCACTTCAACCTCATTCATTTACCTAAGGAAACAATGCATGCTTACATATTTAATATTTGTCTAAATGTGTATTTATGAATATTAAAAGAAAGAAAGATACAAGAAATAGCAACAGCAAGATAGAAAAAAGCAGGCCCTACAACTTTAAGTCAAACTCACTATCAACAACATCAAAAAAAAAATTAACTTCAGGCATGCCAAAGGTGATAAGTAAGAGAAGTTAAAAGGCACGCTACATGACATCAAGAGTATCTCACGTGTCAAAGTCAAGAGATGAGTTGGGGTAGGGTTTGGGTTTTTCAGTTGACCTTGGGTCTAACCCTGAAAGGCTGCTTTGGCACATAGTGCTGTGTCCCCACCTTTCATTGCTTTATGGAATGCTTTTCCTGAAATCTAACAGCTGATTTTCCTGGGGAATAGGAGCTTTAGAATCAGATATAACAAATTAAGACAAAGCCAGAATCAAAGAAGATAGCCGGTGCATGTTCCCCCAAACAGCTTACCCACTGCCCATCTCAGTGCGTTTAAAAGCAAGTGTTAGGCCTTTAATAGGACCTTTTTTGCAGTCTTTAATAGCAATGACTTGCAAAGATGCTGAGAAGAAATGGAATGCAGAAGGAATTCTATTTTTTTTTTCAGACTACACCAGAGGATAGCTATTACTTCCACTACTGGAGGAAAGAGGAGACTTACATAAAAATATTATTCCTTTTGTCAGGTGAACATACATGTTCACAAAACCTGCTATTTACTGAGGAACAGTGAATATAGACTTCTAAGTAGAGAAGCAAAAAAATGAAGACCTAGATGCATGAACTGCACACACAAATTCAGAAGTTACACCTACTCCATATTTCAAATTGATTTCTACATATCAAAGCTCAGCATCCATATTAAAAAAATATAATCTAAGGGGCACCTGGTAGAAGTGAGTGAGTATTCGCAGCTGTGAGCACATTTTGGGTATCGAGTCTTGAAATTCTTTCATCCTCTTGCTCTCTTCTTCATCTTCTGATGCAGTTACACCCCACTTGCCCTACACAGAGACCAAATGAGTTAGAGGTCAAGTGATAAAAGTTGCTAATTGGGCCACGTTCTGCCTGGCTAAACCACCATGTTTATACAAACCAACCATTGCCATAAAAAGCCAAACATGGAGCTGCTAATATTGAAACTATCAGTCCCCTTGGTGGTTGTGCAGCACATGAAAGAAATCTGAGGTCAGCAAAGCAGGTGAGTCTCACACCAGCGCTGCATGTCCCACAGACTGACAGTAGGGAGGTAGTCATGGAGCTATGGCATATTTTGCAAAAGGGTTCAGAATATTAAAAGCCTTTCCATTTCCTTCCCCAAACCCAGCCCTAAATTTCTAATCCTCCAAAGCCCACTGCAGAATTTAATTCACCTAGAGGTTTTGGACAAGACAAATGAAAAACACCATTCAGCAGTTTTGTTTGAATTCACTAGCTACTGCTGATGACTTTTACATTTGTCCCAACTGCATTTTTCGTTTTTGCTGTACCTCTAACACGATATTCAAAATCCTCCATATAGCAAAAGACAATTTATCTGCCTCAATTAATTTTCATGCTCTAACAATATCCCTACTGTACCTCAAGTTCACGCTGTTTTTTCCTCTCTTCAAATTGCAACCTCAGCTGCAGCTCCTCCAAAGCAGCTCTGTACATTGCATCTTGGGCATTCTGGAGCTCAATGATCTGATCAAAAACAGCTCGAAGCTGGTTGAGAAGTACCTGTGAGACAGTTAAGCAACAAAAGAATGAAAGCGTCATACAGCAAAAGAGTTTTAAGTTACTACCACTCTTCAGAATATGAGTAAATGAAATCTTTTTACACACAGATGGAGAAATTGTTTTGCAAAGCCCTAAGTCAGTTGTTGCATGATCACACAGCTTCTTAGGACTAAAAGCAACCAGCCCACATTGCAACAAGTTTTATAATCTGCATCTGTCACTGTGTGTGGGAGTACATACAGACCCTACCACAATAAGATCTTATATCAGAGGAAGAAAAAACGACTTTTCCCCTTGCTCCTACATCATAAGAGAAGATGGTTCTTAACATGTAAGCCAAGATCACAAAGCTACAATTTAATGCAAAGGAGAAGACTTACCCTGGAATCGCTATCCAGCAAGCACCGAGCTATGATTGTGTCTAGAAAAACTTCATGAGCTGCAATGATGTGATCCAAGTCCTGTGCTTGTTGGACCTTGTTCCAGAGTTCATCCCACGAACATTCAAGCACCTGGAGCAATGATTCAGGATTGGGCTGTTTTGATTTGCTAGATGACAAGCTCTTTGAAATTTAAGACACACAACACATACAGAATATTAAAAGTACTTCGTTTTTAAACAGTTAATTGGGTGGATAGAGTATACCTCAAATGTAATGTAATACTGCATTTGATGAATGAAATGGACCATTTCTGATGCCAGAACGTGACACTGATGCAGCACCCCAGAAAGCTCTGTAAAAAATCCAAAGAGATGGCATGTTAAAGACCACAAGGACAGGCAGAGCCATCAAACCAGCTTGGTAAACTTTTTCTACAAAATTGGAACACTTCATAAAACAGACACTAGTCTTGGCTGGTTGGCAACAGATGAGCAAAGAACATTGCACAATTAAGTCCTAGAAAGTGTGAACCAAAGACTGTGTGCTCAGACAGTGCTGGGAACTTGCTGAGTAACACGGGTGAAAAAGACCCTCTCAGTCCCAAGAGACCAAAATACAGTAAACGTCCCATGCGTTCTTTTGGCTGAAAATCTGAGGCCACAGATTTACAGTTGCTTCTGGGGCCTCTCATCTCTTACCATTAGACTTCAAACCACAGACAGCGTATTTTGCATTACTCAGCTAAACTAAGACCAAAAGAGAGGGTGGTTGTGACAGAGGTAGAGAATTTGTGGCTCATGTGGTCCAGGCTCAATTCCCTGATCCACCACAGAGACCCACAGGTAAGTCACTAGGGGCCTCAGCTGCTCACCTGTAAGAGAAGGTCTCTCTGTTGCAGAAGGGTATTACCAAGACTACCATCAACTGCAAAAATTCTCTGGAACGAAAATACTTAGGCTTGTGGAACCAGGCTATGTGATATCCAGACAGAGGAAGTAAAAAGCTGCCAAAATAATTTGCCACTGCAGACAAGCTATGAGACTACTACAAAAGGAACTCTACATTTTTGTATCCTGAGATGGTACAGAACTACCCAATGATCTGAATGATATCACAAACTACTGTGTTCTTAATTTCTTATGCCTTTACAGGAAGACTATCCCTAACACATTATGTTGCACCTACTTTAAACAGGGTCAATGAAAAAAAAACTTCCAGGGTTGGCTAAACAACAGAAATTCCTCAACACTGGTGAGTTGGATACATCTGTGTTTCTTCTTCAAATCACTGACAGGAAAAAAGCGAGCTTGACACTACTGTCTAGAAGTACTCCTTTAAAGCATTAAAATCCTTGGCTGCTAAGACTTTTGGGGAATTGTGAATAAAGCTATCCTTGAAAGTCAAAGCTACCTCTTTGTGGTTGAAAAACAAAAGACCCTGCAGCTGCTTCCTCCTTCCATTACTGTCTTCCATTTGGTGCTCTGTGACTGGAAGGGCAAGGTACTGTTTTGGAGGGAGAGACAGCAAATAAAAGCAAGTTCTACTACTTCTTTATAAATCAGTGCTGGAGTGGACTCTCCATGTATTTCAGAAAAAAATTCTACTCACAGCTTCCAACTTAGACATGCCAGTGAACAAGAAAGACTGCTGTCCCTCCAGGCAGAAGGCAGTACAGGTCTTTGTAAACATACTCTCCTTTGTCAGAGGCACAAACTGAGAAATACAACACTCCTCTCCTTCTGCCAACAACAGCTATTAAGAGCTTGGCCAGCATTTTAAATGTCTGCATTACTTAAAACATAGCCAAACCTAAAGGCAACAAGCAGCTGGGCTTTTACTTCCACAGCAAAGCATAAGAAAGGCCTCCCAAAGGGGGAGGGAAGGGGGGCAAGGGTAGGAAGGAAGAAAACCCAAACTTCCTTCTGAGAACAAAAGGACAAACAAGACCCTGCTCCAGCCTGAAGACCCTCAGGTGATGAGAATAAAACTTGTTAACTACACCTTAGTCTCAAAGAAAACAGAAAGCAAGAATGCAATAGACCACCGGCTTTGAGTCAAACAAGCACTTATTTGGGACAGGGAAATGACAGGAAACTAAATCCTATCTCACAGAAACAGAAAGGAAACCTAGTCATCCCATACAGTTCCAGAGATCAGCCTTGTGCACTGAAGCAGACTGTACAAGAGCTTGTTTCCCAGCGACCTTCTGAGGCCAAAGTGTCCACTCTCACCCACCAAACAGTTCCTAATTATAAAAACACAAATATATCTTTGTAAATATTACTATGCCAAAGAAGTGTAACCCTCAATAGCTATTTTTTAGTGAGAGAAATTTAGATAGGTAAAATATCAAGATTGAGCCAGTACAGGTGCTCACAAATATTACTATATTCTCAGCTGAGAAGCAGGATCAAAAAGTCCCAGTCCATTAAACATACACCAGGGCCACTACACTTAAGAGCTTTCCTATTTCTTCTCAAACATGTTTCTCTTATCTTAGCCTCTTCTATTCTTAGCTAAACAAAAGCACAGGGATTGAGTGAAGGTAAAACTAGTAAATTCAGAAGCATGCACGTGCAAGTCTTACTACTTTCAGCACAGGAATGAGGGAGACACAAGGTACAGATAGGAAGGCATCAACGAAGATGCATAAAAGGAGATGGAAGAGTAACGGTCTCTTCCAGAGACACAGGATGTTTCGTTCGCTTACTGCTGCAAAAACTCACAACCAAGGATTAAGCAAAACAAGCAGGAAACTTCCCTTCCCAATGATGTTGTTTTATCTTCATCATCATCTACCATTAAACAGTCAGTCAAGAGGAGAGACAAAATATAAAATTCATCTGTCCCAACAGGCTCTTTTTCCTCCTCTTAATACAGTTTAAAATAAAATGCAGTGATCTAAATCCAGTTTACAAGTATGTCATTTATTTGGGCCTCTCTCACCTGGTATACTTTTCAGAAGCTTTGCATTGCACATGTGCCCTTTCCATATATCAGTAAGAATATACTCCATTCGCTTTGCTCTCCAAAGGAAATTGAATACTCTTAGATAGTGGCTCATGCACTCACGTGTAAATACCTACAAAGCAAACAAAATATCAGCACAAATTTAGTAGACATACCATGTGTTCTGAAGGACCAAGAACCTCTGCATAGTCCATCTTATCTGACCCACGCAGTTTATTGGATATTGTCAAAACAAAATCCCTGGAAACTCCAGAGCTTTTGGAAAGATCCTCCCTCAAGGGCTGAACGCCTAACTACCTAACATTCAAGTACGCACAGGGCACTGCAGGAAGTGTAAGAAGGGGTGAACAAGACAAAGCCCAAGCATTTCACTCTTCTCAAACTACATATGTATGTGAAAATTCCTTCGGCTGGTCAGACTCAGTTCGATGTCCTGTTTAAAAAAAATAGTTCTTTACAAGTTCTTTATGGAGGCTAAATGCATTCTGATCAATAGTGCAGCTATTTTCTCAGTAGTTCTAATGAACACTACCTATCAAATTTCATTTAGACAGTACAAATAGGTTTTTCTCAAATACATTCTTCAGCTCCTTGCAAATTATCCCAAATTAGCAGCTACAGACTAGTAATAATGGAAGAAGAGGAGCACTCCATTTATTAAGTACTTGCTAAAACCTCTGCTGGAACAAATGAATTACTGATTCTCAGTAATGATTGTTTTAAATGTAGCTTTTCAGCACTCTCAGTTAATTTATAAGAATTGAGATTTTGGCTCAACTGTTTATACAGTGGGTGCATCCTAGATGCCAAAAAAAAAAAGTCTCTCTGATCTCACACTCCAGAATAAAAAGTTATTCAATAAAAAAAATATTTAGCAATTCAATTCAGTATATGAGACATTCACAGATGGCAGTATATGACATTACCGTTGCTATTGGCCCATCAACATGATAGTCTAAGCTGAAGACATCCCATCCAGTGTCCCCAGGAGATACCTGTACCAAAGAGAAAGGCTACTTTCAGTGTATAACCAGAGCATACTAGCGCTGAAGAGCAACTCTTGCTTGCTCTTCCATTCTCCACAGCCTATGAAGAATCAAGCATCCACATCCATAGGAGATACAGGAGTTCCTTGTCAAAAGCAGTAGATTAAGCAAAAATTAAGTGAAGTTTGACACAATGGTGAGATTCATCTCACCCAAATGTTGATGTTTGTCTAGTCAATGTTTTTCTATGGGAGTTAGTAAAGGAAATGAAGGGAAGGAAAGGAAAAACTCCTTAGGCAGGTCTCAGCCTAAGGTACAGACTTATTTGAGATGCTCCAGTGCATCACTTAACTCCCACCTCTGGGACTGGAGCTTTCTCATTAACTAGAGTTTCTTATCAGAGATCTCCTTCATGAAATGGACTTTCATTGTTTCACTCTTTGTAACTACCAGCGACAAAGAGACCACCCCCCAGATTCTTGTAAGAGCAACAGCAGTAGGAGCAGTTTGCAGAGCCTCAAATCGGGTCCACCAGCATCAATTACTGCTAGACCCCAAATACTCAGCTTCGTATTGTCAACAAAATGGTTGCAAATCCACAGCTTGAAATACAAATAGACAACAGGTAGGAAATGGGAAAAGAAGAGAAGGCTTATTAAATAATGTTTAAATAATTCAAAGTAGACTTCAATGGAAAGGTCGGGGGGAATGTATTTACTACATAGACTTATGAAAATTTTGTTTCATATAGATGTCCGCATGCTTACACACACAAAAAAAGTATGTTTCAGATCAGAGTCACCATGATGCAACAGACCTCCAGAAGTCGAACATCCAATCGTTTGAGAATCTCAGGATTATCAAACTGGGCATTAGTTGCCCTCACCGCTGTTTCAAGGATTCCAGTTAGATTATGCTGATATAAGGTTGTAGCTGGTCGTGCAAGCTCTGGCCTGGTGGTTGTGAAACAAACAGTGATGGCATATTACTGAGATATTCTGCAGCAGCAATTCAGTAGTAACTGCAGCACACATTGAAACACTTTTCTGACAGACTTTCAAAACCTCTCATATTAGTCTCAGTTTTAACTGCGAAGAAAATCAATGAACAAAATCTTTTAAACTGTCTATTCATGGGCAGCTATATAGCCAAATATCAGCACAAGGAGTAACTTTATCCTCACTTAATGCCAGTAATTTGAAATTACCAGGAGTGCTAGCGTAACTATTCTGTAATTTGAGTTGCATTCATATCTAAAATGAGGCAGATTACATCATTAACACATGAAACCACTAATTTAATTTCACTTTTGAGACTTACTGATAGCCATCTCATGGGCTTAGAAGCGCTGGCAAAAGCACAGAAACCTATACCCTCTATGTAACTTAAACCTTCCAAGGAGTTGCAACATGCAAGTAACAAGCACCTTGCGCTACTCCTGTCCCCCATGATCAGTACTGGAAAGCCCCTCACTACTTCTGCCTCAAATGTAATACTGACTTCACAAACCAACCTTGTTCTGTTTCACGCTAGTTTTCACTTTAAAAAACATGGTCATATATAAATTGTCACCAGACAACATTGATTTTGATTTACAAACGACTTAATGGAAGCTCTAGTACAAAGCCTGCCTTCTACACCAAAGGAAAGTTTCGTAAAGGACATTTTTGGTAGACTAAGATTCATCAGTAGCATGAGCATGCAAAAGCAGTGAGCTTGCAAATACACTTTAAGCACTGAAACTGATACTTGTGGGTGCACCTGAGTGCTTAAAACAGAGGCTGGTGAGGCATTAATTTAATTCATAAAAATGCATTGAGGGATTTTGACACAATGCTTTGGACCAAACACCTCCAAAATAGAGAAGCCTAACATTTACAGTAATGTTAGCTAGTGACATCAAAAGCAGCAGAACTTTTCTGCCTAAACTTGCTGACAGGAGCAAGAGAAATGCTAACACCCTTGAGGCTGTCACAGGGTCAAGTGTAAAGCTATCTTTATGAGTGGCATGTTTCAAGACATTGTGAAATGGTACTGTACATACTTCCTACCAAAAAAGAAGAATGAAGTTTAGGCCTCAGGGTCAAAGAAATTAAACCCAAAATCGAATTTAAAAGTTGTTCAATTAAACCTTTGAGTAATAAGATACTTAAAGGGTCCTCTTCCAAAAGCAAAACAGTTTCTGTGCTGATCATGTGCATTTGCAAGCATCAGAAATTCAAAATAATTACCCTTACTACTCTCTTACTTGAGCAAGTCCATTAAATGCCTGATAAAATCTCCTTGACCAAGTAGTAAGTAGCGCCTCATGGCCTGCATGTGTTCTAGTAAATTGTACTTTTTATTGAGAACATCCAGCAGGTATTTGCTGGTCTCAAAATAAGCTGCATCAATTTTCTCTTGAAACACATTTTCCAGATCTGTGAACAAGTCAGCGGCTAAAAAGAAAAAAGAGAAAAAAGTTAAAATTAAAAGTGTTTTTCCAAAACTGAGCCAAACAAGCTTTGGAATTGAAATATACAAGCAGAGAAATTGCTATTCATTCTGGTCCACTATATTACATATTTGGCATAACTGAAGTGAAAGCAAGTCTAAATCAGCCCATACTTCAACAGTATTACTTTTAATCTGTGCCCAGCTTGTACTTTCCAATAAGAGCTCATATTATTTCATCACTTTTACACAAAAAGCGATTTATTTTTTTTTGCTTGCTGAAATACTGCAGTTTAACAGAATCAAATAATTTGAAGGAGATCTAAAAGCTCAGAGTTAGGGAAAAGTTTTGTTGAGGGGGATCTAAATCAGAAGTCACTTCTAAGGGTGGTGCAAAAGAAAAAAAAAAACAACAGGGAAATCAAAGAATCAGTCAGAACCTTCAAGAAAAAAGAGTTCCCACATGTAAGTAAGAATGAGAGAGGAGGGAATATGCTTGCATTATCTGGGGGGGCAGCCAGCAACCTGATGTTTTCTTCACTTTTAATGCATGACAATTTGGGGGCAGAAAGTAGGAAGCGTATTTCACTCTTTTCTGCAACTACAAGCTTCTTAAGAGAGGGACTGCAGTAAGGCTGTTAAAAAATAGCAAGAATTGGCCTCTTCAGGCAACACAGAGCAAAACACCAAACAGTGGACTGCCAACTATTGTAAGATTCAGATGTTCCTCAGCATTAGAGGATATACTGCCACTTTCAGCAATTTTTAATTATGCAACTATTGCTTTAAAAGTAAAAAATGAAGACCCAGGTACCAAATTAGTGTAAGACAGTGCACTGCCTGCTCCAGAATTAGTTTCAACCTGTACTGCAGTCAGGAAAAATTAAGACCAAGTTTCATGTTGTTCTGATGAGATTCAGCATCGATTAATAAAATGCTTTTAAATTGAAGAAATAAACAGTTGGTCTAATAAAGAAGTTGCCCTTTAATGAGGGAAATCTCACAGTGTCTGGTTCAATGACATTCCCTGAGGTTTCCAAACTCATTCAGCAACCTGTGAAGCTCTCTGTAAGACACCAAGTGCAAGCATTTGCAGAGATGTCTGAGAGATGACACTGGTATAATAATACATTGCTGTGCTCAAAATCCCTACACTAGAAGAATACTACTTAGTCAAGTGACACGCATCAGGCTTAGGAGATGTGAGAGTTAATACAGCCTGTAGTAAGGAATCCTCAAAGTGTCCTTTCTAGTCACTGACAGCAAACCAGGAGAGACAGCTCACCAAGGTGTCTGCTCATTCTGGTCAAGGCAGAGATCTGGTGTGACCTGACAAAGCAATTCTTGCATTGTTCAGGTAAAGAAGCACACAGCAGAGTTCACACTGCTGGGAAAAACATCAGTTCAAACGCATTTGTCTCACTGGTACAGGGCAACAGGGCAGTGAGAATGTCCAATCAATTCTGACTTCCATGTAGTCTTTCCCCATCAGTATACCCTGTCCTCTTAACCATCAAAAGATGGGTTCAAGGATGGCTGCTTGCGTGCATAGTGGTACCAACTATCTGATCTGCCACACGGCTTCACTGCTGGCTTTAGAGGAAGAACGAAGAACTTCCAGGAGGGGGAAAAAAAGAAGCTAGAAGAGGAATTTCGTGGACAGAACACAGGAAGTTACAACACCCCAATGATCTGTTCCTACAAGCGTCTTTCCACAAGATGCTGTGAGCCTAATGAGCAAAGCAAAAGAGAGAACAAGACAACCCAGAAAGAGTTACGAGCTAATACCTTCAGCGACTGGACACAGAAGTTTGGCCTAGGACTGGCTGAAGGCACGGGCAAAAGCAACAGGCAATTGCCTAGTTTTCCTCTGGCAAGCCTACCAAGTCACACGTGCTGGTCCTGCCTCCACTCAAGTAGGGGTGAGCGTGTGTATGGCAGTACACATGCAAGGCCTGAGGACACAGGGACCAGTCTCAACTTCTTGTTATCCCAAGCAGAAAAAAGCCTTTCCCTTCTCCTTAGTACCACGCCTCGCCTTGAGGAAGGAAAATTCAAGTGTACATGTGTAGCTATAACACACCATCTCTGCGTACATGCACTCCAGCATAGGCAATGCACCATCCCTGTTTGACATTCAAAACTACTTAAAAATGTTGCTTACATCAACAAACAAGAGGTCTAAGCACAAGTTTTTAAAGCAGTGCAAAATCATCTCAGGGCACTGTGAAAACCAGAAATGGGTCAAGAGTGGATCAGGCAAAAAGCACTGACAGACAGGTCCGTGAGTTGCTACTGAATGTAGTGGTCTCATGTAATCCTGGTTCAGAAGTTCCAAAACTGTGGACAGCTAGAGGTTGGAGCTGGGATCGCTTTATCTGCATTCTTTACTGTCTTTCTTCCCCAAATGTCTGCTACAGTCCCCTGTCAAGCAAAGTGACCAACTTCTACAATATTCTGCATCTCTGACTTCCTGTTTTAATACATGTTCAGACAGACACTTTTTTACGTCTTGATTACTTCAGCATCAAAAGGAAACTGGGGAAACACGAGAGTTAAGGTTCCAAAGCAAAATTAAAGAAATAAAAAATACACCCAAACCAACAAAACTTTCAAATTTATAATGAGAAAAAGCATCAGGCTGGCATTCTAGCTTTGCATCATGTTACTATAAGTAATTATCTGAAGGAACTCTGAGGATACTGTCAGATGGCACAAACAAGGAGGACAGGATGCATTTCCAAAATCATTGACACAGAATGTTCTTTCTGGATTTAAATGCCCTAAATACAAACACAGTTTCGTGCAGAATTAAGGCAGTGCAATACCATGAGGTATTTAGGCTACAGACCATAAGCTCAGCACACCTTCAGCAGAGTGCAGATATAGTGGATAACATCCATTTCTAAAACTATGCTTCTGTCTGAAACCGGTATTCTCAGCTCTTAAGATAATGTACTTGCTTTGAAGCTCTCATCCCCTATGTAATATGGAACCTGTATTTGTGCACATCTTTCTTTCAATCAAGGAGAGAGAAATGCAAGTGCAAATTAAAAAAAAATATTGGAAAAGTATGGCCATAAACACTGTGTAAAGCAGTGAAAGTAGTGTAGCCAAAGGATGTTTTCACCTTTTTCAGGAGTAGCTGGCAAGATGATGGTTCAAATGCATTTACAGCCCTTATCCACTTAACCCTGACCCCTCTGCGCTTTAAGCACACCTTTGACTAGGCAAGCAGTGCACATGGTACAAAAATCACATTATTAGATGAAATATCCTTGCAGATGTGAATGGGATTTTATTATTAGAACACCTTTCACGGAGGTAGTCATGCTAAAAGTCCATGCTGTGAAGAGTTAATATAAAAACTAATTCAAGGTTAATCTGGAGGGGGAAAAAAAAAAAAAAGAAAGAAAAGAAAAGACAATCCCACAAAACTAAGCTTCAAAGTTACATATAATAAAGCCATATTTGAGAACAGGAATAACAGAAAGGATATTGTACAAAATGTCAAAAAGTGCAAAGAAGGATGTTCTTAGAAAACTAAGTTAAGAACTTGACAGAAAACAAGTTTAGACAATTCTTCTCTTAGCAAAAGCTGGATATGCTAGCAGGACATCATTGTACTTCTAAAAACTATGTACAAAATAACATCAGAGAAATTATCCCAGTGATCTACATCTTAACAATTACACTCTCTTTGATATATTAAATGAGTTACAAATATAAGTTGAAGTAAAATATCACCTTTACCAGAACAAAGCAAGCTGTCCTTTCTCCCAGATGTAACAGCATCCTAAGCATTACCTTACCTTCTTTGCTAAATATTTACACATAAAGACTCCTGGTTTTACATGTTTATTATTTGCCGTCTTTCATCATAACAATGCCAACTTAATTGCAAAGAATATGCCACCAAAGAATAAACGCAAATGGTATACAAGCTCTCATTCATTAAAACTGAAATCTCTTCTAAATAGAAAGAAATAATCTGAAGGAATTCTGATGGACAAGCATTGGTTTAAATGTTCAACTGTTCAACCAGTTCAACTGGCAACCCCAGTTTTAAGTAATCTTCGAAAAGAGTTTTACTAACCTTCCACACACCAATTTTCTTTTGACATATTAGTGGTAAAGTGCATTTACAGAAAAGCTTCTGTCCTGCCTGTTTTTACTGCTCATTTTCTTATTTACAACTAATGGCTTATCTATTTATTTATTTTTTTTAAATCACAGAATTAATTCAGTATTAATATGGACTAGTATGATGAAGTATATTTGATGAGAAGTTGCAAGCATTAAATTTTTACTGCAGCACTCCGGAATACCCCTTTCCCCAATTTATCCCTCCCAACGAAAGTCAGCTGAGAGCAGGTTGATCATGCCTGGTGTCATTCAGAAATGCAGTACATTAACAACCATCCAGCAAGCCTATCAAATTAAGAAGAGAAAATTGCACAAGTGCATCTTCATACGTCTTTTGTAAATACAAGTATCCATTAACACACCTATACTATTGGGCAGATAAGACTTTTGTATTCCTTTCCACCCCACTATCCAAAATGTCAGTTTACAGTCTAAACCACATATTTTACAGAGCTCAGTTCAAAGGGAGGAAGTTGACTAACACAGATACTCTACCATCTTTTGAAGACTCCGCAGATTTTGCCACAGCAATCATCTTTGTGGATGGTGTTTGATCGTGACAAACTTGATGCAAGAAGTTTATGGATTTTCCTATTAGGAGGACCTGAACACAGAAGGATTATTTTTTTTATAGTGATTTGCATACAAGAAAAAAAGCAAAAATAAAACCAAACCACCCACAACAACCAGGACAACAGGATATTTTGTCATCATTCTGTGCTCCTAGTTTCATAATCACAACCACAGCACTCCAGAACTTCAATACTACCATAAAAATGTCTTAAACACAAACTTAATTTCCTCCCTTGACATCTCCCTAAACAAAGTTTATCAGTAAGAGAATGGTAAGGAGAAACAGTCTTATAGACTTCCTCAGCAAAGAATTTTAATAGCGTAGCTAGTTTTAAGATGTTTTATTGCTTAATTTGGTCTCTAGTTTCTTAATGGAAATCTAAACAGCAGTATAGGGCCAACAAATCATCAGAAGATTAACTTTTGAATTCATACCTTTTTTGATTGCTCCATTGTAATAAAAGAAGGGATCATTGACTTCCTCAAAGTGTATTTGTCATGCCACAACCGATCAGTTTTAACTGTAGGATCTGAAGCTACAAAAAACTGTAGATGGAAATAAACATTGAAACCAAAAGATGAATGTAAACTTTCTCCTTTAGTGTTTAATTTCTGTATTCAGAAAACTAAAAGTATTCTGAGTTGTTCTTTTAACTAAAAAAGAAAAAATACTTTTTTTCATAGCTAACGTGCAGAGTTGTCCTGGCAATTGACATGTAATTTGTATGTTGACCAAGATGAACTCTTAAGAAAAAAGTTCAAGAACAGACCACGTGATTTAATTTGCTCTGTACATTAGCTATCCTATTTTAACAGACGTAGAATTGCGGGGGGGGGGGGGGGGGGGTGGGGAATAAAAAAAACACAACCAACAACACAACCCAAAACCAAGAAATCCTGCAATTGATCTGGTGATCAAATGCTAAGGTCTCTCAGCTCCACACAAGAGAATATTTTTATTTGTAAGAAACTAAAACTACATAATCAGTTTTGCTAAAATAACTTGTGGATGGATTCTGTCCTCATCCTGTCATATAAGATATCAATTTTTGGACAAGAACTTTTTTTACCGCCTCCAAATACCATTTCCACCAAGAATGGTCAACTTTGTTCAAAAACTGTGTCTACGGTATAAAAATTGTAGCTTTCGGTATATCACATCCAACAGTGATTTTCAGTATTAAGAACAGTCTTACAGTGCACACGTGAATTTTTAAACAAAGAGTTGAAAGCTAATGAATGATAGAACAAAAAAGACACCACCTCACATGTCTGAGGCGTAGTTGGGGAAAAAAAAAGTTTATTTTACACTTCTAGCCATAAAGATTCATAGACATTTCACACAAGTCTCCTAATGCTGACCTTAAAGAACAGCTGTGGGTGATATTTGTATTCATTTAAATTTTGACCCAGGTTTCAGAAATTAGACAGCATATTTCACACTCAAGTAAAGTTACTCAGATGTGTCTCAGAAGTGCTCAATTAATTTCAAACAATTATTCTTTGGGTTCTGGAAACCAAAAAAATGTCACTTTAACAAGAGCGTACTGATTTGAAACAGGAAAAAGAGTTGGGAGAACTTAAAAAAAAAGCATAAAAACATTTCTAAGAAAAGGGACAGTTACTAGAATTTACCGTTAGAGAGGTCAGAGCAGATAACTCCGTAGAGTTTCTAGAGAAACTCTGGAACCATAAACCTCTTCTACCCAATTTGTCAAACTGAAGTTATTTATGAATCTGAGGATAACAGCAGGTAGTCTGCTGAGTAGAATATTCTGAACTTTATTCCAAATACAAGGCTTGCATTCCAAACAGTTAAAGAACTCTGCATACATTACTATTGTTACACTAAGCAAGGAGAGATAGAGAGATGACTTTGTCTCTCTTCAGAAGCAAGAATCTATTGTTAGCCCACCATTCTGCCACTACTAAACAGACCCAGGATATGATTCACTGAAAACAATGTACTGCATCATTGCAACCTCCAGACATCACACTGACTGAATCTATGAAGAGAGTCACGTTTCATGTTGTTATTGTATACATTACTTACATATTATACATTTCCATCACAGTCTACTTTTCAAATTCTCCTCTAAGCTGCCCACAGATTATACTCCCACAAAGCAAACAAACAGATAAAATATTTATTGTATGACATACATTACCTCATGGTACGTATCCTCCAACTCTCCATCATAAATCCAGCGATAAAGGAAGTTCAGTACAGGATGGGATACCAGCCCAAGAATGTGTTGAACCAGAGATCTCATGTACGGATCTCCTGTTTTTGTATAGGCATGAACTGCTGAGGCTAGTTCACCCCCTTTTCTCCCTGCAAGGTCATAGGGGAGAGGAACAGAAATGTATGAAGAAAAAAATATACACAACACTTAAATTCAGCAGCCATTGATTTTAACTATTCATGTCACTCAGAACTTGCTGAACAGCAATTCTAAAATGTAGCAAACGCACTTTTTTTTAAAATGTTGACAGGGAATTCCTAAGTTTTAAGCCACGAATCATTAACCTCACTGAAGTATTAAGCACAGTTTTCTGACACTGTATTCTGTCTACTTTATGGTAGCCTGGAGGAATGCAAATTTCAAGACATCAGATCACACGCACAAAAGGTTGACTTTATGCTTCTTTTCTTCCCCACTGCCCCCACCAGAAAAACATTAAAGGAGCTTTAGTATGTTTTCCTTCTCTCCAGTACTTGACTCTCAGATGGTCTGTGTCCATACATACACACAAACACACTTTTCCTGCTTCTTGGTTATAGTTCCCCACATAGTTGTTTTAGGCAGTATTACTCATCTTCTTGCAATTGAAAAGTACGAGACCAACAAAAATAACAATTAAAAAAAAGATCTAGTACTTGTTTTGTTGTTATGCTGCACAGCTGAGAAGTTCCCTGCAGCGCACGCTGTAGCAATAAAAATTTTCATGAATGTCTTAAAAATAAAGCCCACATTTTTTCAAAATTGTTACCAATTCCAATAATCAACATAAACCATAAAATTCATCACATAAACTAAAAGAGAGAGAATCCTGTGGATTAGCTACTCAAACATTTCTAAAACATAACAGTAATATTACTGAGATCCACTTTTGGCATGCACCACCACTCAAAGTTACACAACCTCTCCAGAAGTGTTAAATGAATGTTAAACAGACCTTGACAGTGATCAACAAGTGCTGCAAGGGTCTTTAACCTTATTTTAGGATCATACGTCCAGACCAGAAGACGGCGAAGTGTTAAGCTG
This sequence comes from Pluvialis apricaria, assembly GCA_017639485.1. Classification (NCBI taxonomy): domain Eukaryota; kingdom Metazoa; phylum Chordata; class Aves; order Charadriiformes; family Charadriidae; genus Pluvialis; species Pluvialis apricaria. The sequence continues at coordinate 67,773,093 of CM030007.1, forward strand.
CTCTCAAGTCCCAAATTCACTCCCTGATCATCTTCCAATTGCAACTGATCAAATTAGAAACAGAAAGACATATCAAGGAACAAAAATGGCAAAACTGAAGCAGAACTGCTGCTTCATAGTTTTTTTTGCTCTGAAGTTAGCTTTTTACTGATACACTTGAAATACCCAGTATTATGTTCTCACATTAAATCATTGAGCCAAAACCCAAGAACCACAGAAGTGGAAATAGAGAATCAAGTGCAGGTGAAAGGACAGAGACAAGCAGAAGCGTAATACAGTAGACAGAGCAAAAAGGACAGGAAAGTTAAAGAAAGCAAGGTGATAGATAGATAGTCACAAAAGGAGAGAAGGGCAAAGGAAAAAAGAGCAGAGGATCTGAAAGACAGTAAGTACTGGCCAGAGAGATGCTCATAGAAGAGTAAAAATAAAACATCTAAAGGAAAGGAAGGGTGTAAGAAGTAAAATTTCCATTGATGCACAGCCAGCTTACTTCAGTTCAACATGGGACAAATTCTGTTCAATGCCTTCCTCCAGAAGCCATCAGAACTTAAGTAACGTATGTAGTGAGATTAAGGAATTGCTACCATTAAAAAAACATTAAAAGCTATGATAAGAAAAATCTGTCATGACTACCATGGATCTTCCAATACCACGGAAAATAAAAGCCAAATACTTGCATCTGAGATGCACATCTCATACAAGTACAGATGGGGTAAGCAGGAAAAGAACACAACCTAAGAACACAGAGGGAAGTTCTTAGAGCAGTCCAAGCAGATAAACTCTTAGAAAAGATGCTCTGTTTCTTCCTGTATGGCACAACCAATCCATGCCATGCTTCCAGGTCTCACACATTTTTTGCCAAACGCAATGTATCAGTTAAAATTAAGACCAGTTTCATCCACATTAAGTTCAGCCTTAAAGCCAGTTCAATTCCTAAGCATCTGGATGCTCCTGCACCCATGTTTTGTTTTTTTTTTTTGGGGGGGGTGGGGGTGGGGTGGGGTGTTGGTGTTTTGTTTTCTTGAACTCATCTTGGAAAAAGATGGAAATTGGCAATGATAAGAAAGTTCTATGAGGAAGAATTGACCTTTGCCTTTAGGGAAAAGATTAGAGTTACATCTTCATCATGAAAGTTTTAAAGGGGCCGACAATTTGAAAATAGTCTGGAAGGAAAAAGACCTGTAAAGCTTATGGAGTAGTACATAGTACATTCAGGAAGACCCTTTCAGAGGAAGAAACATGTTTGGGGGAAGCTCTGAAGACATAGTATAGAGTTACAGAGACAAAGACAACACAAAACCCTTTGATGAGATTCTTGTTATGTACTACTATGCCTGAACTCCTAACTGGAACTGCAGCTAACAACTCCTAAGTTGGCCGTCTGTATGATCTCCTGAATACAAGAACGCAGCATGCACTCAATTCCAAGACATAATTTTCTATGTGTTTTCAAGCAAATGAAATGTACAGTTTTGGAAAGAAAGTGTCTTTCAAAAAAGTAGATCTTTTTTCCGTTGCTTTTTATTTTAAAATTGACAAGTCACCAAGCTCACCTCTGGGATAATCTGGCACAAGTCTTGAGAAAGCCCACTTCTTTCTTAAAGATTTCTGCTCCATTAATTGTGAACATAAGAAATGCCATCCTCTGTCAGAACCCAGGCTAGATGAACTACTACTCTATCTCCAATAATTACAAAAGGATGTGCTCTACAAGATGAGCAAGCAAAGCTGACCCCTCTTCTGTGATCACAGCCCAGAAGGCCAACTGTATCCTGGGCTGCATCAAAAGAAGCATGGCCAGCAGGTCAAGGAAGGTGATTCTGCCCCTCTACTTCGCTCTCGTGAGACCCCACCTGGAGTACTGCATTCAGCTCTGGAGTCCCCAACATAAGAAGGACACGGACCTGCTTGAGCATGTCCAGGGGAGAGCCACGAGGATGATCAGAAGGCTGGAGCACCTCTCCTATAAGAAGAGGCTGAGGGAGTTGGGGCTGTTCAGCCTGGAGAAGAGAAGGCTCCGAGGAGATCTTACTGCGGCCTTCCAGTACCTAAAGGGGGCCTACAGGAGAGCTGGGGAAGGACTTTTTACAAGGGCATGTAGTGATAGGATGAGGGGGAATGGCTTTAAGCTGGAAGAGGGCAGGTTTACATTAAACATTAGGAAGAAGTTTTTCACTTTAAGGGTAGTAAGGCACTGGAACAGGTTTGCCCAGAGAGGTTGTTGAAGCCCCGTCCCTGGAGGTGTTCAAGGCCAGGCTGGATGGGGCTTTGAGCAACCTGGTCTAGTGGGAGGTGTCCCTGCCCATGGCAGGGGGGTTGGAACTCGATGATCTTCAAGGTCCCTTCCAACCTAAACCATTCTATGATTCTTCTCAGTCTGTCGCACTTAGGCTCCTTGCAGCCCAGTTGCAGCGTTCAGGATGTCAGAGGATGCATCCTTGCTCAGCCCTTCTAATAGCAGTTTACAGACCTGCCTTCCATGCATTTGTGTAATCCCTTTTTCAACCTGCTGATACTGCCTTTTGCCACGACATCCTATGGAAACAGATTTTTCAAGTTGGCTACTCTTCTCTGTTTTATACCAACCTCCTGCTAATTTCACTGAGTGCCTCCTTTCCTCTTGTAGCCATTCACCAATTCACTTATCCTTCATTAGTTTGCAAGTCCCAGACACATCTCCCGGTGTCTTTTTCTCTTCAAGACACTCAGCCCATCTCCCCTCTCCTCACACAGCAATTGTCCATGCTCTTGAGGATTTTAGCTGACTTTCTCCTTCCTTACTCTCTACCTCCCCAATCAGAGACGCTGCCATCAGGACTGTACACAGTGCTCCAGTGTCACAATGACACCTGCTGCCTTGTTCTCAGCGCCCATCTCCCTGGCAGCCAAATGCACACCAAATCCAGCAGTGTAGACAACCACCTGTGAGGACACCAAGGTTTTTCCCAAATTGTGCTTGCTGAAGCCAAGTTCGGTACTCAGAAAGCATACATTAGATTAGCTTCCCTCTAGATAAAAACCCTTTATAATTCCCACACTGGGGCTCCCCAGCACTTATTTGCTCACACACTCTGTTTTATGCTGCTCCTTGCCCTGGACAGAGCATCCAGAGTACCAGCGTTAGCAAGCTTTCATTGACAGTCTGGGACATTTCACTCTGCCTTACCTTGTCAACATCAACTAAAACCAGTGCCAGCACTTATCTTTGGTGCACACTACTGACCCTTCTCCATCCTGCAATGTGAAATTGTGCTTCCCAGCCTTCAAGTCACAAAAGAGTCTCTCCTCCACTGCTGGGTCTCCTTCCTTTCTTTCACAGCCTTTGGGCAGGAATCTTCCCAGGGACTTCTTCAAAATCCTCTGGGATTCCTTTCAGTCAGGTGCTGAGGGGCATCCCCAGAAACTCCAGTCTACTAGTGCAGCAAATCTTTACATTACAGACACTGTATTGACTGTTCCCTACCAGAATGCATTTCATCAATGTGCTCAATACACTCATGAACTCTAACACTGGAGAAGAATCTGGCAAGGAACATGAAAAGCAACAAGAAAAGCAGTAAAAGGAAGACTGGGAAAAATGTGGATCCAACAACTGAATGGTGCTGGGAAAGTGGTGACAGGAAAAGTGGAAAAGGCTGAGGTGCCCAACGCCTTCTGTACCCTGTTTTTTTTTGTAAGATCTGCCTTTGAGAATACCAGATGTCACCTCAGATCAGAGGGGAAGACTGGAACAAGGGAGACTTACTCTAAGTGGAGAAGGATCAGGTTAGGGAATGTTAAAAAAAAACTGGATATGCTTAAGTCAATGAGCCCTGATGGGATGCACCCACAAGTGCTGAGGGAGCTGGCCAATGTCACTGCAAGGCCACTCTTGATTATCTTCGCAACACCATAGCAATCAGAGGAGGTTCCTGATGACTGGGACAAAGCAAATGCCACTTCTCTCTTCCAGAGGGAGGATCCACAGAACACCACACCAGTGAGACTCGCCTCATCCCCTGGGATGCCGACAGAGTAACTAATCCTGGAAACCATTTCCAAACATACGGAGGACAAAAAGCTTTTATCAAGAAGAAAAGCTCAGGAAAAGGAGGAACATTTGTGGTGATAGAGTTTGTCTTCCCAAGCAAATGTTAAGTGTGCTGATGCCCTGCTTGCCAGGAAGTGGCTGGACACCTGCCTGCTGATGGGAAGTAGTGAATGAATTACGTACTTTGCTTTGCTTGCACACACAGCTTTTGCTTTCCCTATTAAACCGTCACTAACTTGATTGACTTGTCTTTTTACCTTCCTTTTATTTTCTCCCCATTCCCCAAGAGACCAGGGTGAGTGAGAAGCTGGGTGGGTGTTTGGCTCCGGTCAGGGTCAACTCACCACAAAGACAAATGCAGTTTGAAAATAAGTGATGCCAGAACTTTCCTTTCATTTTCCCCTTACACGCTTCCCCTCCTACCAGACTCATCTCTTCTTTTGAAAGGTTTAGTGGAGCAGGAAAGGCAGAGGAAGCTGCATTTCAAAGAAGTCATAAATTTTTTCATGGTCAAGAAGTTTTAAAAGTTAGAAGAAATCAAAGCTCCAGGAAACCAAGAGAACAAACATATTTTGGACAGAGCAGGAAATAATTACAAAAAGAGTAACTGGAGAGTAGCCAGGAAAAACAAGCAAAAAGTATGTATGACAGGCATTCCAGAAGTCAGGAATGTTTACGAACTGCAGGTGAGTCAAGCGGAAAAGATGCTTTGAAACCATTTACAGAAGCCTATGAATTAAACCACAGGGGTTTTTTTTAAGTCGGAATTTTAAATAACATTTTAATTTAACTTTAGGTCAATTCTCAGAATAAATTTTGTTCAATTACAAATAATGAATTCCTTGAAAGCCCTGTATTAAAAAAAAGCAAGCAGAAGAATTTTTTTTTTTTTATTTTAGAGCTATCATCTAAGTGCACATACCTATAAATATTTGTGGACAAACTACAAGATTATCAGCACGGAAACATCTTACTCTCTCAACACAATGGAAGGGACACTGAAAACACACAAACTGCCCCACACAGAACAAAACATTGGAACTGCTGTTACTAGCTGCCGAACCACGCATTGCTTGAAATACAGACAGATTTTGTTTTTCTCCCTTCAAAGATGTGTTATGTTGTTTGGGATTTGAATGATAAAGACACCACACAAGATGAAACTGACAAAAAAGACGCAAAAAAGGGACAGAGGCTTAGAAATACACATTCTATACCTTGCTTATCTAATACATCAAATAACAGCGAATTTCTAAGGGAAAAAATATTCATTGGTACATACATCCAAAGAATAAGAAGTGTACAAGTTAGAGAATTGTGTCTACTATCAATAGAAACTGCTGTACATTCTTTCCTTTCTAACAGGATACCTAGGTATACCTTTTAGGAGATATTCAGATAATGTAAAGCAAAATAAGAAAGTTAAATAAGAAAGTTAAATAAGAACCACTTAACTTACCTGAGAATGTAAAACAGACAGAAGTCGGTAGTATTCTTTAAGTTCCTGATGTAAGGCTGCACAAAAACTCTGTAAAAAGAGAAAAAATAATTAAAAAAAAATCAGGAAAAATGTTTCTGGTTTAATGTAGAATAACTTTTATGCTATCACCACACTGTGAAGGTAGTTAGAAATTTCCTAAAAGGAATCAAGCTACAAGTTTCAGCACAAAAGCCAACTCTTAAAAACTGGCTAATGTGTAAGTGCTTCCCTAAGAAATGCACAGATCTTTTCCAAAAATAGATACACATTGTTAAGTGACTTTCTGTTTCTTGCTGTCTTAATTCTATCAACAGATTAAACTATGACAAGCATAAGTCTCCAAATAGATATCATTTCAACAAAGACATTAATAATTACCATAGGGATGTGCAAATCATAACACAACCCAGAAGACATTTTCTTTAATAGTTATGTAAAATGCAGTAAAGTAACAGAGTTTCAATTTCAGGAAGGCCTCTAATAACAGAACACAGAAGTCAGGCAACCATCATTATATTTACAGTATAGACTATATAACATGAATAAGAAAACACAATGCTCATAAAAGAATACTCCCAGTAAGTGCTGCTGGATCAAGTACTCTACATTTTCAGCCTTTTATCAATTGACAGTCATATACGATTCTTCACTTGACATGGAAAAAAAATCAGTAACATTAAGTATATCCTAAGAAATCTGTAAAACGTGCAGAAGTTAACAGTCCTGAACTAAAGCAAAGATTCTTCTTTGTAAAACTATTCTAAGCACAGCTACTTTGGGCTGTTTAAAAATAAGTAAGTAAAGGTAGATTTTAAAAACAATTCCTGAAAGAATACTAATTTAGTAACACAGTTTTCCACAGTTTGGGGTTCTGGGGTTTTGATTTGTTTTGTAATGTTCTTAATCTAACATACAGACTAAAAAAAAACCTCCCACAACACATTTTATAAAACAGAATTAGAAATATGGCTCATTAATTTTGGACTGAGTTGAAAACTTTGGACTTTAAGCACTTTTGCGTATTTATAAAATTGTTTGTTTATTTTTTTTTTTAAGAGTACTTCCGTGCACACACGGAAATTCTTCAGAACTGATTTCTTAACCAATTCTGAGCTAATGATTTTGGTATCTATTTTAACGGACTTTTTTTTTTTAAATAGGGAATTCCCCAGGACTTTCCCCTCAACCCCTTTTAAAGTCATCACAGTCAAAACAATTTGGAAAAAATAAGGAAAACCTCACAAAAAGAATCCAAGAGCTTAGAGTAAAATGTTTATTCGCTGGAGTATGTACAAGGGAGAAGTCACCACTACAGGCACAAGGAGAAATAAATCTTCTTTCCTGCTAAGAGGCCTAAAAGAAAAAAATCATTAATCTTGCCATTGTATCCTTTATAAGGAAAGAGGGTTCCTTTCTTCAACTCAATGTTATACATTAGAAAGAAATTGGAAATTCATTTTATTTCAGAGAATACTGAAGGGCAAAAAGAAACCCCCTTACATGTGACTCCACTTTTCATTTCTTCTCACTTGCTTCTTCAGTACTTTTTTGAATCTATTAAAGTAGCACTTGCCAAGACAGAGGGCAGAGTAGAGCCTCCAAGGAAACATTCAAAGGCACTACGCATCTACTCAAACAGTGAGAATAATAATCCGTGACTTTAGCAGTCAAAAGGATTTAGGATCTAACCAGCCATCAACTTTTCAGAGAAGCTTTAGAAGTTAAAATTTACATCCAGTGCCAATTCCTGCATCACAAACTACAGGTTTTTGTTTCCCAAACTGTTAAGGAAAACTGGACATTATCCTAGAATTCTGATTTGGTCTACAGCAAGAGAGAATTCAGGAAGGAAACAGAATGCTTGTTCAAGAGAAAAAAAACTAAAATGCCCACTACCTCAATCGGATCTAAATGGGAAAAATGTCAAAAGTTGTATTTCACTGCTGATTAGTCTTTTTGGTTTCTGAGGGCAAAGACACTAAGCAGCAAAGATAGAAGAATATAATGTTAAAGTGTAGTATCTCTACTGCTAGTAATTGTCAACACCTGACATTTTGCGCATTAAAATCAGTCACCAGAATCATCATAAAAAAGGTGACAGACATCTTATCCTACCTGTGATTTGAACAGGGGTTTATGCAAGCATTCTTTTAAAACATCAAGTGCAAGTTGCTTTAGAACACAACATGTGCTAAATTCTTAATGCAGTGTGCAGCACCTGAAATTGTCAGCTCTCAAAGCCATGAAGACCAATGGTATATACTCTTTTTGCCCAAATACTGACAGCAGGAGTAGAATATATGTTTTTATTTGTACACTTACATCCTAGAAAGATATTAAGTGCTTGCCTCAAGCAAAATTAACAGCATTAGAGCTATGCAGATTCAGCTAACTAACTGCACAGCCTTCCGCACAGGATCCGAAACCTGCATATGGTAGCTGAGATATCGCACATTTAAATTCACTGAAGAATTAAAGTTCTCCCTCACTGTAAACTTGGAGATTAAAGCCAGAGACAGTAAAAATAAGCATAAGCAGGAAGCTACTAGATAAAGAATAGCAAACTTCACCCAGATATAAGGGGGAGAGTGTGAAGAAAATGCATATACAGTAGCACTACCATATAAAACATGAAAATCAGCATTGGATCACTAGAAAAGTAATTATTTATATGTAACTAAAAGGGTTACTTAGAATAAGAGACAGAAGGGAACAGAATAAAACATTAGAAAAGTAGGAAGCACTACAGTGTCTCTACTGACCTCTTAAGAAAAATTAGATTGAAGGGAGAAGCACTTCAATTTCTTGGCAGATTAGGTAGGATGTTATGGCTAGAGGCAAGGATAACATTTCTGTCCACTCAGAAGGGATAATATCCAGTTTTACAGAGGGAGCAAGTGAGAGGAAACGGGAATGCCTTAGCAGTAAATGTGGTTTTGGGTATTACAGCAGCTGTGAAGTTACTGCAGACTACAAATCATGATGATGAAACCTATAAAAACAAAAATTAATATTCTTTTGATGCTGTACTCAAAAGAAAGGGCAGAAGATAATGGAGTATTTGCATTCTATGTAAGTTAGTGCAGTATTAACACACAAACATCAACATTAGCTGACAAGAGTGTCTCCTGCAGAGGCCACTAACAATCGAATTGGTGATTAATTAGCTCAGGGATGCCACCATCCCATTTAAGCAATGTTCTTGTTTATTAACATGCATGAGTACTTAAAAAAAAATGAATTTAAAGAAAAAAAAAAAGGAGATTAAGAAAAGGAATCTATGCATGAGACTTTCCAGCTACAAATGACAGGGGCAACTCCTTACAACCAGCAAGACCAAACACCTTTCCCTTGCCTTCAGACTATGACCCATACCAAAAGAGGCAGTCCATAAAAGGAGTAAATCAAAGGATGAACGATCCAAGCTCCAAAGTTTACGTGCCATTCTAGTACTGCATTTTACTCAGTAGTTTCTAAAGGAAACAAGACCAAAACATTATAGTAAAATCAATTTTTCAGCTGACCTACCTGTCCCACAAGTCCAAATGCACGATCCAAACTCCTCTGGTCTGTGTATTTCCTTATTTTATTATGTAGCCATCCCAACTCTGCAAGTCTGCTTGTAGTATCTCTGAGAGATTTGGACAAGCTCACCTACAAAGTTAACAGAAACAATAACTTGCAATTAAGTCAAATCTACCATGCCAATATTTGTTTCTTCACAAAAGCCCCCCTTTCTCATAAAACAAGCCAGTTCAGGAAACAATCACTTTACGTTCTACAGCACCAAAAAGCAGATAACCATGTAATTAGCATTGAATTTATACACATAAGCATTGAAAAGGCAGCAACAACGAACTACTGGCAACTTTGTGACTTTCCCTTTTGGAAAACTTAATGTAACAGTACTCATATGCTCTTTTTACATTAGGCAATCATGGCAGTAACACAAAGGTCTTCAGAAAAGAGGAAGAAATCTGAAATTTTTATGATGTAGAATCACACTTCATCTTATCCTGATAATCAGCAAGACTGAAAATATTAGAGCTATAGAAGAGGAGTCAGTGACTGAAACTAATGAAGAAACCTAGAGAAAATAATTAGTTACTACTACATGTGAAACAAACCTTTAAGAGAAGACAGACAACCCAGTGTCAAACTAGGTATCAGGAACTAAAACTTACAGCATCCAAATTGCAAGTTTAAGTCCAATCCACCAGCAACAGCTTTTATAAGCTACTTAATCACACAACCCTCTGAGCCTTCTAGTTTGTTTCTACTTTTCTTATACCAGGTATCTCAACTTCACCCTGGAGGCCTGCCTTAGTCCCAATGCCCTCATCAATTACTACTACTATTTTCATCTGAATCAGCACATTTCTTCCTTTAAATTGCCAACACCTAAGACAGTGTTCCTCTTGTTCTTGAGATTTGCTTTGATAACATTTTGTCACATTACCCAAGAACACCACCATCAAGTTTTCAAAATCTTATTGAACAAAGAAAAACAAACAATCTGACTGATACGTTAGGCTGAGGCAGAGATTGACCGCAACTGGGCCTATTCCATCTCTACAGACAATTTTAACTTGGAGATCCAGCTGGAACAGTCCAAACCAAAGCAAGGAATTGCATTAACAAGCTAAGCAGATTGCCCAAGAACTAGAAATTAAGTTCATTCACTAAGCCTTTAAGCAGTACAGGCATTCTCTAAGGCAAAAATCAGCTAGAGTGTGTTAGCCACAGCAGTGTAGGCTTGAACCAGGCAGCAGCAAGTGGTTGTAAGACCAGAGTTCTGTCCCTGGCCCTCTTGTTTAGATACACAGGCACAGCTTTAACTTCTTTAACAACTTCCATAGGATAAATTCTTGCCCAAAGAAGCATGATTGGACACAGAAACTCTGCCCGTAGCTAAAACTAAAGAGGTAACATAAGAACTATTTAGAACTCTGCAACTACAGAGTGCTTGGCAAGCATCAACTACAATACACATCCGCTGGAATCAAATGAGGAACAAGCAAAATTGGCTTAGTGTTATTACATTTGTATCTCCCAGATCAAATCAGAAGCTGCTAGCTTATACAGTGCTAAATGTCACCAACAGACCTAATATTAATGTTGACATTAGAAGACATTCTGGGAATAACAACAGCTTGGAAAGTGTGTTTCTTTCTGGAAAAAACAGACAGTGTACAATGACATTTTCTTTGTGCAGCTGAGGGAAAACTACACGCTTTGACTACTTTTTGCCTAACATGCAGTCAATGCAGCTAGATGAGGTATGGTCTTGGTCCTCCTTGTTCATCAGAAAAAGTTCTAGCTGCAGTTTTAGTCAGTCAAATAATTTCATCTTCACTGGGTCCAGTAGCTCAGGATAAGTGCCAATAAGGAAGAAGGATGGAAGACAACTGACTTCACAAAAATAACTGAAGACACAAAGTTCTCAGGAAAAAGCATTATTGACCACAAATCCACATGAATAATAAAACTCCCTGTATTACCAGAATTAGGAGCTCAAACTAAAACAGTTTTTCACCTCAAACTAGCCTATTCGATATGAAAACTACACAGGAAACTAGTGAAACCCATAGTGCACTCTCACAATCACTGATTAAGTTTCCTCCATACACATCTAGAAAAATCTATTATGCTACCTTCCCTTTGCCATGTGTAATTTAACTTATATATGGAACATAAATAACTCCGTGCAGGTATTGAGGAATTACAAACTTTGCAGTATCTACAGGTACAGAGGATGACATCCTTAAGAATCTGTTTATTAACAAGGTTTAACTGATTTATCAAGATTTAAGTTTTCCGTTTTTCCCTCCACTAAGCAGCCCTAAATGTCATTGTAAAGTTACAGGAGGAACAATTATACATTTCACTTTTTTGATATTATTATGGAGAAGAAGAGGAAGTTAAGCTCAGTTATCATCAACATTAAGATAATAAGTCTACTGTGCTCTTGGCCCATGAAATGGCCCAAAAAGAATTCCCCACCATCTTAGGACTGTGTCATAATGTCACAGTACAAAATTCTTAATACAAGTGAAAATTGGAAGCACCATTTTTCCATTTGAACAAGAACATGAAAACAACTTAGCCAGCTGAAACTGAGTTGTGATACAGTACTGTCTAAATACTGAATGAGAAGATGCTAAAGCAACCAGCGCCATTTCTTTGTTCTTTGTGCAGCTGACCCAATCTCCCCCTTCTTTTGGTTGTTTTTTTTTTTTTTTTTTTTCCATATTTCAAATATGCCTAACCTCTCACCACCTTAAAGCCAGATCTCTCTCTCAGGCTTCTCTCCTGATCCTCTGCCCCCTGTCTGACACCTTTCTTCAAATTCACATCAGCTGGATTTTTTACCAACAACAGAGTTGAAAGCACTCTCTTCAGTTCTGTCACCAGTCCTTTCTTGGGCAATCAGCAAGATCCCACCCGATCACTTGTTATGGGCTTGATTACAACTTACATCAAGTGGCTAGCATTCATTCCACAACTCAGGTTGTTAAATTTAACACTATAATAATGCGGTCAAAAGCTGCATCTGCTTTATATTCATTCTTATACACTGGGGAGGGGAAATGATGACACAAATCCTCAAATTAAGCCATAATTTAAGAGTCTTTATACTGGCTTAATAGTTGGGAGTCTATTCACATCTTGTGAAATGCTACAGTTTCTTTCTGGGACTTATCTACCCAATCAATTTAAAATTATTACTGTTGAAATTACTCTGTTGTAGAAAAAAAAAAGCAGGGGGAAATAAAGACTTGTGATAATATTTTAATTCTTTTTTACATATTTTTCATAGGTATTTTTTCCCTACATACCTCTCTGCTCACATATGAAATACAAGTCACCATACAGTACCTTTCCCTCCACTTTATAGCAATTTTCAGAATTGCACATTTTGATGTTTTTGCCATCTATTCCCTGGAACACATACAAAACATCTCTTACAAGGTTTGCTTCGGTTATTTCAACAGAGCCTAGAAAGAAAAAAAAAACAACAACCAGTATTTAGGTTTGTTGGGACAATTAGTTTTGATTACAACTTCAAAAAGCTATTTAGAAGCCTAGCCAAATAAAGAAAAGAGAAAGCCTGTGTTTATAACCTGTAAAGAAATGTTTTAAGTCCTCTTAACAGCCTGACAGAAAGCCAAGAATTTCCTTTACCTGCCTCTACTAATACATGGGATTCTCTCACAGCAGGTCAGCTTGTATGACACAGGGCATGTTATATCTAAACCAACACTTCAGCCAGTTCTAAAACTTGTTATCTTTCCAGATTCCATCACTGGTGTAAGTTCTGAGGCAAGCATCACAATAACTTTACCTCTCTTCGAACAAACAGCTGAAGTTGTTAAACGGAACTTACAGAATCATCTCTTCTACATTCATCCAGGAAAACAAAGTTAATCCAGAAGGATGAGCTGCTTGTTTAAAACTGGCTTTCAATCACATCAATCACTGGCTTTCAATCACTGCTCAGTGAAAACATTGATCAAAAACAGACTGCCAGCCACAGAACAGCTTAGAGCTGGCAAACAGAAAAATGTAAATACTGAAGACAGATATACCTTTGATTTAGTAAAGCTTTTGCTATTGCAGCATACAGTTTGCTTGTGGCTCATATCTCTAGCTAGAGGTTAGATTATGTTTGAGATTTAGGATATTTATCAATTTAAAGGAAACAGAAGACTGAAAAAGGTGCTGTGAAGGCCAATCCCACCTTTTGTGAGCAAAACAGCACCATCTGCTTTTGTAACTCCATTTAAGATATCAAGAATGAAACAATTTCAATAATGACTATCCAGAAATTGATATGCTACACGCTTCTCCCGCATTTGACAGCGCTCGTACTCTCATTAGTTTGCCTCCCCAACAGTCCACTTTCTCAGAATAAAAACAACAAAAAATAAATTCTATTCTCATTTCGACAAGAGCAGCCATCACTCAAGATGCTGTTTAAAACTCAAGACTCCCCTCATAATACTAAGATGTGTATGAGAGTACCTAGTCCCTTTTAGGAACTCTTAGTGAAATGGTAAGATTCAAGTGCACATTTCTTTAATTGGTAACTAATACAACAGTTATTAATATCAACCATACAATGCTCCTGATTATACTGTCTATGTAGGTGTAGCAATAAGAAAACCCCAATTAACAGCAACTTTTGAAGAAAAACACTCCACCTTTAATTAGATGAAAGTATTTCATATTCATAGAAATATATCTTCTTGACAATAGCCTTCTACGTTCTGAATGCAGGTCTACTTCTATTTCTGCATCAACAAGCGACTACATTTAAGACAACTGTCAGTCCTTACACCCACCCCACATAAGAATCAAGAGTCACAGCTGCTGGTTGACTGAATGAAACAAGTTCTTTATGACAATTAGTATAACAAAAATAAGAGGCAGTGCTAGATTTTATATAATTTATGTATTTTTATATATGGATATAAAATATACACATAAAAATAATACATATTTATAAATATTATACAGATACACACACGTGTCCTCTTGAATACCAACAGTATTGTTAATTAGGTTCTAAATGTCAAATGCTGCCCTCAGATATACCAGTACAACTCTGTTTGGTCTGTAAGCTGTTGCTTTGTGCACTGTTAGTCATAAAGATGCAAGGGCTGGCAGATGGATTATGTTTTACCTCCTAACTATCCACACTTCTTTATATAGGAGTTATTAAAAAAAAACAACAACAAAACAACCAAAAAAACCCCTCAAATCTCTTATCTTTCTTTGCCAGAGAGCAACAGCACTGAATGATAATGTCATCTGCTGTTAACTCTCTTATTCAGAAAAGTCTGCCACTTTTACAGTACAAGTTGTGGGTTGAAACTTGCATAATTGCCACAGAGATCATCTGTTAAACAATTTCTCCTTAGTTACACTTATATAAATTCAGAATAGATCCTCTAGACATCAGTTTAAAGTTTACAGCCACTTAATCAAGAAAATAAATTAGTAATATTTATAAATTTTTTATTTTATTGACAATATTTTATGCCAGTTTGTCTAAATACAACCACTGTAAACAGTGCACTAATTTAAAGAAAAAATAGTTTTAAGGGCTGTATATTCCAGTGCACACTTGCAAGTTTTAAAACACAGAATCACAAATGGATGAGTCTGTCTCAACAAGTTCTATTCATTGAACTCGCTTTCTGACTTTCTAAAAGCGGCAGCATCTTCTGATCATCAAGAGTGATCATTACTCACAAACCACAGTCACTTGACTCTGACAAACTGCAATGAAGTCAGTCTTTTAAGAGGACCACAACACATTATCAAACCAATCACTGCAAAAAGAAATTAACAACCAGCCAAAGAGATTGTGGCCAAATATACTGCTCTTGCATATTTGCCTCTATCCTTCTCTTGAATACATTCTAGCAAAACACTTGTCTAAAAATTCAACATGCTATAAAACTCTTTCAAAATCATAAAAAAATAGAGGATATAGATAACAATTGTAAAAAGTTATCTTTTACAAACGCATCTTTGCTCACCACTTGTATCTCCTTCTCGCCTTGACCTTGGCACACCACGGGAGACAGGATTTGAAAAGCCTTTTGAGGTAGTGCTTTGTAAAGAAGGCTGGTTTGCAGTTAGAGTCCATGCAAGACGTGACCCCAATTGCTGACGGAGACAATCTCCAACACCTGGAGCTTGATAGGATTGTCTAAAAGAACAAAAAGAAGAAACATCTTTAAAAACTTTGATTCTATACCCATCACCTGGTTTGAGGTATGCAAATTTTGAAAAATTTCCCAAGCTTGAGTTTGGTTTTTGTGGATGTTTTGTTTGTGAGTTTTTTTAATAAAGGAACCTTCAAAAAGGGTGCAGAACATACAAGCAATTTATTTTGCTTCCTGTAAGCTTACACTTTCAAAAAAAACCACCCAACTGTAGAAAAGAAAGGAGGTATGAATTTGACAAATATGATTTCACGTCAAAGATTGACTCTGTTCACACTGAACTGTGTAGATGTGCTGAAATAGATTGAAAGTCAATATAATAATAATAAACAACATAATAAGCAACAAATATTTAAGTTTTGCTATTACTTGAAACTGTAGTTACATGCCAAAGAACTAAAGGAAAATAAGAGAAAGAGGAGAAAGTTCCCTTTCCTGCTACTCTACTGTTTAGGACAGTTTGTATCTAGTGCCTGAAGATGTGATCAAGGAAGGAGCATCTACACAAGCTCCCATTTCCTTCCTTCTCAAACTTGTCAATTCTTCTCACAGAAATACCCTTAAATTTGAAAAACGTTAAGACTAGAAATTAACTTTCTGATTGTTTCTGTATCATGATGGTGAAAAATAAAGTTGAAAATATTTGCAAGGGATTTTTGCTGCTGACCATTCCTCCCTCCTCCCCCACCTGAACATAAACATTTGGAAATACATACATTTAAAAAAAAAAAAAAAAGAAAGAATTCCACAAAGCTGTGAAAGCATAGTTGCAGGGACAGATGGAACAAGACTGCAGCACAAGTGTGCCTGTAAAAAAAGTCAAGGAATGCCCTTCCTCTCTCAACCACGCATCGTACTTATATGATTGTAGCTAATGAACAAGAACACAGCCTGCAAGACAGAGCAACTCTGTTGTGCTTAGCATTTGCAATGCCTCAACTACAGTACAACACTGAATTTAAGCTGTTACCCTTCAAGAAGAATGTACTCTAGAAACAAAGGGAAAGATGCACAAAGAGAAGTTAAGGAGGAATGAAGCTCACGGAAAGATCTAATTTGGGTTGCCCAGCTCACAGACTACAGAACTAAAGAGAGAGCAGTGAAATTGCTGTAAAATGGAACAGTCTGAACAGGTCAGACCAAGAATATTTCAGGAACAGGGTGATATTTTTAAGCAAGCAGATATACGAAATAACCTCACTGACATACCTTTGTATCAGGATTACATAATGGTTGAGGTTGGAAGGGACCTCTGAAGATCACCTCCTCCAACCCTCCTGCTCAAGGCAGGGTCAACTAGAGAAGTTACCTGGTGCACTGTCCAGTCATGTTTTGAATATTTTCAAGTATGGAGACTACACAACCTCTCTGGGCAACCTGTTTCAGTGTTTCACAACATCCCCCACTGCCCCAAACACACACCCCACCTCACTGCAAACACAAGGGAAAAATCTTCGTTTAACTGGTATTCCCAGTCTTAAAAGTTTTGCCAATTACCTCTTGTCCTTTCCCTGGACACTCCTGGGTAAAGTACGGCTCAGTCTTCTCTACCCCCCTGGTCAGGTATAATCACATGGGTAAGATCCCCTGAGCCTTTCCTTCTCCAGGCTGAAGATTCCCCACTCTTGCAGCCTCCCTTCATACATCCAGATACTCCAATCCCTTAATTAATTGTCACTCCTTCTTCAGACTCTCTTCAGACTGTCCGTGTCTTTTTTTGTACTGTAACTGGACACAGGATTTCAAATGTGTTCTCACCAGTACTGAGCAGAGAGGAAGGTTTACCTCCCTTAACCTCCTGGTGATGCTGTTCCCAATGCAGCCCAGCAGGCTGTTGGCCTTCTTTACCACACATTTCACACTCAGGTTCAAGTTGGTGCCTACCAGGAGCTCTAGGGCCCTTTGTGCAAAGCTGCTTTGCAGCCAGTCAGCCCTCAGTATGTACCGGTGCGCGGGGCTATTCCTCCCCAGGTCCAGGACTTTGTTGAACTTCAGGAGATTCCTGTCAGCGCATTTCTGGAGCCTGTCAAGGTCCCTCTAAATGGCAGCTGAATCACCCGCTTTATCAACCACTCCTCCCTATTTTGTATCATCTGCAAAATTGTGCTGTCCTGTAAGGTGGGATGAAGGCGTACAAGATACAGCTCCTGGGCTACACCATTAGTGACTGGGCTCTAAGTGGACTCTGTGTCACTGATCATAATCCTTCGAGCCTATAAGATCAGTCAGTTTTCAGTCCACCTTATTGACACCTTATCTAGTTTGTATATTATTAAGTTTGTCAATAAAGATATTACTGGTAGACAGTGTCAAAAATCTTACTAACGTTGAAATAAACAACGTTCACTGCTCTCCCCTTGTCCACCAAGTCAGTCACCTCATCATAGAAGGCTGTGAGGTAGGTCAAGCATGTCTTCCCTTTCTTAAGTCTGACTATTCCTAGTCCCCTTGTCCTTCATGTGTCTGGAAATGCTTTCCATGATCAGATGCTCCTCCATCACCTTCCCAGCTGTTGAGGCGAGGCTAACCAGCCTGTAATTTCCTGGATCCTTCTTGAACAAAGCAGCAACATTTGATTTCTTCCAATCCTCAGGAACCTCCCCCAGCAGCTGTGTTTCAAACATTACCAAGAATGGCCTCACAACTACAGTGACCAGTTCCCTCAGCACTTGTGGAGAGATCCCATCAGGTCCCATGGGCCCTGATCATTCTCTGCCAGTGGTAAAGTGGAAACAATGAAGATTTTCCCAAGGGTCTCAGAGTCCCAAGCTGGTCTTACCAGCACAGACCGAGGCAAAGAAAGCACCGAGTACCTTGGCCTTTTCCACATCTTCTGTCACCACAGACCCTGCCCCTTGAGCAGCAGGTTCATGTTTTCCCTAGCCTTCCTTTACTGCTTACATACTTGTAGAATTCCTTCTTGTTTCCCTTCAGGTCCCTCAGTAGATTCAAGTCCAGGTGAGTTTGGGCTTTCCCTGCACTCTGGATGCCACACTGCACCTTCCCCTGCTTCCATCTTTTGCACATTTTTTTTTTATGTCTGAGTTTTGTCAGCAACTTGTTCATCCATGCAGGCCTCCTACCACCTTTGCTTGAATTTCTGCTTGTCAGGGTGGACCATCCTCAAGCTCAAAGGAGGTGATCCTTGAATATCAACCAGCTCTGAGACCAAGCAGTTGGACTAGATGATCTTTGCAGGTCCCTTCAAACTGAACTATTCTATTCTATTATCTCCTGAACCCCTCTTTTCTCCAGGGTCACGGGATTCCTCTAAACAGCTCCCAGAAGAGGCCCAAGTCACCTCTCCTGAAGTCCAGGGATGCGATCCTGCTTTTTGCCTCATTTCCTCCTTTCAGAATCCTGAACTGCACCATCTCATGATCACTGCAGCCAAGCCTTCCCCCAAACAGTTCTTCCTTGTCTGTAAAAAAAAGTCAAGTCCAGCAAAGCACCTCTCCTCAATCACCTGTGTCAGAAAGTTATCATCATCAGTGCACTTCAGAAACCTTCTGGATTGCTTGTGCCCTGCAGCACTCCCCCTCCAGCAGATACTGTGGTGATTAAAGAGCCCCATGAGCATTAGGGCCTGCAAGTGTAAGGCTTCTTTCAGTTGTCTTAAGACCTCATCTACCTCTTCCTGATAAGGCAGTGTACAGCAGGTGCCCACTACAGCATCACCCATGTTGGTCTGCCCTTTAATCCTAACCCATGAAGTCTTAGCTGGCACCTCACCTGTCCCTAGGCAAAGCTCCACACATTCTTGCCGCTCCCTCATGTAAACAGCAACTTCCTCTCCTTGCCATCCTAGCCCGTCCTTTCCAAAGAGCATGGATCCACCCTCTGCAACACAGTAGTGGTATGAACTATCCCACCATGTTTCTGTGATCCCAATGAGATCATAGCTCTAGTACTGCACACACACGTCTTAAGTCTTCCTGTCTGTTCCCTATGCTGTATGTCATAGTGCGTAGGCACTCCAGCAAAAATCTGCTAATGTCCCAGAAAAGGGTTGAGAAATTCCCTTACAAGGCTGCCCTCTCTACATTCCTCATTTGTGTGCAGAGACTTGGGTGGACCCCCTTCTGCCCTGCTCTGTCAGTTTCAAGGCCTCTCTTGACCTCATCACCCTGCACCTTTTGCTTACTAACCTGGTCTGACACCTCCTCACACAGCTGTAGGGCACAGTCCTCCCCCAGGGTCCCTAGCTTCATGGTATCCTCTACTTGTGCATCCAAGATATACCATACAGACCCAGTACTGACAAAGTCAAGTAAGCATTTGTATCGCAAAGCATATTAATAACAATAAAATCCAGTTGTGTCCACACTGGTTAGTAGTTCCATATTATGAATTCTATAAATCATTTCAAATACACTGTAAAAAAATATCTTCAACTCAAAATAAAGCTGTGGTACTTTCTGAAAATGCATCTATTCCAATTTTGTGTTTGTTTTGTGACTGTTAAGGGTAGGGAGGAGAATTAAGAGACAAGAGTATGGTGTCTTTCTCTTTTCCAATTACGAGAAAGGAAAGAAATTAATAAAAATTTCCATAAATTAGCCTTATATTAGATATCTGGTGAAATCACAATCCATGGAACTTCTGTTAGGACAAAATAATAGGGCTTTGCTCATTTCTGCATCCCTTAAGATGATTTTTTTTTTTTTCCTTTTATTATACTCTTGAGTTTTTCTGACATTAACCACAGTTTTTGAGAAGTGACATTCCTGTCGCTTTAGGATGAAGGCTTTATTTCCAGGCTTTTTTGTTCAAGGCTCAAACAGCTATGCAAATAAGTACAGTCCTCACTGTTACAAATGTTGTAAGATTCTGTTCACTCTTCCACGCTCAACTTCTATGAAGCAATGTATTTCCAGGTATACACTACAGAATGACTGTTGAACCACTCCCTCTCACAGACTAGGAACACGTTCATTTTCCCTCCACAGAACACAGACTCTGTGCAGTGCATCTCTGCCAGGCTTTGTAGAGCTGCAGGGTACCACAACATTATATCCAGTGACACAAGAAGGGCTCAGATTTTGAGCATGTAACTGTCTGTGTTGGCTTATTTAACAAAGTCAATGCTCAGGTAATCATCTTATGGCTTGCAATGGCCACTCAAAAATCTGAACTATTTGGTATTTGAATGTTTCAGTTCCAAATGTAGATTCATCCTGGTATGAACAGACAATTAAACCACTGCTGAACAGTAGGTGGTTTAGGATTTTTTTTTTTTCCTAATAGGCAATTTTTTTTTCCCCCCCCAAAAAAACCCCGTCCCCTCAAGATACAAGACTGCTCTAATATAACAGCCAACCTGCTGTGAAAACGCTTAAAAGAACGGCAGATTATACAAGAAAAGTCACCTATTTGAAAATGGAGGATGTTAAGTCTACTAATTTCACACCGGCTGAGGAATGCTTCATAAAAGGAACCTGGGCGAGGACTCTAAATCCAAGGTCTTTACAGAAGAAAGATAAAGATATTTTAAAGTGTTTCAGAGGACTGAAAAGTTTGGAAAAGCACTTAGCACTAGAATCCAAAATAGTGGATCCAGTAAAATATCAGCTATTCAGCAGATAGCCAAGATTAAGTTTAAGAATGGATACACTTGGCCAGCCATTTATGGGTTCATACAGTCATATGACAGCACTTGATATTCAGAACTGTTCAGCTAAGGAACTCAGCTTCTATGCAACTATAGTGGAATTTCCAGTGGCATACAAATGGGGAGGGTGGGGGAAAGAAAAAGAAGAAAAAAAAGAAAAAAAAAAAGCAGATCCTCTCTAGTCTTCTTCAAACTTATTTGTAAGGTAAAACAGTTCAATTTACCCTGGCAGGAGTGACTGTGGAGTTGGCGTTGGCCCATTCAGGGCATACAGGCTGATGCTGCTGATGCCACTGCTCCCCATGCTGCCAGAACTCTGGGCAGACTGAGCACTGCGGTCTTGGTAATTCAATGGAAGGCTTTGAGGCCTGGCATAGTAATAAGGGGTTGAGTGAGCATCCCGTGGCAATGCTTGAGCAAAAAGTGTGGCATAACTCGATACCTGAAACGGAGAGGATTTGAAAAGGGAGGAATAAAAAGAAAAGATTTGTGAGTTGCTTTAAGTCATGTCTTTAGTTAACAGAAGTGTAATATTCAAGAACGCAAAAAATAACTGAAGACTTTGCATGTTTATGGAAAGAAAAATCTGTTGTTACAATTATAATGACAAAAAAAGTCCCCTACAGTGAGAAAAAAAGTACTTTCAGCAATATAACTTATTTTTGCCTGTGAATTGTCTTTAGCAATAGCTGCAAAAGGCACTTTGGTGCTAGCAGAGTTGCAACCAAAAGAGGAATTTTGCTCTCCCTACTCCATTTTAGACTCATTAGCACATGAGCAGACATCACCCTACCAAGCAGAAAGCAAACAAAACCCCCACCCATCTAACAAAGTCACAACTTCAGCCTCAAATGTTGCACAGCTCATAATTTTACATTTACTTAGTAATAAAAAATTGCAGATACTCGTGTCAAGTGGGTACTTCCTTTCAGCCTCGCACACAACCACCACAAACACAACCTGGCTAAGTCTGGATAGTGAATCTGAATGACATCTAAAACAAGTGACACACATTTACCATTCCTCAGAAGTAATAAAGGTCTCCTCACCTACCTTGTTAGACTGCTTACGTGGATCTTCACTAAGGCTAAGCAGGAGGTAGAGAATTGACCATTTGTTTTTCAAAATGCCCTTTAAAAAAGATGAAGACAAACATGGATTAATGGATAGATTATTTTTTTAAATTATTCAGCCTACTAACATGTACACATATAAATCAATTTTCCACACAAATAAGACCAACTCAGAGCCATGATCATGAGTAAACCGGGAATGTGCAGTGCAGCCTCTGCATTGCTAATTTTATGAATTTTCTCCGCTGTGTTCAAATCATGAACTCTTACCTGCTCGGAGATCGGCAAGTACACTCAATTTAAAACTCATACCTACTAAGAAAGATGTTTATATGGAGTTGAACTTTTACCAGCATTCCCACACACTCTCACCATTTAAAACATCTCAGACACGGATGCAACTCTAACCAAAAGCTGAAGAAGAAAAACTTTTGGTATAATTTTAAGCAAGTCTTTTCTCCACTTTTCCCTTCACTCTCCTTTACGGGGAGGCTTCAAAAGTTTGAGGGTTTCAATTTCTATTACTTTAAATGCCATTTACGAGAGCTACCAAAATTTTCACAGCTTAAGATAGAGACACTGTTAGCACAAAACTTGAGAAATATGCAATACAGTCTCTAGCAAACAGACAAATATGCAGATACATACAGACTGTTAGAATAACACTCTCAGTCGCTTTAGATCTCAGCAGAAAGCTTACCAGCAGAAGACAGAACAATGCTAAAGCCCAAACTACAAAAGCACACTTTGAAGAGAAGAGTTATGGCAAATATTAAAATGTTTTCTTTCAGATACGCATATGTTTCTAGATACATTACTCTAGTTCTGTGACACTAACGCTTGCACCTGAATTGATCAAGGACAAAGAACCTTACAACAGAGATTAAGTAGTGGAGTAAGTCAAGGAAACTCATGCAAGTTCCCTCACAGTATCGATCAAGCTATGGTCTGGAATACTAAGCAATGCCAAATATAATGGAAACTTTAGTCATACCAAGATTCAGCAAAGATTACATCCCTTATGAAGCAATGTAATTTAGTGCTATCAGTCTTGCAAAAATCACTTTCAAGGTCACTTTGAAATTCTGTTTTTTAGAAAAAGGTGAGAATGAAAATGCATTTATTTTTCCTGGTTTTCTGCAAATTATGCATTTTGTGTGTATATGTTACATGGTCTAAGAATTTTGGCCATAGAACATTTCTTTCTTCAGGACAGAGCCCATTAACCAAACCTACCAAAGTTCTATATTATTATGTAAAGAGTAGGAGGAGACACTCTACATTATTATGTACAGCAGAAGTCTATTATCTTCTGCTTTGATCTCAACAACAAGCAAAAAGTAGTGGTATTGCATCTGTTGCAAATAACTAATCCAGCAACTCATTAAGAACTGGTGAAGAAGGAGCAGCAACTTTACCGCTTTGTCTACTGGCCAGGATAGAATAACTCTTAAGTGCCTCAAGAAGGATGGTTTGCTCAACTGGCAAGCTGCCACTAAAATAAGCACTGGCCTCCTTTTCTCTTTAGAGTAACGGATGAAACAAAGCTAAAACAGATTCACACAAGCTTTTTTCTTTCTTCTAGTTGCTTTCAAGAGAATTACTGGAGGAAGAAAAAGATGCACTGATTCAGAAAACACATATTCCTTCTGTGTCCTTCCCTAAGTTTACAGGGAAAATAAGTGATTATCCACCATTAGTAATAAACCAAATAGCAAATCAAATAATAATTGGTAGAATGAACTTTAACGAAGGCAGTATTCAGACGACACCATTTCATGTACACAATACGCTAGCACAGGAAAAAAAAACAACACAAGGTTAAGAGAACCTCAAACATTTGAGCAGGCAGTGAAATACGAGGAGATAGCCGATATAAGCTTGTATTACATTTGGAAGAATAACCAAACTGATATGAACACAGACAAGCCATTTTGTTTCAAAGTTTACAGCCATCATGTTTTGCAGTTACTTTGCTTGCCGAATGCTATGGCATGGCAACATAGTATGTAAGCTACAGAAACACCTTTCGCAAAATTCGTATTAGAAGAGCAAGATCACATAGTGCAATACACGCAAGAAGAGGCTGAAACCAATGGCTGAGGTTATTGGAACAGATGTCTGCAAACCAGTGACACTTGCTTCACTGTACAAACCAATGCAAATAATGCACAAACCCACAGGATGAGGAATAGATGAAGAGTTACACAGTAACTTTAGATCCAAGCACTAACACACTAGTGAGTAAGTTCAGTGTGGATGAGGGGAGAGGCAGAACTGACTTCCGAGTAGTCAATACGCTCCACAGAATCACTTTTTTGTAATCTTGAAATCTTAGTATTATCCTGTAAAACTCAGCCATGATCTGTACATAAATTCATGAATAAAATGCAGAAGCACGGAGAAAAAAAATTCTTCTAAATACAAAGAGCAAAACAAGGACAAATTTTCTGTTATATAGAAAATTTCACCTTTTACCTGATTTTTGACAACAAAAATTAGTTAATGTATGTGCAAACAACAACTGTGAGTCTTATTTCATTACTGCCCACCATATTCTACCCTGCTAAATACTCGATTTTATTGGAGAATCCAAAATAGATTAGCAGCAGCCATTTTTCACCTACCTCAGCTAAACTTCTAAGCATATTTCCCTCCTTTCACACGACCCATCTTCCTGCATTGTGGGCTTTCTATGTGCTAACATCTTTTGTCAGAAGACCAACATGCAGTATTGCTGACACCAGTTACACTGCGGTGTTAACAGAATCAAAGTCAGCAAACCCTTAACCTTCAACATTAAAGACCTGGAGCACTTAAAGATTCAGAACCATGAAGACTGTTTAAACCCTAGATTAATAAAATCAATATACTTGCAAGGTATTGCTGTAAAATAAATGACAATGAGAAAATTAATCAGTTTTACATATAAAAAATTGAATACTGCTATTTTTGCAGAGTTCCTTCCTTTATATGAAGGGCCCCTTCATGTAGCTGGACTCAAACTAAAAATGTATCCTTTATTCTCTTCTGATTTACAATTAATCCAAATTAATTTCTAATTAATAGCAAACAGCTCACAGTAAAAAAAAGGTAACTAAAAAAGTAACTTGTAAACTTTTTCACAAAAATTACAAAACATTTGAGGTTGGAAGGCACCTCTGAAGATTGTCTAGTCCTCTGCTCTGTAGAGCCCTCTGCTTAAAGCAGGGTCCTCTACAGCAGGTTGCCCATGAATCTGTTCAGTCAGGTTTTGGCTGTCTCCAAGGATGGACACTCCACAACTTTCCCGGGCAACCTGTTTCAGTATTCAACTATAGTCTCAGTAAAAATGTTGTTAATGCCCCAAGCATTCTCCAAAACAACTCTATAACATCAGAAGGATGCTTATGTGTGCTTTCAGTTTCTTTACTCTTTATACATTTATTACACTACCTGTGAACCGAGTTTTCTGTAGAGTTCTGAAAACAAAGCAGCATCCGCTTCCCTTCTTTGTCGCACAACTATTAAAGAAGAAGAAATATAGATTAAAAATGTGTAAAAAGTATGAGTGTCATATCTGAAACTATATATTTGTGGTAAATTGGAAAACATACCCAAGAAAGTATAATGATGCTTAATTGTTTCACTTCATTTACTCATACAGTTTTACCTCTTTTTACATTATCTGCATTCCAACCCTGAAAATTCTTGCATCAAAAGCAATGCAAAGTAAGTACCTGTTTTTCTTAGAGCAATAAGAATATACACCTTCCCAATAAGTGCCTTGTGAAAGTCTAGTCTGCTATTCTGCAGTTTTAGGGAATTAAAACATAATTGAAAGCAAATATGGGTTAAAGAATGCTATAAAGCCCTTCACAAAACTAACTGTAATTGTTCTTATTTTAGGCAATAAAAGCAAGAAACAAAAGTAGTAATGCCACTTGCTCAAAGTCAAGTATAATTCAAGGTCACACAACTTTTATATATTAAGAAAAATAACAGTCTCAATCACTGCCAGTTACATAACAGAAGTCTTTGCTCAGAGGAAAAACATCTTCAAGCTTTCAGATATCTTCAGAAAAGCCATGTTACATCAGAAAGAGCCATGTTTAAAAAAAAAACCTCTGAAGAAACCTTAATAATAAAAAAATTGCTGTTAAATGTTAGAAATGTTAATTAGCACCAAAAGCCACTGCTAAGTACATTTTGCCAAGTCAGTCACTTCCTGCCTGTTAACTCCAAAATAAATGTAAACTTAGAAGGATATATCCAGTTACTTGTTACATGACTACTAACATCAGCCTACAAGCTGAAGTTGGGGAGAGGGAAGATGAGGGAGATAACCCTCTTCAAAACTCCCAGCAATAGACCCAAAGAATATATGCTGTGCTGGCTAGTACTAGGCAAAACACGTAGAAATTCACCATGCAGAAAGTATATACTGTAGAATACAATGTTTTGGAGTGGCCCCTAGGGAAATTCTGATGGGCTTATTTGCCTATCAGCAAGTCATGGAAGGTCTACGTCAGCAAGAAATACACATGTACTTTAAAACAGTTACAACCACTGACTTCAGTTATCCTAATTCAATCTCCCTGACTGAATATTCAAAGCTCAAACATGAAGCTTTAATTTAATTAGCACACTTTAAGTAATTGTTTCTGGACATTTTACTGTAGAGCAGATAATCTGCTGAAAGCAGTATTTGGCTTTTCAAGAAGAATGCATCACATCCCCATTGGATTCACACAGGGCAACACTTGACTCAGAGCAGCACAGAGCACAATGAAATGTAACTGCAACATGATTTAACACTGTCACGGTCTACTGTTTTGGTTTTGAGAAGGTGGTTGCAGATAAAACTTGTAGAGAAATTGAAGGCAAGAAATAACAGGTAAGTCACAAACAATTCCATCGATCCCCAGGATGCTCATTCAGCAAGTTTCACACAGGTGTTCACGAAGTTAATTCTGCCAAAGTGTAATATTTCTGAAGTGCACATCACAAAAAAAAAAAATATTTCAGTCTTCTAAAAAGAACTATGAATTCATAAAGTCTGAGTACTACCAAAGAGAAAGTGCAATATTAATTGATCCTTGTTTTCAATGTAGCTAAAATATGAAGTAAGTAGCAGCAAGGGAAGACTAATCTAAACATTCAGAAAAATCTGAGCTGTGAATACAAATATCAGGAATATTAACTGGGGAATTAATGGAATTTCCAGCATGAGATTTCAGGGGGTGAGCACTAGTAACAGATTAGATAACTATCTGTGAGGCAGAGTTGTCCCATTTTCAAGGAATAAACTGATCAGGTAACTTCTTGACAAAATTCCACTCTTATTTCTAAGAAACAAACAAAGATGCACTTACGTTCTTTCTTGATTTTCTCCACTACAAGAAATTCGTCCCGTTCAACGGTGGGAGCAAAGTTGCTTCCAATAACTCTCACTGCATACTGAAACTGTTGGGCTGCATCAGCTGAAAGAAAAAAGGAAAACTCTCTCAGTTAAGCACAGTGTTAGAGTTCTATTAAAATAAATAAATTTTTAAAAGTTAGACATGAGGGGGCATTGCTATGGCTGAATCCGGCAGAAACGCACCTGGGTTAGATCAGATAACGTTATACTATAATCCTTAGACACACTTCTAACCAGAGGACAGTAAAGTCCAGTTTACCCATGAGCATCTTATAAATGGTATACTTCAAACACAGTCACCTGTATACACTCTGCAAAATAATTGCACTTCAATTTGTGAACAAGCCTTTCCTATTCTGTGCTGACGGAAGAGACACTTAGGCCTACCCACGTACTAGAGAGCATTAGCACACTTCAACTGGCTCTGCCCTTCTCCACAGACTGAACTACTGTGGGACTTAGTACAAAGTCACGCGGCTCGGCTCACACATAGGAACAATATAGCCTTGTCCACCAGGCACACTCTCACCAGGCACCAAAACTGGATTATCCTACCTGTGGATCTTTATTCGGATTCACAACAGTGGTTTTACCAGTCTGTATGTAAAACATACAGTGTTTTGTTTTTAAACCAGTTTACGTGGTTTTACCACTTAGGTTCAAAGCTAGCTGAGAGATACTGGCATTGTATTCCAATGCACAATATAGACACTAATGGAGAGGTCACAAGCCAGCGACCTCCCTCCGCTGTTCCTTCATCAAGCAATAATTCTGTTTTTAATATTGTGGCTGAACAGTATTGTTTTAGTGCAAGAATCTCTGCTTTCTGGGAAGATTAATAGGCTGGTAACACTGAGATAGGGCCAGCTCAGTATTAATGCCTCTACAGCATAGCCATGTTCCCATTTATTGACCTGAAAAATCAATCAAACAATAACCCTACAGGCATGTCAAGCGCCCTTGCAAAATGTCAGATAAATTTCTACTCCTCATATAGCAATAACATGAAGGGAAAGGTACATAAGCAAAAGTAAGTGCAAATGCATTGTGTCAACTACTCATAATCCTAATATTAGATATTGAATCTAAGCAATTCTGCACATTAAGTCTGTTTTGTATATAACAATTATGTGTGCAGATGCATCAGACTCCTCATGTGCTCTATTTACGCAGTTAAGCGGTCAACTTTCAGAGAAAACTGTAGAGCAATGCAGCAATGGTTCAGTCAAGGAAAAAGAAAGTATGCTGGCCTGGACAAATATGTGTAAGAGAAACAGAAAAATAGGACACGGTAAACGTCCACTAGAATCAGAAATATTTTAAGCATTGAATCATCTCTTAAATTTACTAATATTTACAACTGAAAAAAATCACCTGGGAGATACTAGGAGTCAATTATTGATTACATGCATGAAAATATCCAGAAATTTATGGAAAGGAGAAATTTGAAATCAGAATGCGCTACATTCTTTTTGAATGTCCATTTTTTACTGTTGTGTAATATAAATGCCACCCACTGGTCCTAATCTGCTAGAATACAACCGTAGACCAGCAAACATTAACCAGTTGACACAAAGCAGTACTTCACACAAGCAGGAAAAAAGTCTGCTCAGACAGAATCATTAGTATTTAACAGTATTTGACAATACTGGACTACAAAAGGAACAACAGTATCATTCTGCTTTCAGGGAAGAAAATGCCAATATCCAGACTACTGTAAAGCCACAAATCTGCATGACTTAAATTCCTCCCAGAACAAACAGTTCCACTGTTAGACTATGGAACCTTTCAATTGCAATAAGGACTTATATAATATATAAAATAATTCAATAGTTCAGCTATTGATAGCTTAAACTGAACGGATGAACCAAGTGAGAAGAGATAAGTAAGAATTACTCAGAAACACTTCCTCATAAGTATAATGCATGTCATTACAGAAGAATCAAGATTTCCACAAGTATTCTGCAAGGCCAATTAAAGTCAAATATTAGCACTAAGTTATCCCAAACAATAGCAAGAGTTCTATCTTTCATTAATTCCTCAACTAGCAGCAGTTAGGCAAGAGCTAGGCTTTCCTAGTAATATTTTTAGTGTGTTGTTATAATTACTTAACATGAGCTACAAATTAAAAATAAAATTGCTAAGAGAGTTCCAGGTCAAGCATCTTGGATGAACTGAAGTCAGGAGAAGGATCAAGGGTTAATACCAAAGTACTTCATCAGTTATGACAAACATATCTAGATTAAATAATAAACTCCTTTACTGATTATCCACTAAGAAGCAGGAGAGAATGGATCACCAGTAAACTAGTTCAATACAAGTTATAGAAAAATATAAAAACAAAGAAGCAATTAAAAAAACCCACACAAATAGATGTAGTCTTAAAAAAACAACCCAAAACAACAAAAAACCAACAACAAACACATACACACATGCACCCCCAACCATAACAAAGCCACAAGAACATCCCCCTATAGCTCTCCCTAGCTCATTAGATGCATTACCCTGGTTTTCCACAGAAAATTATGTTCTGAAATTAACTTCTATGTCCACCTGCACCACCCTATCCCTTAGGAATTTCCCTTTCACTTTCTTTTAAAAAAAAAAAAACCAAATTTGATAGAGGTCTCAGGGATATCACATTAAACAGGTTTCATAGAAACTGGGGACTGGTAGAACAAACATCCAAACAACTCCCCCTGGGGAAGGGAGAGACTGCAGGGAAAGTTCAGTGGTTAAGTATTCCCTCTGGTCTGCGAGCACAAAATTAGCAGTATCAGGAACTGCATCCTGCTCCGACTATGGCCAGCAAGCATGGAGGAACAGAGACCTGGATGATAAGGGAAGAGGGATTTCTGAAAGCCCCAGGGAATGAAAGTACAAGATGGAGTATTGCAGCTGAGGAATGCAGGAGGGTTACTGAAGAGAAGACTTGCGACACAAATCCACAGAAAATAAAGACATATTTAACTTTACTGAATGAACTTTTTTCCTATAGGTTTATGATCGTGCAGTATATCGCAGTATGTTTATCTTAATAAGAGTGTTGAATAAAAAAATATCTAGCTGATCTAAAAAAATAAAGTAATTCTGTGTCTGGACAACTGAGCATTATTCATTCAGCTGTTTCTGCTAACTTTTCAGTATATGCTACGAGTTATGCTGTGATTATGTGTGATTGGAGAAATTTTAAAATCAGAGCATTTTATTTATTTACACTGAACAACAGTGCACAGTTTTTTCCATGTAAGCAATGCTGAATTTAATGTGTTTATCAATTGTTTAAAAATTCTTTGGTTTCTGAACAAAATTGTTTATATCAAAAAAGATTTAAGTGCTATGTTTCCTCTCTGTTGTTCCCTGTGGTGTGTGGGGGTCTGG
Source organism: Pluvialis apricaria (assembly GCA_017639485.1). Classification (NCBI taxonomy): domain Eukaryota; kingdom Metazoa; phylum Chordata; class Aves; order Charadriiformes; family Charadriidae; genus Pluvialis; species Pluvialis apricaria. The sequence continues at coordinate 67,803,806 of CM030007.1, forward strand.
ATTAAATTCAAGTGAAACAAGATCCACACAATGAGAAATCAAGTGGGTTTACTCTCTTTAGTCATCTGAGGAGATAATTACAAAATCCAGCAAAGATGTGTACAAAGTCTCTAGAGATTCTCTGGAACTTCATTTCTTCAGAAGAATTGACTCAAAGATTCCTATACATTGCCACAAGCTTGTTTTGGCTGATGATGTTGGAATAGGGATTTACATCAAAATAATAGAAGAAAATCATGGACTTTGCCATTTGTGTATTTTCCAATCTGCCTCTGACACTACGGCTTTTAGAAGATTACCTGTGCTTCTAGTTCTGTGATACAAGAGAGTATTGATGGCAAGACTGAGAGACAAAGAAACACATGTGAAAGTTTCTGGACAGAAACCTTGACTTTTTAAGCATAAGTCCTCAATCTAACAAAACACACAACGGATACATTATTAATAGTAAGTAGCATGGTTTTTTCCCTGTAATGGGAAAGTTTTAAGACGGACATACAACCTTTTATAATAACCTTCTATTTCAACACCAACCACAGCAAGACTAGTTAAAGCACAGAAACTTAGTATAGTCTTTTCCATACTGCCCTAACAAGGCATCTGAGAAAGATCTCCAGTTGAAAGACTACAATTCCATCAAAAAAATCTGACTATTAAACCTGTTACGCTACTAATGATATGGAACAAAGTTATCTGCTCTTTACACACACAGATTTGTACTGGCAATTCAATAACATCGGAGCAAGACTGTTTTTATATTATATTCTATTCAGATTTTCATGTTTTATTCATATCAAGTCCAGCTTCTCTTTTACAAACAAAACTCCCTGCTGTGGGAGTTTCTTCAGAAGATTATTTCTTATAAGTCTGTAAAATAACTTCAGTACCTAAAGCGATTAAACATAACTTAACATGGATATCTGTCAGTAAAATAAAGATTCAAACAGTTTATAACTAACAGACACATTTAATTGCTTCCCTCCTCAAAGGACAGACATTACGACAGCAGTCGAGCTTAAAATACACAGCTATGTATGCATACATCCTCCTTCATCAAAAAGTGATTATGGCATGAATCTATTATGTAACAGCAAGCTCAACGTATCTGATGCATTAAATTGATGCAGCTGTTTGCAGGGTAAGGGGGGAAGCAACACTGGTCATCACTTGTTTTCCAGAGTCTGATCAGAGCAGTGAATGCAGATAAAGGCAGACACTCCCCCTCAGACTATATCCCTTAAGTAATACACACATATACGATTAGTGATACCGGTAAGCAGCCATACAGCTGAACAAAGAAATAGCACTTATCAATCACCCAAAAAAAATAAATTAAACCCTCTCCTTTGAGTAGAGCAATCTGTCAATAATTCAAAGTTCTGTATTCCACCTAGCCATTCATGCTTTCCCATGAACAATGCAATATTAAAATTGAACTGCTTCAGAAGGCAGATAACAGCATTTTAAAGCTGCAGAAAATACAAGTGTAGCACATGCAAAAAATATAGAAGCAATACACAGGAAGAATTTGGTTGTAAAGAAAACAAGCAGAAATAGGCCAAAAGGTGAAGCTTAAGGGAAAAGTTCAACAGACAGAGACACTTGGCCAATATACTCCCAAGAAGCCAATACTTCAGAGGAAATGCTGAGATTCAGCAAGTCTTTGCTAAAAAGAAGTTTCTAACGTTACCTATAATTTTAGGAAATTATCTGAAATTCACTTTACAGCCTTACGCATTTCTTTCAACACCATCAGCTATGGGTCTATTGAAGTTTACAGAGAAAAACAAAAAACAAGTCCTAAAAAACCTAAGTAGCAATTGAAACATTGTTCCCAAACTTTAATGTATCATAGCTGTGAGCTGATGTCTTATTTGCAGGAAACCAGGTTTCTATTTTAATTTGTCTGTAAGCATAATTTCTAAACTATAGGACAACTCTAAAGAAAACTTCTCTCAACCAGACAGTAAGCATTCTTTCTTGAAAGACTTTAGAGCTTAGCAAACTGTCTCCACTATCTCTTCCAGTCAGCTGTCTGTCATCCCAGACAACAGTTTTGCTTAAATGCAGAATTATTGCAAAACGATTACACACTAAACCGCGTTTGATGCTTTTATGTATGGCACTGACCGGATAACAACTATTGCTGCAAACTACTCAGACACAGACACTGCCATCTGACACATGCTGAAGAGAAACAAAAAAAAAACACCACCAAATTTCTTTACTGTAACAACATGTTTGCTGAACACCTAATGCACTTCTGCTGTAAAACTAAGCCTGGAAGAAAAGCTGTAAAACTTTAGAACCTTCTCTCATACATCACGAGCGGATACTGAGTTTGTCAATACAGTAATGCTGCTGTATATTCTCTGTTTTAATTACACCAAAACCTCCACATTAACAGGAATTATTACCAGGGGGAAAAAAGCAATTGCATCAATGTGACGTCATACACTGCTAAACTAAAACATTAATCTAGAATACCATTAGTGTTAACTGTTTTGTTTTTTAAGAGAATCTACGCATGTTGTAAGCAAAACTGTTTGTTTGTGTAGAAAACATTGTGCTCGAGAAGTGTAATTTGAGGACCAGCCCACTTATGAAATAGTCCTGAAAAAAATTTGGCATCAGTCTTCTGCTTTAGTTAACTATCTTAAACTTCTCTGTTGTAAGTTCATTTCTTTCAGAAGCAAAAATAACAGTAAAAACAAATTATAAAGTGTAAACATAAAAACTTGCATGAACAGAATATTTTTTTTTTGAATCATTTTAAGTTTATTCTTAATTAACCATCTTTCCAGTCTCCACACTCCTCTCCTACAAAAGACAAAACCCAACAAGCCCACAAAATAAAACCCAAGCCACACACACTCCCATGCCTTTCCTTACTTAGGAGTTGTCCACAAGCTTTGAAGCACAACACAGAAAAAATAACTATGCTTTAATTATGTTAATATTGCTGGCTCTTGTTGTATTGTCATTGAACAGATTTTTTGAAGAATGTCCCACTGGACTATCAGCAACTCAGCCACACAGTCTTCTCAGAACTTTCCCCTCACTGAATTTTTGCCTAACTTGTCAACTTGCATTTGCTTCTGTTATTAGCATAAGTAAAAAAACCCTCCGTATCACCTTTTGAATGAACTCCATGCTCCCCCCCCACCATGAAATCTCAACATATAGTTCAGAGCTTAAAACACCAAAACAAACAGCAATAACAAAACCCCAACTGACGTTAGAGATTAAATTAAGGCCATAGCATGGACTTCATGTAGCAAACTGCTCTTTGAATACTGCAGTACCACTTTCTAGAGCACGCACACCTCCAGAAGCACTCTGGTATGCAAAAAACTTTTTAGGATTCAAAAACAAATAGATGTAGCTTGAACATTTACAGCAATACCATTTGATTCCATTTGATGCACTAAGAGTTCTTACAACTGACAAGCTTGTACAGCAGTTTACAAAGTCTCTAAGATTACCATGAAGTTTGTGAAAGACAGCTAAGAACAAGAAGCTTTTTGTCAGAAGGACTAAATTCACTGTCCAAAGAGAGGCATGCAACCCTGTATAATTGCTGGAGTCCACAAATAAGGGAAAAAAAAAATCATGGAAATTACTGCACAGGCAGGCAAGCTCTCTGCAAGATCAGGCATTAGTGCAAAAGTGAGGTGGATAGCCTGCATAAACAAAGAAAAGTTGATAACGCAGAACTAGTGCACTAGTTCTTAGACACTGTGAAGACATGAGGAAGAGGTCAGCAATGGCTCCAATTGCAGAGTGCCGAGATCCCCAATGAACTGCAGTGGGTGACTCCAGACACATAGCACCACATGAAACGAGCTTTAAGCTCTTACTTGAGAACTGGCTAAAGCACAGGAACAAAGAGCTTTCAAACCTCAGTTCTATCAAAAAAAAAAAGTTGAGGTAGACATTTTGGGCAGAGCTGTTTCCAAAAAAAAACCAGTAACTAGGCCTATGCAGCTGACTGATTTTGGAATCTAAGCAAGCCATCTACTTAGTGGATGGTCTCAAAAAAGTGAGGGGAGAGAGAGAGGATAGCTCCACCACTGGGATCCTCTGCAGTCACATTCCATCATTGCACAAACTCACTCCAACATCAATCTTTAACAAGCGGGGAAGGTGGAGGCCTTCTAAGGCCGTCATGGGCAGAAGCAAGAGAATCCCCAGCAGACAACAGGCTCCATCAGGTTTACAGAGTACTTCAGGCATGGGATCGCAGAATGTAGACATGCATGATGTAGGATGTAGAGTAAGAGCACTCATCCCACATTAGCTGTAAGTGCACTATTATGATACAAACATTACATAAACGGCATCCTTCAGCTCCTTCTGAAGCCATAGCTTCCTCACAGACATAATAAAACACAAGTGCTGAAAAGGAACATAGCCAAGTATATCAAACCTTCTGAAGTACAAAACCAGGGAAAGTACAGGCAGGAAGAACCATTAGACCTTCGAATCTCAACTCCTTCCTATTACTTACCCATTACGTTTTACCCAATTACATCAGTACCTTGTATCTTACTAGAGCACTTATTCCAGGAAGGTATCAAAAGCTGGGATTTCAAAAAATTCACAGCAGGCTAACTACACAAATGGTTAAAGATGGCTGTTCGTACCTAGCTTCAGCTTCTTATTACTAAAATTTACTAGAAATTTCTCTAATAAATTTAAAGAACTCCTAAGTATCTAAGCTTTTTTCCCTAAACTCTGTAGAAGTAATTGAACATTATAAGTTACTTACCAAAGACTAAAGCAATAACACTTGTAAAGTTTGCTTCAAAAAAGAGAATGTTTATACACAAAGCACCCTAACTTCATCAGTACACAAGGAGGGGAGAAGCCGGATGTAGGCCACTAACCACACACAAATACCATACTTCAAACTTATGCTGTGCTGAAAGAAAATTAGAGTTACAAGCCTGAAAACCAGTGAGATACTAAATAACTTGTCTGGTGGCTTCCTTACCAGCTAGGGATACATGCATCTACCTCAACACAGAGGATGCTGGTACTAACAAAATTCCCTTATTGTCTTTATTTGTTGCTTGGACGTAAAAACCAGGGCGGGTAACAACCACCACACACACCTTTCACAACTGAGATTTCTTTCACAGACATTTTGATTTATCAGTCCCTATGCACTTCAAATCAATAGCTGAGCTGATGACAAAACTAACATACATACTACAATCGACTGTTTCAAGAGAAGTCTTATGTTAAAAGGTTGAGCCTTCAGTGCTAGAGTCCCTCATAACACAGGAATAAAGTGCAGGCTAAGGATGGGCTTCCTATCTGTCACATGGCTAAAAATATGGGTGATGGCAAACAACCCACACTATTTTTTTTTTTTCAAGTTGATACTTCGAAGAAGTCCTCAGATAACCCACAAGTGAACAAACATACTGGGCTACAGCCTGCACTCAGCAGCTTACCATGATTTGGGGCAAAATTTCCCCCTTCCCTAGTCCCACACACACGAGATTTTAGTTACATAAGTAGAATCCCAGCATACAGAAACAGGTTCAACATTTAATTAAAAAAATAACACAAGTGAGAGTTCTCTTCCGTGTTTTCTCACATACTGCTTGCAAATAAACTTATTATTCCACTCAGAGGAGATGGAGAGCTATAGAAACTTCAAAAAGAAGGCTAGATCCAAAGTTGGTAGAAGTGAGCCACCTCACCTCAATACTCATACCTTGATTGATAAAAGCAGAGGTTTCTTCTCCTGGTCTAAGTTTTATAAATATCACAGACCTGGATAAGGTACTCAATACCAAGAAACAAGCTTAGATTGCAGTCCCTTTCAAATCTAAGAAAGAGTCATGAAGAAAACAAGACTAGGCAATATAGAAATAAAGTCCTCGCAGAGGCCTCCACTACTCCAGTAAAGCAAGACAATACAATCTCTTTTTCAACCTTTTTTCCCCCCTCTTTTTCTTTTTGGAAGAAAAACTAGAACAATAATTTGAGAATTCTGGTAGCAAAAAGTTTGAAGTGCTCTTAAATAAGAACATGTAACAATTGTATTAGAAAAAGTTTCCAAGGGATGTTAAAAGCAAGAAACAGTTTTAAAAGCAAAGCTATAATCACACCTTAGAATTGTAAACTGATGTGAAATACCCTTTCATATACAATTAAACCAGTTGCTAAAAGAAACGTGTGGTTACATAAAAACACAAGAGGTATTAAATAGTTTAGAAGCTACCACTGATTTGGGGAAGATAGTGGAAGAATAGAAATTCACCACATCCTGATAAAATCTCACACCAGGAATCCCTGTCACAGAATTATTACAGATTGACAATTCTGGAAGTGGGAAATGTAGGGCCTTGCAGAAGACTTGCAATGGAGTGGGAAATGATTTTGGAAAACACAACAAAACACAGCAATCAACAGCTGTTGATCATAGAATCATCTAGGTTGGAAAAGACCCTTAACATAAGAGTTCAACCAATCAACATAATGTTTCTGTGAAGGAGTCCCTACTCAACATTTCAGTGAAGACAAAGAAATTCCAACTTCTTCCCAACTCTTCTAAGCTCCTCAGATAAATGACAGAATCACAAAACGGTTTGGGTTGGAAGGGACCGTCAAAGACCATCTAGCTCCAATCCCCCTGCCATGGGCAGGGACATCTTTCAGCGTATCAGGTTGCTCAAAGCTCTGTGCAACCTGACCTTGAACACTTCCAATGATGGGGAATCTACAACTTCTCTGAGCAACCTGTTCCAGTGTCTCACTGCTCTCAGAATAAAAAAGTTCTTACTTATGTCCCATCTAAATCTACTCTCTTTCAATTTAAAACCCTTTGTCCTGTCACTTCAGGCCTTCATAAAAAGTCTCTTTCTATCATTCCTATAAACTCCCTTCAAGTACTGAAAGGCTGCAATAAGGTCTCCCTAGAGCTTTCCCTTCTCCATGCTGAACGACCCCAACTCTCTCAGCCTTTCTTCACTGAAGACGTGTTCCAGCCCTCTGACCGTTTTCATGGCCCACTCCAACAGGTCCACGTCTTCCTTGTACTGAGGACCCTAGAGCTGGACATAGTACTCCAGGTGAGGTCTCATCAGAGCGGAATAGAGGGGGAGAATCACCTCACTCGACCTGCTGCCCAAGCTTCTTTTTATGAAGCCTGGGATACGGTTGGCTTTCTGGGCTGCAAGTGCACATTGCCAGCTTATGTCCAATTTTTCATCCACCCATATCCCCAAGCCCTTCTCTGCAAAGCTGCTCCCAATCCATTCATCCCCCAGTCTGTACTGGTTGCCCCGACACAGGTGCAGGAACTTACACTCAGCCTAGTTGAACATCATGAGGTTCACATGGGCCCACACCTCAAGCCTGTCAAGGTGCCTCTGGCTGCATCCCTTCCCTCAAGCGTATCAGCTGCACTGCTCCGATTGGTGTCACCTGCAAACTTACTGAGAGTGCACTCAATCCCACTATGTCATTAATAAAGATATTGACCAGCATCAGTCCTACTACAGACCCCTGAGGGACACTTCTTGTTACTGATCTCCATTTCAACATTGAGACATTGACCGCAAGCCTTTGGATGCAGCTATCCAAGCCAGCTCCTTATCCATCAAACAGTTCATCCATTAAACCTGTATCTTTCCAACTTAGAGACAAGGGTGGCATGCAAGACCGTGAGGCGCTGTCTCCAATAGCTGCAAACATAAAATTTGAAAGAGAGAAAGACAACAAGTGTATCTGCACCTTGTCACTAATTTTCTAGACTTCTAATATAGGAGTAATTCACTTACAGGCCATGTTTTAGTCAGTTTGAACCCAATTCTTTACAGCAAATCAATACTCAAAATTATTAGTTGCTGTCATGGAAACACCTAAAGGTAACCAGGAGTGACATGTCAGAAGAGTGCCATGAAAGCAGAAAAGAACACAGAAAAGACTTTACAGCCACTACTAATAGGGAAGAAAGCCACCTCTCATACAAGAAAACAGACAGAACAAAAGCTATGGCGTGAATTTGTCTGGTGAGCAATGCTCATAAACAGAGCAACTTAAAAAGGAGACTTAGCAGATGCACCTCTTCCTTTCCACCCTCTAACTGCTTACTAAAAACGGAGTCTTTGCCTTGATTGCAACAGATAGAAACTTACGCAAACAGGCAAGAGATCCATTCCCTTGCCAGAGCATCACAGCAGTAAGATGCAGAGGACCTGTAGAGGACCCAGCGGGCATCAATGGCTCGACTTGACCAGACCCCGGAGGAAGGCGGAGACCCCTGAACGTGTGTACACAGCCACCTTTCTCCCCCAAACACCCGGGGAGCCGACCAGCCCCCCTCGAGCCCCCCCCGGAGGAGGGCGCCGTTAGAAGCCAGCGAAGCGCCCTGGGGGCAGGAGGACACCAATCCCCCGCCCACCCACCCACTCACCTCCCGCCACAGGGCACCCCGCCGCTCCGGCTGACGGCACGGCTGCCGGAGCAGAGCCGCCCGGAGGCCCAGGGCGGATCGCCCGGGCTGTTAGCCGCCCCCCCCACGACCCTGCTTCGCCGCAAGCCCCGCCGGACCGGGGCAGAAGCGAACACGCTCCCCCCCTCCCCGGGCACCCCTTCACCCCCCTCCGGGCTCACACGTTCTCCGCCCCCCACCTCACACCCCCCCACACACACCCCGCGCCGCCGGCGGGCTCTAACGGCTGCCGGCGGAGCGAATGGCGGGAGAAAGCCGTTACCTTCGCTTTTGCCCAGGATGCGGCAGCAGAGGTTCTGCAGCAAAACGTTGGGGGATTTTTGGTCCGGAGTCGCCATCGCCGCCCGGGAGGCAGGAGGTGGTATGGTGGGAAGGGGGACGGAGCCGGGGGGGGGCACGGCGGGATGACAGAAGAAGGGAGGAGAGGAGGCGCACCCCGCACCCCCTCCGCCCCGCTCAGCAACGCGAAGACCCGGCGACACCTCCCACCCCGGCCGCCGCCACCCGCCGCCTAGGGCGCCATTTTAACAGAACCCGCCGAAAAGCCGCAGCGGCGGCAGCCCCCAGCACCCACAATGCCCCTGCGCGCCGGGCGGCAGCGGAGCGCGCCCACACGAACACGCTCCGCCGCGCCGCCGGCGCCGCCGCCCAGAGGTTCCGGGGAAGGCGCCGCACTTCCCCCAGCTCCGTTCCCGCCGCCGCCGGGCCTGGCACAGCGCCGGGAGAGGCGGGCGGCCTGAGGCAATGCGGCGGTGACGGGGCCTAGGCCAGTGCTGGCGAGGCCGGCGATGGGCACCCAACCCTGGCCAAAAATGTCCCCCCAAAATGGAAGTAGAAAATTCCCATTTGGCAACGGCTTTCCCCTTGTGGAAAACGGCCTCTCACCTCGTCCCTCAAAATCCCGGGCAGATCAGGCTCACTCGTTCCTCCCCAGAGAAGAACAGGCCAAGCGCAGCCATGGGGTAGCTGCACTTGCTCTAATGTCGGCAGCTTTTCCACACAAAGCAGTTACGAATCAATGCAAATCCAGAAAAAAAGTGTGAAGATCCCTGACCCACATCCTCCCTGCACCGCTGGGCCCCGGTCCCCTCGGGAGGTCCTGGCCCGCAGCTGGCCGGGCAGAGCGGGGTGCTTGGGGGCGGCAGGCACGTGGCTGGCCTGTGGTGCGCTCACTGACCACCGACCTGCCCCTCAGGCTCATCACCCCCTAACACCGACACTGAGACTTTCCAAGGTGTCTGTCTTACGTTCCTTTCATTCAGTAAACCTGGAGCCCCCAACGTAAGAAGGACACAGACCTATTGGACAGGGGCCAGAGGAGGGCCACGAAGATGATCGAGGGCTGGAGCACCTCTCCTATGAAGACAGGCCGAGAGGGTTGGGGTTGTTCAGCCTGGAGAAGAGAAGGCTCCAGGGAGACTTTATAGCGGCCTTCCAGTACCTAAAAGAGGCCTACAGGAGAGCTGGGGAAGGACTCTTTCTCAGGGAGTGTAGCAATAGAATGAGGGGTAACAGTTTTAAACTGAAAGATGGTAGATTTCGATTAGATATTAGGAAGAAATTCTTTACTGTGAGGGTGGTGAGACACTGGCACAGGCTGCCTAGGGAAGTTGTGGAGGCCCCATCCCTGGAGGTGTTCAAGGCCAGGCTGGATGGGGCTTTGGGCAACCTGGTCTGGTGGGAGGTGTCCCTGCCCATGGCAGGGGGGTTGGAACTAGATGGCCTTTAAGGTCCTTTCCAACCTAAACCATTCTATGATTCTATGATAAATTCATACTAGGTCTGGCCCAAAATACATAACTAGGGAACAATTATTCTCCCTGCGCTGCTGGAGCTCTCTGTCTAACTCACTTCTGCTCTGTCCCATACGAGGTGTTTTGAAATGCTGCAACAGCCAGGTGGGCTTGGTTTACTGGCTGTAAACAAATATATTCCTGCTGTGCAGCACACGTCTTCCTGGCAGCCCCTCTTGGCTTCCTTATCTCTGTGTAGCCACGATTTTGTGTGTATGCCTTCTATGGACACATACACGCAGGCCTTTCATTATGGGAACATTATAGACATAAACAATGGCTCATCACTAGCATTACTGCTAGAAACGAATAATGATGGCAAGCTGAGAACTGAAATTCATTGAGGATGTTTGGTTTTTTGTTACTTGGAATATTGTAGTAGGAGCAAACATGGTTGCTCGCATGGGAGAAAAAAAACTTTGGCAATAATATCAGGAAGTGGTGTTGATTTACAGTATCTTTAAATTCCAAGGAAATCCAGTCAGTAACAAATATGCTGTTACTGTGGATATTATTCTTTCTGGTCATGCTGGCTGTTTTACCTTTGGCAATTGTGTCACCGTTCTGAAATCAGAACACTTTATGGAGCAGCACAATAAGAACATGCCGTTAAAATGGGCTCATTCGTGTGTGCCTGCAAGCAGAAGTACAATTACTAATCTAAGCTTTTCAACTTCAGCGAAACGACATCCTACGTTATGCTTCTGAAGTACCATAATAGCTGATCATTCTGTTACATTACTGGGAATGTGTCCTTTCATTTCTAGCTTCTTTTTCCTAAGGAAATGAGGCCTATACAGTTATTCTGTGTGTCAGTGCCTCCTCATAGCTGTTGGATCTCTTGACCAATTTCAACCCCATTTAATAGAGGGATAGAGTTCCTAAAGATATTAACTTAACAAAAAAGTTATGGAATTCAGTGGCTGAGGTCCGAAGGTCCAAGTTAGTGCCCCCTTGAAAAGAAAGGTAAGGAGAACTTCGTTCTCCCTATTGTGTTTGCTATTAGCAAACCGGCTAATTGGTGTACACAGCCCGGGTAGCACGCTGTACCTAGCTCTGAACCTGCTACAGTACCAGCTGCTTCTTGCCTAGTCTGACGGATGGGGGATGGAGGAACTGAAGGTGTAAGGGACAGAGAGCCCTGGAAGTAATGTGGGAAGTAGTCAGAAAGAGGCAGGAGGGATGCAAATTGCTGATAAATAAAGGAAAGTAAACTTCATTAGTTCTGCTGCTCACAGAACTCCTTGCTTTTTTCATAATGAAAACAATTAATCCTGCAATCCTGTCTTAGAAATGCTAGTTCTGATAAGGCAGGTTGCTGTGTATGCAGGTTATTGTGGTTCCACCAACACCAGTACAGCTATGATCACATAAATCAGCCTATCCCTCCAGTGTTTTTATGGACATGCAGATTCATGTCTTACTTTCTTTCATTTTTGAAAAGCGAGAAAGAAAATATATCAACTCTTTTTTCTTACTGTATAACTACAAGCTCAGTTCACCTTGCTTCTTGGCCTCTGAGCATTGGACAATAATGAAAAAAAAGTAATTGCCATTCAGATTTTTCATAGTGCAGAAAATGCATCCGTTAGCATAGTTAAATGCATGCTTTTAAAAGTATGACAGTGACTTTCAAGGAATTTAGTTTATTCACGGAAGCTTAAAGAGACTTGCATTCAGAGCTGTTATATAAAGAACATATTTCTAATAGTAAATAGGTTTATAACAGAAGAATGTACAATGAGATCCGGCAGGAGATGGAAGCTGAAGCTTGGCAAAATAAAGCTAGAAAAAATTATGGGTTTAATCAATGAGAGTATTTAATCAGTAGAGAGCTATGTTTAAGAGCATGGCACTTTCTCCGTATCTCAAACATTTTAAATCAGCCTTCTGTTACAGGCTTAGTGACCAGATACAAACTGCCACAGAAGCTACCGAGTTGTGTAGTACGTTGTGCACAAGATCAGACTGGAGGGCATCATAGTCCCTTTTGGTCTTAAGCTTTCTAAATCTAAGTAGTAATGCTAAGAAAAGATTCTTACCCTTATAAAAACCCTGAGGGTTAATTGCCCGGGTTTTCTTAACTCCTTTATGGTTATGTCTACAGTGCACAATACCTTAGATAGCTCTAGCTGTTGGTGGGACACACCAAAGTCGGTAAACCATCATGCTGACACCTCCAGCATTTCACTGTGCCAGACAGACATATTTTTTTGTGTCATATAACCAATGTCAAGAATTATAGTGGCTGGAGGCAGTGGAGGATACTGTCTGTGCCTTATTTACCATATGGCAGCCCTGGAGGAGCAGCAGCTGGGTCTCTTCTGGCTCCAGCACTATTTGGCTTCTGTACCTAAGCATATATTTTCCACATAGGCAACCCTATAGTGGCCTAGAGCCCTGCTATGCTGAGTCTGCAGTATTTTAGGCTATTAGGCTATTAAGGTGCCCGCAGATCTAACTTTTGAAAGGCCATATATTTTAGGATGAGGTGTTGTGACTTTATTGCAGATGGATGTTTTCCCTGTGGCTCAGATGAAGAGGGAGTTTGATCCAAACAGTTTAACCCTACTGAGTGTGTTAGTTCTGCATTGCAGCCTACTTGTTGTAACTTGTAACTTTCACGATATTACTACCACCCCTCCGTTTTCAAAACTCTTCACTTAAGCTGTCCTTCTGTTGACTGAGGAGCCTGAAGTGTGTTCCATAATGCCATATATCTACAGAAAGGCCATGGAATTCACGTGTATGCCAAAAAAGAAACCTGTGTTTTGAAATACTGAAGAGATGCCAGAAACTGATTTAAGCTATGTAAGAGCAAAATTAAGGATATTTTCAGTTTTTATTTTGGATTTTTTTTGCAGTATTTGCAGTAAAATAACAATTTTAAATGATAGCTATCCTATAAACTGGAAGTAGTACTAATGTTTCGCTTCTCAAAACAGTTGTCTTTCTTCTGGTGGTGCCTCCGCTGTCTGTTAAGTTTCATTTTTATCAGTCCAGTACTTCTTATCCATAAACAGAATTACTTTCCAACATGAAGATATGCAGACACACTCACATTGAAGCCCACTCAATATTAAATGTTATTGATCATTCAGGGATAGACAGCATTATACATCTTTCTGATGAATAGTATAACTGCAGCATGCAAACAGGCATTCCAACAAGCTGCATAAAACTACCTGACATTTTCTAAGTTCCTGTGCAGCTCATAGTGTTATAGTCATGTTACATATATGGAGCTGCAGTAAAGAAATCACATCAAATCATCTTCTACCAGAAAGTGATTCGGTGAAAATGTTTTGCAAGAACACTTCTATGTTGTCAAAACCCCCCAAAATGCTGTCAAAATATTTTTGAAAGTTAAAGCTACTCTGTGACAACTATTTCATTTTAAAAAGCAGAGCAATAATTTTGGAAGGGAGCCTGGAGAATGAAGCTCTGTAATAAAACTGAGTTAATATTTCCAAATATATGTTTCGTTTTGTATACAACATCAGCTTTCCAGTAGGAGTTTTGACCATATCTGGCTTCAGTATTTTAGAGCAAAGGCTTTTGATCTTTCTCAGCCCTAGACAAAGGAGGGGGGAAACTATCAAAATAAGACACTGAATACAATAATGGTATGTAGCAGACCAATCAAAAAAGATGTACTAATGTTCTTGTAAGGAGAATATTTCTATACCTGTGATAATACCACTAGGCAAAAGTAACTCATTACATATAGCATAAGTCAATAACAAAGCTCTACAGAGCATTGCAATACTGTTCAAGCAGGACTGACAAGGTAATATTTAGCTAATTTCACTATAAAGCAATAAGGTCAGAGATCTTTTTTTTTAATTTTATGTTATTAACCTTACTTTGTTTACTCATTTCCCCAGGTGTGTATTTCTCATGCCAATAGCAACTCTCACATCTGTGTGAGCTGAAAGCCTCAAGGTCAAGGTTTGCATTTTTCCTTATATCACAGGGGAGAAGAGACAACAACCAGTTGGCAAAGGAGGAACCAATTCTTCCCGTGCTTTTGTTTTAAATGTCGAAAATATTCATAAACTGATAAGCCAATGTCATCTTGTGATTGTATTTGAACTAGCTGTATTTAGGCAGTTTTCTGACAGCGTACTCTCTAAAGGGTCAGTCTGAAGATTTCACTCTGTAATGCTTTTTAAAGTGTTTATTGATTTTTCTGCTCTCCTCTCAGTGTCTGAAGAGTTTTTTTGATACTAATTTTTTGCTTTCCAATGAACTAGTCAAGAAAACGATGAAACTAGCTGTGTCTCTAGCTGTGTTAAATGTATAGGGTAAACAATTTTAAAAATAGAGGAAAACATTTTCATTTTCTTTCCTGCAGCTTTGAGTATGGCAATTAGTCACTTTGTAACAATATGTGCCATACTTCCAGACAAAAATGACTATCAAAGTAACAATATCCACTGCAGAATACATCTTGAGCTTCATCTTCCTACAAATATTAGAAGAAAAATTGCTATTCCCTTTAGTGAACCATTCATATTCATGAAGCAGATCATCCATGTCCTAAAGTCCGCTTCATACCAGCCTGGGCTTTTTTCCATTACAATTCTTGAAGATTACTGACTTCATTCACAGTATTAGGAAGAGTCTGTGTATATTGCTATATATTTGTGAGGAAGGACATAAACAAACTTCATTCCATAGCCTTCTTAAGAGAATAAGAACAATTCCTAATGTTCCTGCTTCCACATTCTAGCCTGATGATTAATATCCCGTGTATCTAAATTAGTGAATCCGGTATTTTTCTCAGCTTCCTGCATTAAACTATTGAATCATTTTGCTATGCCTGGTTAAAAAGCTACCGTAGTCTATTTAGTTAAGAGGTGCAATAAATTGGTCTAACAAAGTGACTCTTAAGGCCTGAATTTGCAAAGGGATGTAGGAATGCACGTCCCCATGGCTGTTAAAATATTGGTGGGTTTTAGGATTGTAAATGTCTTTGTGAACCCAAGCCTACATTACATGCTTCCAGATGCTCACATTAGAGGACGCTATAGAATTTCAAAGTACAGCTTATCATCGCTACTGTTGAACTGGTAGCCATAGAGGGGCTATAGACAAAAAGAGCAGCACTGGAGCTCCAAAGATTTGCTGACTGTTAGGTGTGTGATTTA
Source organism: Pluvialis apricaria (assembly GCA_017639485.1). Classification (NCBI taxonomy): domain Eukaryota; kingdom Metazoa; phylum Chordata; class Aves; order Charadriiformes; family Charadriidae; genus Pluvialis; species Pluvialis apricaria. The sequence goes on from CM030007.1 coordinate 67,819,225, forward strand.
GCAGGGGAACCACGTTTGGTTCCTAACTGCAGGAACGTTTCCTTCTCCTGCGGCAGGGTAGTTTTTCTGCAGGTAACTTCTTTTGTGTTATAGCATTCAAAAGTTTCTTAAATACAATAGCTGGTGGATTAGAAACTAATCTCAACACTTCCTCCCTCCTGAAAATCTGAGGCAGTTGAAAGCATATTCTAGGAGAGTCGGGCTCCCAGAGAGAGACATAAATACACACGAGAGATACAATCAGATAGTAACTGGAGCCTCTGAGAATGAGGTTTGATAACTGTTTCTTGGGTTTCCTCTGTGTAATTAGATCAGCTCTTAACTGAGAGCCTGTGTAGACATATCCCGTGTTTCCTTTTATAATAACAGTCAGATAACACCTTCCATCTCAGGATGTCCGTCCTGGCACAAAAATTTTTAGTATTCTCTGAGGCAGAAAAGGGTTAGAATCCCCATTTTACACAGAATAAAATATGGAAATGTGGACAGGCACAAATGAAGCATTTTGCCCAAGGTTATAAAGGAAATATGTGCCCAGCCCAGGACTATAACCCAGATATTCTCTTAAACTTTAACCACAGAACCATCTTTCCCTCCTACTTAGAATGCTTTCAGTGTTTTTAAATGCTGCAATTATCCTTTGACTGGTTTCTATTTAAAGATGGGGATATGTACTCAGCACATCTCTAGAAGGCACACCAGCAGCATACATTTGTTATGAAGAGATTGTTCAGGTTTCCTAAACCTGAAGAAAAAAAAGTCATTATTATCTTTCTAATGCCAAAAGCATTTTAAAAGTCAGAAAACTCTCTTCTCAGTATAAGAAAAAATAGTGAACCCTGTATTCCAAATAATTTAGAGTGAATAGTTTTTCTCATGAAGATTGGAATTCACTGGATTATGATACAGTTATCATTATTGCTTTATGAGGGAGAGAGTTTAAAAACAGTAGCATAATCTTTGTGTAAAAGTCTTCTAATAACCTTGTTCAGGAATATCTTTTCTCCAAAATGAGCTGCCGGTTAATTTGAAGAAATGAGATTTGCCTTCAGTTGTTTCTGATTTCTTACAGAATGGAATAGCAAGGGTTATTGTCCTGCCTTAGACAGACACTATGAGACAACTAAATATGTGATCAAATAATCAGACGAAGCAGAGTCCAGTCCAGGATACTGTGCAGGTTCATTTCATTTCCCAGTCACTTCCTCTGCTGGATGGAAACACAACAGAAACCAGACAGAACTGTTTATGAAACAGTTAAGAGGGAAAAACATCACACTGAGTAATTCCAACACAGTCTGCTTTACTGAACGGAGAAAGAATTTCAACAACAAACCCGATGTGAGCTAATACTTGAAAAATCAATGTTAGCTGAAAACCAGAAATTTTCCTGAATCGTCTAATACAACACGAGACATCTGCATTCAGTTATGGGCACCTTAGGATTTCAAGTCTAGTTATGTTTGTGTAAGAGAAGGGTAGTCATGTTTATCGTAGGAGGACTTCACAGTATCTGAAGCTGTTGGCAAAAAAGAAAGTCTGTAGCTGTGTAATTATAGACTACCCTGCGCATGTGAGGCAGGAGTACTGCTACACGTTCAACCTCGGCTCGGGGTTCTCAATTTGCTGTTACTATGTAAGGCCCTGTGTTATAGGGAGCGATAGCGATTCTTTAGCAAAGACAGTACAACACCACCACTGCGTTTATCTAGCCCGTACCTCTTACCTGTGTTGCACTGGTGTTGACTCTTTAAAAGGTTAGGTTAGTATGAGAAAATACGCGTTTCCTCCTGATGTACCACAGCATTACAGCCTTACCTGTGCTTATCCATTGACACTCGCTGCAGCACACCTACAGAGCCTGCCGCCAGCGGACCAGCTGGTGCTGCTTACTTGGGAGTGCAGCGTCGCTCACATCTGGGCCCCGCATTTCGCCTACCCCCATGTGGAAAGCAGGGCATAGGGAGGAGGCCACTGGGTGCCCGAGGCTTGTTCCAGCATGGAGACGGGAACTTGGAGGCTTACGCTTGTGAGAAGTGACGCTGGGTCTTATATGTCAACGTAGCTGTAATTCCAGATGACAGACTCCACGTGTCTTCATGCAGAGTAGTGGAAAGAAGTTCTGAGGGGGCTGTTTGAAAAAAATTAATTTAATAAGGGAACTATCTATGTTAATAAGTACTGGCTCATCTTATATATTGTGTGCATCTGTTGAGCATAAATTTTCTCTCCTTTTAATCACATATTATGTTTTAAGGATAAATTAATCATTGTTTGGAAATGGGCAAAGTTTTCCAGAGAAAGCTAACATTTTTAAAACTAAAACTCTCAGCTGGAAATGATGGAAAACAAATAATCAGCAAACTCTAGATTCCTGATGTCTAAACCCGAGTTGGTCTTCTATAACGTAATTTGATAAAGACATGAGGCCATTTGGCTGCATGATAAGAACAAGATGGTTGGGAGAGATCTCTCCTGGTGAGCTCTCCATATTATATTTCTATACGGGCTAGCTTTAGAAGACGCAGCTGAACAACTGCAACCTGAGAACAGAAGAGTACCAGAGCAGAGAGAGAAATGGGACAAGTAAAACACAAACATCGAGACAAGACATTTGGTAAAACATGCACCAGGATCTGAATCTCATATTCTCCTGCGGTAGAAAACAGACAACGCTAAAACAGATCAGAGCTCATGGCTGATGGTACAGAGACCTTATCTCTGTTTGACGTGGCGGCTTATCGGTAAGCTGCATTACAAACCTGCTGCTGTTTATCAGCATGAAACAGTGAAATGGGTAATGCTAACATTAATACTGTTATAAGGAGGGTGGCATTAGAACGTGAAAGCAGGTTTATTTGGAATATCTGGCTGGCAGAAAGGAGGAGAGCTTCAGTTAGCGGGACCATGTGCGTTTCCCCCAACCACCGGAGATGCCTCGTTGTGTGTCTGCCGTAACCCAGGGAAATGATGCCCGCATCCATGCAAGAGGTTGGGCACGGCCGATCTTTCGGGCCTTCAAAAGATCTACAGGCAACAGATGAGAGGCTCTTGTGAAAAATAGCTTTTGATATTCATCCCCATTCAAGGAACCGACGCCAGGTGGCACTACAGAAGGCAAAGAAAATTTAGCATCTGTTAAAAAGCTAGCGCTCGCTCAGGCAAACCACCGCCTGCACCACCGGGATGCTCTGCCGAATGCAGGGGCACCCTCTGAGTGGCACTGCCCTGCTGGTGGCCATCGTCAGTTACCTTATCATTTACCTCAAGTAGCTGTTGCAGATCACGTACCGCCCAGTTAATAAAGGGCCTATATGATTTATTTTTTTTTTTTTTGACGTAGACTGCATCTCTCAATGGGAAGGAGAGGGCTGCTCAGTTTTGCTTTGCTGTCACAGGGTGCATTAACTACTCACCACATAGTCCTGGTTTCTGCCCACTGTCTGAGGCTGCTGCTGTTTGTGCATACTCTAGAGACGGTTCAGACTTGTCCAGACATCATACTAACCTGCCTACGCACACCCCAGGGCATGGGATCTTCCCAGAGCTTTTCCGCTTCTGCTCAGGCAAACGCTACAGCGGTGCCTTAGCTCTGCGGGTTTGCACTTAATCATCTCAGCTGTTAAAAAAAAAATAAAATTGTGGCACAGCAGATGGATGCCTTTCCTTCCTACTGTTGTTCATCTAAGGGAGGAAAACATTTCATCTCATGGCTTCAAGGGAGGTGATTCTTCCCCTCTACTCTCCTCTGGTGAGAGTCCACCTGGAGTACTGCGTCCAGCTCTGGAGCCCCCAACATAAGAAGGACATGGACCTGTTGGAGACGGTCCAGCGGAGGGCCATGAAGATGATCAGAGGGCTGGAGCACCTCTCCTATGAGGACAGGCTGAGAGAGTTGGGGTTGTTCAGGTTGACAGGTTGAGAGTTGGGGAGAAGAGAAGGTTCTGGGGAGACCTTATGGTGGCCTTCCAGTACTTAAAGGGGGCCTTTAGGAAAGCTGGAGAGGGACTTTTTACAAGGGCATGTAGTGATAGGATGAGGGTGAATGGTTTTAAACAGGAAGAGGTTAGATTTAGATTAGATATTAGGAAGAAATTCTTTACTGTGAGGGTGGTGAGACACTGGAACAGGGTGCCCAGAGAAACTGCAGAAGCTCCATCCCTGGAGGTGTTCAAGGCCAGGCTGGATGGGGCTTTGAGCAACCTGGTCTGGTGGGAGGTGTCCCTGCCCATGGCAGGGGGGTTGGAACTCGATGATCTTCAAGGTCCCTTCCAACCTAAACCACTCTATGATTCTATGATTCTATGACTAGCCCAGAAGCTAAGTTCCTTTCTTTTCTCCCAGCAAGTGAAGCTAGGCAAACAGAGCAGACTGAAGACCAGGAAAAGTGCTGCTTACAGGGAGACTGCCTCCGCAGTTGGAGAAGACTTTATTGGAAGGTGAAAAGGTCTTCCATCCATACAGCTTGCTCAGGGTTCTGCGTTACCCTGTCACCAGCCAAATCACTGCTTTTAAGGCAAAAGACAGATCTTGTGCTGATCACTAAACAACACAACACAACACAACACCACCCAGGGACAAGGGATATGTGAACATAATAAAGCGGGTCTTTATACAAAGTGTGTTACTCTCAGCGTCTCTGTAAATGACTACATAGATCACATTGAAGTACAGCTTCAAAGATTCAATATAGCTATGATCTAGCTTATGTATCGTTAGTGCCCATCCACCGTATCACCCACCAGCATGGGAGAAACAGGGATGTGATGGTATCCCTCTTCACATGCCTCCTCTTCCAAATTTTGCCCAGTCTTCTGAGAAAAATCTCTTGATTTACAAAATATCAGATTGAATGCTTCACAAATTCGTAAGAGAATAGTGAGTTTTCTTGCACCAGGAGTGCGGCTCTTTGAGCTGTTTTGTCTATGTGACTCCCATTCTTGGGGCACTAGCCTCCCACGCTTCTGAGGGTTTGACTTGACAGACCACACATGTGCTCTGCATGCCCTTGCGTTCTTCTCCCCGAGGGCATTAGATATGGAGCAGTCCCATCTGCCGTTCCATCCTTTTGCCATGTATAATCCAGAATAACAGGACTCTGTAGCAGTGGGGGAGAACAGGTTGTGAAGAGAGAACGAGCACAAAAATAAAATTTGAAGGATTAAGATTTGTTCAGAATCCAATGAATTGTCAGTGCTGTTTCAGCAGGTATCCGAGATTTCAGCTTGTGATATCAGTGCTGGTCAGGAGAGACAATAACATTCAGAATTTAAATATCAAGAGGATGTTCAGTTTCAGACACCAGCAAAGGGTTTGCAGAAGACAGACTTAACTATAAAAAATAAAAAGCTGTACACCTCCTACATCTGTTTCCGTAGACGCCTGATAAAATGACATGCTGCTTAGACTGGGTTGAGCCCTTGAGTCTAGCAGCACATCATGTCCCAGCCCTTTGGGGATACACAGGGGAGCTGCAGATAACTGATCTTTTTTTTTTTCCTCCTAGATGGATAAATTCCCCAAGTACATGAGAGGACATGACGCTGTCAGGCATGCCAAAGGAACTATGTCAAATCAAAAAGGCACAATGTCACATTTGGGTGAGTAAGACGAGGTATGTAGGACACCTGCTTTCACTGCTCTGGTGCAGGAGAGCCTGAGGTTGAGACGATGACCTTCAGGATTCTGCAAGATTCGACTGCTTACCCAACTCTTTTCTGCAGGTGTGAGGGAGGGTCGTAAGATTTATTGCGTCTGTTTTGTTGAAGTTGGTAAATTTTTTTTGTGTGTAGCTCACCCACAGGATGAAATGGGTCTGTGAAAAGTCAAAATGTATCACGGCTTTTAGATGAAGGGTGCCATCTTGTAATTTATAGCAATTCGGTTTTGCTAAAGGTAAGGATGTAAATCACAAGTGCATTTTATAACTTTTGGGCTATTATTCAAAAATTTCTTTTTGTCTGATGTCTTTTGTACATATTTCTTAGAAATGAATAAAATTGTGGAAAAGTCTTGATAGTATATTGGAATAGAATTTGTATTATCATACTAAAATAAATATATTTTTACTAATAATAGATGTGAATGTGAATAAAAGCAGAGAATTCAGTTGGCTGCTGTTACTTACAGTAATCTATAAGTATTCAAAAGCAGTCACAAATACCAAAAAAATCATAAAGCTTAATACAAATAAGGAAATTAATCCACGAACCTAATGTGAAAATCCATTATTTATGAAACACTATATTTTTCCTATTTTGAAAGCGTATCATCCAGTCAAGAGGCAGAGTATGTAGCTTAGATGATTAATTGCATATACCAAAGAATGGACATCAAGATAAAGAGTATAAGAATTTTCATATACTAAAGCCTGTTTGGTAGGGAGAACAAGGCACAAGTACTAAAGAGAGTCTTTGATATTACAGCAAGATCATCGGGAGCTTCCAGAGCTCCTTGCAGGAAAGCAAAAAGAAACAGTTAGCTTCATTAGCCCTACAGTATAGAAAATTAACATTAATTTTGGATAGATATTTTTCACCATTATTCACTCAACCACATCACGCATTTTTGAAGGCACAAGCATATTTAACTGGGACATTTCACACAGAATTAAATGCACATGTCAATTAAACAGTCCTTAAAACATCTTACGTCAGTACAACTGAGATCAATTTTAGGTACAGCTGTCAGCTAAATAAAGGAATCAAAATTATTGACAAGGTTTACTTTGTAGTTCATGCAAGTTCATTTTCCATTGACTTTGCTGTCATCTGTGCATCGTTGCTGCTTCTCTTTTCCAGAATGGGTCTATTCGGTTCCAGCATCGGTAGTTTTGTAAGATGCCATCGCAGAGCCTCCGTATTCTTTCCAGTAAACAGATTCCTCCAGCTCAATAACACTTTTCTCTTGGTTTGTTTGATGACGCTGAGGTCAGGAAACAAAAGGATTTTGTTCTCCTGATACTGGATATTGCATTGCTGGAGTTGCTTTCAGCAGTCTATCCTGTTCTCCTATTTCAAACTTAGATGCAATAAAAACACTCCCACTGTCATTCGCCGTCACATTCTCCTCACTGGTATCCTACAGCACTTTTCCACAGAAAATATGTTCTTCCCTGATATCAATTTCCAGAGGTTCAGCAGGAGTTTTAATAATAAATGAAATAGGATCTATCTGGCCTGTACCAGAGGGGAAGCGAAGGCTGTGCAGAACTTCAGACCTCCTTTGAATTTCAGTTGCTTCCTCCCTTTTGTCTAGGGACGCACGTTTCACAAAGGAATACAGACACCTCAGACACCTTCTCCACCTTCAGCCCACACAATTTTAAAAGCACTTTTAGGCTCTTTACCTCCCCTTATCATGGAAATACAAGCTTTCAGGAAAGAAGTAGAACAGACAGATACCGGCAGAAACTATTTAGTTATCTTACCATCATCTGCCCACATTCAATGGTATCCGAACTCCGAACTCCAGAGTGTGGGCACATGCTTCCCGTACAGCCCAGACCATAGCACAGAGAGGCCTCAGTATGTACCTGTTATCCAACTTTCTGTGATATCTGATTTGCCAAGTACTTTTTAAAAACGATGCATCCAGAAGTGATTATTTTCATACCATGAGTCTTTACTAACAAACTGCCTCTTCGGAGAGACAGAAGTAGACTTTCATCACGGTGATGCCCCAAATAAAATCTGTAATAGTTTTAAACAACGTTTTACCTATATTTCCCATACATTTCTTAAAAGACATAGCTTATTTCTAAATGAAAAAACAGTCGAGCAGCACCACCAACCACAGCATTTGTACTTTGCTTTAATTTTGTAAACATTTGAGAATAAAGAACAGTCTGAATAATATACTTAGTTTCTCTTCACAAATACCATCTTCTTTTTCCATTACAGTTGGACAATGGATTACTGTGCTGCAAGCGTGTGCTGCAAGTAACCATCGATTATACCCTTCTGCCAGCCAATTGCAAGCAAACCCTTCCTTAAAATTCTTGCCAGGAATCCTGGCCAGAGAAACCTCTGTAGCAATCATGCCAGGCTTAGCTTTGTGCTAACAGAATTGTGCAAGGCAGAGTATCCATTGCATGCGTTGTATGCATTGTATGCATTGCGAAACAGATACATGCATCTCGGTAGAGATCACAGAAACATATGTAGTTGGTCTCTACCTAGACAGCACAGTGAGCTTCAGCAGCAACGCTCACGCTTCCCACAGGCTAAAGCTGGGGTCGCATCCCAAACTGCTGATACAGTGGATGGCTCTGACAGCAAACCTTCTTTACGTTCAACAAGTCTACTGTATACCTGGACGATCTGCCATGTATGTGTTTCTGCTGCAATGCTCTGTTGCTCACAATGTGATCAGGACAAAACAAACTTAAATGAACAGTTAGGATAATCCACTACCATTTTCAGAACTTTTTAGCAAAGATGTGTTTTCCCATAGGCTTTTCATGACAGAACAGATTCATAATCTTATGTTCCCCTGCAGTAAAGACACTCTGGCTGAAAAACCTCCCTGGCTGCCAATTGGAGAAGCAGGCAGGAAGGAGTGGAACATTTTAGTTCCCTTTTGTAACATACTGTGACCTTGTGTTAGTCTTGAGATCTGCAAAGTAGTTGGAGAATACGTCCTTTTAGACCATCATCAGCTTCCCCATCATAAGATTTCTGCTCTTTACCCTTCATTTCTATAGTTGAAGTAGTGTTAACCTTTTACATGCACCTGTATATAAAAATGGTGGAAAGGTTAAAAATCATTACAAATTTCAGAAATCTAAACACACACCAGCAGCCTTCTGTCTTTCCCAAACTTTTCTTTTGACATGCGTGCTAACCCATAGTGTAAATACCTCAGCAATCAACATCACTAGAAACGTACTTCTTCTCATGTGAATTTTCAGACTGCATGCTGAATAAAGTAGATGAAATGTTATTTTAAGATCTGAAATCATCATGTTCTGAAGAGCAGATGTGTGCACACATGAAAAAAAGCAAAAAAGCTGACCGATAGTAATACCATTGCAGAAAAAAAAGCTCAAGAAGAAATTCTTTTGTCAGATCATCCCTGTAAAAATAGGAATACATTTTTCTGGATATGTATTATTTTATTATTTTAATTATATATAGATACTCTTTATGTTTCACTAATTGGAAAAGGAGGCACGAATAAGGACAAAGAGTTAAAAGACCTTTAATTGGAGGTCACTGACAGACAAGTTTTGATGACTCAGACACAAGATGAGCAAGTTTATTTACTGCTAGGAAGAGGTTCTCATCTGTTTTGCATAGTTGAGAGCCGTCCTTAAAAAGTCCTTGGTCGTTTTCCTGGGAACGTGCAGCTGCTACCATAAAGACTCTGGATACATAAAACACAAGTCTATTTTAACTTTTTATGCACTGGGACTCTACCTCATTTTGTTTCACAGTCTACATTTAATCCCGAATCAACTCCATGGACTTCAGCGTAGTTTTTCTCACTTGTGCAATGGATGGATAAGGCTCATTGTGTTGGATTGAAATCCTGCTGTGACCTAGTCCTCCTCTAAGGAACACCTGTGAAGATAATACATGTGTCCTGGAGTCTCCACTTCCATTCTGGCTCCTACAGATGTTTCTTTTCTGCAGCTTGGCCCTTGCTGCTCCCTGATGGTACTGGTTAGGGACCAGCCACTGGTAAAACAACACCATGGTTACTCCAAGGACAGTGAAAATGCTTGAAAAACTGATTCTGAATTATACACATGCTTGTATTTGCTGGAAATCCTTTAGAAAACAACCTTAGAGTGGTCAGAAGGACACCGCCATTCTCCCCAGCATTGTAAAAGCAGCATCACACAACGTCAACCAAATATACGACAGTGTATTTCTGGGATTCCTGCAAACTGCTTAGCTGAAAAACTATAGTCATGCTTTGTGTCTTGTCAGAGCTAGGAAAAGACTGGGAGAAGTATCATTAGGCTTTAAGAGAAAACTAAGAGTGTTTTGAGTAAATCAAAGCGTTGTTATGAATAGGCTTTAACTGTCATAATGTGACTATGGGAGAAACATTGTACAGATAATTTTTTCACCATCGTGATGAAGGTTGACTGTGCTAACGGGGTAGGCTGTGAGAAGGATGGACTTACAAGTCCTTTAGCCCATCCCAACAAATCTGCCTCTGACAGATGATGAAGAGATGATCTCTAACTTAAAGAATTAATAAAGTACAGTGTAAAAATACTTATGTATTTACGACATGACCTGCTTGCATTTGCAAACTGAGTAAAGTCAAATAATGATTCAAACTGCCAACAGAAGGACCTTTGCTTAAGTCTCATTTTGAAACACATCTGAAAACAGCCAGTACCAGCTAGGATTTCTTAACTCCCAGGGGTGACAAGTATCTATTATTGATGGAAGAGATGAGCTGTGGCAGAATCGTCTCTTAATATGGAAACACTGATCCACATTCCATTCATTTAGAATGAGAATTGTTCATATAAAATGAAAATGTCCTGCTCCAGCTGCTACAAGTCTGAAACTAATAAGATTTTGCATTAAATTAATTCTGAACATCTTCCTGTGACTATGGTAATAGGCTTTTGAAACAACATGTATCTATTTTATTTATTTTGGAAGAAGATATGTTAAATCATCTTCTGAAATATGTATTCCTTCCTGCCCTGGCCACCACACACACACACACACACACTATATTTACTCAGAAATACTTACCTCGATATGAAAATACAGAGAACAAAGCCTATCAGTGAGCATAACTGTACTTTATGATTAAAATCTAGAAGAAAAAATGTAATGTGTCTTACACAGTTCTTCCTATATGACAATCTAGCAGAGTTCTTCCTATATGAAACAAGCTTTCAACTTAGCACAGATGACTCATAAGACAAGGTGGAAATTCGCCAAAGGACCATGTTGTTCTTTTCCACTAAAGGAAAAATTCTGTCACGGGAGCCAGCACCTGTAGGAGTTTCCCCAGGTTAAATACTTTATACCCTTTTCTGAAGCAATAGCAGTACTGCAGGTAAGAACATGAGGTTCTATCTCTCAGTTTCCACAGGAGTCTGTGGAACCCCACGGAGATCCTGCACTTCTGTAAGAGCTATAAGCCTTCCTGTTGCTCATCTACTCCTACCTAGAAACACAGGTAAAATACCAGCTATCCACTTACAGATACCTGTGTAACTGCATGCCTTTAAAAAGTACCCAGTGTGGAAAAGGTATCAAAGGAAAAAAAAATGCAGCATATGGTAATTTTCTGGACAACTCTCTGCTGTGTACCATGAAGAAGGTGAAACATTCTTTTTCTTCTCTAAAACCATATTCCTATAATTTTTTTTTTTTTTTTTTTTTTTTTTTTTTGCCAAATACAGATCAATTCAAGGAGTTAATATGGGCTTTGATTTGGACTAGATTTAGTCACTTATGCAATTCCTGTCCAGTTAGTCCTTCATCATATCTTGAGATTCGGTTCTTTACATTGGATCTAATTGCCAATAAACCAGTAGCAAAGTATCCACATTTCAAAGAAGAAAATCCACAAATTCAATACACAGGATGATTTTATAGTCCTAATAGTTCAACAGTTCCATATCAGCAAACTGAATGCACGTCATTGAATTTATTGAAGTCAAATGAAGGTCACCATAACTGTTACTATCCTAACCGTTGTGCCTAAAGGTTCCAGCAAGGAGGGGGAACCCCTTTTTGGCCCTGTTGCCTTGGAAAGCCAACATTTCTTTGCAAAGGCCTTCTGATCCTGTGAAGCGCTATCTGAGTGCTCAAATTATGTTAATTGGATTAATTAATGTACTAAACAGGGAAGATGTGTAAGAAAGGAAAAGACAACCGTATCATGTTAATATTAAATTAATACCAAGATTCACCTGTTATCTTAGTGGTGTCTGTCACTAGTAGTACATGTTAAATAATTCTAAGCAGAACTATATCTTGAACACTTAATTTCATTCCTCCTCCAGGTTACATTTATGATTTCCTAATCACCTTCACACAAAGGCATTGCAAGGGTCAGATGAGATGCCTCTTTGACACGATGTGTATAAAATTGGTTTGTTATTGTAACTCTAACATTATTTGTATCCCACTTTTAATCAAGATGTCACTAATTTATATTTAAAAGCCGTGTAGGCATGGGGCTTAGGGACATGGTTTACTGGTGGACTTGGTAGTGTTAGGTTAACAGTTGGACTTGATGATCTTAAGGGTCCTTTCCAACCTAAACGATTCTAGGATTCTATGACTTGATTACAGCTAGTACCATTCCAGGGTGGCTCAGCCTTACCTGTAGGAGTTACAAAGATTTACAGTAATTTTCTTGGATTGTGTTGGTGTTTAATCTCACCAAGATTTGAAGAGTTTCTCAGTGCAAAGAAATAAAAGTTGCCCTGGGATGTCAGGAAGGAGCACCGACTTGAGCAGAACTGTATTGTAAGTAGAATGCCTTAAATCAGGGCAATAACTTGAAGCTGTTTGATCTGTAAAACAACTTTTACGTATGTGACATACAAATATCTAGGTCGTAAGTCTGTATGAATGTATGCAGCTCAGTGATATAGAACATATATCTTTATGATACACAGGAAAACAAAATGTATATTAGGAAAAAGACTAAAGTGGCAAATATCAGCTAAAACATCATGTAATAGCCTGACATTTAGCATGAATTAAAATGCAAGATAAGATAAAAAATTCTCCTTAAAATATAGTTACAGCAAAGCAAATATTTTCAAGGCTGCTCTATATAGTATTCTCCTTTAAACACTCGAATGGATCTTCATATGAAATTACAAGTAAAAATGAGTACTCAGTTAAAATGCATGGTCAAATTGTCACTTGTCATCGCGTTATTATTTAAAATGAATTAGCAGGCTCCATTAGTTTCACCATTTTGGCATAGCTTTCATAATTCCTAGGTTTTTTTAACTGCCACAGATGTCTATAGAATATTATTCATGCTAGGCTGCTGCATATTAGCTGTAGCAGACAGGACAAAAACTTAAATAATTTTACTGTATTGAAGTGAAATTCTTAAAATTAATTAATCTTGTTGCCTTTGCTGTTGTGTGGGATTTCAAGTCTTTTTGATAGGTATGACCAGTTTTAAAAAATATATCCAATAAAAGAAAAATAATACCAGCTTTTTCTCATGGATGAGGAATTCAATCTTTTTATCTTGTTAAAAACAATATTCCAAATAATCATGTTTATTTGTCCCTAAAAAAACCACCACTCTCTCAAATGTCACTTAATATTTGATAGTACAGGACTGACCTGACTTTAATGAAGAATTATATTTGATACTAGATACAAAACTAATTGCACCTTACATAACAATAGATGTGATTATTTCCTACATATCATAGCTTTTCAAATATAATCCTTTTCAAATGTTAAGAAAATAAGCTTATCCATATGAAACATGGCTGGTTTCAATCTTTACAATGGCCCAACTTATACATTCCTACAGCAACAGTATAAATGCTCCCTATAAAAAAAGATTCATGATTAATACAGCAGATAAAATCACGTTTCCTTGGTCCAAGACTCTATACCCTATTATGCATATAATAGAGCTTCTGTCATTTGAAACTGAGTTTAAATCCAGTCTCAGGTGATCTAAACATCTATTGACTTCTGAAGTAAATAGAAAAATCAGTGCTGACAGCATGAAATTACTTTGAAAATGGATTTAATCTGTACTTACCCGGTAGGTTTGGTTATACTTTTTGGGATTTAGCTTCTTCTGAGGCAATGCCAGGGCAAATATGATAGACTCGGTCTCCTAATCCCAGCCAGGCAAGCAACCCAGGAAATAATAGTTTTTACATCTCTTTCTTCCGTAACTGAAGACAGGGAACTTCATGTTCCTAGTGCTAAGTGAAGACAGTATTTCCTCTTGTACAAAAATCAGAAGACAATTAGGCTTGATTGTGAAAGTAGGGATGCATTTATGTAAAGGTGCAGGAGAAAAAAATAGATATGCTGAGAGGTTTAAAAGCAATGCCTTTCCCTCTCAATAATTAGGGCATCAATGTATCATTAAATGTATTTACCAAAGACAAAGCCAAAGACTGTTAAGAATGTTGACCTAAAATGCCCTTAAACTAACAAAGATTAAGTTTGTTGCACAGAGGTTGCTGGGACAGGTTCACATGCACAGAGTTATTAGCAGTGGCAATTATTCGCGGCTGATGGCATACAGTAGCTCTCATGTTGAATGTCACTTTTTGGGAAGAGGAGAGTGGAGGAGAGGGAGAAAGATAGTTCCCAGTGGCCAGCTGAGAAAAGAAGGGATGGCAGATTCTCCGATGAGCATCCTCCCCTGGTCAGCTGGTACCACCCACCATCCTGCTTTCCCTGCAGTAATGCTCCAGGTGACCTCAGGACCTGCACCAGGACCTGTCCGTTGTTTCTGCATATGATGTTGTCAGTGCTGATTAGGGTGCGGATTGAGCGCTCTGTGCTGACCGGTTGGTAAGCTTTGTGCAGTCAATCATGGGTCTCCTGGGGTCAGCCAGCCGCTACAACCAAGGGATGGGATATGGGGCGTGAAGGGGTCAATCTTGGCCTGTGCTGGTCCCTCCCCAGGAGAACCTGCCACCACCACAGCAGTGGGTTTGCCGGGGTGAGGCCATGGGAATAACAGCATGAGAACAACCTTATGGGGGCACCGAGGGAAAAGGATGGAGGCTGTGGGGCAGCCTGGGGGCAAGAGCACACAGCTGGGAGGGCAAGGCAGAGTCCAGAAGGGCCAACAGGAGACCCTCAGCAATAGAAAGGGAAAGGCATCTAAGGCACTGTGCAACACGAGGGAACACAGATCATGTCAAATAAGACAGGTTACTTCCAAAGTCTCTCTCCACGTTGCTGCACATTCTAAGGCTGTGAGCATGAAACTTCTTTACATCGGCCTTACATGATATAATATATATGAACTCTTCACAAACCACCCATGGCATCCTCTACTGCACTGACTTCCCAAGGTCCATTCACAGTCATCTTTCCATGCCCCTTCCAACCTAGGCCAGAGGCATACCCTCTTCCTGCCTACCTGCACTACAACCACATTGCCTTTTTTCCCTAGATTGATCAAACTTAGCACCTTTACTCAGAGGCATAAAGAATATCTAACACCTGTCTCTCTCTTCTAATTATATGCTCCTGGAAGCATCAAAAAAACTATGCAATTTTGTACCCAATTTAAACTCAAGCAACATCCTTGATGCAAACACCATCGATGGTGTACACAGCAAACGTATGGCAAGACTCCTACCCTTTACTTCCTACCTCTTAAATCAGAGACTGCATCTTTTTGTTTAGGAGGTTGTCCTGGTTTGAGAACAGAGCCAATTTTCTGTTCAGTAATTTTACTTTTCAGTTAAACCTCTTCTTACTAACTGAACTCCGAAATGAACAGACAGTGTTCACTCCCAGAGTGATAAGACCTGATTGTTTACAATTTATGCCAAGGAATGGTATGCAGAGCAGCTCTTGCTTATACTTACTGCTATAACACCCAAGGCAGCCAACTTTGTTACTTGCCCCGTTGGAGGTTCAGAAGTGGAAAAGCATAGAGGGGTCCCACCTGTGGGGAGGAGCGGACAGGACAGGTGACCCCAAACTGACCAACAGGGTGTTCCATCCCATCTGCCTCATGCTCAGTAGAAAAGCTGAGGGATCAAAGGGTCAGCTCTCTTTCTTCAATGGCTGGCGTCCAAGGAGGACTCTGTCTGTTCATCTTCCTCCGATCCTGATCTGTGCATTCCTGAATCCAGATCCAGAATCCAGTTCCTGTCCATCACTGAGTCTGGTCTGGGACTTTCCCTGTGCCAACCGGTGACGTGATCATGATCGTCATCCTGGGAGCTTGATACGGTTTTGTATATATTGTATATATACTATTATATTTTCTTTTTATTATTTTATTATTAGTATTTCATTAAAGTAGTTTAGTTTCTTTTAAACTCATGTCTCCTTCTCTCTCTTCTCCCTCTCTCTGAAGGGAGATGCTCTCCCTTCTCTGAAGAGAGAGAGGTTGGAGAGCATCTGTTGTTCATCTCAGTGGCCAGTCCAGCCCACACCACGACAGAGATCTTAATGGAACTTTCTTCCATCATTTTTCTATACACTTTCTTAATCCTTCTTGCATCAGTTTTTGAATCTAAACTTTTGGTCTCTGCTTCAGCCTGTGATGGTTATTTCCACAGTTAAATTATACACCTTGTGAAAAGTTGCACTTTGAGCATTGTTTTGAACTTGCTATTGGGTAATATCATCTGCTGTGACCTAATTCTTGTGTCATGAGAAGGTAAGTACAAAATTATTGTTGACATGCATGATTTTTTTTAATTTTTACTACCCAGTCATCTGTCGTGCAAGCTGAAGTGTCCTAATCTGTTTTCACAACCTCTTCTATACCTTGGATCAACCCTGTCATCCTTCTCTGCATCTTTTCTAATTCCACTATACCCTTGTTGAGATGAAGGAACCAGAAATGCATAATGTATTCAAGCCCATTTAAAATACACTTCCAGACTTGATCAGATAAGTAGGAAAAGGTACAAACATCAGTGAGAAGAAATCAGTAATTCCACCTTTCTTAATGTCTCCTAAAGTTTCAGGTATATTCTTATAGTCTCCTGTTTAGGCACAATATAAAGTAAAATAGTAAGTAGAAATTAAACTGGAACTGACAATAATTTTGCCTCTCTTCCCTCTCCCTCACCCAGTATTATTTTTGTGGCAGATTGGTGCTCCTTAACAAAATGGCAGCATTCAAAATGATTCCCGGTTAAATGAAAACAGAGGTGAAGAGTTAACAGTCAGTTCAAGTTTTGTTTCTTAGTCTCATGTTAGTATATTAAATTCATATACTTCAGAAAACTAAAAAATATTTATGAGACAGTTCAAGATGGATGATCTATGTGTCAAAACATTAGCCTAAGGTTTGAGGTGCCAGAGTTTGCTTACATTTTGCCTCAAAGACTTCCTACATAACCTGTCGTAATTCATGTGGAGACGAAATCCCAAAGGAGTTTAGGGTCTGCTTCCTGTGGGGTCTGGTCTGAATCACACTGTTTATGTCTATACTACCCCATAGGGCAGAGGGTGGGGTAATGTCCAGAATAATTCCTGACAGAGTTTCATTCCTTTATCTGCCCAGCTCGATGCTTGGCCGGCGACCACCTTGTTCACCTGAGCTCCGGCTACCTACAAACCCCACCTGCCTGTGCCACATGTGGTGTAGGGCCACCGCAACTGCCACAGGAGCCACAGACTTGTCAGCTGATGTGCCTGTTCTCAATCAGCCACACGATGCCCTAAAAACGGCTGTTGCTGAATATTGTGATGGATTCAACCGGGATGCAGTGATGCCAGCATATCCGACTGCCCTTGGGTTTGCATTAAGGCCTAGCCTGGTTGTCCTTTTTTCCTCAATCTGTCCTACAGTTTAAGTGGGGCAGGGTTCGGCTTGATCGAACTTCAGGTGTCTACAGTAGAAACATCTGCATGCAAACAGGTGTCTACAGTTTAGTTAAATCAACGAGCCAGTATGGTCAAACGCATGCAGAGGAGAATTTATCTCATCCTAAAGGAAATACATTTGGTCAACTAAAAGCCTCTCCAAGTTCCCTGCCTGTACTGATTAGCTCTCCATTGACTATAGTAGGAGTTTAGAACATTTTGTTCAGGTGGAGATTCTTACAGTGTAGACACTTAAAATTAGAGCAAGTCAAATTGCACTGCTAGATCTCATGCCACGGCATACACTTGCATTTAAATAATTTGGAAAGTCTGGGCTAAAATCAACACATCAGATGACACATGAAATGCACCATGGATATTTGTTCTCAGTTTCCTTTGGTAAGTGAGGAGAAAGGTACTTCCTCTGCCTCACAGTACTGTTCTAAGACAAAATACATTCCAGGCAATGATACAAAAAGATAAAATTATTATGGGCCATTAAAGTACTCCTTTATATATAAAAGCAACAAATATTTTAAGAACTCCTAAAAATTTCTATTTTATTTTCTCAGTCTTTGCATGTTAAATAAAAGCCTATATAATACAGATTTGGATGAGCACTGTTGGTTACTATTTATCGATTTTTCCATTAGAAGCCTATTCTTAGGCAGTTACCATAGAACCTAAATATTACGGTGTTCTTGCCTGTCACTGCTAGGAGAGACAAAGCTAGCAGTCTAGCAAATTTCAAAGTATTCTTGAAAGTATTTTTAGTATAATATCCTGTGTTAGTGCTGGTTAAAACCTTCTTTATGTCCTTTAGCCCATGCTTTTGTAACAAGATACTGAAAAGAGCAGTTTTTTATTTACTGCTTTCTTGTCTAATGCCAAGCGGGAGGCACCAAGGTTTAGCATCTAAGATTTTAAGATTTAATGTTTTAAGGTCTAACCTTGTTAGAAATTGAGTGCTGTTTCACCCCTGAAATTGTTCTACTTGTAAATCCAAAATACAAGAGTATGATTCAAATGGTTTGCTCAAGAGAATGCTTATTAAAAGACTAAAGATCTTGTTAGTTTAGAAGAAATGGTAAGCAAAATATACCTATTCTGAGGTCCATAAAAATTGAGTAGGTGATTAAAAATTTGGATAACTTATAACACAAAAACATTTATCTTGCTTCCCTGTGTCTTTCTCTTGGTGGTCTATCAGTTATAAAACCAGTCTTTTAGGCAACTTTCAAGAGTTAGTATTCTGATCCCCTAGGACATCTGGTATCAACCAAATGAAAGAGCCTATGGCCTATGGTATGCAAAGACCCTCATATCCCGGTCCTTTATACTCTGTGAATAATTTTGAAGATGAAGTTGTGAGAGATGTCATCAACATATCAAAGATGTCAGTCAAAGATTCTTCAGAATTTCAGTAATGCAATGTTGAATCAGAGATATCATTTGGATGAGGGAAAAGGTGTCTAAATTTTTTTAACCACTGTGCTTTTTGCATCCTATAACAGTCTTGTCCATCTCTCTACTCAGGGTCCTCTCTGCCCTTCTATAAGCTCTGGACAAATTTTCCAATTTCGCCTCAAAAAAATCAAAGGTTTTAGGGGCCTCTTTGATCTTGCCTGCACCTGGCTGAGCATAAAAGAGCAAATGTTTTGGATCCTGATTTGCATGTCAGCTATTCCGGCAAGACATATCAAACAGTATCAAGCTCACTCTGCCTTTGAAGCAACAGGATTTGAATTTTTTTCATAGTTTAACTAGATATGAACTGACAGACTAAAGTCTGTCTGTCACAGCAGGGCAATCGTTAGGATATAAACGTATTAGATGTCCTCTTCTTCTTTGTGCTTGGAGTGTCTGGCCTGATTGGCTTTAAGAATTCCTTCCAGTGGGGCCTTTCCTGAATTGGCACGCAGAGGTGTGCTGGAATTCCTTCTGGGTTACGGTGGAGCTTTGCTTTGAACAGCAGTTCCTAGTCCTGCTTTTTCAAGCAGCCATTTACAGAATTATTCTTTTCCAAATTGTCTGTTTGAGAGGACAGAGATCAAGAAAACAAGAGACTGGCTGTCACAAAGACTAGGCTAATGACAACTGTGACCTCTCCTGATTTCCTGTGGCCTTCACTGGCTACAGTCCATGATTTTCCCTCTCTCTGTCTGGGCTTCAGCCTGCTGTGTCCCATGCTCAACTCCAGCGACTTTGGAATTTCTGACATGTATTTAGTTCCTCCAATTTGCTTTTCTCTGGAAGATAAGACAGCAGTACACATCACCTTTAGAACGTATAAGTAATGAAGCATGGTGGGAAGGGCAGTATGTAAGAGAAAAGTAGATTTTAAACTAATGAAGATTTTGCACAGGTCATAGGTATCTTCCCACATGGGGATCCTCCTGGTCTACATCTTTTCTGCATCTTTCAGACCCTCCCCCTGCTCAGACCCTAAGGGTCTGGGCAACATAATCAGCTTTCTTAGCACATAAGCCAATTAACTCCCTATCAATGTAGACCAAGAGGGCACTGGAAGAGCATTAACCCACAACACAGTTAGTAATTGCATTAGTAGCTCTTTTGTTTTTCTTTATTAAAAGTAGACATATTTAGTTATGCAGAGAATACTTGTTAAATTGTTCTTGTTTATGCCAAAGTGCAAACAGACATACAAATCTGATGAAATTCCAGGCAAGGATTGTTAACCTGAGTTTCTTGAAGTGTCTCTGTCCTGCATGACATCAATTTAAACCGAGTAAACATATCCAGCTGAGAGAGAATGATGTGGAAAGGTTACAAAAGTTTAATTTACAGCCAAAAAAAAATTAAGGGAAAAGTCTGAATAGTATGCAGAGCAGTGAAGATACACTAATTTTGCTGGCAGTACCAGCAAATTTAAATTGATTTCACTAAGCAGTAGTTTGGCTGAACAAGCAGAAGTTTCTGAACTAATTCAGTGATCTAATTTTAGTCAAACATGGTTGAAAACAAGCCATATACATGAACACAGACAAAATTTGTGGGGTTGGTACAGCTGAACTTGTGGATTCAACATGAGACACTACAAAATACGTTATCTTGAAGGAAATGGTCCCCTAATAATCCTTTCTTGAACCTTAATATTTAGGGTGTCAGAGAATACAGAATATGTGAAAGTTGCAGACACGTACTTAGTCTGAAACCTGTAGAAACAGTAGAAGCAAAATTGGATGCAAATATTTCCAGAACAATGGAATTACTGACAGATGAAGATGAGCAGAAATAGGCATGTTTTCTGAAGTTGCACAGAAAGGAAAAGAAAAAACTGTCCTTTACACTTATACATTCACTAGGTTTTTATGTAGAAAAATTATTTTTTTCATGTATTTCCTCTGGAAAAAAATAATTGCTATTATGATTGCCTTCTCTAATCTCTGGAATCTTCCCTGATCCAGTGATGTTCACAAAGGAAAGGACCTCAAATAAGATGACAGACAAAAACTCACCATAATGAAAGTGAGTTCAGAGGCTGAAAAAACATGACTATTCCTGATCCTCCTGTCTTCTTCAGGAAGACTGACCACCTCCACTCTTCAGGGAACAAGTTTCTTTCAGCTCTTTGTATCTCTGGCTCCAATCACTGGCAATACCTTGGTAGCATCCCACATGGAAGCAAGGTAAAAGCTTGTAAAAGCAAGGAAATTTTGCTCATCTGTCAACTGTATGCTATAATATTCTTATTTGACAGCCGATATGCTGTTTAACTGCTTATCATTACACCTGTTTCTTCTAAACAGGACTAGCGTATTTGTTCTGCACAAAGCATGGTAGTATTCAAAGTCTAGTGATCTTTCTGCACTGGCAGCATCACGCAGGGTTAATAAAATTCCACTTGTGTTCCTAGAATATGATTATAGAACTGACACTCTCTTTTTATTGGCCCTAATATAGAGATGCATTTTTAATCTGCATTTGGCCTCTGCCTGTCACATAAGAATCATCACAACTTTAGCATCAGGTTTTCTAGCACACAATATCAATTCTGATGGCATCCTATAAATCATATTAGCACAAAGAACAATTTTTCCAAGGACTGTAGTGCCTACTAGATGTCAGGATACTCTTTTGCCTTCTCAGTGTTTCCTTTAATCAGAGAATTACTTTCAGTAAGTGATTCTGTAAATCCGGCCAAGTCCTTTAAAATTGTGTTTGAACTTGTATTCCTGGCTCTGTAATGCTTCTCAGGGCTGTGATCTCAGACTAAGAGCATCCTAGAAAGTCATTCCATTCCTTTTTCTACTGCAGAGACAGATTTTTGTTTATAATCCTTTTTCACAAACAGGACCAGAATGGTCTTTTGAAGCATTTCTGGAGTCTCCTTTCTCATTACCTAACAATTCAGATGATTTCGCAAATACAAAAGATGACTTTTACTGGACAGATTTAGGGAAGTCAAGCCATTTTGAGAAAACTGATGGTCCCTACTTTCCCTTCCCCTCCCATTTGAGTTTACCACTGTAGACTGGGACAAACTAAGACTTTCTTCTCCTGCTGAATGGAAGCTAAGAAATACCGTAGCATGGTATTTGACATATTCTGCAGCTGCTACAACTGGAGTCCCCTATCTCCCTTGTCAGATTGGTGCTGAATCCTGCCCTGAAACAGATCATAAAAAAGTAATCTGAGTGTGATTGACATCACATTATGATATTTTTGATACCTACCTATCAGAAGCATCACAGCTCCAGAGTTTTAAATATAACATATAAGTGAGAAGAGTGTTATTATGCCACTTTCCAGGTATTTGCCCTTTATCATTAAACCCACGCTAAGTAACTGAAGCCTGCAGGGACACACCTCCCTGTTTGCAACAAAGTGCTGTGCAATTCCAGGCTGTTTTGATTTTAAGATATAAATGTCAAGGACACAAAAACTCAAGCATGATAAATCAGTTGCCTCATATGTGCCTACATCAGATGTATGAACAATCCACTGAGCTCTGAAGGGAAGCCTTGCCAAATTTTCTAGCTTTTAATAAAAAAGCCTTGGCAGCCTATCAGTATAGGAAGAATAACATGCAAGCTAATTGAAAATGGAAAGGATATTTCCTGAGAAAGCACGTTTTTCACCTTAGTCATGGAGGGAAGTTCATTGTCTTCACCTTTTCCTAGCAAACTTAGCAGGCTACATTAAAAAAAAAAGACACGTTACATTTTATTAGTAGTGGCTGGAACACCTGGAAACCATATATAGTGCAGGACGTTATGCAGAACCATATCACTGTGTCTCAAAAGGAAGAAAATTGCTGGGCAAAAAGGAAGCACAGTTATGCTTTTCTCATTGAAAATAATACTTAAGTAAAAGCAACAATAAGTAGTATCTATATCAAGTAATAATTATGTTGTATTTGGAATAAGAGCATCTTTAGAAGTGTAATAGAAGTCAGGTGGTCTCATGCTATCTGCTCTTTGCTATTCTTTGCCCACTGATTAATATCAAATAAAAATCCAGGCTTCTAAACTAGGCTTTCTAACGCAGTTGTATAACATTATTGGCATATACAGCACCCCAATACTTCTTTAGGCCTTTGAACGTGACTATAGTTTTATTACTAAATGCTATTTTCTTGCATTATTCAAGGAAGCTATTTTTACAGTATTTTGTTTATGTGATGAACGTAAGAATAAACCTACTGAATACTGATATTTCTAGCAGTTTCCAGTTTTATGCGGTAAAAATGACCAACCATGCTTTCACTGTAAAATAAAATTTTTCTTTCACAATCCATCAGAGTACTTCACTGACTCTCGCTGAAGACCAATTACCTGTTTACTTTCTGTATAAACACAGCTAAATATGCCCTGCTGATACCAACAGATGCACAGCCGTGAGATAAAATTTTGTTTGTTTGCTTTTTAAAATTTTCTGAGTGTAACATAGTATTCCCACAGCCTTCTTTTGCCTGCTGAGTATGAGACTGAATAGAAAGTGCTATGACTTAACAAATGCTTTTATTATCCAAGGTTTCAGTGCCATTAAGGACTTGTCTAAAAACTACAGAGCTGTAATGGGGCCATCCAAATTCTCTTTATGCTCACTAGCTTGGGTATTGGCAGCAGTCTAGTCATGGAACTCAGACAACATATGCTGCTTCTTGACTAAAATTAGCTTATATGTCCCATTACTCTAATACTTAAGGGATATGTAATATAATGTAGTAATACGGTTTCAGCTACCACTGTATTCCAATTCTTTTTTAGCAGCAAGTTCTTCTTTCTGAATAGTACAATGCATATGTATATGCATCACATCATCCTGTATACATGCTACATATACATATATGTAACGCCTCAGCCACTGGGTTATGCATTATTAGAAAGGTGCCATGATTTTGTATCACCATGTGTATGTATATACAGTGACTAATACTAAAGGGCCTCACTGTAATCAAAAAGTTAAACAGAAAAAAGGAGTTTGTATGCATGTGGCTGTGTACACATTTATAAATAATTAAGTCAGGAATTAACTGATAAAATAAAGAGCTAGGGAATACCTGTCCTTCCTCTGTTTCATCTCCTCCCTTCCTCTCATCTCTCTTCTCTTTGGCTAGCAGTTACCCAAGTCTTGGTCAAATTTCTTCATAAGGCTTTGTTTCTGTCTCTACGGCCACCACCCTTCACCCTCGAAGCAGCTCCTCAGAAATCCAAGAAGCCATTCAGATTGATAACCTGTGCTGAACATTAGGAGCAAATTCATTGCAGTTACACCCATGCCAGCCCACTGACGTCAATAGGGCTACACAGTAGCAGGCAAAGATGGGAAGGGAGCCTAAGGGCTAAGTATTGCAAGGAAGGAATCCCTGACTCATAACCTTAAAGCACGGAAGCCTTCATAAGTCACTTCTCCTTCTACTGGATTCTTCCCTTAATATCTTGCCTTTGATGAGTAGCCTGAGCCACCTCCTCTTTCCAAAGGGGGAGGAAGGGCACAGCAGGGAAGAGTGGAGCATGTCGACATTTCCCTTCCTCCCTTCTCTAAGCAATATGGAAAACTCAGGCAAAATTTTGAAATTGCTCTTTGCTCATATACTTGTCAGTATAGAGGAGGCAAAGTGGTCACTAATTGATAGAATTCAATTTCAACAGCAGTATGAAAGTATGAACAAACCCTCCCACATCCAGTTATAAATCAATACCCATTATACAACTCGTTCTGCCAGGATGATTAGTTCTAGAAATGTCACACATGCACGTAGACTTCCTGGCTCAGATACGTCAGGGCAGGCCTGTGCGATTCAGGACAGCACTCAGACTTCACGTGGCTTCAAATCACAGCTGTATCTTCATGTATAGGAAAATTCAGCTACATTCTTCTTTTGGAGGTAACACTGAAGATCATTTGTAATTGTGGCCTAATTTAAGGCAGTAAGCTGCCAGTAAACAATTATTTTAGGAAGCAAAAGAAAGAGGCATACTGAAGAAGTATAATAGCTTGTGTCCTCTCCTTTCACCTGGGGATATTAAAGCACTCGCCGTGGAGGATACAAATCATGCACGTGTCACACTTCAGCCCTTCCTTTCCAGCACCAGCCAGCTTTGCAGAAGCAGTAGTATCAAAATGGGGCAAAGCAACAGTTGCCTTAACTGTCTGAAAATCAGTCAACGCTGAATGGCTGCTGCAGGACTGCCCTAGTACACATGTCTATTTATAGAGCATCAAATACTGTTGATGACACTGAATCGTAGTATTTAGCTTACTACCAGAAACATCCCTCTTAAATGGTTGCTGGTAGTATTATCCACCTCCACTGTAAGTTCACTACTATTAAGCATCAGTTCCCCTGGAATAATTCGCAGCTAAGGGTATTTTATTCTGTCCCACATTTTTGGACACTAGAAGGTCAAATCCTCTCTTTCAGCAGCCTCTGCATGGGTCCAGCAGAGACTTTCACCCACTGATGAGGTGGTAACTGATTTGCCTTGCCAGGACAGCCTATTCCAGCAAACAGATGTCTCAGGTTTGAATCAGTGTAAACACAAAGTCAGGACAAACTGTGGTTTACCTAACCAGAACTTAAGCTCAGTTACACGGAAACATGAGCTTCCTCAGAACAAGTCATCTTAGTCTGCACAGGCTTAAAGTCTCAGAAGAAACTGGTGCTTTGCAAACCACAGCCTCTTGGTACAATCTGTCCCTTGCCAGGCTTTTTGCACTGTGTAGATGCTGTTGACCAGCTCGCCTTCCTACTCAGCTGTAAGTCGGGTGGGTTTCCTGCTTTCAGAACTGACAGCTTTGGGAAGTATGCCAACAAGGCATGGATGTTGTCACCACGGTTTATTAATCCTTTTCTAATATCCACGGAATCCGTGTGCCCATTATGTGAAATAAAGACATGGAAAAACCCACCAAATTTCCAGTACAACAAAGGCACACATACTGTGTGGGAGCAAGCTACTTTCATAGTCATACAAATCTACCTCCACACTCTCAGCAAGCTACACAAATTTCCTCTTGCTTATAAAATTTGTGAAGAGACCAGAAGATCCCTGTCACTTCCCAGATTTGCCATCTAATACTTCTGTCCACAGAGAATACCAGCCTCTATAACAGCCTGGCTCCCCTCCATAGGATTTAAGCGAGTAGAATGTTATAGAAGGACATGGAATTCAAACTTTTGTAATTATATATAATATAGAGATATTTTACAAATCAACAGGCTGTACTCTGGAGAGGAAAGATAAGACAATGAAAATGCTAAGAGAATTTTCATTTTTGGGTCTTTATGCAACTCTAATTTTTATTTTTATTAGCCCCTTTGTAAGGATGTACAGGTTTGTGTTAGCGCATCTCTGTCAGGAGGAAACGTTCTTCCTAGAATTATGGCTTACTTAACTGAAACAATTTCTAGTAATATACAAATGACAAGTTGGAACAAACTTGTAACAGTAACTTTACTGAAATTACAGGCAAACTCCCACAGGAGAAAAAAGCAATGGCTGTGGCCATTACACATTTTACAGCAAGTGACATGATGGAACTGAATGTTGTCATGGCTGAAAGCTTCAGGGATCTCATACACTTCATTGAGTGTGTCTACAAAATGCTAAGCCTCACCATGTTCCCTCACAGCAAGATTCCCAGTCCACACAATGCTCATCATGCCAAGCCTCTGCAGTGCTCAAGAAGATCAGCCAGACATAGCTGCGGTAAGGCAAAACATAGCAGCACCTTAAAGAACCACTTCTCAATCAAATAAGCTGTGCCTGTAGAAGCAGGTTTTAATGCTTGATACATGCGGATGAAAAAGCCATGTATAGAGCATTAATAGTGAAAACATGGCCAAAAATTATTTTGAAAACATTTCTCGGAATACTGACAGTTTTACTAATCTGAGAGAAGACGCTGACGCCTTTTGGACAAAGGAAATGAAAGAGGTGCAGTTGGTGTCACTGTCACCTGAAATTTACTTACAGGAAATAAAACAATATGGATGGTATCCATCCTACTTCCATCCCTACTGCCTGTGGGGGGTCATCAGGAGGGCTGGAGGGGTGAAGAAAGGACCTCCTGCCAGACACCTTCCTCCCACCACCACTCCACCCCTGCTGTGCCCACTCCCAGCGCGTGAGAATGCAGCTGCTAAGAATAACCAGGACTGAGGGGAAGAGCAGAAGGATGCAAAGGTACGCAGGCCGCTCTCTGCGGGACAAGCGAGATTGCCACAGGCTGCGGTGCTGTGTCCCTTTCCTAGGCATTTGTCCTCCAGAGGGTTGTAACTTTCAAACTGGAAAATCTGATGACTGTACCACCGCAGCACTTTTATCTGAGCAAAAAGTTCATTTTGGTAGTGTTTAATATTTCTGGTACTTTATGTATTGATTTGTAACTACTCATGCTTCCTAAATAAACAGTTATAAAACAAATTGAACATAGTCAGGAGGAAAAGCAGATATCTTGAGAAACCTGAACCACAGCTTTTTTGAAGCCCAGAATGCTGATACTGCTATATTTAGAGCCTTATTTGGTGGGAAAGAACAAACCACTAAAAGATTTCTTTCAGCTTCGATTGAATGCTACATCAGAACAAAAGTAATTTTACAGATGACACTAAAATAGCCAGAAAGTGATATCCTTTTTATTTACTATCCTTTTTGAGGATCAGCTGCGTGCCTTTATCACTAGAAAATATTGTCAAAAAGTATTTCCTAACCTGGAAGTATTCATAATTTATGATGAATATTAGTTGTACTAACTAGACCATCTTGTTATTATGATGGAATATGACAGGAATTTCCACGTGCTTTTTTAAAAAAGTAATCCCTTGTTTCTTGATTTAAAAAAAAAAAGCAGCAGCCCCAAGATGTGATTTATTTTAAATTTGACAGTTTCACAGTGTAGAACTCATTAAACAGTTAGACAGGCTTATCAGAACAATAAAAAAGGTGAAAAAATTGTATGTAAAGGTGGAAACCAGACTGTGAAGTGCTACCAGAAAAAAAATGAAACAGCAAAATAATGTTCTGTCCCTTTAAGATACCAAAAATAAACCAGAATACTCTCCTCATCTAAATCCTGATACTGCACTCAGCTCTACAGTCACAGGAGTCTGACTGTGGGGACTTCATTGCCGGATCGAGGCACTGAAGTGTAAAACAGAGACATAAGGCAAGACTAACATTAATGCAAATCCAAAGCAAAGAGAACACAAAGTTCACACAGCAGCAAGGACAGAATATTATCCACAACACCTATAGATTCCAGCAGTTCCCTTTCTTCTGTTTATTCGCTGCTCATTTGTATCTTTTTTTTTTTTTTTCTTTTTGGTTATGCATGGCTGCCACTAATGAGGTTTGTCACTGTTCCAACAACAAATGTCTCTGAAGGTACTTGTTTGTGGCGTTTGAATGGGAAAGCAGGTGAGTGAACAAGGGAGTAAATGGAAGATCACATTAGTAACCATAGCAGCCAACAGCATTTCATCCCAGGAGAAGCCTCCTCTGGTGGAGGCTGGGTTTCCTTTTAATGAGTTTAATACACTGTTTCACAGTGATGGGGCAAGTCTTCCAAATGGTCCACGTGACGGGACCTTCTACTGTTTTGTGTCACTAGTAAGACCTTCCTGAGTGCGGTGCCTTTCCTGATGAAAAGGCTTACTTTGCAGCAGCCAGGGGCTGGATGTCTTGCAAAGATGTATTTGCTAATGACCAAAATTTGCTGTGATTCATTAAGTTACACATACACAGGTAATGCAGATGAACAACCCTTGGTTGTAATTGCAGAGAACTGCCTGACCAGGCAGAAGATTGCAGCCAAATTATTTTAACTGACGTGCATTTACTTGATGGTGTCAGATACTTAGAAGCCAAACTCTGTTCTTTTAGAGGATTTTGTTAAGAAACTATATAACAAAGGTCACCTTTGCAAGCAAGGATGTGGGAATTACATTTTGTCATAATGACAGTGCATTTAGCTTTTGAGCATAACAGAAGTTATGCATTATTGCCAGTGGTTAGAAACAGAGAGGTCAAAGTGTCAGAAATATGTCTTACTTTCACATGTACTTTCTGGAAAAAGCAGATCTAGACAAAGAATGTCAAGCAAGAGTGAAGGGATCCTCAATATCCAGTGCTTAATCCTCTGTCCTTTGGGCCCCTCTACTTCTAATAAAATCATCATCATAGTGGTTTGATGCTGGTCATTTTACTTGCTTTGGCTTCACCTTCAATTTGTTAAGTGTCCCAGGCAGGTTAGTCCTAAGAGTACCACAATAACCATTAATTACATTCTTCAAATGAAGTACATCTACTATAAACACCAGACAGTGATATATTTTTAACATGAAACAAAGGCTTCAACATTAGTGTTGGTATCTCTTTTCACAAACAATATTCAGAAGGATTTGAGATAATACTATTTGCAATAGATCAAAGCACAAACATCTGTTCCACTGAGGGAATAATTTCCCCTGTTAATACAAATTAACTAGTTTAAATATATGGTGTAGATGCAAGAAAGAGAAGAAGTTCTTTTGATTAGCTTTTCAGAAATATACTAGATGGAGAGACACAATTAAGAAGTGGTATATTTCTAGAGGAAAAGCCAGGAACACTACAAGAACAGTGATTTCACTCAAAGCATAGAGCAGTTTCTCAAGTAGATGAGCTACATACAATTAATGATTTTTTGATCTCTGTTGTTTCCCTCCCCTCACACAGTTCTCACATATGCCCAAGTCAACTCCTACCACTTACAGATTTTTCAAGAAGTATTTAGTCACTTTGGCCAGAACCACTAGAGGTACATAGTCACTAACGTAATAGGAAGCAGGAATCTAAACAGATGTTAAACATCTTAAAATCTAGAAATCTAGTGCCTCTGATGTCGATGATATTGTAAATGTACGCTCTATAAGCATTTTGCCCACAATAACTGCGGAGCTTTATTGGGGCCCGGCTTTAAATCCTGCCTTCCCACCTTCAAAAGCTGAAGTGGACTAAACCACAGAGTATCGCTGCCTTGAGAAGAGAATCCAGCATGAAGTGAGCTGCTGCCCTTGGACCATTTTCACTGCAATTATGAAACAGGGTAAGCCAATAAGGATTGCAAAGTAGCAGAAAATACAGCTGTATATAAGAAGAGTAAATCTTTTCCACACTAGCATATTCACCTTGATGTCTAATGCTATTTTAAACAATGAACGGGATGTTTCAAGCCGAGCTGTACTGATATGGTAAGTATCAGAAGGGATGTGAGATTCTGTGGTAAATAGTAAGATCTAGAGCATTTGGTAATTCAGCTGGGCAGACAGGAGCAGGCTGAGAGGCCAGTAATGGATCAGGAGGAATCATTCAGTAAGAATAGGAAGGAGAAATGGAGAGCAATGGAACAGGAGGTCTAATCTGCAGTCAGAAAAGAAGCAAGAAATTTAGAAAAGACAGCTAGGTCACGCAAGGTAGAGACAGCATACAGGTAATTTCAGGAATTTATTTTTAAAACGAGAAATGAGGAGTGAAATAAATGTGATGGCACATTCAAAGACAAAGACAGTTAGTTTAATAAATTGCTTAAAAGTGAAACATTGCATAATAGGCAGAACAGATCCATGACCGGATATGATCAAGGTTCCTCTTTTGGCACAACTCTGAAGTCACAATGTGACCTTTAGCAAGTCACTTCAGGCCAGATCCAATAAAGGACTCAGGCACCTTAAGCCCAACTTAGGCAGATTTGAGGTACCTAAGTCTAAACATATGACCTAAACACCCCGCTCAGTCGCGTACTGACCCCGGAGGAGCCTGTCACTGCAAAAAGGCGTATACATCTGCTCTTCAGTTCCCCCTGCGCAAACACGGCTCAGCCGGCAAGGGTGTGCTGTGTTCAGGTGTGTTCAGTGGCCTACCAGTGCTCTTTCCTGGGCTGCACATTTAGGTTTCGTTTTTGTGGAAATACGAGCATGAAGGACAGCTAACGGAGGCTGGGATTTCACCTCGATACGTGCCCAGGATCCAGCTGTGCTCCTTTTCTCTGTGTTTCTTGGCAGCACAGTGGCGCAGGCTCAACAGGAAGGGCAGAAAGATGCTGCTCAGCTTAGCTTGAGCAGCAGCCTGGAAATGGCAAATGCGAATCTGAGCACGTGTGTCCCTTCCCCCTGCCCTCGGCTGAAAGTCAGTGGGAACAGGAGCCATGGTCCCCTTTCCACCTCAGGGAATAGAGCCAACCTCTGCATCCAGGTGGGACCTGCACCCACCAGTAGGCTCCAGGCTCTGGATCCAAGGAAAATGGTTCTTGCAGCCCTGTCTTGGTTAGCTAAACTGCAAGGAGCTCGGAAATATCCCCGTGATGATCATGCTCAGCAGTGAGCTGTCGTTAACCATCACCGGCTCACCAGGTGAACTAACTTCCCTTCAGGAACGCTCCACGCGGCGCACCAAGGAGCGTGGGCACCTCGCACAGCTTCTCTAATGGAAACAGTGTACAGATACTGCAGGTTTTAACCTGTGGCAGTAATTACCTGCTTCTATGAAGAAATGACACTTAATTATGTGGAAAATATTTTGTGGTATTTAGATGAAAGAAACTACTTAAAGTATCAAAAGAAAGAAAACTTTAAAAAGCCATTTTCTGCGTAATTTGAAAATCTGCTTTCATTCAAAATCTGGCTAAGGAGCAACGTCATTAAAGACATTGGATTGATTAAATGGCAAGGTTTGACTAAAAGTGGAATAACTCGTAAAAATATTATGAAGTATGAATATTCCACAGATCCTTTGAAAATGGAATGGCTAGACATAGAATTATCCTAAAACCCAACTAAAACAATTTCCTGTTTCAGCTTCACAATCTGTGTATTTTGACATTATGACTTCATGTTCATGAATGAGGTTCCTTTACGGTTTTTGTAATAAACTAGTTCCCTGAAGAGTGATGATATGCACACAGAATATTACTTTAGTATGTAATTGTTCATGTAAATAAACAGATAAGAGAGTAGTTTTGTGTTAACTTATGCAGAACTACTAATTTTGAGAAAAATTCCTGTCGTTTCATGCTCTTTTAATTCTTTTTTCCCTTTCAGTTTCAGTGATAATTTCTTGAAAGTGAAATGTAACTGCAAACCCCTGTTACAGAAGTGTTACACCTGTAAATAGGAGCATGAAAAGGGAAGGTGCTGCAAAATGAATATAAATTATTAGTAGTAACTGAGATGAAGAAAATTGGGTTTTAGACCAACGTCACTTTAGAGTTTGAACAGCAACATTAGCTTGACCACATTGCACTTACTGTGCATTAAATTATACATTTTGCAATCTAACCAGTAATAAAAAATGCTGAACATATATAATGCATCTAAATTAAAGGTGACCTGTAATCAGTCACACATCCTTTCTCTTAGCATTTATATGATGATCTCAAATAGTGTAATCTCTATTTTTTTTCCACGTTAGCTGTATTAGAAATTCAGGTACTCTTTGAGTTAGAAGATTTTACGTTGTCCAGACAACAACTGAATTGTGTCAACACAAAAAAACAAGGAGCAAAAATCGCTTAGTTTTGGCCATGAGCCAGATGATCAAGGACAGCTTACCTTATTGCTGCTAAATAAGGGAATGGATTT
This sequence comes from Pluvialis apricaria, assembly GCA_017639485.1. Lineage (NCBI taxonomy): Eukaryota > Metazoa > Chordata > Aves > Charadriiformes > Charadriidae > Pluvialis > Pluvialis apricaria. The sequence goes on from CM030007.1 coordinate 67,851,808, forward strand.
TCATAAGTATGAATTAGATTTCGTTTGTGCTAACTTTTTTTTTAGTAAAATATTGAATTTTATTAAATTACTAAATTCCAATTAACTGTGGAGAAAGTACTTGGCTTAAAGTCTTAGTTTTATACTAAGCTGTACAAAGTCATACACAAATTACCCGAGACTACCTACAAGATTCTCGCTAACTCGAGCGAGTCCTTCGGTATGAACGGTCGGAAAAACGCAACAGCTGAGGAAAACAAAGGCCTTCAAAGGTGTTCTTTCGGCTGTCATAAAAAGGAGCACGCACAGGGCTGCGCGAAGATTTTGCCTTTAATACAATTTTCACCCGCCGCGTGGTACCGGTACCAGCTTATTTAAACGGATTTGCGGTTTAACAAGAGGAACGTCGTCGGCCGGGCCGCCGAAGCAGACCGAGCGTCCCCCCTCACCCGTGGCACCGACCAGGGGACGCTTCCCGCCCCGGCGGGGCCCGGGCCCGGGGGCGGGCTGGGCGCCGGCGGGCCGCCAACACCTCCGCCCCGCAACTCCCCGGAAGGGCGCGGCGGCCGCTCCCTCTTGTTCGCTCTCTGTCTCCTCACCTTCCCCCTCTCCCCTCACATGGGGCGCCCGCCTCGCTTCTCCCGCCCCGCGTTGCTCTCCACCGCGACCCGCAGCGAGTCCGGGGCGGGGAGGGACTGAGGCGACCGGCGGCAGCGGGGAGGAGGGAGAAGGAGTTCCTTTAAACCCTTTTCTCCTCTCGGAAGGTTTTATTCTCCCCCCGCCCCGCCAACTCCGCTCCGCTCGTCCCCGGACCACCCCCCAGCGCGGGCAGCCCCCAAACCGGGGAGCCGTTAACGGCCACAGCCACCCAGAGCACAGCGCTCCGGCAGCCGCGCGCGGCGCCGCCTGTGGAGAAAGAGATGTTGGGGGGGGGGGGGGGGGGGAAGCGGGAGGGAGGGGAGAAGCGATGCCGGCGCGCGCATGCCCGCCCGCCCGCCCCGCGTGACGTGGGCCGCCGGGGCCGCCCGACGAGATCAAAGCGGGAGCGGCGCGAGCCGGGCCGGTACCGGGCGGGTCCGCGCGCGTGGAGGGGGAGCGGCACGAGGGCGGCCTCTCCTCCCTCTCTCCCTTCCCCCCGGATAAAGCCCTGGGCGGCGCGCGCGGGGGGGGGCGGGAGCCGGGCGAGCCCTTCACGGAGGCGGCCGGCTCGGCAGCGGGGGTTTTCCTCTCCGGTTCCCCTCCGCGAAAGTGTGGTGGTGGTGGCGGCGACACCGAGGGGCATGAGGGGCCGCGGGGCGCCGCGCCGCAGCGGTGGCGGCGGGCACATGGCATAGCCGGAGACGGCGGTGAGCGCCGGGCCGGGTTTGACGGCGGTGTGGCGGGGCGAGCGCGGCTCCCTGCATGTGGAAAGTGAGGCGAGCCAGGGAGCCCGGCGGCACCGGCGAGCACCCGGCGGCGCGGTCCTGACTGCCCGGGCAGCGGCGGCCGCCCGCCCGCCATGGATTGCAGCCTCCTGCGGACCCTCGTGAGCCGATATGTGAGTACCGCCGGTTGGGCCCGTCCCAGCGGGGCCCCGCCAGCCCCAGAGCCGCTTCCGAGGAAGCCCCCTCCTCGAAGTGCAGCTCGTACCCCAGAGGATTGGGAGAGCCCCCGCCGCCCGGTGAGGCGGAGGGGAAGCTGCGGCACTACCGACAACGGGGGGTCGTGCGAGCCTCTGCGGGGCAGCTGTACCGCGCGGTGGCCCCGGGCTTGCAGAAAGGGGCTCGGTCGGGAGTTTGTTTGGCGGTGCCGTGACCGGCACGGCGGCCGGGGGAGGCTGGGGGGCCGCTGCGCCTGATTTCCCGTGGGAACGGAGGGTGCAGCGGTTGTGCGTGGGTTCCCTGCAGCTCTCTCTCCCCGGGTAGCTGGCTGCGGGGCCGTCCTTCGCTAAACCAGAGCGGGTTGACCTGAGTTCAAAGCACTGTAATTTACAGTGTGCTGATACACGTAGTTATCAGGGCAGATAAAACCTCTAGGTTGTGGTTTTTTTTTTCTTTTCTTTCTCTTTTTTTTTTTCTTCTTTCTCCTTGTTATATTGTGTTAGTCAAGCTGCGTTTTGTGGAATTGTCCCATTTAAATACGCTGATGAATGGTTGGAATAGTCCCAAGTTTTTGTAGGTGTGCGTGGTGAGACTCAGACACGCTGAACTTGGTGCACTTTGGGAAAAGAGAGTTTATCTTGCTTGTTGGTCAGCGTGTTTTCCCCCACCCACACCGTCTGAAAGACCAAATCAGTAGCGCATTAGAGCGGATCCAGGTGTAGGTTGAGGTGCGTCAGTGAGTACAAATCCAGTTTCACTGAACCTCTAACAAATGTTCAGGATAATGGTTTTAGTAAATTGGTGGAATGCCTGTAAGTGCAGGCTTATACAATACAAAGGTCGTGGACCAGCAATACCGGGAAACAGCGAATTTCTGCTTTTGGGTGTAGAAGAAATTTTAAAAAGATAGGGAGAGAGAATTGTAATTTCCAAATACATACAGCTTTTTCTCCCATGCAGGAAGTATTGTAAGTGAGGAAACTTTCGTGCTCTGACCAGGCAAAAGTAAATACACTTAGTTTTGTGCATGTCAAGAGCTATCTCCGCATAATACAGGCTGAACTTCTTTACATACAGGCAAAGAAAAATGGCAGAGGTAAAAAATGACTGGATTTTTTTGGTTGCTCACATTAGAGTATTCAGTGGGTTGAGGAGAGAATGGAGAGGTGAGTACTGAAAGCAGCTATGTGTATGTGGATCCTTAGGAAGTGACCCTGAGGGAAGGAGGAGAATGCTCAAAACGTAATGAGGTGTAAGAGGAGCATAAGTCTCTGTGGATGTGCAAAGCTCAGGTGAACTGTGCTGTGCTCTGTTTGGAAGCAGGCAGGATCAGTTTAGTTTAATTGTCGGATTTGGTTTAAGATTTTTTTTGTGTGTGCTCGCATCTGGAGTCTGTACAAAATAGCGCATTCGTTGTGCACAGAGCATACTGTGGTTCCTAAATATCTTCTGCATGACATTATTGCTAACCTATCTTTCAAAGTAGGCATAAGCATCAGATATGAAAGAAACAGGCTTGAGAGTAACTATGGCAGTTATTTTACAAGATGAAGAAGTACGTGAGAAGACAGTATGCTGAAAATCAGGCACTTGAGCTTTTAAGTTGTGGGTTGTCATCACCCTCCTGTGCTGCTGATGAGAGTAATTCTGCAGTCTAATAGCTAAATGAAACATTATTATATTCCATGTGAGGAAGTATTCCTATTTCCTAGATCACATTACTTTCTGTATTGTACGTATGCCAATGTGTTATGTCTAGATAACTGCCTAGCTGTTCCAAGCTGCCTTGTATATTTTCACCTGTTGCATCTTATTCTTTTGCATTCCCTCAGTCTCTTAATTTTAAATACTTTCTTCCAAGGAAAGATCATTTTGAAAAAAAGCTGCTGTAAGTAAATTTGTGTTCATTATTTCAGGCAATTAAGATCTGGCAAGCTGATGCCCATGTGTGTTGTGTGTTTTCTTTTTGTTTTGCTTTATCTCCATGGTTCAGCTATTTTTGTACAGCTACAGCAGTGAAAATGAAAATTAATAGTTTGAATGCTGGGCCTGAAACTAACTGCTGTACATAAGTAGCAGATACACATCAACTGTATCGCTCCGTAGTTGTTCACCCAAGCTCTATACACACCAGCTACGCCTTGCACGCGTAGATGTGCTTGCCTCTGCCCAAGCTGCTTTTTGCTAAGGGTGACAAAGTAGTGACACTTCTGCAGGAGAGTCATGGAGAATAGGTACATCTTGTGCTTACATCAAAGTAAGCTTAGGCTTGGGTTTAGTTAAAAACTATATAGAAACTATTCAATGATCGAGGTCCTAGAACTATGAATTTTTGTTCTGCAAGTTGTGTCCTGGACTTGTTCAGCTGCAGGACCTTCCCAGAGCAGGCTGGTCTCTGGATTATCTTGAGAACCCTGGCTGATGCAGGCTGAAGACGTTAAGGTAGCTGGGAGCTCTTACCAGTGGTACGGCATGATCTTGGGATAACAGTTGCTATGTGTTGTACTAATGGAGACTTCTAGTAGGATGGTTTCTAAGAGTTTTGCATCTTTTCTTTTCTTCCTCCATACTATGTGGTGTAGGACACACAAGCAAAAGTTAAATACCGGGGCTCTTGTCCTGGTTGTGAAGGTCACCCTGTTGCAGTCACTGTCCTGCAGCAGTGCAAAATAGCACATATCTCCAAGGCCCTATGGAAGCCTGACGATGACTGGCTGCTGTCAGTTCAAATTGAAGTCAGTTTTCTGGTTAGCATTTTCAAATATTTGTCTGCTCTTTTACCTGCATTGAGTGTCATCTGTATATCTTCCAGGCATTGGAACAATTCAGTGACATGGGCTGAATAAGATACATGTTCAGCATGCTAGTCATATTGTAGTTCCTATCTCTTCACCAAGAGATGGTGTAGCCTCTTAGGAGGACAGAGGCAGTGATGTCTTTCTCTTACTAAATTTCTAATTTGACATTCTGTTGTTCTGCCTCTCTATATCCATCCTGCAAATTTCTTTTTTTTTTTTTTTTTTTTACTTCAGCTCTTATTTTCTTTTAGTATTACTGCAGCCATACACAATTTATAGGACTTGGTAAAGAATAGCTTTCTGTATAAAAGGTGTTTGTTTCACTGCAGTGCAGCTGACATGAAGTTCAATGTAATATTCTAAATGTTTTGTGATCCTTCAAGCTGATATATAGCAATGTAACTTTCCTTAACTGTGTCTAATGGGATTATTCTGTATGTTTTACTGCCTCAAACTATGAACTACAGTAGAGGTATCTTTAAGTAATGAAATAGAAACATCTTTATGTGTAGCTTTTCCACTATGTGGAACCACAGAATCTGAATAAGCCTTCTACAATAAGATAAGAGGTCAATTTTGACAACTGTATTGTTTAACTAACTTTCCCAAATAATGGAAATAATAGCTATGTGGGGGTAGCATGAAAATTGCCGGGGGGGGGGGGGGCTATACTTTTTGTCACATACTCTTATAAAATATAACCTCTCTTTGAGTGTTGCTTTTGCATCAGACAACATGCTTCTCTGTCTTCTCTTTGAATTGTTCGTGCGTTCCCCAGAGGATGTGTGCTACCACAGGGAGGGCAGCCGCATAGCCTGAGCATACCGAATTAGTGTGTGCTGTCCTGTAAGTGTCACGCAGAGCCTGCTGTGTGCTCAGTAATGAGAGGAACTTGTTAGCTTAACGTTAAGCAGTACACTATTTAGGAGAAAAACAAACATACAATGATAATTAAAAGCATGTCCATACAAGATTAGCGTCTTTTACAGTTAGATTATTTGGGACACTGTGTGGATATCATTAAGCAATGTGTTCTGCCTATGTAACTGCAGTTACATTAGTTTTCTCTGGTAACTTATTTCTTGCTGATCCTTGGACTTCCTCCTGAAGTTCTTCCTTTTTATAGTCAAGAGATGGCTAATAAAACAAGTCTTGATTACATCTTTCATAAAACGAACATTTACTTAGTAAAACAGGTACATACATCTTTTGTATATTCACGATGGCAGTTTATGGCTGAATGTGGATTTGGATATTCCTGAATATTGTGGATTTGAATATATCTGGGCAATCTGGAAAAATGTCACTCTTTAGCATATGTTTGTTTTGACACTAAATGGTTGCTAAACATCTTGCAGCCTATGGTGACAGTCTGTTCTGTATCTGTAGGACAGCTGGCCCTCATCAGTAAATGCTCCTGCCCAGGTTGATGGCTTTGGGTTGTACAATAAATACTGCGGGGTCAGAGGTCTGTATTATGTAGTATGTTTAGAGATCTTGCCACTTTATTGCTTCTCCTCTTTCACGTTCTTCTGCTACTTCAGGATTACAAATCTGGATGTTAAGTATTTGTTGCCTGTGTAAATATCTCTAAATGTGTGTTGCAGTAGATAAGATTCGCTTCCAGAAGGAACAGTAATTCATTACAGCTCTGGCCTCTGGGAAGCTTCTGGCCTATTAGTTCTGCAGACATTTCTGAAAAAAACTTTCTTTGGGAGGCTGGAATAAATAAATTTACAAATGGATGCTTTATTTTTCACTTTTATAGAAGTGGGTGAACTTTAATCGTAGTTTGCGAAGGTTGGTGACTTGCCTAACCAGGAAGTTGTGTTAAGGGTTTTTAGCAAGTTCTCTGTTAAATTCTGGGGTAGCCTGTGGCTTTTTGGTTATCTGTTTACACAATTTCATTGCTTCTGTTGGCAGTATAATTCTAAACCTGTTTTCTAATTAGATTTCCTGGGTGTTTTACTTGTCTATGTAGTCTTAGTTGAAATAAATGAACATTGAGCTTCATTTTTTTCCCATTTACCTAGCTTTGCTACAGCAAAGGTTGACAAGTGCTTTGACCTGAGAGTTGGAGATAGTAGTAAACATTGGTGCTCTGGAATTATTTGTGTCTAAAATGACAGTCCATTTATGTAGCATTTCAGATGACCTACTGTTTTCAATCTAAGTTCAGTTAATACGTACAAGGATACCGTTGCATTCCAGTTCTTGCTTTTGTTCATAGTCATCCAGCTTTCTCTGCACCCTTGCAGACTGGTATCAAACTAGTACTTGTCTAGACATTTCTTAGTCAGGGTGCCTGTTAAAATAAACATGGTTTTATTCCTAGCTGTCACTTTTTTTAAGTCAAAAAGTTTGTGGTTTATTTTTTTTTGTTTTTAATTCCAGGGATATAATTTGACAAAATCTGAAGCTGTTTTAAATGTCATGTAAATGTATTTATATCCGACTCTTTGCCTGCAAATTATTCTGATGGTACAGAAGATTTTCTCAATAGGGGCTATGCCTGTATTCACATGTCAGCAATTAGTAACTTGCGTTTCAGAAGTGTTTGTGTCTATACCTGGTATGTAATGCATTTTTGTTATCTCTTGTGGAAGTCAGTGTGTCACAATGTTTTCTTGAAACCTGAGATGCTTCCCTTCTCGTGTATCAGAATCAGGAGACAAAATCATAGGATCATCTTGATTGGAAGGGACCTTTAAGATCTAGTCCACCCATCAAGCTAACACTGCCAAAACCACCACTAAACCATGTCCCTAAGCACCATGTCTAACTGCTCCAGGGCCGGTGACTCCACCACTTCCCTGAGCAGCCTGTTTCAATGTTTCATAACCCCTTCTGTGAAGAAATTCTTCCTCATATCCAATCTAAACCTTCCCTGGTGTAACTTGAGGCCATTTCCTCTTGTCCTATTGCTTGTTACTTGGGAAAGTAGACCGACCTCCACCTCTCTATAACCTCGTTTTACGTAGTTGTCGAACAGCATGGGTAGCTTCTGAATTCCTGTTTTCTCCAAGCACCATTGCCTTGTCATTCTCCTAATTGCTTTTTTTTTTTTTTTTTGGTGGGGAGGGAAGAGTTCTGTATGGCGTGCTGCCTGCATGCTTTTTAGCCCATCATTTAAAAAAGGCAAAGTTTGAAAGCTTTACCTACCTCAGAAGTTAATTCTGCTGAACGTTGAGCGTGACTGACAGGATTTGTGCTTCTGCAGATCTAACTAGCTCTTGTGTACTAGTAGTGACTCTAGTTTTGTTCATTTTGGTTTTGTAATGTACTCTTAAGATGTTTCAGTATAATCTGAGTCTCAAACCCCCCCCCCCCCCAAATGCTCTCCCTTCCCCCATCAATTATTTATTGCTGACGGGCAATAAGCATGGAGAATTACATGGGCTTTGTTTTTCCTTTCTCCCTACCCCATCAATTAACTAATTTACACAAGAAAAACATGTTTTCCTTTTTCTTTTGAGAATAAACAAATGAAAATAGGACACTGTGTATGTAAAACAGCTCACTTAAAGGAAGCTAGAGTATGTATTACAAGCTGGTTGCTATTGACTACAAAATATTGCTCATCTACACTCATCAGATGCTCTCTGATAGGAGAAAACATTGCTTTTGGAGCATCTAAATTGTAGAAGTATTTCAGTGACTCAAAATAGATCAAGAACTTTTAACCTTGCCATTTTTAGCATCAAAAATGCTTGTCTCTTCTGAGATGAGAACTGCATAGTTGCTTTTGTCTTTTGATAGCATGTTTTTTATTTTTTTTAAGTATTTAATATAGTTCTGCTTTTATGCCTTTACTAAAGCACCACAGAGTATCAATACTGAAAGCAGAAAGCCTTTTCAAAATTGTTTTTGGGAATGGAAGAGGGCAAGGTACAGCATAGCACATTTATAGCTTAACATCTCTGATCACTGTTTCCTGTTCGTCCTTTGCTCCTGTCATACAGTAGTAATTGAAACAAGAAAAGTGGCAAGGTGGAGTGGGATTTTCTGAGTCTGCTATTTAAACCAGAAACACTTAGAAAACAGTAACTGGGCTGACAAGTAAAACGTTCCACAAATATAGCTGGCTACTGTTTGTGCTGCCGAGATGGGGATAATAAACTTGTTTAATCTAACTAGGTTTAAGTGTGACTAGAAAACAGTTGTGTTTCTTGAGGAGCTGCAATCTGATTGACAGTGAGATGCCGCCTCCATGTCAGGTGCAGGTGTGGCGGGGAGATGGAACTGAGGGAAAACTATGCCACAGAAAAGACTGAGCAGATGTTTTAGCACCTGTTATGCAACTGGATTCAACTCTACTGGATTTTTATTGGGCAAAATAGCCTGCCTCATGTAAGTCTTTTAGTCAGATTACATTTTTCCAGAATAATGCTTCTTATTCTACTGGTTTACCATTACACAGGATAATGTAGTATTTCTATTTGTATAATTGTCAAGGGACGTTTCAGTTGAAGTTTATCCTGAACTGTGAGGCAGAATGACACTGGAATGCTATTATCTTCTCTGCTATAATTGCCATGGCAACAGCTGCAGGTAGACAAGGCAAATAAGGATTCTTTTTCTGTATCATACAGACACCAGTTGTTTTTTTAATTCCTTCTCAGTAATGACTCTGAGAAGCCTGTGGCACAAACACCCTCTGAGTCATCATGAAAAGTGTTTTGTTTTGTGTTTATTCAATTTAACTTTGATTTTAATTTTGTAAGTAAGTATTTGTGACACTACATTAAAAATGCACTCTTTCTAGGAAGAAACTGGCAGCCTAGCCTGAATTATTCTAGGAGACTGAGATGAGCCAGTGGCTGGGGAGTTTGTTTGGAACATCACAGAAGACCACAGGCTGATAAGGCACCTAAATATCTTTGCGGATCTAGATGTTAATTTCTCTGTGCGTTCATCTTTCCTTAGGACAGGGATGAGAGTATTACCCAGCTTGTCCATAGAGACATGTTGTAAGGGTAGTTTAATGCTTTCAGGTAATAAAATAGTAATGTCACAGGAAGAAAACTGGGTGTGGACATAAGCCTATAATGACTGTGTCTTAGGGTTGTTTTCTTCTTGTTACTTAACAGTATTCTACGCTGCTGCTCCTTCTGCTGCCCCCGATTTCCCCCTTTGTTCCTTCATCTGCATACATACACATGCATTCACATGCTGATGTGTGCAAGTGTACTTCCTGAAATTGCATTCACTTCATTTGGCAATATCAAGAATTATGCCGAGATTTATCAGGGATCCAGATGTGTGTTAGTATTTAAAAAAAAAAGGGGGGGAGGGGGAGCGGCTTCATACTAGCTCTTCTGTCTGGTTACTGAGGTGTAATGTGAAACTGTTCTGGGATGCTTGTTCTTATTTCTGTTATCATGGTAGTTACTACAAGTATGAAAGCTTAAAATTTGGAGATTTTGTAGGAACACTTTTCCATTTATTCTGCTCTTCCCTGCAGACTCATTTACCTTTTTGAAATAGTAGACTGGTTAATTTGTTTCCTTCATTAATCATTAAACTCATCTAGATACTGGGCAGGGTGAGGGGGGAATAGTGTTTCTTTTTCCTGGTGGCACTGACTAATCTCTTTGCTTCAGTCAAAAGAGGATTTCATCTAACCTATTTTAAATAGAGGATTAAGGACAATTAGGCTCTTCCTCTACTTCACCACTAAGATAGGATGTTGTGAAATCCTCTGAAAAGCACATCTGATGATGTACCAATAAAGTTTTGCAAAATTAACGTTAATAATCAAAATAGTTATATGCAGAAAAAGAAACTGTGTATGAAGTACTTGTCTGGAGAGAATTGTGTGGATCAACTGAGGAGAGGGAAAGAATCGAACTGTTTACCCAGCAGCTTTTTGTCTCTAATGCTTCTAATTTAGATTGTGAAGTACAGTTGTAGATGAACTGAAATGGATTTCTTGTTATCTGAATTGCATTAGGAACTTGCAGTTCACACTTAGCATTTTACATAGCCCTTCACATCTTTTCAAAGTACTTTTAATGAGTTGTTTGCACAAACGATTATAATGAAGTACAAACACTAGTATCTGTTATCTATGCCTGTATAACTTATGCCACTCACAACGAATACAAGTGGCCTCTCTTGAGGTGGATCTAAATCAGTAGTGGCATTTGATAGCTAACATTAAACTGCTATACTTGTTGGAAGGTCATTACAAAATAAAACCATGAAAAATACTACTGTTATTGGAACGTATGTGATGTGCGTAAGACAGTATAATGATTAATGTGAGGGGGGGGGAAATGGCTGTGTGTATTTTGGAGAAGGTTTGGCTGCCAAATCCATTCTGTAAATGATAGAACTGACTGACTTCCATGAAAGGTAGTACACTGCAAAACTACAAATAAGATAGTTGAATTGCACTTGCCTCTGAGAAATTGCTCTTGCAATTTTAAGTTTGTTACAAGTAGTTGTAGGTAGGTTACCGATAATCATAGTTGCTTTAGTTTTGTTTCCTGCAGAACACTAGTCTAGAGACTTCAATCTAATCTTATTTTTGGATGAGAGTACACCTGAAGAAGGGTGGTCCAGAAAAAGCTGAAGTCTATTTATTTCATGTTATTCATGAGGCAACTTGAAGTCGAATAAACTGTAATTTCTCAGAGTGGCATAAACAGCATTTTCTGAATGAGTGGAGTGTTTGGCTCTGGCGTCCCAAAGCTGAACTCAAGGAGAGTTGTGGTCTTCTGTTAAAATATGTCTGGTGTCTTTGCCTATGGCTTTGGCTTGATGCTATGCCTTTGCATGCCTTCTATCTACAGGTGTTTTAATCCTGGTACCTATTAGGCTATCACTGTGACTTTAGCTGTATAGATGGGCCTAGTATCAAACTTTACTGTTGAGTAACAGAAATGGCGTATCAATCACCAGATGCGTTTTGGGTAGAGTATAACAGATGTGGAGGAAACATTGGGAAAGTTTGTGTCCTGCTTATTCTGCAATTTTTTTACTTTTTTTTTTTTTTTTTGTTCAGAGGGGGAAGACATTACTTAAGATTTAACTGCCATGAAAGCTCTTAAAAACCAGGCTGCCATTTAATCTTACTATAAAATGTGCCTATGTAGAAACAGACTTTTTCATTATGTGAAATAGGATATGTATGAGAGAGAATACTGCAAAGGTAGGCTCAAAACAATTTATTGACCAAGTCATAACTAAAAGAATAATTAACTTTATGCTGATGTTAGCAGAAATATAATGTAAATAAGTTCAGGCTGGACATTTTGCTCTGGTCAAAAAGACTCCTTACCCTATAAGCAGGTTTTGATTGATTAACGTTAGTGCTTTTCTTTAGTTTAATGCTCAGCACTTTCTCTGTAAACATGGAATGTACTGAAATACTGCTGTTATTCATTGATGTTCTGTGTGTGTTACAGAATACTTGCAACTCCTTTATAGTAAATTATGTGTAGTTTTCTTTTCTTTGATTTATCAGTGGAATTACATTAAGTGTGATCTTAAGTTACTTTTAAAATCTTTCACGTTCTAGCCTCCTGACCACCAGTATGAATGCTGGAAAGCTTAACTCTAATGAAAACCTTCTGTTCACCTAGCCTTAAAAGCAGATTTCTCAGGTAACCTCAATTATTACAAACATTGTCAAATTAATCTAATGTTTAAAATCCAATATATAGATTTTAAAATGTCTCATTTTTAAGAATGTTTAGTGTTTTTATCCTTTTGTACCAGATTTTCAACCAATTCCTGACTACCTTAAACTAAAGCAGTTCTAGGGGTTCTAAATAAATCCACTCTTTCTTGTTGACTTTAAGCTCTTTGCAGGAATGTTTATCCTCTGTACAACAGATATATAGTCACTTAAATATATGGCTGGTCTTTAATATCATAGTGGGGAGGATGGGGACAGGTAGGTTAAAGCTGAGATAAGAACGTTGGTTTAATTGTCATTGAGCACAACTACAAAATTCTTTCACCTTGTAATATAAAAAAAAAAAAACAGTAAACCTGAAACTAGCACACAGGTTTATCATAACTTCACCTGTGAATGCTGGAGTTTTGTTAATCTCTTAAACAGTGTTAACTGACTGTTTACTATTTATAGTTGTCAGGTGACCAGGTGGCCTAATTTGTAGGAGGTGCCTGTGTATTGGCACTGGGGGGGGGGGGGGGGGAATGAAGGGAAAATGGAAAAAAAGCTCTGTCCTCAACCCTCAACTGCATGATCACTTTAACATGATTTATGAATATGTTGACTTCTCAATGCTGTAACTTTTTGTCTGACATAAGGAGGTTAAACTTCCATCCTTAATGGCTGTAATGATATAGAAGCAATAGGAAAGCTTCACAGTGCTGCTGTGAAGTAGTGCACAGTGAACATGGGCAGGTATAAACACAGGTTTATAAAGGGCAATCTGGATTGTGGTTTTGCATTTCCTGCCTCTTTCAGCCCAGGAGGTCTCAAATTTGAAAGGCTTATTTTTTTTTATTTTTTTTTTGCCTTAAAGGAAGGTTCTTAAGCCCCTGACTTCGTTCCTAAGAAGTGAAAAGGTTACCTTGAGCATTTTTACTCTGTTAATGATATCTTCTATAACTTGTTCAGAGCTTTTATGTCAGCATATATATAAAATAAGTTTTTTAAAAAATATATTAAAATTACTTAAGGCTAGATTTCCACTGGATACGTAGAATTAAAACAGCAGTATTCCTTTGCTATTTTCCTGCATATAACAAATTATAAGGTATTTTAAACTGAAAATAATGATGCTTTTACATGTGCGTTTGCTTTTTTCTGTGTTAAAAATGGTGACACAAAGCCAAAGTTTGGTTGAGTCATGGTTGTAGTTGAGTCATTAAGTGAGACTACTGCAAATATTTCTAAACCTTTAAGGCTGGTAAGACTGTAGCATTGGCTTTTCTTCTTGCCTTCTCCCTCTGCTCCTAGTTGGACCACTTAATTTTGCTCATAATGACTTCTTTCTGCTGCAGAATAGCAGCTTCTTGGTTATGCGGCTTTTAGCTGAAGAGCGTTACGATGAGGAGAAAAAGTGCCACTGCAGTCTTCACTGTCAAATTCATATATGTGTCTTGGAGATCCACAGGGGAAAAGCAGAAACGTGGTCTTTGCAGCCCCTGGACTTGAGCACGGGGAGCTTCCCACCTGGTGCTGGGTGGTTTGATCAGCACAGGAGTGGAAAAGCATGTTTATGGTGCTGCTGTTGGCTGCAGGCATCTGTATCGTGTCACTTCTTCCTTAAACTGATTAAAGGTGTGGTCTGGACTTCTCTTCAGTTTCTTGTGGTATGTAGAAAACACCAAAACAGAAATGTGCAGCAGCATATAGCTTTTGTAATCGTAAAAGAGTGGTGAGAAGGGACTCTGGCAGTGTCAACAGGTTTGCCCCCCCCCCCCCCCTTCTTTTTTGGATGTGCTGTTGGTTTGTTGATATAGACATCTGTTTTACTTCACTCTGGGTGACAAACCATTGGGCAATGAGTATATGTGGGTGCATTCCTGAAAGGTAACTGTTGCTCTGGGTTTTAAACTGAAATGGGTGAAGTAGTAGCAAGTTTGACTATGCAGGGAAGAGTGCTGTCAAGTGTCTGAGTTCTACATAGTGCTTCTAACTGGGATGCAGTGACAACCCAGAGCGATGACTGATGAGTCAGGGCTGATTTAACAAGTTGCTGACATCCATGGAACACTGGCTTGTTTTGTAGGTAGCATCTGGCATCAGAAAAGGAGTAATTGGGAGAGGGGTGAGAGTTAACACTTTTATATAAATGTCAGGATGCCTTACGATTTATGAAATGAAGAGAGGCATTTAGGGGACTACGCACTGGAGGGGATGTCACTTAAAAACAAACCAACCAGCTAACCAGGAAATAACTCCAGCCTTTCCTCCCCAAACTAACTCTGTGATGTGCACTCTCTTGTAGAGCTCGCGTGTCATGTGGCTTGACCTTCTCAAAGTTCTAAGTGCAATCAGACCATAGTGACTTGAGGGGAAAATGGAACAGCCATTATATGCTTAGCATTTCCTCCCATGTGTGTATTAGAACACGTTTTATTGAAATAAGGATGCTAGCCAGCACAGGAATCCTTTGTGAAGATTGTGAAAGCCTATAGCACCTTTAACCCTTTCACAGACAACTGTGGGAGACTGGTAAAGGAAGGTTTCGTTGGTTTAGTGTGAAGGCCAGTGTCAAAGGCTTAAAAACCAAGGTTTTCTCTGCATGAGGAGAAGGTGTACATTATCTGTTTCACTAAGGATATTTGGAATGAATTAGCTCTGAAAATGATTATTTAAACTTGGTATTTCTAAAACAGGCAACAAAACATTTGTTAATGTCAGACTAGTCTGAAAATGCTTCATGGTTTTTAACTCTTTCTGTAAGATGTGACCGGATGATCTGGAAAGATCCCTTCTAGCCTGCATTATTCTGATTCTAAAATAAGAACTGTTGACTTCTGCTTAATGTTAATTTAAAGGAGAGAATATTCTCTTGCCTCTTCTGCAGCCATCTTGGTTTTCATCTCTGAGCAGATGGTAATAATAACACATCCTAGTTTAAAACAGGCTCTGTGGATAAAGCTGCATAACATCTTAAAGTGATAACCTACAGACTCAACAGGTTGTTATTCTGGGCAGTAATTATACCCCTTGGTGTGTTTGTTCATTCATGCTTTAAGATTGCCATAATAGAGGTTCACAGCCACTCTCCTGTGTACATCTGCTCAGTAAAAACTACTGTAGGCAGAGCTGAGGCTTTAATACCTGTGGACCTGACCAGTTTAAAGTATTCTTCCTGGTTTCTGTTGTTCCAGTTAAAGAAAAGTTATTGCAGTGAGCCTATATCCAGTTATAGTCATCACTCCCTACTGGCTTTAATTGTTCATGTGACTATTCTGAAACCTTTTTGTGTTTAAAAAAAAAAGGGTTTTTTATCAAACTACTGAGTAATTTGTTAAGCTTGACTGATTCATGTTCCTTAACTCAGATATTCATAATACCTGAGGAAGCCCTAGCCTTTTCGAAAGAGGATGGTAGTGAGTAGCTAGGTGGGTAGGGAGTTGTGGATGGGGAACTCTTCTCCTGGAGCCTAACAAGGCTACCTGTCTAAATAACTTAATTTGGAAGCTGCTGATGTGTAAGTGTGATTTGAGAGACTGGAACAGAAGAGCTACTAGACTTTACTTAGTAACAAAAAGCGTGAAAATGCTTGTGCCCTTGAGACTTAAGCTGGCTGGTCTCAGCTTTCACTACAAGATAGTTGTGTTGCTGCGGAGCACTGACTGTGGGTGCATGTGCTCTGAGAAGTTATAGAGCTGCATTTAGGTGTTGAAACTACGTATGTGCTCAGTTTGGGGAGCGTGGGGCTGAGAGAAAGAAGATAGAAAATAGCATCAACTCTGGATGTCTGTGTAAACAGATTTATTTATTCAATGTCATTACCATAAAAAAAAAAAAATTGGATCACAATAATGGCCTGTAAGCTCTTCTTGAGGGACTTCTTACTGGATTAAGAGCTGACAAGAGTTCTGGAAAGGTTTTGAGGCCTTAAGTTGAGTAAAAGGTGGTAAGGACTTATTATTTGACTGCCTGGAAGGAAAGTATGGAAGTAAAACCCCTTTGATCTCGGTGTACCTGACTTATGTTTTCTTAAAATAGTTTGGGGCATGTTAATGCAATGAATTTCTATCTCTGTTTTAAAATAGCAAAGAGAAAAGGAAGGTGAAAGAATATTCCATAGAAGAGAGGGAGTCCTTGGCTGAAAGAGAAGCTTGAGCACTTGATATCACATGCTTGAAGTCATGTGTTGTAATGTGTCCTGTGGTTTCTGAGCTGGTGGCTGAGGGATAGCAAGCTATAAATATTTCTCTGTTCTCCACTTATGTGGTCAATTGAAGCTTGCTGGAACTTTTGTTTAGAACTTGACCACTAAATTGGCGAATTAGGCCAGCTTTCCTTCTTCTGATTGGAGCTTGCTCTTTAAAAAAAAAAGGCAAAGTGAATCTACCAGCTGAAGTGGTTTAAATTGTGGCATGCACTCTTAAAAGATGCAGGTCCTAGAAGAGGATCTGGAAGCTTTGACAAACTCTACTCCATGGGGAAGATTCTTCTTCATGTCTTTGAAGAAGCCTTCTGAGGGAATTAATGATACTCCTTCCATACTGGGCTCAGCCTTTCCATCCTGTTACGTAAAGAACTGAGCTGTTGCTCTTCACTAAAAATGTCTATTTTCATTAGCAAATGTGTTAAAACATCTGGTCTTACCTTGCACAGTTCATGAGTGTGCAGTCTGTTTGTAGCAGCCCTTTAAACCACTGAAGACATTCCTGAAAAGGCTTAAATTCTGATCCTGGGCTCTAGCTATAATTGATACCAGAAAGTATACAACCCTTTCTCTGGATCATCTAACAGCCTTACATGGCTTGCTAAAGCGCTATTTGCCCAGCTTTGCTTCGTCTGTAGGTGATTCAGGATGTTCTGTTCTTCCATGCACTATTTCAGAATAATATACTGGTCTTTAAGCCCAGGTGTATCCTTTTCCAGCACCTCAGCTAATCTTATTATGGTTTGTGTCTCTTCTGAAAAGCCTTTCTTATAGGTCTCTTTCTGCTCAGGTCTCCTGGTTCATAGTCCCACAGTTATCCTCCTGTAGCCTGTATTCTTACACCTGTAGGGTTTCTCTCAGGTTCTTTGCCCTAGCTTGTCTATCTTCTTATATGCATCCCTTTTGAGAAGTTATAGGAAATGGCATGGTGAACTCCAAATGAGTTCTCCTAGCCTAACAGAGGAATTGCCTCCCGCCTTCCCACCAGTCTGATCTGGGTCATCTGATCCCCAGCTGAGCCAAATCAGCTGTTGCTGTGTGCTGGACCTTATGCAGGAGGGATAAATTGACCCTCACTTCCTTTTGAAGATCCAACTGCCTTTGGTGCTTGGAAAACTACAGCTAACAAAATGTGCTTTTGTTATCTCCCTCAAACTGAGTTGAAGCATATGATTGAATGGGTTATGCCATATTAGGTTACTAAATATATTTTTGCATAACTCTCTTATACTAAAAAGAAAAACACAATGATAACGATCTCCAGTGTAATGATGGGAGTACCTTCTTTTGGTGGACATCAGTGCCAAAACTTTATTTTAGTGCCTTCTCAAGTCATTAGTACAGAAACCAGTGCAGCTGTCTTGGCAGGCTGTGCTAGGAAGAAGTGCAGTTCCTGATTTAGTGGGTGTCTGTCTGATTGATGTATTTGAAAGTGGCAATTCAGACTGGCAGCAAAAGAAGATTGAGAGCTGGTGCTGAGCACAGTAGCTATTAGCTTATGGTAGCTCAGGGCTTCTGCATTCTTTACAATGGGGAAATGTTCACCCTCTGCTCTCAGAGAAATGGATTGGAGAGTGGGCAGTGTTGCAGCCTGGTTGCTTGTTGCTAGGAAAGGGGTTACAAAATAAAGACAGCTTTTGAAATAGGTGCCTTGCTGTCCTGAGACTGAAGGCCTTGAAACTTGAGTCTGGCCTACTAGCTAGAAAGCAAGCTTTGTATCTGGGAGAATCACCTGAAAATGTTCCCAGCCAGCATTATTTTGGTCTTGTCTGGATCTGTTTTGGAAGATTTTGTTTATCTAAATAATGATCTGGTGCTTAGGCTGGGATGTTTTTTGCGAAGGGCGCTGGTTGCTACTGCTTCACTTTAAACAAAACTCAAACCTGGAAGCTTGTTATCACAGGCATGTGGTTTGCAGGAGATTGTGATACTTAATAATTGTCTTCTAACAGTTTTGTAGAGAGCAAGTGGCTGAGGGAAGCATATTCCTTTGCCCTCTTACTGGAGACTCACTTGGAGAAATTGTTGCATTAGTGTGTGCTGAGTCCTGCCAGAAACCAGCCATTGTGGTGGTTATTGCTGCAGTGCAAGCTGTAGCTCTGTCGATTGTAATAGGCAGTTGTGCTTTTAAATCTGAAAGTTGCAATATGGCTACTGCCAGGACAGCTATGTAAAAGCTTGGTCAAACAGTCTAAAACAATAGATTTAACAATGTTGAAGCTTTCCTTCCGTGCCAGGGGATGGGATATGGATGGGATACTGAAGATAGTGTGTTATTTTAAGGCCCCTGTATTCTGCATCATCTTATGGGTTATCCTGTGGATGTTGCACTCCTAGTTAGATCTTAGATTTGCTTTTCTGAAGGTAGAAATGTTCCTGGCAGAGGGGTGATAGATATACTTTTATTGCATACCTGAAGTTGGTAAACACTTGTGACCTGTCAAAGTTTGTAACATACACTGATGGAAAGCTGTGTGGGGAAACAAGTTGATTGTCTTTTTGCTTCACGCAAAATGTTTTTACTTAATTTTTTTTTCAGTTACTTACAAATGTCTATTTTATGGAAAACTACTTGACACATGTTGACCTTCAAGCAAAGGGTTAAGCTATCTTGTGTGGCTGGTTTTTGTCCTGGAAAGAATCAGCAGTGAAAGTTAGGCTGTCAGCTTTATTTGCCTTTCTGAGCTATTGTCTGCTTGCCAGCATCTTTTAAATGTTTTAGATGTAGCTTTTGTATTTTTCTAATGCATAACATTTGTATGCAGTGTTTCTTGTGATGATGCCAGAACAGCCATATAGTAAATATTTAATAAGAATAGTAAAGATTTCTTGTTCTCAACAGGCTGAAGTTCTGATCTAAAGGAAATGAAATTGCCATTCTAAATTATTTATGAAATGCTGCACATAATGAGCTTGGGTTTGTTTGGTTTATGATACATAGATGGCAGGAGTAATGGTCTCAGTTTAGTTAAGACATAAATGGTGTAGGTGGGTTTTAAGCATGATAAAAATCTAAGTAATCCCACTTTTATGGCTGAGCGTGATATATCTTCATCCAAGATGGTACTGTAGTACAAGTTGGATGTTGGAAACTCTCCTGTTGTTCCATATTTCAGCTGACTCAGTTTTAGGAGAGCTTGCTTTTTAAATGTTTTTCTGAAAAGCATGAATTGTTTGCTTGAAAGTCTTAGCAATGGAACTGGTTTTTTTAATTTATTTTTTAAGATGGTTAGACATGGCTATCAACTCTCATGGGAACATGAATTTCCCTTGTGATTTATAAGTATTTAAAGATGACAATGTTTATTGGTATAGCTACAACTTCAGTGGAAGGGGAAAGCATGTGAAACAAGTGTGGTTGATGCTTTGAATGCACAACTGAACATGCAAAAGTACTCTTTCCTCTTTATTCAAATGCAAAAGGAAAGCATGCAGACTGGTTTAGACTAGGGAAGGAATGAACAGAAATAGTGAGGTATACAAGGTAAAGGACACCAAAGGTGTTACAGAAGAAAAAAAGCCCAAGTGTGGGTGCACCTGTGTTCTGAGAACAAAACTTGAAGTGCAAGCCCTTGGATGTTTAATCGGTTGAGACACCCGTACCTGGCCTCTTTTCCCTTGTTCACATTTCTCCTCAGTTTTATCACTCTTCATTCTAAGCAACAGAAATGGCACAGTAGTAGTGAAGACTTCTGAAGAAGGTAGGAGCTTACCTACTTCTCACAGCAAGGGCCAGCCATTTGAGGAGGTAGCTGTCTGCTGAGAATGTGCTTCCCTTCAGCATTACCGTTTTCATAGGTGTTTGTTTTTTTTGTGGTATGTGTTTTTTGGGGTTTTTTTGTGTGTTGGTTTTTCCTCCCTGAGGGCCACAGCTCTCTTCAGGGATAATAAATCTTTCTTCCAAAACTGAGTCTGTGCTAGTGGTGGGGGACATGTACTGAGATGGCCTTTACCCAGCTCACTGTGGGCTTTCAAATGTAATTCTGGTCTGGTGAGAAGCCACTGTAGTTTAGAGCATTAAAAAGAAAAGAGCAAGATTCCCTGGCAAACAAATAAGGACTGTGCCTGAGAAAAATAGTCTGTCCTTTTCTAAGTAAAAGGCTCAAACATGCTTTCTTTCATGTCTCAACTCTGCAGTTTACTTTTGACGTTGGGATTTACTTTTATGTACTAGTATTAATTTCCTTTCTTGCTTATTATGCTCCAAACAAGAATATAAGTTGTCTTTTATAAGTTTGAGTGTATCTGGAGTGAAAGCACGTTATTCTCTTTAAAAATACATGAATGTGTCTAGCAACTTTTAACATAAATTATCCAAATTCACTTTTTTGCAAATGAGGAAAGACAGATCCAAAGTACACTCATGGAAGTTAAGCTCCGTAAAAATGAAGTTCCTGCTTTATATTGCATCTCAGTGGGATTGCAGTACTGTCTTCCTTTGTTTTCCTTTAAAATAAACCCATTCTAAAGCCATTAGAGTGTGTGTGTGTATATCTGGCTGTTTTCCACTTTTACAGAAGTGAGCTTTCAAAAGGGTAGTTCAAGGCACGGACGTTATATTGCTCTTCAAGTAATAGCACCTTTGAAAATGCTGATATTTACTCTGTTTTATGAGGCTATTATATCTCTATTTTGGGTAAGACGGGAAGATAAAACCTTTGGTATTGATCTATATTTCTTTTCACATTTTAGAGTATAACCCAGTCTTAACAAATACACGTGAATACTGTGAAATATGTTATAACAACATTAAAAAGATGTTAATGTTTTCTTTTTTTATTGGTCGTTAGGCTTGGTTTAAATGTACTATGGTTTGCTTCAGAATATGGTGGTGGGGTGCATTTAAATGGTGGACATTATTAGATGCAAGAAATATGAAATCGAGCTCACCTTTTTCATGGTGATAATCCTTCAATAGAAGAGGCATGAAGGGAACTTTTGCCAATGGTATGCAATCTTTCTTCTGCCAACTCTTGATGTCTCTAGGGCTACTGAAAGAGAGCCTGCTAGTTAGCTTTCTAACAGTTGTTGTGTATGCTGTATCCTAAATGAAAGACACGATAGCAGATGTGTGCGTGTTAATATTGCTGGACCTGGAAGAGTTACAGGACTTTTTTCGTGTTCTGAAATATCCCATGGAATAGACTTGATAATTTATTTTAAGCTGTCTCTTATTGGGGTAATAAAGATGTAACTGTATACTGTGTGTGTATGTATGTTTATACACATATATACATATAAAACTGTTTTTGTGGAAACAAATTGTGTGCTGTAGATACCAAGGATATAGATGTTCAGAGAAGGAAATGAAATGTGACCAAAAGAGAGATACATCACCATTCCAAGTCTTCATATTCCTCCTCTGAGTAGCCCTTCCTGTCTCCCTTATTTGACTACACAAATTCTTGTGCTTCTGAAATAATTTGTCCTTCTGCCAAATAATAAAATGGGTTTTGGGTTTTTTTTGTTTGCTTTTTTGTTTTTAATGCTACCTCCCATGTCCACTGCAGAAAAAGCAAATGGCTTAACAAAACAAACAGCCAGTTTCTGACTCCTGTCTGGTTGAATCCACACTTGGGTTTTCCTGCTGCATCTGTGTCTGAGCTTCTGAGAAACCTGTTTCTTTCTTGGGTTTCATGCTCAAGAGCCTTCTATAAGCAAATGTTTGTAGATCTCTGCTGTCCTTTCCTGTCTGCATTTTGAGACCTCCCCCTAGAAGTTCTTAGTTTGCTCTTTTGTAGGAAGGCTCATTATTTCCTCCAGGTTGGATGAAAATCCTGTGTCTTATGTAGGAGCCTTCTGGTTCAGGGCTGCCTTCAAAGTCCTTTTACCACTTGGTAAGCTAATGGCAGAATTGGTCAGACTTCAGCTCTGAAGTGGTCTGCGCTCTTTGTCAAGTTTTGAGTTTTAACCTTGAGTATACTTGTGACTCTTTGAAGTGCTAAAATGGGGTTGCTTGTAGGGAATGGAGTGTTGAAACTCTCTCATAAGATTGAGCCAAATATAAATTCCAGCAGTTTTACTCTGTTTATATGCAGAGTAACTTCAGAATATGCTGCTTTTTTAGTGAAGCCTGCCTTTTTTTTTTGTAAGGAGACTGATGTAAGAAAGGAACACTGAAATAAAGTACTGTTTGTGCTATGTTTAATGCCTTAAAATAAGGGGAGAGAAAAGTAAGAGGGGAAAACTACTAGCTTAGATAGTGTTCTGATTAAAAAAGCATCCTAGAGAAAGGGTGATGAAGCAGATTCTTCCAAAATGGTTAATGATCAGCAAAGCTGTTCTTTCAGTAGAAAGACAAGCTTAGAAACAGGTTGTCCACTGAGCAAATTCTTTTCTTGAAGGTCTTAATACTCAAATATTTTTGGTTGATTAGTTGTAGGTGCATGCAGACTTTTGTGTTGTCCTTGAACTCTCCATGTGCTCAGTGGTCTAATGTGCCTGTGGGTCATGTACTTTTCCAATTCTGATATAATAAAAACGATTCTCATGGAAGAGTGTTAGGCATGTGAAGAGCTGCAATTAGGTGTGGAGGAGATGCGGGGAGAGAGTGAAACTTTTAAAAGTGATATAAAACACTCAGTGTATCATGTTGTGGACTGGGACTTAAATTTCATACTTCAAGTATTTAAAAAGTTTGAAGAATTAAACACTTGTCAGTGTTAATCGGTTTAAGTGTAGACTTAAAAATTAAATCCAAGAGAATGCTTAAGCCTGGTTCCACAGTTTGTTAGGACACTTATTGAAAAATGCTGTTCCCTGCATGAAGAGAACTCTTTCTGGTATCTAGGAATCTGGAAGGTATCAGAAGTCAAGAAGTGTGAGAAACTAAGAGAAGTAAGTATTGTTTTTCTGGTTGTTTCAGCAGAAGTCCCTGAAGGCTTCTATTGCAGCACAGTTTGTTTGAAAGATGCCTCCCTGATGAATACACTGTAAAGTATGTTTTGTTCTCTTGATTAGCAATATTACTGTGTACCGCAGTGCTAACATTAGACTCATCTGCTACTACAGAGATATTGATAAAAGCCTAATCAGTAGAGGCAACTGCTCGGATAGTAATGACTCTTTCCTACCGTTACCATATTTATAACCTTGACCTAGAGTAACGTGACTCTTGGTCTGATACTGTTGCAGTACAGGTGGAAATAAATGGAGAAGGGTGTTGCCTGCATAAAGAATTAAAAAATATTTTCTAAAATCAATGTAAG
The DNA here is from genome assembly GCA_017639485.1 of Pluvialis apricaria. NCBI lineage: Eukaryota > Metazoa > Chordata > Aves > Charadriiformes > Charadriidae > Pluvialis > Pluvialis apricaria. The sequence goes on from CM030007.1 coordinate 67,875,204, forward strand.
GTTTCTTCCTCTTTGTATTTTCTGAATCTGGTGGTATTGTGTACTACCATGCTATTTAGTAAAAGGTAAATTCACTCAAGTATGGCTGAGTAAATTGTTCATTTTCTTGCCAGTTACTGCCCTTTATGCAATATTGCACTCTTCAAAAAGTTGTGTTTTAATCTTAGAGGATAAATCCCTCACAACGTATTGTGATGGTACATATAGATGTTACCCTACTTTTATGTATTAAAAAAAGAAAAAATCCACACTTTTTACTGTAGAGGTATTTCAGGATGTGCCTCTAATGTAATCTCTACTCCTTGTATGTGTACATTGGAAGCTTTTATGTTGTAATGCATCCTCTATTCTGCTGTTACACATTGTGGATAAGTAACTTCATTCTGTCCATTATTGGCACAGCATTCTAATGTCTTATGGAATGGGCTTCCCTGTCTGTGTTCTCCAGCAGTGATACTGTTTGTGAAGCATCCTTCCTTCTAACTAGTATTATACACTGTGTGAGTCTGCTTCAAGGTAAAAGTGGCGGTCTTGTTTCTTCAGTCATCAGGCCTGTTGCTGAGAAACTGGAGCTTGACAAGTGTCTCCTAGTGGCAAGTAAACATTTGTTCATTGAAATTTTTGGGTTTGTATCTGAATTGTTCTTGATTTCATTTTTTTTTACCTTTTTTTTTTTAGCTAAGACAAATCTAAGCCACCAAAAATGAACGAAGGGTACTCAGTGGGGTCTGGCATGCAGCTTAGACTTCTAAAGAACAAGTTTGTACTGGTTTAAGCCCTTAAGAGTAAATGGCAAAAGCAAAGATTGAGGTATCACATCAGGTGATCTGAGCATCTTAAAGCTGAAAATGGCATACAACTGATAGTTCTACATTCCCAGTGAAAACCTGGTGAATAGGATGACTAAAAGAACAAACTTAGACATTTAGTTAGCACTCATGAAGCAAGTAGTTTTGTTATAAAACAAGATTATTAATCTTCAGTTTTGTATTCTGGTTGTGTCACAGTTTGTGGACTGAATTGTAAGAAGGTAGCTATTCATATGCCTGGTTCTTGGGAGGATAAGCCATCATATATGTACAATTACTATCAGATGAATTAAAGTTTTTTAGAAACAAACAGATACCGCCCCCTCAAATACAGTCCCATATGTAACTCATTTACTACATGCAAGAATTCCTGTAACTTTGACCTTGGGAGATCAGTTAGGTTGATACTGGGCACGCTTGAAGACTTACCAAGGAATTAAGTGCTAGTGAATTGCTGTCTCTGTTTCCAGATTTGGGTGAGCTGCACAAGTTTATTTCATATGCAATGTGAAAGCTGAGTTCTAGACAGGATAAGCAGCTTGGCCAGGGTCCCTCAAACTCAGTGGTAACAGTGAAAACTCAAATTTGCCTAGTGAATGATCCCAGTAGATTGGGCTTTCTGATAAAACTGGTCAACTGAAATGAAGGTTCTAATCTTTCAGCGCCATCTGTTTTGCAGGGCACCAGCGAGTGATCTGTCCATTGACAGGGCTGGCAGAAGTGGCCCGGTGTGCTGCAGGGCAGGTGAAGTAGTGATGGCAGTCAAAGCACTGTGGAGTTATTTGCCTGCTACCACTTCCTCCCTACCTGACTTCCATTAGCCTGGTGGTAGTGCTGAGAAGTCTGTATTTTGAAGACATGTTAAGAGGAAATGCACATCTGCCTGATGTTTTAAAATGACTCTTAACCTGTGTTTCAGCTGAGATTTCAGATCAGCTGCAAGTAGTTTAATTTTTCCTGTTTACCACTGTTGCTTACTTTAAAAGGGACAGGTGAATTACATAGCTCAGGCTTAGGATGACTAGTTTTGAATCGCAAGGTTTGAAAAGATAAATGATGTGATACTTTTAATTGCTTATTGCACTTGCATCAATGTGTCAAAACTACTACACCACTCTAATCTCACCTGTTCCTAGAGCTTTCAAGTTAAGTGTTCAAAGGTGAACATAAGTGCTGTCTTGCGCGATAAATGCTTGTCTGCGCACACACAGAGGAGCGCAGAGAGATGACAGCATTTGGAGGTGCCTGAATAGTACCTTTCCTGGCTATATTTGGAGGTCCATCCCAGGAGGCATCAGCCTCTCAAAGACCCGTCTCCACAAGCCAGTGGAGGAGTACAGAGGTGAAATGGTGGGCAGGTAGAACCCAAATTAGGGACTCAGAGGAAAGGAAAACCCTGTCCAGGCCCCTCCCAGGGCTGTCCCAGGAGACCCTCAGCCCTAGTGTCCAGGAGTAAAACCCAGCAAGATGGGTCACTGCCTTGAGCACCTTTTAGACTGAGGCAGGGAAAAGAGCATTTCAGGATAGCAGAGGACTTGCTATGGGATGTTTAGGGGACGAACCAAAGGCCGGGAAGGGAGGGATCTAGGTCATTTGGGGAGGAACAAGTGTGGGAAAAATAGAGGGATAAAGGGATAAAAATGTCTGGTTGCATGTAAGTAGAGTGCATGTTTGGTTAATCTGTCCATGCCCTTCACCTGATCAGTGCAGCCTGTCCTGCTTCTTTGTTAAATTATTTGTTTTACCTGTGTGTGTGATGGGGGTCTGAGTGCAGTGACTGGAGTGGGATCACAGCTGGAAGGGCCTGCGTGTCCATGGTGCCAGCAACTGCAGACAGTGCAGTGAGAGGACGTAAGTGCCAGCCCCAGCCAGCGGGACCTTGGGTCACAGGCCCCCCTGTGTCTGTGGTGCCAGTAGCTGCAGAGTGTGTAGGGGTGCCAGTGAGTGTGTGAGCACAAGCAAAGATCAAGCCTGGAAGACAGATGTGAGTGTGTGTCTACAGGTGAGACCATGGGAGGAGCTTGCTATTGGTGGGACCAGGGGAGTCCCACTAGCTGCCAGAGAGTTGGTGAGGTCTGGGGTTCTCTGGGAGTGAGACCTACATGTGTGTGTTTGTCTCTAAGGGGGGAGACCATGGGGGTTTGGCTGCTGGGGGACCAGGGAGTTCTAGCCAGCTGTGTGTGCAGGCACATGAGAGACAGTCTGTACCAGCAGCTGGAGCAGGACTATGGTCGTGGGGGCTTCTATATCCAGGTGACAGCAACTGGAGAGACTGCAGTCCCGGGGCTTTCTACTAGGCAGACTGCCGGAGGGATCTGCATTGTACATATGGATAGACATATCCTCACTAGTGGCACTCCATCCTGTTGAGACTGGAAAGGGGAGCAGGATGAGGCTGTGGTGCTGCCGCTGTGTGTGTGTGTTCCAAGGGCTTAATGTGTTGATCTCTCTGGCTGACCATGGTATAGAAGTATGTACATGTATTGTGTGTGTGCCGACAGTGAGTGCAAGCTAAGCCTTGCTCCTGGTCGAACCTGGGGACTTGGAGCTGCAGCAGCCTCCCCTCTATTGAGCTGCCAGATTCAACTCCCTCACTGATGCGAAGAAGGGAAGTATAATGCTATACAACATCTGTTGAATTGTTATTCTTGCAAATGAATAAGTAATGAAAAATGTCACAGCCAGAATTTTGCATCCACATGGCTTTTATCATGGCTTACTAAAACTCTGGTTCCATTCTTACTTGTCTTAAAGCTACGTCCGGTCAAGTGTATAAATGCGGTCCTGTAAAATAAAACTATTTTTAAATTTAACTGCAGTCTTCTGAAGGGGACACTACATCCGCACTGAGAATTTATGTACTGAGATTAAGTGAGATGTTACTTAAGGAGATAAATTAATATCAGCCCAGTTGGCCTTTATTCTGAGGGTGCTTTTGTCTTGAAAGGCCTCTTAGAAAAGTCCCTTCCAAATGTCTTTTGTAATCTTGGGGTTTTTTATCTCACTTTTGCAGAGAGAGTTGTTGATAATGATGACTTTGCCAAAAACCTCATAGTATTGTTTTAAAAATTTGTATAGCAAGAGATAACAAATCATATCTGCCCTTGCAAGAAACTGACTTTCATAGAGTAGCTGAGTAGCACCGGGCAAGGAGTGAAACCCAAAGTGCCACCATGCAAGATTGTGTACTTGAAATAACTTAATTTAGAGCTTATTCAAGTTTGGTCTCCTACCTAATGGGTGTGTAGTTCTAAGTTCTAAATATCCTTTTAACATTGGCCTGGCACTTTGCCTTCTTCATATTTTTGTTCGTATTCATGCCAATGACTAGCACATTATTAGAACAACAGACCAAAAGCGGGTTGTATTGACTAAAGGGCAATAGAGAAGATGTGCTTGCAAGATGTAAACCTAGAACCTTGGATATCTTCCTGATTTGTCTGTCCATGTCCTTAAACTGCACTCAGTTCTCTGTAGTGTGATACCTGTTAATGCTTGGTGGTATGGTAATGCACAGAGTAAAGTATTTTATTTTAGTAAGTGTTGAGCACTTAGTCTCAGCAGCTCAACTGTAGCTTTAGGCAGAAAAAGAGAAAGTGCAAAGTGCAGTGAATGCTTATATGGAAAATAAGTTTTCCTTTCTCCAAAATCAAGTAGTTGATTTAAATAAGCAAATGAAAGCAATTTCAAGCTGGTTTTTTTAGCTGTGTTTTTATTTGAGGGGGTGGGCATATCTTTGGGTTTGTAGGTTTCCTTAAGAGACCTCCTTGCTGGGTGAGCACCTGAGGTTCATCTGATTTGTTGTTTTGATTTTAATATCTGCAGTAGAGGAGCCTGTGGTGGATGAGGGAGCAGTCCTCTGCTTTCTCTCTGCTGTAGTCGCTATGCAGAGTTGGTGAGCAGTCTCTGACTTTGCTCACCTGCTAGGTAGTGATATGGGACTTCACTTTTTTTTCTTGTGGCTGTTAATGATTTCACAGGCTCAGGTGCAGGTTTTATAGGTTGGGGCATGCTGAGGTGTGTGTATAGCACCACCTGTACTTGCAAAGGTATTTTTTCTAAAGGAGCAGGGAGGAAAGATAGTACTTTGAGGGAAGCAGAAACTGGCAGGCTTGAGCACAGTGTCACAAGAACAATTAAGCTCTTCTAATCCTGAAGTTGAAGGCTCTGTTTGATTGCTTCCTAAACCTTCTCATGCTCAAATATCTCTTCTAGTCACAATAGAAAGTTGAAATAGAACAAGAAAGAAAAAATATGATGACACAATTCTGTTTACCAGCATATTTATTAGAGGTAGCTTGTTACTCATGACAGTTTTTAGAACAACAAAACCAAGAAGTCTCCAAACTCTTGAAAAAAATTATCATGCTTAAAAAGCTAGACAAAGATTCTAAATCTCTGTTCTTCTAGGAGCAATGATATATAATCTGACAAAAATGAGCATACTGTAATCTAGTATGTCATTATTAGTGTAATATGAAAGCTATTCCATGCTCTATTTGCTTTCATGCTATTAATAAAAGGCTGCCACATTATATTACCTAGTTTGAGCTGCGAGTTAAATTTTTCACCCTTCAAGCAGGCCAAATTCAGTGATCTGATGCCCACTACATTATTTCATATACAAAGTCAGATGAAGTGACAGAGTAGCTGCAGGTTATAAAACTTTGATGTTTCAAGAGGATGCAACAAAAGGCACCAATAGACTTTGACAGCTAATGAACTACATCAAAAACACCAAACAGAATTGAAAGGTTGCACTGTAGTTCAATTTGATGTGATAATAAACGGAATGCCACTATTTTGCTGTGTGCTAACCTTTTTTTTATGGAAGCATACATCTAAATATGTAGAAACCGTATCCCATCCAGAGAGCACCTGAGCTGAAATTAGTTTGAGACTCTGAGAATTGCTGTTTGCCATATTCTTGCATGTCCTTAGGCATTTGCTAACACCTGCTGTTAGTGTAGCTAGTTATTTGTCTTGTGTTTGTTTTTTTTTTTTTAAACAAGTTGAGTTTTCTCTAGACTGTTATGCTAAGACAAAGTAGGAATGTTTATATTAATGCTGTGGTGTTAGTAATTTCCAGACCCAGAAAAGTTCAAACAGACCTTAAATAAGATAGACCAGTGTGCAAACAGGTGTCTCAGCTTCCAGTTGAGAAGGGTTAAGCAATGATGAGAGAAAAGGGGAGTTGAAAGGGAAAAAATCTTGAACAAGAGTGAAAATTGAGCAAAAGGCATGCCTCAGGTAAGAAACAAGCTTTTCAAGCATGCTCAGGAACAGTCTAGTAGTATTGGAGAAGAATGTAGAGTGCTCAGATGTAGCATGCTGGTGGAGAGGCAGAAGTGGTTAATGAAAAACCTTTGGCTGAGAAGGAGCTGTCCTTAGGCAGTATTTGAGAGACAGTATTGCTAAATGAAGGTGTGCCGAGCTGTTACACCTCCCAGGAACTTGCAAAGGGGCTGAATGGTTTTTCAGTGAAGAACTATTGGGAAGTGTGGGAGGGGGCAGTGAATGGGCAGGTGAATGAAAAATGCAAGGATTCTTTTTCAGTTCTGAGGGCTGGGCGTGCACTCTACCTGTTGTCAAAATCTGCTGTAATAAAATATAAGAAGAATACTAGCTTTATTGTAATAATTTTTTATTGTTCCTTAAACAGAAAACTGAAAGCTGTAGAAGAAAAGTTTCTTTGGCTAATATTTCACTGGGTGATGAAAGCCCAAGGAAAATACTTTTGTCCCTTTTTTCTTGTTGCCTCTTTCATCAATTTTGATGTATCAGCAAATGAAGTCCTCTTAAATGGTGTATATAAAAATAGACAAGCTGATTAAGCGTGGAGTGTTGCATGCTTTTATCAAAATGCAGTGTGCCTTTTAAAAAAGGTAGTAGGCTGAAATACCTGTCTTAAAATGAGTATACTGATGGTATAAGCATTTTGAGAAACTTGATGAAAGGAAGATAATCAATGAGACTGCAGTATCTGGGTGCAAATATGAAGGGATTGCATTACAGATGAGTTGCTCTATTTGAAAGGTGCTCTATGACTAAGGAGAGTGGGATAAAGTAAGATGTATTAATTGATGTGGATTGAAATATGCCTTAGGAGATGGAGTGGTTTAATATTGTAGCTATGCTGTTGATCACACAATCAGGATACTGACAGTTTTGCAAGATGTCAGCAGACATGAAAGAACATAAGGAAAAAGTTATGGTAATAGCAATAAACCTCATTTGCTCTTGAGGAAGGAGGAGGAACAAATCTTACAACCGAATGTGACGAAGAGACAGTAATTCTTTCAACTGTCGAGGATGTTCTTCGATCATCTGCCTCGATGTGCAAAGAAGAAATTTTAATCTTAAGCAAATATGGGGGTCTGGTTCAAGATGTTACTCAGAAATTATCTTGTAAACATTACCTGTGTTATACTGTTGTTTGGCATTCCTGTATGAACAAACACAACCCCAGGTTTTTTTTAATAAGGCTTACTCTCCCTGTTTCCAAAAACTTAAGCAAGCTTCATAGACTCAGTAAAGCCAAATAAGAAGCAATTAAGAGGTATAGCTATGAAGGTGGGTCTTGCGTATGTCATGGAGACCAGATAAAGACAGCAAGTTGGAGACTTGGAAGTAACATGTCTCAAAAAAGGCTTTAAAAAAAAAAAAATTTACTGGTTAAATAGCATGAAGAAAGCTGATGATAGTAATCCTTCAAAGAGCAGAACTCTTACCTAAGAAAATCGGCGGAAGAGGGTGGCAAATTTAAAATTAAAACCTAAAGATAATATCTCTATCACTGACAGGGGGGAGCATGCAAGGAAGTCTGTAGTCTGCTAAGTGACTGGCATGTCAGGGAATTCTCAAGAACAGTGCTGCTACAGAAGACAAGCCACAGACATTCTTTGCAGTAGTGTTTGCTGCAGAGGACTATAGAGAAATTCCGAGACTGAATAGTTCTACAGGTGTGGACAAGAGGAACTGTCTTTTAATGTGTTAAGAGTGAATCAGTAAAGTGAATAGGAGGATATCGTGCAGGCCAGATGATATTCAAGTTGTAAAATACCTCAGATACAGAAGTGTCAGATTTTTTTGTCATAAGTGTGTAATCAATCCCTTACATCAGGCTGTGAGTGCCAGAGGAGTGCAAGATGCAAGTGTGATAGCATAGGGCCAAGGAGCGAAGTAGAACTGGGAATTTCAAGGAAGTAAAGTATCATAAAAATTCTGTAAACACATAAATGCAATAAAGAGATTATGGCTTTTTTTTAACTAGAAGCTGTGCTTCGCAAAGCAGTTAGAATCCTTTGAGGGGAGAACAAGTATACGGCTGGTATAATGTATTTCGATTTATAAAAAGCATTTGACAAGACCTTCTGCCAAAGGCTTTTAAAGGAAGTCAGCTGTTGTGGATTAGGAGGAACTGCCTCCTGTTGTATTAATAACTGGCCAGAAGATGAGAAAAGCGTAAGACTAAATGATCAGTTTCCACAGAGGTCTTTCCAGTGGAATCTTCGAGGATATGTTCCATCAGCAAATTCATACATGTTCTAGACAAAGGAACAAAGTATGCTGACATTCAGCTAGGAATACAAAACCACACAATCCAAAGTTAATTGTGAGATGTTCAAGAAGAATTTCAAAATACAGAGAAACTGGACAATAAGTAGCTGCTGGGATTCAACACTGCTAAAGGCGAAGTAATGCCTACTGCATAAGAGAATGAAGAGAGTTCTACTTATGTGGTTGCCTTAACAGGGTGCTGTAGTTAGCTGTGATCCTTTGGGAGAAATTTTCTTGTTATTGTGGGTCATTCTTTGAAGGCATGAGCTTTGTGCTCAGTAGCTCTAAAAAATGGAAACAAAGGCAGAAGTGTTTAGGAAAGGAGTAGAAGATGGAACAGAAAACATCATTACTGTTACTCTTTGGTGTGCTGGATACTGTATGCATCTTGGGTCACTGCCTCAGACCATGAGTAAATCCCATAATGGTGACTGGGATAATCACTATGGCATGACTTCCTTCTGTGGGAAAGCTAAAGAGTATTGAGTGGTGAGAGGAAAGTTTGTGGGTAAAACATAAGACAGGAGGTTCTTCTGGAAAAGGGACCCAAAGGGTGTGCTTCCATGCTTCTTCCTAGCAAGTCCCACCACTTTATTTCAAGGGAATTTCTATTACATGGATTACTGTAGGAGTACAGAAAGATACTTTGCAGAGTGGATTTTATGGAGAGGGTTACAGAAGATCTTAGAGAAAAGTCCTGATTAGTTTAAGAATTGATGTTAAATATATAAAAAAATAAAGCACTGCAAAAAATAGCTAGCTTTTCAAGGCTGTCATGTAAAGTATCATTAATTCTGTTGTCCGTGAACAATTGTCTCCTGTGTAAAACTTTGAAAATTTTGGTTTCGATTATCTACATGTAGGAATACAAATGTGGGCTAATGTGAGCATGTGAACTTTGAAACCTGAAAAACAGCATTCTTAATAGAGATACTAATCACCCACAGCCCTGCTTATCTGCAACAGGAGAAGCTGTAGGTGAAAACTCTTTAAAACCAGAGCAACTTTAATTTAGTCACCTTCCTTCAGGCCTGAAGTGACAACTTTGGCCATAACTTTCACCTTCACAAAGGGGAGGACTTTGTTTCTTGTTCAGAGACCTTGGTGTTTCTGGGTCAGGTTTATGGCTAAGCACTGTCGCTTTTGTGAAGAGGAATACAGGTGTTAAGACTTCAGTTCTGCAAGATTTTTATGGTGTGTCACCTTGAATGACTCATCAAATGGACAAGCTAAATAGTCTTCTCCCTGTAGGCTGTGGTGGTTGATGAGCATCTGCCATAAGTTGCTGTCAGGTATTTTGGGTAGTAGAAGAGAAAGCTGATCATCTACTGTAAGGTGCCAGAAGCGAATTTTCATTTTAAATTTGATGTAAGGAAGTGAGGGTATTAACCCTTCCTTTTCACCAAAACACTAGCAGAAACTCACCACAATTTTCTGGATATTATTCCCCCCAACCCCACATCTGCAAGCTGAGTAAAAAAAGAAAAAAATAAATTAGGGAAGTCTTCTCTCATGGACTGGATAGCTGTTTAAAGTTCTGGATTTTCTATTTAATGCTGTCTGTCCTCACACTTAAGTGCCATGCAACATAAAACAAATTTTAGCTTATGCATTTTAAAAAAGGGGCAGATAGACCTCCCACGTTTTTTATATTACTCCAACCAAAAGGTAAAATAAATCATCTTGTCATACAAGTAATTGAGCAAATGTTACAAGGTACTAACAAAGTTCTCAAACTCTTTTTTCCATCCTGAGATGATTCACTTTAAAGAAGAAAAAAAGATATTTTTTTTGGAAACACGTCAGTATCTCATGCAAATTCAAACTGATGGAAAATATTTTTTTTTGTATTGAGCTGTGTAAGTGTGCGCATTAAACGTTTTTCTTTACTTGTATATAGTGTTTTGTCTGAGCAGAATGGGAAGCCCACTAACAGTACATAATTGCATAATCGAACAAGATAGTGTGTGTTTTGAAATGGGGTAAGTTATTTTTCTCAGATTTCAAAACCAGCTCTGAATTTGTCAATTTCTTCTGCTTACATTTTTATTGACTAATCTCTATTTTGCACTTTGCCCTCTGATGTAACTTACTCCATTTCAGACATCCTTTAACTGAGCCTTTCCTCTTCCTGTGTCTGACCTGTTCTTCCTTGTCACATACATGAGCGGTTCTGTTTGTCAGCTGCTTTCCCAATGTCAGCTGCGGTCTGAAGTGAAGATGCAAGTTTTAAAATAACTTGCAGTGTACTAACTGTGGGAAGGAGGACGCTTGTTTGGGTTTTTTTGCAGATAATGTGAAAAGTAGTGTGTATGCACACCACTGTTAACATAAGTATAGAACTTTCTACTGACGTGCTTTTTACTTGGCTATATAATTTGCTTATTGCGAGTACTTGTTTCTGGTAAATAAGACAATCTGAGAAGAGTAAGTATATAAATAGATATTTCCCCTGTATCTCTCTCACTACCTTCTAATTGATTTAGGATTGAAAGAAAACCATTTTGGAGACTGATAAGCATAAGGGGAATACCTTGTAAAGCACAAGGCCACAGTTTGTAAGGAATACAAACAAAAGAGAAGTTATCCAGTAGCTGTAGTACATAAACGTCAGAACAATACGGACAGTGAGTGAAAGCTGATAAATGCCACACTGTAAGCTGCTGTAGACATCTGCGTTTAGACCCTATCGTTTGGGGTTATCTCTCCTCTTTGTGTTCACCTTTATATCTTTTTTTGAGGGAGCTGTTTATGATTGTTTCTTGTTTGGTAGCAATTTAGTGCTCCTCACTTTTTGCAGGACATAAAGTTACATTTATAGTAAATATTCTGTTTTAAAAGCCTCCTCATCTTTCAAAATCTTGTTCTTTGTTTTTAGGGCCTGCTTTTAGGAAAGGGGAGGAGCAGAGAGGGCAGCAAAGAATGAAGGGAGTTTTATTTTGCATTTACATAACCTTAATGGGCTGAAAATGTGGAAGATGTCTTATTTTCAATGCTTTCTGCAACTGATTATTTAAAGCAGATTTACTTAAATAGTTAACCTAATGGAAGAGATTTCTGAACACGGTCTTTAGTGAAATGTATTAAAGGAGATAAAATGGAGGTCACTGTTTATTTTTTTTTTTTAGTGGGGAAAAAATATCTCTAAGCTAAGTTTGACATAATCAGGGATAGTCTGGTTAAAACATTATGCTATATTTAGAGCCACAAACTCAGAAAGGGAAATTGATACAAATTGAGGATTTTTATTAACTGCATCAGAAATCTTACCCTTAGTGGACTACTTCTGAAGGATTGTTTTTCCCCCAAGTTAAAATCTGTGGGAAGAAATGAAAGTTTAGTTGGGACTTCTGGTTTGCTCAAATCTGTTACAACTGAGGATAATCTGCAATTCTATGAAATACTAGCTTTTTTTCTGTATGGAGTAAATTACTTAACAATAAAATATAATTATTTAACCTGGATTTTTTATTTTGCATTTTTTAAACTTGGTATAATTCCCTGGTCTAACTTTTAATTGGATATCTGTTTATTGTTGTAAACTTATTTTTTTACTGAGCTGGGACAATAGTTAATATTTATATATGGAGATGAGAATGGACCACCTCTCAACCCCTCTTAAAGACTGATGCACTGGACTTTATCTTAATAGTGAAAAGTCACCTAAATATTAAAAACACTAGATACAGCTGTCTCTGAAATTATTTTTTTTTAACTCTTCTGAAGACTATTCTATTTTCATCTATTTAAAGAAAACTCAGCTTTTACAAAAGCCTGTCAAATGTTTCCTCTGTAAGTAATCATGATTGGACTTCCAGAGCAGTTGGAAGGAACAGTATTGGCATGGCACTGCTCTTAAGCCTTTGAACGTGTAGAATTTCTTCAAGGCTTTCTGCTAGACAGGACTTAAACTCCAATTTAAAACATAGTCTAATCCATACCAGGTCCAGATTTTTTGAATAAAAATGAGGGTTTGCAGTCTTTGTAATGGTTGTATTTTCTGCAGAGGTGATTTGCATATGTTTCTGAGTTTAAGTTCAAATATTAATTGCTATTCTGCTGTTGCAACTTTAAAAGGTTCTTCCTGTATGAAGACTTCGTTAGTTTGTGCAAGAATTCATGTGGAAATTGGCTGTGACAGGATTAAGATTGCAGAGGGCTGGAACAGGTTTGCCCTTAGGGAGCTTGACTGCTGGAAATCATTTATTTAAAGGTAAAAATGTTTGGCTTCATTTGCAGTTTGTGTGTATGCCAGTCTTATCTCTAGGCAAAATGCTTCATGAAATCAACCCCTGATAATTCCTCATTTGTTTGAAATGCCAAAATGTGTCTGTTTAAATAATTAGAAATCCTATTATTTTTGTTTTGTTTGCCAAGTCTAACACTATACTGAAACGTGACCACTAAATTGCTTTTGTTCCTTTTGTCTTTTTTTTTGTGGTTTACCATTTACACAGTAAATTACTTAATCTCTTTTCCTACTTAAGTATTGTTAGAGCAGCTAACTCTGTGTAATGTGGGTCACTGGCTAAAATGATGTATACAACTTAATTATTATCTGAACAGGAGGAACGATATAGGAAGAGGGTAAGGTTGATATACTTTGAGAAGTAGGTTTTCAATAGTTTTTGCTTTCCTTGTGCTTGTTTTTTTTTTTCTTACCTTAAGGCATTGGATGCACTGAACAGTTGAGATTCTCAAATATACTCAAAATACCTTCCTGTAAGGACAGGGTTCGGAGTGTTCTCTTTTTTTCAACTCAGAATGAGTCTTGGTGATTCTGTCAGTTTGTGTAGCAGTGTTATTGGAGAAAGTAGGTTTGCATGACTTTCTGCACATGCCAGTGCAGTGGAAATTATCTGGAGAATTGTGTAGTTCACAGAAGGATTAGTGTTTCACAGTTAGATAATATCCTCTCAAAGCTGAAGTCATCATTCTCGTTTAATGTGCGGAAAGAATGTGTATTCATATTATTTTGAGATAACTTCTAGGGCCCCTTTTTAAAATCAAGATATGGAAACATCAGTACAAGTGGATTGTGGTATTTGTAGCGGTGCTTATAAACAGAAAATATCTTCTGTTGTGGCAGAAATGTTGCTATCTGTTTACTGCAACAATCAAAAAACATTCCTTGGAAAATGACAGATAATTTTATAGGTGCTTATGGAGTGTAAAGTAAATACTTTTCCTGCATATCATTTGAGTGTCACTGCCACTTAGCAATTTGCTAGTAGAGCACATCTCTCTCAAATGGATTTCTGTCAGGAATAGAATAGCCTCTCTATTTGTGTTGTGTGTCAGTTCCCTTTTTAATACGGCATCATATTTACAAATAACTTTATTTCAGTGACATCTAAATGTGCCAGATTTAAATCAGAAGAAACACCATTTCTCAAGGGACTTCTACCGATTTTCCATTTTGCTTTTCATAACCCCTCCTTTCCTTCGGCAATTTTTTCTCTTCATTCCAGCCTCTTTTGCTTCTGGTATTCAGTAATGTGTTGCTGTCTCACGATACTACTGTTGCCTGAAAGGGTTCAGGAATTGCATGGTAAATAAGAATACTGGGCCTACTGATCTTCATATGCTCAGAGCACACTTTACTTCATGAGATTATTCCCTTTCTCGACATTCATTCATTTGGCTCATCTACTTTTGTTCCTGTGCCTGTGCTAACCTATCTCTTTGTTCAGAATATATTTTGTTGAAGCTTGATTTGAATGTCACCTTTATTTTTTCTTGTTTCAGTAGAGTGAAATTCTTCTATCTAGCTTTCTCTGGTGAATAGTCATGTCTGAAGAGTGCGTAACCATGCTAATAAAATTAGGCAGCATTTTGTAAACTTTGTCTCAGTTGAGTACGAAATAAGCTTTTGTGGAAATTTTTAAGGATAACTTCTCTATTTATTGCTGTGTCCTCACCGTAAACTTTCTGTGTATTCTTACTGTCTTCCCAGCTCCCTTTGTCATACATGCTGGTATTATGCCTAAGTTTTGAGTGCTTTACATGCATATGTTCTTGTGTGCAGTTAAGATACAGTTTAAAGCATTGTTTACACTTCAGGACAAGTTCTGACCGAGACACTTTGCAGAGAGGATGTGTAGTCAACCTCGTGTTAGGTAATCCTTTTAGTGTAACCTCACATTTCTTAGTCTTCTGGCCCTTTTGTCCACTCATTTCCTATGACCCAAGAGTTGTCTGCCTTTCAGTTTTGAACGCAGTTCAATTTCTGCAGTACTTCATAGCTCACTATACCCAGAGAGCCATCAAGGATGCCTAGCTGTAATACTGTTAATACCACACTTGGTAACTGTTAAAAGTTTAGGGAGCACTAAAACTTTAGCTATTGTTGCCTGCAGCCACTAGATAACCAGGGTTTGGTGGCCTGTGAATCAAATCTGTTAGAAGCCAGCTATTGATTTTAAGCATGCTGGTTATACCTCTTACTTACAGGTCAGCCATTATTATAGTGGAGACTTGTGGGAGATTGAATGTGTTAATTTTGATACGACAACCCCCCAAAATGTTGTCTATAGGTCTTTTCAAGGCTCAAGTAGGTAGCTTTCCATTAGCCATAGCTTAGCAAGTTTTAGACAGGTATACCATCTGTTGTTCTGGTTTCCTTCACCAGCTTAACCTGCTACACTTAAATTCAGTGACTACAGCACACAAAATATGTCCTCCAAGAGGCACCATCACCTTCTGAGGCAGAAGAAACTGCTATGGAATTGCCTCTCATTCCTTGTCTGTATATTTGAGGCAGCAGCTGCGTATTTAGCAGCAGGAGCGCTTTTTCTATCTGTACTGACTCCATGATGCAATGTTGACTTCATCATGTGGGAGCAAGAACAGAAGTTGCTTCATTTACCTGTGTTGCAGGCTATGAACGCTCTAACAGGGAATCGGGAAGGAAGAACAGATTGCCTTACAGACAGTCATGACTGTTTTCAGGGTGCTTCTAGTTCGTCACGTTTTTATCCCTGAAAATGTTCTGTAGAAATCCTATTGCAAAACTAATGTAATTACAATGTAAGTATAATTACAGGAAGATGTTTATGAGACTTCTGACATCATATGTCATTCCCATATGATACTGTGGGGATACTCCCAGTCTCGGGCATTGTTTTCTTGGGCAGAAATCCACTGGCACCTTATGGACAGGTTTTTATTTAAGCAAAGAAAGGCCGTATCACTTGCACTTGTTTGACTAACCCTGGGCTTTGTTGTTCAGTTGAATACTGCCACTCATCCAAGAACTTAAAAAATCATTTCTATAAAAAGGTTAGATTTAGCTGTGGGGGCCCTCATCACAAATGGAGTATCCTTGCTGGTAGCCAGTGATACTTTGATAACTGCCATTATTGTTCTACAGCTTGAAAACTTGAAAATTCTGGGACTCTGCTATTCTCTTAATGTATTTTACTGGTTTTCCTGGTATCCAAAGCTGTTCCATAGCAATTAGAAAAGGCTGTACTACTTTGTAGTGTTGAGTTGGTTTTGAGAACGTAAGTGTACTGCTCTTCAGCTTTGAGGCAACAGCCTGCTAGCCCTAGATAATTGAAATAAGCAAAGTCTGAGCTGCTTCCATTTGTTTGAGGAGTGCATTAGTTTTCAATTCTGACTTACTGCCAGTTCTGTTGACTGCACAATAGGTATATCCAATAAATACAGATGTATAGGTGTAGTCATCTGTCTAGTCATGTTTGTGAACAAAAAGTTTTCTGGGGTGGAAGAACATTTGACGTATAGACTACATGAGCAATTTGGGATGTTAGGTTTGGTAGAAATTTTCTAGTAAACTAGATGTGTGTCAGGTGATTTTTCTAAGCTGTAGTCTGAAATACTCTCCATAGACTCTCATAAAATGGTATCATTATTTCTAGTGAATATGTTTCTGTAATGAAAAATATTTTAGGAGATTAACATTTTTCCAGTGGAAAAAATATGCAGATTGGTGGTGGCTTAAAAAAAAATTCTCAGTGAGAGGGCATGTGTCTGTGAGTGAATGATTAGCAGTACCTCCCCCCCAATGCCTTTTTTTGCTTTTACTATTTCAGAACATAAAGTTTCGTATTTTAGACATCCCGCATTTTTTGTGAATCTTCCAGGCATTTTTGTCATCAGTTTATCAAGTTGAAGCTTAAGAACTGTTAGAACCTTTTCCCCCCTGTTGGAAAGAGGTTTTTGATGCTGTGCTGCTCCCCACCCCACCCCCCCAAAAAAAAGCTCAACAAAAAAAAACCCAAACCAGCCAAACTCAAACCAAACCCAATGTACCAAACTTCACTTCATTTGGAAGCCTTCTTTTCATTTCCAGTCAAACTTTACAGACAATTTAGAATCATAGAATGGTTTGGGTTGGAAGGGACCTTTAAAGGCCATCTAGTCCAACCCCCCTGAAATAAGCAGGGACATCTTCAACTACACCAGGTTGCTCAGAGCCCCATCCAACCTGACATTGAAAGTTTCCAGGGACGGGGCATCTACCACCTTTCTGGGCAATCTGTTCCAGTGTTTCACCACCCAATTTATAGACATCTGTTCATAAACAAAACTTTCACTGTTACTTAGTATTGATTTCTTCTTATTCCAGTGTATTTTAGAGGACAACCACACCTGTTTTCACACCTAACTTTCCTCAATTCCTAGGTTTCCTGGATTTTCTGAGATAAAGATAGGTTAGTTTCTTCTCATTAAAAAGGCTCTCTAATTATTAATATAGCCCTGCTGTTTAGTTTGAGTTGATATTTTTTGAATAAGGAGGACCAGAAGCATAAATGTGTTTTAGATTTCGCCTATGCTTTGTGTAAAGACACAGTACTGTACAGTACTTTCTGTACAGGCAGCATCTCGTCCTCTGGTTCTCTCCCAGCTAATGAACTGCCGGTTTGTAGCCACTACTCTTGCTGTTGGTCCTTAGAAGTGCTTCAGCTTGTACTCTGTACAGTTACATTTTACTGCCTTTTTTTTTTTTACTATAGTTTTTAAGGTGTTCTAGTACAGTTACCCCAGTCCTCTTTTGGTGCCCAACTTTGTGTTTTTATTAAAATTCACCACTACTCCGTGGAGTTGTTCCATAGCTATTTGTGAATAATGGTGTGAATGATCCGTGTTTCACCCAGGCCCCAGCCCTGTTTAGTCCACACCTATAGATGTAGCCTTTGCTTTGCTGGCCAGCCTGTGTGCTTGCCATGCTGAGCGTCTGCCAGACACATCACGGCTTCCAGGCTTTCATTATCGAACAGTTCTCTGCAAAAAAGCAGATTTGTTGTTCTACTCTGAATTTAATTTGTTTTGCTGTAGTGAAATGCAGGAATACAGGCTGTATTTCTCTTCTTGCTCTGATTCAGAAGAAAAGATAACAGACCTGAGATTCTCTATTTGTGGAACAGGAAAAAAACAAAACAACTCCACACAAAACAGGTCATGCAGCTCTTCTAATCACTTTTTGAGGACTGACAAAAAAATAACACATCATGCTACAGTGCAGTGTGTGGTCTTCCGGCTGGTCTGATCTTGGATGTAGCTCGTGGTTCTGTTACTCTTTATTAAACGATATCCTAAAGGCTACTTTCTTGTGTTGACTCACTCTAATTTCTAGTGCAAAGATTCTCAAGGTAAAACTGTTCTTATGGTCAGATTTTTTTTGTCTTTTGTCATAGTTCTGTATCAGCAAAGAACAGGATGAGCCCGCTTAGTTGCAAGAACACAGTGTGTGACTGACTTCTCAATGGAAGCCTTTTGTCAGCATGTAGGTGGAAGAATGCTTTCACAAGAGGAAGACACTAGAAAGAAACTTCTGATAACTGAAATGAGTAATATAAACAGTGGAAAAGCAGAGGAGTATTTTATTAAAATCCTGTTACTCTTTAGGGAAAAAGATCTCATGCGTGGCAGCCTTGAGAGAACAAAAACGTAGTGATAAAACTACAAGTAGTGTTCAGAGATCTTTTCATATGTCTTACAAAAGAAACTTGTTCTGTTTAGGTTGTGTTGTGTCCTTTATTTCCCTTTCCATGTATCTAGGTTATGGCTATTTAAACTATATTAAAGATTGAGCAAGTGACACATTACATAAGAGGATGCTGCTTATTGTATTATGTATGGGTGACTTAACAGCTTATGCTATGGCTTACTTTTCCTTCATGAAAGAGGAACCGTTTTTATTAATAAAAGCTTTTTCTTCTAGAATAATCCTGAATAATTCTCACCACAGCTGCTTAGATCGTGTTGCTTTGAACACAATTAGGAATGAGGCTGTATAGGAAACTTAAAATCCTGATTTTTTTTTTTTTAACTTACACTGTGTAGCACTATGCTTGCTATGATGGTCCAAATAAAAAGTTTTCCTTTCTGATGCGTAGAGTGAAATCTGCAGTATTTGCGATTTGTTTTTGCAGATAAATAGATGGCTTTTTCTCCTCTTGCAAATGTTTGTTATGGGTTTATGCATTAACCTTGTTGGTTCCAACAGTAAGTCTTATTATCTGTAACAGTTGGTGCATTGTTAACTTCTAATCTCTTATTATGCGATTACTAACAGAGCACAGAAACTGAAGTTTGAAATTCCAAGTGCTTTGCTTTCCAAAGAAAAGGCAGCATCGTTCTGTAATGAAGCATTTTTATTTTGTTTGTATTAACCTAGAGTGAAACAGTAGAAGAATTATTTTGATTTCTAAATGGAGCAATATTTAGGAAAGAGTCTATACACAATAAAATAACACTGCATGTATCTTGAAATAGAGAGGACATGGGCTTGTGCCTTTTTAACTATAAGGCAACCGACTGAAGTGTCATGTGGACAGCAACAAGTCTTACGAGTGAAGGATGGATTTGCATGGGATGGTGGCAAAGCCTGCCAGAGAAAGAACATTGCTTTTTCTGTAGTATCATCATATATATGAAAATCAGTTACTACAGTTAAAAAGTTTTTGTTATGAATTAAATCTTCTCCTTTGCTGCTTCAGACCTAGTAGTAGTTTAACTGTTGAGGGAGGGAGGAATCTGTTCATATACATAACAAGAGTTCAAGCCAGAAATCTGGGATGCAAGTTGCTTTTCATCAGTACAGGTAAAGTTAGGCAGACTCAGAGTGTAATTTACTCTTCCAGAATTTTTGTTTGTTTGTTCATGCCATGTTTAAATGAAGATTGTTACAATTAGGAGTGATCATGTGTTATGGAGAGAAAAGTAAACATGGGAGAAAAAAAGTTGATGTGGTCTTTTTTTATTCTGTATAAATGAATTGAGATATGTAAGATTTCTGAAGTTAAATACCTGACCTCGAGTGAAGTATTTCTGCTGATTGGTATGTTTCTTACATGGAAGGAAGATTTTGTGATAAAGTGGTTGCTAAGTCACTGTTCATCCTAAAATTACTCGATTTATGTCTCTTCAGCTTATAGACCTAGATATGATATGGCATAAAAATCATATCCGTTACATTGCTTGTTTTATGCCTTTGGTGGTGTGCAGTGGAAAGCTGTCTATGCTGATTTGATTTGTGGAAATGACATTACATAGGTAGGTTGTTCTGATGACCTCTGGTCCAGTAGGGAATGAGAATTAGTATTGTGTCGTTGACTGGCTTTACAGTAATTCTCAGTGAAGAATGATACCGGATTTAATTTTGTCCAGCAGTGTATAGATCCCTAGTAGAAGATAGAAGTGATGCTGATAAGTGTGAGGACCTTCAGAAGACTGAAGTGCTGTATCTGTGCTTGAGGCTACTTGTCTTATGGGTGTTTCTTGTTGTTTTTTTCTGGGTTTATTGTAACAAGCCAAATACAAGGACATTATGGAAGTATGAATTAACATGTCCTTCCATCTGTGTGTGGTAGGTCTTTTTTCTTATGTCATGTAGAAAAAGTTACCCACGTTTTGTCAACTTCAAATAAGTTTGTTACCATGCCTAACATGCTTCAGAACCTTCAAAACCTTAGGTAGAAATGAAGTCACTGAGCAGACAGGATTTGTGTGACAGCATAGTACCTGTTTCAGCAAAGGCTGACAACCTGCTGAATTTATAAGGTTAGCTGTGTTTTTGTAAGACTCTGTGGCCAAATAAGCCCAGACACGATCTCCTTTCCTGTTTTCTGGTGGAGTTCTGTTTGTGCTTGAAGGTTGGATACTGTGAAGGTCCTCTGACCTTGGAAATTGATTCACTTGAATTCTGTAGAGCCTGAACTAGGGAACCTTTAGATCCTGCTGTAAGGTTTGCTTGCTCAGCATGTGTAGTTCTTTTTCTGTGTTGTTTTGACTTTTCATTTCTCTTTAGTTGACTATTTGTTTTTATATGGGATGTAGCTAAGGAAACCTATGTAACAGGCTGAGCTGACCAAGGGGGTTTTGGTTTGTTTTAAATGCCTCGTTGATGTGGTTATTATAGATACTCTTTAACAGAAACTGGATATGCAGTGTTAGTTCTTGAGTATGTCTGGTGATGGAAGAGACACAGGAAAGTACATTTAGCCAAATGTAAGTGATGATGAAATTGGTGAGTTTTTTCCTAGGGCAAGAAGGGTATCGTGTTTGCCCCTGTCACAGTAATTACTAAAACTTGGAAATAGTGTTGGTGTTTAAATGATCAGTAGAAAACAGCTGTAAAATTTTACCTTGGGTATTAGTGTAATTCTAAGCAAACTGTACATTTTAGTGCTTTTATCTGTTCCATTTCTCTGAAGGGAAGAAGCAGCAACAGAGAGCTTGTCTGTGAAAAAGCCTGTATGTTATCATATTTGGCCTACAAGATGCAGTACTGACCTGTAATCTTAGTGTATTGGTATTTGAATGTCCATCTAGGGATGTCTAAAGGGAAAGCTTGAACATTTCTGGAAGGCCTGAGCAAGGAAAGGAGAGTGTCTGGAGAGGGTGTGAGTTTCAAAATGTCCCAAAATGGACATCTGCTAGTCATTTTTTCAATTTTGTGCCTTGGACAAGTAGTAATAATCTCTTTAAACCAGCCTCGTATACCTTTAGATTTATCTTATTTGTATCACTGGAAGTAATTGTTGTAGTTAGAGCTAACTCGCAAAAGCTGTGATCTGTTCTCTTATTTCAATACAGGAGAACGGGAAAAAATAATAACAGTAATAGATTTGACATGTATTGATTCCTATTACTTGCTGTGACTTGAAGGAAGAGTGTTTAATATGGACTTCTCCTTTATTAATTCTAAGGAATCACCAAGGTAATTTCTTTTCTTAGCCTAGCCTTGTTCTGTAACCTAGAGAATTTTTGAACTAAGGCGATGGGACAATCCAATAAATTTCATCATTTTTCTGAATTTAATGTGAGCTTCCTGGAGCGGAACTTCTCAAATCGATAGGTTTTAGTGCTACTTATTTTTGAAGGAAATGGCACCAACCAATAATGACAAGCTAGCAATAAAAGAGGAATAGCCTTTTTGGAGAGATTTCAAAAGAATAAGAGTGTTCTTAGATCTTTTGGTGTGTGATCATTTCAGAGACACTGGAACTACTTAACTAATGTTGAAGAGACCAAAACAGAAACCTGGCTAAATGTTGGCTCTCTATGAAATAGGAGAGATGTAGGATTTTTGCAAGATGATCAAAGATGCTATCCGCAGTTAGATATGTGGTACTTCAAAGTAAAATACAGTATCAGAAGACCTTCAAACTTTAATTTAGGGAGTTCATTAGCTTGTGGCAGTTTGAGTACCAGTACAAAAGACAAAGGTAATCTAAGAACAGTATAAATGAGTTTTAAAAGACTACGAATACAGGTAAAAGGTGTTGTTTTAAAAACAGAAACCAAATTATCCAATCATCAGTTGACTTAACTATGGTTCTGCTTAAAGGAAAGGGCTTTCCAAGAGTAGTAGTTACTGATTTATTTTTTTTTTCCCCAGGTTTGCCATGTGAAATAAAGTGATGAAATCAGTGCAGCATCTAGTATTGGCATCACCTCTTTCAGATGCTGAGAGAGACTGCGTTGTTTCCTGTTATCCATTACAGTATTTATAGTTTAACTGATCCATTGGTGTGAGCTGATTCACAGAAAGCTCAGAACTGAAAACGCCAAAGACGTTTGAAAGATTACCAGGGTAACAATATGGGGCTAGATTATGTGTTTTGGCTGTTCCGTGTAAATCTATGCTAACTCAGTTTTAACAGAATATATCAATTAGAGCAAATTTGGTCTCATAGATGGATGTCTTATCAGGAACTAGAAATTTTAATTTCAGCAAATTGAAGGCTGCCTTGGAAAAGATTAATGATTACTTTTCATTAGCTGCTATGTAATGTCAAAGACTGTATGACTTTTTCTCAACCTTATTATTTAAAAAAAAAAGTAAACCTATCTTTTGTTACTGCTAAGACGTGCCTGATTTTTTTTTCATATAATACTTACATTTATGTACAAGGTAGAAGGGGAGAAAATTATTCTCTACAGCAAGGGAAAATATCTGTGTTTTCAGAAGCCCAGAACAGCAAAGGAGAAGACCCTTTGCAGTGTCTCTCAACAGCAGGAGGTTGTTGCAACAATCATTCCACAAAACTGCATCCCCAGTGCAAACCAGTATTTTTTGCAAAGGTTGTCTCCTTGATTTTTGTACTTCACTACATGGAACCTTCTCAGGTAGATTACTTTCCTATCTCCATGCCTGTAAATAAAGTTTGAAATTCATGGATCTCCGGTGCTATATTTCTGTAGGAATTCTTCGTTTGCTTTCACAGCATCTTATGGAGACCTGGCTAAGAAGCTTTCTTAGCTGATAGTAATCTTAATTTTACAAGGTGTGGAATAAGCAGATTTTGTGTGTGTGTGTGTTGCTTGACCTTTTGGTCGTGATGGCCATGACTACCATGTGGCCATTAGCTACAGAAATCCACTCAGGTGACTGATGTACTGTCACAAGTGAGAATTCTAGCGTATGCCAGCAGTTTTGTACT
Organism: Pluvialis apricaria; assembly: GCA_017639485.1. Lineage (NCBI taxonomy): Eukaryota > Metazoa > Chordata > Aves > Charadriiformes > Charadriidae > Pluvialis > Pluvialis apricaria. The sequence goes on from CM030007.1 coordinate 67,898,488, forward strand.
GAAGATTTAGTTTTCCTGTGTCCACTTTTTCCCTGAGAGAAAGAGGCTTTATAAATTGAGTGTGTCTGTACGCTGGCATTCATCAGGTGTGTGAGGCAATGGTGACTGTTACTTGGCCTGGGGCTGCCAAATGAGGGTGACATCACCTGTAGCAGGGTCCAGGCCAGGCTTTCAGCAGACTCTGGAAAGTCACAGCTTTTTGACACTGTACAGCAACGGCATCTGTTGTGATCCCAGAGGTTCAGAACCAATTTGCCCATTTCCTGTGTTCATTTGTAGTCTGGTCGTAGTGGTGTTTCATTTTGTGTGTCAGGCCAGATTTCCAGTAGTGTGTGCTCTCCGTCAGACAGGATGGAAGCTGGGTGGGTACAGCAGAGGTGGAACTCAATGGTTTTGCCAGACCTTCAAAAATACATTGCTTGGGTGTTTGTTTTTTTTAACATCAGGAAACTGAGTTAACATATGAACCCAATTCCTTCATCCATGCTTTAAAAACATACCTGTCAGTGAAACCTGAATGCTTAGAAAAAGAAAAAAGTATGCAGATGATCCCTTATAAAGTCACCTTTCTTGTTTACTCTGATGGTTTTTTTGTCTTACAGCAGGGGCTTTTCAGCTACCTAAGAGCAAACCACATCAGCAATTGTCTACATGCACCTTTGGTTTTTGGGGAGCGCGTGCTCTCGGGCGCTGCAGTTTCTCTGGGGGCACTCCCTGCGCAGGGCCCGGCAATGACCGGGCGCTCCCTGCCTCCTTCCCCACAGCATGTCTGATTCAGCTGCCTCTCTCTCCCTTCCCCTGGTGCCTTTCCTGCCATTTTGGGTGCCTTGGGTTAAATTTCCAGCCAAGCGTTAGCTTTCTTTTTGTCTTAAAATCGGGGCCTAACAGACAGGACCTTCTGGAAGGCTCTGAGGTGCCCTGGTGGCCAGCCCAGGACAGCCATGGTGAGTGGCTGCTGTCTTCCACATGCCTGCAGCCCTGGAGGCTGATGCCAAGGTGGCCTTACCCTGTGGTACATCCTCCTTTGGTCAGTGCCTTGGCATGTTACTTGTTCTCCAAAGCCCTTTGACCTGTATGGGCTTTCCCCCTTTTTGTTTGGTGTGGGGTTGTGGTTTTTTTGTTTCCTTTTTGGCAGTTGCTATCATCTCAAATTATTTTTTTCTCTTGTAAGTACAAGAGGCAGCATTGGGAGTTTAATGTCTTTACAGACAGCAAAGCTTTTATCAGCTTTAGGATTCTTCCCGGGGACATGCATTTTTTTCTCTGCCCCTTATTAAGTAGGTCTAACCCCTTCAATATATAACCCTCTGCTTGCTGGCTCTTCACTTCTTTCACCAGTCAGTCTTCAGTTTAGTTTGCTTAGCAAATCCCATTGTGAATACATTAGGAAAAAGGATGAAGTGTAGGTATTTCCCTTTCTTTGAACTGGAGAGCTTGCAAAGCTCACCAGCATGGGTGGCCCTCTGTGTCCTTTTGTCTTTGAGGTATATCTGAGGTACGCCAATACTGTGTACCTCACAAGACATCGAGACAAAACTGTATTTGTCATGAGAGTATTCCTAACTATTAAATATTTGGTAAATCAAATGCTGTATTAATCTTTACAATATTTAGAAATGCCTAGACTTTCAGAGTGGAGATGTCAATAAGGAGGTTGATATTAAGGTGAGGGATTAAAAGGGGAAAAAATGCTCAGTTTCATCTTGAAACTAAAATATTTATTAACAGATGGAATTTGGTTTGGTTTTGTTTTTTACCCATAAGGTTTCCAGCTAGCATAACATTTGAGCAAAATGCTTTCCCATCTGTCCAGTTTCATATCTGTGCAGATGTATAAACAAAGCACAAAAAGATCTATAAATAATATTTCACTTACCTCCAGTAAGTATGTAACATTAAAATAGAAACATTAGGAGTAAGCAAATTTCTATACCATTAAGAATGAAACTGGTATGCTATTTGTTCCTTGTTCTGATATCTACATTGTAAGAAATCTGTTTAAATGTTGGAGAGAGTGCAGTAAAAAGCCAAAGATAGCATCTGAAAATTAGAAGGATTACCTTACACTGATTAAATTGAGAGAAAGAAAAACTAATATTTCATGCCATGGAACCACAGGCTGCTGAGTCAGCGTACATTCCATATAATGGCTGACCCATAGCAAGTAGCATCACAGTTATGACACTAGCAAAATTCACATGCCATCTTTGAATCCAGATATGAGTATATCTGTGTTCTGTATCAATGTATTATAATATGAGATTTCAATACCTTGAGAGTTAAAATCAGTCTTCGTAACATCTTTTTAAGATGATAACCTGTGTGTATGCTTACTATTAAAAATTTATTTTGAATTTAAGTTATAAAATTTACTACTTATATGCTTATTGTCTATTCAAAATGTTTCAGGCTTTGATTTAAAATAATTTTGTCCTTGAAAGTACTTCACTCTGCTAAGCTAATAAACTTCAGTTTGTCATGCCAGCTGTTCAAGTTCATATTTTTCTCCTTCTGTTTCTCTACTCTTGATATTTTTTTTTCCTATGTGATGGAGTAACTAATTTTTCTTTAAGAAAAAAACCCAAAACAACCCATAAAATGTGCTTTTGTCACAGAATCTATTATAATGGTATTGCTTTCATTAACTTGAAAGTAAAACTAGTGATGTGAGAGTACGAATTTGGACTTTCTGGATCATTTATCCCGTTTGCTGAAAATCAATTAGCAATGAATTTGGTTTTTTAAATAATTAAAGTTTCCTGAAATAATTTGTTATTCAGCTTTATCTAACCTTCTGCTTCCATCACCAACCCCTACATCAAAGAGTAATTTAGAATACAATTGTCACCTATTAAATCTGCTACTATTGAAGTATGGAGATCCTTAGAATGGTCAGCAGCATATAATTTTAAATGATGACGAGGGGAGGGAAAAATACTTGCTTGAGCATTAACTGGAAAGCATGGGTATGTGTTAGATGATATAAGTTTTCCAGCAGGAGGTGCTTCATGATACCTTGTCCCTTCCATCTCCATTGCCTAGCCTGCTTCGCTTTGTGTTCACACATGAAGTGAAAACTTTTTCTTCTAAAGTTCATCCTATTTCAGCTCCCTGAGCAAATGCAGAAGAGTTTCTAAGGTGATATGTGGGGGTTTTTCTGCCATGCACCCTTTGTGTACTTCCAGTAGATTTGAAGCAAGCAGCTTCATTAGTTGGGCACAAATAACACTGTTGTAGAGAAATAGTATTTTTATTGTTTGTTGATCTTGAGTGAAACACTAGTTATTTCACAAGTACTCAAAATTTAGATGTTTCCAGAAACAGCTAATTTTGATACTTTGCTGCAAATCTGTAAATTTAGTAACTTCTAAGAATAATTACTACTACAGAAATCTAAGCAGCTTTCAAAGAAAAATACTACAGTTTTTACAGGGCCTCTAGGTCAATGTAATTTTTATATATGGTACATAGCAAGCCTTTCTTTTCACAGTATTTCCACGTCTTCCAACTGTAACACTATGGAATAAGTGAAAGCATGCAGTTTATTTTATATTTCTTCCCTTTGCTTGTATCTAGTGCTAAGGCTTCATTTTATAGTCTTTTTATAGAGTATATGGGAGGGAAGATAGAGGTTCTAATACAGATTATTTAACAAGTGAAATCATGTTTGTTCTTTGGCGGTTGGTATTTTAACTCTATTTCAAAGGTACAGTGAGTCAAGAGAGGATGCTGTGTATGTGTATGATGTGTGTGTGCGTGTGTGTGTGCGCGCCTGCAAACAAAATCTGTCCTGGGCTTGTTTCCAGAAAGGGGTTTTTATAGTGTATTATGATTATTTAGAGGTATAGTCCTCTGATAGGACTTTAACACTTTTCATTTGGAAGGATTTGTGTTGAGTGCAAATACATTTTGGCATAGTTTCTATACTTTTCTATTACTCTTTTTGTAATGTAAAAAATTACCCTGCAGGCTTATGTATCCTCACAAAATTATCTGGAGGTCTTGTTTCCAGAAGTTTGCAACTGAAGTCGATTTTCTTCCTTCTGTAATGTTACATCCTTACTGAAAAAAAAACCAAACAAACCAAAACACCACAAAAACCAATGTTCTCGACTATTTCTTGACTATTCATAATACATCTCCTTAAGATTTATAAGCTTTCTTTTTAATTAAAAACAATAGCACATTTAACTCACTTGTGATAGAACTTGCCACATAGTATCCTCATTCCTTGTATGTGCCGGAACTCGCCAAACTGGTGTGAACATGACTTAACCTACCATTAGAAGGAAAGTCCAGTACCATTTCCACCTCACAATGCCCCATTGACTAGAGGCAGGGGCTCAGCCAAAGTAAAACATTCTGGCTGCCACCGGATAGCCTCTTGCATAAGCACATAATCAACTTACATTAAGAAACAAAGTAAGTAATTATCTCTTACAATCAGAATACATACTCCATTTGAAATCAACTTATAATGTATAATTGACCCCTTAGGAGCCAAGTGTACTAGAAAAATTAAGAGGATAACTGGTAGACTCATGATCTTTCTCTGCACTAGACTTACAGCAGCTGTCCAGTTCCAGGGACGTGGTGGTTGGATATGGTAACTGATACTGCTGCTGTGGCAAGGCCTCAGATGCAGTCATACTCTAAAAAGTAAAATAAGTGTGAAAATATCTTCTGCTTTCCTTAGTTTTGGTCATAGCTGCATATTTATAAGACAAAATGGTGAGTTTCGGGTTTGTGTTTTGTTGTTTTTTTTTTTTTTTACTATGCCTCCTAAGAAAATTCAAGTCAATCTGTGCCTGGTACTCCCATCTGTACTTATTGAACGCGGTTGTATTTTATTTTCAAGGAATTGTCCAATAGAATGTCTTCCTAAACCCAAGGAAGAGTAATTGTTTCTAGAAGGCAAAAGTAAGTGACTTTCCCCTCCTGAAATTACCTGTTATTTATGGGTTAAATCATCTTCTGTTTGGGGGGGGGAAGGAAAGTATTAGGAAGTAGACAGAAATAACTCCAGTAAGACATTGTACTACCAACCAGGGCAATGCCCAGGATTAGTTATCTCATTTGTAGTAATACTGCTTGGGCTATCTCCCGAAGTTTTATTTTTGGCACTATAATTTTGGTATCTTGTCCCATCTTCCCTGCCTACAGGACAACTGATCCTGCCTGTAGGATACATGTCCTGAAGCGTGCAGCACATTGCTAAAAACATTTGGAAACATGCAGATTTTATGAAACCTATAATATGCTCTTCTGTAGGAGCCAAACATGTCTCACTTATTATGAATGTGTATTTGTGATATAGCTAAAGATTTTGGATTTGTAGAATCCTGTTATTTTACTGCTTTTTGGGGGGAACAAAAAAAATGAGTCTAGAACAATGATTTCTGACTTGACTTGGGTTTTGCCTTGGCTTTTAATGTTCTTAAAGGCTTAAGGTAAAATGTTACCGGGTAGAATAAATGTCTTGAATACTCAGGCTTGTGTTTGCAAACACAGTTGTTACTGAAGTTGGCCTGGTAGAGGAAAGACTCATGTTAGCTGGTATTAGACATAGCATAAAATTACATCTCCTAGAATCACTGAATTCTTGGCATTTGTTTGGCAGTTTATGCAACCAATTAAACTTATCTGTGGAAGCTGTTTGGTTCAAACCTCTTCTCAGAATATGGACAGCTTTACAATTTGATTGAGCTTTGCTGTCAGATCATATTACTCAGTAAATCTGTAATCATTTAAGAAAATCTGTGAATAAGGAACTGTGAATCAAAGCACAGAATTGTTATGGTCATGTATTTTCCAAATAAGCAATAGTTGGAATATATGTTATGGTGTAATAACAGTATTGGATATTCACTCCAGACGTCATTTATTTTGCAGACACAGAGATGTAAAAAAAAGCATGAAAAGCTAGTTCAAAATTCCTCATTGCTCTTCCTAACCCAATTTTGCAGCAACTGAGGATTTGCAGTTTTGTGGGGTTTTTTTCTTCCCTTGGACTGGTTCCAGAAATTCCTGGTCAAACAGGAAGAGACGGATGGGAAGGCACACTGTTTTCTGGGAATAGATGAGTTTTATTGAGCATAAAAACTAAATCTTTAAAAATAATCTGTCTATTGGACTGTTTCCAAAAAGATAACACTAAAAAGGAAACAATCTATTAAATATATTTTCTTTGCTGTTGTAATAACTCCATTTCTTAAGTACGTGTATACATTTTACATGCAACAAAGTAGCAAAAGGAAAAAATGTTACATATTTTCCCTTTTTTATGATTACTGAGCTGTTTCAGTTTGTAGGTTCTTTAGCCTGTCATACACAGCAGACTAAAATAGATAATCCTGATGATTATAGTTTAAATGTTTTTTTTATAATTGTTCAGTTGAAGTAACACATCTCAGGTATCCTCCTTCTATTTAAAGATTAATTGTTTCTTTTTCTAAAATACTGTCATAGATGCTATCCACAAGCCTGATACTCTTGACTTGGTTCTTGAGAAGTCCATGGGGCCTTGCAGTGTCCTCAAGTACATATGTGCTTTTTCAAGTTTGCTAGATAAAGGTGTTTCCTGTCAGCATGTACTTTGTACTGGGAGTTTATTTATGATAGGAGTTCCCAATATATGGGGTATGTGAGACTGTCAGCCTTCTGTAAGCTACTCTTGGCTACTGTTGGTTTCCTTTGTGGTCTTCTATGGAGAAGAAAATGTATTTGAATTTTTTTTTCTTATTTTTTGTTTGCTTATTGTTGACGAAGGGAAGGGATGGCAGATCAGCCTTCAAAGTCTGAGAAACAGTTCTTTTGGGAGTAGTTCACCAACTTGTTGAAGATGTGAGTTAATACTGTGGGGTATGTTTGATCAGGGGAAAAGGGGGATTTTTTTTTTTTGATTGGTAGACTCCCAAGACAGTGTTATGGCAAAATGACTGTCCCATCACAAGCTGGTTTTAGAGGGTGATGTGTTGTAACTGCTCACCTCCATCCCTCCCCACATCAAAGAAATCGCAGCAGTAAATCAAAGCTTGGAAAGTAGGTGCCTTCTTTTGTGGGTTTTATGTATGCTTTTGCTGCTGAATAGAAATCCACAACATCAAAAGGTTGTTTAACCTTTTCTCTATCACTGAATGGCAGACATGTGGAGGTTGAGATTACACTTATCGTCTCATCCCAGGCAAAGCTACATAACCTCCTTAGCCTTTATTATCAAAATCACTGCAGCTCAGAATATATTAATCTTAATGTACAGTACAGTTCTAGACTTGACCTAAAGATCTTTCTTTAATATCTTTGCTTTCCTGCATGAATGGCACAGAACAGTTTTGATACTTTAAAGTGGGATGTGGACATTTCTTCTTCCACATACAAATAAAAGGAGGTATGTGGAGCATCAAAAGATTTCAAAAGCATATTTGCCATGTTCTATAATTACATTGATGCAAGCCTCATAGCATCATTTAGGACCTTGCTTGCTGAGCTACAGATAAATGCTGGAGTGTGTGATTTACATTTAAAAGTGGGAATTAGCTACAGGTTTTACTAAAATAAAATCATTTGTACCTTCTCTACTTCTGATCAAGAGATGTTCATTGACACTGTACTGAGTATACTGGAACTTGACTTCAGATGTGTTGAGCATACCATGTTGACCTTAAACTTTGAGTTCCCTCGCTATCATTAATGCTTTTATTAGTATTTTACAAATATGGAATGTCTACTCGGGACAGCCAGTCATTGTGGATGAACTTCTATACCTTACAAGTCACTGAATGTATGTTGGAAAAAAGTGTTTTATTTAAATGTTCCTCACCTTTATTATATCAGAAGTTCCCTCTGAGTTACTAATGATACTTTTGTTTAAACTTCCCCCAGTCTTCACTGAAACTGTTTAAGATGGTAAAAGCCAAAAGTTCATCCTTGATTTCCCGTGTCCTGTCTTGTTCAGTGATTGGTTAGGTATTGGAGTTTCTCTGAGTTTAGTTACAGTATTTCCTTTTTACAATTTTGACTAAGAACTGGCTATTTTGATTTCTGAAGTTTGCTGTTTAATTACTTGTGCAATATATGTCCAGGACTCTAGATTATTTTTTTTAATAGCAACTGGCACTAGCTTCCAACTGGCTAGTCAGCTTAGTTTCTTTTATTTTGTATTGTGATTAATTTTTTGAAATGTTGCTTAGTTTTTTCTGAGACTATATAGGACAAATAACTGTAATGGAAAATAATAATTTTGTATGAATGTCTAACTTTTAAAATACAACGACTAGTAGCAAATACTGTTAGAGTTTACTTTTTATAAATATTTGACTGGTTACTGTAGAAGTGTTTGTTCTTGAAATAAATCTTTTGATGTTTGTAAAAGTAAGAAGTTGTGAAATATTTATTGTATTTCATATTGTCCAGTTGCAAATCCTTAGGGTTGTTCTTTGCGAGTAAAAGTAAATATTAAAAAGCTCACTACATCAAAGGAATTGTCAAGTAATACTTAATCTTCGTGGAATTCAGGTTCCTCAAGTGCAGTGAAAACAAAAGGGATTCTAAAATCTTGTGGTTATTTGTGTCATAAAGCTTTTTATGCATCATGAGTAGGCTTACTCATGCTTCTGACATGAACACCCAAAGGTGATGAATGTCCTTCATGCCATTTTATAAGTTTAAAACTCTTGTTGTTCATCAGTATAGATTTTAGTTGAAGTCAGATGTGTGATTCTGACACCTGCTACTTTTGGAAAATTTAAAAGATCCTCATTATTATGAACTGGGATTGAATGTGTTATTTCATAAGCAACCACCTGTATGATAGGTAAAATTGTACAATGCAATTTGTGAGCTCTTACTTGAAACTGTACATGACCTCTTCCCTCAAATACTTCAACATACGGCATGGCTTTGCAGTGCTGGAAGAAGTAATAGATTAATATTTTATATTCCTTTAGTGTGCTGGGGCTGTACTGTAATACTATTGTATAATTATATAAGGGGTTTAAGTTTGAAAGAACTTTTTAAAATAGCTCCAAATAAATGTTTCATTAACCTTTATAACAACCTGTAGTTAGGGTACTTTGTCTTATCAAAGTGTGTGTGACTGTGTGTTGGTGTGCACAAAACTGAATTTGCATAACATGGGATTTGGTGCTGGTGACAAAAGTAAGGAGATAAAGGAAAATGATACGTAGCTTCTAATGATAAAGAATAAGTCAGTTATTCTGAACAGCCAAATTATTTTTGAACTATAAATACAAGATTTCTTCAAGGTGAAGTATACATATGCTGGGATTATGATGTGACTTTTTAAATAGCTCTCAAAACCAACTACATATAAAAGAAAGTGAGGTATGTAATTTGCTGGTTACACTGCAGGGAACATGGCAAAATATTACTCACAGTAGAAATTTGGCTATTAATATTGTCTATTTTATTGTCAGTAATTGATATCGACTGATGCCAGGGCTTCCAGGCTGTTGATAAATTTACCAGTAATGCAGGGAAAGCTTGTCATTTTTACCTTACCTGTTTACTTCTATGGGTAGTTATGTCTGGTGTTACTCAGGGGGAATAATTTAGTGTTACTCAAGGGGAATAATTTAGGGACTGGAGTAAGTGAGCAAGATCTTAATTTGAAAATTTCTCAAAACATGACACTTTCTAATTTTACGGAGGATATAAGTCTTTCCTTATTATTACAGAAGGCTAACAGCTAGTAACTGTTGTACCGCTTTCTGCGGCAGCCATGTGATAGTTTTTCTCTCTCTCATTTTTCTTGGGGTACTCGCTTCTGAGAAGGTTGCAGTCTGACCTCAAGTATGTATGGTAGCATAGCTACAGACATACACTGGGAAGCTTATTTTTTAAATTAGTCTTTGTATGGCAAAAAAACCCCAAAAGGTGTTAAATAGTAAGTCACTGTTCATCAAGAAACTACAGCTCAGTATCAGCTAAGTATAAATAGATAAATATGTAAAGATATATAGAGATATACATGAGTTTACAATAAATATTTTGGTGAATCTCCAGTACAAATACATAAGGACTAAAGCCCTAGATTATTATGGATGGAACAGTTCATGTAACAACACTTGGATGTTCTTTGGCCACTGACTCAGTGGCCAGCAAGACCAGCATTTTACGAATTGTTAGACTTGTTAGAATATGGTGATACCACAGAGTAGCCCCACCTTCTGTTTGCCAGAATCAGTTTCACTAGCTATGTATCCACTTAAGAATGAAAATGCTTTTAAACTCTAACAAGAACTGACCATTAGGATAGTGAGTAGTTACTGCTTGCAGTGAACTTGTATTACAGATTTAAACCTGATGACGGGGGATAACAAGGAAGGAGGAAGATGTTTTCTTGGTGGGAAAATGGCATTATATTTCTCTAGTGAAAGTAAGAATAGAGGGGTCTCCTGCTCAGCTGTGTGTCAGTGTGTGGAGTGAAAGTTAACTGTTTTTTTTGTCCATAGCTCACCTGAACAATTTAGAAACTGGCTAACGTAGATGAAACCTTTTGACAGCCCTTGTACTAAGTGTAAACAAGCATAATTGTCTTTGTTCTGGAATCCAGGCCAAAAATTTGACTCTTCCCATTGCTTTTTTCATTTATGTGTAGTTAATAGCATGATTTTGGCCTGAGGGTCTGGAAAGACTGCCATCATGTTGCGGGTAAGGTAGGTATAGTGAAAATACAGTTTTTAGTGCTTGCTTAAAGAAGAGCAGCACTTCTGAGACTGAACAGAAGACAGGCAAATAAATTGAATATTAGGTTCACTGTTTGCTAAAATCCTTGTAGAAGGTGTTCTGTCTCTGGACAGTTCTGATCATGTCCACGTGAAGGCTGATGGTAGAGTAAATTTACTGCTCTAAATGTAAAGGGTATTTTTAGAATATGTCCCCTTTTGAATAACGTGAAGCTCCTCTAAGAACACCACTTAGGAATGACTCCTCATTGCATCTGATCCTGTCAGTCTTGCCAATGAATATTGTCTCCCTGTGCATTAACTTGTACGTTTGAAAGGGTTGACAGCAGATATTTTTGCTTGATTTTTTTTAAATTGTTTAGTATCTTCATATAAAAGAAAACAAATAGTATGGTGTATCTGTGTTTTTATTACTTCCGAATGAATGAAAACAATCTGCTGCTTGCCTTCCTTCATCCTCCTGTTCTTTTAGAATGTGTAAAAATATTTTTTTAAAACTTCAATTAATTTTCTGAACTGAAGATTTTGATCTTTTTAGAATGTTTTTTGATTAATTACTGGGAATAGAAGTATTTCCTGGCAACTAAGTGAGTAAAAGAAACTCCCCTGCATTCTGAAGTATCTGTACATCTCTTTATCTGAGTTTGGCACTGGATGCAACTCTTAGTGGTGTTTAGCTGCATTGCAAGAAATAAAATTGCTCTTGTTGTTTTGCAGCTTTTGTTAGCACCTAAGGAAGCTGTAAATTTTCTCTGCAATCCTTAATTTCAGCTATTGGTCTGGAGCTACTTAGATATAAACTTGATTTATAATTAATTTAAGTGCTAAGGCTGTCAAATGTCATGTGTCTTACGTGACACTTTCCCTTCTAGCTTCTCTTATCACTTCTATTTGCAGTATAGTTTGTTTCTCATTTGCCTTTCTAATTGCAAGTGAGACACTCTTGAAAGGATTTCCATGTACCAGTTCCTAACTGGGGCTGGGAAGACGTGCAAGAAGGCACACTGTCTCTCTATCCCACTGGCAGCAGGGAGGAAAATATGTCAGAACCAGTACAGTGGGAGCAAGGAAAAAAAAGGAAGCACAAGCATTTCTCCAGCTGTCCAGTAATTCCCATATTTCACAGATCTTCCTTTTTACTATCATCCCAGTGATTCTTTGAAATTGGTTGAAGATGCATGTGTGAAAGGAAGAGGAGACTTTTCATCTGTATCACTTATTGCTATTTTACATGCAAATAAACAGGGAGGCTAAAAAAGATATTTTCTTTTTAAGAGAAAGCAGAAACATCACAAATAGCTGTACCTAATGGGTCAGTGTGTCAGCAATATTTGGAGTTTAACCATTTATGGAAAATCTTAATCTTGCTTGAGTAACATAGGTTTGTTTTTATGTATTGGAAACAAAGAATTACTGTAACTTTTTAGGAGGAACACAGATCACTGGTTTTGTCATCCATGAAGTCAGATGATTCAACCACTTGAGTATAGAGTATGTGGAATTCAGTTAAAAGTGGTGCTCTAAACTGGAAATCAGTAAGGAGAACTGGACTGTCTACAAAGTGCTATATTAGAATGTCCCTGTGCAAACTGGTGTGATGTCATTAGAATATAGCTGTATTAGGATAGCTTCAGAAACCTTTTATTCTAAGTACAGTGCTCAAGGAGGCATGAACTGGAAGGCTGAGATAAATTTATATTAAGTACATGTTTAGAAATATTTGTTATTTTACAGAGTATTTGCTGTTGTGTCAGAATGTTTGTTCAAATTGCTTTGGATTACAGAACTTTACATGATTTCATCATCATGTTTCTGCATTTCCTCTTTCCAACTTCAAGCAATTTCACAAAACTTTATGCAGCTTATTGCTATGAAGCCACTTCCCTTTCTGCCTGCATGCACAAGACCCCTGCAGGAGATGGAAAAGAAGGATCAGAAAACCAGGATCCATCAAATGGTACAAGTGTGGCTTGGTCAGGAAATTTACTTGTGGACCTAGCACTGTTTTCTGTAGTTAAGATACACCCGTCTTTGCTTCTAATCACATCCCTTGCCTGAGATTCATAAATAAAATAACCTATTTGAAGTCAAGGAATGTTTATTATCTTCTCTTTCTTCTACCTCTGCATATGCTTATGTCCAACAGTGTGTGATTTATTAGGCAATTGTATTGGGAGAGTTTTATTTTCAAATGTTATTTCTGATGAAAATCACCATGCAAGAATTTAAAATGCATTTGCGAAAAAGAAATGGCAGTAGTAAATATTCTGTAGCAACAGCATAAGGGAACAGATCCCGTGACAGTGACATCTCCCATAGGGAATGAGTTAATTAGTCATAGGAGTTTCTGGGAGATAGTTGTTCTGTATTTTTGTGGTTGCCTCTGAAGTACTGCATTTTGATATTCCATTAAATTAGTGGTTAAATGGCATATATCCACATGGCTTATAGATGCATGAAATATTTTATTTCCTGTTTATGGTACCTAATATGAGGTAGTCCTTTTTCAGATTATAAAACCTGATAGGAAATTTATCTGGTAATTACATGTTTGAATTATTTTATCTAAAAACAGTCTTAACAGCTTTAAAGTTATACTTTCCATTCTGAGCTTGCTTCATTCATATGGAGGGCTGATATAAGGCTGTGAACAAAACATAAATCTTAAGTGGTCTAATAGGTCTTAGTTTTTATGTATTTGAAACAAAGAATTACTGTAAGTCTTTTTAGTAAGTTTGCCTAACATTTAAAATTTTAGTATGATCCTTTAAGTGGACAAGAATTTCACCCTGTATCTCCATAGAGAAATACATGTAAATTCATGAGATTTTTGCAGGGGGCTATTTCAATTCTTACTCTATTTTACTGGCTAGCAATCACAGGAAATTTAGATATTTTTTTTTTAAATTTCTTTAGAGAGGTTCTGCTTTTTATGGTTTATAGATGAGATCTACCTTTAAAAGGACAGTGGATTTGATTGGATTTGGAAAGGTTAGGTAAAAATATGCACACTGCGCCAGTGTTTGCATAGGGAGAAGGCTGCAGGCATTTACCTGCAGAATGGTGCTGAGTAAGTGTAGAGGAACAGGTACTCAGTACATTTGACAAGTGAAGACAAAGATGAGATTATATGATCTCATGGTTTGGTAAATAGTGTATGATAAATAAAGAAGACAGTTTGCTTAAGATATTAGAAAGGAAATTTAGTTCCTTTTTTTTCCCACTTCAGTGAATTACAGCTTCCTGAGATACTGAAGTTGTTTCTCTCCAAGTGAAAAATTGGAAACCGAAGGCATTTTTTAGTGCAGAGCTGTTGTAACATATCTGATTAGATACGAGCAAAATATTCTACGTGCGAAAGTTTTTTCACACTGTACACCATTAGTTCTTCAAGCAAATTTTGAGTGATAATAGCTTGTCAGTCTCTGTTGTCCTAAAACTCCAAAGCGATTGAGCAGCTGTGTGTTTGGTGTGCAATTTTAACAACAGTGCTAATTGGCTTATTGAGATCAAATAGTAGTGTTTTATTGAAACACCAGGCTGTTGCCAAAGCATGCCTCTATGAGTGTAAAGTATTTCTATGTGAAAGAACTTGAGTTACAGCCTGGATGAACAAGGCTATAGCTGATGCTGAGAACTCCTTGCTGTCAAATCTGTGGTTAGAGTGTACTGTCCATTTATGACTCTCTCTGAGAAAGCATTTATCAAAAAAGTAGGAGAGAATATTGTTCAACAAAGTGTACTTACAGTCTGGCCAGAGCAGGTTTTAGCTGAGTTTTCAGCTGTACTTAACAAGTATCAACTTATTTTAGTAGGGTTTGTGTTTACATTATTTGGAGAGAGAATATAATTTTGAACCAAAGATTGTTGCTACTTATGCCCAAGTTACTAGTTCAAGGGGAGAGTCATGAAATGTCATTCAATGTTTCCATTGATTTCCAAACCATAAATCAAATCTCTTCAATAAAAATACTTGGAATCTTTTAAGGTCAGCTACTTTTCTAGGAGCTACTGCTAGGATCTTCCTATCACCTTCCTGTCACCTGTTGAATACTAACCCCCTTGTCTTTTCAGATAATATATTTTTATGTAAATTTAGACAAAAAGTAGCAGAGTACAAGCTAGTTTAAGTTTGATTATTTCTTTTAAATCAGAAAAATAAGCTGCACGAATATTTGAAGGCATACATGCATTAAGGTATAATCCTGTTAACTAGCTATAGTGTTACGTAAAGATGACTTAGTCTTTTGCTGGTCTTCACTTTCTGTATTGCTGACCCTGCTTGAAAGACTAAAAGCTAAGTAATGCTTCTTCATTGATGTGCCAATGAAAGTAGGTCTCAGTACATTGAGCTTTATACTATAAATAGAAGCAGATAATGCTAAGGTTTATTTATGGTTTCTTGGACATATCCTTAATGGGCTTAAGTAATAGAACTTAAAAAAAAAAAAAGTTATAGTTCATTATTCTGGCAGCAGCATCAGATTGCTTTTTTTCAGTTGTCCTGATGTCATTCTGTAACTGATCTCTCACATGCAATACCTGAACATTAAAAGATTTGTTGGATCAATGTGTTTGGCTTTGTAGGTTAGCATTACCAAACAGTTGTGTGTGTTGATTTGTCTGTGGCATGCGTCCTGACTTCTAGTGCTGTTTTCCTAAAAGCATCTTTTTCTGCTTCATGCAAGTGAGTTTCCTTGTGGTCATACTGAATAATGCATGCTACTTTTTGCATTGCACTTCTACCTCACTGAAAAACGTAGCCTTACTCTTCCCTGCTGAATTTTTATACTGGGACTGTGAATGTTTCGGGGTTTTGAAGTTGTTGAATTAGGTTAGTAAAGTGCATTTATTTTAGAATCTCTATTAACATATTGAAAACAAAACAATGTTTTATGCTAGCAGATAGCTAAAAATAATTAGATAACATTTTGTATTTTTGTGGTGAATTTATCGATTCATGATAAAACCAGATCCAGTTAAGCTAATCGAAGAGTTTGTCTTGATTTTATATCTATGCTTAAAGTACATTTTATAGAGCCTTTCATTAGGGATAGAAATTCCAGGTTGTGACATTAAGTTGGTTTACTTAGTGTTAACACAATACTCCAGGGTCAATACACCTTTAAAGCAGGAGAATGCTGTTTAGAGCTGTCTTGTACTTCCTAGCTTGATAAGTAATTTCAGAGGACTGTTCTGAGTTATGATAAAGATCAGTTTATACTGTGAAATTAAAAAATAAGCTTTTTTGTACTAATAATATCCTTGTCAATCTGTCTTAGATTGGTTCATAATAAATACAAGAAGTAAATTGTCAGGCTGGGCCTGTGTAGAGGGAGGGAGAAGCTGAGGGATTTTTTCTTGATGTTTAAAGATTCATGTGTTGAATTCCCATTAGCCCTTTACACAATCGTCTCTGAACTCAGGCACTTAACTGTATCGGGAGTTTTGTGTTGCTTTTATTTCTGGAATGTCCTTCCTAACAAAAAATTAATAAACATTGTGCAATTTAATCTGCTACTTAGGAATACCTCACATTCTCTTGGTTTCTAGGAGTATTACTTTGCACGAGTCTCAATAAATCATTTGTGTGCATTGTACATTCAAGTGCACTGACAAGTAAAAAATGTTGTGTTCCAATAAAATGATGAAAGATACCACATTTTTTTCTTGGCATAGAAGGAAGTTGGAATATGGAAAAATTGTCATTGCTTTATTTCCTTCCAAAATATTTTGGCTTGCTGAAAGAATCGTACCTGGTCTTCAGAAGTGGGCTGAATGCTGGTTTGCTTTTTGAATTGTGGCAAGTCAAATCAGTGATATGGGAAGAGTTGTCTGGCTGGAAAATCAGTGTAATTTTTAAACTAACCCATATCCTAATTTCAGATCCACACTGGAGGGATCTGATGTGTGAGAAATGTATGTGCACTCCCACTGAGTGAAGGATAGTTACAGAGTTTAGGATAAGCTGTGACTAGGCGATTGGTGTGTCTTATGAATGGCTGTCACTTTTTTACTTCCTTTGTAAGTAGCTTGTCTTCGTCTGATTAAGTGACTCTTTCAAATTATTGGATTTTAAATAACATTAAAATTGCTAAGAAAAATGTTTGGTTTTATTTTTAGTTTTATGCCTAGTTTTGTAATTTTGGCCTTCGGTAGCTTCTGAACGTACATCCATTCTTCTGTAATGTGCAAGAATTAGTCACGATTTAGGGTCCTTTTTAACTAGTTCTAGTATGAAGGTTTGGGACAGCAGAAATTGCTGTTCTTTAAGCCTCTTACTTTGGTTTACATTTTACTTCATGACTACTCAGCTGTTCTGTGGTTAATAGTCTGAGTCCAATAGGTTTTCTTTCCATGTTTTTGATGTTCTCACCCACCCGCAAGAAAGTCATGCACATCACATAGGTAATTGTTTTATAAGCTTTACTGCTCCAAATTTTCAGAGTATTGCAAGATTTTGTACGTGTGTTTCAACAATAATATATGTTGAAAGTTTGTTCTTCATGTATGTGTTGTGCATAAGGCAGTAGAATAATCATATAGAAATGAATCAATGAAGGAAATGTCAGGGTGACTATTTTAAGTTTGAGAACTAAATTTTATTTTAGATTGTACAAATAAAGTAAATGGGCCCATAACTATTGACAGCAAGACTAGCTAGAAAAGATGCCATGTCTATATGATTAAACTCTCTCTTATTGTCAAGGACTGCACAGCTACATCTAGCTGCTTTGGGGAGTGATGCTTTGGTTGTGTTAAATACCAGGAGCAGTTTGGTATTTGCTTGGTGTTAGATTGCTAAGTAGTATTGTGACAGTTCACCCTTAGACAATCAAGTACCAGTACCCAGGAGCACTTTCAGGACGTTTGATATACTAAAGAGGTGTAGCTGTTGAAGATGCAGAAAAGAAGCTTCCCTCTAGTATGCTTGAAGGAAGTATATGTAAATGCATCATTACAACATAAAACAAAGTTTTTGAGTTTAAATTGATTGCATATTTAAATATTTAAACATTTAAACTCCTCCAGACTTGACCTAATGATTGTTAGAAGAGCTGATGCCTGGGATTCTCTGTGTAGGACAAAGTATTAGGAATGTATTCTGTACTTGAGAAATATTTTTCATATGGTAGATGGGAATTGGTAAGACTGTTGACTAAGGGATGAGCATTTTGTAATCCAAGTCCCTAAAAAACCCACCAACTTATAAATAACAAAAAAAATTGATGGTTTGGTTTAATGTAAATACTTTTCTATAGTCATTTGTACTTTTTTTTTACAGTGAATTGAAAACATAGAAGTGCTAATTTCGGACAAGCTGTAGGTGTGGTGGAGTTTCATGATGTGAATATATGAACATTTTACTTTGGCTCACCTACTTTTTTCCTACTTGCAGACACAGTTTTCCTTAAAGAGCAAGAAGGGATCTGAGTTGTCAAGCTGAGGTCTTTTCCTGGCAATGTTAAGAGTCCCTAAGTTTGTTTGTGTCTGAGGAAATCATTATTGCTAGTATTTCAGAGAACACAAAGTTTCACTTTGCTGTAAATAAAGTACCAAGTTATGGCTGGCTAGTCTTAAAAATGAGAGGTACTTATCATATATAAACATTTTAATTACCACTGATTTTTGTCAGTGGTAAAATGAGTAGGAACCACACAAGCACTTAGTAAATATCTAATTTGACTGAGAAAAGCTTAAGCTAGTCTTCTTTTATCAGTTACAAAAGTAATAAGTCACAACAATAAATTTCACGGATTCCCTTTTATTGTTTTAATGGAAAGTGCAGTGCGATGAAGGCAGAGTTTTGACAATTGACTTAGTTTTATGTGTTTTACGATCTTGAGATTATAGAGACATGTGAGGGGTCACACACTGATGCCTATGTACATGTTGGTGATGAGACACATGATTAGTTAATTCAGTGTGTGGCTAATCTTACTGCAGAAATACTAAGTAAATTGACATGATGTCTGTTTTTCCCCCGTAGTGTGCTGGAGAAGAGAATTGGGTGGACAGTCGGACTATTTATGTTGGGCATCGTGAACCACCTCCAGGCACTGAAGCGTACATTCCACAGAGATTTCCAGATAACAGAATAGTCTCATCAAAGGTAGTAGTATTATCTTTCATTCATTTACATAAATCGAAGTAAGTTATCATTTGTGTGTTGATTTTCTTCCTATACTTCCTACATATTTCTCCTTTACCATGACTGGCAAAGGTAAAATGAAGGTATCTTAATTTCTTCCAAAAAATCTAATTGCCAAATTACCTCCAACATGAACAGGAATAGAATGACTTCTCCAATGTTTACTATAGTACCTAGTAAAGCCTTACAGTGATATTGTGCTTTTCCACAAAGGAGTAAAAGAGCAATTTTCATTTGGGGCAGCCCTGGATTAAAGAAAATCTTCCCAAGGGAAGACTGCATCCTTTGTAATCTAAAACAATACCTCAAAGTACTATAAATAGTATGATCAATATAGAATCATAGAATGGTTTAGGTTGGAAGGAACCTTAAAGATCATCTAGTTCCAACCTCCCGGACATGAGAAAGGACACCTCCCACTAGACCAGGTTGCTCAAAGCCCCATCCAGCCTGGCCTTGAACACTTCCAGGGATAGGGCCTCCACAACTTCCCCGGGGCAACCTGTTCCAGTGTCTCACCACCTTCATAGTGAAAAATATCTTCCTAATATCTATTCTAAATCTCCCCTCTTCCAGTTTGAAGCCATTACCCCTTGTCCTATTACTACACGCCTTTGTAAAAAGCCCCTCTCCAGCTTTCCTAAAGGCTCCCCTGAGAATACTGGAAAGCTGCTATAAGGTTTCCCCAGGAGCTTTCTCTTCTCCAGGCTGAACAACCCCAACTCTCTCAGCCTGTCCTCATAGGAGAGGTGCTCCAGCCCTCTGATCATCTTCATGGCCCTCCTCTGGACCCGCTCTAACTGGTCCGTGTCTTTCCTATGTTGGGGGCTCCAGAGCTGGACACAATATTCCAGGTGTGGTCTCACAAAAGCAGGGTAGAGGGGCAGAATCACCTCCCTTGACCTGCTGGCCACACTTCTTTTGATGCAGCCCAGGATGTGGTTGGCCTTCTGAGCTGCAAGTGCACATTGCCTGCTCACATAGCGTATACATGAGCTTATATATTACCTCTAGGACTAGAGGTAATGGGCACAAACTTGAGCACAGGAAGTTCCATCTTAACATGAGGAGGAACTTCTTTACTCTGAGGGTGGCGGATCACTGGAACAGGCTGCCCAGAGAGGTGGTGGAGTCTCCCACACTGGAGACATTCAAAACCTGCCTGGATGCCGTCCTGTGCAACTGCTGTAGGTGTCCCTGCTGTGGCAGGGGGGTTGGACTTAGATGATCTCCAGAGGTCCCTTCCAACCCTGACGATACTGTGATACGTGCTCAACAAATGAAGCATCTCCACGGTAACAGTGCCATCACCCTCAAAAGCTCATATTGACAAGACCCCATAGAAATAATATTCTTTGTTACACACGTACAAGTGAATAATTTTTAAACTCTTTGTATTGTGATATATTTGTGCCCTTTAGAAACCTTCCAGTTGTCACTCACTTTTAATTGGTAAATCTTTCTGTAAGCTTCGGGAGTTTTCCATGAGCAGTTGGGTTGTTGGTACTCTCCAACTGTTTAGACTGACTGGCTTGCCAAAGGTTTGTACTGCAATGGCATGGAAAACTAATTTTTGCAGCTTATGTATGGCTAACACTACAAGAACTTTTAAGTTTTTAATGTGCTTAGATTTTAATCTTCATGAGCACACACCTTCAACCAATTATGAAATAATGAATTCAGAAGAATAGGTCCTCTACTGGGAAAACTTTTTGAACCACGGCTCAGATCCACAGACTCATTTTGAGAACCTTAGTAGCATTGTGATCTCAAACTGTGTACGTCCCTTTATGGATCTGAACACTTGCCATCCATTAATATAATGGCAAAGCTGTAATAAAACCCACACTTTTCTCAAGCTGTATTTCACTTATGTGAAATTTTGTGTTTTACTACCTTCCTTTGCTACCATTTTTACTACCTTCTTTCTGTACTTTGTTCAAAGACAGTATAATAACAAACAGCATAGTATCTAGGCATCTTTAGATAGAATATTTGAAAGGTAATGCAGTAAATAGCCCAGATGGATTACAGTCACAGTAGTACAGTGGGAAATTCTTTGCTCTACACATTAGTTTGTATTGCCTTTTGGATTATTGATGAGTAAATACATTTTATGCAAATGTTCGTACTCCTGTGACACTTTTTTTCATCTTGTACATCTCATCTGGGACATAAGTAAATAAAACTATTGAAGTTACTGCTGATACTTTTTGAAATAAAAACATCCTACTGAATTCTGCAAGGTGTTCTTTTGTGGTGTCTCGTTTTGTGATGATGAAATTAGTGGAAGTTTCAAGTTACTGTGCTTTGCTGAGTGAGATTTTTAAGTATGACTTAAATCTGGATTGGGTTGAGGATCCCTGCCAGCAATTAGTAAATATGTATAATTTCAACTAGTTCAGGAAAGAGACTTCACAATGTTCTTACTTGGGTGTAAAGCATGTTTGGTTAAATGTTAAACTCAGTTGTGAACTGTAACATTTAATCTGTAAAGAGTTTTTTTCATAAACCAAAGGTTATTAGTAGAATTTTTTTATATATGCAGTGTTTCTCAAATTTTATGTTTATTGATTAAACGTCTCACACTTAAAAAATAAAATATAAGTTGTCTTTGTGAAAGTAAATACAGCGGTAATATTTCATGAGGGAACAGAGTTCACATAAATGCTTTATAAAACTGAACAGTTCCTTAGACTGCTGAAAGCTCAGTTTTAATGAGTTTTCTTTATATGAGAACTCTTATATAACTTGTACTGTCCCTTTCAAGTAAACTTTACTACTCACATGCTCCATCCCAAGCAGCCTGGGTAAAGCACCATGGTGAATTGACTTGCATTCATTCTGGTTCTGTAAGCTAGTTAGCTCTTAACCTTTCACTCTGTCCTTGTCACTTGCTGCCTTATGAACGCTGTGGAGGGGCACCTACCACAGTTTAGGAAACACAGATGTAAGCTTCCTGAAAAATGATCAAATGTGCAACATTGAGATGGGAAATCCATAATTGTTAGAATAAAACAAAGATACGTGCACGCAAGCACACTGTAATGTTACCTCAACCATGAAGGATATTTCCTTCATCTTTCATCAGTAAGACAGACAGTAACTTTCAGCTATGCTTTTATAGCTCTTTAATGCTTATATAAGAAAGTATGTGATTGCTCTTCAAGGATGAGGAACTCTGATCTTCCAAGTACAGATTTGACCAATTTAAGACAAACTGAGTTTCTAAAAAGGGTAGTTTAAAACCACGAGGAAACTTCATCAATTAGACTATCTGGATTCTGCTGTGCTAATAAATGTCGTGTCATAAAAGCCCTAAAAAAAGACATCAGCTCGAAATAACTAGGCAAGTCTAAGGTTCATATTATTTCCTTCCAAAGGTAAACTTTGCTGTGCTTCACCAGAGGTTTCCTGGTGTCAGCAAGATAATAATTTGATTCGAGTACAGAGGGATATTTCTTGTATATTGCAGTGTCACTGTGGAATGTGCCTAATGCTCTGTCTGCTTAATGACATGTCCCTGGTCCTGAAAAATGATATCTAGACAGACCTTGGCCAGACAAAAACGCTCTTTTGATTTGATGTGTTAATTCAATTATGATTTTAACAAGGCATTACAAAAATGTTGTGTTAAAATAATAAGATGCAAAAATTTGTCTTTTGGATTGTGCATGCAGTTTGCTTATGTTCTAGAGGTAGTGACCTTTATAAGGTGGATCCTTATGTTGATTTAACTTTTAGCTACTTCAGCTGCCTGGGGTGTTAGCCTTTAAAGTAGCTGTTGTGTGCCCTTGATTGAATTTATTGCATGACAGTGATGCAACATGGCAAAATATCAACTGGTAGAAAATCCTAACTTTTCAAATGAAAAGAAAGAAAAAGTAATTGAATTGGCAGGGAGGTTGCTTGCTTTTTTCTTTAAAAAGTGTTTACATTTTTCAACTACTTACTTTCCTTTTGATATAGCAATTCTACTAATCAGTAAGTTGAACTATGCAGCAGTAGCAGTTAACAGCATTTCCTGGGAAACAACTTTTTTCCTTCTTCTGAAATAGGATTACAAAAGGTTGTGTTTCAGTGTGGGTTTTTTTTTTAAAGACTGATAAATCACAAAATATTTTTTTTATATGAAACTTCATATCAAAAATATATGAAGGTCCAAGCTTCATATCTTTGTGCTGGTAGTATCCCAGTTGATATGCTAAATAGAGTATTTGTACATGTGTAGTAATATGTAGTAATGTGCCTGACCAGCTAAGAATTGCCAAAGGTCCATCTGGCACAGTATGTTGTCACCAGCAGTAGATCCCTTAGGAAGAATGCAAGAAAAAGTAAGCATAGAGCGATACTTCCCCCAAATACTCTCTTAGTGTTTGCTGATCTGTGACTTAGCCATTTCTGAGCCAAAACTGATGATTTTTTATTTACTAAGTCTTCAATTGATTTCTCCTCTGTGAATTTCTTCAATACTTTTTGAGCCCATGTAAATTTTCAGAATGCATAGTTAAGGCACAGTTAAATTGTAGAAATGGTTTGCCGAAAGAAACTATGAACCTTCATTTTGAAACTCCTTGCTAATCTCAGTTCATGTTCCAAGAGCTTAAATCTGAGAACAACTGTTATCCCCTGTTTATCTTCTTGAGTCTGTTAGTGGTATTCTTTTCCAGGCTCAATAACGTTGGTCTTATGTGGAAGCTAGTTCATACCTTTGCTCAGATTTGGTCTGTACCTCTTCCTAAGACAGCTATAGAGATTTAAGATGGAGAAATGCACAGAGCATTCAATGTATAAGCAAACTATGGATTTATATGGTGGCATAATGATGTTTTTAGTTCTTTATTCGTTTGTTAATAATTTCTAACATCCAAATTCCTTTTCCTGATGTTGATCCAGTATCTTTATAGAACTGCTATGCTTCAAGGATCTTGTTCATTTGTAGACGAAGTAGGGATTTGCATCTCCTGTTCTAGCTAAATCAATGAACTGAAAACTATTTGGATGTGTACACTTGTCTCTTGAACAGAGGAGAAAGTCGCGTAGAAAATAAAATCTTTTTTCAGGCAACAGTGTGGAGTTCTCTAAGAACATGTTTAATTACAGCTGCTTACTGCTTTTGACAGACAACCTAAAGAATGAACCACAAGAAAGAACTAAAAATTTCAGAGATGCCAGGATACGAATAGCCTGTTGAATGAGAGATCAGGCACTTCCTGGTGTGTCAGAGCCAGCTGACAAACTTAAAAACCCCATGAACATTCTGCAGGAGGACTGATTGTTTTTTCCGTACCACACAGAGAAAGCTGGGTTAGAGGCACTTGGAAAGGCTTTTATTCTTCTTGTCAGTCTGTGGGTTATCAGGGCATAGAATTTTGCCTTGATGATCCTGTCTAGCTGCAGACTTTTCCTGTCATAGGTTCATAAAGAGAAATTTTTACAGCTACAAAAAAACACTTGTGTCTGGGTCATTCACATAACTGGAAGCATTGGGGCCTAAGCTCCCAGAAGATGATACTGAAGAGTAGCAGGATATGACTCTTAATAAAATGCAAGATTGAATCTACAGTGAATGCAGAACTGTTACTTGGAGAACTTGCCCTAAAGTAAAAAGATGTTACTCAAATTGATTTATAATATGAAATTCTGAAATGCTGACTTGTACTGTGGCTTTATTTCCTGTTCTTCCTATAAAGAAGCAATAAGGTAAACTTAGATGGGAAAACAGTACTATTACTAACTCCTGCTTTGAAATGCTGTCCAACTATATTCATGGACCAGAAGTGCTCCCAGTTATGTTTCACAAATAATACTATCTCCTGTTATCCGTGTGTTTCCTTGGGACTTCTCATCAAATACTGATCCAAACATTGATTTGTATGAGAATGGCCTGAAACAATAACACTGCATGTTGAGAATCCTATAAATTGCAAGGAAGAGACTAGCTACCTTCAGTGCTAATCTGATTAATTGTGAGTCATCTCAATCGCAGTGACTAATAGTTAAATAAAGTTAAGTAATTCTGACATGTTTCAGTGGATGTTGTTGAAATGTTCCTTTCTTCCAGCAGAAGTTCATGCCCTTGTGCTATACCTCATCCCTGTAGCACTCACTCTTAGTGTCATTATAAAAAACACGAAGACTGAGGGGGTTCTGATTTCTCATTTCATTGGCACCTTTAGAAGAAATGTTAATACTGAAGCTTAGGGGAATATTAAAATGCTTTCACCAAAATGAGCCACTTGGAACTCGCATCTCTCCAAGGTGATACTTCATAGCTGGAAGGATTTGTCTGGCCTCACTAGGACCATGACATAGAAGTTTCAAGATGAGGGGTTTAAACACAGCCCTAAGCGATGACATTTCAAAGTCAAAAAAGCATCCAGAGCCTACAGTGGGAACCTGCATGGTCATGTGTTTGTGAAGCTAATAAACGTTTATGTGTAGCATGCCATGTGGGTGCAGAGAGGATGGGTAGACACAAATGCATATGGGGGCAGGTACCAATGCAGGGAATGTTATGTGTGCCTTTTAGTGTATACAAACTAATCTGCTCTAAAAGCAGTGGTAACACGGAGCTCCCAGCTTGTGCCCAGGTAATCTACTGACTCACAGCCATACTGGCTGAAGCAGAAGGTCAGATGCAAGGCTGCAAGTGTTGAACAGTCAAGTTTGCCCAGCCATGTCAAAGGAGCAGGAGCTGTTAGTAATGAAGAAAAGTGAATGGGCGCGATCAGCAGTCAAACTCAAATGCTTCTGAATCAATTGGACTCTCTCTGGTGCCAGCTCAGGGACAGCAATACCTCTGATGGGATGGGAGTGCATGAGCGTGCAGTTCTCCTTCCAGGCATGATAATACAATTTCCTTCTGTGGACAACTGCCAATGCCTAGAGAGAGCAAGGAAGAGCTGTTAGCTCTTGATGGTCCTACTCAGGGTGGGATTTCCAGGGCGAAGGCTCTCTGCAGCCTCCCTTGTGTCTCCAGGAGAAGCCATCTACCCTTCTCCTGACTCAGCACAGGATTATAAGCAATATTCTATTGCCTGCTGGTACCTTTAAGCCTTTAAGTGTTTCATATCAGTATGGAGTCTGCATACAGTGAGAGAGAAGTGGAAGAAAGGAAGGAAAATGAGCAGGTCCAAGCTCAACACTAGGGAGGACAAGTGTGATTCTCCTCACTTTACATATGAGAAAGTGAAGCTTACTCCCTCTTGCACACACTTTCATCTGTTTTCCTGATGCTGTCTGCGACTTCTGTCCATAGTCAGTCATCCTTGCTGTAATTTTTTTTCCTTAAATTATAGTTAGATAATCTTCCAGATGCTGGGGGATGTCTTTGTCAGAGGAGTTCCTGGACATACAGCCACTATTTGTTAAGATTGAGAGTTGCTGAACAAGGACTACTAAAGATAGGTGGCTTTATTTGTAGTATGAATCCTGTTTTACCTGCAACTGTTTTTAAGGAACCCTATGACAAAATATGTATGCTTGTTCATTCAAATATGTAGGCATCATTTGAACAAATTTCCCCAAATCAGTTTCATTTTTGTACTCTCTGAGTGTACAGGTGGCTCTTAGTCACCTGCAAAAGCCCTACATGTAACAGAGTTTACAGTGATCCCTGTCATGTGAACCACCCTACATCATGTGGTGCAGAGAAACAGGGGTCTCTCCCTCACTGGAGCGATAGATATTGTGCAGGTGGTGTGCATGTTAATACTTACATCAAAATATAGATAATTCTTGTTAACTTATTATAACTTACAGTTAATATAGCTAGTTGTGTATTTCTACTTTCATTCCAAATTGTCCTAAACATTGCAAGGTGCTTTTCAAAATTTCATGGATATTACTATTCCAATTTTACTGAGTCATATGTAAGCACAGAAGTCTGAAGTTTTTTGCCTGAAAAAGTTAGAGTTGAGACTGATTTAATACATCAAAGAACATAGATCAGTTCTGCTACAAACTTCCTATGTGGTTATAAGCAAATCACTTGAGATAGACCAGTCATACTCTTGACTCAGTTCTTAGGATTTTGGCTAATTATTTTTTTTCACACCCTTTACTACAGTTTTCTCTATCAGTTCTCTATTAGAGTTAGACAAATTGCGTTTAAAAATATTGTAACATTTTAATAAATAGAACTAATTTTAAAGAAATTGTTAAACTTTTGATCAGACCTTTTTTAGCTATTCTGTTAAAGGGGGATAACTATATATATGTAATATATGTAATACTTAGGTTTTAATAGCATAATAATATGTAATGTATTATTATGTATAAAATATTATGTACATATATATGCACACACGTACAGTCCAGTTAAGCTGGCAGCTTTAAGAATGTATTGTCTCTTGGTAATTGATAGGTACTATAAAAATCTGTATATTAAAAATACTAAAATCACTATGGACATGTTCAAGTTTTGTGTATATGTCTTGATCTGTTAAAAGAAAAACATGGAAAAACTTAAAGTGACTACAAGATTATTGTTCAGCTTTTATCTGTTCTTCCCTGAGTTTATTATCCTTAAGATGGATTCTGTTTTGCACAAGGGATGAAAATCAGCATAGCAAGACGTCTACAAACTGGAACTGAAGCAACATAGTGAGTATTTTTGTCAGAATAGCGTTTTGAGCATTTACAAGAAACAGTAGAAAAGGTTGAGGGAAAGGAGTGAAATCAGAGCAGGTTAGAAGCAAGGTGACTATTTAAAACAAATAAGCTGTAAAAACCTGACATGTTGACAGAACTCAGTAATGTAATATGGAGTGTTTTTTTTCTTACGGTTCCAGCTTTTGATGTCAAGTGACTAGTTAAGAAACTCTCCTTGTACTTAAGAAAATATCTGCCACTTAGGACGGAAAGAGAAGCCTGAAACGTGAGCATTCTGGCATACAGATATCAAATGAAAAAGTAAAAATAAAATGTTTTAAAAAAATAAACCATTGTTAAGACGACCCTATTTGATATTTTTGAATTCATGGAACTGGCTCTAACAAGGAGGTGTTGGAGCTGGAAAGCAACATGGCATTAGCAAAGATGCAAGAATTGGTGAGATGGAGCAGGGGCATGAGTGGGAATAGCGTGGAGGTGCTCATAAGTAGTCTAAGCACGTGATTACAGAAATTTATCAGCACTGCAGGTGCTATTAGGATTATAAATAGGAAGAAAATCTACTTGAATTATGCTGGTTTAACTCAAGACAGACTGATTTTACAGTTCCTTGCACAGTGCTTTAGATGCATCTGTTTGCACAATGTGTTCATCTCTGGATGAGTATGTAACTACTACTTGTTGTCTGATGTGTTATCTCCTGTATGCAAAAGGCATGTGTATGTGCTCTGCCCTCTAAGTTTCTTGCAGCAATTGGAAAAGATCAGTTAAGGCTTCCCCAACTTAAAAGCTTCAAGTGCGTAACTATTTGGATAACTTTATTTCCTTCAAGTGAGTTACAGTGAAAAAAGATAGTTAAATATACATAAACTGTTTTTCAGAGTTTACAAACAGCATGACTAGAAATTATCTGAACAAGAGACATGGTATTAACTCTCTATCTGGGCACAGTAATCTGATGTATTTAATATATTTTCTTCTCTTTGAAGATTTTTATTTTGTTCCTACTTAACTAGAATAGAGAAACTGCCTTGAATGCAGTCATGAGATAAATCTTGTTCTGAGTGGCAGCCGCTCTGTTATTTCTTCTGGGAGTGATTATGGTGGTTAAACATTAATCATCGATTTGTAGATATTGCTCTGAGCTACTGATGGATAGGGGAAGATCTGTCTAGACATCTGTCTAACAGGAAAGCCTTCTATAGGTGTATCAGTGACAAAAGGAAGACTAGGGAAAATGTGGGCCCACTCAGGAAGGAAGCGGGAGACCTGGTCACCTGGGACATGGAGAAGGCTGAGGTACTCAACGATCTTTTTGCCTCAGTCTTCACTGGTAAGGGCTCTAACCACACTGCCCAAGTCGCAGAAGGCAAAGGCATGGACTGGAAGAATGAGGTACTGCCCACTGTAGGAGAGGACCAGCTGAGCAACCTGAAGGTGCGCAAGTCCATGAGACCTGATAAGATTCATCCGTGGGTCCTGAGGGAACTGGTGGAAGAAGTTACCAAGCCACTATCCATCATATTTGAGAAGTCGTGGCAGTCTGGTGAAGTTCCTGCTGACTGGAAAAGGGGAAACATAACCCCCATTTTTAAAAAGGGTGAAAAAGAAGACACCGGGAACTGCAGGCCTGTCAGTCTCGCCTCTGTGCCCGGCAAGATTATGTATGGAGGAGATTCTCCAGGAAACTCTGCTAAGGCACATGGAAAATAAGGAGGTGATTGGTGACAGCCAACATGGCTTCACTAAGGGCAAACAAATTTGGTGGCCTTCTATGATGACATTGCAGCGTTGGTGGATAAGGGGAGAGCAACAGATGTCATCTGCCTGGATTTGTGGAAAGTATTTGACGCTGTTCCGCATGACATTCTGAACTCTAAATTGGAGACACATGGATCTGATGGATGGACCACTCAGTGGATAAGGATATTGGCTGGACGGTTGCACTCAAAGAATTGCAGTCAATGGCTCCACGTCAATGTGGTGAGCAGTGACAAGTGGTGTTTCTCAGGGATTGGTACTAGGACTGCTACTATTTAGCATCTTTGTTGGTAACATGGATGTTCAGATGGAGTGCACCCTCGGCAAGTTTGCTGATGACAGCAAGCTGTGTTGAGTGGCCGACATGCTGGAGGGAAGGGATGCCATCCAGAGGGACCTGGACAGGCTTGAGAGGTGGGCCTGTGCAAACCTCATGAAGTTCGAGTGCAAGGTTCTGCACGTGGATCAGGGCAATCCCATGCACAAATACAGGTTGGGCGGAGAATGGATTGAGAGCAGCTCTGGGGAGAAGGACTTGGGAGTGTTGGTTGATGAGAAGCTCAACGTGAGCTGGCAATGTGAGCTCGTAGCCCAGAAGGCCAACCTCATCCTGGGCTGCATCAAAAGAATCGTGGCCAGCAGGTGGAGGGATGTGATTCTGGAGCTCTGGAGCCCCCAACGTGGGAAAGACGTGGACCTGTTGGAGCGGGTCCAGAGGAGGGCCACAAAGATGATCAGAGGGCTGGAGCACCTCTCCTGTGAAGACAGGCTGAGAGAGTTGGGGTTGTTCAGCCTGGAGAAGAGAAGGCTTCTGGGAAGACCTTATAGCAGCTTTCCGGTATTCTCAAGGGGGCCTTTAGGAAAGCTGGAGAGGGGCTTTTTACAAAGGTGTGTAGTAATAGGACAAGGGGTAATGGCTTCAAACTGGAAGAGGGGAGATTTAGAATAGATATTAGGAAGATATTTTTCACTATGAAGGTGGTGAGACACTGGAACAGGTTGCCCAGGGAAGCTGTGGATGCCCCATCCCTGGAAGCGTTCAAGGCCAGGTTGGATGGGGCTTTGAGCAACCTGGTCTAGTGGGAGGTGTCCTTTCTCATGTCCGGGAGGTTGGGACTAGATGATCTTTAAGGTCCCTTCCAACCTAAACTGTTCTATGATTCTGTGATCTTAGTGGTCTTTCTTTTGTGCCTAAACTCCTTCAAAAATTGTTTCTTCTTTGGAGAATGGTCAGAGTAATGATGTACTTTTTATGTCTGAAGCCCAGTGTAATAAAGTGCTAAAAATCTGTCAGGTTGTTTGCAAATAAAATTTTAAGAAGTTCTTTGTGTTAAAGAGGCATCCATATTAAGTAACACTTCTCAGACCATAGAAGTGATCTGCTCTCAGGTTATTCATATTTATTCAGGTAAGACAAGTGGCTGACCAAAGGTGGAGCTGTGGGAAAGGCCACTGCTTGACAGGGAAAGCAGTGAACTGAGGTTGGAATATGAGGAGGATTGGATACCTCGGGTAAAGATGAACATTCAGCCTTTACATAGATTGTTGTTTTAACTAATTTACTTGACTTCCTCAATCAGATGTTTAAAACACCTAGGTACTCTGACAACAATATGCTGTCACCACACATTTAATCAAGTAAACCTCTAGGACATTTAAACGGGAAGTTACTGCGTAAGAGATTACGTTTTATTTTATGAATGGTGATTTGGGGAGCTTGTATAAATCATCAGACTTTAATGGTCAAAAACCCCCTTTAACATGGAAAAAACACTTGTTCTGTAAAAAGACCTAAACAGCAAAATGTAAATACAAGTTTTTCTCTGAAACCTCTATTCATTTTTCCTTCTCAGCAGGCAGAGATTAATAAAAATAAATGCATAAGATTAGAAAACAGAGATAATTTGCCTGATAAACAGTTAATGATGAAAATATAAAATCATTATCATAGAATAGAATCTATATGGTCGTATATCACCACCAGCAGCCTTGAATGATAAGGACTGTTGTGCAAGGAAAAATAATCCAGTCTAACCAGTTCTCTTTCAAAATTCCAAGCTAAGTAGCTGGGTAGCAGGCAGTGCGAGCAGCATTCCAGTCTGATGAAAAGTACTCTTGATTGCAAGACGAGCACTTTCCAGCTGTTGCATGTGTGCCTGCCTGACTTTTGGGTTGCTCACAGGTGATTTAATATTGAGGTAACTATTAAGCAGGATAAGTCTTTACTTAGGGCATATTTAAAATACATACTGATTTTGGCACGCGATGGTAAAAGAACATTTTATTGCTGTGTCTTACACATGTTCAGGGTTTAATCCCCAACAAGGAAAAAGATTACTGTACGTAATAGGGGTTTCACATACAACTAAGGCATGCTTCTCAAGGATCTTTTTTTATCTGCAGTTGTAATAGAGGTATTTTCCTTCTAGATCTCTGGCTGTCTTTGCTTTCAGGGCCAAATTTGGAAGACGTCTAACTCATGTCATAATTTGCATATCAGCAAGTATCAGTGCAATCTGCCAAGAAGAGACAAGGCGCATTTGTAGAAGAGCAAATTAGGAGAACCTTCTTAGCCCATCTTCTTTGAAATGAAAGTTACATTGGAGTTGTCATTTTATTATGTGTCAAATGATAATGTGGATAATAAGATAGTACAGTGTTAGTTTTTTCAAGCTATTTTTTGCACCTTTTCACACAGTTTTAGCTGACATTTTTATATGCGTTCCAATAAGCAATCCTTGCAATTTTTTGGGGAGCTGCAGAGTGAGCTGTGTGAAAAGAGTATGACTGAAACTGCTGCAGGGCGAGGGAAGGGGCTAGATGACATAAGGTCCTTTCTCTCTCACCTTTATATGATTTTTTTCCTTTGAAGTTTTTGCATTTTCTGCTTGCACTTTTATATACTGTTTTTTATGTAATTTTATTAATCTTTAGATAATTTGTAAGATCAGTAGAAAAATATGCAGCCATTTACTCTTATTCACTGCTACAATTTATTTTGAGGAGTACGTTTGTGTCCAAGCCAAGGAACAGAAGAGGGACTGACAACTTGTATTTGGTCAACTTGCTATGACTGCATAGAGTGCCACCTACTTCCTCAAGTCATGCATACAAAATAAAAGTGAATTAAAAGTGCTGTCTGAAGTGACTAAGATGTTTTGAAAGTCCATTGATTGCTTTAAATAAACTGTTCTGTAACTAAATCTCTGAATGAACAACTGGTATTGTTGCTAGTCAGAAACTATTTCAGTCCCTCGTACCAAGATTGTCACAGTTCAGAAAATTGATATGATTCCAAGAATATGATTGCCAATTTAAGATTCCGTTTCAGTAAATTATTAAACAAAAATAGTGCTGCTTCTTGTAGAATTTAGTCTTGAATTGTGAATTATTGATTTGTTTGATTTTTAGAACATAGAATGCATATAATACTTCTCTTGTAAACACTGATAATCTGTGCATTTGTTTTCAGTATACGTTTTGGAACTTTGTACCGAAAAATTTGTTTGAGCAATTCAGAAGAATAGCTAACTTCTATTTTCTCATCATTTTCCTTGTTCAGGTAAGCTATCCCCATTTTTCAGTACGTTTCTGGACTCTTCCTAAAAAAACAAAGGAGTTGAAAAAGGTTTAAAAATGCACTAGTTTTGATGACTGATGACGTAAATGGTTGAGCTTGGACAGCCTTTTACACTGATGATGTGACAAAAGAAGCTTTATTTCATTTACATGTTGTAAATGTGAATCTAACCTAAAGAGAAATTGACACCCTCACTGGTTTGATGGCAAGGCAATAGATAACTTTGAAAAGGAGGAGTGTCATTTTTACTTTTATTTTGTAATAAACAAACACCCAGATCAGTAAAATCATTGTTATAAATTATGTTGACGATAAATTTTTTGTTAGTTTTGCTAAATATTGTATTTTCTATAAGAGAATGATGCCTTGGCAGAAATTTTCCAGTTGCACTGCCATCAAAGCCTGTAGAGAAACCGAATTATAGATGCTTACACAATGCTTGCTTAGGGCAGTAAATAAATATTTGTTTTTTTAATTACTGCCTTAGATAACTAGTTAGCTGCTTTTTAGGTGTTTTCATTCTGAACCTTTCACAATCACTTAAATGTGTTGAACAGTAAAAATCTTACTAAGTTAAGTGAAAAGCTGAATTAGGTCGCACACCGGATTGTGAGGAAAGAAAAGCTATGCAAATTCCCATGACAATTTAGATTTTCTTACTGTTTGAAGTCCCTCCCTAGATTCTACCTCTTTTTTTTTTTTTTTTTAATTGTAAAAGCCACAGCTCAATGTTTCAGGATTTACTCCTTGCATGCATAAGAGCAGCTGTATTGTATAATATGTAAAAACAGCACCATGCTAATTTCTAATGCTGCTCAGTAATTTTGCCTCCAAAGCTCCAGCTTTTCAGTCTGCTACTTACTTAAAGTATTAAAGTACTGTTCTTTTTGATTAAAGTTCCTTGGTGCTTTGCAACATATTGGCGAAATGATTACTTGAAACATCTTGCTTGAAAAATTGACTGCTTACATTTGCAAAAATATAACCAGAAAATATTTGTTCTTTTTGTTGCAGTTAATTATTGATACACCTACTAGTCCAGTTACAAGTGGACTTCCACTTTTATTTGTCATCACTGTAACAGCTATCAAACAGGTGAGTAATTTAGTGAACAAAAGTAAAGCTAAAGAGAGTATTATTATTTGTTTTGCATTTCAATTTTCCCTGCCTTTTTGTGTTAGACTGTCGTGGGGCAATGCCTAAAGAATGATTGTGATGAATTTTGACAGAGCAATTTTATTTTTGTTTCTGTAGTTTAGGTAGAATTGGTTGCTATGCGATGATGTCTCACCAATTCAACACAAACTTCTAAATTATTCTTTGATTTTGATGTCCTTGTGTTCCAAGGAATCGTTTATATTCTTGTGTTAACTCAGCCCACTTAGACTTTTGTTTATTTGTTTCTAAATAGTTGTCCACATTCTATTACGTTTTTCTGTAATGACTGAAAATTAGTTTAGTAAGAACTGCAAAAACTTACAAGATAAATCTGCTCTTACCTTTGAGGTTTCCTTAGCCTTTACAGCGTGAACAGATGATAAAAATTATTTTGGTTCAAGTCTTCAGTATATGTTAATTATAGTTTACAGTTCATAATGATAGCTGCGGTGTTTTCTACAGGTTAGCATTGAACAGACATTATTGTATTCTCTCGATTTTAGTGTGAAAATTAATCCATAAAATGGAGGTATTTTTTAGAAATTAGCTCTTGCCACATCATCAAGTAAAAAAGATCCTAATAGTTATTCTGTCCAAGTAGAATTGGATAACAAAGGTATGGAATTGTACAGGTTTGTCATTTCACTTTTAAGTTAGTACTACCAAAAGGAAAAGATTAAGGTAGTTTTTCATCTGCCACCCTAATGCTGTGGTGCTAGAGTTGACACGAGCACTTACATGTAGATGGGGTCTTACTGAAATTAGTGGAATCTCAGATTAATATAGAATGTTTTAATTCATATGGGGGTGTTACAACCAGATCTGTGTGTTATCAGAGTTTCTGATATTACAAATTTGGTCTGGATCAGGAACGAGCTCATGATTGCCTTTCTGTTGATTTAGCCAGAGCTGAATTTGACTGTGAGTTTCGGGCCAGCTGCAGGAGGACAGAGGATATCTGATCTTTGATAAATCTTGCTAATGCAAAGTTAATTCATCAAAAATTTTACTAAATTTAAACTAGTAAGTGAGTTTATAAGCAGTACTTTGCATTCTGTGCTGGCAACACTCCTCTGCATTTACTGTACCATCTCACCATAGCCACAAAATAGTTTCTAAAAATCTGGGCTCCTAAAGTAATAGTCACAAATAATGGTCTTTTCAGTGGTTCTGTTATGTGTTTGGCTTTCTGCCTTCAGTCCAATTTAATAATAATTGCTCCTACAGGACAGCTATCAGTGCAAGAACTCAGTGATACAGTGAGTTCCCTTTCATGGTTCAGTCTTCCTTGTGTCTCTGGGTCTAGAGACCAGCCATTTCTTTCCTTCACTTCAGTGAAGGGAATGGGAATGTAAAAGCAAAATCTGTGCAAGCAGCTTGACTTTCAGCATCTTTTGCTGGGCTGCTCAAAGGAGTTAGCACTTTTCATGGGCATAAGAAAAATCTCTTGCGTCATGCTTCAAAAAAATGCTGGTTTTTGGGGAAAAAAAAATCCATTAAGTAGATGAACATCAGGACAGTTTCTAGGTCAGAGCGCTCCTCATTTTATCTCAAAACTAATAGAGAGGGGTCTGTATTTCTTACATACCTATGATGGACTATGATGATTACAAAAATGAGGATGTGGTATGTTGATCCTGGCCAGCAGCCAAACACCCACCCAGCCTCTCGCTCGCTGTCATGCCCTGTGGAAAACAGAGGCAAGGTGAAAAGACTTGTGTATCATGTTAGTGACTCTGATAGGGAAAGCAACAGCTATGCACACAAGCTGAGCAAAATAAGGAATTCATTCACTACTTCCCGTCATCAGGCAGATGTCCAGCCACTTCCTGGAAAGCAGGGCCTCAGCACATGTAATGCTTGCTAAGGAGGACAAATGCCATCACCACAAATTACCCTCTTCTGCCTGCTTTCCGTGAGGTTTTCTTGCTGAGCACAATGTCACATGGTGTGGAATATCCCCTTGGTCAGTTTGGGTCTGCCGTCCAGGTAGTGTCGCCTCCCAGCCTCTTGCCCAGTCCCAGCCTGCTGGCCTTCTTTTGGTGTGAGGGAAGGTTGGAGAGAAAGCCTTGGTGCTGTGCAAACACTGTTCAGCAGTAGCTGAAACACTGGGGTGTAACCAACACTGTTTTAGCCCCAGGTGCAAAGCACAGCAGCATATGGGCTGCTGAGAAGAAAGTTAACTCCATCCCAGCCAGGCCCAGAACAGAGAGTAATTTTGATTGTCCCTTAATAGGATAACTGGTTACCTTTACAGTCTTTATGCTACATGCACGCTTTTCTTTCATTATTTTTCAAAGAAACTGTGGAGAGCAGTGTTTCCATTTCTTTACAGTGCTAACTGTACCCAACGGAGTATAATCTATAGTAGAATTCAGCTCTTGCTGGTGGGTGAAAGTTGCAATACGTGCAATAGCTACTATTTTAGGTGTGGCTTTCTCGGTCTTAAGATTTTAAATGTTACATTTTAGAGTCTTACTGTAGTTTGGTAGTGGCCTACCAAAGTCTGGATTATGACATGCTGTGCCTAGTGCTGCAGTTCTATCTAGCTTTTTGAGTCTCCTGACAACTGGTGTAGACTTTGGGACCTGCTTGAGGAGCTGTACCAGCCCCTGGAAGTATATTACACTAAAGTTATAAAGACACTGTGAGTTCCCAGATTGTCTCTGAGAGCATCGAAGATAGTGATACTTTTGTTCTACATTGAATTTCCAAATGTACTCAAGAGAGTTAGATGTAAAAATGCTATGGAATGTAAGTGGTATTTTCCATTTCTTAACCACTAGTGTCTTTGCCAGTCCCAATCTTTATCCCACAGCAAGACCTTTTGAATGGAAAGATGCAGATTCCCTGTCCTTTACTTTGTTTGTATAAAACACAGATTCATAGGATAATTGAGCAATCAAAATAGGTTACTCTGCAAAGTCTCTTGAAACAAAATTTGTCAGGACTGTATATAGGGTTAAAAGGTTTTACATAATTGTATGACAATCAGGAAATATGACCATCTTCAGTCATGTCATCACATTGTCATCTTTCAGTATGGAGTCCCAGTCTTCCAAAATATATTTCCTACACTTTTCTCAGCAACCACTTCTATAGCTTTACACTTACTCAAGAGTCAATAGAGCATGAGCAAGAGATGGTCACTTAAACACCAGAAGTTGTTCTACACATTGTAAATATTTCTATTCATCAAAATGTCTTCGTTAAAATATATAATTTTGTCGACTAATTATAACCTTGAACGCTCTTTTTCATATATGTCCAACATGACTGTATTACTGATGTGTATCCCAATTTCGTTTGCTCTAACGAGAATATTTTCTTTTTTCCCCTTATCTTGATCAAGGATTTTTTTTTAAATTTTTGTTGCAAGCTAGAGCTGTTCTGTGTCTCTATGCCAAATGTGCATCAGTGCGTCATTCCATTTCACTGTTTTCTAGGGTTATGAAGATTGGCTTCGACATAAAGCTGACAATGCAATGAACCAATGCCCTGTTCATTTCATTCAACATGGTAAACTGGTTAGAAAGCAAAGCCGAAAATTAAGAGTAAGTAACTATGACTTAACAGATTTTAGGAGTCAGGCTTTACTTCACACTTCTTGTAAAAAAATTGTACAGAAATGTAGTGTGATGATGTTACAGAATTTATTACATTTAATGGAGATAAGACTTACAATATACTAATTTTTAATTTAGTGCCTCTGAATAAAGGTTTTGATTAGGCTTACAATATACTAATTTTTAATTCAGTGCCTCTGAGTCAAGTATTTTAGATGCTAGATATGTTTCAGCTTTACCTTTGCTTTTTTAACTCCTCTTATAACTGTTCCTTTCATTTTTCATTTTTTATCTTGGAATTTCACTTATGATTTGTCTTTTGTCTTTTCTCCATTTTTGGTCCTCTGTGGTTATGCACATTAATAATTTATTTAAGCCTGATTATGATAGTTAGTGCTACCAATTTGTCCTGTGTGTACAACATATACATGCATACATACACAACACATTCACAGTATCACAGTATCATCAGGGTTCGAAGGGACCTCTAGAGATCATCTAAGTCCAACCCCCCTGCCACAGCAGGGACACCTACAGCAGGTTGCACAGGACTGTGTCCAGGCGGGTTTTGAATGTCTCCAGTGTGGGAGACTCCACAACCTCTCTGGGCAGCCTGTGCCAGTGCTCTGCCACCCTCAGAGAAAAGAAGTTCCTCCTCATATTAAGATGGAACTTCCTGTGCTCAAGTTTGTGCCTGTTATCTCTAGTCCTATCACTGGGCACAACTGAAAAAAACTATTCTCATCTACCTGGCACCCTCCCTTTAAGTATTTATAAGTACTGATAAGATCCTCCCTCAGTCTTCTTTTTTCTAAACTAAAAAGCCCCAAGTCCCTGAGCCTTTCCTCATAAGAAAGATGCTCCAGTCCCCTCATCATCTTGGTAGCCCTTTGCTGGACCCTCTCCAGCAGTTCCCTGTCCTTCTTGAACCGGGGAGCCCAGAACTGGACACAGTACTCCAGATGCGGCCTCACCAGGGCAGAGTAGAGGGGGAGGATGACCTCCCTCGACCTGCTGGACACACTCTTCTTGATACACCCCAGGATGCCATTGGCCTTCTTGGCCACCAGGGCACATTCCTGGCTCATGGTCATCCTGTTGTCCACCAGGACTCCCAGGTCCCTTTCCACACAGCTGCTCTCCAGGAGGTCAGCCCCCAACCTGTACTGATGCATGGGGGTTATTCCTCCCCAGATGCAGTACCCTACACTTGCCTTTGTTGAACCTCATCAGGTTTTTTTCTGCCCAACTCTCCAAATACTCCAAATACTTTCTTCATTTCTTCATTACCGATCAAATGACAGCCTCTTCATTGGCCTTGTGAATGCTGCGACATTCCCTTCTTGGTATTTTGAAGGTTATTTTCAGAAATGAGTTTCTGCTTCTTTTTCTTTTTTTTATTTTTGAGCAGATTAACTTTTCATCGTTATTCTCTTTAGAACTTAGCCAATTTGATAGATATTTGTTTGGAATTTCCTTATTTCTGATATCTTCGTTATGGGTATCTTTTTGTGTTCTGCCTTGTCTGCACATAAATGGCTCTAAGTGTTCGCAGTCTTTTTGCTGCGACCTTCCCTGCCTTTGAGTATGATAGCTTCTGCCTAGGGCTTCCTGGTAATAAAAAAAATTAAGGTATCGCATGCTGAGTATTCCACATGTGCAATTAAACAGTTAAACATTCCAAATAAAAACAATAAAGTACCACGTACCTGAATTTTGTATTTCATTAATTAATCTGTTGTCCATATTTTCTCAATTTCTCCCCTATTCTTTGCCTTTCAGAAATTGTATTTTGAGCAACTAAATAGTAGGAGAGACAGGCATAGGAAATATTTGCATGGAAAGGGATATCTGTGTGTATGGATAAATGGGTAAAATTCTCTGACCTGTATTATGCAAGAAAACAGAGTAGCTCCTATAAAGGTAGGCCCTTCTGCACCTAAAGCCTGTGGACATTGATTAAAGAAAGCAAAAAGATAATTGCTAAAAGGTGAGGTTTCTTTTTCACAGAATCACACAATGGTTGAGATTGGCAGGCATCTCTGGAGGTGTTCTGGTCCAACTGCCTTCTCAAGCAGGATGACCTAGAACTGGTCGCCCAGGACCATGTCCAGACAGGTTTTGACTATCTCCAAGGAGGGAGACTCCACAGCCTCCCTGGGCAACCCGTGCCAGTGCTCAGTCACCCTCACAGTGAAAATGAGTTAGACCCTCCCATGGTTCAGGTTGTGCCGATTGCCTCTGGTCTTCTCACTGGGCACCACTGAAAAGAGTCTGGCTCAACCACTTTGTACCTTTAGCTGACACAGTGGCAAATGTTGTCAGAACACCTTTTAAATTTTATTAAGAAGATGCTCTTTGCTAGTACTCTTAATTGTTTTGGGTATTTTTTCTTATTCCTGCCCTTTTTGTTTTTTGTTTTGCAAATTGTTTAGATTATTAACTTCTGTTTTAATAGGCTGTTGTATTATAGATAACTTCCGGCTTGCAGGGTGACTTATATGCCATGGCTCACAGAGGAAATCTTGCTAGATTAAGTAATAAGTAATAAGGATCATTCAACGCTATGAGCTGTGAAAATCAAAAGAGGACTCTTTCAGCTTTATGAGTTGGACCTAAAAACTCACTTTCTGATGTGTAAATGCTTTCAGTGGCAACTTAAAAGACTCCAGACATTGGGCATTTTTTCTCATGTTTGTTCTTGTACTGACACTTTACTGTCAGGAGGGGTTTGTTGGTTAAACCGGCCTCCTGACTTTCTCTCTGGCTAGATTCAATGTTGTGAAGAATTCTGATTTTTCCTTTCATGGCATCTGTAGAGGTGATTAAGTTTGCAGTAATATTGCTGTGGTTTAGGTAGCTGATAATTAAATTAATATTGTTTTCAAGGGTAAAGAGAGCTAGTAAAATCAAAATAGTTACATGGTGTTCTTGCAGTTTGTTCTAGGAATAGGTGGATTCTCTGTCATCTAACAGTTTATTCAAGATAATTCCCTAACAGTGTTCTGTCTGGTTTTGGTAAAGTTCTCACTTTGATGGCTTTATTATAATTTATCACATTACCATCTTTCATAATTAATGATTCTGTGGCAAAAAGGCAGGTTCTCTTAAAGACACATCTTGGAAGAACAAGGCAACTTGAGCAGTAGCCTGGTCTGTCAGGGTCCGCTGCTCTCGGGATGCAGGTTCTGTATTGTTCAGGCTGGCTCCAGCCAAGACGTTCAGTGCCTCCGGTTCCAGATCTACCCATTCTCTGTCTCACTACCTGTCTTCACTTCCCGGGGTCTGCAGAATGATACACGAGAAGTCATTTAATCAAAAGGGAATACGTGAGGAAATTAATCCCTTCCTAAATTTGAACAGCCCAAAACTTTTTATTATTGGTTAAAAGTGCAGTTTTTTTCCCCTAGAAATGGAGTAGCCAATTGTCATTATGCTGTTTTAATACATCTCTAATTTTTGTTCAGAGACTCAAAATCAGTAAACCATACAGCTCTACTGCTGCACTAGAAGTCATGATTTTCAAAAAGACACCATCGTTTACCTAAAAGATGGAAAATAATCTTGTTGAAGTTTCTGTTAATTTTCATGCCCGATTGTTGCGGGTGTGCTTAGCAGCTTGCATTCTCCTATGCCATATGTACAATTTTTCATTGCAGTTGGTTTAAAAAAAAGCCTTTTTCATGTCTACAGGAAGTTAAATCTCATTTATTGTCATCATCCTAGTTCTTCAATATGTGGTAGTAAATCTTATCTAAGCTGTCACAATTATATTTTTAGATGTTACTACTGCAGATTGTTATCAGACTATTTTGCTTAATTAGAATTAACTGGCTCCTGCCAACTGCTGAGGATATCGGAATTCAGCTTTATAAGTGTATCACAAGAACAATGATTAAGCTGAATCTTATGATAATGAATTATGATATAAAAGTATATCAAA
The DNA here is from genome assembly GCA_017639485.1 of Pluvialis apricaria. Lineage (NCBI taxonomy): Eukaryota > Metazoa > Chordata > Aves > Charadriiformes > Charadriidae > Pluvialis > Pluvialis apricaria. The sequence goes on from CM030007.1 coordinate 67,939,970, forward strand.
CAGATGTTGAACTGCATGAAAAATTGCAAAAAACTACGTATTTTGATGGGATTTTTATTGAAACACTGATATTCTTAAAACGTGGGGTTTTTTTGACATTTGTTCATATTTTTAATATTCCTTTGTAAAAGATGACCTCCAAAAATGTATCAAAGGCTGTTTTTCACAAATGAATGGTTTACAGTAATATGTTTAAATTATACGTGGTTGGCTGTTATGTGACACTATTTAACACACTGGAAGATATTATCTATGTTTGCATGAATAAAAATTAATTTGCTCACCTTTAAACATGCATAAAAATAGGATGGACTTCTAGTCATAAATTCTGTTGAAAATGTATCCTGTTTTCATTGCAGACTTGGAACTCTCAGCTTTTTTTAGTTATCTCTAATTATAATATTCAGAGCTAGATGCTTATTCTCAAGAGCCAACGAGAGTAGCTCACATCTCCAGATGGTTTCGAAACAATTTTTTCTTGTACTTAGTCTTAAAACAAGTATAGTATCTTCCGTCTCTCAAATAGCGTTGCAAAACTTAACAGGACAGTATGTGCAGAATGGTTATCCGGAGAGGAAAGGTAGTACACAGTAGACCTCGGTCATTCCACAAGGTGTAATTCAGTTTTTCAGAGATATTTCTATAGTTCTTTACTCCTGTGGTAAAATCCTGGTGTAAATTAAAAATGATACATTTTCATGATATTTGAGTGAACATCGGGTTTGGGTTTGAAATCTGAAATTTGGGCTGCTACATAAATCATAAATGCATTTTATTTTGTTGTGTTTTTTCCCTAGGTTGGAGATATTGTAATGGTAAAAGAAGATGAAACATTCCCATGTGACTTAATACTTCTGTCAAGTAGTAGAGGAGATGGAACATGTTTTGTTACAACAGCTAGTTTGGATGGTGAATCCAGTCATAAAGTAATACAATGTTTTACATTTTCTTCTTAAGGCAAAGTTTGCATTTGATTTTTTACACAGATCGCAATATAACTGCATGCTTATATGTGTGAGCAAATACAGTACCAGTTGATTTAATTTCTCTTAAAGTATCATTATTTTATGGAAAGTTTTAAAATTAATTTATTTGTGATTTTGTCTGCATCCAGCGAGCATAGGCATGCAGATTACAGAGATAATGCACAAACTTTTTTGTACTTAAATGCTTTCATGGTGACCTGATTTGTGAGTACACTGCAAGGTACTTGTATACAACATAAGAAGATGCCCAATTAGGAGCATTTAAAGGTGCATCTTATTTGAACTACGAGCTCTTATGTAAAAGATAGTAAATCTATTTCATGCTGAACTGATTTGCAGTTTAATGTCTTGTATATCTGTCCTTTTTTTTATTTTATTCACACCTTTTTATTCATTCCAGACTTACTATGCTGTTCAAGATACAAAGGCATTTCACAATGAACAAGAAATCGATGCACTACATGCTACCATTGAATGTGAACAACCTCAGCCTGACCTTTATAAGTAAGAAAACAATTCTTACCTGTTTCATTTAAGGTACCCTAACAATAAATTAGAAGAGTATCATAAGGAAAAGATACTGGCTGTGTCTGGCTGGTTAGGGCGGGCCCCAGAGTGAGCTTGAAGTCAGGTTAGTCTTACATCCATACTCCTTTCCTGCAGGTAGTTCACTGGTCTGCTCTAGGGCAGTGCTCCCCAAAGGCGAAGTGCACACTGTGGTGGGTGATGAAAATTTTAGAACTTCTATTTTAGTCTAAAAAATAAGAAAAAAAGCTTTATGAATATTTCATATAGTTCTTGACACTGGCACCCTTAGTCTGTATGTCAGTGTCTCATGTCACATACAGTTCACAAGGAGTGCCCGAGGGAAGAGTGGGTGTTGTACAAGGCAGAGAGGTTGCCAGTGGCACCCTCACTCATTCCTTTGCTTTCGGTGAATTGTGAAATATTGCAGCTTATGTGTACCTGGTTAAGTGGATTTACGGATTATATTGCCTAGTTCTAACTAAGGTAACCCTCACATGATGGTCAAGTGGCTTAGAAAGATTCCTGCAAAGAAACTGCAGACTGAAGATACTAATAATGCAAGCACAGGTGAACAAGAAAGTGGCAAATGCTTCTACTTGTATGAGCTCTTCATCAGCCACATTACGAGGTAAAAACAATGCAAATTCAATCAGATCTGACAAGAAGTCAGCCAAAAAAATTGGAAATTAACAAGACTATTGGAAATACAGGTTTACATCTGTTATTATTAACAATCAACCTCACCCTATGTGCTTTGAGATATTAGCTAATGATAGTATGAAGCATTATGATTAGCAAGGCATTTAAAAACTAAGCATCCAGAACATGAAGAAAAACCTCTAGAATTTTTTATCAATGTTTAAAGTCATGCAGTACTCAATATTTTACAAAAGTACTGTACAAAATTTCACTAAACTTAATGACAAATCTTTAGAAGCCTCTTTTGAAGTTTCTTTCATAGTAGTGAAAAACAAAAAACCCCACGTACTATTGGGAAACACTTGTTCTTCCTGCCACAGTAAAAATAGCTGAAAAAATACACAAAAAACAATATGGTGACAAACTAAAATGCACTTTTTTGTGGGCAAATACTGTTAGAAGATGCATAGAAAATGGTGCTTATTTCTGAGGTGTGGAGGTATCTCTTTTCCCTGATCTCAGTGATAAGGAACTGGTCTAGAAATCTGCAAGAGAACAGATTCTTTAGAAAATTGATTCCATTGATTCCATTCCAGGCTTGATCCTTTTTTAAATACCTGGCTCACAAAATGAATGGTTGGAAGGTGAAGCTCACGCTATTGGTGATGGTGGAATTTGTTGGGACGACTGTTGACACGCAAATAATGAGAACACTTGTTGGTAGACAGCTTCTCTCTCTGCTAATTTTGACTTGGCGCTTTACCTCTCAACAAACCACAGTGGCACATTTTTCTTTCAGAAGGCAAATAGTCATTTTACATCATTTGCATCATTACGCTTGCAGGGTGACAGACCTACCAACTCCCCACAATTCCCTCTGCCATCCAGAATGCTAGAGTCCAACTTAATGGTTTGAGGGCAGTGGTATTGCAAATAAGTGTACTGAATCTCTCTGGATCGGGGTTAATTTTCTTCATAGCAGCCCGTGTTGGGGCAGTGGTTTTGATTTGTGACTAAAACAGCGTTGATAATGTACCAATGTGTTAGTTATTGCTGAGCAGTGCTTGCACAGTGTCAAGGCTTTCTCTGTTTGTCACTCTGCGTCCCCCCCCAGCAAGCAGGCTGGGGGCAGGCAAGGGGCTGGGAGCTGACACAGCCAGGACAGCTGACTTCAGTTGACCAGAGGGATATTCTGTGCCACGTAATGACATGCTCAGCAATAAAACTGGGGGGTAGTCTTTCCAAAGGAGCTGTTGCTTGGAGACTGGCTGGGAGTTGGCCTGCTTATGGGAGGTGGTGAATGGTTGCCTTAGCATCGCTTGGGTTTTTTCCCCCTTTATTATTAATCTGTCGTTATCTCACTTTTGCTCTTCTGATTCTCTTGCCTGTCCTGCTGTGGGGGGACTGCATGAGAGGCTAGTGGGTGCTTAGTTGCTGTCCAGGATCAACCTACCAAATGTAGATAAAATGAGATAAAATTCAGAGGGAAAATGGCTTATTGGCTTCATGTTTTTGTTTTAACTCAGTTGTAGGTTTTAAGTTTTGTAAAAGATAGTAATCACGCTGTTACTTTTCTCGGGTAGCTTAGAGAATAAGATTTTTTGTGTAATTAGGAGATTTATTCAGAATTTTATAATCTTTTATAGCTTTTTGTATGCAAACTTTACACTGACTTACTGTTCTGTATATTTTTGTATCTACATGTTTTAAGTAGATCCATATGTATCTCTGTATTCTTGTTTACTTCCAGATAATCACAGCATGTTTAATTGGGAGTTGTTTGCTCACTATACTCAATACTTTCTATAAAATACTTCTCAAATAATCTATTCTCACATATACTTTTTAAAGATTTTAAAAGTGAGAGTGATTTGCTTTTTCAAATATGTATGTGTGGTATATATACATCTGTATATAAAGAGAATGACATGTCCTTGTAATGAACTTTTGAAAAACTGAAATACTGGGACATACGTACATAAGAATATGCAAATTAGCAGTGCTGTTAAACTACTTCTATATTTCCCTTGCAGATTTGTTGGTCGAATAAATGTTTACCATGATAGAAATGAGCCTACTGCAAGGTAGGGAAAACGCAGGGTTTCTACTCATTTAATGATTTTTAGAGTTGAGTAAGTATCAATAATGAGAATTACCTTTGTTTCACAGACATTGTGCTGCCTTGTCTTATTGATAGACTATTTTTCTCTCAAACGTTTTCTGACTGTAATTTCATTATCATAAATATTTCATCTTTTAATCAGTGAGATTTCTCTTATGTCTCTTTTCAACTTGAGTTTTTGTTTGATATGTATTTAGTTTGTTGATAGAATGTTGACAGTACTTTGGTAATACTGCCCCATTAGCATGGCGTCTTGGTAGTGCACCGAACAGTATGAATAGTAACACTTTTTGCTTCTTTCACTTCAAAGATTCTTTTCACCAATAATGTTGGTTGGAAATGGACTTGGGTGGGAGAGGAAAGGAAAGTAAGCAGAAAATACGTTTTTAATCTCAACAGCAATATATTGATCTGTGTATAACGCTGTAAACGAGAGGAGAATCTGTAGCATTAAGACTTGTTTTCCTTGGACCAGCAGTATTAGAACAATTGGTATTTTTTACTGTATTAGTGTATAATGTCTTATAACCCAGATCATTCACATAGTTATCACTCCAGTGGTTTAAGTGGAACTAGTTTCAGGTTTTACATCAGAGTTATGGCCCTGGGTGGTTTTTTTTTCTTTAAGGTTTCTTGATTTTGGGGCGTTTCATACCACAAGAACACTTTGAATAACATTAAAAAATACTGAACTTCTTGGGTTTTTTTCCATTGCTGTATAAATAGAGTCTGACAATTCTGCATTCTGACTGTCTATAAAGTAGTCCTTTGTTTTGCACTCATATAGTGGTTTTTATTACATATCATGCTCCAAAATGTTACTTTAACCTGCATGGGGATCCTTACGTTAATTCCTCTTAATTCTCAATAATTTTTTTACCTATATTCGTCTTTATGATTTGAAAAGTATACGGTAAGTATCAAACAATATCTTGTGTACCATTTATACTTAAAATAAAATGGAAGAGTGTAATGTCCTTAATAAGTAATTCTAACATGCAGAACACTATAGTTTATATGAGCCTAAAGACAACTTGTATCAGTATTTTTAAAAAGAAGCACCTTACAATTCAGATTATGAGTCGTTATTTAGGAACCTAGATATGTGGGTTTTAGATGCATTGGTTTAAGACTTGGATTCTGAAATGATAAGCTTAATTTTAGGCATTTGTTTATTTATTTATTTATTTTCTCTTAAAAGCTTTACATTCTGCCTAGTAATTTTGTTACACAAAATAAAAATATTTGAGTAAAACTAATTTCCTGTTTTACATGGCTTCCACTAAGGTCTGCTGTTTCTCTCTAAATGTTTGTATTTTGTAATACTTATCTTTTGCAGGCCATTAGGATCTGAAAATCTGCTTCTTAGAGGAGCCACTTTAAAAAATACAGAAAAAATCTTTGGTAAGTATTTCTATTGATTATTTAAATGGACCCTGAAGTAATAAGTAAATATCAAACAAGGTTACAACCCTACAGTTGCTACTGAACATATAATTTCTATTGAATCACTTGATTTACAACTTTTTTATAAGGTTTACTGTTGCTACAGTTGCAGTAAAGTAACTTTTTATAGTATACAATGACTAGAGAGGTTTTTGGGAGGGGATTTTCTAGTTTAGTCTTCAAGGATTAGTGAAGATAACTCAAATTCTTCATGTAAGTATATGGCTTTTGAACATGCACTGTGAATTAAAAAAAAATGTTTTTGTCCCAAAGCAGTTAATGAACTGTTAAAAATTGTAAAATCTGCTTTGCTTTTTTGTCAGAACAGAAAGATAAGTCAACCAGATAGAAATATGGCTTATTAAAAAAAAAAATCACTAAAACACTTCCTGATCAAAATTAGACTTTCTGCTAGCCATTCTATTTTGAGTATATGAATTGTCTTTGTTCGTGGAATATTTTGAATATTTTAGTAGAACTTGGAAGCACAAACTGAGATATGCTTTTGGAAATTCTTCAAGAAAGCATAGTGGGAGTAGTAGTTCTGTTGTTACAAGTCACTATTTGCTGGTGACAAAAGGGACAAGCATCCAAGTCATCCTCTATCACGTACAACTTCCCTACTCCCAAGGAAGATCACAGATAGCCAGGAACTACTTAGCCTAAAATACCAAAATCTTGCAACTTTTTCTTTCAATAAATCATAAAAAGTATGTATTAATTTAAACTTGCTGTCTTTGCTTTTAATTGTAATCTAAAATACATGAACTGGTATAATTAGTTCATAAGAAGTATTTCTGTAAACTTCAGAGGATGGTTTTAATATTTTTGTTAACTTGTATATCAGGCAGAGATGTTTCTAATATGAATGGTTGTTTCTGCTCTGCCTAACACACGGAGTGTTTACCGTTATCCCAGCACAATCCATAACCTAAATTACTTTATTTTAGCAATGTACGGGTGTGCTGGTTTAATAAGTACTTTAAATCCATGTTCTTGTTTACAGCTTCCTTGCATTGTTGCATTTAGTCTTCTGAAGTTTAGTCTCTCAATCTCTGCTGTCAAAAGGAAATTGGTAATATGAAAAGGTCACTGTTTTCCTGAATTATTGAATTTTCCTGAAGCAAGCAAAATCGATGGCTGCCTTTTATTCTTCTTGGATGTATCCTGTAGTTTAGCCCTACCTGGATTTTCTTTTACAATGTCTGAGTTAGATTCTAAAACTAAAGTCAAAAAAGAACCTCAGACTGCAAGGGGATATATTCAAAACCCAGCTTTGGTTTGGCTTTAATACATAGCAAATGTTAGCAATTGGGAACTGTGACTCTGCAATGGGACGTAAATGCTGCTTAAAATTTCCCTCTAAGAACCAAGGTATTAAAGCCATTTCTAGTTTTTTAATATCATCCAAGTATTTTTTCTTTTTCGTCAGACTACAGAGAACTAAAGAAATGACAGAGTATAATAATCTATTGAATTGTGCTTTTATTAAGTTATTGTGCTGTGCAATCTTTAGTAAAACAAGTTGTCTAATTTCAGGTGTTGCTATCTACACTGGCATGGAAACTAAAATGGCATTAAATTACCAGGCAAAATCACAGAAGCGATCTGCTGTAGAAAAGTAAAATTTCTAATTTTTTGGGGGGGGGGGGTGAAAAACTGCATGTTTGAATGGTGAAAATAAGTGGGTTTTTTTCTTGCTAAAAGTGTATGTTTCATTGATTTAAATTAAAAAAGAGATAGAAGGACTTAAAATTTGCTTTTTTGTATGTATCATTTTTTACTTATGAGTCATATAACACCACATAAATTATATTCTCAATACTGAATTATTATTAAATGCTAAGTGTTAAAAAACCCCAAACACATTAATGTAATTCTTACCTTTGTAAGATATGATGTGTTTTGCTGCTGTTCCAGAAGACTTTTCTTTCACTGGTTAGAGTACACATATTGACACTTCCAAGACTATGTTCTTCGATATCCTAACATTCCTTTTTGTTGCAATCAAGTCTTGAATTCAGTAAAAATAACTCTTTTGATGCACTTGACTTTGTATCAACTGCAGTAACACAAAGCCTATCTGTGGTGTGTTTTCCATGGTTTAGCTAAAATTAAAAGTTCTGTACAGGCATATATGATGGGAAAGGAAGACACTGCTATCCTTAAGGGGCGAGCTGACATTGGTTGCTTAGTTTTCTAAAACAGAGAAGATTATTTTCTAGTCCTACTCCGCTATCTGAAATCATCAGCTCCGAGTAAGGTGTCCAACCCTGCGAAAAAAAAAAAGTCATTGTTTAAGGCAAGATGTACTGACCAGCTGACAGCCCTTCTCTTACACAGTGACTGAGCAATGATGATGTGTCTCTTTCTATTGTTATTGATGTATAACCCATGGCTTTTAGTTCATGCCTGTCATTAATATAAATATAATTTTAAATTTGAAGTTTTCTTGCTCTTCCTCTTTTTTAGATCTGTCTAGAAAGAGTTAAACCATTATAGCTACATAGTAAAATGTTCTCGATAAATTTATATTTCTATGAAAGTATTCTGTGAGTGTTTTTATATTGGCTGAGGGAAATGGCATAAAAAGGTCTGTAGATACAAGCCTGGTTATTGTTATGATTCCATCTATCCTATTGTTTTCACTAATGTACTAGATTTGGTGATGTGTCACACACGTTTTGTAAACAATTATAGCAGTTAACATTTTAAATAGAAAATGATCCTCAGTAATATTTTTTGTCATTGGGAAAACACTGTAGAGAAGTTATTTAACGTCACAGCATTGTTAGACTTGCAGAAAATGTTAGGCTGAAGCACAAGTATAACATTTCTTAATAAACTATGTAGTTTGTATGCTAATGGAAATTTTATTTTGCTTTTCTTTTTTTTTTTCAGATCAATGAATGTATTCCTTATTGTATACCTCTGTATTCTCATCAGTAAAGCACTAATAAATACTGTCCTGAAGTATGTCTGGCAGAGTGAACCATTTCGTGATGAGCCATGGTATAATCAGAAAACAGAGCCAGAAAGGAAAAGAAACTTGGTATGAAAATAAATTAAAATACAAAAAAAGTTTCCCTAAACCCTTAATTTATAAGAATTCTACCAGAAAAGTATATACAGCCTGCTTACTTATCAGTCATAAATTCCTGCTTTTTTTGCTAACAGGGGTGTATTTATAGAAAGCTTCTATAAGAAATTTTTGCGTTTAAGTTATATATATGAATTTCACTGATGAGAAAATGTCTGTTTTAGTCTAGAAAAACTTATGAAAGTGTTTTGGAGTTGCTTGTCATTGATGTGAATTACTAAAGAACTGACCTCTTGCAGAGAAATATAGGACTGAAAGGAGTCCCACAAATATTGTCAATCATATAGCAGACATGTTCAAAAGAACCTGCTGTAGGAATCTCTGTAAAACTACCCCTCAAAGGCTTAGTTTCATATAGCCCTGTAACTCTGCCCTGAGCACTAGAGACCAACAACAGAGTTGCCAATGTCCAGTGTTCTTACAGGAGCAAGGACATAGTCCAGAATGGATACCCAGATGACCCAAAGTAATTAACTCTACCCAGCATTACAAAAATCATAATGTTCTTGCCCTAATACCGTCCTATCAGACTAGGGGAAAATTTCCTTCTTTGCCCTAAATGCATGATGAGCACATGCTAGCCAGGCATGTTCTATATTTCTCTTACCACCAGTAACACTATCTCAACCTGCTCAGCAGGTTGACTATACCTCCAGCGAGTCTCCACCAGTGAGAAAATTGAGCCAGGTTATTCTACTTGTATTGAGAAAAGGAAGGGAAACTGTTTATTTATTAATGAAATGTTGCCTGTAGTTGTATGGTATTCTGGTAATTTGTGAATATACATTTTATTATTTTCCTTGTTCTCATACAGATCTTTACCATTTGTATACAATCGCTTTTGTTACTTTCTTTAGAACTTCATAATGATGATGTGTAACTGTACTCTACGCTTGTATGTCTGTAGAGAAAAATACAAAGTTAAAAATTTTTTAGAGGACTGCAAGCGAACTCTTTCAGACTTCTAAATCCATAGTTAGTTACACTACACACACCCATGAAGTTTGTCAAATTAGTTGTGATATTATAAGTCATGAAGTTATATATCCTGTGCCAAACTGTGAGCTGTGAAAGGCGTTGCTTACTGTTTGAAAGTTATTAGAAAAAAATAATTTGCAAATGTATGTAGTCACCTTTTGGGTTTTGATGGTACATGAAAAATCAGTATTTTCATCTTTTTCTTTGGCAGTTTCTTCAGGCTTTTACAGACTTCCTTGCATTCATGGTTCTTTTCAACTACATTATTCCTGTATCCATGTATGTCACTGTGGAAATGCAGAAATTTCTTGGTTCTTATTTCCTTACATGGGATGAGGAAATGTTTGATGAGGATACGGGTGAAGGACCACTGGTGAATACTTCTGACCTCAATGAAGAGTTGGGACAGGTAAATTTCATCAAATGATAAATTGTTCAACTATTTCTACCATAATTTTTTATTCTAAAATTCTCACTTCAAATGTTTTTTGCAGCTTAGTGTGCATTTTCTTTAGTGCTGATTAATTTTAAAAATAAAACTAGAGATCTTCTGATTTTCAGAATCAAAAATTCTAATTTTTCAGCCAGTCAGTGGAAGGCAATTAGTTTTACTTACTAGTAAAAGATAAACACTTCAAGAAGATAATGATTTCTCGCTATTGACTATAGAGAGAGGTTATATAAGCATCTGACTTCCTTAGGGTAAAAGTCAGAAAAAAAAGTCAGGAAAAAAACCCTTTTTTGTCTGACTAGACTGACACCCAGTCTCCATACACAAGTTTCACCCAATAAAATGATTGACTGTCCCTCTCCTTTTCCAAAAGAAATTCTATCTTGGTCTTCTGTCTTAAGAAAGTCATCACCTTGACACAGGTATGCACGTACATTTTTGAGAAAATCTTTAGGATCTCCAAAAATTAAAAATGTTTTCATGGATTTTCAAATAAAATAAATAAGAAAGTGTATTTCTTTATTTTTGTACAGCCAGACTAGTAATTAAACTTTTAGGGACACATAGCTATTTGGCTAAAAGGAGGTACCAAGTATTTATTATTATGGAAGTCAACACTGTTTCCCATAAAATCCTCATAGAGAAGCGGATGAATTATGGACTGGATGGGCAGACAGTGAGCTGGATTGAAAACTGGCTGAATGGCCAGGCCCAGAGGGTGGTGTCTGTGCAAAGTCTAGTGGGAGGCCAGTAACGAGCGGTGTACAGCAGGGGTCAATACTGAGTCCAGTCCTGATTATTAATGATCTGGATGATGGGGCACAGCGTACCCTGGGGGCCACCCAGCTGAAAAGCGGCTTGGCAGGAAAGGACCTGGGGATCCAGCTGCACACCAAGTTGAACATGAGCCAGCAATGTGCCCTTAGGGCGAAGGTGGTGAATGGTATACTGGGTTGCATTAGACAAGGTATTGCCAGCAGGTGGAGGGAGGTGATCCTTCTCCTCTGCTCTGGACTGGTGAGGCCACTCCTGGAGTACTGTGTCCAGTTCTGGGCTCCCCAATACATGAGAGCCATGGACATACTGGAGTTAGTCCAATGAATAGCCACAAAGATGCTGAAGGGACTGGAGCATCCCTCATGTGAGGACAGGGTGGGGACTGTTCAGCCTGGAGGCTCAGGGAGGATGTCGTCAAGGTATATAAATACCTGAAGAGAGCACCTGGAGGGTGCAAAGAGGACAGAGTCAGGCTCTTCTCAGTGGTGCCCAGTGACAGGAGAAGAGGCAATGGTCAAAACGTGAAACAGGAGAGTCTGAACATCAGGAAACACTGTTAGTGTGACGGTGACTGAGTTGCCTGGGGAGGCTGTGGAGTCTCCCACCTTGGAGATATTCAAAAGCTGTCTGGACATGGTTCTGGGCAAGTGGCTCTAGGTGTCCCTGCTTGAGCTGGAGCATTGGACAAGGTGACCTCCAGACATCCCAGCCGACCTCAACCATTCTGTGGTTGTATTATAAAAAATAACTTACTACTACTTAATTTAAGCATCATCCCAAGAATGGGACCTTCATCCATACTTGGCATTATCAGTACTAATCCAATGAACTAAACTTTGTCCACATTTTTGAAAGATATTATACATCGTATTTCTAAGGCTTTGATTGTGAATCGTTATTTGTGCTTGTAGCAAATAGTGTCACAGTGATATAGACACTTTATTTGTTTTTTGTGTGTAACGGGTGTTGATCCCATAGCAACACACTGAATGAATAAAAGACCTTTGCTTGATAGCATTTTATATCTTTTATAGAAGTATTATGAAACTGAATACAGGAGTTGAGATGAAAGAAATCCACAGAAATCCTGTCCACTTTGAAAAAAGTTAAATATGGGTATTGTGCCCACAGATAACAAACCACTGGAAAATTTGGAAAATTTCCTTTTCAGATTAATGAATATTAGAAAAGTCAGTCTAGGAGGAAAGTTCAAATATTTAATAAGTTCTTTTACAACTGAGAACAAAAATTCCTTTTTTATTTTGTTTGATGCGCTTGGTAAATGTTGAAGTTTTTTAACAATCTGATGAGTAGTAAATAATTGGCTTAATTCCAGTGTTTAATTCCAAACCTTATATAATGATCCCAGTTTATCAAATATATGAATGCAGTCTGTATACAATACTTATATCCAATATCCAAAATTGAGCTTGTGCTGATTTGCTGTGCTGGTTTATAGTTCAGGTTTTGGTTTTATTTTTTATGTTGTTATACTTAAATGCTGGGGCTCATTGTAAACGATAAAATTAATGAAAAATCCAATATTGAGACAAAAGGAGTGTTTCCAGGGTAATAACAGTGCGCATGTGTGTAACTGTATGTGACCATTAGTCCAGAGTCCTCATTTTCACTAACATAATTGTTAGCAGGGAATTCTGATATTACCCTAAGGACCGTTCTGACGGTAATGGATCTGAATCCAGACACGTCTGTTAAATAATGATCCCCAGGAAATGGAATTTGCATGCTTTTTGTTTGCATGAATATCTGTCTTGCAGCAGAAAGACATTAAAAACCAGAAAGGAGCTTGAGAGAAGAGTGAAAGTGGGTTAAACACGTTATTTATATGTGTTACGAGGCAAAAGATAGCTTTGCTGATACTCCTGTACGCTAAAATCTTTCAGTGCCCACATTTCCGTGGAAGATGATTCCCCAAAGGAATTGTTGTTGAAAGAGGTTGCATAAGGATCTTTAAAGGAAGGTGTAACCCAGTAATAATCTCAGTTATGTTAAGAGACCTTGGAAAATCTCTGTTCATATTCCTGCTGTTTTTAATTTGTGCTCATTTGCAGATTGAGTATGTCTTCACAGATAAAACAGGAACGTTAACTGAGAACAACATGGAATTCGTAGAATGTTGCATTGAAGGGCACGTTTATGTACCACATGTTATCTGCAATGGCCAAATTCTCCACAATTGTACAGGAATTGATATGATCGATTCTTCTCCAGGAGGAAGTGGAAAGGTATGATGACTTTCTCTAGGTTCTTGTTTTTTACAGCAAACAGGAAAGTGGAACTATGCTAATGAAGGGAATATTAGAAATATAACATCCTTCAATTTAACTATTCAAAGTAGATACCTGCAGGAAATGCATCACAATGTAAACGTTTTCCTTTCCTAGTTCAGAAAAAGATTTAGATGCTTAACAGGAAGTTTCACAAGTTACTGCAGATGTAAAACTGAATTAAATAAAAAAAAACCCCTAAATTGAACTTTCTTTGGTTAATAGCTAAAGAAACATAATAGCTGGTTTCCATTTAACATTAGCTAGAGTGGGGAAAGCAAGGCAGGAGGAAACTCCTCAAGGGGGAAAATGAGTGCTCAGACACTTGCTTAGTCATCAGTGAGTTAAGATGTGGCCAGAGAATGTTTTTTGATCAAATTAATTTACTTTTAAATGTGGCTTAATATAGCCACATCTGAAATGTGCTACAAACAGCATGTATGTGCTGTGGCGCTTTTGCTACGTAAAGCAGAATAAGTTAGTTGAAGGTTAAGGAGACCTCAAATGTCAACCAATGAGCGGTGTCTAAATGCGCAGGATAATCATAGCCAAAGGACAATATTTTTTTAAATATGTCAATACAGTCACAAGTCATACTTTGGCCATACCCTCCACTGTAGCAAAATAAGGCCTCTTAAAATATACTGGTGTAATTCAGCAGCCTTATGACTCTCACCCATGGCCCTCAGAAGATGGTCCCAAGGTACGTTGTGTTTTTATCTTGGAATTACAATGACACAGGCAGTTTGTATTGAACAGCAGAGAAGAACAAGATTCAGATAGACAGATAAAGTTAGAACACAGCCAGTTATCCATGAAGTAGAATTCTCTTTCTGATGTGATTCCTAAACCAGAAAAAAGAAATGGATAAGCTGTTATTACCAAACCATCTGCAACTTCATAGAAGTTGTTGGCTTCAACTGCCAAAGTGCCCACACTTTTTTTATTTTATATAAAACCTCTGAGAGGTGTTCAAACTGCATAAGAAATTGAAATCTGTAAACACTTGTGCTGCAGGTGCTGCGGCCCTCTGTCTGGATTCAGGACTCCTAAAAGTTTTCCTTGGCTAGTATTTAATACAGGTCATTAAAGTTTAAACAAAAGTAAAGAAAAAATCTTTTAGCCACATCTGGGAACTCAGAGGAGGCAAAAGATGCGCAATCTTTTTTGGGCATCAGTGGCTTGACTTGCACGGTACTAGCAGCTGTGTGGTTACCACTGGGAAAGACTTGGCTACCCCTAAAAAAGGCTGTCCTATGGCACTGCCTTTACCTGGTAATACAGTCGTAACCTGTGACACTGCTAACCTTCCAAAAAAAAAAAGTTTTCAAAGGAACACTCAAAATTGATAACACATAGTGACAACCATTTCTTTTATTTTTTAGGAGAGAGAGGAACTTTTTTTCCGAGCTCTCTGTCTTTGCCACACAGTTCAGGTAAAAGATGATGATGTCGTAGATGGACTGAAGAAAAACCAGCTCTCAAGAAGATCTTGTATATATATATCCTCATCACCTGATGAAGTCGCTTTAGTTGAGGGAATACAGAGGTAAGTGTGTAATTAGGTATTACACTTTTTTAATCTGGAGAGCCTAATGACTGAAGTACAAAATTGTTTTGAGCACAGTAATCCTAATAGCAAATACTGAGTCATCTGGAGGTGACGATTTTCTTAACATACATTCACGATTATTCATATTCCTAAATCAAATAAAAAAGGCTTGGGGTATTTTTCAGAAGATAAGCTTGGTCTTAAATCCTTAGGACATGCTTAAACTGGATAATTATATATTTGTTGTATTCATTCTCTTGATGTGTGTTTCATTTTGCAGACTTGGTTACACCTATCTAAGGCTGAAGGACAATTTTATGGAGATCTTAAATCGGGAAAATAACATAGAGAAGTGAGTAGTTAAAACAAAATGGACTGACAAGAGGAATTTTTATTGATGTGTTTAATAAATCATTCTTTCCCTATACATTAATTTTTAATTCAGAAAATTCAGAAATTGTACATTTTAGTAAAAAAATAAATTATCTACTACTTATCATTTTAAATAGACCCTGTAGTTCTATGTTTTCACTGAGTCTCTTAGTTTGACAGTATATGCAATACAAAATATTAATATAACAACTAAAGTGTGATGTAGTGGTTCATGACTTAATCTAATAGTTCCTAATAGTTTTAGGAACTATGGGTATTTTTCCTTTGTTATATAGTAAATAATTTTTTCTTAATAGAAAATGGTATGTATCCCATTTGTTGTTCACAAATAATCTGTATAATTTATAGGAGGGGGTAACACGTGTAGAATAAATGTCTATAGCTGGTTCAAAGAAAATTTAAAACAGGTACTGTTTCTCACGTTATTTTCCTTTGACATGTAGAGTAAATTTTGAAGACCATGATATGAGGAAAAATTTTAATAACATTTAAGTAGTACAGTTGTTCAATGGGATGTACATACTTCTGAAAATGTTACCTTACACTTCTGTAGATGCCTCCTGTCTGTCTATTGTGTATCTGGATGTGTACTCTGCTAACTACACGTGGACTCTCGGACATGAGTATAGGAACCCTGCTGTTATTTTTACCCCTTTAAGGGGAATATGGAGGATTTTTCTTGAAGATTACTTGAGACTTTTGTGTCTCAGCTCATAAGAACTGGAGTCAGTATAATTTGGTGATTTATGAAAGCACTATAATTTTATGAATTTTCTCCAAAATGCATCACAGTTCGTAGGCATAGGCCTGATCCAGCTCCGTGTTAGAATCTGTTGTAACTTTTAATGAAATAAACACTGTGGCCTTGCACAAGTTTGAATTCCAGGCTGTTGTAAGGACTTGGAACATAACAATCTAAATAAATAAGTAGATCTGTTTTATAAGCAAAACATTAACAAAGATGAATCCTGAAGAGATTGGGATTAATGATTGGGAAGCTTATGTTTGTGCTGGAAAAAGGGGGTCTCTCTTAGATAAAAGGAAATAAGTAAGAGAGTAAATGATAAAAGTATATAAAGTGATGAATTATACAGAAACACTACAACAGGAGTTTGTGTTCATTTTCCCTTCTAGAAGGGAAAGGAACATGGGTCAAAATCAAATAATAAAAACAATGGGAAATATAAAACCACTAAAAAGAAATGTTTTTTTGACTTGAATAACTTGTCAGTCAACACTTGAGCAAGATTCATGAAATTAGGTGGGCGATTTTGCGACATAGGAATAGTCTAAATTAGAAAAATATTAAATAAAGACTTCTGTGTAAACACCTACACATTTCAATTTCTAAGGCTATCTCTAGGTATTACAGGTAGGAATTTACTTGCTTTATAAGCAGTATAGTGCTCTATATATAGAAGACCTATAGGTCTTCTGCTTAAATAAATTATATTGACTATACATCCAAAGCCACTTAAAAATGTCATGCAGACAAATTCTGTTTCAAGTAATTAGGAGCTGAGGGCCTCCCCTATTTATTTTTTCTAACCTTCTGTTTCTTTCTGTACTAGTTCCGTATTCCACAGTACTCAACATAATTTTGTATGTTAGAAGTCATGTTTCATTTGATATGCTTGAGATCATAATAACCAGTTTAGGTATCTGGAAAAGCAGAGTTGTTTAAAAAAATATACTGTTTCTGTTTCAGGTTTGAATTATTAGAGGTTTTGAGTTTTGATTCTGTGAGACGGCGAATGAGTGTAATTGTTAAATCTTCAACAGGTAAGACTGTCACATTCTATTACTTCTTAGATGTTTTTGTTTCACTTGAATTTATGTCAGATATCAAAGAATTAAGCATTAATCACAGTTTCTGTGCCTTTCTTTATAAAAAAGGGGACTGGGTACCAGCATGAGTGCAAATGTTTTAAAAAAGTCGGAAGAAATCTTTTTGAAGACTGTTTTTTTGAAGAAAGATATATTTGGCCGTTTTGAATTCCATATGCTGTCTCTTTTAGGTGATATATTTCTGTTTTGTAAGGGAGCAGATTCTTCTATATTTCCTAGAGTTAAAGAAGGCAAAATTGAACAAATACGATCCAGAGTTGAACGCAATGCAGTGGTAAGATTTCATTTTATTAATCTGTTCATGTGATATCATTGCCAAAAAAAATTAATTGTTCTGACCTCCTGCTTGATCTGGTAACAGATTTGTCTTCCCAGGCACTGAGGTTATTCTATGCCAAAGTGCACAGAGGCTGTATGTGTAGCAGTCTGCGTTACTCCCTTATTTGAATCTCTCTTCCATCTCATCTTCCAAACGGCAGATGTGGTGAGATATGAGTGCATTAGATATCCATAACTGTATGTTATCCCAGAGGTTATCAATTAGCTTTTTATATGGCACTGTGGTGGTTTGAATTAATTAATGAATGGAAGTGAGAAACTTCACTGAAAATCTCATTCCTGCTTTCAGTCCCCAGCATTAGCAATTGTGATTTGCTGCCTGTGATTGCTTTACGAGCTCTTAAAAGAGAAAATCCATTAGAGCACAGTGTAGCAATAAATGAGCTTCTTATGCGGAAACAGTGCAGTGATCATCCTTATATTTAACGTTTTTGTTTGCTAAAAATGAGCTGTGAACTGCCTGAGCACCTTTAAAAGAAATTCAGAACTTGATTTTACCTAAAGGTTAGTATTCGGAGTTGTAAAATACTGAATTTTGCTGTGTCCAAAAATATGCAGAACCCATTGCAACGGAATATGACTGCCAGTCTTATAAATAGGATAAAATTTGCTAGCATCCGGTACTCAAGCTGAAAACAAAGTATTATTACAGGTCTGAGAAAAGCAGTGTAACCGCCTTTTGTTTTGAAGGGAAACTTCAAAACTCTTTGCCAAAGTGCTTTGCTAAGCTTTACTGCGCGAAACAGCTGTCTGATAATTACAAGTGAAGGAGGCTAATGAAACTGAAATAAGTATTTACATATCATATCCATCCAGTGTCTGTCAAGAAAGAAATCCAGACAAACAGCTATTTCTTCATCCTGGATAACTGGAAATAGGGCTGGCTGCTACATGCAGGTGCTTCTGAAAGAAGATACAGGCAGCCACCTGGCACCTGCAATAGCAAGGGTCAGGGAGATTTTTTAATACTTCCCCTTCTCCTACTGGATTGAAGTGTATGAAGATAAAGTGTTGTGAGAGGCAACATTTGAGGTGGCAAAACTTCTTTGCTGTGTTATAACAGCTTTTTCCCACCTTACACAGTCTATATATTCCCTTTCTTATTCATCACACAGTCCAGAAATCTGATCCAGTCTGAAACACCCACACTTAACTGAAATGGCACAGTTGGATTTTCACTTTCAGTACTCTCTGTGATGTTTTGTCCCTGTCTCTGCTGCAACGCAGCATCAAAATCAGACTCTGCAGAGCTACTATTTATATTATTGTTATTTATTCTGACTCAGGCTGCCTAATTATACACATAGGGAAGGAAACGTTTCCCTTGATTCTCCTTTCCCTGGTAATCGTAAACATCCAGTTGGGTGGCTGAGCTGTTGCTCTTGTGGAGGACTGAGGTTTGTCCCACAGGTTGTAGCTGCTTCCAGGGCAGCACAGAATCAAGCTGACCCATGTTCTAGTCTAGTTTATACTGTACTATTCTATATTATACTCACTTCACTATAAAAGTGAGCAGTGGGACTCTTCATGTTAATAGTAAAATCATTCCAAATTTCCAAATATTCCAGCATATGCACCGGCAAGAAATCTAAGAAGAGTCTTCTAAGAAGCATTTTGTTTCTTTTGATTATGCTCTTTAGGAGGGACTGCGAACATTGTGTGTTGCATACAAGAAGCTCACAGCAGAAGAATATAGCAATGCACAGAAGCTGCTTCAGAATGCAAAGTTGGCCCTCCAGGACCGGGAAAAGAAATTGGCAGAAGTGTATGAGAAGATAGAAAGAGATTTTATTTTACTTGGTGCTACAGCTGTTGAAGATCGGTTAGTACATTTCTTAGTTTCTTATGTTTAGTGATGTTACCGAAGTAGTTGAAGACTCTTCTTGTAACTTGTTCTCTGGATTAGAGGTTTATTTGAAAACCCCTTTATTGGAATAATTTCTGTACCCTTAGCTTACTAAAGTTACACATGGTAACTTTGTAATTTTAGTAAGCTATTAACCATAGTTGTGTACAAAAATCAGTATATCCAAGCCATTTACATGCAGTTCGTGTAATACCTTATTGAACAAATTGGAGGAAAAAGTTTCAGAGGAAAGAACTACAAAACGGGCATTGAGGAAATGAAGGAAGAATCTTTAGGTCTTAAAAAAATTCAACAACTGTTAAAACTGGGAGGTAACTTTAATAACTCAGCAGTACTTGACTGTTTGATGTCATTAGCTGAAAGCACTGAAAATGTTTTAATTGAAGTACTTCTCTGGGGAATGAAGCATCTTGTATTTTAGGCTATATAAATGAAACGTGAAACTTTGAGCACCTTGAAAGTGTCAAAGCTAATTATTTATAACGTACGACTCCCCTAAACAGTTTTAGATTCACACCTTGAGGTGTGATAACTTTTATTGAAATTTTTTATTTGGTTATGGAAACCTTTCAATTAAGGACACCTGAATTTCTAATTTCCAAGCAAACTATTGATATATGTTGTCAATTGACTTCACAGACTACAAGAAAAAGCTGCTGACACTATTGAAGCACTCCAGAAAGCTGGAATTAAAGTTTGGGTTCTGACGGGAGACAAAATGGAGACTGCTGCAGCTACTTGCTATGCTTGCAAGCTCTTCCGGAGAAATACACAAATACTTGAGCTAACCACAAAGAAAATTGAGGAGCAGAGTTTACACGATGTGCTTTTTGACCTAAGCAAAACTGTCCTAAGACACAGTGGCAGTTTAACCAGGGATACTTTCTCAGGGTAAGGAAAAAGTTGAATTTTCAAGCCAGCAATAGGCTTCTGAGCATTTCATAAAGAGTTAAATGATTGATCTATTACCTTAAGAGCAGCAACATACTATGTTTCCATTTCTGTTGTTAAAGTATGAATTACTGTGTGGCAGTTAAGTGTAAGTTTGTTCCACACAAGTTTAAATTTTCATAGTCATGGTTCTTTCTCTATCTCATTTCTGGTACTGCTTTAACCCTTAAAAGAAAAAATCACAAATGACATTGGAATTACATATTTTTGCACTGCAAAAATATTTATTCTTAGGAAAAAAAGATTGTAAAGCAAAATAATGTTTCTAATTTTTAAAAAGGAAGCAGATATGTTATATTCCTGTAGTCAGAGTTAGTATGGGATGTGACTTTCTTGATAAGACCAAGGCCACAGAAAGCAATAATATATGGCTGTCTTTCTAGGGAAGATTATGCTATGTTTACAGACAGGTGACAGGCAACAGCGGAGTGCCAAATCTTCTGGTGTGCATAAAAATACTTAAAGTGCCCTAATTTCTAAAGAAATCATTCACTTCTGTGTATTTTGAATATCTGTAGATCGATAGGCATCATGTGTACAGAAGTGAAAAATAATATGGAATAAGATAGAAAATGGCATTAAAAAGCAAAAAACAGGTGTAATCTAAATTATGCCACATACAAGTAGTAAATTAGGCTACTTATTTGAAGCTTTGTAGCTGGTACACATTACTTGCTCTTTTTTTCCACTGTAAAAACGTAAAAATTACATTTTAAAGCATTTTTATCATCTTAAAATGTTAAGAAAAGAAGTTACTGGTCTTCCGGACATAATGGCGCAGATTTGAATTGTTTTTCTTTTTAATATGGAACCAGCTAGCAAGTACATTTTATATGCATTTTTAGTAAGTTTGTAGTAAAGGAACAACAATCTAACAAGCATTTGTGATACTATTTTAGCAGAGAGTTTCTGTAACTCTTAGCCTTACAGCTTGAAACTCTGGGCCAGAGCATTTTTCTTAGCTCTCCTTATACTTTAAACCCCATTGGTCTAATCAAGAATGTTTATATATTCAATTAAATAAATCATATTTCTCGATGTCATCTGTACCACATTTAGCTTAAGTCCCACAGGCCTTACAAGGTATGTTTAAACGTGTTTGTTTAACTTTTTGTGCAATGCCTATTTTCTAGACATTAAGACTCGCCAGTCTTCTTACTATTTGTAATAAAATAGCTTGTGTTCTAGTACTGAAGATGGAGATGCTTAAAATACATCAATATTAATAAATATGGTGTTTTCCTTACAAAGATTGGTAGTGGTGAAACCACGTTTGTTGAAAACCCATGCACAGTAGTATAACCTTGGAGCACTGAAACTAGAGCACAAATAAACCTCAGTGTATGTTTATACAACACTCACTGCTGAGCTGGAGCCTGAGGCTGCTGTGTAATGCAGGCAAATGCAAGGGTGCTCTGAAATTAACTGGTTTGGATGCCGCAGAAAACTGCCCTTGTCGTACAGACCGTCTTCCCCCATTGTTCAGCATATATTATTGAGGTAAACTGCTTCATGTGACCACGGTTACACTTCTAGCGATGCCCAAGTTATTGCAAGTATACCAGTAATAGATTTATATATATAATAATATATGGTAATGTTATAGATAACTTACATAATTATTATATTTTAATATTATAATTACAAGTATACTTCTGTTGGACTTAGCCACCACACTAAACGCAAAGTATATATACTGTAAATGTAGACAGTGGCCTTATCTTTCCAGGCCAACAAATCTATTTTAGGCACTTCCTCCAAAGCATGGTTTACCTCCTTAAATGTAGACGTTTAGAAAAATAAAATTATTTTCCTCATCAAAGTAGGTTTCAAGAGTACCAAAGGCCTTTCCCTTTAAGTTTTTTTGTCTATATTATGAAATGTTCCACAAAATTAGCTTTATTCCTGCAACTCGGTTTACCTCACTGCAGTTCTTGGAGCCCTTTCAAACCAAACTGAAAGGTCATTAATTATACACTCATACTTGCTGGTGAAGTCACTGAGGTATCAGATTTCTGTCTTTGAACTGGTGAAGCACTGAATATTTTCAACATAATCTAGAATTTTGAAATGTCATAAATAGCAGTCCTAAACAAGGAATTTCCTTTAGAGGCTATTAATTTTGCTGTATTCCATACTCATTATTTTTTCATTAATTAATTTTCAGAAAAGAACTATTGCAAAATTTAAAATATGTCTGAGAATTTTGCAGTGACTCTTAGTTTATATTTTATTCCTGAACAGACTTTCAACTGATATGCAAGATTATGGTTTAATTATTGATGGAGCAGCTTTATCATTAATAATGAAACCAAGACAAGATGGGAGCTCTGGTAACTACAGAGAGCTCTTTCTTGAAATTTGCAGGAACTGCAGTGCAGTGTTATGCTGTCGAATGGCACCTCTACAAAAAGCACAGGTTTGTATTTCATTTCATATGTGTTTGTTAGCTGTGCACATATGTAAATATTGAAATTTAATATTCTGTATGACTTACTATGGTAACTTAAAATGCTACCATTCACTTTTTTATCTTCTATAATGGAAAAATTAAAAAAAAATGGAGAGGGGAAAATTTCTGCTGGCAAGCAATTTAGATAATGGTATGCTAAAATGGCACCCAGCTGTGCACCTGAATTTGATTTATGTACATATTGTGCAAATTCTATGGTTGGTACATGCTGATAAATTAACATATTTAATGAACTGAACTAATTGCTTCCTTTTTAACCTAACAAGCTTTGAATAGTCTACTATCTGTTGATACTACAAGAACCTGCATTATTTATTACTGTAGAGTGATATTTCTTCTCTATTTTTAACATAAGTGGGAAGCCAAGAAAGAAGAATCCAGACAGAAAAATGTGTGCATTATCACTTTTTAAGTACTTCCTGACTGTTGTATGCTAGTTTGTATCAAGTAAAAACATATCCTTCCATTACTGACACATCTCAATATAGCTGAAAAACTTTTAAAGGAAACAAACATTGGAATATACACTGTTCCTTTCAAACTGTCATGCCTTTTTCTCAGTGCTCAGATACAGCATATGTAGCCCTTATTCATTTTAACAAATGTATTTAGCCAGCACTGTTTAAACTGTCTGGAAGTTTGTAGAAGTTTTTAGTGGCAGCTGACTCAGTACCAAATTTATAGAAGCAATCATTTATAATTGAGAGATTAGAAGTCAAATTTTTGGATAGTTTATTTGTCAGCAGTGTTTAGATGTATACAGTGTCCTATTACCTTTTCTTAAACAGTAAGAAAAAATTTCAGCACAGTTAAGGAAGCAGAATCTTTCAGTCTTTAGTTTCAGGATTTCTTTGAAATGGTACGCTCTGTCTCTGGAAGCCTTTTAATTTATTATTGCACTTACACAGTATTAAGCAGTCTCAACATCTTCCTTTCTTCTGCTCTTCCTTCCTTCTGTCTGTCTCTCTCAAAATAGTTTGGAAGGGTTTGAAAAATGTTGTATTATATTTGGAGCAAACACTTTTAATATGAAGAAACTACTGTGATCTTTATGCATAGTAGTTGCATTGGGTAATATTGTTCTTGTGTCCCTTCTCAGAATTTCTTATATAACTGTGTTGGTCATTTTTAATTAATTGTACACTCATGAAAAATAAGCAAACCATTACAGACAAGAGATTTTAACACTTATTTTTTTCCAGATTGTAAAATTGATTAAGTTATCAAAGGAGCATCCTATCACATTAGCAATTGGTGATGGAGCAAATGATGTCAGTATGATTCTAGAAGCACATGTTGGTATAGGTAAGTGTGCTTTTTAGAATATTAATTCAAATGGAATGACAAAAAACATTTACTACTTAAAAATAGGCAGTCTCAAAGAATCAGGTTATGCATTTTATAGACAACTTTCAGTGAATTTACCCAGGAATTTTATGAGGTACAGTGGTGATCTTTTATTAAATCAACATCATAGCATTATTATGTAATTTTACAAATAACTGTATCTTTGAAATAGTTCTTCAGTTATTAAACAGCTTTGTCACTTTTTTTTTTCAAAGGAATCATTGGTAAAGAAGGTCGTCAAGCAGCAAGAAACAGTGACTATGCAATACCTAAATTTAAACATTTGAAAAAAATGTTGCTTGTTCATGGGCATTTTTATTATGTTAGGATATCTGAACTTGTGCAATACTTCTTTTATAAGGTAGGAGAATGCTTATTCTAATTACATAAATCTCAAAAACTTACGTGTTAATATCTAACTATATACAGTTTGCACAGTCAATGGTACAAAAAAGCAATAATTCCATAAAGAGCTGTTGTCAAGTGCCAGATGAAAGCTGAAATGGCATTATTATTTTTACACAGACCATGAAGTGAAATAACTTTCATATACTTTGTAATCTACAGTATGTTTAAAAGCAAAATTTGCCTTGTCTTTTTTTTTTCCCCCCCCTTCTCTTACAAATTCCAACAGAGACTGTTCTATTTGTTTTCAGTACCTTCTGGGTTCTACAGTGGCTTTTTAAATCAGGATGGAAATAGTGTTTGAGAACTTAGCATAACTTCATTTACATTAGTTTCTAAATTTATCGGGATAGTGTAGGTGGAGAAAGTTTATAATGTTCATCCCCCTGTTTAGATAGTTTTGTTGTGTCTAAATGTTGGGATCCAATCAAAGTTCTTTCAGTAAGCAGTAAAAGATTATAGAAAGGAACCTTCAGAAGATAATTCAAGGTCTTATTGTTTTACTATATGTGTAGTTAGAGGAGGATGAAGTTTGGAGCCACGGCTAGAAACATCTTAAAATTACTTTGCTGGGAACCATGCTAAGCAGCATGTCCTTGCTTGCTTATCACAGTTTGTGTCCTACTGTGGATTGTGCCTTATTTGCCTTGCCTTAACTGAACTGTGCTTCTGGATCACAAAATTCATTTGCCTTGAATTTTGAAACTGTACTCTTATAAGTTTGCTTTCAAGATATTTTAAGTATTTTTCTTAGCAGTACTACTGTATGTTTAATATATGCAGCTCTTTGTACTGTTCCTGCAGTGTTTACTATTACTAGTGTTATAAAACTATGATATACGTAGTTACAGCATTGTATGGCATATAAATTAATGCTTATATTTCACTTAATGGCTGTGTAACTTTGTGTTTCAGAATGTCTGCTTCATTTTTCCTCAGTTTTTATATCAGTTCTTCTGTGGATTTTCACAACAGGTTAGTTGTTCTTTTTCCCTCACTGACATGTTTTCTCTTTGGCATTTAAAAAAAAAAAATGGATCCTTTAACACTATGCCTGTTCAGCTGAGAAAACTTCTAGATTAGTTTACACATTCTAAAAAGAAGAGCATCACTTTTCGTTGACGTGGTTTTCAGTGGCAATTGCAGCTAAGTTACAGAAATTAATTTTACGAATTATCATGAAAGCAATGTTATTTCCACAGTCAAAGAATACAGGAAACCAAAATTTGGAAATGGCAATGCACAGTGAAAAGTCTGTGGGAAGTGTAGAGTCTGTTAGGTTTAAGCTTATTGAACACGGACAGAGGCAATCCTGAAAGATAAGTAATTGAACTAGTTGTTCATTTTTAGAATTCAGAATGAAAACAGAAGAATAAACTAGTCTTCACTGGCATGTACAGGTATGAATTGCAAAATTCAGACAAATAGCAGCATTCAATTAGGTGAAAAGAAAAAATAAACACAAAGGTAGAGGAAAAGTGAACTGCTGCTCACCAGAAACGTGCCATCATTCAGGAGAGGACCCAGTATTCCCCTTTCTAAATTTTTGTTTATTTACTTTTCTCCCTTGCTGTCGTCTAATTTGTGCAGAAAAATCTACCTCTTCTTCTGAATGAGGGAGCAAAATGCAAAGGAACGAATGACTGGACTTAGACAAAAAGAGGATTAAGTTTGCAGAATTAAATTGGATAAATGGAGGATTTAATTGGGAGAAAATAGTACTGTTGCTTTGAATTTGTGGAGTATCTCAAAAGAAAGCTCCAGGCGGAGTAAAAATGATAGAACTATTTTGTCTGCTTTGGTTTAAATTTCAAATGACCACTGAAAAGTTCGTAGGTTTGTATCAAGCATTATTGGGATTTAGATATGAAGGCATGTGTTGATGAAAATTCACTGTAACTTCCTTTTCTTTAAAGTGCAAAATATAATTCTGAATCAAAAGTGGGTTTTGACAGCAATTTTTATGGCATAAATGAGCACCAAATAGGTTTTGGGAAATAAACAACTCTTTTTATGGGATGATGTGGTAAGTTTGAGGGCTAGTTGCAGTGATGATACATACATGGAAAAGTAATTCAGCAGGAAGAAGAATGGAAGACATTTTGGGGCCTTTCTTTGTACAGCACATTGCAGTCATCTACAGGTGAAGAACCTCCTGAGCACTCCCCATTCCTCCCTGCATGTCTCCATGTTATATAGGCGTGGAAGAGATAAAAGGGTGGGGTGGATGTGCCAGAGAGGAATTTCTGCCTCTACAGGAATCTGCTGTTGTTCAATTTGGGTAGTTCAGAGTTGGTCTTACAGTTGAAATGATATGAGGGGTCGATACATGGACCAGACTATTAAATCTTCCTTTTAGCTGAGCTTTTGTCCTGCAGATGAATGGGGTACAAGTGCAGAGTTGTGTCTTACATCAGTTAGCAGCTGTTCAGGGATATTTGCCTCCATTCTGAAGAGATGTATTTTTGTTTTTTTCTGAAGAAGTTGACTCATGCAGTTTAAATCAAGTGTCATGCAGTGGATCATGTTTTAAAATTAAAACTAGCTGATTTAATTCTTCTCCATCTACAGACTTTATATGATACTGCATATCTAACACTGTACAATATCAGCTTCACTTCCCTTCCTATCCTCTTGTACGGTCTAATGGAACAACATGTCAGTGCAGACACCCTCAAGAGAGAGCCTTCCCTATACAGGTAAAATTAATACATTGTACCCCAAAGTTTGACTGTTCAGTTGTGAGATCTATTTCTGTTATAATCGAAATCCTCAGGATTTCTGTACTATGAGGTTACAGTAGAACGTCAGATACATTGCAACAGAAGGGTTGAAGACCACGTGTACAGTCTATAAACTACAATAGATACACATGTATATTTACATACTGCAATCCATACCATTCATTTGCCACCATTCATTAGTGAGCGAGAGCAAAATAGAAATTACTGTTGTGCAAATCAAAACATGATTTTTTTTAGTACTCTCTATTTCCTCCAGCCATGTGGAACTGAAGAATTTTAAAAGAGAAAACATACTGTTTCTCCTATGTACGTGTTTTGTTCTGAAAGAAAAGAGGATTGAGCGGTACAGTGTTGTATCACAGGATGTATTCTGTGTGGTGCCCAATATTGTCCTCTGCATATTCTTGACTCACTTATGGGCATTGGAATTGTTACTGGTTTAGATTCTTAGCCACTTGAAATACAGTTCTTGCCAATTAACTGCACGTGGCCATCTAAATTAGGAACACTGCCCAGTTTTGATTCTCATAGCTGCAAAACCAGTACATTTCAGAGAGTGGTGACAGTAGATAACTTGAGATTTGAGAGGTAATATTAGATGCCCAAAGGTTAATCAATGCAGTGATATGTTTTTACCTATGAATTTGAAGAGGAATACAAGATACTACTGTTGAAACCCAGTGTCCACCCACCCCCATTTTTATTTTTCTCTTCTATATTTTAAATGCTTTCAATTTGGAAATGGTCATTCAGAAGACCTTTTCTGGCTTTTGAAAGCTAGCAGAGGTTGTTTGGTCAGAAACATTTGGGTTTTGTTATCTAACAGAGTCTGCTGCTAAGGTGTTTGGGGCAAGAGTGCAGCTTTTCTAGGCAAGATGGAGGCTACTGTTAGCCACATATGGTTTTGCATTATATATTGGTAATCTGCAGGGAGAAATGACTTCATATGGTCATCAGACAGGTTTTAAAGTGCATATGGTGAAAGTATTGGTTGGTAGTAGGTGTTTCTGTAATTCAGGGATTTCATTTAACTGTCTTCTGATTTACTCTGATGTGTTTTATGATATATGCCAAGTTGATATATACTAATTCTGTGTGCAAGAACTGAAGTTGTAATATTTAAATTTTTCTGTAATAAGAAAATGCATGCTAGTGAACATTTCTGTTCTTGACCAATCCCTGTATTTTTTGTGGGAAAACTTTCAAGAAATTGAATTTAACCTAAAGCTTCAACTCAACTGCAAAATCCTTGTTTTGCATGTTCCACATAAAATGAATATCTTGATTTGTTGCAGTATTCTGTATAAAAGTACCCCACGGGAAATAAAGCAAAGTCTCCAGAGACCTCTAGTGTTTCCTTTTAAAATATACAGTGGATCATCACGTGCAAAGCCAAATACTGGAAGAGTACCTTTTGTAAAAAGATTGAAAAGTAAATGCATGCAGCACAGCAAAATTTACCATATGGTTGAAATAGGCAGAATTACAGGCAGCAATTAAAAGGATTTAGTAAAAATTAAATTTAAATAAATACAGAGGAGATGTTCAGGAAGGGTTTGGATGTGAAGTGGTAGGCAGTTGCCATGTGGAAATGCGGTGGTTTTACATGCAGTCTCTTTAATTGTTTTTTCCTTCAAAAAACAATACGAGTGACATAATTTTTCTAGGCTTTTTCAACATGCTGATAATGAATGCATATATCTTGTTTTACACAGAGATGTTGCCAAGAATGCTTTGCTGCGCTGGCGTGCATTTATTTATTGGACATTCCTAGGAGTGTTTGATGCTGTGGTATTTTTCTTTGGTGCCTATTTCTTGTTTGACAACACAATTGTGACCAGCAATGGACAGGTTAGTGTTGGATTTGGTCAGTCAATCAAAGGTAATTATTTTAATGTCAGGGGTGATATGAACATAGTTTTAATTGTTTTCTTCAAGATTTCCAGCACAGATGATAACTGTTTTGTGAGTTGCGGTGAGATAGATTGGTTATCTGTTTGGCAAAGTCTGAACTATGCGATAGGAATTCTGTGTAGCAGTAAAGAGAGGCATAGGACTAGATACAGTTTAGGAGGAATATATATTGTAAATTCCAAGTATTCCTTCAGAATTTATGTAGTAACTCTTCTGTTTCGTGCCTAACATGCATCTGATGAATATCTGATTAACATATAAAAAAACTGTTGGTAGAGTAGTTATGAATGATCATAAAAGAGCTTAAATATAACAAGCTTTTTAGTATTTTAATTATTTTTTACATATGGCAGCTTAAAATAATCTATCTCTACTTGCTTTGCAGTCACATGAATGCAAATATTAAGAACTTTTGCATTTTATTTCTTTTACCCATTGATACTTTGGTCTATTTTATTTGTGTGCTTTTTTTTCTTTTTGCTACTTGCTTCTCTTCCTATCCTCAGCTAATGACAACCAGCACTCACATGGTAAGACTATTGTGGATTTGTCATGATACCCATTTCATCTTTCACTGTTCTTTAATTAAACTGTTAAAGAGCAGTTAAATATTTCCTATAATTATTTCAAAATGTCACTTAAACCTATAGATAGAAATGTTCTTTATTGCTACTTTATAAGTACTTAAAATATAAAGAGCTTATATAGAATATAAGGTATATTAAGGAATATGAGGTGTGGTAAAGAGCCGTGAACTTTAAAAAATAAGTAGGCTTTTTGCTTCCTTGCGTTTTGTTATTTTGTTCTATGCTTTTCTGTAACCTGCATTTTGTTGCTGAATCTCTGCTATAGAAAATTTATTACAGTTTATGCTATAAAGCGCTTTAGAAAAGACCCTCAAAGTGAGAGAAAATAAACTGGGCACAATTTTATTGTCTATATGTAACGTGCACATTTGCTAGAAATGCAGTATTCAAATACGACTAAATACCATTTTTGTGACATCTATCAGGGAAATGAACTTCTAGTGTGTGAGAGAACACTTGTTAGAGCTTTTCCAAGGACAGAATGAATTTCCATTAGACATAACTGTACACTGCAGCACTTCTTTTTTCTGGTACCATTATGTTAGATGTTCAAAACTCTTCATCAGCTTATATTTATAGTCCTGAAAATTAGACTTCTCATACCTGTACACATTTTGTAAATGGTTGTAATGCAGATTGGTTGGGTTCCTTTTTGAAATTTTAGTCTACTTCTGCTGCAGACATTAAATCAAATTCTTCTTGAGAAAGCTCTATAACCAGACTAGAGCCTAATTTCCAAATTTTGAATGTGTATGTCTGCAACTAGATACCCATGTCAATATTTTATGATAAAATGTATGGCTTGATGAGACATTCTGACTCTTGAGTGTCAGAGTGGGTTAGAAAATTCATCATCATTCAGCATGCATGCTTGTCTGTATAAAACTTCCAGATTTTGAGTTGCAATTTTAGATTTAAAGGCTTGAAAACATTAGTGTTCTGGAAGAGTCAGAGATACATATATGAGTTCATACATACATGAATGCTAGTTGCTGTTGATGGTTATTTCCAAGTATTTAAATTATGCTCGTGTCTGGAAAAAAGTGAATGAAAGATTTGAAGATTTGAAAGGTTTACCACAAGAATATGCTATTATGGAACAGGGAGAAGGTGGAATGCAGGAAAGGGGATAAAAGGGCTGAAGATAACACTAATACCATCAAGGATATAAGATGATTCAAGTTAGGTTCCAAATTGTTAAAATGGGTGCTGAAGCAAAAATTTTGAATTCTTCTTTCCCTCCAGAAATTATTTAATTGCCATTTTTGCAAAACTAGTAAAAATTGAAGAAAGTCAATGTCTTTCAGTTAGATTGATGCCTGTGTCAGACTAAAATTTACTTACCATTAAGGTTGCTTCCAAACATAACAGGATGTTTCTCAGTATTTAGAAATTTCTTTGAAACTGTTTGCATGCTGTAGAGTGATGTTACTAGAATAATGTAAAAGTGTACTTTTAATCACTGAGACTTACTTCATAATGCCTGCCTCAATCATTTCCTGGTAAACAAAACTAAGATGCCAAAGATTTATGTCTTTTTAATTGTTACTAATTTGTGATATTACTTTGTGTATGGTGTTCCACTTTGGATATAACATGGTTGGTGTTGTAAAAACATATAGTCAGAGACCAACTACACAAGGAAGGTAAGAAGCAAAGAAGGCACGGTAGAAGTGATTGCAGATTGTAAGTGTCATCTTAGTTTACCCGTATAATAAAATGTATTTCCTGTGGGAATGTTTTATTTTAACATTAGATGCGGAGTTGATTACATAGGAAAATGGAAGATACAACAAATACAGTTGCAGGAGGAGGGCGGAAGTCTTGGATAGGCTGAAAGCAGAGCACAGAAAAATATTTACTAAACTAGATCTTAACAAACAGACTTACAAAAGAATGGTTCACACCCTGAAGATGTGAACAGTATCTTGAGATAGTCAATGCTGAAAATACATTGTGAGGTTCTGCAACTCGCACCATCCTATACTGCTCTGCTTACCTTTCTCTGTGCCAAATTAGCAGCCTTATAGAGTCTGGCGGCCCTGTGCTATGACCTCATTTTCTGAGCCAAAAAGCTGGGTAGGTGAAGGGTTTAGTTGCAGCCTGATGCTTTCTATCTAGCCTGACAAAGAGAGATTAGGGGAAGGTTGTTTCAATATTTTTATTTAATCTAGCAGCTTTTATTGGAAATGTGGACACATCTGTTCAGTATGCAGAAACGTAGACTGCCACTGGGCTCTCCAAGAGATGCCAGATATGACATGAGAATACTGTAAAAAAGTAACTGCAAGAAGAAAGTCGGTAAACGTTTGCATAATTTGAAGTTCCTGAATCAGACTCCTGTACAGTTTTAACTGCACTGATTTTTCAATTTTTTTTTAGTGCACACAAAATATTGTAGCAAGGGCATGACTCTATTCAGTTATCATATTAGATACCAAAGTAAAAGTCAGATCAAAATGCTGAAGGTTTTCTGCACTTCATCTTGTGTTCTGTACACTTGGTCACACATTGAATAATTTTAAACTACTACTAATAATAATTTTAAAATAACGAAATCATTACTCAGAATAATGAATCCTTCAGCCAGTCATTTGTTTGTTTTTCTAAAATGGTTCTCTGTTCCCACTTGATCAGATTATCTCAGCCTAGTTTACTACAGATAACTGTCTTGTGGCTGGCTGTGGTCTCCATTCAGAGTTTTTTCTGTGGCAGCACATTTGTGTGATCACTTGCCCATGCGGATCCCCTGTCATCTAACATTGGGTGAGCTCGTACAGAATAATGTAGATGGGAAGGCACCCTGGAGGTGATCCAGTTCAACTCCTTGTTTTGTGCAGTTGCTCAAGACTTTGTCCAGAATATCCCAGAGGATGGAGATTTGGTAGCCTTCATGGTCAACCCGTTCCAATGTTCTTCTGCCTTCACGGTGAAAAAATTTCTCTTAATACCTAAGCAGAAATTTTCTTGTTGCTGAAGAGAGGTCTGTTACAGTTCTTCATCTTTGTAATTCTTCTTCAAATATTTGTGGGCAGCTACTAGGGTTGTTCCTAGACCTCCCTTCCACCAGACTAAATAAGTCCTTCAGCCTCTCTTCACAGGAGACTGAGCACAGACTGCTAACCATCTTGGTTCCCTGCCACTTGATCCTTCCCAATTATTTTCACATCCCTTCTGAACTGAGGGGCCCAAAACTGGGCGCGGTGTTCCAGGTTCAACCTCACTATGGCTGAGCAGAAGGGAGTCATAACCTTTCTTGATTCAGTGGCCATGTTCCTTGCAATACAGCTCAGTTTGCGGTTTCCCTTATTTGTAGAGAGCGCACAGTATAGATTTGTATTCAGCCTGGAGTCCACTGTAACCCCACTGCAGCTTCCTTTTCAGCAGGGCCATTGCTCAGCCAGTTAGTCCCAATGTATGGCTTTACTTCTCCATAGGTGTAAGACTTTTCACTTTTCCTTATTGAACTTCCTAAGAGATCTATTATCCATCTTCTTAGATCAATAGGGGTCCCTCTGGACTGAAACTCTGCAATTCGTTATGTCAGCCATTCTCTATTTTTGTACCATCTGGCAGTTTGCTCATGATGCTGTCTGTGTCACTGTCCAGGCCACAGACAGAGATATTCAGCAATATCAGCTGCGGTGTCGGTCCCTGGTGTAGTTCCCCGATTACCACCAGCCAACCAAACATCAAGTCATTGATCACTAAACGTTTGAGTCCAGTGGTTCATCCAGTTTTCAACTCAAGTAGTAGTCTGTTTACCCAGCCTGGGCTTCCTTATCTTCCAAATGAGAATACTGTCTGAGTCAAGTGTGTCAAATGCCTTGCTAAATTCAAAATAGATTGCACCCACTGCTCTCCTTCCTTAACAGCTCCTTAACCTGTTGCTCCCACACTGTTGGCTGCTCCTTTCCTGCCCAAGCTTTGCTGTTAAATGCAAGGAGCAGGCTTTGTTCTTGGTGACTTAATATGCAGAATATTGAATACTTCAGCATTTTCTTTAACAACTTCCACTAGGTTGCCTTACCACGCTATCAGTGGACTTACATTTTCCCTTTGAAACTAGGATACCTGTAACTATCCTTTTTGTTACCCTCAATGCCCCTCACTAATCTTAGTTCGAGCTGACCTTCAGCCTGCGTGATTTTGTTCCTCTGTACCCAGGTAATGCTTTTATGCTACCCATTGCTGCCTGCCCATATTGTCATCACTTGTATGCTCCTATTTTGCCTTCTTGTTCATTGAGAAATGTCCTGCTTGGCCAACTGGGTCTTCTGCTGAAATGTCATGTCTTCCTGCAGAAGAAGGTTCATGATACCTCAACATCTCTTCAAGATCATACATCTCGTTTGGGCACCCTTCTCTTCTGTGGGTGAAATGCTCTGAATAAAACAAAGTCTCTTCTAAAATACAGTGTCCTACCTCTGTTGCTTACTTTCCCAACATTTCTCTGGATCCTGAACTTGATCGTCTGATAGCTGCTGTAGTCCATGCAATCCTCTGTGACTATATTCACCACCGGTTCTTCCCTCCATCAGCATTAATGATCGTTTCTGCCCGCTTGAAAAGCTGAAGTGTTTTTATTTCGTGATGCAGGTGGGGAGAAAATCAACCACAATTCAAAAGTGTTTTATCTTTAAATGTATGTAGAACATTTATGTACTTACATAGCTTTGATGGTTATCACATTTTTTTCTTGTACTGTTACTCATCTGTATAACATGCTGTTGAACCTCCAAGAAATCATGGAACACCAAGGACAGCAGAGGAAGGAGACAGAGAAAAGATGATGTTCAAGAAGATTAATGAAATTGTTGCAGTTTGTTTGTAAATCTCAGTGATTTGTTAACTGCTACACTTCATTCTTACTAAGAAACTTACCTGTGAACTTTAGGTTGAGTGCATTGGTAGTGGTTTTTTCCTGTCTGTGTGAAATCTGAGGTGTGTACACACAAGGGTGAGAAACCAAAACAATTTGCACTGGATAGATCATGTATGAATTCAATGTTGTTGCTTAAGTGTCAGTTCCTGATACAAAGCAATACGTAGCTTTAAGAGGTTTATTCTTGGTAATTCATAGTGGACAATATTACCTATGACTACTTTGGACCATTTTTTATAGATGTTTGGAAACTGGACCTTTGGAACACTGGTGTTTACTGTGCTTGTATTCACGGTTACATTGAAGGTAAGGCATTCTGTATTTTATCCATTGAAACTTTCTTAGGGCTTGTTTTCTGATTGCTGCTTGCTTATATTGGTTTCTCTCTATGGCCATACATTGTCATACTAGTTTAAATTAGTTTTAATACAAGTTTTGCTATCTGTGCCTTCTTAACTGTGCTCAAAATCAAAAAAATGGTTTTTAGCTAATTCTGTGTAGAATCCTTCCATTTTTTCAAAGGGTGTCATTTTATTTTGTCTCCTGCTGAGTATTCTGTTGCTGCTAGATAGTAATAACACCATATAATCTCGTCTGGGTTTTTTTCAGCTTGCACTAGATACACACTATTGGACGTGGATAAATCACTTCATGATCTGGGGATCACTGGTATTCTACATTGTCTTTTCTCTGCTCTGGGGAGGAATTATTTGGTATGAACCCTAATATAAATTGCATCACAAATGTTATTTCAGAAACGGTTGTTATAAAGTTGTTATGTATTTCACTTTTTTGTTCCAAACAGAATTAAATTTAGCTTCCCAATAGCAGGCACATTTTCAACACATCAGTAATGGTAATTGCAGAATGCTCAGCTCCTCTTTCACTGAAAGGCTGCTACAATATTCTTAGAGAAGAATATCAGACCTCAGGCTGCCACTGGGGCCATCTCAGTAGTTATCAGTCAAAAGCAGTCCAAGGGTTGGTTCAAGTATCTGAGGCTGTCTATATGAGGCAAAATGTCACTGAGTAGGTCACGTCTATGCAGCTTGGGTCTAGCCACCCATCTGGGCAGCTTGTCTGGGAGGGAACTAGCTGCAGCAGTCTAAACCAGGGCCAGGGAGTGGAACTAACATTGAAGTTGTGCAGATGACCAGAAGTCCTGTGTTTTAGTTTATTTGCCCCCTTATTTAGCAAAGTAGATTTACTGTAGGCGTCTGAGCACCTACTTGTTCTACTGTTGGTAAGAAGCTTTTTAAGAATTAGTATAATTCTCATACATAGCTGATTGAAAGTAGGTGTTGGGTTTTTTTTCTGTTAAAAAAATTCTGTGTACTCGAAACTGAAATTTTTGGAAAGGAGATCAAGCTGAAACAGGTTCAAGTTCTTACTCTGCCTGATGGCCAACAGGAACTTGAATTTGTTTCTTATCTGTAGATAGTGCCCAGTTGCAAAGTTACCTTTTCTAACCTCTTTTGCTGGAACTGTTCTACCTTGTATACATAAGTAAACATTTTGAGGGACAAGAGAGAAAGCAGAGGCTAACTGTTGCATGGTGATTAAGGTGTCATTTAATTGGGAGTAAGGATCTGTATTTCAGTGTGTCCTTTGCAAATTAGTAGCTACTTGGCAACTCCTTGGATACTCAGTAGCCTCCCCCCCCCCCCCCCCCAGTAAGATCAGATCTCAGTTTCTTCAGCATCAGAATGAAAACAGTTTGCAGTAATGATATTTTCCCTGCTAATGTTTTCTAGCCAGCCTTGCTGTGTATTAGAGATGTGACTAAATACAGCAATGTATTTTAACTTGATTACCTTTTTAGACTGCAAGCACTTATGTCCAATTTTGGAAACCAGCAGGAAACTGCCCTACTGGTAGATGGGCTTTACATTGCAGTGTTGCTATGAACTGTCCATTGATCTTTGCTCTCAGTAAATGTGGCTTCTGGTTTCCATTACCGTATGGTGATGGCATTTTAATGACCACACAACTGCTATGGAAATACAGGGAAAAATGGAAGTGAAGGCAGTGAAAGTGGGGGCAGATAAAAACGTGGTGAATGGATTAGGGAGTATAACATGAAACCATCAGAGATTATTAAGGGAGCTTGAGGGGAATGAAAAAAGGTGTGGTCAATGAGCCTTATTCTGAGGATACATACAAACGACTGTGCCTTGGGAAAGAGGAGGGAAGTGATGGGTGGGACACCGAGAAGAAAGGAGGAAAATATCTGGGGCAAGATAAGGAGTAGACAGAAGAGCATAAACAGGATCAGAATGTAACTTAGTTTATCTTTGCAAGGGAGAGGCAGCATGGGAGGGAGGACGGCATGGTATTTTTGCAGCCTGAAAGACAAGAGGAAGGTAGTTCTCTCTAGTCAGCCAATGTTTAGATCTCCTTTTGAGAAAACTGGGATGGATGAACTCCCACAAACTGGGAAGCTGAACCTGAAGTATTTAATCACTGTCATAATTATTATATTTAACACTGCCAGTCTTTCTTTTGTGTATTGAAGTGTAATATTTATTTAATCTTTTTCCCACTAGGCCTTTTCTCAATTATCAGAGGATGTATTATGTGTTCATGCAAATGCTGTCTAGTGGTCCTGCGTGGCTGGGTATAATTCTGCTCATAACTGTCAGCCTTCTTCCGGATGTTCTCAAGAAGGTCTTATGCAGGCAGTTGTGGCCTACAGCAACAGAAAGAATCCAGGTAAAAATATTTTTCATTGTGAAGTTAGTTTTTTGTATCACAAGTCTCTAATAATTAGACCTCTTTCAAGGTTAGAGACAAGATTACAACAGAGGTTCCCCACCTGTGTTGTCTGTCACCAGTTGTACGCCAGCCGCTTCTGAGCTGTATGGTGAAAGACACTGCCTATTATTTACATGGTGGCATTTACCTGAACCCGGGGGCAACCTCTGTGCCTCCCGACCAGCAACCACAGGGAAATCAGCTGATGAGGATGGTGGGAGACAGGTATATGGCTCAACATGCTTCCTGACTTGAGGACATAAGAAGAGTAAGGGGATTGGGATCTTGGTGATGGTAGGTAGGAGGCACTTAACATCAGCCTGGACAGCAGTTGTTCCTGCTGTTGTGGAGTATTCAGAGGCACTGCCCACACCCCTGAATTGAAGTAGTTATCTTTCATATCAAGTCATTCTACTGCATAAATGAAACTCTAATGGGGACGTTTTAGTGTTTACCATGCAAGCTGAGCATAGTTATCTAAAACAGGGAAAACCAGCTCAAATAAGCTAAGCTCAACATAAAACCGGTAGGAAGGGAGCATGTGATTTTATTGAAATCCCTCTTAACACAGGGATTTGCACAAGCAGTTGCAGTCTTATGCCAAGGGACTCTACAACTTCAGGTGTGTTTATTATCGATTAGATTTAGAAGTTATACACTTAAAATAAATGTGATGAGTATATAGTATGTTGATAAGGAATATGTAGTAAACTCGTGCCAACATTCATATTGCATGATCTGTGCAGTATAATACTTCAAACTATTTTATACTGATGCTGTGGCTGTTACAAAACACCTCTATTAAAACTTACTCATATTCTATTAATAATTATTTCCTCTTTTATATTTCAACTTATATTTTGCCTGTTTTCATACATTATCTCTACATAAATGTGCCTTGCTGTGCTGATGGGAAGAGTATTTTACAATCTGTTGTCACCTTGCTTCTGATAAGCCCAAAAGGAGAAACTGTTGTGTAAATAAAGACTTGCTCTGTTGAGGCTGAAAGGGAAGTCAGGTTCTGTGGGATGCATGGTGCTATTCTGGGGCCATCAAACCAGCTCCAGTAGAAAATTTTACCTCTATTTTTGATTCCAACAAACTTTCATATATTATATATTTTAGAAGGTGAAGGACAGTAGAGGTGTTGAACCTGAAAGTTAATGTTATTGCTCTTACCATTATCAGCCCATCAGCCACTGGTAGGTTGAAATAATGAGTTACCAGTGACTGCGTTTGTAGGGATTAGTTAGCATTTTGGTGTTTATTTGAGAAGATACTTTGCATTAAGAGGAGAGGAATAAAGGAACTTCACTTCTAAGGAAAGGAAAATTTCCCCTTTGGCAAAGGTAAAAAACTCTTCTCTCGTATCTGCAAAGTAAAACCCCTTGCCATTGTTTTGCATTCCTTGAATGTACAGTTGTGAAAATGCCCCACTTCAGGAGGACAGGAAAGAATAAAGAGTAGCAGAAAAGCGTTCCCAGGCAGATTGACATTTAGTGTTTTTCTGTTTCGCTATCTTTAATAGATGGCTCTTTGCTATATATGCCACTTGTGGAAGAAGTTGATCTCATTGTAGGTTCTGCTTGTTAATTTTTAAATTCTAAATTTAAAATCTAAAGAGAGGGACTGAGGATGGGTTAGTGCAAAGAAACAAGCTAGCACACAAAAGCCCCGAACAAAGGTATTACGGCATTTCTTACAGACATTGTATGTTAGTGCTGGAAAATTAATCAATTGTAAAGCAGACTTTGGGCTTAACACTGGCAATATTCATTTTTTAATATTTAGTAGAAAATCTTTGACTTTTAACCAGCTATATCCCTTGTGTTTCTTCTTCCCTCTCTGTGTTTCTTCCTGTCTTCCAATCCGCTTTGTCTAAATAACTGCTACCTTGCTTTAAACATAAATGATGTGCACGGTTACTTCCTACAATCTGCTGGGGAAATCAGACTAAACATCAGTGCCTTTCTGTTGAGCAGTCCACCATCTTTATGCTTTCTCAGACTTCAAGCAGTCTAAGTTTCTAATGGAACAAAAGGTGACTTTTTTCTGCCTTTCTGCATGCTTGGCCATTTCATTCAAAGGACAGTAAAAAGTTTATCATCAGAAGTTATTTACCATACTCATTATCTCCATTTCTGATTCACGTCAACTATATTCTGAAGAATACTTTTTAGTATAGTTTTTTCCTTTTTCTGTTTGTTTTTCTCTAAGATTCTATGAATAGTTGTCACAGTTCATCACTATCGCTGCCATTTTTGTCACTGTTGCTACTGAATTTTACATGTTTCTGCCTCAAGAATCCAGGATTCTTAGATCCTCATTTTAATCATTGGTTTATTTGTAGGCGAATGCATGTCATGCTTGCATTGTACCTGAGTAAGTGTAATAGTTGACACACAAAGAAGTGATAATTCTGATTATGGTGATGTTACTAGCATAATACAGAAAATGTGGTCCTGGAAGCCATTTAAGCGATCTTGAGAATGTATTAATATATCTGCTCTTCTGTGATAGAAGAAAATGCAACTTGTTATTTAATAAGTTATTTCCAGCATGCATTTTGAAACTGAGCTTTCCTTATATTCCATTTTATGAAATTCTGTGGTCTTTCTAGAAGGAAAACAACTCAAGATCCAGAAGTATAAGACATTTAATATAAAATAAAAGTAAAGAAATGCTAGTAAATCTTGGCTTCCCTACAGTCTGCAAGAAAACTATTTTTGACTTAGTACTAAGAGACTGCTGGTTTCCATTGCAGATTTTATATCTTTATTTCTTAACTGGTTAAAATAAAATATACTTTTCCTCTTTCTTACCCCCCTTCAAAAATGTATAGTTAATAAAAATTACTGTAATTACCTAAGTCATAGGGAAAATACACAAAGTTTTTTTCACTATGGAAAATTCTGGCTAAAATTGGCTTTTAAGTGCCTTAGGATTGGTTTGAACAGAGCTTGTAAGGAATTATTTTTAAACTTACTGCATTCCTATAAGCTATATTGCTTTCTTTGTAATAACGGACTTCTGGAATAATTGACAAGGTTAACATAGGACCAGCAGCCACCTCCCAGCTTACTACATCAGTTCTCCTCAGGCAGTTCTGAGTGTTTCAATTATCTGAGAGTCACTCCAGTGCGTGGTGGGTGATTATAAAATTGTCTAGGTTGGAAGGGACTTTCAAGATCATCGAGTCCATTATCATTCAGATGTTTTTGAACATTCTGTATCTAGTTCTGTTTTGTTTGGGAGAGCTTTTCAGTTGTATACACATGCACAGAGGTGTGTGTGTGTATATACACATACATATATGTACATAAGAGTATATGTGTATATATGTGCATGTATATTTATATATATACACCTATGAACTGTTGTCTTTCTTGGGCTAAAATACTAATTCTACAAAAGCTTTGGAGGAATCTGTTGTCTTTTGGTAATTTTGGTCAAAATCTGCTCATGTCTGTCGTACATGCAGTCCCAGTGACTCTTTGGCTCAATGAAAGAAGCTGAATTCTGTGCTTTAACTGGAAATTGTGCAGCTGTGAGGTTTCTTTCCGCCTTTACTTTTAAAGAGCAATAGGGTATGTTTTTACTATATCCAATCTACATTAATTGATTATATTTCCTTTTTCTTTATTCTTCTTTCGTTTAATAGCAGAAGCTCAGCAGCTCTGTTAGGGAAAATATAAATTTACTTTAAAGATCCTCTTTTCATTTTTATAATTGTCACTTTGATTGACAGTGTTTCAGCATTCCCAAATATTTTATAGCTGAAATACCAGGTGTTTAGATTCTGAGCTGTAAATAACTTCTGTGCTTTCATTCCTTTTTTAGAAATATTTTTCTTTTTCTCTTTGCTTCTGACTGATTTTTTTTTTTTTTTTTAACTTCACTTTCACTTCAGTCACAAGATCGGCCCATCAGCCTTGTTATGAGATCTCTACCCTTTGCTGCGCTTGGGGAAACCCAAAGTGGTACTTTTGCCTGGGGAAGCCTCTCTGGGGATTCATCATTCTTCTGTTCCTCAATGGGCTTAGCTGCTGTTGAACAACTGCACAGGGCTCTTAAAACACTGGTCACCGGCAAACTGTTGTCTTTGTCATGTGTCGGGCTCCTTTTCTATGGAAAACAAAGAAATGGATATTGCTGTGGCAATATTTGAATCCCATGGAAGAAGTTACCTTGGTAACTCCCCTGCCCTCTCTCCCCATAGGGTAATGACTAAGCCGTAAGTCGGCCTTCATTAGCACTGGCCCCTTCACCGCCGTGTGTAGCTGGGGAGTAGTGAAGCGGAACGGCCGCTCCTTAATTTGAAATCGATTTGACCTCATCATATCACGAGGACCTCTCCCATTCAGTACAGGTTATTGTCAGAGGGGAAAGACCCGCAGCCCGCGGTACTTAGTCATGGTACAGTTAAGTGCTTTTGAGAGTAATTAAGTATTTTTAACAGAGTTTGAAATGGAGTTAGAAACGTCCTCAGAGTGACTCAAAGGATCAGCCTCAGGATCAAGAAATAGAAACCTTGTTTTACGCTGGATAACCTTTCCTTTTTAAATTTATCAGAAAATCCATCACTTTTACAGGAGTTTGCTACAATATTTACATTTGTACCAAATGGTACCGTTCATTCACATTTCCCTCTTGTATTCAGCAAGAGTCTCACTGTTTTTCCTCATCCTTGCAGAAGAGTATGAGACATAAAACAGCCCTAAATGCAATGGCGAACAGCGATGGGCGACTTCTTGAAGGAATTCTTTCAGCTTCCGAGCCATAATTAGATCAAAGCTAGGTAACAGTACTGTACGTGTTGCCAGTTTGGATTAATTTTTATTGGTGAATTGTGCTATTTACAAATCAACTGTTTCCTCCAGAGTTTTTGGTGTACTTCATTAATATTGATACAAAATCGTTATGTTTTACTTGGAGAACCTAGTTTTTGCAAGAGATGTTCCATGCAACAGGTAAGATCTTTTTGTCTCAGACACTTATTCATGTACAGCAAAACAATGAAGCAATATACCAATAATAAAGTCCTAAGGTGTTTTGTGACATTTCTTCTGTGAGAACTGCAGTCATTATTGCAGAGTGTACTCACATTGCACCATGGTGTAGGATACATAAAGTCAGAAGTAGTTCTCACGCGTTAGGAGTTCATCCATCATCTCTCGTACTCTTGAATACATATATAGACCAAATGCAGACAGTAAGAGAGGAAGATAACCATACAAAAGGAAGTGAGTTACCTGTGAATAGGACCTCGGGTCAGGAGACTGGGGCTGTGTATCTGGCAATACCTACTATCGTAATGTGTTCTGTATAGACCAGCGCATGGCTGCATTGCTGTCTGGGGTCAAGGGAGAAGCGTGGTAGCCTTGCCAAATACCTGAGACAGCAGCATAAGTGGTGAGCTCCTAAATCCTCCAAACATTAGGGCAGCAGAATGAAGTTCGCTGCTTTACATCATCTTCTTGCCACGCCACAGATTACACAAGCAAATATGAGTAAGAAGGTACACTTCTAACTCAGATACATTCCCACCTGGGTGCCGTATCTGCTCCAGTCCCTTCATGCTCTCCTGACTCCAAAAGCAGCACATGAGGAACTGAGTGAAGGTGCAAAGTATCAATATACCTACCTACTGTAGGTGACCCTGCTGTGGCAGGGGGGTGGACTAGATGATCTCCAGAGGTCCCTTCCAACCCTGACCATTCTGTGATTCTTTAATATGTGAAGAGGACAAATGCAATGTAATGTGCTTGTGTGGGCTTCAAGGTAGTTGAGGGGTGCTTTTGATTTACTTTTAATGACTGCTAGACAAGTAGTAGTAGAAAACCTCAGCTTTCTTGAGTATCTTCAAGCATGACAGATTGAAAGCACTTGCCTTGGAGCTATGTGTAGAAAAAATATGATTTTATTTTTAGAAATACATATGGTAACTAAAATGCTTCACTTTCTAGCTGGAAGAATAGGAAACATAGTTACCGTACAGTGGATGATTACTTCCTCTGATGTTTCCAAAACAAAGTCTGCTAATCTGTTACCTGATTATCTACATTTTTTTGTATTAACGTTGGTATTTGGTCTATATGTGTGTTTAAAAGAACACAGGCCTCACTGTTAGTGAGCAGTTTGGTGCAGTTTGCTGACTTTTCCAAGAGTAACTGTTGTAAGAGAGGTTTCTGATTGCTCTTGGTTATGCAAGAGTAGTGTTTCAAGTTTGCGATTGACATTAAAAATATAATATTAAATCTCAGCCAAACTTCTATAGGCTACATCATCAATATTTATTTTGTGATTTTGTCCTTTTTGCTACTGTGTTGCTGTTAACAGGGTAGGAGGAGGGGAGTGATTAAGAACAGAGGATTGACTGGCTTATATAGCATTCATGAAGAGAGTGATTAATAACATTGATTTGAATCGTGCTTATAATGCATTTGTATCTTAAATACCATCACATAACCACCATACCTCTAAACCTGGATATTATATGTGCATTTAAGTGAGAAGAATTAGATAAACTCATTGAGGAGAGTGCTGTGCTGATTTTCTTTCGGTTTGTACACATGTTCCAGGGTCTTGTCATGCAACTGTAGTGTTACTGTAGTCCTGAGTTTTTCCTGAGTGGAAATGCCGAT
Source organism: Pluvialis apricaria (assembly GCA_017639485.1). Taxonomy (NCBI): domain Eukaryota; kingdom Metazoa; phylum Chordata; class Aves; order Charadriiformes; family Charadriidae; genus Pluvialis; species Pluvialis apricaria. The sequence goes on from CM030007.1 coordinate 67,983,988, forward strand.
TCTGCCAGAGTGTGGAGTGATTATGTGGTACAGTTAAATTTTAATGGACAATTAGACCAAGATAGTATTGTGATGTGTAGTATAAATTGCCTGTATAGATGCTACACATAACCTAAGCAAGTCCAAAATCAGATGCTGCTTAGAAGTACAAAGCAAGTGCCTTGAACCTCTGGAACTTTCATCTATTAGCACAAACCATCTGTAAAGAATTCCCTCTTTTTGGAAGTACAGGGCAAAGTACTTGAATCCGTTCTGTCCTAGAATTCCCTGTAAGAAATCCTGACTAAAAAAGTTCAGAGATGGAAAGATGTACCAGGAGAGATCACAAAATGAAATATAAACCTGATTTAAAACAATACAACTTGAAAGCAGTCCCCTGTGTCCTCATCTGTTCTCTAAAAAGACCATTGTCAGGTTTAGAGATTATATGTAAAATTATGCCTGGTTCTGTAGGTCTTAATATAGAACTAATCATGTTGAAAATGGTTGATTGCTCAACAACGTGAGGGTTTATACCTTTCAATGAAACCAATAGCCAAAGTGGTGGTCTAGTGAAAGGCATTATTATACCAAGGGCACAATGGCCCTATGAAAGAACGCAATTGTAGACTTTTAGCTCCAAAACCATCTATTCACTGTGTATTTGTTTTTTTCCTTTTCACAGAATGCATCGAGGCACTGTCAGGAGCACATCTCGGAATTCACACCTCTTGCCTGTCTGAAAAACCCGAGATACAGGAGCAGTGACTGCAGCAATTCCCCAGCAAGAAGGTCTAATTCTCATTCTAAAAAAATGATGTTTACGCACTGGAGAGGCGTTGATTATTCAGTACTTCCATCTGTCTTTGGCTATTCAAATAAGCATTGCCGTTCCAGTGCAGGCTACCGCTACAGTGGGTCAGGTTTGGAAACGTCTGTATGACAGAACACCAAGTCAAGCCTTTAAAAACTGTATTTTTGTTTATTTCTTTTTTCAGGAAACAAACATGTCACAGAAATATATTAAACTATACCTGGCTTTTGCTGTCTGAGGTAATGTTCAGACAAACAGGAACAAGAGCTAGAAGTATGAACCCTTCCAGGCCAACAGGCCTATTTTTATGTTTTGAACTACTGGAGCAATGAACAATCTGCACAGTCTGGTACTGTGAGACTGGTAGCACTAAAAATTCTCTTCATCCTGTGTCAAGACTTTTGTGCATTTACTGCTTCTGTCATCTTTAGTCATTTTCTTTGTTACTTGAAGTGCATAGTTTCAGTTAGTGACCTACATTTTGAGATCAACAGTTTTAATTTTCAGCCAGAAGCAATGACCTCAGTTATCTCCAGTGAAAGTCTCCTAAAGCATATTTAACAAGTGCTGTTTCTGATTTTCCTCTGTCCTTTTTCTTTCTTTGCTCTTTCTGTAGAACAAACTGGTGTTTCCTCTGTGCAAATCTGCTTTCAAGAAACACTCTCTAATGTTCACTTCCTTGTAAGTGGCCAAATCAGGGCAATGTCTGGTTTTCAGTTACTCTTCCCCCGTAGAAAGATAGGCAAAACAACCCTTGCGTAGAGTATGTACACACTGTATGAAGTCAAGTTGGCTGTTAAATAGGTAAATAGCGATGTTAATATCTACTCAAAAATTGAATGTAAGCATTTTGCCTAAAAGGCCTTTGTGAATTTGTCAAAGATGCAGATTACCTGGTGTTCCCACTTCCTGTCCCCGTGATTGTAAAATATGCATAGCAGAAAGTATTATATATTAAGCTTTTTTTGGCACCTTTTTTTCCTTAAAAGAAGAAAGGCTGTTTTTCCAAGTAAGTATCTTTTACTACCTGGATTCATCCTCTGAATTTTGACTTTTTTGTGTGTATGGTTAAACACTGGCTAATTGGCTTGGTAGGTGTATTGCAAAGCACACAGCTGTTAACTTTTGCAAGCAAACCACGAGGTGGCACACGGCTGTTAACGAGGAGTTGAACCACAGTTGTCATATAGAAACTAGTTTGACTGCAAGGATTCCGTTTGAATTACTTTAAGAATGACAGCCAACTTGCACTTCTGTTTTCTCTGCTACATTTATGTTACCTTGCACTAATTCAACTCTTAGCTGTGTCCTTGTCTTGTTTCTTTAGTCCAGTGTTTTATTTTGGGGTGCAAAAATATCTGAAGGAGTAATCTGATTTCAGTCAATTTCAGCCTGGCAGTTAGAACTGGTTAATAACCATAGTCATTAAATACCTCTGGGAGGACATTAGCTAAAATTGTATTTCAAGGTGAAAACAAAATATTTGGAATCAGAGCTGCAGCCTTTGTTGGAAGACGTGGCCAAGACATTGTGAGTTGTCTTTCAGTTGGACTAGGGTGGCAGAGAAAATTATCTCCCTTTTTGTGTCTAAAAGAAAAACAGAGGCAAAATAGTTTACTTACGAATTTACTTTTTAGTAAAAGAAAAATCAACTTACTAGGAAATGTTCCTCACAATATTCCGAGTTATTTTCGCATTGAACAAACAGTCAAATATTATTAAAATGCCCTGGGACAAGCAGAGATTGTAAAATGAGTTGTGAAATTTTCAGTATACCAAAGATACAATTTTAAAAAGTCTAATGGTGAGCACCACAGACAAAGTTATTTTCACCATTTAACATGTAGCACTTTTAAGTTTCAAAGAATGTCCTCATAGCAGTAACATTTTGAAATACATACGTGTGTGTGGGTGTGTGTGCATATACTTGCCATTGCAGACTTGAATGTTGGTCAGTTAGAACCGTCCCCTACATAAAACACTGGTGTATATATTTTTAAGAAGTTAATATGGGTATAAATTTTATACCAGTAGCAGTGACAAATTTCCTGTGTGTAGTTAACAAATTATTTGTAATGTATTTTTTAGAAATCTTAAAATTGCCTTTGCACTGAAATATTTTTCATACTGTAGCTATTTATATATCTGTTTTACGCATACATTTGTTAACACACCATTTCTATTTTTTTTTAAGTATATGTTTTGAAGGGTTTTTTTATACCTATAAGTTTTGGCCACTTAAATTTAGCTTAGCGTGGAGTTGTGGCTGAATGTTAAAATTCTAATGAATGTCAAATTAGAAATATCGGTCTATTGCTCTGTCAGTCTCACCCAAGCTATTGATGTTTTGTTGGTATTTGTGATAGCGGTGATCAGAGTGCTGTACTTGCAGTGCTGTACTATTACTGCTAGCTTTTTTACTCTCTAAAGCCTCCTGCTTTTTTACTTTTCTGAGTTCCATCTTTTAGCCTTAAATAAGGAGATTTTTGCTTGATGTTTTTGAAAATGCTGCATTCCTGTTCTGCCTACTAACAAAGCAGTTCGTTGCAAACTTCATGTAGCCCTAGCACTTAGGAATTACTGACAATATTATTCAGGCTGAAACATCTCTATAAGCGCTTGGGAAATTTTAGTTAAATATGTCATTTTTTTTTGAGGAGAAAGAACGCTTGAATTTAAGTGGAAGTTTCTGCTTTGATTTAGCAATGCTTTTTCCTTTAAAAGTTGGTACTGTTTGTTTGTTAAAATAGACCGTTTAATGGAAAAAAACCATAAAACATCAACTGGGTTTCACTTGATGTGCTTTTGCTTCAGTCCCCGTTACTGTTGCCATGCAAACCTAGTCCACTGCAGCAGGTGTAAACTTGGAGTTTCATTGTAAATGGATCAGACAATACAAAGATGAAAAAGTAGAAGTTAGGTCAAAATGCATTAGAATGTTTTATTATGGATGGGACACTGAAAGGAGACAGATTTTTATTATGTATTAAAAAAAAAAAAAAAAAAAAGAATTAAAGGGGGAAAGTATAAAAATCTATATAACTTCCTAACTTGCCTTGTTTAAATTGTTGCAGCTTTAACAGCATAGTGTCTCCATAACTGCTTCTATAAATGTCTTGAAACTGGTAAGCGCTAACCAAATGTACGTGAAGACTTAGAAAGTATTTCAAGCTTTTCGGCCACTGGCGTTCATATATTCCTGCAGTGGCTTGTGGCAAAAGATCTTTTTTGTTTTACCATGTACAATAATTGTTTGTTCAGCCACTTAATGTAAAAGCTTACAGTTTACTTTCTTGCTTGCGTTAGCCTGTTTGTCTTGACCCAACTGGCTTGCAAATATAAAAGGAAGAAATAGCTTAATTTGAGCAACTGCACTACTTTTCTTTTGGAAGCCAGTGGGATCATTGTGCTCATGCTACTGTCTCTGCTAAAAAAGCTTTAACGGAAATTTGTGAAAGTATTATGAAAGTGAAAAAGTATGTGATTCTACTTTGCAGAGTAATCTAAAAATCAGTTTATATAGCTTTAATTTTTTACCTTACAAAAATTCACAGAATTTTAATCTGCGTTGTCTCTGACATAAATTCTGTGCTATGTACACATTGCATTTGAAATGTCTTTTCATGACCTAATGTAAAGTAGAATCTGCAGAAGTTGCTGTATGGGGGCTGGGGGGTAGTTATCTGTGCATTAAACATTAAGGATGTCTGTAGTCATCAGCACCAAATACTGACACTTATTTTTAATTGTACAATTATAGGTGCATTTATTTGAGAATAAATCAGCCTTCAAATCTAATGTTTAGATTATCCTGTACCACTTCATTTATTTGATTTGAAGAGTCAGTGTGTGAATACATTACTGTAAAGTTTCTTTTCAGTGCTATTTTTAACTTTTATTTCTGTAGATAACCAAATAGAACTTGTTTATATTCAGTCACATTTTGGATCCTTATGTAGAATATATAAGCAGGAGACATGAATCTGCTTGCAATAAATATAAGCATTCAAGACTGGTTTAAGTTTGCTCACGAGTAATTAAAATAATTCTAGTATGAATATGAGATGGTTTCATCTTAGTCTGTAATAAAATGTAAGTAGATAACAGAAAATGGAATGACTGTTTGATTCTGTTATTGAATATGCTTGTGGTCACATTTCTTTTCAGACAGTATATGTAGCCAGCTAAGAAAGCAAGCTAACCAAAAGGGAAATTCAGAGGAAGCTGGAACGTGAGCGGTGCGTGGGGTTTGTTGCAAAGCTAATAGAAATTGGTACCAGTCCAGGAGAGCTTTGTTCCTCCTGCACAGGTTGGATAAGTGCTAAAGTTCTTTCCAAATTAAACTCATAAGCTACACATGAGAAGATCTGTATTTCCTTACAGTTCCTCTGTGCAGGGTACCCAGAGCTATTTCTCCTTTCTTTTGCAATGTCAGCAATTTAAAGAAACTGAATGAAAGGCGAAAACAGTGTGCTTTGCCATCGGAGTTGGTAGCAGTGTTCACAGATTCTTGCAGAAGGGGCTGAGTGTACATAAACACCATCATTTTCTTTCATTTGGTGGTACGATATTATGGGACTTCCTGTCGTTTCAAAACCCGTTACAGACTCTGCAGTACATTGACGCAGTCAGACTGAAGGTATCCTAAACAGCCTCCACAAAGTAAGTCAGAGCATTGCGTTGGGTGCTCGCCTCTTCCACGCTGGGGCTATGTAGAATGCTTAGGCCGCCTTGGTCCTATATTGGTTTTGCACTTCCCACAATAAAGATTTCAGAGTAATGCTTTTGTATTTATATGAACTTTTTTACCCAAACAACACGAGTGTATTGTACCCATCTCCCTTTCTTACATTAAGAAATTTTGAGTTTCTACTCAACAAGCTTCTGGAGAACGTAGTTTGAGGGGAAAAGGTAAATATGGAAGACGGTTTTCCCTTTATTCATGGATGAAGAAAAATGAAAAAATTGCAAGTAGATAGAAGTATTAAATTGAAACTGTTTTTGAAAAAAACGTGATGATGCATCTGGATATCAGGAGGAACACACTAGCAAGAGGAGCAAATTACCTCATAAACAGACGACTTTATTTTTGCATGTAAAAAAACATTTACTTATTCAAAGGAAACAAGGACAGAAAGTCAGTGGTTTCTGAACAGTGTTCTAAATTGAATACCTTATGTTTTCCTTTAGCTCTTTAAATTATGCTCTTTTAGTAAGTTACATTGTAGAATTAATTGAAAACTGTTACTTACATTCTACAATGAGACTACATTTTTTTCCTGCAATATATGCGATACTGCTATATAAAATCTTTCCTCAAGGTATTTTGATATGAAGTGAGATAGGTTGGAGACAGGATGAAGTTTCTTGGTTTTGTTTTCTGCATATTCCAATTTCCTCTACGGGAATTTAAAAATAGTATTTGAGCATTCTAAGAAGGCTTTGTTGTTGTGTGCTTCCATTACATATACTTACAGGTCTTTTCATTGTCATTTCCTTCAAATGCTAAAGCAAAAATCCTAACTACTCAAAGGCTTCGTTTACGCTGTGAAGTGATGGGACAGCGAATGTAGCCACTAACTCATTTCATTATACAGAACGGTTTATCAGATGCCTGATGTCCCCCTATCTGGCTTTGGATTTGTTTATTGGAAAATCACAGTGTGTGATCAGTTCTTTTTTAACTGGTGAGCCTGTGGTAAATTAACAGCAGTGACTCTTAATTATTTAAGTGTTTATTTTCCATTTAAAGGAGACAAATAAGAGTGGTATTCAATTTTAAACCACCAAAAGGTTTGTTGTTGTTTTCCGTTATTCCTTTCGGTTAAGAAATCTCACAGTGCACTGGGCTTTTAAAAATACATACAATGCAGTGTCCTGCTCGGTTCAGAGGCTCCCTGTTCAGATTGTATCAGGAAGAACTGTTAACATCCAGTCTCCTTATTTAATGTGGAAAAAACTGATGTGCTTCTTGTTCCTAACAAGGAAAGCAATGGTTTTAGTTGTTAAAAAGCACATCGGCACTTACCTTGAGATTTTAAACGTATTTTGTAAAGGTACTTCACACTGAAATGTTAACCAAATTTGAAAGCTAGGTCTTGCAATCTAATAAACACTGGGTTTTAGAAAAGAAGGAAGACACATCCTGGTCCAAGACTCAAGACCATCAAGTGGAATGCTGATTTTCATTTCAGAAAATACGTCCAACCAAGCAGCTAGCCTGGAAGAGTATTATTCTAGGAAGTGCTGAGCAGCTGGTTTCTAAGATGATTATAAACTGCAGAGCTACAGAAAGTTGTCAATATTAATTAGGTCTAATTGTTTATTCCCAGCTATGGAGAGGTACTGTGTTCCCTTATAGCCCAGAAAGAAAGACCTCACCTCCTAAGGGATTTTGGGCACAAGACCATAAAGCTTAACACTGATGCAGTGATACAACTCAGTAAGAGTTGGGATTCACTTGGCTTTTAAGTGATTCTTCTTAGAAAGTTCAAATTATGTATTAGTTTAGCCCAGAAGCAGTGTTTGTGCATCATTGTGCTGAAAGGAACCGGTCCAGATGGAAAAAAGCTGAAGATCCTTCCATTGTAGATTGTACTGCAACACGAGTCAGGCTCCTCTCCGTCCTCTCGGGTAAGGCCCACAGCAGATGGTTTGGAATCCACCTTCTTCGGAGGCCCTGGCCTTCTGCACGCTCATGGGAAATGCCCCGCTGCCCGACACCCTCGAACCTCACTATGTGTTCGTTGGAGCAGCTGCTCAGAAAGGGAACTCGCGTCCACTGTAGGGCACGCCCACAGCAGCATTTCCATCGCTAACAGGTTTGAGTCCAAGATGATTTTACTTCTAGGCAGTACCAGTCTATGTATAACATAGTAGGTGCTTACTGCAAACACAGCTGTTGGGGATAATTCTGGGACTTCATTTAAAATCTACTTTTTCGGGGGGTGTAAGTTTACATATTTGTTCCCAGCCTAGAAAGAAGAGATTTTATTTTTCTAAACAAGCATTCTATTCAGTTACTTCTATTTTCCATTCTGAAGACTTCAAAACTAGGAAACAAAAATCCACAGCATTACCACTTTACAGTAAAATGAGAGTAAAGCTGATCAACTCTACCTCTGCGCTGCCACATTGCTCATTGCCTTAAAATTATCTTGGTCTTCTAGTTACACGTCATACCCAGAACTTTTACCGGCAGCTAAAATGCTCTGTACAACCGTGAGGTAACCCTTTGGAGAACATTTTTCTTAAAACGAAATTTTACTCCTAAAGCTGATTATTTAGTTGAAATTTTTGTAATTGTACACACACAGTTTACAGTCTTTTGCTTCCATCTGCACAGAAGAGTGGAATTCATGATATTGCAGCAAAAAGCTCTTAATATGCAGCAATTAAAAAGATTCTGTAAATCACAGTACCAGTGCTGGCTAAGTCAGCTCACTTAAATTTAGTAAGTCCCGCTACAGCCATTTCAAGAGTATTGAGGTCTTTTTGTTGGTTGGTTGGTTGGTGTCTCTGATCTTGTTTCCTTGTCATAAAACTAAACAAAAGATGACTCCCAGTCTCACATAAAACATGAGCAACTCATGGAATCATAGAATATCCTGAGCTGGAAGGGACCCCTGAGGATCACCGAGTCCAACTCCTGACTCCAGCCAGAGCAGCCTAAAAGCTACACCATAGATCCAAGAGTGTTGTCCAAACGCTCCTTGAATGCCAGGAAGCTTGGGGCCATGACCACTTCCCTGGGGAGCTTGTTCCAGTGCTTCACCACCCTCTCCATGAAGAACTTTTTTCTAGTATTCAACCTGAACTTCCCCAGCTGCAGCTTTAAGCTGTTCTCTCGCGTCCTATCACCAGAGAGAAGAGATCAGCACCTCCCTCCCCGCTTCCCCTCATGAGGTAGTTGTAGATAGCAATGAGGTCACCCCTTGGGCTTCTCTAGGCTGAACAAACCAAGCCTCCTCAGACACTCCTCAGAAGTCATGCCCTCTAGCCCTCTCACCAGTTTTGTTGCCCTCCTCTGGACACATTCTAATATTTTCACATCCTCCTGATACTGTGAGGCCCAAAACTGCACACAGCACTGAAGGGGAGGCCACACCAACGCTGCACTGTATGCGGTCTGATGTGCTGACTAAGGGATAACGAAGAGTTTGAGGCAATGTGGAGAACAGCAACTGCTTCGACCAGCCAGCAGGAAGGACTTTAAACGTACACAGTTTGATGGGCACACACATTTGGTTAAGTAAAAAAAAAAAAGTATCTATGCCAAAAAAAAAAAGCTGTATGTAACTTAGAATTGTCCATTGTAAGAGTTGGACTAGGCTTTCCAACTTCAATACCTGTTCAACACTTGTTCTCCCTATAAGTAACAAATGGGATATATATGTTTACATCTCCCCTTTCTTGCCTCTTTTCTAGTACCTGACGTGCTGGGATACCTCCCTTCCCCCCAGAAGTCTGTTTTAGCCCTCCATGCTCCATTCTGAAAGAAAAAAACTATTTCTTTTGCATTTGAGCAAAGCATAGTCCTGCTCTTTCTTTTTCATGCTGTCACAGAGGAGCATTCAGCGGGCAAACCAGCAGACCTGAAGCAACGTGACCACCACCACAATGGTAACTGCCTTGGTCACGTCCACCCAAACACCACAAACCACGTGTGTGTGCACACAGACACACACGGTGTGAATGTCACGTGGGTGATAATCTCTGCATACAGCTCTGATGCTTTTCCCAGGTCTCTGTCTAAGCAAATTAAGATCATCCCTCCTTTTCTCTACTAAAATTGTGCATGTTTTGGAAATTAACCCTCTCCCTATTGAGTCCATTTACGCTAGTTGCTCCAAAAGGATACATAGTCTCACGGGATTTTTTCAATATTTTTTTTTCTTATAAAAAGTTGTGATGTGAAGGTATTGGAATAAGGGAATTTTTAACCCGCTGAGGATATTATAAACTACCTGTATCCTACAATTTTGGCTTGAGTAACACATTACCTGACCACTCACATATTTGAGAGTGTCCGGGGGAATTTTTTTTAAGATAGATAGTATTTGTAAGACAAAAGAAAAGGTCCCTTTTCATATATACCCAGAGATTTTAAGGTAGATCCTAACACAGAAAGGGAATGGCTGTTTACATTCTAACACACACGTGCGCAAGGGAAATTCTTACCCATATCTGAAAGACACATTTCCCTCACACTGATCTGGTTCTGCATCAATCATGATTATATCCTTCAACTGACGTTGGGCAACATGCCGCTATCCTGAGGCCACGAATCTTCCCATCGTAGCCTATCTATCCGAACAACGCTCATGCGCTCAACTTTGGCATCTTGTATTTCCAGATGTAGTTCACGAGAACCATCTGCCAACTCCTTATTTCCAAATACGTATGAACACTGAAATACAGAAAGTTGAGAGATTATCTTAATTTCATTGGCAACTAATCTGCTCATTTGAGAAGTCTCCACCCTTACCCATTGTTTAAGAGCTGTTGCTATTTTAGAACAGTAAATAATTGATTTCTAGAAGGCACTCCTGTTTTTCATAAGGTTAATATCCAACCACCCTATTAACTTTTTAACTGCTTCAAGTTTATGAAGATTTACATTGCCCTGACTTTTCCCAGAGGTGCACACTTAACAATTCTGATTTATTACAATTAATTTTATACCCAGGTATTGAGCCAAGACAGTATGTTTGGAATCCTACTGATTTAAGGAACCAAGTGGATGTTGTGTGAAAAGCCCAGACTGCTGCTGCCAGGCATGAACCCACGATACTCTTGTGTGCCTTATCATCTATGTGTGGACACTATGGATGCCATATTAAAATATGTTGGCTTGGGAGTTAGGAAAGTATTATAGTAGCATAAAAATAAATTTCACTGATACACAGTAGAGTTCAGTCATCATCTCACATGGATCGACCTGTCAATCTGATGACTGTCCACTTTGAACATTTGCCTGCAACTCATCTTTTACATTACCGTTTCACACATGTTTCATCTTACTGCCATGTTGCACCGCTCTTCTCTTCTGATAGGGTTTATGTGTTTCAAATCCATTTATTCTCTACCACCACATTGGATGTAGTCAAAACTAACATGCTCTTCCTTACTGATATTTTTGCAGAAAGTCCATGTTTTTGTCCAGTCCCAAACACTCTCTTTCTTTGACTGTTAGCCTTCACTGTTACAGCGGTGCACTACTCAGCTGTTTCATAGTGCGCAGTCTAAAACGCTGATCTGCAGTTTGTGTTTCCCGCAGAACAAGACAGCAGCATGTTATGACTTTGAAACTTCTTCCTTACATGCTGCAGACCAAAGCACACCATGCTTCTAGTCCCAGGAACCTTTCCGCTCTCCTCTCCCTCTCTGCCTCTTCTCTGCATCAGCCAAGGCAGGAATTAAGTGGGAACTGAGTGGCTGAACAACTCAACATCAAAATGTGATCCAAGAAGCCAAGCGTGAGGTTTGGGTTCAGGCACTGACAGCGGTGTGTGTACAATGCTGGTGTCTAAGCTCCCATTACAGTCAGCAGAAGATTCTCTGTTGGATGATAAACTGAGAATAACAAATAGTATCGACAATGTATTTTTAATCATGACATTCAGCCCAAGTCCTTTACTATGTATACTATTTGTTTGTCAGACATTAAAAATATATTTGCTGTCTAATGGTACCAAATATAAGCACATTCCATTAATATTTTCAGTTCTTTTTTAAACTTAAAGCCAAGGAAAAAAATCAACTAGGAGGGAAAGAAGACGTACGTGGCAAAGGATGTTTTCCATCCATGTCCAAGAAAAAAAAGACAAAATTTTCTCAGTGCCTTCTGTCACTATGACAACATAGACACAGAGACGTGCAAAATTTGAAACATGAATAGCAAAGTAGAATTTGGGGCTCGTGCACAAGCCATTAGCAGGATGGACTTACGGCTTCATCCTCCCACATGATTTTTGTTGCTTGTGGCTGTGTCCCCAATACACAGATTAGGACTAATCTCATTTAGCTGACAAGGTCTGGACCTTGCAGCCTGAAGCTGTGGGGTTTTGTAGGACCTAAGCATCTTTAGAGTCCCATGTCTCTAGCCAGGGAATCTTCCTCTTTCTGTTTAGACATATCCCACAGTCAGGGTTACAGGCAGATCTTCCAGTCCTCCCAACACCTTTAACGGCTGTGGGACCACTAACTAGAGGCCTGGCCTGACTCTTATAACCCTGAGAGGAAGGAAGGGAGGAGAGGAAAGAGAATCACGTGCTCCACACATCATATATGCTTTACAGGCACCAGAAGGTGGAAGAATCTGATTCTGTGCCAACCACCGAGAAAAACAACAGGACAGATTTTCCATGGCCACTTCCACCACCAGTTTGCTAGAAATCTCACATATTTGCTAATCAACGTACAGGGAGATGCTTGCCCTGTGGAGTTCCCCATTCCTGTAGGAAACCGCCTTCTGCCTTGTGCCAGGCCTTTGAGATTGCATTGCTTGGGGAGAGCCATACCCAGCTCTCCCAGGCCCTTTCGGGAAGCTCTGCCATGCATCAGCTGGAGGAACGCTGCCCGCTTTGTGCTGCTAGCACTTTCCACACAGTGTTGGTTTGATTAGCATGAAAGCACAGAAAAGCCTTTTCTGGATCTCAGAACAGTTTGGAGTTTTTAACCTACCCTTTTAGAGCGATATAAATAAAGAATCTTCCTCCACATTACCCACGGTGTCCCTTAGTGCTACAGATTTCCTTGTACCTTCCAGTAGGAAGGTTCCACCAAAGGATTCCCCTTTATCAGCTGATTCCCTGGGGACAATTTTCTTGCTGGTTTATACACTCCAGTCTTGTAAGATACAAGAGGAGTGAATCTTCCCTTTTGTTCCAGCGACTAGCTCAGGGAAGCATGGCAATAAATGGTAGAAGACTTACAACGAATGGCTTCGCCTCCAGAACCCCATGTGTCCTCACACAGGTTGTGACAGTGCTTAAGTCTCCCGTTCTACCATCTGGTTTTTACAGCCCAAGCCTGTGCACTGCTTTTTGATCAAAATGAGTTCAGGAAGGGCATCAAAGAGCAGTTGGTGCACACATTTCTTTTTCCTTTTAGCTAATTAGCTTTCTTCCTATTCAATGCACATATTTGAGTGTCTCGTCCATTTGATTCATCCCCAAGCCAGTTCCTTTCGGTGCAATCCCATTTGTTATGGCAATCGTCCTGCGTTTCATCAAGAACTCTGGTGGGCACAAAAGGATCATCCAGCCATAACAAGCTCAATCTTCAGCAGCGCCCTTTTGATAAAATCTACCTTACGACAGGCTAAAAGGACTACTATGGGCTACACTGGTATTTCTAGCACATTCAGCTTGAATTTTCAGCGACAGAATAACCCTGAAATCAAGAGTCTTTGTATTATTTATGGAAAGACTGCTGTTATTTTTAGTGAGTTTCTAGGATTTGTATTAAGGTAAATATTTCATACCAGAGGAGGAAGAATTTCTGGAGATACTTTACACCATCAGAAAGCAGAGTATGGTTGCACAGTGTCCCCTGAGCCTATGAGTCATGTTTGTTAATGTTCACGGTGTTATAAAGCGACAGGCTGGGTTTTCTGGTAACATTTTTGCTCACATCTTGCAGAAACATGTAATTGTGCAGCCTGCCAATGGGATTCTCTAAAGTCTGGGCTCTTCCTTTTCCCAGTTTATCACATTTCCGTTATATTTGCCACTAATAAATCATTCAGCCCAGTGCTTTATTGCACATATCTCAATTGCTCTGATTTTTTTTTTCAGACTGCCTTTATTTCAATCAAAATAATTTTACATCATTTACCAGTTATTGCCACAATTATGAAAAAGAGAATCATTGTCAGCCTATTTAAAACAAAAATAAATAAAAATTTCAATTTTATCTTCCCTGTGGACAATCATTACTATTTTATTCTCATCATGTTTCAAAAATCTTCCTAACATACCCTGGAGAACTTCTCCAATAACAGCTTTGAGGCTTAATTTTCTGCATATTTTTTTCTCAGCATCTTACTACGATCTTACAGACAGTTTCTGATTCTGTGCAAGATGTGGCTTAGGCCAGCTGCTCGATAAATAAAGGTCTCAGATATTCGGTAGACACAATTCATGTAATCTCTCCCTGAAAGCCAACCTGTTGTCATTTTGTAGTGCCTCCAGACTTCGTAACTGGCAGAAACAGGTACAGCTCATACTAAGATAACTTCACACTTCCTATAGCAGAGTAGTTAGTTCTGCTGTCGCCTGAAATACACGCATGTAGAATCACACCAGACTGCACAGGGCACACAATAACGATTCCCTATTTAGATACCTTTGTACACCTCTTCTTACTCCTTACAATTTAAAGTAAACAGGTATTCTAGAGTGTTCTTCTGGATAAATTTGGCAACGGGCACTGGGCACTAGACAGGGAGAAGTCAACTCCTGAACTTAAAGGCCCTTCACCAAAGATGCTGTCGCCTGTCTTCCCAGCACGACTCCCAAAGCACAGCCTCCCAGCAAGTATCAAACACCTTGCAGAGTTTGTCCCTTTGTCTGCAATGTCTGTGCAACAGAATCATAGAATGGTTTGGATTGGAACGGACCTGAAAGATCATCTAGTTCCAACCCTCTTGCTATGGGCAGACCATGAGCAGGGTCACCGTCTTCAATAGATGAGCATGTCTTTTGTTTGAGCTGAAAAGTTAAAAAAAAAAAAAAAAGACAAAAAACAATCAGCAAAACTACCCCCACATTTATTCATAGCACTTTCACACCTACAGGGCATCAGAAATACAATGTACATGCATTTGAAAGAGGTGTTCTGTGGTACAATTTTCTGCCAGAGCCATACTACTTTGTTGGTTTACAATCACCAGGAATCCCACCCTACTCCTCCTGTTTAGGATGGGTATCTTAAGATATCTCAGCCTCATTCCAACCCACTTTTACCTTCAGCTGTTGTAATATGAAAGCACACATTTGCTCTAGTGCCTTACTTACTTTCTTTATTAATTTCTTCAGAACTCCTAAATGCCATCTGTTCTTGACATTTGCTTGAAACTTAACTGCTTCCCTGCTGAAATTCACTCCAGCTTCTTGGCATAGCTGGAACAAAAGAGTTTTTTCCATGTAATATAGCATTCTTATCAAAGCCAACGTTATTTTCATGAATATATTTTATTTAATGCAGAAGTAGTAACATTTGTGAGGAAGCAGAAGAGAGGCTATTTGTAATGAGATAAATTTCTTCCATAAATTCTGATACTACTAGCCAACGCAACTAACTTCTTTTGAGCAAAGATTTCTGCAGAAACCCTGCTCGATCAAAAAACGCTCAGATCTTCTGGTCCGACTTCTCATTGCTTGAAACCAGTCAGTGCTGAAGGTTCTGGTGTGACACAGAACACAGTGGGGACCGCAAAAGTCAAAACCCTCATGTTTCTACTAGCAAATAAAGCAGGTCAGGCACTGTCCTTTGGCACAGGAACCAGCTGGCACAACATGGCTTGCATACGCACAACTAAACTCTCTTATCTCCTGAAATAGGTCAGCTGCATGCAGACGGTCTGCCAAGAACGGCCCCTGGCCCACACCGACCCACGAGCTGTGCTGGGAATTGCTCCAGAGACTGCTAGTTTGCTAGGACAGAACCACACTGGGGACACCACCACCAAGGAAACCGTACGGACAATGACCACGTGCCGCAGTTTGAGCCTGAACTCTAGCCCTGTTTAGTTTACTGCTACAGGGGTGGCTATAGGGACAGAGATCAAAAAGTGCATGCAACACAAACCAGAACTGAAATCTAAATTGTACATTTTATTGATGTCTCCCTTGTGCCTCACAGACTCTTCTTTCAAAGCTATTTTTGACAGTTATCTCCAAATTAAGGCTTTCTCTCTGCTCTTTCATGTCATCATTAATTGGCCCTTTTCCCTGGACAACCCACCAGATCTTTTTAACCAACACTGAAAACATTCTTGTGAGGTACTGAAATATATTTTTTTGTTAATAGTGATTTATCTGAATCTGCACTTTCTCTCTGCAGAGTCCCTAGTTTTGCAGTGAAGTCACAGGGGTCACTCTTTCCCATCG
This sequence comes from Pluvialis apricaria, assembly GCA_017639485.1. NCBI lineage: Eukaryota > Metazoa > Chordata > Aves > Charadriiformes > Charadriidae > Pluvialis > Pluvialis apricaria. The sequence continues at coordinate 67,999,897 of CM030007.1, forward strand.
CATACTGCAGCACAGGGTTATTTCATGGACAACAGACCACGGTTGCTGCTAAGGCAACTTGGTTGCCTGCTCGCATCTCAGGTTCTGTTTGACCCGCATTTTGGGTTAAGCTGCTGTAAGAAGCTGCTAGATACTGAAACCTTGTTTCTGTAAGCCATTTCCTGACACTACCGTGGGTCACTGGGCTTTAAGAAAGAGCATTTCAGGTTATTAAGAAGACAAGTGTGCACAGCATATCTCTGCCATCTGATACTTTTCTAAAAGTCAGACACCTCTCCCTCAAGAAAGAGAAAGTGCAAGAAATAGGTGGTAACCTTCCTTTGTCCTCGGTCCTGGAATACTCTTCCTGAAAAACCTGTCCCCACAACCTGTGGTTTGGTTATCATGAATGTAAACCAACACTGTTACAGCAGGGGTGTAGAGAGTAGCATGAAAGACTGTTGACCGCCTGAGAGGAGAAGGGTTTGGGGAAAGTCTGTGTGGTCAGAGTCACACGCGCATCCTGGGTGCTTCCCCTGAAGCGCACACCTTCTCTGCAGCACCCTTTTTCCGCGTGCTTATACAGCCAGTACACGAAAGCACACACACAGTGCGCTATTTTGCTTATAGGTTAAGTTTTTACCATTCAGCGATACCCAAATAAGAAAGCAAATACCCATTGTTGGTTGGCTTTTTTTTTTTTTTTTTTCCATAACGGGAAAACTGCCTAATTCACCTCCAGCTGTTCAATTGTCTGTTGAAGATGTAAACACAAAAAAGCGCTGTTATCCTTACATACTCACACGGGTGGAAGCAAAATAACGCACCAGGAGCCAAACACTGACACACCAGGAAACATCAGATTCAGGGGCAGCAAAACTTTCCCCTTGCTCATCCAGGTCGTACCTCTGTGCCGATACGTTTGGCTCTCATAGTTTCCCAAAAGACGAGGCAATGCTCCTACAGGTTGCAACCGCTTTCCTGGAAATACCCCCTTTTTCCTAAAAGGAAAAAGGAAAAAAAAAAAAAAAAAAAAAAGGCACGTAAAGACCCCTAACTCCCACCACGTCTTCCCACCTGGTGAGCAGCCACCCCTCCTGGCCGGGGCTCATGGCGGCCGGTGCCTCACCCGCCTCTCGCCGCCCGGGCAGTTGAACCAGCCGCTCCCCTCAGGAAAGCGCGCCCGCCCGCTTCCCCACACGGCCCCAGCACGTACCTGTCGGCGGCCTCGAAGGACAAGCGCAATTCAGCCCTCGGGTTAAACCCCTTTCCTCCCTTTCCCCCCTCCTCCTCACCCCCTCAGAAAAACCGTTAACGGACCGGCTGGGTGCGGCGCGAAGCGAGGCGCTGCCGCCGGCGCCGCCTCAGCGGGGTCCCAACAGCCCGCAACGAGGGGCCCGGTGAGGCGGGAGCGGGGGCAACCTGCGAGGGCTCCCGCCTTTGGCCGTCCGGGTTTTCGCCCGGGCGGCGGCCGGCCGCTGGCGGTGGGGCGGGCGAGGCGTTACAGGTGCTCGAGGGAAGCGGGGCCGGCGGGCCCGGGGCGGGGAGGAGCGCTCCGCTCCCCTTCCCCGCCCCGCCACACAAAGGGCCGCTTCGCCTCAGGGAGCACATGCAGGGTGGGGGGTGCCGGTGGCGGGGAGAGGAGCGGGACCCTGACAAAAGGCAGCCCCTCTCCGCTTCCCCCCACCCACCCACCCCTTCCCCGGGCTGCAGGCGGGGCCCCGCGGCGCTTCCCCCGCCCTGCCAGCCATCCCGCCGGCCCCGGGGGGAGGCGCTGCCCCACTCGCCCGGGCGAGCTGCTGAGCGCCGGCGGCAGCGGCCACCTGGTCCTCCGGGCAGGGCGCCGAGGGAGGTGAGTGGAGGCGGGCGCCTCGTGGCCCGCGGGCAGCACCGCACAGCCCGGCCCGGCCTCCGCTCGCCCCCGGGGGGAGCGCCACCATCTTGCCGGGGGCAGCCCCCCGCCCTCACACCGCGGGCAGAGGGTTGGGGGAGCCCCCGGGCGGGGGGGGGGGGGGTACAGCAGCCGGGCCGGGCCGGGTGGGGGGCGTGCGTGTGTGGGGCACGCCCCGTGCCGCCGGCCGCTCCTCGGCGGGCACCGGCGGTGGGACTTCGCCCTCGGCCACCGGGCCCCCCTCGGTGGGGGTTTTGTCGAGGAGGGGGGGGTGGTGTTTCTCTTTCTTTCTCTCTTTTTTTTTTTTTGGCCTCCCTCAGTTTCAGTGGCGATAGGTCCGGGCTGGGGGAGGAAGCCAAACAAAGGCAAGCACGGGAACCTGCCTGCAAACGAAGGAATAAATAAACAAATGCGGTGGGCGCCACGGGATGCCCTCTCCTGCCTGGGGGGAGAGTGTGTGGGGGGGGTTTCCCCCTCGCAGCCTGCCCTGCGCTGTGGTGGTCCGAGCAGGGCTGGGGCTGCTGGGTTTTTTCCTCGTAGATTAATTAAGCATCCCGGAATTACAGAAACAAAGCGGTCCCCTGGTATGGAGATGTTTTAGATGCGGGGTTTTGTTGGCCGGTGTTACCTGCAATGGTTAATCACGCGGACTGTGAAATAGGATGTTTCTGCCGCTTGTGGTGTTTATTTACTTTTTGTATTTCACTGGGGCTGGATTGTTAAAATAAATCACCCAGCTGTGTTGTCTGTAGATTTGTTGGGTTGTTGGGTTTTTTTTTGTTACTTCTCTTTGTATCTGCAAAAGGAAGGAGGCTTAAGTGTTTGCAATCTAAAAACCAGAAAGGAATATTTGTTTCAAGATATTTTTAGCTGAAAACCTTGAAAAAGAATGTAAAACTTTATCGTGATAGACTTGGTAATAGCTCTTGCAAGCCCTTTATTTCGTTTTTAAAGCCAGTCTGATTTAGTGATTTCAGAATGACTAAGAATGTGAATAGTAAAGGCTCAGGAAGCAAATAAAAAGAACCCAAATTTATTTTCTAAAAGATCCCCTCTAGGTTGCCTTTTTGTGACAATCTTCAAGTGCTTTTCAGAGTTTATTAGTACACATACAACCTTTCTGGCTTGGGGAGTGGAACAGTCAAAATAATGTTCAGTAGCAGGGTCAGTGTTTATGAAATGTACTTACCCAGTGCAAGTTTGGTTAGCATATTGAAAAATAAAGAATACCATTCTAAACAAAAGTACACATCCTGTCATTTAAGTAGGAGGGGAGAGGAAAAAATTTTATTTGGACCCTAATTCAAGAAGGTGCTAGAGCACATGCCTAATAAAGGCACAGTCGTAGGGTAGAGAATTGAGCACTGTTTTCGTAGTTGTTGATGTTGCATGCTATTTCTTGTGTTTTGGACCTGGTTGCTACCATACAACCCTCTTTTCTGTCCTTATCCTTTCTGTAGGGAAGTCTGGGCTGCACCCGTGCAATTTTTTTTCCTGTTCAACTTTGAAATTTTTGTGTTTCAGATGGCTTCCAGAAGTTATATGCTTCACTGATTCAGGACTGGACTATACAAAAGTAATTACAGAAGTAGCATGGAAAGGCTTTTTTTTCATGACAAAGATGTCTGTAAAATCAGTCTTGAAGGCAGGCACCTGCGTGCACTGTTGAGGCTTTGCAGGAGCTTCAAAATAGATACCAGGTTTAATCATCTTAAAACTTAAATCTACTTGAAATTTTAAATACGGTGCTCCTTTCAAGATGAAAGTTATTGTCAGTTGCTATTTCTAACAAAATTACGCTGCTGGATAAATCTATAACAACTTCATTAGGAAGTATTCAGCATGGTTACTTAACAGAAAATTAAATCCCGAGGAGAACTTACCTCTTCTTTCCTAAAGGATCTCCTTTACCATGCGCTTCCGTTCAGCAAATTCTGCATGTACAGGATATTAGCGGTGCTCTCCATCTCTGTAGGCAGGCAGTCGAGAAGGTTTCTTGAGCCTTAGGAAACCTCAGCCATGCCTTTTCTTCCCTATGTGTATGTTATGGTAAGAGGCTGAATGCTCAAGCTGCAAGTCTTGAGGGTTTTTTTATGGGTTATTGCAAGATGCTTTTGATCTGCCACAAGCTGGGCTTGGGAGGGAGGAGGAAGAGAAGGGACTTGTGGAGTAGATGTTCTGTGAGCCCTTTGAAACTGGACACCTATTATATGTTTGTCAGCAAGTCGGTAGGACAAAGTGACCCAAGTGATCTCTCGGAGTCCTGTGTCCTCTAAGCTGAGGAAAGCGTGTACTCCTGTTGTATGGTCACTGAACAAAGATGCTGTCCTAGGACCTTTCTCTAGAAAAAGTCTTTGACATTCCAAGTTCTGATTTCAAGAGAAACTGCTAATGCTTTTTTCCAAGATAAATAAATTAAAAATAAACAGAACATGCCATGTATGTAGCATACATTTTGCTTCTTTTAACTGAATTAAACAAGTTAAACAAATGGTATTTGCATAGTGTCTTCATGCTGGTGGCAGTGTCTTGTGTTTGTCATGGCTTTGCATGTGCAAGAATAATGCATTGCTGAGATGGGATGTAGGGTTTATCATGAGAACAACTTGAATACGGGAGGATTTATCAGCCACTTAGAATAAGGGGTCAAGCACATAACCACCTCATTCTCCACAGAATGCTGCATAGCACTATCAGCTTCTATTGTGTTTCAGGCTTAATTTAAAAATGAAACCTGGCTTGTCATTCTCTGGGGTCTTGAGAAAAATCTCTGAAACGTGAGCCAAGTGGAAACAGATACAGACTGTGAACAGTTTTAAAGACATGTAAACTGCTTTCCACGCCATTTTAGAGGACACCATGTTCAGGCCAGTGTGATTATTTGGTTTCTCGTGGATGGAAGGAATGAGTGGGGAAAGAAAATTCTGGTGTGTGGGGGCAGTGTGAGGGGGTAGGAGGAAAAAAATTTAGGTACCTAGTTCCAAAAGCTCAGTTTCCAGGAATGTAGGTGGTTTGGTGGGAGTTTTAAAGACTAAGGAAATTATGCTTTTGCTAATAATGATCTCTAGGCAACTAGAATTCTATAATGTGGTGCTTTTCTCACATTTACATTAACACTCCTCAGACTCTGATTTTCTTTGGTTATATTGACTGAAAATAGGGAAGGTCTTTTACTCGCCATTAGGCATGGAGTTTGTACAAAACGAACAGCAAACCACTTTACAAGTCCAATACCATATTTAAGTTGAGGACCTCCGTTTTTTTCCTGTGGTGGATCCAAATTAGAAATAGCGAGTGTATAAGGTCCAGATTTCTGAAGGACTTGAGATGCAGCTGAGGTTAGGATGCTTGGAGCTGGCGGGGTAGGAGAAGGAACCGCTTCTGACTCTGTCCTTACCTCATTTCATACCTGCAAGAAGCTGTTCCCTTGCACTCGTGCTCTGCTCTGACGGTTTGTGGGCAGCTTGGTGTGCACTGTGCCTGTATCTCTGAAAAGGGAGAGAGAATTTGATGGTGTACTCGAAGCTGTTCCTGCGCCGATGTGCAGAGTGGTGTTGGCAGACAGTAGGGGAGGTTGCTCGAGTCTTGGGAGAACTCCGCTTATCTCTGTGATGTGTGTATGTTTACCTTTTTATTCTTTTTCTTAGATGTCTTAAAATATGATGCACGATTCTGGGTTAATTAACAAAAGATAAACTTTCCTTGTGTGGCTGCCCCAAAAGGAAGAAAAGACAGCTGAGGGACTTTATTTAAACTTGTAAGTGTTCCTCAAAAGAGTAGTGGTTCCCTATAAGATGGAAAGTTGAATAAATAAGAAAGCATTTCTCTTTTGAAGCACACTTGATTTTTTTTTTTTCCCCTTCCTTTGAAGAGGCCTCAGTTTAGCTCTTGCTAATTTCTTTGAAATTAGTATTTCCTGCATAAGTCTGCTGATGATTTCTAATGCTTTGTGGAAGGCTTTTAAATAAAAAATGAGAACATTTATCGTGAAGGACTACTTAGTACTCAAGTTAAATGTTGATCACAGTAAAGCTCCAAATGAGAAAAAAAAATAGTCTTTAAATTGATTTTGGGTATTCTGCATTGCCCTAGAGAGAGATGAGAATGTCTGGGGCTTTGCTGTTGCTGCTTTCCCCCCATCTTTCTGAACAAAATGTGAAAGGACTGGGGGAGGGGCAAGAGTAGAAATACAGTATCTCCATAGGCAGAAATTGGGTAGTTTAATAGGCTCTACTAAAATCCTAAAATGCTTTATTGTTTTTATTACATGACTTGTTCTTTGTGGCACTTTATCTGTATTGTATACAAAAGCAGGACTTTTTATCATACAAACTCGGGTTCATCCACAATAGCCTTGGGCTCTCTCACGTCAATGTGAGGGGCCAGTGAGCCTCAGGAGATGTGCATCTCTTTTACTCCAATGAATGCTGAAGGCACATGGGTCAAGTAGGTTCTTAACTTAGAACTCTCGGTTTAATGTCTGAATTTAGGTGGGAGGAACCTGGGCATAATGCATGCGTGTCTGACATGGGGAAAATGCAAAACTCGTATTGTGCAATGGGAAGAATGAATGGCCAGTATTGCAAAGCATAAAAATTGGAAAGAATGCTGCAGCCCAGATACATGTGCTTAAAAGAAGGTTCTCATCAGAACGCTATTGGTGGGTTTAAATACCATTCAGCGTATTTTAATCCATTCTAAAATAAAGAAACATTAATTAGTACTATGCAGACATTGGTGTCCAGTTCAGTCCAATTCTCCTGCAGAGACCTGTGAGGTACCCAGGTGAGCTCTTACTTCATCAGCTGGACTCCACTCTCTACTGATACGGATGTACGGAGCTTGGTGAATTACTATCTTTAAGCCTGCTCGTTCAGGCTGGATAACAGATTAAACAGTATTTCTTTAAGAGCATGGGAATAAAGTGTCATCATGTTTATGGAAAATAAGGGTGTGAAATCTCAGTAGGTGCTAAATTAAGACCAGTTTTCCCAACATAAATATATTTTTTTTCCCCAGTGACTCAAATGGAGCAATGATGAAAGCATGGTAAAACTGCAGTGATTAAATGCTGAGTGAGGTAGTTCACAGGACAATCTGAAAATATTGGACGAATGGTCTTAGAAGTGAGATACATTTAAATGTTTGTGTTATACCTGAGTAGAAATAATTCACTGCCTAAACAACCAGGGAAATAGCTGAAGAAATTGTGTTGCGTGGCAGTAACAGAGCTCCAGGAATAGTGTATCAACTCAGAGCAACCGGGACCGTAGGAGTCAGGTTTAACTGCCATGGTGAAGTGGTTGCAGAATATGGATTTAAGTTTCTGAGATAACCGGACGCCTTGTGTAATCTGGTTACATTTGAAGATAATTATTAACTACTCCCTTTGCAGTGCCATTCTTGATTTGAAGGGGGATTTTGGGTGGGGAAACTGCAGTAAATTCAGTGAAGTGTGTGTGCAGTGTGATTGAAACAGAAGGACTCTTGCTTTCAAAAACTGCTCTTTTGTCTGAATTTCATAAGCAGTGGTTCAGAAGGCGTTTGCACCTTAATTAAGAAGTAGTGTGGAGTGCTACATAATAATATTACATATTACTTCTTAATATTGCATATTAATACATTATTGGCCCCATATGTAATTACAGTTTCAAAGCTAGGACCTGATCCATTTAGTGTGCTGTCAGACCTTGCAGACGAAGCACGCTGTGTACCTGATTAATATCAGAATAGCTGACATCTACCCCCAGTAAATGGAGGGATGGTGACCCCTACCCGACGTTTCCTCTGGAAGTGACTGGCATCACAGGGGGACAACGGAGCTTTTACACTGTGAATTCACAGTGACCTGTTGTACCTGCTGCGTTCTCGGTTCCTTTCCCTCCTTCCCAGCCTAGAGCACATACCAAAGCTGTAACATATCTGTGCCTGTTTTCTTACAGTGGTAAGGAACCATCATGTTCGCCAGATGTACTCTGCCGAGCCCCACGTGTTGCTGTATGCTTTGCTGTATCCCCTTTAGTATTATTTTTGATAAACTTCACTGAGCTGAGAAGCAGGTCCTTACCTGAGCTTGCACAAGTTGTACCTTAATAATTAGTGTTAGAGAGCAGCAAGAGCAGGACGGCTGCACGAGAGGTGCCAAGGCAGGAACCGAGGGTGGCCCCAGCACAAACTCACCGGCCAGGGCACTGATCGCAGGGTCTGAACACCAGAACTGGGTGCTGGTAACAGGCTCTACCAGCCCTCCCCGACCTGGCGAGCAATGAAACTCCATGGTCCCTCCAGGGAGTCCAGTCAGGAGTGAAAGGATCCAGAGCCAGGACTCAAAGCAGGGCGGCAACGTAGGCCTGCCCCGGGGAAAAGGCTGTAGCCAGGCACGCCAATCGCATAGCTTAAGTAGGGACTGAAGGCCTTGGGCTGAACTTATGTGCAGCTCTTGGGCCCATGGATGGAGGTCCTGGCTGAAGCTGGGCAGGGCCGGTGAATTCTACCAATGCCTTCAGGCCCTGACAAATTCATCCATATTCTGCCCTTGCTTTTCCTTGGGTATTTCACCAACTTTGATGTATGCAATCTGATTTAAAACAAAACAGAAAACCCCAAAACCACAAGCAGTATTGGTTTGAGTATGCAAAGCTGAGACTCAGGAGCAGTTGTTTAGACCTGTGAGTGTCAAATGGAGGTTATGTTCTTGGGGTTTCTTTTCTTGTTTTATGCTGATTGAGGGCATTAGTTTATCTTTGGATGTTTTGAAATAATAAGAAAAACTACTTGTGTCTGCAGTATCATTGCAGTGATCCAAGTGGACATATATCCATCAAGGATGCTGTGACTATTTGGAACATTTTACATTAGCTCTTAAGAAAAGAATAAGTTGGGAGTTGTTGGGTTTTTTTTAATATGTTTTTGTTTTTATAGGCAATCTTGGTCAAGTCAATTTTGTGAATGTCTCTGTGAGCTGCCTCTCTTCATGAAAGTATGAAAAACACACGTAGTGATTTTTTTCCCCAACTTCTTTGCCCTCTGGGTCCCTGAGCTGTTGCCTTAAAAACTAAGTTCACGTTGCTGCTCTTAAAATCATAATAAAGATGATGAGTAGGTCAGAAAACTAATTAATTAAAGTAGGATTAAGGTCACAAATGTGTGTCTCTAACTGCATGTTTGGATATAATTATTTCTGGTTATCTTCAGCAGTTTCCATTCCTCAAGGAAAGGCAACAAATTAAAAAATTATTCCTAGAGTAATTTGCTGACTGCTGAAGCATAGATCCAGCTGCTTTTCAGTTCACCTTGTACAGGAGTAAGGGGAAAAACTACTGGAAGTTTCTGGGATTTTTGTCTCCTTCAGAGGAGACTTCCCCGTCTCTGCCCCAGTTCTTGGGGTAAAAAGGAGAAGTTCTGGACAGGAAAACTTTAAACTTTGCTAAGTGGCTTTAAGAAGTAAAATCTATTAATTTAATGTCTCAAGTGTAAGGATAATTGAAAGAACTCCCCCTGCTCACACAGAAATAAAAAAACCCAAACACTGAAGTGCTATGAAATGCTTCTTTCATTAAACCCCCCGTGCATGTGCATGCTTGTGCCCATCGCTGCATGTGGCATGTCAGACAGTTGCTGATGCCGCTTAAAAGTACGTACTATGTACTATATACATTATTTACAAGCAGCACATGCTTTAGTACAGCTGTAACTGTTTGCCACTACCTGCGTGACAAGGAAGATGTGTGCACTGAACCTGTTGGGTTCAGCAGCTATTGAAGGAATTGAGCAATTTGCTTTTAACTGTATTACCCATCCTCTGATAAATGTTGCAAAGCCTAAAAGTCTGGAAACAGGCAAAGGGAAAACTGAGGAAACTGGCAGTATGTTGGCTAAAATAAAACAAAATTACTGTCTTTAAACTGGGAAGAAGATGCTCCTTGCAGTAATATTTGAAGGGGAGTGTTTTATCTGGAAATCCTCTCTTCTGTTGAAGTAATGTAATAAGTGACAGAGAGAGTACTTTATTATTCATGGGTGATTCCTGGGAGATCTGGTGCTAAGTAATGCAGGGGTCTTTTTTTGGCTGTTTCTTTTTAAACAGATAACCGTTTTATACTTTCTTCAGGTCTATAAAACTGCCACCTTTTAATGTAGTGTAGAGAATCCCTACATGTGTCATTGTTAATATCCATGGTCTGGGGTGATGCTTTTGCTCAAGCTAATCAGGAGCTAGAAACGGGTACACTAGAAACACTCAGGTTTAGATGCTTATAGGAGAAATGGAGATTGTGCATCTTTTCCTTGTCCAAAAAGCATTAAATTTACCTGGAGAAATGCACATCTCCCCTGCTTGGGCTTGTCATTTTCAAGATAGACGTGGAAAAGTTTGTTCAGGTCTCTTGTGCTTGGAGGTTTGGGCCATTCTTTTGTTGCCCACATGCCCTCTGGAGGAGAGCAGGAACATACCTGTCTCTGGATGTGGTGTAATTTCCTGCAGAAATGGCAGCTTGCTAGCACACTGCAGAATTCCCAAATACCTTTTAGCAACTGTAAGTATTTGGAAAGCTCAAGCTATTTTCTCATTCGGAAGAAGTCTTTTACAGTTAATGATGATTTAGTTGTAATTTCAAGAATTACACCCTTCAAGAAGGGTGATTTTTGTTCATGTAAAAGAGTAAAAGCACCGTAGTTCTCTGGCATTTGTATATGTAAATTGAGAAACCTGCAGGTGTTTAAGAACGTGCTCGCTCCAGTACCTGTAAGCACAAATAAGCCTGATAATTAGCTCTCTCTAGGTTAAGGAACTGTTGCCCCTTGCTTCTGCTCAAGAAGAGGGCAGCCCTGAAGGACCTGGGCGCTGCGTCAGAAACCAAAGCGTCTCTTCTTCTTGCCACATTTCCAGTTAATCTGTTTACGAAAATTTCAAACTGTAATTTCAGCCCCCCATATCACGGGTATCATAGTATCTTTTTTAAAATTATTATTATTTTATTCTTACACTATTTCACTTTTTGATAGTCTATGTTCTGGGATGTTCTTTCACCTAGTTAAACTGAGTTTAAAAAGGTATTTTTAAGATAAATATTGAGTTGTTCTGCTGAAAATACAGAGTGATATTGATATTGTTTTGCCTTTATGCAGTTGTTATTAACATCATATGTAATTTGATATTTGTGTATTGTTTGGGGTTTTTTTGTGATTAGTTCCCTGACCTATGATACAAGCATTTTGAGAAACTACAGGGGACTCTTGAAGTTTTTATTCTGGGTACAATACCATGGAGTGCTATTACGAGCTGCATATGATACCATAAATGCCTATAATAAACCATATTTTTTCTTTAAATAAAATCAAAGATATGATAATCTGTATGTAACTGTCAACATTATTTGAGCCTTTTCTTTCAAGCAGCTAGGGGTTTCTCTTACTTCTTGCAGAAGATTATTTTCTGTTTGTTTTTAAATTTCAGAAATCAACTTACAGCGTTTTCATGTCTGACTACTGGTATTGGAGGTTGATCCCGTGCAAAGAAACTGGAAGCTGCAACTGTTTTGCAACAGCCAGCCAGTCTAATGAAGAGAAAGAAGAAGATACAAACCATCAGGTTGTGGTGTCAGATATCATGCAGCTTGTGCGAGATAAGCAGGAGGTGCCAGAAAGCACAGCAGGTGAGAAAAAAATATAGTATATTTTGAAAATTGTCCAGCTGGCTGCCAAACTGTTAAGAAGAGGACTGAAGAGGACTGATGGCTTTAAGAATTTTAGCAATGGTGTCTCATCACTGGCAATGAGAGTAGGGCAGGGAGCCCAAAGAAAGGAACGGAGGAGGGTGATGTCACCACAGAAACAAATGTTTAGTAGCAGCTAGGGAAGAATGCAGACCTTTACTTGGGAGGACTGATGCCTGCTATGAGAAATTAAAATAATTCCATAAATTAATTGATGAGCAAAAAATAGTCATTCTGAAGAAACCTGACCTACCTTCCTACAGTTTCAAAATCATACTCTAGAGAAACCGCTGAGAAGCAAGTACAAAATACCTCTGCGCCTTATCACATTGCTTTTGTTGCCATGGTCCATAATCAGAAAACTGTAGTGAGTAGTAGTTAATGGTCACAGGGGTTAAGAATACATTTTTTTCCTGTGCCATCTGATCTTATATTTACCCATGCAGGAGGTTGTTGCATTCATATATGAAGGTGACCTTTGCCTTGGTACTAGTGCAGATGAACTATAATTCTGTGATTTGATTACCAGTTACATCTGATAGCAATTGGTCTTTATTAACACATCTTCATTTCGTTTTGTTAAACAAGTTTTTAAAGAGCCTCCTAGGTATATAAAAAATATCTACACATATTCATGCAAACCTCCCTAAGCTGGAAAGGTGATCCAAAACTGGAAAGATGAAATTCACTAAAATGCAGGTTTGCATTTAATACACAATTACAAGGCAGGATATGACTCCTTTGTCATAAAAGAAAAAAAGCTCATTATTTCAGCCTGGATGAGCTAATGATGTTAGTGCTACTACAGAATGATTCATATTCTGCTCTGGCTTAACAGGAAGTAATTATTAGAGTAATCCTTTTATTTGTGTTCTATTGACGTCTCAGCCAGAATACAAGATTTCTTTTGAGGGCAACAAGGAAAGATTAAAAAAAAAAAAAAACACAACCAAAACCAACCAAACAAAACAAAACCTAAAAACCCCTGCAGAAATTCCAGAGGAGGATGTCAGGACTGGTGAGGGTTACAAAATACATCTTCTGTGGAAATAAGGAGCGTGTATCTAGACTACAAGAGAAAGCAGAAGGGAGAGCACACATATGCTGACTTTCTAGTGGAGATCTTTGTAAGTTATTGAAGAAGGTGGACATTTGCTTGTTTTAATTTTCTTATTGTCCAGTCTAATAGAATAAGAACAAGAAAATGCAAACTTGATTTTTGCCAGGAAGATTTAGACCTAACTGTGGGGATTGTTAAACAGTCTACTGAAAGAGCTTGTCTAGCCTGTTCTTAGTGAAATCTCTAGTGAAACAAACCACTGCTGGAGGTAAGCTAGGTGTACTTGATTCCATCTCAGTGCTTTAAGCTAGGCTAAGAGATTTCAATAAGTTTTTTTTTAGTACAGTGCTGCTGTGGTGGAAGAAGAAACAAACAAGTCCTGGGAAGGCAGGCTTGGAGTATGAAGTCAGAGGAAAGGTAATTCTGCCTTGTGTCACCTGGAGGAGTTTAAATGGGAAATTGCTACTCTTCCTCTCCAGAAATTCAGAGGAGAGCTGTGTTAAGTTCAGACTAAGTGGGGTGTGTGTATTCCCAATTGATATAACAGTGAATCAATGGTTGACTGGTTGATCTACAAAGGCAGTTTAGTAAGCTGCACAGACCAGAATGAAAGCAGTGAAGGTGGGCCAGGAATTGGGTGTATATACATACTTCATAGGCATGGGACTGCCTATAATAACCTGCACGTATTTGGCTATGCTAGCGTCACCTTTTAGCTGTGGCTGCTGTCCTTCTTTCACTGAAGTCCATGTGAAAGGAATATGAGGTTTACTGACAGAAGTTCCGGACTGCTTCCGGGCTCGAGACATAGCAGATTTTTCATTGAGGATTACATCCATGCCTGGCTTGCCAACTGAATTGCAAGCCATTAATCAAAACTGAAAAACACTTGATAATACTCTTTATGCCTGGAAAAAGTGGGATGTAGTTTTAAAAAAAAAAAGTTTGTTTTCTTTCCACTTGAAGAAGAGAACAGTGTGTAGACTGGGAAGGGAGCTAGGAATGAGAAACTTAGTTGCAGATAATTTTCTGGTAAAGTACTCAAACTTTAAACCTAAATTCAGTATGAAGGCTTTTTCTGTGTCATAAGTAATACTGTTGCTAGTTTTGGGGATCAAATGAATCATTGTGTTTGTGGCCATTTTATTGGGTTTTGATTTTTAAAAAATTATTGCTCTTAATTGATGCAACCTGCATGTTAATATATCCTGACTTTATCAAGGGACTGCTCAAAAGGATCTACTTTGAAAAGAACTACAGCAGCGTAATATGGTGAATATTTAAAAGGAGCAATTTGTATGCTGGGTATGCAGTCGCATGAGCAGTTGTTTTGCTCTAGTTCTAATACTTGTTCAAATACTTATTTCAGGAAAAGAAGCAAGTATTTTTGTGGTTGGTAAAGAAAGCCCATAGTGCCTTGTTCTGTGAGGCTAAGCTTTATAGTCTTCTGCTGGGAAAAGGCAGAAAGAGAAATGCTGCTGCAGAAAATAAACTCCAGCAATGTTGTTGGAGTCTTTCCCCTTCTCTATTTTCGGCTTCTGTAAGCAAATGTGAGGGGTCTTAATCTCTCATGCAGCCTCGTAATACTGTAGGATGGAGAGCATCTTGCTGCTCTCTAAGTTAAACCATATGTTGCTGTTGCTGAAGTTTTAACGCCTTTGTTCCTTCCCCCTCCCCAGGAACTCATCTGCTATACTACTGATACTATATTAATAGCAATATTTTTACTGCAATGTTTTCCTAGAAGTTATAATTAAGATCAGATCTTCATTGTGTCTGCGAGTTTACACACAGAGAGAATGTGTTGCATCTTGGAAGGCTTAAAAACCTAGCTTGAAAGCAACAGATAAAGAAGCATGCAAAATTGAGCTGGAGGCAGAGCACAACAGAGATGGAAGCATGATAATGTCCAACCAACTTGTCTGTACTCTTGCCTCATTTCAGATTGTGTATGTAATACATCCTTCCCCTTGTCTTCAGAAGAGGCTGGAAAATGGAAAGGACAGAGGTGGGGAAGACAGTCATGAGTCTTTCAAAATCAAAATATAAATAAAAAATCCAGTATTTCTATAATTTCTCAGTGCCTGTTACCTTGTTCTACCTGTTTGGGGTTGGACTTCAGGAGTGCTGTGCTTGGAGGCCTGCTTACATAATGGCAGTGGGGTTGGGTTTTTTGAATGGGGCTTTTCTGCTCTGGAAATGGTCCCCTTCAAACGGTTGACACCTTTTCTTTGTTTGGTTTTTCCTCTGTTCAGTTCAGATCTGTTTGGAATATAGTCTTTCCACACAGGGTTTTGTAGCCTCCTGCCATGGTGCTAAAGCAATAGGGAAGCAGAGGAAACCTTTTGTGGTATCTAGATTTGCTAGTGTCATGTCTTGGGAACTGTAATTGCTGATGTTGTAACAGCCATGAGGGTGCTACAGTCAATGCTTTTACAAAAGTAAGGGGACTGTCATGACTATGCCCAGGTTTTGAGGAATCCAAGATTACAGGTGACTGCTAACTGAAGTCTCCCTGGTCCAAACTTACCTGAGAAGACGTACTTCATGAGTAGAAAAAAAAAAAATTATAACATTTTAAATTATAAATTTGGGTCTTTTTACCATTTTGCATGATTGTTAGGATTTTTGCATGAGAAATTACAAGGCAGCTGAAAAGACAGCTGAGTGACTGTGATGTGCCAATCGTAAAACTTGTAACAGTGCTGCAAAACACACCATCAGCTGTTGCACTCTCAGGCACTTGAAATGCTCACCCATTACATTCATGTACTCTTGGAAAGAAATGTGCTTCGTATCATCTCAAAATGTTAAATTGCATTGTTTTCCGTACATAAACACCTTTTAGGCACTGCTCAATGGCATTACTGGAGCTGACATCTTTGGCTGAATTATGTAGTTGCTACAACATCACTGTCTGGAACAGTGTGGTCAGGTTACATCATCACCTGCATCAGAGAGGGGAAAAAACCAACATGCTATCTCTTAAAACACTTGTACATCCTGGTAACTCCAGTTACATTCTGAACCTGGAGTATAACTTCAGTTATACTTATTAGCTCCTTGCTTCCACTAGTCACAACTGTATAAATATAAGATTTCAGTAGTAATGTGCAAGGGAAACATTGTAGAAGTTCATTGTTACAATAATTATACTGTTTCAAATTAAGTGACTTTTCAGAAAAACAATAGCTAATGCTGTTTGGATCAGGTCCATTCTATTCCTTGATGTCTACAAATACAACCTTTTAAAAATCTTAACTAAAAAACATGAAACTTAAAATGATCTCTTAAAAGCTGCTTTTATTGGTAGCTAAAAGAGTGCCAGTGCATTTTTGGACAGAAGTCCTCCATTTATGCAATATATTTGGAAAGTTCCTTGATTCTTGGAGCTGTTTTATGTTGTCCAAGAAACTTTATCATACTCAGTATCTCACTAGAATTTTAATTTTAATTTACAAAGCTGTGTACACTGCAGCATACCTCAAGTAACAACTTGATGAAAAACTTTTCTCAAAGGATTACTTATGAACTAGATTATTACAGCTAGCAGGTGTATGTAGAAAATGAGGCAATGAATGTTATACCAAGTGTTTTTTATGAGATTGTTTGCATACTCAAAAAAAAATAAAAATGTCAGGACCAAAATTTGTGAGGCAGTTGGAGATTTCTTCTGTGTTAGAATTCTTTGTGTAACAAGATGGCATTTCTCATGGGAGTGACAACAGCCTGCTGTCATCTGATTAACTTTGGTACATCTTGTGTGGAATGAAAACGGCACAATAGATGTCTCAGGCTGTCTGTGCAGATGCTAAATAGCCCATGACCTTTGTTTCCTTTAAAGACAAGCTACCTAGAGCAGGAGTCCCTAAGCTGTGGTACACAAGCCACTTAGTGATACGTGGTCCAGCACAGAGCTGGGACCTATTGCAGTCCCTGGTGGTATCTGTCATAACGCTCAAGGAGGGTGGAGGTTCGGGATTTATTTTCTTTTTTACGAACATAGAATGGGTATCACTGTAACCGTTGGCAGAGAAAAGTATTTGTTTTGCTCTGCACTTCTCTTTGCTTGGTGGCAGTGGGTTGTCCTCAGAGGACTGGCTGGATTTTACTGTGGGAGCTTTGTCCATGTCCATGCTGAGCTTTTTGTTTTGTACTAGTAGTTTGGTTGATATGAATTGCATGTCCAAGTAAGATACAGCAGATACTATGTGTGCACAGTTAGCGTTTCTCAGGGTTCAAGGCTATTTTCTTACAGTGGAACTCAATTTCATAAATAAATATCCTTACAGACCTATTCCTTTACTGGCAGCTGTAGGACTGGTATCAGTCTCAGCACGTGCTTATGAGCCAATGTTTTTATACGTTAGTTAAAAGAACTGCTTTTTATTAAAACTGAATTTCTACTGAAGGAATTTGGCAAAAATCTTACAAGTTTAACTCCTCAAAATGAGACATGTTTAAAGCTAATTGGAATAATCTATCTAACAACAGGGAAAGGATAACCTTTACATGGTAAACCTCATCTGTATTGTATTGCTGCTTCAAGTAACAGCGCAACGAAATCCCAGCTTGATTAAAATCAGCAGGAGTCTTGTCAGGATTTTCGTCTTAAGACTTTTAAGCTATGCAGGTTAACCAGCCTCTCAAATGAAATTAATATTAAACATCTTACTCTAATTCCTCCTTTCCTGGGAATTACAGCAGATATGGAATATATAAAAATAACTTTTTGTTCAGCTAGTAGCATTCTGTTCAAGAAGTCAGAGCAGAAAAGCTCCATTAATGTAAAAAGGCTTTGCCGGCTAAAAATGAGCTATGGAGAGGTGTTTCAGTAATGTCAGCAATAAAATTCAGAGAGTTTATGTGTGCATATATATATGTCTGTAATTTGGTGCCACACTTGATGAATTTTCAGTTCAACTGCTGTTTGCTTTCCTGCCTGTGTGGGTATTTCGTACAGTAACAGAGAAAGAATGCAGCTAAAAAAAAAAAAGGATATTTCAAGGAAACAGTGCTGCCTGAAATTACTCTTAGCCTTTATTAACTGCTAGTCATCTCTTTTTCTGGGGGGTTGTATGTTTGGGTTTTTTTCGAGGCCAATAAGATAAAGTTGAAGAACCTATGGTACCATCTGCAGCTATAGTGAAGGCATGAAAGCATTTCTAATTTTTCTTCAAAGTTCCCTGAACCCAACTGGGAAAGATTTTAGGGAGATGTCCCAAGTACTGTGTGCTGCAATAGCATATACTGATCCATCGCAGCTTTTAACGGTGTATTAGGTGTGTTGGGAATACCTTTGCTGTACTGTTGCACTTCCTTCTACTTTTTCCCTATTTTCTGTTGTAATAAGCAGCCCAGCCACAGCATTTGTTATTTTTTTGCTTTCTGTTCTCCCATTTCCTAGAGAGTCTTTTGCTTTTCAGAAATAGTTTGGCTGGGGTTCCTTGTTAGCTGTGAGATCACATGAACCTGGGAGGTATAGCTGGGGCTCTGCCAGCCTGACTGCCTGGCTTCATTTTGCTGCCTGTCCTGTGCTTGGAGATATCCTTGCCAAGGGAGAGCCAAACACCAATAATCTGTACAAAGAAGCAAGGACTTCTAAGATTAAGTTAGGGGGAAGCTATACCTGCTTTGTTCTGCATGGTGGTCAAAACACTTTCATGGTAAGATGTGGTGCATGTAAACTGTAATTTGGAGTTTCCTCAAATAGTGGCATTTTTATGTTGTGTATCTTTCTCTTTTGATTTAAATCATGCTTCACTTTCCAGATAGTATCCATGCAGGATTAGATACTTGCTGAAACTAAAGTAGGAAAGCTTTGTCAATTCTTTTTAGTCCCTGACATGATTACCATGATATTTGTGCCTCAGGTGGCTCTAAAGAAATTGGAAAAGTGCCTAAGCAGCAGTGTAATTGAAATTCAGAGGGGGCTACATGTCTAACCCGTTTAGGCATTCTGTAAATCCTGTTTTTCTGTTTCTGTAGGCAGTGGATATCTTTTTAAATCAGCTTGTTTGTAACATCTAAACAGGAAAAAACAAGCGCTATTATAGAAAGTGACTTATTCTTCTGACAGGGTAATGCCTGACCTTAGACATGTTGTGCCTCCCCTGTCCCCCCACCCCCCCCACCCCCCCCAGGTGACATGGAGACCAGTTGCATGGCAAGTTTAGAGTTCTTCCTTGCTTATTGCCTTCTCTGCTTCTGTAACAGCAGATCGCTTACTGGATTTGGCACTCACTCCTAAGGCCATGAGGATGGAGAAGTCGTGAATGTAAAGATTAGGCCTTGCGTAGGTGCAATAGAAACCATCTGAGCTACAAGGTTTCACATGCAGCCTTAATACCATTTCAGTGTCACCTACACATTTGTAGGGTAAAAAGTGGTGGGTTAGATTGACTGACTGGCTTCCAGCTGGACCATTTGTCATGGAAATGAATTGCTTTGCGTCTATTGTAGCCAATACCCAGATTAGATGTTGGGTTCAGTTGTTGCCTCTGGCACTGAGGCATTACTAAGGGCTGTTCCATGCAAACCCAACAGTTTTGCTTCCGTTAATCAGTGCACACTCGTTGAGTGTTTAAAAAGTAAACCCCTCACTATATACGAGGAGGGAGCTTTGATAGATAATGATAATGGAAGATAATGAAATAAATTATTTAAGGTTTTTTTTTTTCAAGCCTAATTTTTGCATTTTGCTATAGCTACAACAGGTATTTATGTCCACAAGTGAGGTGCATAGAAATCTTCCTACCACTGGAAATAGACAGCTCTCTGGGAAAATCTTTTGTTCGTTATTCACAGGTACAAACTGCAGATAGGAGGCATACTGATATGGCTGGGCTTCTTTGCTGTTGAAAATTGTGCTGGTTTACGGTCGACTAGAATTGGTTAAATGGCCAGCTGTCAAAGAAAATGTCTTTTCCTCTTGCTAAAGATATTGTGTTTGTTTTAATTGCTAGAGGCTAAAGAGAGTTTATTTAATTTGGACATGCAATTTAAGTTACTTAGTGAGCAGTTTTATTTTCTCAGCTTATCAGATTTGCCTAAGCCTATTTGTTGATCATAAGGTACATTAGAAAAATAGTGATTCTTTAAAATTATTTGTTGCACATAATTAGATTATTGCTTGTGGTATTAAAAAATGTAATCTAAACTAATTATTGAACAGATTAATATATTTTCCATTGACCATTACTAAACAACTTTTTATGTAGAGAGGAAGAGGGAAATAAATTTGATACTGCATCTGGAGTCTGTCAATTTAAGCTTACTGCTGTCAAGTTTGTGTGATCTGTTTTATAAAGGTTTACCTGGGGAAATGTACTTTTGCTAATTACTAAGTGTGCGGAGGAAGGGAAGGCTCTGCAGTAGCCCTGCAGCACATGTGACTTCCATCCAAGAATCATCCTGGGGCAGAACAGCTACACTGAAAATGATGGATTGACTTGGTTTCTTTTAGGGAAAGCAGCAGTGGAAAATAAACTGCCTGGGATTAACTGCTGCCAAGGAGACCTGTCCAAAATGTGAAGGTTCCAGTGAAACCACATCAGTGTTGCTTTTGGTGAGGTTTCTGGGAGGTGGGAAGCAGGTCCTTGAAAAAGCAGGCAGTCTTGGCGGCAGCTTCTGTTTCCAGTAAGGTGCGTGAATACATGCATGACGTGCATGTGCAGAGAAAGTATTGCAGACCTCTGTGATGCTGTTGGGACTTGCCAAAAAATCCAATTGGAACAAGGCTGTTGGGCCTAAAGCAGAGTCAGTCCTCTTAATGCTGCTTGAAGTCCTCTTCACTAGCACTCTGTGCTGAGAAGAGGTTTTTTTCTGGGAGAAATCCTGGAAGTTTCTTTTTCCACATAATCAGGGCTTGCAGTCAGAGGAGTGGGGGAAAAATACAGCAAAAATGCCCCGTTACACATTAAGGAAGCTGGTTTACTTTTTTTCCCTCTCCCTATTACTGCTTATTTTGAGAAACACCTCTAATTTTAGAACATATACTGTATGCTCTAGAAATATACTACATATAGAAATTTGCTGTTCCATCTGTGTGCTGTACTATGCTTTTGTATAATTCCAGCTCTGAGCAACAGTGTGATGTGGTGTGTTGCGTACCCTGGCATATTTCATTCCACAGAAAACATCTGCGCCTGCCCTTTTCACTGTTGCAAAACACATTTACGTAGGAAGGCTATAAATGAGGTGCTATAAGGTATCACAATGGCATACGTGTGTGCAGCCAGGACCGGACCCGAAGGGAGCAGCTAGGTTGCTTTCCCATTTTACGGACCGGTGGGGCTCCAGCAGGGCTGCCGGGCTTGCTTTTGTTCACTGCACTGCAAAGGAAGAGGCTCACCAGCAGCGCGTGGGAGAAAACAGTCCCAGTGTTCGGGGGACTTTGGTAGCGTTTAGATGTAAGTCCAAGAGGGTGTCCCTCATTCTCTTCATAATTCCTTCAGTAGTTTTTCTGGTGAGGATTGAGCTACCTGGGTTGATGAGTCCCCTTGACTTTGCCCAGAGCTGCTGCCTTCTTGAGAAGTCTGTCTGCAGTTTGGCGTGTGCTGTGCCTTTGAGCTGCTACATGTGCCCAATATCCACCTTGCTGAGCTTCACAAAAGGTCAAATAGTCAGCTTTATGCAGGCTGGGTACAGAGATGTTTGGGTTCCCAACACACGTCGAGCATTTGCTCAGAAAAAGAGAGCACTCTTCGCTTTCCTCCTCAGCCTGGAGGGCTGGATGGGTGTCCAGCTGACCAGCTGCGGGGCGCTCCTGCGTGAAGACAGTCCACATTCGTGACTTGAAGGAGCCAATATTCACTAGACCAGAGGGGGTAGTAGCAAGGGGAAACTTGTTTCCCTGCTGACTGAGTGAAGGCCTAACTTGTAAAATGGGGGTCTTGAGTTTTGCTGTCTGTTTCCAGTAGTATTTACACATCTAATAAATAATCACTTGATACGTGATGCATTATCAGTGCTTAGAGTGGGGATCCTGTTCTCATCTGGTGGTATTTTAAAAGAAGGAGTTGTGTAGATGTCGAAAGCCAGGCAAGGGCTGTGATTGTGAACCCTGATCGTGATGTGTGCCTGTCAGCAGACAGATGAAACACCAGTCCCTGCAGAGAGATGAAGCTGTCATTGTCTTTGGCTTGCTTAGATGGAGCCTGCAAGAAATGTGGATTCTCCTGTGTCCCTCTCACAAGGCCTCAATTCTTGTGCTCCGCTTGGGGAATTGAGACCCCAGTTGATTCCATTACGGAAGGCAAAATCTGGGTGTCATTAGGCCAAAGCCCTTTGGGGTCCTTGTTCTTAGCATTTAGTAGGTCCACATGTGATCATCACATTCTCCATGAAGTTTTGAAGAACTTCTGCTTTGTCTGATCTGGCTGGTTATTAATCACTGCTGTTTGGTTATTTGTTTTTTGGGGTGTGTTTTTTTAATCTGTGTAATTGTTTAACAAAGAGGGAAAATAGATTTACAGAGCAAAACGATGTATAATAAACTTTCATTGCATGAACTTGCAGATTGTTTGAATGCTTTTACTGGCAGAATTCCTGTCAACTGGTTCTGTTAGCCCAGTGTATCTAATATTGCTAGAAGATGTAATATAAACATGTCTCCAAATGGCAACCAGAAGTCACTGCTATTCTTTTATCCGTCTTTTTGTTGGGTTTGTTTTCCTTTTGGAGGGGTGAGTAAAGAACAAATGCATATTTAAAAGTTTTGTTTCTTTTAGTTCTGGTTTTGCAGTGACTGTGATGCAAAAGTATCCAGAGGTAGACACTGTAAATATTTTCTGATACTGTGCCTGGCCCTTTAATCTCTTCTAAGAAATTGAATCTTGCCCTTCCGTGCCCAGTAGATGTTGCTGTTGAATCAATAACACTGAAAGAGGACAAGGGGGGGAAAAAGCTTTCAGAGCTCAGAAGGTATAGTAAATATTCTGTTATCTTACCCAGTGAGAAGAGGTCTAATTTTAAAAAAAAAAAAGGAATTGCAGTGTCCATAGTGTTTTCATTTATATATATCAGCTTGAGAATCTGCAGCGTAAATGAAAAGTAAGCACTGTGTGTGTAACTTTGAGTTATAGGTTTAATGTGCTGTGGAGGAACTGCAGGGAAAGTGGATTTTCTACCTTGCATCTTCATTATGGGTTTACTAAATATTTATATTTTTTCTCTCATCCTAAGAAGCATAGATCATGTCAGTCATGGTGATATCTCTATAGCATGACACAATTTTGCAAAGCTGTGCCATGTGGTAAGAATAGGCGTTCCTGTAGCCTTTCCAAGTTGGGATTGTTCTTTGGAAGCTGGGGCCTTGCCAAGTTGTTGGAGCACCTTTTAGGATGAAGCCCCGAGATACAGGGTGGGTTTTGCCTGCTTTTATTGAAGGAGACAAAGCAGAGGAGGCAGGTCACTTTTGGGCAGGAGACTGAAAGAGGATAAAGAGGAAAACATTTAAAGGTGGTGTGCTTCCTTTAGCAGCACCTGTTCATAAGGTTATGTGTAGAGGAAGCTTTTTAAAATTACTTTTTAATGCAGTCTGGTCTTCTAACAGAGTATGAGGAGTAGTTTGTTATTGATCAGAAAAAATGTGTGGATAAAATATTGAGTAAACGAGTAAACTTACTGCTGAATTTTTTTCCCCTGTTATATGGGAAAACATCTGCAGCTGTTGGTTTCCTTGGAAACAGAATCACTGCAAAAGCTAAATGCACTGGACTGAGCCTGTCAATTTTACTGCATTTGAGAAGAGTTTAACAGACTTGGACCTTTTTACCACATTTGTTTCTCAAATGCTGTGTCATTTATGCTGTTCTCGCATAAAACACCTGATCAAAGGAGATGTGGGACATGCTTTGGCTTTCGGACAGAACAACAAGAAAGGTCGGTATTTACAAGTCTAAACATGGACTCTGTGTATATATGTATTTACTTACAGACAGCATCTAGTTTTCTGAACTCTTATTTTTAAAGTCTTGCCTTCTAAAGCTTAGTGCTATTGTTTGCATATTGTTGCAGTCTTAGCTGTTTTTTGGAGTTGGAGATCAGAGCTGCTGAAAGGAATTGCTGGTACATTTGCCTCGTAATAGGATTTTGGCAGAACATTGGTTTTATTTGTAGTTTAATTAATTCAGTATGGGATACATGTATGTGTTTGCACAGATTAGTATTTTTCTTTTGGCTGTGAAAGGAGTATGATTTCATATATTGAGTTAAAGAGTTTAGTGATGCTTATGATTAGTTTCAGCTGTTCAAAGCCAAAAACAAATCTGTGCAACAGTGTGCTTGTGTAATTAGGTAGAATTAATTTAAAACTTACTTGCATTATTGTACTTTAAGAAAGAGAAGTTCTGTTAAGCAAGTATTGCATAAGAATTAGATTGTTTTTCAACAGGTATGTTTAACATAGCTTCATGTGTGTACCTGGGTCACAAGTACATGAGGTAGAAGTCACATTTGTGACTGTCTTTCTGTTAGCAAAATGCTTTCCCATACATATTGAAAAAATAACATACAATACTGAGAAACTATGCTGTATAGAAAAACACTTTTAACACATGTTGACAAAACATTGGCTGTAACTTGTCAAATATTATAGAGACATCTGGCAGTGATTCCATGGTGGGATTGCTTGCTAAAATAGGCTTTAAAATACTTCATAAACTCCTTTTCCTCTCCAAAAGGAGGCAGCTGTTTACATGAAATTATCTGTTTGGGGATTTTATTCATGAGTATTAAACAACCTTTGAATCTGAGACCTTACTGTGTTCCCCCCACGAATAATGTTGCCTGTCATTACCGAGGTATATATTTTTAAAGAGTTCTCTCTCTAGAAAGGACTTGAAGTGAAGTTTTCATGGACTTTCTTTTATTACTATTTGCTTTGGGTGCTCTCGGTTACTAATATTACATTAGAATGGTCGATGTGCTCTGTGTATACAAACTGAGCCTATTTGGGGATTGGGGAGGTGGGGAGAGCAGGCAGATACTGTCTTTTCCATGAGAAACTAGTCTTCAGTTTTAAATACTCTTTTGCAAATGTCAGGGAGAGAGGAAGGAAAGGGACAGAAGTAGAGTGAAAGAATTGTGTGTCAGCTGTTATTCATGATCTATCTTCTGAACCCTATCCTACCCCAAGAAAATTAATACAAAAATATTTATTCTGTTATAAAGCAAACAGTGCAGTTCCTTGAACAGCATGCTGCCTAATCCCATAAAAGTAATAAAGATAAACCATCTAGTAACATAACTACTTCTACTTTGAGAGCTGTTTTGCCTGCAAGCCATTACCACACCACTGCTAATTACTCTAAAAGACATCTCATTTGCACATACATATGACAGTGAAGAGAAATCAGATATTTAGAAAGTTGAAGTAGAATAACAGTTGTTACAGGTAACGTTGAGTTATGGACATCTTTTGGATAGTTAAAGAACATCTGACTTCTGTATTTTATAACATCATTTCAAACATTATTTGCTAGGTTGTTTATTTTTATGCATTTCTTTAGTTTAACCCAGTAGAGCCTTCCAACCAAAGTTACTTAGTGATTTTTGCTTTTGTAGCAGGTGATCCTAGCAATGGCAGTTACGACTGTACTAATAACCACAGGTGCAAAGGTGACTATTTCCTTAATGCCTTACTCTGTTTCTCTAAAGGATTGGTCAAGATCTTGAAGAAAGTAGATGGCTCTTGGGGGGATGCTAATGCAGATCAGTCTCTAGGGACCAAAGAGACTTTGTCTTTCATGTGTGTTGGTGTGTCATAGCTAAAGTTTCAAGTCAAGCCTTCCAGTGCATGGTATCTGGTATCCTCAAGCCTCCTCTATGTGCTACCCTTTGGAATCACAGTTTTTAAATTATATTTCATAACTCTAACCTCCCTATTCTCTCTGCTGCTCATCTGTGCCCTACTGATGCATTCACAGTATTCATCTCTGGAAATGGTCTTCCTCTTGGGTACACAGGTGGAAATGGTGAAGAGGATCAGAATGTTCTCCTTCAGAGATTGAGGCATTGCCATGAAGTATACAGGAACATGACTGGAGACTGGTCCATTATACATCTGCTGTCTTGGAAAGGGGCATATGGTACCATAATTATTTCTTTCCTTGAAGTCCTTTCCAGGCCTAACACATTGATAATAATCATGCAGAAGCATTGCATGCTATGACAAATATACGGTCATCCCTGGAGAGAGAGGTGGGGGAGAGCATCTGTCGTTTGCCTTAGTGGCCAGTCCAGCCCAAACCACAACAATGTACAGTGAAATAGTGGGAGATCCTGTGGGTTTTGTGTGACACATTAATGTATTTTTCCTTTACTTTCTTGGAAATATTTGTATACTTCTGAATTTTTTTGTTAAGTCATAATTTTTTTTAGTGTTGTAAATAACATCTAACTGGAGCTGAATCAAAACCAGCATTGTAAATATGCCCGTTGAATCAGAACATCCAAGTTACACAACTGAGTTTCAGTAGGCATTCAGCTACCGGGCTTTTGAGGGAACTCTGCTACAGATCAGTCTTGATGTGGTAGTTACATCTGATGAGTAAACGCAGATGGGAAGCAGCAGAAGTGTGGGACAGACATTCTGCTGAGTCTCTGGCGGGGAACTGGCAGCTGAAAAAGCAAGTCATTTTCAGCCAGTTGAAACTGGTCTTGTAAAGAGAAGAACTCTGAGAGCAAAACTTTGCAGAAAGAAACTTGGAAGAACTTGAGAAATGGCAAGTGTATAGAACCTGGCGTTTTGTGGAAATCTCAGTTCAAACTTTGTTTAGGTTTCATAAAACATGACATGATTCAACGGACAACAGAATGCAGTGCAAGAAGAGCATGATTACAAAGCAACTGTTAAATTCCAGTGTTGAAAATATTTTGATGCACCAGTTGGTGCATCCTGGAGGTTATTAGTTACCAGTAACTGTGCAGCTGACCTGACATCATTGGATAGGGTTAGGAACAAACATGTCTGATGAGCTGGAGTAAGAAATGGTGTACTGTGCTCTGGGGATGAGTCTCTCTGTGAGCCTGTCCCTCTGTGTTAATCTTTGTGGATTTTTGGAGCCAGCTTTTGGTTGTGGTTGTGATTGACTCAATTCAAAAGATGTTTTTTAAAGCATCCAGTCACTATAAAGCTTAAAAAATGATTTGAAATTGAAGCCCATGCAACCTCTTATGTGCAATAGATGGTTTGTCAAAAAGCACTCTTTTTACTGCATTTTAAAGGTGAAGAAAGTGGAAACAAACACCCTTGCATTAAGCTTGTCACTGACAAATGAATCCTTGTTATGGATTGGAATTAGCTGTAAGAATGAAGGAGGGAAAATAAGAAAAAGCAACAGCAGGACATAATCAAAATAACAAGGAAACATATACATGCACGCTTACATTTTTCTTTCAAAAGCAGTAACTATTCAAGACCATGGTCCTTCAAGAAAACTAACAGCAACACTTTCAGAAGCCCATGAAAGCAGAAATTCAATCTTTCTGTTTCAAGAAAGCATGGCATGGTGGTTTGGATGTGGCTTACAATGTCAAGAAGCCTAGATGACATTTTTCTTTCTGACAGCTTTACCATAATGAAGGCAGAGAAACTATATACTGAAGAGCGGTCATTTTCCCTCATTTAGTGAGGTATTGTGCAGACCAGCTCCCAGGAAAGATCAATTTAGTGAGGCTGGTTTGGGAAGCAGCATCTTCTGTGAAGAATATTAAATGGAAAAAAATTACGGGATCTGAAAATGCTCACTATTTCATATTCTAAATAAAAAAAAAGACCCAAATCATTGTGAACTGGACATAGTGATTTTTTGCTTGTCAAGAAGTGAAAAAGACGTAATTATCTGCAAAAGCCTTTTTTCAGCCTTTTCCTGCTGCCACTTTTGATGAGATCTGACCTGGTCTTTCTCTCCTTTATTAAGCATCCATCAACACAAATAAACAGCCTAAGAAAATAATGCTATTTTATTTATTGAGGACTGTATGCAATAAAATAGATGGGGACATTGGTCTGTTAAGGAAACATACACAGAGAAGTTTTCAAGCTCTGTTGTGAAAGACACAAAGGCACCATTGAAGGACCCGTGGTGAGGGCGAGTGTTCCGCAGCAAGACTGAGTTCTTGTTCGGGGTTTGGCCTCTTTGGCTGCAAGCTAAATACCCTTGTGTTGTTGGAAATGATTTTCCTATTCCTAGATGCTTTTTGAGACTTCTTAAATTTTCCTGTTCTGCATCAAGACAAAGCCAGGTCCTTTAACAGTGCTGGGTGTGCAGTCCAGGAGGGAGGCCAGCACCCGGGGCAGCATAGTAAGTAGCCTTGGGGGGGGGCATGTCGCCGGAGGTGGGCAGTTCAGCCAGACCAATCACAAAGTGAATTTTCCCATGTCCTCAGTGTGTTCCCTCAGTACCGCACTATTTCCTTTTCTGAAAAGGGAACAGCTTTCTGTCACCCTAAAGCTCCAGTGAATGCTACATTTTGAAAGATGTGTTAAGTGGAAAAGGGCAGTCAAATTTTAAGATACATCCTATTAAAAAAAAAAGTTCCGAATTAAAGTTGACATCCTTCTACTCTGTTCTTTATCTGTGATAAAGCTTGTCAGCCTGTTCCTCAGGGATAAGCTCTTCAGTTTTATTCTGTGGAATCAAACTGAATGGTCCTGGGAATACCCTACTTCTTTTATTCTGAATACTTTTTAGATTGCTGATTAACAATTATAAGTGACAGTTAAATATCACATTTTGTTACAGAGTAATTTCCTGAGAATGTTTTAAATCAGCCCTGACTCTTGAACCTACTAAACTTTTATGTGTACAGCCAGTTCTTTTAAATAGTGATTTTTACAAAATGGGGCATGTAATAAAATTTGGATTTTTCTTAGTACTCTCAATCTGAACACACACAAAAAGTGATTGATTTAAAGCCTAATATTTTTTAGGAGACCTCAAATGCCTGAGCTTTAAAAAATGTTGGACAGATGTTTTTGGGGGGTGAAAAAATAATTTTATGACTCCTTACCCTGCATTTCCTTTGAAAAGAAAACCACTATGACAAGAGAAGACAAAAGGTATGTGTTTTCTAGATCGATTTCATTTTTGCATTTAAATACAGAATACTAACTCTGGGGGAGAATATGACTATGGCATCTCAGCATCCAGACTCTACCACTTATTTAATTATCATGGTACCTTTTAAAATCTGATCTGCTAAAACAAAAGCTCCCCAATTTCCATTTTTTTTCTACGTTTAAAGTACTGTGGTTTCATTTTTTTAGGGGCTGGAGTAGTTTCCTTTGTGTGGCCTTTCCTTTAATTCTGCATACCTGTGGAAGTGCCCCAAAGAAGAAAATAACAGCGATACTTCATTTCTTTCCATATTACTTCTGTTTGCAGCAAGTTCTTTTCCCGCTCACCCGTATGCTTCCCATCTTTGGTTCTACTAACTTCCTACAGAAAGTGCTTCCTTCATCTGTAAAGATATCTCACTAAACTTAGAAAGGTAGGGTCTTACTTGGCACTGCACTGGCAAAGAGGCAACATTCATTCATTGCCATGCCTGCTTCTAGAGGAGTGCAGCTGCTGGCACATCTGGGTAGTTTCGCTCCTCAGACTGGAGAGCGATAAAGGGCTGGAGCAGCCTGAGCAGGGGCAGTTGGAGGCGTTATACTGAATAAACTCTTTCAAGGCTGTTGGCTCTGCAGTGATTACTTAATCCCATGTGGCAAAAGAGGAGGATGAAGAAGAAAAATGAATGAAGCAGTTACTGGGAAACACAGAAGATCAGTGGAAGAGATTCAAATGACACTTAATTCATTTGATTCATACAAGCAAGGGAGGCTGGGGAAAAAGAAAACCCTGCCTGTTACGCTAGGAAGTATTGAAACCCTTGATGAGTTCAATCATTTTAAGTTCATTCAGGCTGAAGAGCCCAACTACAAAACTTCACAGAAATATGAGGAGTGCTGTGGTAGGGCGAAACTGATACAGGATATGAAAGAAATTAATTATGAAAGAGTTAGCGGTTAAGCTAAGCTTTAAGAATTATTTTTTTTTTAAGGAGAGGTGAGATTGCAATTGATAAGGGGGGGAAGATGTTTAGGGAAGAAGACTGAAAGTACTGGGAGCTGAACTGTAGCAATATTGGGCAGAATTGGGGAAGAGGCCACAAAATAGAAATGAGAATGTTGTGTTTCATCCATCTTCTACTACTCAGCCGTGGGCCTGAGCAATAACAGAAAAGAAGGGGAGCGCCTATGTAGAAAGAGGGTGATGGTGAAGCCTTTCGTCTACTGCTGAGTATTTGGTCTGGGTACCACCTTGGCCTGGTCCCTCTGTGTGACTAATGCACATCCCAGATGAGGGAGCATGGAGAGCAGCTGCTAGGCCTTTTTGTCTATATGGCACTTACTTTCTCAAAGGAAAATATTATTGAGGTTGATCTGGCACTGAGGATTTGATAGAGATTTGGTAAAACAAGGCATAATTTTGGTGCAATTTCTATTAAATGCTCCTGCACATCTGAAGGCTTCTTTAGTCTGTGCTGCTGTATGAATCTTCCCCATACTCTGGCTTTGTACAAGTGTTTGAGTGTCAAGTTTTTAAGAACAAAAGACTTTTTTTTCTTTCCCTTTCTGCATGTATTTGCAGGGTAATGACTTGTACAATGCGAAGTTCTCTGTATTCCTTGAGATTGTGAATCTAGGAACAATTTTCTCCTTGTGAAAGAGTGAGGTGTTGCCAAAAACAGAATACTGCCATCTCTGCTTATGAATCCCAGTTTCAAATCCCAGATGCTTTACATAATAAAGCCTAACTGGGCTGATTACCAAGAGGACTCAGTCATTCAGAAAAATAAAAGGGAAAAATCCTTTTGCTTCATGAAGGAAGAACTGGTGCCAAGAGGAGGTTGAAATGTTAAAAATGCATTTTCTGT
Organism: Pluvialis apricaria; assembly: GCA_017639485.1. Taxonomy (NCBI): domain Eukaryota; kingdom Metazoa; phylum Chordata; class Aves; order Charadriiformes; family Charadriidae; genus Pluvialis; species Pluvialis apricaria. Next base: position 68,030,471 of record CM030007.1, read on the forward strand.
TTGGATCTTTCATATCAACTGTCCTGTCTCCCCTTTGATTTAAGGCTGGGGATCAGTATTGCTCTTGTGCAGTGGGTGTATGTGGAAGTTTTCTGTAGGACCTGTGAGGACCTAGATTATGAAAACTACATTCAATGGGTCTCTTCCCGCTCTGCAGGAGCCCAGCTTAGGTAAGTCTCTCTGGCTGTCTGCCATGTCTTAGGGCAGCGGTCATGGCGTGGATGCCTGTTGCTTCATTGCTTACACAGTCTATAGCTTTTTGTGGCATGTGAAGTTGGGGCCATCCAGAAAAGAGCGTGGCTGACTTGCCTGCCTGATGTTGACCACGTGGTATCGCTGGAAAGCAGTATGGGCTGTTTGGCAGAGGGTTCAGCTGCATAGGAATAACGATCCATATGCTTTGCCCGTTCCCTTTGCAGCAAGCAATGTGATAGGGCCCACGCAAAGCGGTAGGGAAACCTGTATGTGTTTAATTTCTCGTAGTCCTACTTTATGTCCTGTAAATAGTATTTCTTCCACTGCAGCTGCTCTCAGGCTCGTAGAGAAACTAAGCTCCTATGGGTTAAAGTGGAAGCCCTCTTGTGGATTAATAGTTGATTAAAAAATGAGAAACGGAGAGTTGCTTTAGGTGGTCAGTTTTCTGTGGGTGGAGGGGACTTACTGGTGGAGTAAAGCAGGGATTTCTGCAGGAGCTTCAGCTATTCAACACAATCCCAAATGACCTGGAAATAGAAAGGAAGCGTGGAAAGACAAAATTTGCAAATATGTGAATTTATTCAAAATAGTCAAATTCAGTGCTGAATGCAAACAGTTGGAGGATAAATCGGTGATGCTAAGTAACTAGGTGAAATTAATTGTTTGTACAGAGTGATACATATGAAAAAAGACAACACTATTCCCTAAGCTAGCTGTACCCTCAGTAAGAGACCTTGACTGATCATGGGTAGTTTCCTGAAAACAGCAGCAGCTCAGTCGGCACTCAGTGTTGGTCCAAAAGGCAAACAGAGCATTACAAACCGCTGAGAGGGAAACCAAGAACAACAAAATCCTTATGTCACTGTGTAATTCTGCTGTGCCTGCTTCTTGACTACCATGTCCAGTTTTGTTCGCTTTGTTAGAGTAGAATTAGGGTACGGGGAAGCATAGCAAAGGCGGTCAGAGGTATGGGTGGCTTTTGTGCAAATAGGAGCTAATTAGTGTAGGGAATTTTCTGTCTGGAAAAAAGGCGATTGGAGGGGACATAATATCACCTACAGTGGAGGTCTGTATAGTCATGAATGGCTTGGGCAAGTGAATAGAGAGTGTTTCTTTCCTGGGGTTTTTTTTCCACTGCTTCACAAAAGGCAAACTGGGGCACCCAGAAAAATTTCAGGAAGGTAGTTTAAACAAAAGCAGTTTTTCACACAGCACATCCTTAAATTTTGGAACTCATGGACGAGTTATATTGTGGAGATCAAAGTAAAGTGAGCAGAGAAATCTTTAGGTATATTCTTGCAAGTATCTTTTCTCGGGCAAAACTCATTACATGATTATATGTTAATGACTTCAAGTTACTGCTTTGGCTTCTCACACAAGGATAGTTATGTGTTACTTCTGGAACATTTTCAAAATAGCTACAATTTCTTGAAAAACTAGGTAATGCTTTTTGGCTGGAGCTGTTTGAAAATAAGAGGGATGTAATGTTGCTGTGTTTGAACAGGCTTTGCTGGAGACCACAGCCAAAAACAGAGCGAAGTAGAGTACTGAAGGAAAAAAATAATGTGGTTATGGCTTTCAAGCCCAGTAGAAGTTTAAAAGAAAATCAATATAAACCTGCAGAAATCAGGTCAAAAATTACATCTTTGTACCCCTGGAGGTTGATTAAATTCTGCAATACGATTACTTCCTGCTTATTATCTTTGCAGTTTTACTGAAAGAAGCTGGAATATAGGCCATTTGACAAAAATATTTTCACTGTATTTTAAACTTCTAAGACAGAACTGAAAGGATGCGTGTTACTCAAATTTCTTTGTAAAAGTATTTTTGCACAGTGTTGTACTTAAGTATGAATTCCTCTGCTGCAGCACGGGCTTGCCTGGGACTACTGAAGATTTTTTGCTAGAGATGATACATGAGCAGGAGTTAAAAATCAGAATTCCAGAAGCAGATTGAATTTTTCAGTAAAAACAAAATATGTATATTAAAAATAATCACATTTTACCTGAAAAATGAAAACATCTCCTATTGTATTTACAGACTCTCAGTGCTAGAGCTGGACATCAATCCTTTTACTCTCAAATTTTAATTTAGCATGAGATGTGTGGGGATGAAATGGCGTATTTAACTCCCTAATATGATTGTCATGATGACCTGCAAAGGTGTGGGACGTCAGGTACAAACTTAAAGAGAGCAAAATTTGCAATAGCTCGTCCCTGAGTTATACTGGCACTGTTATTTCCAGAACTGTTTTGATTCTCTGGGTAGCTCATGGTAAGATACTGGTTTGACTTCTGTTGCAAGAAGGGTCAGTTGGCCCCTCGTGTTAAGGGTTGATTTTAATTAGTTTAAAGTCTGTTTCTTTACTCTGACTCAAGATTATTCATGAAACCATGGATGATCTGGTTAGATTCCAGATTCAAACCAGCAGGGATCCTAATCCCGCATTCTGTGTTTAAGTATATTGAAAATACTGTATGTGTTTCCTTCACTAGAGATATTACACCTAAGCTTGTTACTGTGTCACTCCAGAGAAGGCTGCCTGATTTCTTTCCACGAATGAACATGATTAAACAAGTACACGATTACAAAAAAAACACCCCACTTTTAGGTAAACTGACTTTCAGTCTAGCTAACTGAAATCTTTTGCTTTGATGCTGTGCTTGTGCCTTACATGTTTTGAATTTGTTTGAAGGTGTAGAAAGTATATATGTAAGGTGACAATGTTGGTATAACTGAGTGTTAACTAGCATATTAGAGTTCTCCATTCATTTTGCACAAGTATAAATAGCTATTATGTGCACGTGATCCTGAAAGTTGACTGTCTGATGTGGTAAAATTCATCATTACATTTATATCTTGCTTTTCATTTGTTATTCCACTGAGAAAATGCCATGGAAAAATGGATGTTGTGATTGATATATGGGAGGCTTAAGCAGTTTGTTAATTCTCCAAGGAAAATGTGGAATTTCTGTTGAATTGAAGCAGGACACTCAAGGAAAGCTGGGGCTGAACAAGTATCTTCTGTTGCAGTAGATGCTTATGAATGAATATGCCTCCTGCAATTCTTGCTGCACCAGGAAATAGTGTAATCTTACAAGTGAACTTTGCTGTTCTGCATACGCTAAAATGTCTTGGGCCTTTAACTTGCTGCAGTCAACAAGTCCCATGGGCTTCCTGACATCTGGAGTTTCTCCCTGTGCTGTCTTTGGACAGTGTTCTGTCCTCAGCCTTTGTTTCAAAGTAGGCCTCAGCTACCTATATGCACCTGTGAACTTGCACACCTTTTCTAGTTCCTTTGCTCCTGGTTCACCACCTGAATGGCCACAGTCTGACCTGGAATTGTGGGTTTGCTGCAAATCACTTGATCCTTTGCAAAAATGCAATCTTAAATGACAGTCATATCTATAAAATACTTTTTTTCGTATAAAGTTCCTATAGATGCTGTATTTCTATGGTAATACTTTGTTATGCAAAAGCTTGACCGGAGACAATTTTTTTTCTGTTAATAGAGAAGTGGAAATATATGTGACTCTAGTCATATATAATACATGGAGCTGCTGGAGACCCATCATACTTGAAGTGGAAATCATAGAACGGTTAGAGTTGGAAGGGACCTTAAAGATCATCTAGTTCCAACCCCTCTGCCATGGGCAGGGACACCTCCCACCAGACCAGGTTGCTCAAAGCCCCATCCAGCCTGGCCTTAAACACCTCCAGGGATGGGGCAGCCACAACTTCCCTGGGCAGTTTGTTCCAGTGTCTCACCACCCTCACAGTAAAGAATTTCTTCCTAAAATCTAGTCTAAATCTACCCCTCTTTCAATTTAAAACCATTACCCCTCGTCCCATCACTACACTCCCTGATAAAGAGTCCCTCCCCATCTTTCCTGTAGGCCCCCTTTAGGTACTGGAAGGCTGCTATAAGGTCTCCCTGGACCCTTCTCTTCTCCAGGCTGAACAGCCCCAACTGTCTCAGCCTGTCTTCATAGGAGAGGTGCTCCAGCCCTCTGATCATCTTCGTGGCCTTCCTCTGGACCCACTCCAAGAGGCCCGTGTCCTTATGTTGGGGACCCCAGAGCTGGATGCAGTACTCCAGGTGGGGTCTCACCAGAGTGGCGTAGAGGGGCAGAATCACCTCCCTCGACCTGCTGGCCATGCTTCTTTTGATGCAGCCCAAGATGTGGTTGGCTTTCGGAGCTGTGAGCGCATATTGCTGGCTTATGTTAAGCTTCTCATCATGATGTGGGACTTTTTATAAATGAATATTTAAATATGATCTCAATTAATTTTATTGACAGAGGAAGCCCAGATAGATTGATGGGTCCTCTTAAAACAATTTTTTAGTTCATGCCCTCCCTAATGTTATTGTTGAGGGTTATGAACAAATCATCATAGGCATCCAGATATTTTCCTAGGAAGGATTGCTGCTTTTTGCCTGCTGTATGTAATCTGCAGAAAATAATCTTTATCCTAAGTAACACGCGGAGTCCTTTTAAGTGTACAGGAAAACATGCCTTTTTCTTTTATCCATCAATAACCGTTTATTTATTTTAATGGCTAAAATATAATAGAACATAACTAAAACCAATGGGATGATTGAAAGACTGGGAGAATTCAGGTGACCATCAGTAAAAACATGCCAATAATGAGATTTGGTAGGCATTGGGATAATCTTGAAAAAGGAAAAGGGTAAAAAGCCTCGTAGTTGGAAACATGTAAAACAGTCTGCATAAGAGCACTGAAAATCAATTATGAGGAGCAGTTGTACAGAGAGGCATTGTACGGCTTTCAGGCTTGTAGGATTTTCTGTATCCCTAAAAGTTTTCCAGTGGTGATGTACCCTCTATAGCAAATGGAAGTTTACTGGCTATAGGCTTGCTTTTCCTAGTTCCCTTCTGCAGCAATACTCCATACACCTTGCGGGGTCTGCAGATCCTGACTCTAAGGGAAATAGAGTTGTGGAGGCTCCTGTGACACAACATTTAAGCAGTCGAGCTCCTCCAAATAGTCCGGAAGGTGGCTGTGGTTCTTTTGGTGTGTTTAAAGGAAATTTGAAGTCCTCAGCCTTCAAAAATGACCATTTCAAACCGAACGTGAAGGCGTCGTGTGGGCTGATGAGAGCAGAATAGCCTTGGCGTTGTCTGCGGAAAGGCATTTTCCTCCACAGCTACTCACCCCGCAGCAGACTGGCGAGAAGGTAGAAAGAGTGTTCACGTAAGCGTGAGGATGGATGGGGCTTTCTGCGAGCTCTGGCTGCTGTCGGTTCAGCGCAGCCCTTCTTTCCCAGCGCTCGCTGCAGGCTGGGAGAGACTGGCGATACGTCGGCTAATCAACGCTTCGCATTAATTCTGGCATTTGAAGACTCCCAACTGCGGGCAAACCCATACGCAGAGGAGGGGAGAGAAGTTTGAAGCGGTCCTGCTGTCATTAACATTCACGGCTCCGGCTTCAAGCAGCGCCCGCCTCACCCAGGCGCTGCCAGGAGGGAACGTGGACTCCTGCCTCCCTTTGTGCCGAGGGAGATCCGTGGGGAGTCATTAAAATGCAGGGCTGCGAACCACTGCTGTAGTGGTCTGGTTTGGGGTTTTCCCCCCACCCTCCCACCCGCTCCTTTCATTCTTGGAGCAGGGGAAGCATGTTTGCTGTGGATTCTTTTTGTTTTATCAGAGAATGAGATGCTGGCTGAAAATTGAAGAAATGGCCCTAGAAGAATTGATGCAAAGATTAAATGCGGTTTCCCAGTGCGCTGGTAGGAGGAGCTGCTGGTCTTAAATAATGTGTTGTGTGGATGCTGTTAGTGATTTTGTAGGATTTACAGAAAATCCTGGTAATCTGACTAGCATTCTTTATGCATGCTCGCATTAATAGGAAAGAAAACGTTAAGAGCTGTTGCCACCGGGTTAAACTTTTGTTTATATTGCCACTAATTAACATTTTTAGTGCTTAGATATTAATGAGGCTAGCTTTAGAAGGTCCTCTTGAATAGTTTTGGGTAGCTGCTAGCCCAGTCAAATACTCTAAATGGGTCTTGATTCCTTTTCTTATCTCAGACTCAGCTGTAGCTAAGAAGTGGGGGGGAATGACAGATTTTTCCTGGGATTAATATGAAGCAGTGAAAAGCCTGGCTAACTGTAAGGCGCTGCAGCCGGTATTTTGGGTGGGTCTAAATTGCACTTTCATGAGAATGAAGTGTTGAATGCACTAATCGTGGTAAATTTAGTTTTACATCTGTATGGATTAAAAAATGCAGCAGATCTATTAAAATGGTTTTAGCATTGTAGAAAGAGAGTCTTATGATTTCTGAGAGATTTTCTTATTTTCTTGAAAATGTAAATGCTTATGTGTTCAAAACTGGAACTGAACAGCAGCGTACAGTAAGGTGATCTGTGATTAGATGTAGGAGTGTTTTCCTGTCTGTTGCTCATGCAGAGATGTAAACATGTTTCGGAATAAAAAGTTACCTGGAAAGAGAAGAGATGTGGTTTTTCCATCCTTTGAAACTGTTTCTTTTGCCTTTATTCTTAGTCTCTTGACAGATGTCAGAAGTCTTGCATCTTGTAATTTGAGGCAAACCAGTGGTTTGCTCATACAGAATATTTAAGGTATTATTCATTGCAGTATCAAAACTCGGAATTTTTCTTCCCATTTCCCTAGTCTTCTGTGTCCTAAGGGTGTCTTTTTCAGCTTTTTCAATTTCCATGTGTTACAAGGAGATAATTAGCAAGATGGCTGATGCTGTAGTCTGATGATAGATTAAATGACAAATGTGGAACGGACAGATTAGCTGCATCAGTTTTCCTGGATAGGGGAAGTAGGTATTTTACCTTCTTAGTAACATTTGGGGGGGGGGGGGGGGCAAGACTTAATCTGATGAGAACAAGCATTAAATTACAAGTAAAGGTCACCATACATACTATTTTTTCCTTCTTTGTTTTTCCTATGCTCTTTTCCCCTGATTATCTTCCTATTTTCAAAACATGTCTTTATTAAATGTTTGGATATTTGTTTTATTCCTGGTTTTGATTTTTGGAATGTTTAAATAAGGAGAAAGCCAGCCTAATATTTGCTAGGGCATACTGTCTTTTGCAGCTGATTTTAATAATTCGTACATTGTTTTTTCCACTCCCTTAAAATCGTTGCTGTAGTTTTTCTGAGGCAAGATAAATTTCAATAACTTGTGGTAGAATTAGATGGGAATATGGCAGTGTTTTCTTCCTGAATTGAAGTAGAAGGAGCCTCCAGCCTGGCAGCAGGCTCACTGGTTTGCTGGTGACACTGCTTGTCTCTCAGCTGTGCAGATGCAAGTACACTGTGACCTTCATGTAAGCCACCAGCGGCTCCCAGTGCTTTTTCCACGCTTGCCGGCAGGCTCTGACGGTGTGCTGATATTTAGCTTGTTAAACTTGCATATTTTTCCAAAAAAAAAGCAGCTGTTACTTTACTGCCAATTTCATGTTCGTGTGTTTTAGCTGGTCCTTCTCCTCCCCCTTCTCTTTCTCGTTCTTCCTCTCTGTAATCCCTGTGCGAGTATTCCCAAGTCAAAGGCACCTCTTTCCTACAGCCAGTGGTTGTACAACATTTATAGGTGACTGCTTCAGTTTTCATTTTTCCCCCCTTTTTTTTTTCTATTTTTTTTTCTTGTTGCTTTCAGGTGGCTTAGACCGTTTCTCTGCTGCTGTATGCCATTCTTGGGCTACACTCTCTTTGAGTCAAATTATCTACTGTCTGGCTTCACAGCTGCCTTTCTGTTCACTCAGAAACCTTTTCTAAGCATAGATTTCCTTAACAGCCCAAGATCTTTCCAAGCCCATTTTTCAATAGCTCCCTGCTAAGGAGTAATTGAAATGCAAAGGTTCCCCTGGTTGCCCCATAGTGCAGCTACCCACCTTCGGGCATCAAGGGATTGTCTCCTTTGTAGGACCCGAGGAAAAAGACTATTCTTCTTTTGCTTGTTTTTCTGAACGATACCGCAGGCGGGCTGAGATTCATCCCACACAGTTTTAAGCATCTAAGTCAGAAGAGGAATTACCCTTAAAAAGCCACGTGCGCTGAAAGGAGAGAAGGGGGAACATTCAGAAAGGAAGTCCTTGCACCTTCTAAAGTGCACTTGTCCTTCCCTTGATGGGATGAAGCCTGAAGTAGCTCAGCTCCTAACCTAGCAGCTCCCCAATGCCTAAAGTTAGGTATGATAAATTTGGGTTTGTCTGTAATCTTTTGCTGTTTTTCCACAGCAGCCTTTCTGCCTCTGGCTGTTCTACAGCTAGCAAGTCCTTTGTGTCTGTCGGGCGCTGACACAGCCTTTCTGGGTTACTCATCCCTCACCACCACACCAGCACTTTCCTCAGCCGTCCTTCTGCTCCCTCTGCTCTGACAAAATTCTGATTTGCTCACACTCCCAGCCCCCATGGTAAATTACTGACCTCTCACTCCTCACTCTTTCGTGAACATAAAATGCTCTCACAGGACCCTTCAAGTGCCTTCCTCTTGCTCAGGGCCCCATCCAACCTGACCTGGAATGTTTCCAGGGATGGGGCATTTGCCATCTCTGGGCAACCTGTTCCAGTGTTTCACCACCCTTATTGTAAAAATTTTCTTCCTTATATCTAGTCTAAATCTTCCCTCTTCTAGTTTAAAGGCATTACCCTTTGTCCTATCGCAACAGGGCCTGCTAAAAAGTCTGTCCCCCTCTTTCTTATAAGCCCCCCTTAAGTACTGGAAGGCTGCAATCAGGTCTCCCCAGGGCCTTCTCTTCTCCAGGCTGAACAACCCCAACTCTCTCAGCCTGTCCTCACAGGAGAGGTGCTCCAGCCCTCTGACCATTTTTGTGGCCGTCCTCTGGACCCACTCCAACAGGTCCATGTCTTTCCTGTGCTGAGGGCTCCAGAGCTGGATGCTGTACTCCAGGTGGCAATGATAAATGCTCTTTAGTTTAACATTACAATCCTCTTCATATTCCTTTTCTGACTCCTGCTCCACAGTTCAAAATTACCTTGTACTCTGCCTTCTTCCAACAAATAAAACAGGTGCTCCCATGGCATCTTCCTTTGTTTTTTCCCACATATGCTCCTCAGTCCTCCCGGTCACTTCACTTCTATCAAATGGCCTCCTGGACTTGAATAACCAGACTATTGCTTTCCCTGTTTTCATATAAATTCTTAAAACAAGGCAGACGTTATTTAAAGAAATTCTCTATTTCTACCTAAGGTTTTTTGTTCCATTAGAATTGTTGGGTTTTTTTCAGGAAAATGGTGAAATGTTTATTGATACTAAAAAAAAAAAAATTATCCTGGTTTTGTCGTGTTTATTTTTTTTTGACGGATAATTGCATCATTTCCGTTCATTTGGCCATAGTTTTTACTTTTCTTCCTCTTTTTCAGTTCTGTTGCTGTGTTAAATTAAACCCTCTTCGACAAATTGCTGTTCACGGGCAGAACTGTGGCTCAGAGGTTGAAGCCCCAGGTTGTAAACAGTTCTGGTCTGGGACCTCATACATTGTCCGTATTTCTGTCTGCCGTGGGTTTTCTGCTTAGGACTCCATTTGCTCTGATTGATACTGAAATGGTGTTAAGGCACCAGCTCTTTCTGTCAGTCACTACTCATGTTTGCATCGCCACTGAGCGTGGAAGCCTTGTAGTGTCGGTGTTGTCTAATTCGTGCAAACAGGCAATACAAATCTGATATTCCTAGCCTTAAGCCTCTGGTAGCCCCGTTAACGGTTTCTTTCCACCTTGGAAAGGTGCCACTATTACAGCTACCATCTGTTTCCTCTCCTCCAACAGAATTTTAGCACTCTGGAAAAAGAAGAAACACCTGCAAATCAAAGATGATAAACATTTATGTAGTTCCTTAGTAAATATGTGTGCAGTGCTAGTATTTTAAGTACAGGTAGTGTGCCTTAGCCATTGCAGCTTCAGTCAGTTTTCAGTAGCTTCAGATTTTCTGTCACCTTCACAACTTGAGCCAAAATTTTACACTTCATTTCCCTGGCTTTGTCTTCTTGACAGGCAGGCTTTTGAAGTTTTGAAGGCTGGCTCACCTGTCTTGACAAATTAGGAACAGATGTAGGAGGAATGGACTCGCATACCACCTCCAGAGCCCAGCATCACTGGAAAGGGTTTGCTTACTACGAGGAGCAACAAAATTGTGGGCAGCTGGAAGGTCTTGTTCTGTGTGTCCTCCGCATTCCTACTCACTTGCGAGCTTGCCTGCTATTTCTTACCCTTGTAGCATCTGTCCTCGGTTCACTTGATTTTCCAGTTTGGGAACCCAAAAAAGTCTTTCTGCATGCGGCAGAGTGCTCTGCGTGTGCGTGTTAATTTGGCAGGCAGGCAGGCAGGTCTGAGCGTGAAGGGCATTAAATTACTATTTGGCAACTTTGTCAGCTTTCTGTGTAGCTGGTGGAGTCAGAGAGATTGGGCTGAGAGCTCTGAAATCAGCAGGTTGTTGGTGGACCCACTTCGTCCGGGTGGCATTTAATAGTAGTGGGGGATGGCTCTGTCTGGTATGAGCTTGCTGGCCCTGCATTTCAGCTCTCCTGCTCCTGTGTTGAGCTTAACCATGAAAGATGCCTCTGATTTCCCAGGCCAGAGGATATAGAGCAGGCGTGCTTTTCCTGTCATGAGGTTTAGAATTTCAAGAATAAGGGTGGGAGCTGCAGTTGAACAGACCCAATTAAGCAATTAGGAGTGGATTGCCCTGAGTTTTCTATGAGCGTGTACTGTTACGGCTTCTGCGTGTGCCTGCATGGCATCCATTTCTTAGTATGTTCTGGCCTAAATCAAAATCTTTGTTTTACTACTGAAACAGCTGGATCTAGTGAAACTGGTGGGAGTAAGGTTCAGGGTTGGCAGCAGTCTTGTCCTTATTAAAGAGAGCTGCCTTTTTGGTAATCTGAGGAAAAATATTTTTGATCAACATTAAGGTTGATTTAATTTAATTTTTAACCAAACTAGTGTCACTTAAAAATTGCAACCCAAAACAGTTCAGCTCAGTGGGGTTTTTTCTTTTTTTACTTACAATGAAAAATAAAAGAAAAAAGAAAGTGCCCTCTTGACTTTATATCCATGTGCACTTCTTTGTGGGACTGTCAACAATAATAACCTCTTTTATCATATCATCTGCCCCAGTCTTTCACTGGTTTTAATTGCAGTTGCTGTACTACAGTAGGAAAATTGCAATCTGTGCAGGTATCTTTCTACAGACTCACAGGCGATTGGGGCAAAATAGGCATTAAACAGTAAACGATGGCACATTTGGGGTGGCTTTTCAGAGAATTACAGGATGCATAATTGTCAGTCTCCCATTCAGTCTGTGGACTTTGGGTATATATACTTAAAGCTTGCAGAGCCAGGAAAGCCCTGCCCGGGCTTATGTACTTAATGGTATTAAAAAAGAAAAAAAACCTGTTACTTTGATGCATTTTTATTATCATAGTGACTCAGAATACTTTCTTGGCAAGAGTGCCTGGCACAGCTGCCTGCCACGCTTACAACCGCAGAGAGCCAAACTGCAAGATTACCTCGAGCATATCAAGTAACAGGGAACTTCTGCAGAAAAGGAACAGCACGGTGTGGGGACAGGGGCGTGATACGTAACACAGGCTGTGTTGTCTTCAAGGTGTTTGCTCTAAGCTGACGTGTCGAGCAAAGCCAGGGAGCAGGAGGCGTTTGATCACTGACCTTTTCCTTTAGCAAAGCAGATCAAGTGAGCTACGGAAGAGACTTGTGTGGTTTTGTTGTTTCTGAGTCAGCCCAACAACTTAAGTTATTCAGGTACCTGAAACAGTGCATTTCAGCTGGAAGATTCAGCCTGCTATTTTACAGTATCTGGCAAAGCCACTTTAATTTTGTTTCATTGTTGCTTTTGTCTTGTCCTATTAAATAAACACGTATCTGGCTGATATTTCAGACAGAAAGAGCATGATCTTGGATGCTTTTATATGGATTAATCACTTGTAGGTCTCTTGAGGTAAGCCCGCAATACCACGTTAGCTATTTTGACCTCACTTTACATTCTCCAGTTATCCCCAAAGCTGTATAGCTGGAGCGTGAGCTACCTGGCTCACCGCATGTAGGAATGCAGGCATTGTGGTTGAGGCAAACTGGTAGTCCAGCCTTTAACATTGCCTTTAACAGCACTGGGGGTGAAGCCAGCTCAAGCCTTGTGGAACAGCGAGTGTAAGCACATGGTCCTGGCCGTAAGTAGAAACAGGAACATAATCTTGGAGGTTGACTTACTGCACAATCTGCGCAGTTTCGAATAGTAGATCCCCTCACTTAGAGCAATCTTGGATATTAGTTTTCACAGAATCACAGAATGGTCAGGATTGGAAAGGACCTCTGGAGATCATCTAGTCTAACCCCCAAGGAGGGCTCGTCCAGGAGTTGAACCCAGGACCTCTTACATCCTCGATCTGGCTCTGCTGGTGTTTTTGTGGCTTTTGAGTTTTTGTACCAATGCTTTGAATTTCCTGATGACTGATGGCAAGTGCTATTGGGGTTGTGGTGTACCAGGGGCATGGAGCTGGCTGTTGCGCTTTCCACGTGGTTCCCTCGAGCAACAGGGAGTCAGGCGTGATGAATCTGTGCTACAATGGAAAGATGCTGAACTTGGTCACACAAAAGACAGAACTGGCTGTGAGTTTCAACATGAGAATAAGCTGAAAGAGAGAAGCCTCGTGATACCCATCCCCAAACATTTGTATCTTAATGTGGAGGCTGCGGGTGTCTGAGCTGGGGAGGAGCTGGTGTGAGCTGGGGAGGAGCTGGTGTGACGGGGCCTTAGGCAGTTAAATCCCTTTGATGGCTCAAGGGAACGCGCGGCTTCCTGGCAGAATGTGCTGCTCAAATTGTGGTAAGCTGATAAAGCACAGCGCAGCATGGTACTGCCTGGTTTTGAGGACATAGGTGTATAATGCTGCTTGGCAGCAGTCTGCCACCTTAAACTTGATAATCTGGGGAAATAGGTATTTAATGAGTTGAGAACCGCAGTGCTGTGCGGTAGGTAGGCTCTTGTTTCCCACCTGTGCTGTTACTTCAGGGGTGTAAGCGCTGTCCCCCTTCATGTGCTTCAGGCATTTACTCAGTGCCAGTCTTACTAAAAGTCTTTGTCTTCAATACTTCGTGTAGCAGGCAGAAAATTGGCACCAAGAAGTGACTGTCCTAGTTCTATAGTCTCAACTCTTGTTGAGCCAGAAATGTATCTTCTTTTTCTTTCAACTCCTGCCTATAGCCTGATGAATTTAAAGGGAGGGTGGTTTTGCATATGAAACAACAGGATAATTGATATAAACAGAAAATAATGAGAATATGTAGCTGATTTTAAAAAGGACTCTTCAGGCTACAACCTTTGTTATTAAAAATATCAAACAATAAATTACAGCCTTTCTGTAAACAGTCCTGTGTGTGACATCTGGGCTGGGCAAAGTGCTTTACTTTGGTCAGTATTTTGTCCCAGGGCTGCCGGTTGTCGCTCTTTGTTGCCCTGTGTTGCTTACCCAGTTGGTCGAGGTTACCTCATGTCACACGGCTGTGTTTTAACAGTGGCTTTGCAAACCCAGCCTTGCATCAGCTTTTGGCCTACACATGCAGTACACTAAACGAACCGGCGTGTTGCGTGACTCATTTGTTTCCTCTTTCCGTGTTTACCTTGCATGTGTTACTACAGGCGTGACGCCTCCCGAAGCAACTGCAGTGGTAAGGCCCTGCCAAACTTTGGTGTTCCCTACAGCTCTGTATCCTGCTGCCACTGAGTACCTGTAATTGAATTGATTATTCCCCGTTTCCATTATCTCAGCATTTTCAATTTTCAGATTTACTGCAGTGAAGAATGAGAGACTCATTTGGTGAATTCACGTGGAGAGATGAAAACTAAGAGCGGGTTTGTCCGATTCCCTGCCTGCCTCTGAGGAGTGCCTGGACTCTTAGGCAGGTGCCTGCTGTGTCGTGGGGCAAAATTTACACGTCGTGTCCCCTCTGGCTGCCGTGTACCTACGGTGCACTCCTCTCTCCAAACACCGGGTAATTCTTTGTTTTCAGCTTCCAGCTGAGTCTGTAGCTTGGTTGTTATTACCCAACGGATTTAACAAAGGCAGCTTGATGCTTTCTTTACTTAGCATTTCACTTTTTTGACACATTTTACTCAGACATTCAGCGTATTTGTAGTGGCAAAGTACATTTATATAAAATGGGCCGTTCTTGTAAAAATACTTCGGAACAAAATAAAAGCTCCCACACAAACATTCGGTGAAACAAAGTAGAGAAAAAAGCACGTTTGTGTTTGAGGAAGGGATTTCCTCACCTTACTTTGAGGAGAAATATGGGGTAAGGAAGCAAAACAGGTGTGTTTAGTTGTGCAGCTTGGATGAGAATAGAAAGCTGGCAGAAATGAGGTGGTATAAAAAGATTTTCTGGATGTTTTGCTCATAGTCCTTTAGTAGGACATGAAGCTGGGGCCCCTGTAATACAGTGCCTGCAAGACAATAGCTTTACGTTTAATAGTTATGATGGAATATGACCTACATACACAGAATCACAATAGTGGTGAAAATTCCTCATCATTACTTAATTCATGCTTGAGTAGATGCCAGACTCTAATTACGAGACAGCTCCAGTCTGCTCAGGACCCAGACATTTGCTGTGATCCTGGCACAGCTGGTTTTGTCAAGGACAGCCACAGTCAAAAATCCACCTCTTGGGTTCTGTGCAAAGGCTGCTGAGGCTGCAAGTGACCCCTGGGAGGTACTTTGGAATTCTGATACTAGAGATTTGAAGGTACAGAGAGGCAAAGAGCATCTGAGCCCACTGGAGAGAGCAAGAGGAAGCCATTGAAGTTGTTGATGGTGTTTGAAATGGTATCAGCATCTTACAGAAAAAAAATGGTCATTTCCACATCAGACAAATCACTTGTGAAGTAATTTGTGAAGTAAAGGTAAGAAAAAAATTATAAAACAACACATAGCATTCCGAGCTTTCTAATTGTATGCTTTCTTCATTTCCTTCTGCTGAGTCTCTTCAGTGTCTCTTACCCTTAGCTCACGCTGTACTTACCTTTCAAGGACATTGCAATCGACTTCTGACTTTGGTGCCATCGTTGTTTCACAGTCAGTTCCTTTGAAAAAGAGTATATCTGAATTGCTTTGAGAGCGCACAGCCTGGAGCAGGAGAGGGATATTAATAGAAACAGTTTCTCTCTGTTGCTGTATGAAGACAGAAGATGAATTATTTCAGTGTGGCAGGTGGAGGTGTTTTTCAAAGCAATTGTTTACATTTTTGAAGATCTAACAGGGAATTAAAAAGGTCTGGTAAAAGCTGGATGGCACAGAGGGCTGCCATGCATTTTGTATCTGGAGAGTAAAGGTATGCATTTAATACTATGTTGTTAATTTTGCACATATCTAAGTTGAAGTAGTACTAACAGTTCCCATCCAGCCTTCAGAAAATCGGGAACAAACTTTTCTGCATCCTACCACCTGCCTTTTAAAACATGGAAACAGAACAATTACCTTGGGCTTTATTTGACATTATTTTTAAACACCCCCTCATCCCCCCCGATGGTTCTTTTAGTGTAGGGGTCTAGGACTGAATTCAGTTAAGACTGCCTGACATTTATATGATGCTGCAGGGAACTCTTATTTGAGCTGGTGAGAACAGGCAGGGTTTAAATTTTGATCCCCTAAGGAGGGCGAGAATTTAGAGAGATCTGAGAGTGGTTTGAAGGGAAATACAGGTATTTGAGACAGTCCCGACGTGTGGCTGCCAAGGCAGGAAGGGATCTGGGTGTTACCGTTTGGCGCTCGCATTGCGGAGAAGCCCCTCCTGTTCCCCCACGTTCCCTCAGGAGTTCCTCTCCCATCCTTTCCCATCAAGTAGCTCCTGACCTTTTGCACGTGGGCATTGCCTGAGCTGCGGCGTCGCTGGTGGCTCCCTGGTGTGCGTCCTGCCTGAGAAGGAAAGCGGGAGCAGGCAGTGGTACGAGAGAGAGGAGCCTTCCCGCTCGCTCGTTATCACCACCGCCCTGGGCTGGCAGCCTTGCTGGTTTGCCAAGCAGTCTGGGAGTTTCTGTGACATGTGAGACGTGTGATGCCTGGCCGGTATAGTGAGTTAGCCCTATGACGTTATATAGGAGCAAACGCAGTATGTAGTATTCAGATTTCAAGATACACGTGGAAGGAAAGGAAGCAAGACAACTTGCACACCCACTCTCCACTCTTTCCTAGCCTTTCTCTCTGCTCCCTGCTCCTGGCAGCAGATCCGCTGTAGGGTAGTCATATGGGGGCTATTTTTGTTCATTAGCCTCTGTGGGGGCCTCACAGGCCTTGCATATGTCCCAAGAAGAGGAAGGCCCACAGCTCTGCTCGGTTCCTGCCATGTGTGCGTTGCTGTCCTGTGCAGGGAACTTGGGCCACGCTGGGTGCTGTGCCAGGGGTTTGCGGAGCCTCCCCCCGACAGATCCTGCCCTAACCCCCCGTCCGGGTCTGCATGGGCCACCCTGGCTGTCGGGGGCCCTGCGCCCCATTGAGCTCGGAGCGCTCCGCAGGCAGCTACACTGGCTGCAATTTACTGGGGTTGTGAAGAACTCAGGAAGAAGTTATTAAAAGTATCCGATTTAATTTTATAGCATCATTAATACTGGAGATCTCAGGCTTTGAAAGTTACCATTCCATTCACAAAATACTCAAGGGGAAAAAAAGCCTAGTCTGAACTTCAGAAAGGAATTTTCTGAGGGTCAAAGCCTGATTTTTAAAGTATGTTGCTAGTAACACGTTAGGCAATGAATTACTAAGTTATTAAAGTATGAATAAATGAAACTGTGTTTGTTTTAAAGGCTGGTCGTCTGCTCTGCTCTGTTTTTGTTAGTGGGTATGGCACTGCATGGCCTGCCAAGCCCTTTGCAGATGAGTTATACCGCACTCGACAGCTCCCTGCCTCAAGTAACTTGTTATCTGTATTAGACACGGCAAAAAAGGAAACGTCAGACAAGCATGGTGGAATTGATGAGGGAGGAACATTCCGAGCAAGAAACAAGGTCAGGCGCGTCACTGCACAGTACCTTCAGTGGGCTTCAAGCAGTTTTTCTAGCTGCATCTGCTCTTGTTTGGAAGAATAAGGGGTGTGTGCCCCGCGATATCTCTTGGCAGGTCTGTTCCTCTGCTTGCGGACGTGGGAGTCCTCTTATGGTTCCTGCCCAGCTCAGTCACCTGGGTTTCCTTTCCTTGGGATGGGGTGGGATGGGAGGGAGCTGGGCGATGGAGGCCTTGACACTTGGGCGTCTCCTCCCCTGATAAAGTCAGGGCATGGCTAGGGTGGGTGCCTGGGGAAACGGCAGTCACCCTCATGTTGTCTCATCTGGAGGTGGCCTGTGTGGCGTCTGTTTGATGATGGCTGTAGGTAAACCTGGAGATCCAGGGCTGTTACCCAGTCTTATTCTTCACTTCAGTTGCTTCTGTCAGCAAGATATGAAATAGCATTTTTGCTCCAATGTTGGTTTTGGTTTTGTCTTTTTCCTTTTTTTTTTTTTAAAGGAATTGATTTGAAATGGCATAAAATATCCTATTCCACAATGCTTAATGCAGAACTGTGGTTTCATACTGTGTAAGTCAACACTTGGTTAGCTTGTTAGGCTCTGACAGATGTTAGATGGTTAGTCAACAAAACTGCAGTTTCCCCAAACAACCCTTTCTAATGTGAAGCAGTAGTTTGACTGCTAGTAATAAACCACATTATTGCCACCTAATAAATTAGGCCAGTTGAAAAAAACAAAACCAAAACCCAACAACAACCATTTTTAATAAAGTTTTAATTTTTGAGAACAGTTGGTCCCAAACCACTTTGCAAGCATATCTTTTGCTCTAGGTTTGCCCTTAGTATGTGGATTAGAATGTTTTCCTTATTAGAGCTTTAGCCATGTTTGTAATGAGAAAGCAGCTTTTTGCTAAAGCTATCAGACAAAAGGAAGAAAGCAAATTTCAGTGATTTTTTTCAAGCTGGAATTGATTGTAATATTTTTTATTACTAAAAGCAAAATTTCAACCAACTGCTGAGAAATGTTCATTGGAAAAAACTTTTTTTTTTTGGCCAAAAATAATTCTGTGTAGCAAAAAAAATTCTGTTAAAAAATATTGCTGGAAATTTATGATTAGCAGTATTTAGCAAAACAGTATTGTTGAAGCGGAGGAAACTTGGATATTCTTGTGACTGCAAATATAATGTGTATTTTATTTCTAGATGCCATATTCAGAATCATTTAAGCCTGGAAAAAGATTATCTTTTCTTTTACTGCAAAGATAATGTAAAGCATGTCTGAATAACCAAAATATTATCTAAATGTGTTCTTTCTTTCAATTCTAAAAACAGGTTAGAGACATTAGACTTCGCTGGAAAAATAAATAAATCATTATTCTCTCTGAAGGCAGCTGACAAAGACAGCATAATAAGTTATGGAAAGAACCTGATTTTCTGTTTTATAAAACTGTGTCATAGGATGCATGACTGAAAAGCAAAACATAACATACTTGAGGAAGTAATGGAGCTGCTTGCATGTTGAAATAATTGCCCAACACTGTCCAATTCAAAAGTTGTTCAGTTGGGAAGATCATCCCATGTGAAGAATCGGCTCCATTTTGTAGTTGGAGATTATGCATTCTTTTCAGCCTGTTGTCATGTAATTTGCACTTGCTTTATGTGGCTATCAATTGTCTCAGCAAGAACAATTAATCACTTAAAATCAACTTTATACTTTCGTAAAAAAATGTCAGAACTTGATATAATTTCTCATGAGTGCAGATCTAGTATCATGCTGTACTTGATTATGAATATTGGAAAATTGGAAAGTTATGGCCTCATTTGGCTTTATGCAGATGAAGTTTGCTCTTTTGGAAGTCTCGGGCTTACAGCCTGTTTGCATTTATTCTGAAATACCTTCCCAGCCTACCTCTAGATAACATGACAGAGGTGTGGAAGGAGCTCTGTCCCAAAGCACTAGTAAGTACTCTGACTGGTTGCAACGTAGAGAAAAGATGCTTCCATAAGCACATAATTTCTCTTAGCCCTGCTTCCATTTAATGAAGAATTCAGATACCTAGACAGAGAAAATTATTTTGTATAGCATTTTACTACTGGCAGGTATTTGCACAGGCCAATTTTAGTCTAGTAAGGATGAGCTGAACCACCTTCTACGGAGTGGAGAAGAACAGTGTCCTCTGGACACCCATCAGTGCAGAAGCCAACTCCTCTGAGCTGCATCTGGAAGGGGCTGCTGTCTCTCCTGGTGGCCATCCATGGATATTAATCACCCTTGGCTAAAGTTAAAATGCATTTTTAAACCATGTGCCATCTGGTGAAACTAAGTTGTTGGAGAAAGAGTTGGTCCTACTTTCTTTCTTTCCCTTGCCTTCAGCTTCCCATGGTTTCTCTTGCATCAGGTATTTGGGAATTGTCTGAACCATTGAACTGGTTCAGTTTGTTGATTCAACAGAAAACTGCTTTTTTTGTGGAGGGGAGAGAAGAAGTGTGCTTACTGTCTAATCTATAGGCTGCCCTGCCTCACACTGTGGTCATCTGAGCTGGTACCAGGGCAGCAGTGGGAACATATGGCTGTGGCACTGGAGGAACAGGGATGGGGTGGGACTGTCCCTTCACTAGTGCTCTGCAGATCCAGAGGAGAAGTGGTGAAACACCTGGTCTTCTCCAGAGGAGAAGTGGTGAAACACCTGGTCTTTGTGACCATCTCCCATAATTTTTGTTTCCTGTCTCTTTAGAAGTTTACTTGTCTTGGTTAACGTCAAATCTGAAATGGGTATTTTGTGGTAGAACATTATGGCTGTTGGTTTGTTGCCTAGCAAAGCAGAGAGATTCTTCTTGATCTGTTTGTTACAGTACTGTGGGTACTTGATTTCTGCAGAGATCTGCATGGATCTGCTGCCCATTAAACCCAGTTTCTGGACTGAGACTTTTGACTTCTTGATGCATGCCCTGTCAGTGTTCAAGTTAATTAGTTTTGAGCTCACCAGTTATCTCGGGGTTCGTTTCAGGGGGTATAATATCAGGCTCTTAGTCTTCCATGTTGCATTAATTAGAAACATGTGACATTTCTGCTCATTTTGTCCCCTGCATGTAACTGAAGACTGCCACACTTTAAGATGTGGTATCTATACACAGTTTGTTTTTACACAAAATTTAATTTCACTGTTGTAAAAGGTAGCAATAGTTACATTTTATATGGCACCATTTATCCAAACTCTTCTGCGAAATTCTTCATGCCTCTTAAACAAATGCAAGTAATATTTATCAGCAGGCTTTGAAGATGAAAACTGTATATTTAGAAATTACAGGGAAATTCAGATTTCTGGTATGGATAAACCAATACTGGAATTTCTTCAAGTACCAGATTTTTAACTCGCAAGGTGAGTAAATAGGATGCAAGTGATTGACTTAGACTCTGTGTTTCCCTTTGCATCTTGACCTTGCACTGTCTCTGAAGAAACCTGCAATTGGATGGTGATCTGGGAAGGCATAAGGCTGAAAACTGAATATACAGATTGCATCTAAAAGTGTTACTTTTAGTTTGACATTTTGTTGTTACTTCAGTGAGCCAGTAAATTTCTCTTCCTTTCTGGTTCAGTGAATATTATCGATTGCAATTTAAAGTTTTCCCATAGCTGAATCCAAAATTAAATGGGAGAAAAGAATCTGAAAAGCATTTTTGCTTAAACTAGAGACAAAGCGTACATTATATTGGTAGCAGTACATTATATTAGTAACAACATTTAAGTGTTTGTAAGTGATCAACCACAACAATAAGAACTAGAAGTAATTTTTTTTTTTTGCTGAGACACCTTTTCTGCGTTTTTTTCCAAGTTATCTGTTGAGAGCTACAAACATTGTTAAGGTTTGTAATTTATGCTCTTCTGACCAAGAATCCAATTGCATGGCAGCTGCATGCTGTTTTGCTAGCCTTGATATGAAACGGACTTGTTACGTTTCTTTTTTTCCATTTAGAAGTCTGTGCTCATAATAAACTTATTTTGCAGCACTAAATTATTTATCTTAGATGTTATCTGAGAGCATTTTGCTCATTTACTGGTTATTAACTTTTATTATTTATTTATAATACTTGCAAAGTTAATATGAGAAATACATATTTTTATACTTCCTACTTTGCATATGCTATCGGTTCCTGTTGTGTTGCAGTTTGATGAGAGTATATTCAAGCTCCCAAGTTTCTTCTTTCAGTTGGAAAAGTGCCTTAAATCATGGATTGGAGGCATAAGATACACCCGAAAAGCGAACAAGGTACATCTAGATTTGTCCAACTGCCAAATATTTGCTCCTCCAGGGCCTTGCATTTTTTGCTCTGTAGGCCACTAATCGTTGTCTGTGAGATTGTGTAAGAGTACGTAACTCACCAAGGTGTTGTGTTTTACTACAGTTGATTAAAATTTGTGTCCCTAAACAGTCAATATTCGTAATGTCAAAATAAGCTGTAATTAGGTTGATTCTTACCGTGATGTCGTGTTCGTCTATGTGCATTGCTCTCTCTCTCTCCCCCTCTATCCCTGCCTGCGTGGTAAGGAACATTTCTTCATTGACACAATATGAACGGGATGATCCCAGGTCTTGCTTGTGTGTTTTCTTTAATACGCTACAGCGAAATAGCTACTCCAGTCAGCCAGCACTGAACAGCAAGTGCATGAGAATTCAGGCAAAGCCAGAAGCAGTTTCCCTTGCATAGTAGAGTTGCTCTCTCCTCTCCTCAAATTAGTCCTGCAAAGTTAACTGCCATCTTGGCCTTTTGGTTTCCCGTTGCTGCTGTCCTAAGCAGGTCCCTCCTCTGGTCTCCCGCCTGAGGTCCATCTGCAGCACCCAGCCTCACACTACACCTCCTCTCCCAGTGCCTGCATCTCCTCTGCCCTCGTTCTCCTTCAGTCCCCGCTGCCCCTCCCCAGCCTCCCCTGTACCAAGTCGCTTCCCTTCCACAGGCCTCCTCTTAGTGTTTCCTCTCACTAGAAGATGACTCTTTTTGCCCAACATCTTCCGTCAGCCAAGCCCAACCTCGCATCCCCTCATACTATGGTCTCCATGACTGGCCTCCCCCAAGCTGGCAGGCTCGTCTCCACCTTGCGCCAGCAGCCACGTTTATTCTGCTAGGGATCCTTCTGCCCCCTGTGCCGTCTTTTGCCGGTGAGAGGAGGCAGGGCTCCCAGCCAGACTGGGTGTTTCTGGGGAGCCATGGCAAGCCCCAAGGCTGGAGGTGCCCTTACCCTTTCCTTTTGCTGTCGTTACACCAGAGGCTATGGGCTTAATGCATGTTATGGATAGAAAGCGACCTTCTGGGTAGGGTGGAGCTTGTATTAGGTGCTCAAAGGGGTCCCTGCTGAACTTAAAAGCAATGACAAGCCTTAACTGTTTGTCAAAACCGGAGGGGAAGAGGATGCTAATACAGTGTGGATAAGAGATGTGACTATTTGTCAGGATATATAGGAAGTGGATCCTAAATCTTCACTGCCCTAAAAGATTGCATCACCCGGTGCCTAACAATAAAGACTACTTTCCGAGGTCCTTTGTTAGAGAGGCCCCCTTCAGAAAAGAAAGGAGATCTTGTTCAGCCAGTCCTTTAATGACTATGTCTGTCTGTGTGCATTTGGGGGAAGGGGGGGTCAGATAGCCAGATGAATTTTAACAGAAGGTCTTTGTGTAAAATACATGGATGTTAAGAAAGAAATATCTTTTAAATCAGTTTTCAAGAAAAATGTGAAGTTACAAGGCAAAAAAAAGTATAGCAGTATTTTGTTCTGTATCACGGTTACTTTGTAGTATATACTCAGAAGCTGATACTTCAAGGCTATTCCCATTTTTCAAACCTATTTTTGGTTAAATTTTATTAGAAAGAGGTTGTTCAGCTGCATATGTAAGACTTTAAATACATTTGAAAAGGCTGAATTATGAGGAATTCTGTTTGCTGTACTTGTCTTCATCACGTGTAGAGGTTATTTGGAGTTGTAAGGTATAAAAATTCAGCAGTTTAATATTATTTCTTGGTTCTTTATTTCTTGAGCACCAAAGTAAGAAGACATAATCCTTCATTTAAGCAAACTGAATGCAGTTGGTAATTGGAGACTTGAGGATTTAGGATCTGTTCCACTACAAATGAATTTATAATTTATTCTTCTAGTCTGTCATAACCTAATCAGCTGCCAGCACTTGAAAGTTCTGCACACTTGTGATTTATTCAGTTCCATCCTGCTAAAACACGGAGCAGGGCTTTAATTGCCTTTCGTGAACAATTCTGCCAATAGGGAAATGGAGCCTCCTTCTTTCATTTGCAGCCAGAAGCTGCTTACTCTGGTAGCTCTGAAGTTTGTACAGATTTTAGATTTACCTTAAATACATTTGCTTTAGCTCTTTAATGTCTAAACAAATGAACACATACTTGAAGACTACTTTTCTCTCCGTTGACAAAGGAGTTTGGCTATCATGCTTATAGTTTCTATACTTTCTAACAACTCTTAAATATATAATGCTACACCATTTATCTGCCTGCATGTGTGCAGAACTTGTAAATAATTTAATGCTTTACTTTACCACTTGGCCTCTTCACATAACTGTAAAATGAGGAAGATAAAATTCTGCTAAATTATTAATTCACTGGGAAATTGAAACAACTGATATAAATTAAGCACCGAAAATGGTTCCCTTTTTCTCTGTGGGAATCAAAGCAGAGAACGCAGCTGGATAACAGCAAGGAGCTAAATGGGCAAGATGATCATAGAATAATTTAGATTGCGTTTGGAGTCATCTAGTCCAACCACCTGCTGAAAGCCAATCTACTTATTATGGACATGTTCAGTTGCGTTCCAGTATGGAGATGTTCCAGGAATCTCCTGTGACCTCAGATACGTGGGCAGGGCATGTGGGACCTGTTGCCTTGCTGGCTGGTGGAATTTGGTGGCAGCCTGCACTGTTAAAAATTTTCCCATTGGTTAAAATATTTCCAGCAAAGCACACAAGCGCACCAGTGCCGTTGGGACAGAGCTTATTTCTTCAGCAAAAGATTTCCTGCTCACTCTAAATGGAACTTTAATAGATCAAAACAGAGTGGCGCTATGAAGGCTTCTAGGTCTTACTACTTAAAATAATATGGTTTTGATTATTTTCATAGTAGCCAATTGTTTCTTTTTGTTATTTACTGTTTGGGGTTTTTTTTGTTTTGTCACATCCGTATACTATACATTGTAGTAATTTTCCCAGATTGATTGTAAATGTTAGAAGATAATTAAATGGTTGTGTATAGGAAAATGTTGTAAGATAAGTATCCAGGACAGCATCAAAGTCCAGGCATGTAGTCCTCTACCACTAAAGTTTGATGCAGAAAAGCTTGCATGGTATAATTCATGGTTTAATAAGAAGCTATATAAACTATAGTTAAGCCTGTATTCTGCAAAGTTTCTGCACTCAATAACAACGTTTTCCCTGATATAACTTTGGGTTTATTTGGATTTATTTGGATTCATGAGCAGCCGGGAAGATCTAAAATATTTGTTTATTGTGTAACTTTAACATAAACTGCAGCATCTGTGGATTTTCTTTCATTTTCCTACCTCATTCTGACTCCAAGGAGATACCTGGAAATCGCTATGTTCTTCTGATGGGAAAGGTTGATATGCGTGATGCTTTCCAGGTGTGCTGCCTGTATTTAAGGGTACAAAATTAAAAATATCCCATGCAGACTTGTGCATTACTAATAGAGGCACCTTGTGCTGTGGCCTCTGCACATCACAAAACTGAGCAAAGATTGCTCCTGTGACCACGTCTCCAATTTATGTTTGATTGCAAAACGAAAGGACCAGTTCTTGAGACAAGCCTGTCCTTGGGTTGGGAGTTGCCCTGCTGACTGTTGAACACCCTGCTCTGTTAACTGTTGTCAGTCACACACCAGAGGCTGTTTGGAGGGCAAAGCAGTTTTTCTGTGGGGAGGGTGGGATGTGTGCAGGGACCAAAACACACACAGTTTAAATGCACAGGGGCAGTATATATGGCATGGTGGATGGAGTGGTGAGAGCAGGATCAGAATTGTCACCTGGAAGAGACGCCACCTTTCTGGAGCAGATCACTCTCCTCAAAGATCCCAACTGCTTCATCCCTGAGACCAAGTCCCCCGTATCAGTCTTTTAGTGCAAGCGTTGTTGCTGCCACTTTCTGAATAGTTGCACTTTCAGTGTCATCATCATCCACCTCAGACAAACTGGGATTGATCCAGTCAGTTGAAGAGTGAAATGAAGAGTGAAGCAATGGGGTAA
The DNA here is from genome assembly GCA_017639485.1 of Pluvialis apricaria. Taxonomy (NCBI): domain Eukaryota; kingdom Metazoa; phylum Chordata; class Aves; order Charadriiformes; family Charadriidae; genus Pluvialis; species Pluvialis apricaria. The sequence goes on from CM030007.1 coordinate 68,055,963, forward strand.
TGATTTTAAGTGTCACACTTTTCAGAAACGCATCCTTGATGGACGGCAGAGCATGCTTGTGTAACATTTCTTCTGTATGGGGACAAATAAAAACTGCTGGCACAGCAGTATCTTTAACTGACAAGGGAGAAGCATCATTTAGATTGTCTGGACAAAAATAATCTGTGAATCCAAATGTAACAAGCAGAGACCAAAATCTGGGAGGAAGGAAAGGACTACTGACTGCAATTGACCTTTGGTTGTACAGCTCTACAGCTGTGGGGATCTGCATTTTGTACCTTTTGTAGGCTGTATTCCATGAGAGAATATGCAGGAAAATATTTTTGCTTGGGTATAATTTTTTATGTGATGTTTCGGCTTTTTCTTTCTCAGTAGCTTCCATACTAACAATGCGATTTCCTTCAGTGTTTTCATACAATAAGACTATGTCAAGAGGAGCCATGATTTCATCACTTCCTATTTCTACTTCATATATTTAATTCAAAAAATCTTCAGTATCTTTCAACATTTTTTGGTGTAATAATTCATTTGGAGACTGTAACTCCAATGATGCATTTGCCCATTGTGCCTTTATTTGAGCTCTAAGTGTATAGCCATAAATAGCAATCAGTAGTACTATTTTACTAAATCATGTGAAGATCTCTACTGAAGAATCCAAGAGAGACAAGCACAGCGTGCAGTACTCATTTTAGGAAATAATCATTAACCAATATGTCCAACCTGGAAATTTGTGATTGCAGTAGCTTTCCACATACTGCATTTTGTGCCAGGGTTATTGACTTTAACCAGGAGCCACATCATGTGTCCCTGTCCTGCTTGTCCTACCTGGAATATATCCATGTATAATTCACCATGCGGCTGCACAAATGCAAATGCCCACACCAGGGAAGCAAGAAGGGGAGGTCACTGGGAGCAGGAATCCTCCCTTTGGCAGCAGTATGGGGTCAGGTCAAACAGAGTGGCTGTGTGATTGTGGGTGGCTGTGTGATTGTGGCTGTATTCAGCGTTGGTGCTTGCTGATCTGCTATAGATGGAATGAGTTTCTCAGTCTTTCTAAGAATTACAGCCAAGTAACTGTGTATCATACAGCATTTGTTTTACGTTTTCAGAAGGAAATTGTCTGTTGATTCTTAGCTGTCAAAGAGCTTTTCATTTTTAAACTTAAACACGGACTTGTCCTAGTCCTTTGCAGTTCTGGGTGGTGTAAAGTCCCTTGGTGTCTCTCTCACTGTGTGTTTAGATCCGTTTGTTTGAATGTCTTTAATTATGACTGTGTAATTAAAATGTCTATTAGAACTGACTAGCTGATAAGTAGAATGAGGCAAACTAACTTTGAACAGACTAGAACTTTGACTGTCTAGTAAACAGTTGAATGTTCCACCAGTAGCACCCTTCATCCCAGTTCAACTGTGTTTATCTGTACACAGGGAAAATCCTATTTTGGTGCAGGCCCACATGAACAATCATTGAAATCGGCAGTTCATGAATTCTTTATGAAAATCTCATTCTCTCTCCAAACTCCTAGATGATTTACTTGCACCCCAATGGCTGTTTCAGAAAGTTGCAGTAGAAAACCTACTGTGCTGTATGCTAACAGCAGCCTGAGAAAAATCGTATTAGGTTCTTACAGCCTAGGGATTTTTACAGCATTTCTAAAAGGTCCCTAAAAGGTATTACTTATAGCTGCATACCAGCTTTGTGAAGTATTAATAGCACTGTTTCTTTTGTGCTGAGTGGATTACTGCCATATAAATTTGTAATCGGTGTAACAGTGCATGCAGAAGAATTTCAAAGCAGCTACTCAACTGAAAACTCTTTTGCTTTATTAATACCCCGTTCATGGAGAGACTAAAGAGGGAGGATTGTGAAACGTGGAAAAGAATTAAAGTCTGACAGGGAAGAGGTGAGAACTGAGCACTGGATCCCTTGGGTCCAAAGCGCATAGCAACAGAGAACTTTTTTCAGAGGAAGGAAATTACGGTAGGAGAGACTGGGAGAGAGTAGGAGAGACTTGTCACAGCAAGACAATGTCATGTATTTATGTAGGTGTACGGCAGTCATTTCTCACCATACACATAGATTATTGAGAACACTATAAGCTATAGCCAGGGCCCACCCCTGCTGGGAGCTGTCTAGATACGTAGATCCAGCAGCGGTCTATACCATATTCTATACTTTGTAATTGTCAAAGGTATCATCTTCAGGAAAAGACCTTCTGAAAATCACCCATCTAATCATAGATTTTGTAGTGTCCTGAACCTCAGCAAAATCAGCCTTTCTGAACAATTGAGAAACATGTTCCTCAGCGGTGCAAGAGGTTGCTCGGTCTTCTGTAGAGAAGTGACAGAAGTGCAGGTTTCATGAGTGAGCTGATCACTGATCTCAAATGTGGCAGACCTGGCTCAGGAGAGCAGCAGTATCTGTCGAGAGGGTAAATGCATACAAACCCCTTTTCCCTCTCTGGCTGCTTCTGCCAGAAATCAACCCAAGGGGGAAATCCTGCGTACCTGCTACAGTTGTTAAAAAACACGGTGTTTGAACAAGAACTCTCTTTTGAGCGTAATTAAAGTATTCCTAAATTCCAGCAAAAGTTCTTTCAACATCAAATTTTGGCTTTCTCTTCCCCATCTGATTCTGCACAGAACTGTTTGCTAGAAGGTCAGTCAATGTTGTTGACTGCGTGTATTATTCATTTTTATATGTTCATATGATACGTATATGCACATATATACACACACATATTTGATGCAGATGGTTTTTGGCACAGAGCTTCCACTAATTATACACTTAATGTATAAAGGCAACTACTTACCCTCAACCCCTTAGTGTGATTATGATTAGTGATTATAGATGTAGCTGGCACGTGATGGGGATGACCACTGTGTCCCAGGGTGTATGGACTGGGAATGGCCACTGTGCCTAAAACTGTAGTATCTTTACAGGACACTGTCAATAAAGCTATATTTGATAAACCACTTTAAGCTACTTCTTTTCTCTGCCATTGTTTTATCTGGTTTATGTCAGCAGCTTCCCCTTGCCCTGACTGTGGTGTGCAGGCACAGCGGTGCTGCGACATCAAAGGTCTCTCATCACTTTGTTTCTCCGTCTTTTGCCACAAAAATCCCTTCTCTGAGGGCCCACTGCCTGCTGTGGTCATCTCCCTCCCTTGCGTTGTGCTCACAGCAGCATCAGTTGGGTACTGAACACAGAGCTGAGCTGGCGTGGTTGAGTGAAAGCATGGGTCCGTATCAAGCATAGGACTGAAATAATTCCCAGGAGCTTCCTAATCTGAACAAACTCCTGTTCTTCACATGCCTTCACCTCTGACCAAAAAGGTAGGCCTCGTACCTCTGACAAGTCTGCTTAATCCCAACGTGTAATTGTCATTTGCCAGGTCATTTTACCTAATAGAATTTAAGTAAATGAGTGAACTGGTGGTGGCAGTTGCTTAATTAACTCCATATCATGGTAGCCTTTACTTGTAGCTTTGGATTGGCACCAGGTGCTAATTAGGCTTTTCCCGTGTTCCACCCTCCTGGTCTTCACCACCGTAAGCGCAGTCTCCTTGCTCTTTCCCAGAATGTCTCTGAAGTTTTGAAATTGATTTCTAGTTGCCTTCAAAAGTTAAAGGACTTATATTAAAGCACAGGCTAGAAGAACTGTCTTCTTAGATGTTAAACTGCACTTTGCTTCGCTGGTCAAAAAGGGCTGTTCTCTTCTAGTTATTTGTCTGATCCACTGTGATTTTCTGAGTGTTTTCTATCGCTAATGGTGGAGGAACTTGTTCTTGTAGAGATGGGTCAAATTTATTGCTAACCCTCAGGAAATTCAGACATGCAATGTAAGATTACTTAAATTAGAGGGACAGATGTTAGGCTTTACAAGTTTTTTGTTATCTTGACAATTAAATATGAACAATTCCAGAATATTGAAACCCTAACTTTATGTCTTGTGATTTTTTTGTTTGTTTGTTTCTTAGTGTACGTTTAAGTTATGAAATGCTCTGTATTGATTTTAGGATTTATTTTACTTTAATTTTTTTTTGAGATTGCTTTAAAGAAAGACTGGCAGCTGTGTTTCAGCAGCATAATGTGCAAGTATAAATAGAATGCAAGCTGTCCATTTATCTCAGTCCTGATCTACTTATATTCATCTAATGCTTATTACAATCGTGGTTTGTCTCTGAGCAGATATATCCAGTTAGGATTAAGCTTGGACAACTAACCTAATTCGCTCTTGTAACTTAATTCAGGGTTTCTGTGTAGATTTCTCGTAAAACCAAATAATTCTTTTAACTCCTAACCTTTAATAAATTAAGATCAAAATATTGAGAATATTTATCACAGTCTATGTTTTTGGGAGATACTGAGTTTGTTTGTAATAGCTTTTATGTTTGCCAGGATATATCTCCATTCATGTCTATTTCTGAGATTCTCCCCACTCCAGCTCCTCCTTATGTGTCATGGTATCATAGTAAATGTAATTTCGGTTCACAGATTGCCTAGATTACACCATGGGAGCCTAAACTTTTTGTTAGAGAGAATGTTCTGATAGAATAACCTGAAAGTGAAATATAAGCACACCTATCTAATTGTAACAAGCATAAAAATAACAAAGGCGAAAGATGTACCTAAACTTTATATTCATCTCAGACACATTGAAAAAGGAAGATACAGTCTTTTCTTGTATTTCAAGAATACTAGAATATTCATGGAATAATGATTTATTTCTCGGGGTTTTGCCCCAGTTTTCTTTTAGCATTTTCCTTCTACAAGAGCCCTGCAGAACTTGTGGATGTAAAAATATTGAGTTGTGTGTCTTTAATGTCTCTGCTACCCTTTCCTTTCATTTAAATTCAGCCTCCAGTTGACTCTTCACTGTTTTAGCCTAGTGACTAGCCTCTGGCATGGATTATTTTTTGTCAATTTGTTTTTGATTTTAAAAATTAACAGAACCAGAATACTTGCCATAATTCAACATTTATGTATGGTTATAAGAAAGCTCAGGACTAAGCGTAACAACAATCAGTGCTACCTTGTTACGGTATATGGATATTCAACTCTATAAAACAGATTACATTTCAGATTAGAAGTAGCTTGCATGTTGTATTTTTAATGTATGCAAAACGATCATTTTGTTCAATAATGTAGTGAGTCCAATGTAGCTTTCTGTTTGTACTACTGTTCTCAACAAAATAAATACGTGTGCAGAGATAATTGATGAAGCATGCTTTAAACGGAAAAATCTAAACAACATTTCACTTTTCTTCCCCCTCATTTCATTTCCACTGTGATTGCGAATGTGCTGATGCTGAAAGATACACATGGCACGTGCACCTTTTTGAAAAGCTGTGAGACTTAGCTTGTGTGTACCCTTACATCTGTTTTTTAGAATTGTTCCAAGAAACAGTAATTTCTGAGCTGTGTGATTTCTGCATATGTGTGTGTTAGATGCAATTCCCCATATAATTTTCATAGTCTTTTATACTCTTCATGCAAGATCTCTCTTGCAGTCAGTCATCTGGGTTTTTGTCAGGGATGGGATGGCACTTCTGGTACTGAAGGTTCTCTGCAGAAGCTCCTCCCTGCAGGCACTCCAGGGGAAAAGACAGAAGTGGTAGATACAGATCTCACAGGTGGATTCCTGTGCGGTGTGTGCGTGGTGGGATCTCAAAATGCCAGGCGTGAGAGGTGCCATGTTTTCTTGTCCATGAGATGCAGTCTTTTCCCTGAAAAACATGATCTACAATTAAAGAGAAATGGCAACACCAGTGGCCGTGGCATATCAGTAGATACAAAGATTAACGTGTTTTGAGGAGTGGAAGAAACACAAGAGAAACACCAGAGCAGTGTTGATTCTGCTGCCAGGGCCTCCTGCACTGTACAGTTAGGAGGGATACATGGTCCTATAATGTGCACATTTCAGCACCGCATTGACTATAAGGATGTAAGGAAGGGCCTGTAAATAATTGGTAGGGTTTGGAGGAAAAATCACGGTAGGGTGTTTGAGGTGTCCCATAAAGATAAGGCTCCTATATAAACAAAAAGATGAAAGGAAGGATGAGAACACCCAGTAGTGATGAAAGTGATGGCAGCTTAATTTAATTATTCCCAAGAAAATTTGACTTTTTGTACTAAAATATTGTGAGATTCCCCAGACTAAAAAGAAGGATCAGAGAAAGTATACAGACATAAGTCAGTGTGGCTGCTTCTGTTGTCAATGTGCAACACTACGCCTGTGGTCAGAAACAAACCTGGAAATGAAGCATGAGAAAAATAAGCCCTGTTTCATTACCATGATTTTCTTGGTTCCATCAGGCTGTTTGTAGTCATTTAAAAATCATCGTGGAGGTGTTACCCATTGAATGTTACTGTTTATGTGATGTGAAAGAAGAGATGGGTGCAGTCTAGTTGGTTTTGCCAACTAACACTCGAAGAATGTTACTGTCTTTAGACCGCTATGCAGTCTGCCGATGCAGTACGGAGCAAAGAAGAAATCCTTCTAATAAGAGCTTTTGTTATAGTAATGCCACCGGCAAGGGAAAATATTCAGATTATTTTCCTGGAGATAGAGGCTGCTGCTGTTTGGAAAACACTGCATTACACCATCTGTTTCCTTCTGATTGCACACCGCCATAGCCATTGTTGTGATTAATTTCTTTGCTTCTAGGCACAAATTTGAGTGCTTGAAAGAAGATTAAAAGCTTGTTTTGTGGACAGGGATGTAGCTAATGGCTAGCTTTCAGTAGGATTGTCTGTACTTAACAACTTTACAACTCAAGTCATCAATCTTCTACGTGCATTTGATACATGAAGAAAGCAAGGAGAACGTCCTTTTGCTTCATTTGCCCCTGCACAAATTGGTGGTGAGGTTTCCACCGTGTGCCACTAGTGTCACTGCACACTCAAAACGCCGCTGGGACAAAGAGTCGCTTTTCTAGCTGGTGGAAGATGTGTAGTTTCATTGGGGTCCCACCCAATTGTCAGACCGAGTCCTTGCGTCATGAGGCTGATGTGCTCCAAAAGCCCTGAACAAGTAGTAGCCTGCCAGGCAGGAGGAAAGCCCCGATGGTTGGCAATCTGCCACAGCTGTATCCTGGTCACATTCAGTGCCTCTACATGGAAACTCAGCAGCAAGGAGAAGGTTGCAGTGTTGTCTCTGTGGATGCTATTGTTCCCCTGTATCGGACCAGAACCACTGCTTTGTGCCCCCCAGTGATGAGCGGCACAAGAAAATGTGGAATTTTGTCTAGTATGGATGCTGTGCCTTATTTCAGTTCCTCTTTTGTTTGACCCCTGAATATACAGCACAGTGGCAGTGTGTAGCATGGTGGTTTTCCACCTCTAAGCTGTTCCCTTCCTTCCTTCCTCAAACTCGGTAGGCCTTTGATCCAGGATGAGTAGCACAGCTGCAGTATGCAGTGGTCCATCTGCTTAGTATAATGAATTTGGAAAACAAGTGGTATTTGCATGAAATGCATCGGTTCATATTTATTTTGATACCTTTCTTGATCATCACATTTCAAGATTGTCACATTTGCCTGTGATTTCATGTTGAAAGTCAAACATTTTCCAGCTAAAACTGTAATGATTCTTCTCTGTTAGCAAGGTATATTCAAGGTGGTATTTTGTAATAAGTTAGTTAATACTTCAGTGTGACTTATCTAAAGGTTACCTGTTTTAATTTGCTTTCAGTATAATGATAGTTGGTACACCATATTTCAAAACACTTTCTTCAGTTTGATGTGCGCAATGGTATATATTGGGGTTGTGGTGGAGCTGTTGCCATACAGCACATAGTTAAACAGAATTGAGAGGAAAACGTTGACTGCCAAGTAAAGCAGCATTATCAATTTCCTCTCTCCTGCATTGAAAGAGACAGGGGGAACAGACAGTGTAGGGTTTCCTGATATGTTTTAAGAAAGCCTGGGATTCATTTCCCCTCCCTTCCTTCCTATTAGTTGTTTGTTAACTCCCAGGAAGATTCATATTTTTCTTGTGAGACCTCTCTGTTTGCATATTCTGGAAACGGGCTTTGCCTTTGCGGGACTCGTTCCTCACTTCTGTGTAAATTCAAGGGGAGGAAGAGGAGACAGATTGATGGTGAGAGTCTGACTTAGGGAAGCAAACTGAAGAGGAGTTTCTAATTGACAACATTGTATTGACAACAGTGTTTATTTTTAATTTGCTGGCCCCTGAGGAATACAGGGTGCTTCAGACACAGAAGTAGGAAATGCGGCAAGTGTCAGCGTGAGATTTCTGCCCTCGGAGTGCTGAGTTGGGAACTTACAAGCAAGACTGTGAAGTTAAAGACCTTCAACTTGCCCTTCTTCAGGAGAAACCTCAGGTGTCTCTTTGCTACGACTGAACATCCCTAACATTAAGGAGAAGGATGTGAAGACGGAGGTGATAGTAACAGCTACTTGGAATAAGCAGTGGCTTTAGATCGCCGTGTGTGGCTAGAGCACACTAACAAGCTGGATGTTTTGCGAGGGCTTTTATTCATCTGAAACAGCACAGGGCTGTTAATTTGGCAACAGTTATTTTAGATGAAACACTGAAAAAGAGACTGTTTCACACTTTTTTTGGGAAAATTTCATCTGCTAGTCTGACCTACGTACGTGAGAAGTTGTGCCTCCTTTATTCATACTAGCCACACTGAAAGCAGACTGAAAGCTGTGGCACGATGTTCTGTCTGCTGGGTGCAGCATGCTAGGGACTGAGAGGGTCTCGCAGCTTCGTGCAGAAACAATCTTGACATTTTCCACCCATTAAGTACAACTGATTTTTCTTTTTTCTTAGTAGTAAAACCAGGTGTTGGTTTCTCAAGAAAAGCACATATAATACAAATAACTGAACTGTACCTGTTTCCAGTTCTTTAAATCTGCCTTCCTTTTTTATCTTTTTTGGTAGTTTGAATCGGACAAAGAAATTTTATGTTCCATTGACATATTAAAACAAAATCAGAGTATCTTTCAGTGCATTAGAAGAGTGTAATTCTGAAGAGCTGATTTTTTATTTCCTTTGGTGAATAACTTGGTGAAGATACAGGGATACACATCCATGTCTCAACGCCGTCTTTTAAGGGAAGGACATGAAAGTCATTTTAGGATTCTACCAAGATTCATCCAAATCCTGCATGGCAGACGACACTCACGAAATAACCCACGCCAAATATGCTCTGGTGAGATGAATGTATAGGTGATCCTATAGCGTGATTTATATCTACATAGAATATTTGCACTTAAATCTGAGCAGCGTGAGAGGTTAACATGAACAGTAAGTAGCCTAGTGTTGGCGTTGCAGATTTTCTCACCTCTGATGATTCTTGCAGGAATGTGTGTTTTTTCTCAAAGCATACTCATGTAGGGATCCAGCAACTGTTATAGTTTAAAAATATTTATCTTTATCAATATTAGATATTATTCATGGACAGTGATTACTCTCTGTCACCAGTACTTACTGGAGAAAACATTCTATCTTGTTCTAACTTGCAGTTCCAGGTATATGGTAATATCTAACAAACACAGATTTGAATGCTTTATGCCAACCCTTCTTTGATACTCTAGAAGAACTTCACTGGGTGCTCCACTCTTAAAAAATACAACTAATTGCACAAAAAAATTATATTTAACTGTACTCAAAAAATCAGGAAGCCTCTGATCTTTAAGTGTAATGTACTAAATTTGGGACTTGGTGCCATTTATTCATCTCAAAGTCTGTTTCATACAGTATGTGGTGTAATAATATGTTAGTGTGACTGATAATTATATAATCTTTTTGTTTAGTAAAGCTACATTTTGTTGGGCTTTTTCTCTGAAACAGGTTAACCCTGCCTGGCTGAGATAAGCTGAAACAGATTTTTCAATAATTAATTAATCCTGTCTGATTTTATATGCATACTGACCTATTATGGTTTTTAAAAAATAGGACTTCTTTGTTTCTATTAAAATTAATTTGGAGAATATGAAATTGAAATCAACATAAGCTAAAAGCTAAACTACCTCTACAGGAAAATGTAAAATTTTCAAGGCCTTTCAATATTCCTTTCTTGAATGTTGACACTCCTAGAAAAAAAAATAAGAAGAGAAAAATGCCTCTCTGGTGGTTTCTTTTGCTTATGCCTTCTTTTGTACTGTGCTCACTAAGTCTTTTGTCATCTATTTTGTTGGGAATGAAAATCGTAAGGTTTTTGGTAACTTCTGAAATGTAAAGATTTCACCTTTCCAGACTTGGCAGTTCTGGGCATTCATGAAGCCAAGGTTTGGTAACTTTAGGAGTGCTAACTAATAAATTATCGAGATTTAACAATTAATTCCATTCAGCTCAGACTAGAAAAAGGTTTGGTGTTAGTTGCTGGTAATCACAGTAAAGAAAAGTCAGGAAAAATTTGGTTGTATTTTAAACATATGGGATGAAGTCTTACAAAGCAAGGCAAAACAAGGCCTCCTCAAATTTCAGTCTTACCTTCCTTTAGGATTCAATCATCACTTGGTAGTAATCACAACGCAGTCAACTTCAAAGTGTAGCCATAAAAATCACCACTTGCACCAATTATTTTATAACATTTATATACTTCTGAGTTTCAGGTGCCTCCTGTCCATTCATGAGTGGATTTGAGCTAATCCTAAATATAGGTAAAACCTTGACTGCATAGGAGAAAAATGCAAATTTAATACATTGAACACATTCTAACACAGATCATTTTCCTTGAACACATTCTAACACAGATAATTTTCCTTATTTTAGCCTAATTTCCTTCAGACTCAGACCCTTAGTATAAATCTTGTATGCTATGCGATCATCTCTTGTTTACAGGTTCCTTTCACTATATATAGGTGTGTATAGTCAGAAAAATGTACATTTCTGTAGGAAGCTGTCTGTCTTCTCTCCCACCCATCTTTATTATTATTCCCAAGCTCCTTTTGATTGTGTTGCAGCCTTTTCTGTTTGAAGTCTTCAAGTATGCAAAAATTCTGTTTCCTTTCCTTCCTGTTACCCATTTTATGTTGACAGTAGGAAAGCAATTATATGCTTCTAATGTTAACCTTATAAATTCAGTAAGAATTATTCCATTGTTTTTCTCAAAGCCATTTTACAGCTTTTTGGACTGATAAGAGTTTTCCTGCCTTCCTGGTAGCAGACCTCAATTAGTGTTCTGTGGCACTTCCAGACCAAAAGTTGCACAGAAGGTGGATCAAGAGGTACTGCAGCCTGGGAACATTTCTGTCCTGTAACTAGGCTGGGTGAAATTAAAATTTTGGCACGCATGTCCAAAGCAAGTGTGCTTGTGATTCTGTGAATCCTATGATGTAAGCATATCTCTTCTCCTTGTGACAAAATTAAGCCACTTGGTCCTGTTGCCCCAAGTCTCACAGGGCTTTGTTCTCTCTTCATTAGCATCTCTGGAAATTGCCAAGAGCAGGTTTCATCGCTGTCACTTCACCCTTTCCCCGCATGTTAAAAAAAAAACCTATAGAAATCTTTGCATGAACAATAAATGTCCTAGTTCATATATTGATTTTGCATTACCTTATTTACCTTAATAAGGGAAGCTGGGCTGGCTTCCAGAGTCTTCATGCTTCACCAAATCCCTCTCTGTTTTGTTTTCATTTTAACAAAGCAGACTTTATTTACTTACAGCTTGTGGACAGTTGGATCTGTCTTCCTTGCCTAATCCTCGCTGCGCTGCTCTCTGCGGTTGTCTTTTACCCAGGGTGGGCTGTGTAGCCTTTATCCCCACACCATGGTTGAGCCCTGGCTCTAGTGACGCTTGCTCTTGGGAATGCAGAGATTTGGGACTGGGTGCCCTGTGTCCTCTCCTGCCTGGGCAGGCAGGGCCCAGGCTGGTATAGCCAGGCTCGTGTGAGACAGAAGGGCATCGTGGTTTCTGCATCTGTCCCTGACTGTACATCTTCTGCGTGCTTCTGCATCTCTGACTGCAGGCAAGTGGGATGGCAGTTGTAGAGTTTGTAGAGGATTTCAGTGCTGGAAAGCCATGGCTTCAAGCTGTCTTCTGCGGGGACACCTGTCTCCTGTCAGCACGGGAGATTTTCCACAGTGCTGACCTGCTGTGGGCCTTTGTGATGGGCTTCCTGGCATGGTGCTTGTAGACCATCCTTTGAGATTCCCCTCTTCTCGCTCCTTCTCTAAGCAAACAGGAACAGTAGGTCAGCTTGAACCGAGAGCTGTAAAACAAGTCTGGCAAGTGGAGACTGGAGAGACATCCGTCTTCAGTCTGTGCTGCGCTTGCTATGGACAAGGAGTATCTTTGGAGACATCCTGTAGTCTGCGTCTTCTTACACTGGATTCAGGTTGGTTTTCTGATGAAGGCGACTGAAGCTCCGAGGTGATTTGCTTTCATGTGTACACTCTAGGCATGTAATGAATGGATGGATGAAGAGACTGTCCATGTCCCATGTCCTTCCAATCCAATCCAAAGAAGTTCTGTGACGAGGTGCAGTGAGGCAGTGCTGTAACGCGGGTTAATACTGATAGACTTATGTAGTGAAAGAGTCAGATGAAGCTTGGTTAATCCACAGCCTGGGTAATCCACTACAAATATTGAAGAGGAGTCCAGAGGAAGAGCACTCTTGCATCTTCCGTGTTAGTTGAGGGGATGGAGATGCGGTGCTTCTTTTCCTGGAATTGCATGAGTATTTCTGTTGGATATTGGGCTTTCTTGTGTGGGAAGAGGGTGTTAACTTACAGGTAGGATAGCAAAATGCATGGATGCAGGAAATGTCAGACTGAATACATAAATACAGCAGATATACTTAAGTACTGAAGGCTTCAACATAGCCCGGAGCCTGTGTAAACACTGAGATTTCTGGTCAGTGTTGAAGTCTGCCACTACAACTTTATTACTGTTAATCCCCATGCTAGATAGGTCCAGGTATATAAGGCTGTGTTTACTGTTGCTGCATTCACACCTTCGTTTGCTGGCTGGATAAACGTGTTGCAAAGGGATTTATTTGAGACTTGGAGTTTCCGTGCTTGAGGTTTCCATTACCCACCCTGCTGGCAATGCCCTGGTACTTTTTCCAACAGAAAGTTGGAGAAGAGAGTTGGGTCTGAATCCATAGCAAAGGTGATAAACTGCACCAAAATATTAAAACTATGAGTTAGCAATTCAATACAACTAGTTGCAGATAGTGTTATGAATGTCTGAATGAAAAAGTTTTGTTTTTCCTTGTTAAAGCCTAAGATGAGTGAAAATATGCTTAGGGCTTGAGCCTATAGCCTAGATATACTGTATCTGACACTGGGTATATCTGCAGTCTGTAAATATTCAGGGTGGGGACGTGAGGGGAGAACACTATAATTTAAGAGATAATTACAAGAACAATGGCGCTACTGGAGGAAAATATATTTGTAAAGTCATCTTGTGCCACCTATTGCATTTATGGAACAAAGTTCAGTTAATATGAAAGCTCTTACCTTCTCAGGGTAGTTTGTTCTGAGCAGAGGAAAGGAAAAGTGGACATTTTTCTTCTCTGATGATGAATCAGAGAGGAATTTCTGTGGCAGAAATGAAGAGCTATTATTTTTTCTCAGAATGGTGTTCGTGGCTCGATTTTGTGGCACAGGGTAAGTTGGCTTGACTTTCCAGATCTTGTAAATGTAAACAGACTGTGCAGTCTGCTAAGTCAGGGGTGGGTAAGGTGCGTGGCTTGGGTCTGTGTTATTGGAAGCATTTTGAAATTCTTGGTGTATAAGTGCCAAAAAAGCATGCATTTCAAGAGTCTTACTACTATAAATTTTGCTAGCTCATTGATTCTTGAAAATACACTCTGTTCACAGAATGCACATTGTTGGAAGAGTCTGACTGGTGGGTGGTAGTGTTTAGGTTTTATTTTAAATCTCCTTTTCTGAAGGAAGTAAAATATTAGATATTTTAGGATCTAAATATTCATATAAGGTTTTTATAGAACTTACTTTCCTCTCAGATAGCATTCCCACTCCCAACTTGTTGCCATTTAATATCTGTGATGTGCTTAAATTAAATTGGATCAGCCAACTTACTCAGTGAAAAGTGAGCACATCAGCAAAAACAGTCACAGCTGTCAGAAAAGTTCCCAAGCAGTAAGTCCATCAAGAATGAGCTGCTTCTTCCCATATAAATTGGTTTCCAAGCGTCATCACACAGTTTTACAGGGCAGTTTTGCTGCCATGTTCAGTATATGTTTTCTGATAAAGAGATTGTTACTGTTCAGAGATACCAATTCAGTGACACTGGCAAATGTTTTTCTGCCTCCACTTAGGTGTTTGTATTGACTTGTCTTATAAAACTTAAGCACCCTAGCCTCCATTTTTAACTGTTTTTTTCCTGAAATTTTTAATTTATCTTTTTATTTAAATTTTAAATTATTTATTTTGTGTTAAAAAGTAAAAGTGAAGGAAATGCATGATTTGAGGGGTATGTTTTACAATCACGTTAAGATGCATGCTGTGATAGAACGCAGAAATATCTAAAATGGATGACATTATCAGCAGATTTCTGAGTGGTCCCACTCAAGATCCCTGAAATTGCTTATTGTTTCCCATTTCTTGTGTTAAAAAGTGATTTGAATTCCTTTTTAAACAACATAAAATTATAATATTATAAATTACAGTGTTATAAAAGTTAATATTTTGAAAGTTTTGGTCCCTTACTCAATTTGGGGGGAAATGTTATTTCTCCAGCTGTGTGCAAAATAATGAAAGAATATGTAGGTTCTGGGATACTGATGTACAGGCCACCAGTTTTATTCCCCTGGATGATGATTCCGCCAAGAAAACAACGACTTTTAAGAATCTTTCCAATTAGAGACACACACACACACACACACACACAGAGAATTAAGAGGAACACAAGACGTTGGCTCTAGGCTCCTGTTCCAATAGATCCACTGACTCTGAACTCCTTGAGCCTGCTCCCTTTCCCCTCACACCTCCCCAGCCTCTGTCTACGATTTTCTCTTTTGTCTCTGCTAATATTTAAGCTGTCTATGAGTCAAGGAACAGACCTTTTCGAAGGGTTGTTGTTGTGTGACGTTAAGGGTTGCACATGTGAATGGAGAAAAAAAATGTCAAAAATAGTTGTGTTACTTCAATACATATAAAATGAATCCTCAGAAAACAAAAAAAAAGAAAAAAAAATGTGCCTGTGACTCTTGAAATGGGGAAAAAATGTCTTCCTGACCATTAGTGCTATTTTTAAGAGGCCATTTAAGTAGAGGCACTAGCATATATGGCATTAATGCCATAGTATGCAGTGAGTTAGTAGGAGTTTATATTTTTCCTGCTTTCATGGCCAATGAAGAATATATGCCGTTATGAGGAAAGGAGATTGGAAAAAATAATGTAATAGTGAAAATAACACCCTGATGAATAAGCAGAGATACTTTGCTTCACTAATTTAGAGTAAACCAGACTTGCTGTTCTTACAGCATGCTTTTGCTTTTCCATATGGAGAATTGTCAACAAGAAGGTATTTACTCTCTGGGCAGAACCAGTCCTTGAGTCAGAATGTAACTTTATTTACTCCCTTTATCTTCTTCGTTGTTCTTTCAAGACATTTCCAATCTCATGTGCTGTTGCAATCTGTTTAGCTGTACTGAAGTCAAGCTTAATAAGATGGCCCGCACCACTTCCTTTTACTGTGTATGCTTGCAGTATTTTTAACAAAATCCCACATGATCTTCAAATTAACCTCAAAGGTTAAACTAACCTGAAAAGGTTGAACATACATGGCCTTATGGTAAAGCACGCTAAGTGAAAAGGATCAAAGTTTATTGTAACTTTTCCAGCCCTTCCCCATTGAAGCTAGCTCTTGTACTGACTCATTTTATCTTATTTCAGAGCCACTACATCTTCTTCCGAAGTAGGAAGTGAAGATCCGTGCAACTTTTTTTTTTTCTTTTCTTGCTCCGTGATTTTCAAAAACACCCCAAAATAGATTCTATTTTAGTCAGTGGTTAATCCAACCTCACACACAACTTCTGTTTCTTGCACTTCGACTCAAGGATGGCATGAAACCTTCCTCAATCTTGTTGGTCGGTGTTTTTTTTTCTGAAAATAATGGACAAGGCCTGCTGGCAGTCTTAGTTTTCACATTAACTTACTCTTCTTTAGTATCTGTCAGCAGTCTTTGGTGTCACTGATGGTGAGTTTGTCAACTTGCACACAATTTGGGGTGAGGGACCAGGCTGTTGAATAGGTTCATTCTTTCCTTTTGGTCTGGGGCCAAAGAACTAACTGGAGGACCCTATGGGAATCTTCTGTAGGGGCTGCTTCTTCTTATCCGTTCTTATCCCCAGGTGGAAAAAATGTGAGATCAGCATGCAGTGAGTCTCATTCAGTTATTTTAATCAGACATATTTATTTCTCATTTCAAAGCTTCTAGTCAATTTTGTAATTTTTGTAAAGTAGAGGCCACAAAAAAGTGAGTCCAGGGAGCAAGTTAGAAGAGGATGTTGAAGGACTCAGTGGGAGTAACTTGCAGTTGTCTTTTAGTAAGGAGTTTTGTCCACTTAACAAACATGTAGCAGTTGGTGTGTCAGTTGGGAGAGAATGACTCTATAATTTCAGATGTGAGTGGTTAGTCAAGAGTATACTTTTAAAAATTGTGACTAGTACGATTCAGGTGACAATTTATCTTAGAGTTGTCCTGAATTACAAAAACTCTTGTGGTTTGTGAATTAACTACAGTAACCCTTAATCCGGATGAGGCTGTATTCTGAAAATCATTAGGAGTTTCAGATGGACAGTCTTAACATAGCTGCTTAGTTGCGTTAGGCGTGAGTAATTCTCCGAATTATTCCATCTTTTCATTTACTTCTCTGAGAAATCACTTTAGAAGACTCGACAGTATGTGACATATAGTTTATATGAATATATGTCAGAGGGTTAGTTGAAGAACTTGTTTCTTTTTGTCCTTTGGCTCTTGTGGAAGGAGCTACTTGCTCTTCAGGCTTTTATTTGAAGGAAAGATGCAATCTGTATGTCCCTCCTTTTCTTCTTCTAGGTGAAAGTCATAAGCTTTCATGAAACACAAGCAATTTATTTCATGCAGTGAGTCTGCGAAGCAGAATTACTCTTTAATTCCTAAGCCTTCATGATTAAAAAGTAAGCTTTTTCTCTGTTCTAGCCAAACATTTACTAATTCTTACCATCTTTGGTGTATTCAAAAGGTGTATATGAGAAAATGGGTAGGGATCAGTAGGTCAGTTGTTTTTAAAGAGAGCTAGCACGTGAAAGGAAGAATTCGGGATACTGCCTCTATCCTTTTACGTTAGAGAAGCTTTACCTTTACAATACTGCATGTCATAGCTGGGTTTCTGAAACAGAAACTCAAAACATGTCCTTCTTGGGAGCCCAAAACCACACAGCTCTCCTACAACTCACTTCCAAACCCTCTAACCTCCTAAACCTCTAGGACTGCAGTAGTATGTTCAGACATTTTAACGACACTGTTTATCTGGGGCACAGATAATATTTGGCTATCTGTCTCTGTATCATCGACCACGATGGCTATCAAAGATTGTTTAAGGACTTCAGGTGCAAGTACAGGTGGTGTCTACTACCTTCTTCAGTGTAAACTTTTCCCCTTTTAGTTGATAACATTTGACCTTGGTTCCTTCTCTGTTTTTTTTTCTGACTTCCAGCTATTGAAAATTATGTTATTTGTCTGCAAGGTAAGTTGTGATAATAATTCTTGCAGATGTTGTCATGTGAATTTAAAAAGTTATTTTAGGGATAGATTCCTTGAAGAAAAATATCAGGCTACTGAGTTTTTTGAGTGTTTTCCTTTGTAATTAGAAGTTATTTCAAAGTTGAGAAGCAAAATTCTCTGATGTCAGTAAAATGAAAACATTTTATGCTATGCTTTACTTACAGAAATATTTGATTTTTTACTTGAATTGGATGTGACAGTCTCCAGATGCACATGCTGAACAATGATAAAAAGTGCTAACTTAATATTTCATGAAAAGATACCTGCTTTGACCAAATGAAGTACATACATTGCTTGTGATGAAAACTTGTCATGCTTCGCAGACGAAACAGTTTGTAGACACAACAGAATGCCCTATGGCAGAAGAGGCATCAGAGAAATAAGATATAGATTTAGTCATCTTTTAACTCAAGCAGCAGGACAAAATGTGTATTTAAGATAGCCTGAGAGGAGATTGCTATTTTTTCCTGAGTGTGACTGTAACTTTTAAGATTGTCAAAGTTGTCAAACAAAGGGTCTAATATTTTTTGTAGTTTGAGGGAGGAGCTGCTTTGGCTCAGGTGACTGGTGGTACAGTGCTACTTAAGCATCATAATAGCCACCAAGGCTCAAAGGCCCAGAATGATGTAAATGGAAGTTGGGTACGTCAGCCAAAAAGTAGGACCCTCAGAGTCCTCGCTTGGTCCTTTGGGTCCCTAGATATCACCGCTTTGTGAGTACAATTTTTGCATTGCCCAAAAATATCCCTGTGGGAATGCCAGATTTGCCCCACTAAACTGCAGCAGCATCCTTAAGTGAGGAGATCCTCTGCTTACATCCTGTGAGGTGTCCTGGTCTGGTTAGCACTCCCTGAGTGTGAGTGACGTGCACCTGCAGTTCACCCTCTGCTCCCATTTTCACTGAAAGCATTAGAGGAGGTTTGATGGTACCCACCTTTAATATTAGAGCTTAAAAACATAAGTCCTAGTGGCCCTGTTTCCTTGCCAAAAGGGGGACTTGGGGTTTTGGCTCATCTCTTGGAATTTCTTTCTGTACTAAACTGTCTAAATACAGATCAGACTGTATGCAGAGAACTTCAGCTGTGTTGGAAGAATTTCTAATGAACCTTCAGCTTTTGAGGTGTTAGGAGATTGTTTGGAGGATCATGCCCTTGGACTCAGGTATCAGCTTTCTCCCTGAAGGTGCCTAACTCACTGTTTGGCAGTGAATCCAAGTTACTGCCTAAACAACTGGAATTTGTCTGGGGGTTTGAGGATAAAGCTCTTACAGTCGCAAGAGTTATAGGTCCTCCACCCAGTATTTTCCACTCTGGCATGCTTCCAGTGTAAAGAAGAGAAAAGGTATTCCCAAGCCCATCTTATCAGATGGGTTTTCAGCCATTTGCCCAATTTCAGGTCACCTCAGTTTAGCCCCCTTCAGTGTTACAAAGTAACCCAGCATATTTTTCGGGAACAAGGAGTCATAAACAGAGCAATAACAACTGTTTTCCACATTAGATTGCTTCCGTCTCTCAATTACGAAAGCCTATTATTATTATTGTTTACATTTAAACAATGAGAATGCTCTGTCCCGTCTCTCCCTGTCCCAGCACACGCCAGCCTCGAACCCTTGCGCTCCAAAGGATTTTTACGGATGCTCTGCAACGCGGTCGTGGTAATGCACTCCTGCCCTGAAGTCTCCTCTTCAGACAATGGCCTTGTTCACTCTTGAATAGTTTAAATTTTTTAAAACCATTTCCTCTATGTGACCATGTTTATTTTAGAAGGGAAAAAACACAGGTTGCTCTTGGTACCTGCAAGACAGCATCAGTGCTTCAGAGACAAAAGGCATGTTTTAGAGCACAATACCAACAGTTAAGCAAGCGAGGGGAGGCTGTATGGTATAAAACAATAATATAAGAACAGAGAAAATGTGACAAAGTAGGCTTTGGGTTACAGTTTGCCAAGTTGTGGAGCACACTAGAAATATACTGATTAATTCCTAATCTCCGCTGTTGCATGGGAGGCAGTAACTTCAGTGGAACTGCTGCTGCAGATGGGAGCAGGCTCACGTAAGATCTGAGTCCATTCCTCAGTGTTTAGGTTTCAGGAGAAACCTCGATTGCTGGTTTATAGCACCACGCTTGATCTGAAGACCTGCTTGCAAAAGGAATATTTGCACAAGCTCTTTGTCAGCTAACTGCTGGTGGCTGCACCTGTGAATCTTTAAATGCCTGTGAATCCGCCCCAGCTGGGCTGGCTGGAGCTGAATACCCGTCAGCTGCCAGGAGGTGCCAGATGAATGCATGCTGCTTTTTTTGGGCAAGCTGATGATAGAGCTGCGAGTCTTTTCCTTCCACTCAGGTACAGTGAGAGCTTCTTCCTTCTTGCCTGAAGAAGAAAACATGAAATAAACTCAACAAAGTCATGGGGTTTTGTTGTTGGTTTGTGGAGACTAGTATACTTACGTGCTCTTACTTATTTGTAGCTGAGCTGCTGTTTCCTTCACTAGCTACAAAACTAGGGAGATTAAAAAGATGTGGATTGTTTTTTTTCTGTTCTAAGGAATTATATGCAACTAACAGTAGCAACTTGAATGCATCTTGTATGTAAGCTGTATCAAATCTGTTCATAGTGCAGGAAGAGAAATTCTGATGATGAAAAGACCCTGAGAGCTGCTGAAAACATTTCCAGCACACTGTCTGTGCAGTATCTTTGGTTCTTTGCTGATCCTTTGAATTGACTGGGTATCTGTATTTGTTGTCCTCAGTATTATGCATTTGGTGTCCTGAAAAGGTATGTATTGGCTGAACTGCATGGGGATCAAAACAGCTGCAGTTGCAGGGTGTTCTATGTTTGAGTAAGGGGAGAGGGAGGCTTTTGATCAAGGGCATAAAATCTGTCCTGTTAAAAAGATACTGTTAAATGCTTCAAAGATTGGCTGCAGGATGAAATTTTAATTGAAGAAGTCCTATTTGCTGCCACCATAGTGCAGGGAACTACAAAGAGTGCCCTCACCTTTGATCTGCTTGCCCTGTGCTTTTCTCTTAATAAAGCGACAAGGGTAAGGGCCAAGTTAAAACTGTGTTCAACTAATCAGGTACGTGCTTCGTAAGACAGGAGCTGGTGGAAGCTAAATGCATTTTTTGCGAAGACAACAAGAGGAAGAGCAGAAAGAACTGAGTGGGGGTTGTGTCTGGGTTGTCTCTTACTCCTGTGAGATTCATGGGCGTTAGTTCAGCTGCTGTGTGTGTCAGAACAAGTGGAATTTGCTCTTTGGCCTTCATTTCATTCTTCTTTACATCTTTGTTCTTCTTATGGAAAGGAGAAGAAACACAAAACCGTTTCAAAAGCATTTTGGGGTTGAGGTGTTACCCCAGAACTACAAAAGGGGGGCACTTGGCAAGTTTTACTTTCTGTTAATTGTGAAGTCCTAATCGGTGGAGATTAGGAGGTGGATGTGATGGGTTGCCAAATTTTTATAGGTCTTTCCTCCTTGTTTGCTAAAGATTTGCATAATTACATCTCTTGCGTGGCTGGTGCATCTATTTTTATTACTGCACAGCTCAAAATAGTGTGCAGGTTTTTGAGGTGTGCTGAAAAATCCTTCCTTCTGAAGTTAGAGGCTAATGCTAACAAACCACCCTTGGCAGAGGAGTGGTTTTGTTGTTTGAATCCACAGCCCTGCCTGAGCTGTCACACCTGGACCAAAAGTAAATACAGTAATAGGGCAGGTCGCAATGTTTCATGTGGAAAATGAAGGTAACGCGGCTGTTAAAAAGCTTGGTCTCCTTTACTGCTATCCTGAATGGGTCAGGAAGCATCCCAGGAAACTGGAAAAGAAGGAAAATGTCTGTTGCTTTAGGCTGATTAAAATCTCGGGGACAGGCTGCTTTTTCAATCAGGTAAGGGTATAGGTTTCCTGTTTGCTTCCTGGAGACTGGAAACAGGACACAGTTACAGCTGCTGTGTATCTTTGCTGCAGTTGTTTATGGATGTTACAACAGTTCTTTGTGGGGTTAGATTTTTTTTTTTGAAGTGTTTTATTAAAGGAATCACTGCTTTTTTTTTTTTTTATTAATACAATAATGTTTTCTTAAAAATCCTACATCTACAAAGTAAAAAGGTCAGGTGTGATTGTATGTCTTGTCTTTCCACAAAGAGCAAACAGTGTGAGCTTTCTCTTTTCTCCATTGACTAAATTTAACCGAGAATATCACACTGCTAAGCCCAAGGGATAAGGTATTTTGTTCTCTTGTTGCAGTGAGATTTTCTTTCTTGGAAGGAAGTGAATTTCTGTCCAGAACCTGAAGGAGTTCTCCAGGTTGGCTCTCCAGAAAAAGCTAGTCTAAGTGTGTTTTCTGCTCTTTTTCTTTCTGATCGGTGGAAAATGAGCTTTGCTTACTCTTTGCTGATGTTCAGTCTCCTCTTTTCTTGAGGGAACTGTGGAGCTTGTTGGAGCCCCAGAGGGTGAAAGGATTGGCAATGGGAGAAATTAAGATATTATTTTGGGAACCTGAGAGAGGTAAGGAGAGAGAATGGTGAGCTTTGAGGGTTGCTCGAAGTGTTTGCTTGCATTTTTTCATGCTTTTTCCATGAGTGGGGCCTTGGTGGGTTGCACAGCCACAGGCGCCTTGCTGTAGCATGCGTGTCTTCGCCACAGAAATGCCAAATCATGAGTCAAAATCAAAACTGGCTTGAAAAGTAAGAAGCTGTTAAGAAGACAGTGGCATTTTTATCCTATCTGTTATGTGGGTTTGCTCATTTTCAAGTGTAACATCACAATAATGTGGCTCAGATTTATGCAGAGTAGGTAAGACTTAAGGTTGATGGCCAACTCTGAAGGATTTTGCCTATACTCACCAATCTAAAATGACAGGTAAGTGAGATGATCTATTGCCAAATTTTTTCATGTCATTGGGCGCTATGAATTATCCTTCAGTACTAAAATATCCTAACAAACTTGGCCAAAACCACCCGAACTTATTTTAGAGGTGTGATGGAATGAGTGTTTTCTGTCTCTTAATTTTATCTCAGATCAAAGGCAGGTTTCTCTTCTCCCTGTCCTGTTTGCTCTTTCAGGATTTTGGGGAATGATGATTTCTGCAAAAGTTCTTTTCCCTTCCTTCCTTTGTAATAAATAGTTTTGCAGCCTTTATCTGTGTTCATCAGTTTTACAGGAGCATCTGATATTTTTGTTGGAACCAATTCTCCCACAACTTCTGACCTGAAAGTTTTTATGCTTCCTGAGTATCTTGTTAATCTGGAAAAAAATGATTCTGTGTACTTTAAGAGTCACAAAAAGGGTTTCCTATTGCTGACAAAGTTTTATTTTATATTTTGACTGTAAATATAGTTGTGATTGTGGCACAACACTTCATTTGTTGTAATGGTCTGTGTAGGTTTTCCTTGCTTTCTGGGGTAGTGTTGTTATTAATATATATTGTTTCAGAATACAAAATAAGCCTGTTTTTCCTTTCCTGAGTTCAATTCCTGTGCTGCTTTGATCATGTGTTTCTGTTCTCATTACTGACTGTTAGGTTATCATTTCTGTTGCCACTAAACTCCTCATCAATTTCTTTCTTATCTCCTCCGCTTGCTCCTTTAATCCTGCCGCTGCTATAAAAATGGATCTCATCCTCTTGATTTTCCTGAATTTTAGTCCTACCTTTTATCTAACGTCAGTGGTGATTTGATTTTCACCTTTAATTACAGTTTTCAATTCTTACCGGACTACAATATCCCATCTACTGAATTTTGAATACTGCTGCAGACAACTTCAGCGCAGAGTTAGGAGTCCTCTTTTCCTTGCCCCAGTGCAGTCTGAGTAGCCACATCTCACTGCAGGTACTGCTGTACGGAGTACCGCTGCTTGTGAAGTTAAAAAGCTCACTTGCATTTCTTTGTTGCCTTTTGCAGCTGTGGACAAACAGTACTGTCACCAAATACTGCAGGATAAAGTGTTTTACTACTAACTCCTGCATGATTAAATTTGATCTGAAGAAAAGTCTGGGTTTTGTGTCTTTTTGAAATGAGAAACCTCGGTAAATCCTGCAGCACGGTGAAGGGGAGGCCTATGATTAAATACTTGTGGGAGCTTGTTTAGAAAGGACGTGTAAATAGGAAAATATAAACTGATTAAAATTCAGTTCACAGAACACCAAAAAGATATAATTTTGAAATTAGAAATGGAAACAGATGTGTGATAACTGCATTCGGTGACCAGGCTTCTGTCATGGTTTTGGGGCAAAATTCTAAGTGTAGTCATGAGGTCAGAGATGTGCCATCCCTGATGGGGTGTTACACTTCCTTAAAAATTACTGAAGTCTTCTTTTGCTTTTTGTTTTGCTTTCCAGATACCCAGTGTAAGGGATGTGTAATCTTCAAAGCTTTGAAGTTTATTGTTGTCTTACAGTGCAAAGTGTACTGTTAAGATGTAATTCCTCAGTAGCTTTCCTTACGTTTCTTCCTGGAAATATCTTTTTGAAAGATTGCAGGCTTCATCCTATTAATTGAACAGCATCCTTCACTTTAAAGTGCTTCAGCAACTATTGGTATTACCAGCATGCTCATTTTCATGGAAGCAGTGTCTTTTATGGATGGCAGCTTTTATTGTTTTTCTCTGACCACGAGTTTTGACTGCTTGTGCTTGCTTAAATTTAGTTTTGGATGTGATACAGGGACCTTTTTTGATGACTTAGCATCTGAGTTGAATTTCAAAATGGGTTAGTTTTGTTGCTGCATGGAGATTTAACAAGCTGCTTTGTATAATGGCTTTGTACGAACACATATGTTTGTGTGTATGGATGTATAATGTGTATATAAACTTATTTCCAATGCTTTGGAATCTTTTGAGGTAAACCAGACAGAATTGGCAATTTTGAATGCTCGATGACTTTAAAAAGAATGATAACTTTTTTTTGCATTCATGCTTTGAAAAAAAACATCAGGAAGGATTAGAAGGAGAAAATGAATATGGCTTTTAAATAATCTAGTGTGCTAAACTAGATGCCAACAGATGATGCATCATATTGTTCAACGTCTTCAAAACTCCACCCAATTATAAACTCTGTGGTTACAGGTGTGAGTTAGGTGTATTTTGCTAGGTTTTTTTAGAGAGAGTAGACATTTACATTATGCTAAAGATGATCCTATAAGGATCGCTTTTGTCATGCTGAATCCCCAAAAGTGCCACGTCGTTTTAGTGTGCTTTTTGCTAAGTACTGCACCCCTGAAGGAAAAATGTTTAATAGTTATACTTTAATGTTGAACTCACCAAGCTTTAATATCCTTTACCATGAATGTTGCCACCATCGTGCTGCACACTTGCAAGTGCTTTATTAAGCAGGTACAGTATCTTGGATATTTAAGCTCCAGTTGTAGCTTCCTTCACTGGGTTTCATGAAATTAAGATGACACAATGTTCTATCCTCAATTGACTTCAGGTGCATCCCTTAACAGCTCCTCCCACAGCATTTTCCTCTGCTCTGTGGGCTGGAGTATGTCGCTCACGGCCCACGCTGAGGTGGCAGGGAGAGCTTTAACCTGAGCGCAGAGCATGAGTGGAGTTGAAATGGATTTCCTTGTGTTTATCATATACCCGTTACCCACATAGATTTTTCTCAGGAGGGCTGTTGCTCCTGTGCAGTTTAATAGAGCTTAAATTTGCCCCTAAGTCTCATTGCTAACATACATGCCTGCGTACCACAGTTTTCCTCTCTGGTTGTATTTTAAACTGAATCGTGAAGGCCGGGGAAGGGTTTTGTGCTTTGACTTGTTTGTTTTTTCTTGCTGCTGTTCTCTGAAGCGCACAGCAAGGAGACCAGGTATTATAACCATGGAGCAAACATTTCCCCCCACGCATACGCTCCAAAATAGATTGCTAAAATAAAAATGCATTCGGTTACTGGCAGGAGCCCTCTTTTCCCAGGAGGGTGCTTCATACTCTGCTTCACAGGAGCCTGTAGCGTCTCTAGCTCAGTGAAGTTTTAAGCTTTCTGTGCATAATGGAGCTGCTAGAAAAAAATCACCTTTGCCTGAACCACCGTTTTGCCAGACAGCTGAGGCCAATTTCCACAGAGGCACTCTGCGTGGGCTCCCGTCCCTCCAGCACGGCAGGAGCACGCTCCGAGTCTCCGGTACAGCACAGGCTGAGCTCTCTGTACCATTTCTTCACGTGTGTTGTTCAGTCCAAGGACGCTCTGGGTCCTGAAAGTGAGAGGTGAAGGTGCGTCTAGTTGGTTAATATTGGAGGGTAGTCAGATTGAAACAAACATTGCTATATTTTGGTGCTCTTAGCCATGGTCGTTATTAGATCCCGAGTGGTCCAGGAACTGTGGATTTAGGAGATTTGAAGGCTAGAATGAAGCTAGGTGGACGCCCGGAGAATGGATACTATACGCATCTGTTGCACTAGTCCCAGAAATTAGGTTTTTTTTAAAACTAGTACTTGATTTTAATCGGAGTTACTTGCTCACTGTTTCCTCTGAAGACAGAAGCCTGTTGAGAGGTGGTTGTCCACATTACGTACAACATGAAGGGGTTCTGGAACAGGCAGTGTTGATGAATACGTGAGTTTATACTTTCTCTCTGTGTTGACAATGAGAGCAAGCACAGCCCACAAGCTGTAGGTGGTTCTTTTTCCTCTTTTACATTCACGTTTTTTCTCTGTTGTTTTTTTTTTTTTTTTAAATTATTTTTAAGGAAGTAGCCAGCTTGCCAAAATACTAGGTTCCTCTGTCTTACTTGAATGGGTGTGGGTAAGGGTGATACACCCTTCTCAGAAAAGTAACTCCTCTTTCAGTTGGTTTTAATGTCTGAAGGAAGGCTGTAAAGCTTCCTCTCCCTCTCTTTGCGTGTTTGGAAAGCACTCCTTGTATCATTGCAGAAAACTTTGGATAACAAGAGTTAGGTTTCCAGCGTGCTGTGTTCCAGGTGACAGCAAACCCCTGTTAATATTAAGTTGTATCTAGTCAGCCAAGCGTATTGCTGAGGACTCTTGCTAGCAAATGCTTGAGACTGGCTTGGTGCTGTTAAGAAAGAAATGAGTGTGTGTACTTGCATATGGTATATCATATGTAGTAGGATTTCTAGCTGCTCTAAGACTGTTCTTGCTGGAGCCACGTTGTAGCACAACAGCTAGAAACAAAATGCTGTGAATTGTGATCTCTGTCTGAGGACTACAAGTCAAGATACTGAACTAGGAGCACACACCTCCACCAAGCTGGTTAGGTGACAGTCCTGGAAAGGAGGGAGTACCGGCTTAGAGCCCAGACAAGATGTAGATCCTGTTTCTGACATTGCGACAGATGCTGTTATCTGATCCAAGACAGGTCTCTTGCTCTGTCTCAACTTTCACGTGTTTGAGTATTTACATGACTTGTGGGAGCGGTATGGAGACTCGTTCACTAATTTTGAACTCTCTTGAAAATCAAATATGCTAGTAATGTCTTTGTAAAATGCAGAATAGTTAAGTAAAACATTTCTAAGGAGTGTTATTTCTCTTGAGTTCTACCTTTAATTAAAAACATTGGGTATTGCTTTTGTGTTTTGACACAGCATGAAATGTAATGGGCTCCAAAATGAAATAGCAGAATTTAAAGTAAATTACCTCAATTCTATTCTTCAGGTCACATTTTAATACTGTGCACTGAACAGAGCTGCTTATATAGATAGTAGATTTATTACAATACAGCTGACTGGTCTGGGATTATCAACAGTTCCTGCCCCGTGGCAGATAAGTGGTGAGAACACAGATGTGGGGGCACTTCAGAAAATAGCCTCCGGTGTGGTCTGTGGGTGACCTGGGTTGGTTTGGGTTTGTGGGATTGGGTGATGGCTGGGAGTGCTGAAGCTAAAGCTGAGCTTTGCCCCATCTGTAAATGGGATTTTGTGAACAGATGTAACCATCAGTCCAAGCTTTTTATCCTTGCTGGCCTCTTTCCTTGACCTCTCTTGTTAGGAAAGGGCTCTTATAACACCGTGAAGTGAGGAAAAACAATCCGTTTGTTTTCATATGGTTGTTGCTGTCACTCCTGCTCACTGTTCACTCTTTGTATTGGAGATTCTGGATTGCCGGTAACTAATCTCAAGTGTATTAATTAACAGGTAGTCTGTCACTGGGCAATTACTTTAAAGGATCAAGTAAAGCAAGATGGCTGAGCATTCATGTCTGAAAAATCACATGGAATGTTTTGGTTATAGTTGATTTTATTATCTGTTGCCTTATTTCCCATTTTCTTACAAATAAGACTTGTGCATATTCTACTAAGGTGACTTTGTAAATTGAAAGACTTCCTTTCAGCAGTTCCTGCTGCTTTGGGTAGGCTCCTTCATAGGCAGCAGGTGCTTGATGGGTTTACCACCAAGGAAAACATCCCAGTTTGGTTCCGCCAAAGACACGTGGGTGAGAGTTCCCTCACAGACAGGAAATGCCGGATGCATTTCTGAGGAAGTTTCTAACCAAATGGTCATTGAAAGAGGACATCTGCTACTTGGGCATTTAGTTTCTCTGTGTGGAGAAGGGGTGGGTGGTAGAAAAAGATGATGTATTTACTGGATCGATCATCGTTTGTTAAAACCAGGGCTCTTAAAGCGCAGTTCTTGACAAGGCACACTTAGGATTAATTTTTTAATGCGTTCTTACTCAGATAATGTTTGAACGGTACATGTGTTCACTTTTAAAGCAAACAGCTTGCATCTAATACATGCCAGCGCTTTACGCAGGAAGAGAAGTGGTAAGTAACCAGCAGCCAGCTAGCCTTTCGGGGGACCTCTCAGCCTCCTGACAAGCACAGTTGCTCTGCATGTAACTTGAAGAAGGGTATTGTGTCCCTGGTGGCTTGGCTTTGACTGAAAGATGGAGTTTTGCGCTCTCATTTTGCACTGAAGACGGGCTCGCAGATAAGTAGGTCACTGTCTCCGGAACTATTTTGCACTAAATCGATTAGAAGCAACATGACCTTAAGCCTGATCTCCTTGCTCTACAAAGATATTGCTGAATTGTGGCTTCTCCTGAAGAAAAGCACAGGTGTGTCTAGTTTTTCAAATTTTCTTAGTTACTTGATTGCAGGTCAGGCAGGAACTCTGTCAGATAACATTATCCTACTGAGGAGAATGGGATGTGTGTTAGTATAAAGGCAGAAGTTGTACTCTTTTTGTGTACATTCATATATAAATACAGTTTATTGTTACGGGGGTGTGTGTGTCCTGTCCTTGGGTAAATTTGCAGTGTATCCTTTTATTTGCAGATGTATTTCTCAATACATCAGATGTGTCCACTAAATCTATTCCTGTATTTTACATGGAAGGTACTTTGTTCAGGATTTGCTCACGCAGTGATTATGGTGATCAGAACCACTGCTAAAGCTTACAAGGAAAATTTGCTGGTGCAGAGAGTTGTCCTGCTGTTCCTGAATTACAGGGGGCGGTTAATTTTCAATTCATTGCATTTTATGTAAATACGAGATACGTAATTTCTCCTGATCCCTATTTGAGGTAGGGAAAAAACAGTTTCTTTCGCTGGATACGATTTGGCATCCCCTAGTTGTTAGTATAGGAGGGTTAATCTAAAATGCATTATTTCTTAAATTCCTTCAGTCAAAGCTTTCTATAGGAATCTTGTTTCTGTTAAGATATAATGAAACAGTGGAGATATTATTTGCTCTTAATAGTGCAGCTACAGTCCATTGCAAAACTGAAAGCATGTTTTGTGGAATAGGGACAAGCAAAAATTGCTTCCTTATTCTGGTGTTTGAATTCACATTTCCAGTTCTGTTTTCAGCTTCTGGTATGTGTGACTGTTGCAGAGGAGGACCAGAGAAAGAGCACTGAGTCAATGGACTGGTGTCTAACCGTCCAACGTTGTTGCTTTTGAAATGTCAAATTTAAATGAAACAGGTATGTAAAGGTGGATCTTCTAACTGAAGGGTGGATCTTCTTACTAATCTTTAATTAGTATTACTAATTAAATTATCAACATGTGAGTCTGAGTGCTCTGCTTCTCAGTAGTACTCCATGCAACTAGGGGTAATGCCAAAAGGCATGCTGCTTAGGGAGGAATGAATGAAAGGTTTAAGAAAGGTGAGGCTAGCCAGATGGAAAGGGCGGAGGGATTAATTAGCCTGAGTAACTTCTGGTCTTTACATGCATCCTTGTCTGTGCTGAGAGGGGAAGGGTGGATTTAGGAAACGGATGATTACTGCATGAGAGAGGAGGTGTCTAAACTGCAGAACTAGGGAGTGGATTTTTTTTTTTTGTCAAATCATGATGGTACATACGTAGCCATGCCAGATCTATTTGTACAAGTCGCTAAGTTTAAAATAAGGGGTTTTAATCTGTATTTGATTACTGAGAAATAAGTGAGCACGACTACTTTTGTTAGCAGCTACCAAGGCTACTTCTTGTAGGCATGTTCAGTGTGCCAGAGATCGTTCCTTCTCGGAGATCTGTTGAAAGATTTTTGTATTCAAAGTGGGCAGAGGGTTTGTACCTTTCCCCAACACTGTTCTTTCCTTTTCCTCCTGGGTGCTATACAGGGGTGGGAGGGTTTGTTCTTACGGTCGGCAGAGGGGAGTGAATGAAAGCAAGGGAGAGGTCTCAGATACCCATCTTTCTATACTCAACCCTGTGAAGATTTCCAAGGAAAACAATGTCTTAGGGAATTCCTTTGTCGGTCCACATCAGGGAGCGAGGGTAGGAAGACGGGGAAAAAGGACGAACAGACTAAAAAGAGAGGATTGGTTTGGGATATTGGCACAGGACTTGAGTCTCTGTTCTGCTTAAAGACTGTGCAGGTGGTTGTGAGCAATGTTATTGCTGGTGTTCAGCATCCAAATGGGGGTGAAAGCACCTCCTGCCTTGTAGGTACGTTGCAAGACTAAAAAGTTTCTGACACGATTTGGGTGTTGCAGTAGCGGAGTGTGGAGCCAGCGCTGCCCACCTGTGGCTGTGGATCCCCAGGAGTTAGCAGGCTTTCTCCAAGGGACGGGATCCCATGGAGGATCCCTTGTAGAGGTTCTCCTAGTTTTCTTTGCAGGTAAGGGAAATGTGGAAAGAGGATGACTGGAGTCCTGGCAGAGGTCTTCTGCGTGTGCTTGTAATTGAGGGGAGTGTCCTTAAAATCTGTCTCAGCCTTATTTGCAATGAAGGTGGACTCCCTTCAGCTGCTGGATTCAGGCACAGCACAGAGTCAGATGTCGGGAAACGAAGGGTGCAGGGGATTAATTGCCACCATTTGCTGCCTTTCCATGTTAAGAAGTGCCAAAGCTTTGTCTGGAAGGAGGAAAGCAAGGCAAGTCAGTACCATGCTTGTTTGCTTATGAGCCAGGTATGATATGATCTTCTCAGAGCTATAGCACTGCAGCGGGAAGGGGTCTGCTACTGGGTGATACTTTTGCATCCTGCGAAGCTGTTGTTGACATGGGACACTTCCGGAGGGTTGTGAATGGTTCTCATGAAACAAATTACTTGCTAGATCTTTTTAGAAAGCAGGGCTACTTCATCATGACTCTGGGATATTCCCTCTTTCCCTGTTCTTTGGAAGAGCAAGTTTTTTTTTTTTTGCTTTAGTTTTGTTTTCCAGAAAATTGATACACCATGTAATATATGATGGTAGACAGATTTTATTAGCCTGAGATACAGTGGGTGTGTCAACATAACTAAATTTTACCCTATTCTGTATTCATTTTTAAAGTCAAAATACTGAATTTAGTATACAATTTAGTCTGTATGTGTTTTTGTTGTGCAGCAGTGATATCTCTGTTGGAAGCTTCTCTTTTCTTACCAGGATTGTGAGGTGGGCTTTGGGACTTCTCACCAGGGAATTACCTCAGAATTACAGAAAACTTAGGTTGGAAGGAACCCCTGGAGGCTGCATAGTCCAGCCTCTTGTTCCAAGCAAGACTAACTTTAAAGTTAAAGCAGGTTTCTTGCAAACTTGTCTGAGTTTTGTATCTTTCCAAGGGTGGAGATCGCTCAGCCTCAATGGGCAGCCTGTTCCAGTGCTTGGCTCTTCTCGTGGTGAATTTATTCCCTTTCATTCAGCTGGAATTTTCCTTGCTGCAGTGTCTGACTGTTGCCTCTCATCCATTTGCTGTGCAAAGTTTCAGTGAAGACATTCCCTCCTTTCTAATAAGTGTTAGTGTCCTTTAAAAACTAAAAAAAAAAAAAAGCTCCAAACTTCTACAGAGCACCTCAGTGGTGTTATTGAAACCTGGTACTTGCTGGGACCTAAGGCCAGGTTTTTAAAGGTAAATCCCCATTTTAACACCACTTGATGTGACCTTTTGTTTGTTCGTTTGGCTTTTTGTTTGTTTGTTTTAACCTGCCTTCAGTCTCAAAGGAGCAGACTATGCAGTCAGGTTAAATGGACTCCAGATGAGAATACCCACCACCAGGGAAGTTCAAGGTCAAAGTTTGCTCTTTAGCCTCTTCGCTTCACATGACGTATGAGAGATTCTGCCTCCCATCATTACCATGTTACCTCGATATGAAGGGAACCTTATATGTTTGTTTCCTCAAATGCTTTTATAGATGTTGTTTCTCAGACACTTCTCTAAGCATCAAATATTCAGAACTTTTTTAATTTACAAGTCTCTTATCTTCAAAATGCAGCCCTACTGCATTTCTGCTCTGTGCAGAAGACCCAAGGCCTTTAAAAATGGAAGAGCAGTCACTCACGGTGCTTTTTAAAGACCCTGGCTTTTATAAACCTTCATTCCACAGAGCCTATGGAATTGTAACAAACAAAATTCAGCCCTGCTGTGCTTAGTCTCACTTTCTGTTTTCATGCTCACTTAGGTAAGAGAAATTGTGGAGGTCATCGAATTCAGAATAAGTGATTTATCTATTCAGTTCTCAGTTTGAACATGACAGGGTTTTGTTGTTTTTAAGTTCTAAGCAAGGATTTTGAATTTCACTTGATGATTTATGGACTATAGTTTCTCTTAACAAACAGAAAGTTGTTACTTCTTTTTAATATGCATCTGCTTTGTACCCGGTACTCAGAAAATAAGGATTTTTTTGTTGTTGTTGTTCTAGATAGCTTAAGTAACTTTGCTGTATGCCCAAAAGGGCAGATATGTAGTGATAGGACGAGGGGGAATGGCTTTAAGCTGGAACAGGGCAGGTTTAGATTAAACATTAGGAAGAAGTTTTTCACTTTAAGGGTGGTGAGGCACTGGAACAGGTTGCCCAGAGAGGTGGTTGAAGCCCCGTCCCTGGAGGTGTTCAAGGCCAGGCTGGACATGGCCTTGGGCAACCTGGTCTGGTGGGAGGTGTCCCTGCCTGTGGCAGGGGGGTTGGAACTCGATGATCTTCAAGGTCATTTCCAACCTAAACCATTCTATGATTTAAGAAATAGCTGTCAATCTTTGGACTTAAAAGTCTAGCAAAACAACCTCTCAAAATGGAAGTAACATCCAGTTAGACTGCTGTACGTACCAAAACAGAATCTAATGGTTTTTTTTGCGGATGAGACACTGAAATAAATCCAAGACATTACATCTTCACTGATTTGTTTTGCACAGTCAGTTTCCATCAAAAATAACTCCTTGCTTACAGGGCCAAACCTTGATCAGTCAGTACAACCATGTGCCAAATTTTCAGATTGGATAATGAATGGATGCTTCGTTTGAGACCTAAAAAGTGAAAATGGGGGTCTGTAAAGCAAAGGAGGGAAGGCTCCTGCCAAACCTCTAGCATGCTGCCTACAAAATGCTGGATGTGAGAAGCAGACCTGACTGTGTTGCATTAAAGGACTCTTTAGTTGCCTGTGAGAGATGCCAAACCATGTACTGCCTCTGTATTACTTGAAGCAGTTAATATTAGCAGTGCTTTAGAGAGGTATGTGATGGGTTTCATCTTTTTAATGGTATGGGGCAGTAAGCCACAGTGCTTCAAGAGCTGTTTCGTTAACAACTCTGTCATCTGTGTGATAAGGTGGGGCAGCCAGTTTGGTTATGAACTCAGCAACCTCTTTGTAAATCATCTGCAGTCAGAGTCCGAAGAACTGGGAAGCTGTTACAAACACCTGCAAGTAAATATGTCTTAGCTGAAAGCTAGTACTCAGCTCCAAATAAGCCACTTAGTGAACACTGAGCTCTTCCTTCTCTCTCACACCCATGAAGTGCTTCACATCCCCTTTCAAAACATTGGCTTACAGACGTACAGTTCTATGGAAAAATGCGCTTGTGTCAGAATACCATAAAATATATAATTGGTTACAAGTGAGTCTAGCCATCTTCCATATTGTTGAAATGATAGAATTCGAGAAAGACTTTTTACCAGGGCCTGCAGTGACAGGATAAGGGGCGGTGGGTTTACACTGAAAGAGGGTAGGTTTAAATTCAACATAAGGAAGAAATTTTTTTATGATGAGGGTGGTGAGACACTGAAACTGGTTGCCCAGAGAAGCTGTGGATGCCCCATCTCTGGAATTGTTCAAGGTCAAGTTGGATGGGGCTTTGAACAACCTCATCTAGTCAAAGATGTACCTGCCTGTGGCAGGGGCTTGCACTAGATGATCTTTGAAGGGCCCTTCCAACCAAACCATTCTGTGACAACCTCAAAATTGTTGGCACTGCTATAATTTCTCTCCAGAATAGATGTGTCCAATAAGCAATGAGATTGTACCACTTTGCGATTTTATAAGTGTGATTTTAATTTTCAGATCAAGAGTAAAGTCACACATTGTTTAAAATCTCTTGTGTCCAAAATATCACACAAAAATATCATTCCGCTTAGTAGAACTGTCAAGTACTCATGCAGCTGGTCCTGTGCATGTAGACTTTTCAGTTAAAGCTTTGGGGCATGCTTTGAGGTATGTATTTTTCTGCACAGGGAGGGTTGAAAGCAGGTGGTTTCAGTGGAGAAGAATCTTTGGTTTGGTTGTCTGAAAAGATGTCCACTTTAGCATATGTGTTTAAGGTGCGTGATTGTGTCATTAGTTTTTAAGTCATGCTGAAGATGAGTCCTATAATTTGCATGCAGTTCTTCTATTCAGAGTTGATCTTTCTAATCTCCATATTTGTAAGACTCCCCCTTCTTTGCAAGGCTTTAGTAGTTAGAAAGCAAAATTCCCGTAATAGTTTTCTCAGAGCATTAAATCTTATTAAGTGCAGTTGGCAAAATCTAGTATTTTTGTTGTTCCATGGAGACTTGCTTGCTTAAGTACTAAGTGAGACACATCTGGGTCACTCGCCTTCTTATCGCTTCAGTGCTGGCTAGGGGAACATCCTGCTGCTCAGCCTGTATCTAATATTTCTCCATTAAAAGAAAAAGATCTTTGCTTTTCGCAAAATCTACCACTTGTAGGTGATTAAATACATCTAATACTTTCGGAATATTTTTGTACTATACATTCAGCATGATTTGCAGTATTAAGGAGTTATGCTCCTTGATGCTGCAGTTTTGGCAGTATTTTAATCCTGTTTTGGGGGTGTGGTTCCCAGCAGTCTGAAACTATCCTGCAAGGACAGAAAAGGGTTTACCAGCAGGCTTCGCTTTCTTCAGGACAACCTGGAAGAGGGTGAGAGGAATATTATTGCTGCAATAGTAAAAGCATGCCATATGCACTGGGTTAATTTTTAGTTTTAGGTAGTAAGTACATGTGGCGGTGTTGCTGCCCTTTATTTTTAAGTCCTCTTTGTGGCTAACAAAATCTGTGCTATAATATGGCTGTGTGGCATGATTCAAAGTTCCCCTTCCTTCTCAGTTTGGGAAGGGAGACTTGAAATAGCATAAAGAAGATCTCTTTCTCACCAAAACAGACTAGGTGCACTTAAGCACTGTATGAAGCAAAAGCATGGCAAAACAGATTCAATGCTATGACTGGTATTCAGTGCTATAACTGGTAACACTTCCAGATTTCTTGCAGACATTGCAACATCTTCCTCCCCCCACCCCCCATCTTGGTTTAGATTTTCATTTTCTTCAAGTACAGATAAATACTAGGTCTTGTTGTTGATCCCTAGATTGACTTCCTAATTATTACATCATTTTCTTCTAGTTACAGATTAGCTAATATTTGATCACTCTTGTAAGCCATATCCAAACTTAAATCTGATCCCTGAGACGCTGTGGGCCTACAGAGTACGTGTGTCAAGTAGATGTGACTGATGAAGCAGAAGAGGAT
Source organism: Pluvialis apricaria (assembly GCA_017639485.1). Lineage (NCBI taxonomy): Eukaryota > Metazoa > Chordata > Aves > Charadriiformes > Charadriidae > Pluvialis > Pluvialis apricaria. The sequence continues at coordinate 68,091,789 of CM030007.1, forward strand.
GAAGCTGTAGTATTTAGCACTCATAGCACGTAGTATCCTGTGAGTATATCTACTATGCATGAAAGAGAGAGGATTATATTTCCACTGATTGCGTTTTGAGGTGATATTATTTAGGCAAATTAAGACAAAAAACTTTGTTGCCTTTTTCAAAAGGGGAGGTAGAAGAGAACAAAACCAAATACATCCTTTGGCATGCATAATAAGTGGTCAAATCCAAAAATTTTAGGGAAGAGTCTGAAAGAAACCAAAATGTTTGTTGCTTTCAAAGTATGCTTTTGAGCAGGTATTTCATAATTTGAGTCAAGAAAATGGGGACTGTTACACCTCTTGTCGTCTTATGCTAGCCTAGCAGCACTGCATTTGCTGTACATCTCAAAATTTTTTTTTAGAAGAAGGATCAGTGATTATTCTCCCTACCTGAAACTGAACCATCATCCTCGTAGCTTTGTAGATAATACTGTGCCAAATCTCCAACTCTGTGATCTCAAAGAAGAAACAGGTGGAGATATTTTTTCTCTTTAATTGTGATTACAGGAAGCAGGAGTTACCTGGGTAAAGCAGGTGGTTCAGTAGGCATTATATAATACAGGGATTTTTTATTTTTTTTTTTTTTTCTACTTACTGCACCCATGAACAAGTTCCTGCCTCTTGTATTTAAATTCTGGAATTGCAGCCTTTGGGGATTAATTTATGTGCCTTCTAAGAAGTTGTGGTTTTCTTCAGGTATGATTAAACAAGAAGAGCTATCAAGTTTCATTTCAATGGAATCATTTAAATATTACCAAAAACTTAGGGATTATGAAAAGTGCTGCAGAAATATCATAGACTCTGTGAAAGGTCTGAATGGCCAGGGCTTCTGATGCATGAGGCATTAGAAATACCACTCAAACAATAAGTGCCTCTGTCTGCTGTACATGGGATTATAATAGAGGGAACATTGCTCCTAAGGTTTTAGATTTTCTTTGGCAGTACTACTTCCAAGTCTTGACTCAACTAGATCCTAATTTAACACTGAAAATGTATGGGATTGCAACCTAGCCTGTTGTAGCAATGGGCTATGTGGTCGTGCTGGTCTATGTATATTGTGGCAATAGGCTACACAGTCCTAGAAAATGAACTGATGTTAGTAAAGCTGAAGAACAGGAACTTATATAAACCGTGATTTTCTGAAAAGTAAAAGTATTTCAACTTGAGTATCTCTTTTATGAACCAGAGCTCTTGAAAGGAAACTGTCTTTTCTGACTAGGAGAGGAAATGGGAGATGTAGCTTGACTGTAGGCTGTTAAGCTCTTACAAGTAAAATTCTTACATGCCTGTATCGTTCAAAATATTTTTTGGACACTCAGTGCCATACAAAGCTGTTTGGAGCGCTGGGTTGCTTTATTTCTCTTTGTGCTAGCAATTGGGAATGCTGGTGGAGGTGAAGAATTCTTATTTCCTACTTGTTTGGGATATTTTAGCTCACCAGAAACAAACAAATTGTGAGTGCTGTTTTATCCGAGTGATAATTTCCTTTTTAACTACACTTTAGTAGACAGCTGCCTTTTACATGAAAATTCCAGAGGTTTAATCACTTGCTTTCCCAGGCCCCTTGTTTTGATGGCAGTGTAGTCAAATAAAATAGAAATGAACTCTTCCTGAAGATGTTTTGGACTGGTGAGGTTTTAATACGTAGTTTATGAACACTTGCATGAACTCCTATCATCAGCCCAGTGTGGCTACAAAATAGTACATGGACCTGAGGAGCTCGGTCTGCAGCTCTTGTGCCTGAGCACATCTATCAGAGAGCTTGCAGGCATCATCGCTATTCAGCAATGATTTTTAAAATTCAATTTTAAAGCTGGAGAGCTCCCCTGAGTTGACTGGCTAATTAATTTTATGTGGCTTAGTGCGGAAGAGGGCTATCTTCACCAGCTCAGCTGCTCTGGCCCTTTCTCCTTTGGGGGCTACACAAAGGAGCTGACTGTTAGTCATGGTGGTTGGGGTGCGAAGATGAAGAGGGAAGAATGAGGAAATGAAAGGTTTGCCTTGGGGCTGAGAGAGATGAAGGGACTGTTCTGAAAGTCATTATCTTGCATTTATAATTACCAGATGGGAGGGTGCTTCACATGAAGACCCCCTTCATAAAAGGCATTCAACTCCTTGGGTGGGTAGGCTGTTCCACAGGAGAAGCAAAACAAAACTGGTTGAGAAAAAGACGTTATTTCTTCAGTTTAAGGCATGAATTTCATGAAGAAGCCATCGACATGTTTTCAGGAAAATCTTGCTGACTCAGAAAGAAAGAGGAGAAGGAAAAATTATTTGTAGTTTGTTTTATGGTGTGCTACTGGGATCTGTGCTGAAAGGCATAATTGTGTCCATACGTGTACAAACAGGTTGGCTTTCAAGTTGGTATAAAGTAATGGCCATAGGATTTCATGCAGACCTACTCAAAGCGTAGTGTGATTCCAGCTGGCTCAGTGGGAATTGGATTAAACCCATTACAAGAGGCTCATGAGTCATGTTGGGAGACTTCCTTCCATGTAATGTAGGTACGGGCTGTTCAGGCTCCCCTCCAGTGTTGTCTTTTGTGAAAATGGTTTTGCTTCAGCATGTCAGTGGAACTCTGAGTGATAATGAGTTTGGGTTTGATCGGAAAAGAAAGAGGAGCCTTTTACCAATAAATGAAAATCTTGACTTGAGTGACATTGATTGTTTTCTCAGATCCCGGTTTCTTCAGGGCTTACTGGCACCAGGTAATTCAAGCACAAGTTGTCCTTGTGCCCTTGTACTTAAATCTGTCATCCTGCTTTATTTGAAATGCAGTCAGGGGCCTTGAGTGGGATGGGGTCAGGCCCCCCTAAGCTATCTTCCTCCATCATAGAGACAGAACTATCAAAGCAAGATTTAAAATTGAATTAGATTATATATCCGCAAGACTGTGGTTCACATTTTTAAAGAGAATGGCTTTTTTAAATGAGAACCACATATTTAACTGATTCCTTTATGTTAGCAAGGTGACAGTTCTGTCCTGTCTTACACTTATAACTTAGACACTAGATAACGTGGTTTTTGAAGAATCTCCAGTTGTTGGCTTAGAAAAAATCTTTGTGCATTTCCAGCTATTAGGTGTGTTTAGTTTTAAAAAATAATGATAAAAAAGGAGTAATAAGTTTACAGAACCTTATTTTACTGTTTATTAGCACCCACAATAGCAGATGAATTATAAATCCCACAGGCTTTATTTTAAGCAGACTACTCTGGAAAACTCTTTAAATGAGCTCTTCAGGAAAGACAGGGTATTCTAGCATGTCTTGATGTGAGCCTCTGTTTTCAGCCATGAATTTTAGATACGGTAAACCAGCCAAACTCTTGGGTCTCTGTTTTGAAAATGCTATGTAAAGCAGTCAAGGTAGAACAGGGAAAATCATGGGCTGTGTAAATGTTAGTCCATGTAAGTGGAAGTAGAGTTTGAACCTATAAAAATTCCTTAGACAACAGTGAACAGATTTTCAGTAATTCTGTATTTTAATGTGCACTTAATTAGCTTCACTAAAATGGAAATTGTCCCTAAAGACTGTAGCAGGTGGCAGGTTCTCTATTTAAAGAATATTTCCAAGAAATTATTTTCCCCAAAGTCCGTGAGTGTAAGGAGTGTGTCCCCTCGCAGTCTGTTTAGCGTGGATGCCTTTCGTTACCTTATCCTGTGAAGAACATAGCATATTCAAGTAACGATGGACAAACTTAAAATGAAATCAGATTCAGTCCCAGACAAACTGTGATGAACTCTAGAAGGATGCTTAAAATAAAGGAGATGATGCAGAGCAATGAGTTTTTTACAATTGCATCTTCTCTGAAAAGAGACAGGGTATTGGAGAGGTATTTCTGGCTGAATCTGTGAGTGCTGACACTGGGTGCAGGTGTATCCTGTCAAGCTGCTGAATGCAAACTGTTCAGCAGTTCCAACAGTTGCATTTTTTCGCATGGTTTGGTACTGCTGTTTATCTCAGGTGTTTCAAATTATTGAAAATCAGCTCAATCTTAACACGTATTCTGTTTCCTGAAGAGGGTCATGAAACCAGATCAGCAAGACGAGAAGGGGGCTGTGCCTTGGTGGAGGAGAGCGCAGCAGAAAGGGCTTCTGGAGGTTTTCCATCTGTGAACAGGCACAGTGTGCAGCTCCTCCGGTTGCAAACACGCTGGCTGTTAAAACGGAGTTTAAAACCAGGGGGAGGAAAATACTGTCTTTTCAGTGAAACAGTATTTGACCACAAGGTTGTGGGCTGCCCTGTGCTGATTGCAAAAGCTGCCTTTCCTATCGGAGAGAACATTGGGGCAGTCAAAACTAGACTTGCATCTTTACCTGGCAGAAGTCAGAACCGCAATGGGATGGATCACACGGATACATGATGAAATGGTCACCATTATGGATCTGGGAAACATAAAGACTTTCCCTGACTTAGGGTCATCTTGCCTGCTTGAATGGTATGGTCACGTATTTACTTACGTATGCAAAACATGCCTATTTTATTATATGCTTATGCTGCAATAATGAAAATTATTTCTGCCTGTGACTGTAGGCAGGACAGCATATTACAAAGTGATTACATTCTTTTCCTTTTTCCCATCTCCCACCAAAAAGTTAGGCGTTGATCTTGTAATAGGTCATATTCAGGTAAATGGGTCCACCTGGAGGCATTGGTTTGCCTAGAATTGAAGTGTTTAGTTTCTAAACACTACTGCAAGAGAACTCCTTATATTAAAAAGCACTGACAGCAAAAATAAATCCTTTTTCCCCTTGGGGGGTGGGGGTCCCCTCTTCTGAAACTTACTTAGCCATCTGAGATTGGACTTCGGAAAGATGTGTGTTCAGTTTTCTCTTAAAAACATGAAGATGATGACATAACTGAAGGTCTGGGTGAAATATGACTTAACAGTTAAACGTATCCACTTATGGATCTGACAGCGTGGTATGTAGAGGTCTTCTGATCAAGCAGCGGTTCACCGGATGCAGAAAAATAGCTCTAATCAGCGTGTGACCTTGACAGTGGTCATGGGTCTTCCTCTGCCAGACTGGCTGGAAACGAACAGAGAAGTTTTGTTTCCCAGTATAAGTTGTTGCTTATCTGGAAGAAGTAACTGAAAGTGGTTTTTTTTTTTGCTGTTCTCAAATAATTGCAGTTCTCAGAATTTTGCATACATGAGAATCGCTTATAAAAGTGAGCAGCTCTCCCCTCAAGATCTAGCATTTGAAAGACCTCAGTAATAGCAAGTCCCTTCCTTGAGGGCCTGAGCTCTATTTCTGTTTGATCAGCTGATACTTCCAGGCAGATGACACTTATCCTTACATCACTTTCAGGTTTTTACTTACTTTTCCTGTGAATGTTCACAGTTCTGAGTGTCAGATTTGAGTCTATCTTAATGGCATTTCAACATACATTAAAAACAAAACTTCTTTATACAGAAATGTTCAAAACTGAATAATGAAAATGCTAGGTTATCCCTTCACTGCTTTTCAGTGAGGCTAAAAATGTAGAATAATTGATTTTTAGAAATTGGGAAAGAGCAAAGGTTTTTGTTTCCTTCCAAAAAAATGAGATCATAGTTTAATGAACGAGGCAACTCTGTCATGCAGTCTTTGTCGTGGTCAGCAAAACTTAGGTTTCTGCTTGACCTCTGGAAAAACGCTGTGGGAAACACCTCTGCTCAAACACTGTGGCAGAAAATTAAGACTTGGGAAAGTAGTATGTTTGTCATTAAGCTAAAGTTGAAGGGCTGAGATAAAAGACGAAGCAGTGCTTTTCACATTTGAGCTGTGAATGTGTGTGTGTTCAGTGTGAGGATGTCCTTTCAAGCCTGTTCTACCTACCTTATTGAATGCTATTGCCTTGGAGTATGTGAACACTAGACAACAGGCTAGAGGGATCATAAGGTTCTCTTTTTCATGTGAGTTGAGAAGATTTTAATAAAAATTGAATTTGATATGTAAAAAAACCACTATTTAACATCATTCCTGAGGAATATTAGTTCTACAGTGTTTGGTTCAGTGATCCTGTACTGCTTCCGAGTGTCAGCAAATCCACATTACTTTACTCTTTTATCAGTATGCTGTTCAAAGAAAAATTTGCCCTTGGCAGACACCTGAAAGACATTTTCACGTATTTCTCAAAACTTGAATCGTTTTCTGGGTGTTTGTGTTCTAGGGATGATATTTTTTGATGTCTGCTGTGAAATTTTACATAAAATGACTTTGCAATGCAAATTTTTTTTTTGTTTCCTCCACAGATGAAATCATGCATCAGGATATCATTCCCCTCTATGCTGCAGATATTCAGGACCAGTTAAAGAAACAATTTGCTTACCTGTCAGGTAAGACTATGGGGTTCCCTTCTACAGACATTGCTCAGGTGTGTGGTTGGGCCTGTTATGCTTTCATAGTTTTTGAGGTCTCATAGACGAGAAACTAATATTTTATGAGCAACTCAAAATACAGACTACCAAGACTTGGATTATGGATTAATGAAAAGGATTTTTTTTAAAAAAAAGTATAATGGGAATTTTATATTATGGTTCATTTTCCAGTATCCAGGATAATGGGATGGAATTGAGGGTAGGATAAAAGAATAAATAAGGAAGCGCTGATGAGCCTGGTACAGGAGCGTGTAGTCTCCTGTTGTTCGTGCTGAGGGAGCTGTGGGTACTTACTTTGAGCTCCCCAGTGCTTGGAGCTGAGACAGTGCTCAAACACTGACCTAGAGCTCTCTGAGCTAACTGGGCCCTCACTGAGAGCTGGAGAGTATCGTGTGGATGCGTTGGTGGTTGCTGTGGTCTCGCAGTCCTCAGCCGACAGGCTACGCTGCCACTGGCTCTGCTGTGGGGTATCTGCTTGATACTGAAGCCCAAGATGACGCCTTGGACTTGAGCAACGTAATGTCCGTGCAAGCAGCACAGTACCACATTCTCCCACAGCCTCAGTGTGAGGGATCAGGCTTGTGTAGCACTGAGTTCTGGGCAGGGTTTTCGGCTTGGCGTCACCACCTGCCTTTTGTGGAGGAGCCTGTTGTTAGGCATAAAGCCGTCTCTAAAAGCAGCACGGCCATGTTCCCACAGCACAAAGTGTCTTTGCCCCTGGATAACCTGTGCCAGGTAGGTGATGGGGACCTGTGTTTATCTGCCACGCAGGTGTTGGTTGCTGGGCTTGGTCCATCTCGATGCTGGAACCATGGCTGGCTGCCAATGGGTAAAGTGAGATAGTGCCTTTGCTCACTGATCACCTGTATGGCAGGTGTCTGATAAGCTTCTGGGATTGTTTTCCTGTCCTCTTGGCCTGTAAAGCACTTGCAGGTGTGCAGCAGCAAACTTGCTGGAGTTACTGCCCTGCCCTGACCTCCCTCCAATACATAGAGAGGGAGAGCATCAGTGGTTTTGCAGAGCTGCCCTGCCTCCTTCAGCATAAAGGAGATCTGCCTCTAGGCTAAATGACTGTCCCCTCTTCCTCTCAATCCATCCCTGCATCAGATCAAGAGACACTGGGGAATGAAGCAATGTACTGCTTTGCTTGGCAAGAGCTCATTTAATCTTGTTGTACTAGTAATTAACCATTAATTATGATTTATTCCTGCCACACAAGCTATAAACTAAGTGTGGGTCTGCGGTGGTGACTGTGTTTTCCATGGGGTGGTGGTAGCACTTGTAAGTAAGATTGTTTATGAGGCTTGCTGTTCATGCTCCATTTGAGATGATGGTGTTTAATCTACAGTTCTTTTCTGGCAGTTTATTTTTTTGACTTTCCAAGCTCTTCCTTCTTATCCAGAGGCAGAAAATGGCTTATAAAAGTGTTATGCATCTAGGAAACTTTAAGTAGGGTTTACAGTTTGCCCCTCTGAAGTGAGGGGGAAAACTGGTGACTACTGCAGCTGAATAAAATCTCATTGAGTCCAAATGGAGGTTGTTCATGTCTTAAGATTGTTGAGTTCACACAGCCACAAGCGTCTTCAGCACTCTTTACATCCACTGTGCAGTGGAGCTTAGCAAGAGCATACGGTCAGCATTCTATTTTCTTCTATTTATGCACCCTCATGTCTATTAGAAGTCTGTTTTGTTTGCTTGAAATAGTAGGCCAGCTGCATTACTGTAACTGTGACTGTATTCTCTGCTGTATTTTATTATTCTTGGGCAATTCGACTGTTAGGTATTTTCATTTAACGTTGGACTTCAGTTCTTTTAGCCTAATATTCTCCTGCAGGACACTGATGGTTAATTTTCTGTGCTGTACCAAATAGCGGTGTTACAAGTTTTGTGAACAAAGGAACAGAGCTAATATTTTGATACTCAATTTATGTACAATTTGTTTTTGCAGTTGTGCTTACGAGTGGCTTTGCTGGAATGCCACTTAAGACATCCACAGTGTGTGTGAAGGGGACTTTTTTGCTTATTACTAAGTTGCCTTGAAAATAGAATCTTAGGACACGGCATAAAACTCATTAAAATGAAAGTCCATAGATTATGAATACTTTTGGTAGATAGCATCTTTGCGGGTATGATGAATTGCATGACGTCTCAGATACATTTCAGTTTTTAGTTTTTGGCTTTTTAACAGCGATGTGATGTATACTTGAGAATCGCTTTAGTTTCTCTAATAGGATGTATCTAGGTCTCGTGGGATGCTTGCTTGAATAGTGAATGAAACCTAGGCTGCTTCTGTGGCTAAAGGCTGTAGCCCTTCCCAAGCTACTTCTGTGTTTTGGTCTAAATTGGGGTCACTTTTTTCTCTTGGTCTCTTTTCCTCTGCAGGTACAAAGTAATTTGTGTCCCTCATTCTGTTAGATTGCAGCGGAAATGCTACAGGGACACCCAAATTAGGCTTGAAGTGAAACAAAATAAAGCAAAAACTTGTATTAATACTTCTGTTTTTCAGTCAGTATAGCAAAGTGCAATGAGATCAAGGTGCTTGCTACTCCTACAGGTGCTGAAGGCTCTGGCTTTTGCTCAGCAGTCATACTGCAGTTGTGTGTTCAGCTTAAATCTAATGGAGGGACAAGCTGTGGATAAGGTTTTTAATCAATCATTCACATAAGTTTATAAACCTCAAAGTTAATATTTTACCTCATACCCAGCTGTTTACTTTTTCCCTTGGAGTTTGTTCTTTCTGTGGAACAAGGTCCTTATCTTTGCAAGAGCTGTCGTTACTCTTTTTTGTTGTTGCTAGGCTGTATTAAACATCCTCTCTACATGTTTCACTGTTTCACCTTTTCTCTTCCTTTTAGGTAGTATTTGTGCAGCCACTGTCTTCTGCATTGCAAAGAGTATTCTGCCTTTTTTTTTTTTTTTTTAATCTGCACAAAGGACATTGGAAGGTCCATTTAAAAGTCTCTGGAAAATGTATTCCTTACAGTCTTTCATTCACATTTTATATTTGCTTTCATAAGTATTCTCTTTTCTCTTTCCTTAATTGGAAAGTTGCTGTGTGACTTTCATACCCAACTTTGCAACTATCTGCCATTGCTGTGTGCAGATATGTTAAAATAAATGTAGGTGAAGAAGAGCGTACAGACAGGTGTGTATGTTTATATGCTTCTTAAATTGTACAAGCTATGTGATGTGCAAATGAGACTCTTGGCCACCATAAGCACTGAACCAATTATTTCAACTCGCTTTCCTTTGAATGCCTCTTTTTGTTTGAAGTTGTTCAATGCATAATATTTCCATTAAAGGAAATACAAATATGGGTTTATGCTACTTGCATTTTTGCCTATCGATTCATAGTTGTTTTTCCTGCAGTTGAAAAGTTAGCATTGGTACTAACTTTCAAAATGCTTATATCTTTGGCCCTTTAAATTATCATTCTAAATAATAAGCTTCTACTCACTTTCCGTAACTTTATTTTCTTAGCTGTGCTCTGGCTCTCCTCTGAAAATGATGTGAAAATGCCTCACTGGTTAAGCTGTTCCCTTTGAAGTATCCATGGGTGCTGAGTCTGGTTGTAAAATTGTGTTTGAGAACTTCTGAGTGGACCCTGTACAACATACATTGGATCAGTTAATTAAAAATATCAACTTGGTTTTTTTGTTGCCAATATGACATGGTCAATGTATATGTTGCTTACTGACAGTGGAAGAGGTATTACCAGTTTCTGTCTTGCACAGGTGTAGGCTTAACTGCTGTTTTATATTCATTGTGCTAGACCACAGTCTGTAGAGATTTTTTTAATTTTTTTTTTTTTAAAGGGTATTAAAGAAAAAGAGAATGGAAAGATTGAATCCTTGGCTCAAATACATTCAGATACAAACTTAGCTATTGCAATCTGATTTCTAAGCCAGTATACTTGCTGCTGATCAGCCTGGGCAAAATACAGCTTGTGAAGTTATACAAGTAAAACTTCTCTCTCATTTCAAGGAAAGAATATTTTAATAAATTCCTCTTGATTCTGTTTTTCTTTGCAAAGGATATGCAATGAAGCTTTTATCTACTACCTCATTGAAGTCTATGTGTAATTTCAAATACTCCCTAGTACTGCAGTTAAGTATATTATGCAAGTAGAAAGAAGTTCTTATCAGAATCATACAAGCATAATAGCTGAACCACCACAACAGTAAAGCAAAATCTGTAGTAGGCCTTTCTCTCATTCACACGAGGACCTCGCTTTTGACATGACTGCAAGCAAGTTTGATATTACTTGAGTTAGGTTTTTTGAACCAGAGTTGTAGATCCGAGCCATTTAATGATGATGCTCTTGAATCTTGTGTGTGCATATTGAACAACACAGCGATCATATTTTTTCTTGTAGTCTGAATATCACTTCATTTGCATTGTAGATTCAGGCTAGAAGACCCACCTCGTTGCTCCGTCATCATCTAATTATATCCAGCTACCTTGCATCCTTTTTGTGGGGTGAGGCAGAGGGCTTTTGAGATTACCTTTTCTTACGTAGCAGGATAACTAGGGCTACATTACAAAATACTCTCCTGCTCTTCTTTCCTAGAAGTCTGAGCAATCTTCTTTGCGGCTCCCCAACTTTACTGGCCGTACCAAAAAAAACTAGAATGTCTTTCACAGGGTTGTGGGGAATTACACTCTTCTTTATGTGTCTGTGTACGCAAACATGTGTTAGCAGCTGCACAATTCATGGTTTTCATAATTTTCCCTGTCAATGCCATTTTAAATTGAAACAGATATTAATTATTTCTTATTTGAGGTTGGTTTTAGCTAGCAAGTCACTAATATGCCTCTTGATGAGAATTTGAATAAAAGCATTGCAATTTCTTTGGTGTGGCACTTCCCTATCACCCTACCTGCTTAATAAAAACAACCAAAACCAAACCCAAAAGAGATTTCAACTGTGACGGGAAAAGTTAGATGTAGCAGAATATAAAGAATGAACTCCAAATTACCTAAATGTAAGGTAAATTTTGCCAGTCTCATCTCACAGTAGCACAGCTAGTTTTCTGAGGATCATTTTTCTACTCGTTTCATACACGAGATCATGATGCTCTGGGTCCACATAATTTTAACGGTTGGTGCTGCTGTTGTTTAAATAATTGTATACACAAGTTGGGAACACAAAGTGCTATTTCCTAAGCACAGTTAAGTCATTTTGCTGCCTAACCCGTGGAGCTAATGCAATTCAACAGGTTTTTAAAATGCGTATTTCTCCAAAACGCAGGGCTGTCGCTGTTGTAAAAACTGGACTTAGACTAAGGCACCTAGATCTAGTTCGAAGAGCTCCACCAAACTGGAGGTTTACTAGAATTGTAGAGATTTATCCACTGAAAAACGTCCATTTTAGAGAGTTAATTTGTGTTTTCTTTGTTACTAAATCTGTTCAAGTTTCAGTTGAATAGGTTGCCAAGGTCAGTGATAAATGAGTTAATAACAAAGGTTTGCTTTAATGAAGGATCACGGAAATAGGGTGGAAGCAGATCTACTTGATTAAAAGTGGTGTGGTTTTATTATTTTTTTTTAATTGCTGACATACACTTCAGTGCTCTTCACTTATACGGTGTTTCCATTTTTAGACTGAAAAGTAATAATCCTCTCATCTTGAGAACGTTCTTTACAGCTGCATGTAATGAGACAGGTCTCAAGTAATTCTTGGGAATAATTTCATCCCCTAGTCATGGGGTTGTTCAGCCTGGAGAAGGGAAGGCTCCAGGCATACCTTATTGTGTCCTTTCAATACTTAAATGGGCCTTATAAAAAAGGTGGGGACAGACTTTTTAGTAGGCTCTGTTACGATAGGATAAGGGGTAATGGTTTTAAATCAAAAGGGGCTGGATTCACACTAAATATAAGGAAGACATTTTTTTACAATGAGGGTGGTGAGACACTGGAACAGGTTTCCCAGAGAGGTGGTAGATGCCCCATCCCTGGAAACGTTCAAGATCAGGTTGGATGGGGCTCTGAGCAACCTGGTCTAGCTGAAGATGTTCCTGCTTATTGCAGGGGGTTTGGACTAGATGACATTTAAAGGTCTCTTCCAACCCAAACTATTCTATGATTTCAGGTAAAATATATCTGGACTGATTGCACCTGCTTAAGGACTGCTTTTTAAAATAAAAAAAAGACTAGGATTAGAGTAAGGAAATGCTCTCAATACTCTCAAAGAGATACTTGGTTGTCTTAGGAAAACATAAAGCTATTACATTCCATATGTATAAGTCCCTGTTTAAGCCTAGAAATAGGAGTAGACAGAACTTGCCCAGCAATGTACTACTTTTTTGGATGGTGACTAAAATCCCAGTTGCTCATTTTAAAAATTACTCTGTACAAATTGAATTATTTTCGTGAGTTGTAGCACTCACAGAGTTCATCTAAGTTTTCGTGTTTTCTTTATTTTATTTTTTTTTTTAATTGAGTGACTTGGTTTTAATAAGGTGTTTTAAATTTTTGCCTTTAACCTGTGTTTCAGGAAGGATGAGACAAGTAAAATTGTTCTTTTTGTCACTCACATGCTTTTTCTCTCACTAAAAACAAAGCCAACAACAACAAATCCCAACCTAGCTTCCCAAACTCCAGTTTCTATTTTATCTCCTCCCCTAAATTCTGTAGCTTGATTTACTTCTGGGAGAAGGAAAGAAAATCCCATTTTCAACAGGTAATTTAGGAATAAACTCTGTAATGCTGCTTTTGCAGAGGTGAAACAAGAAAAAGGGATTCTGAATAAAGGAAAAAAGAATTCCTTGCTGCATCAGGTTCATTATGAAATAAAGGACACTTTAAAAAGTGACTTCACCTACTACTTTTACTACTATGTAATACAACCACAATTTAAACGTAGGATTTTGACTTTGTTATATTTACCATGCCCTTTTTGTAGCTTGCAGTGACAAACATTTGTAAGTAGCGACTGCTTTGCTGAGTGGCCTCCCATTGATGGCTATGCTTTTAAAACTCTGATACGGAAAGCAACTTGTATAGGACAGCAATGTTAAAGCTGAAAATTTATAGAATTTATTATGTAGAGCACTTCAGTTCACTTTGCCCTAAACTCTTTTCAGCAGTAAAGTCCTGGTAATGAAAAGCACTTGAGCAGCATTTGAAGGTACATGTCTGCTTTAGTGTCCTGGCAGCAAAATGCTGGAGAAAAAGATAATCAGTGAACAGCAATCTTCTAACAGTACGCAGCAGGGCAGAGTTGTCTCCACCGGAGAGAACCAGGGATAAGTGTACTAGAAACTGAAAATTAATAGGCAGTGTCAAGGCAGGATGGCTTTATTTGCCCTTGACAATTGGTGGTGGTCTGGGAACTTCCTGAAGGTCATAGTCCGGGCTTCTGCTTTTAGGACATCTCCTACAAGCGTATTGTTCTTCTTTTGTTTCATATGTCCTATTTATAGAATTTAAGTAGAACAAAGCAAGTAACCAAGCAGGATACTGAAAATAATGTATAATTGTACCTAAAAATAGATATTCTAGAGAGAGCAGAACACCTCATGAGCAACAGAAATAATCACTATCATGCTTGAAAAATGTTTTTAATGGGGGAGGAAAATGTTTTCGTCCTAGAGCCTGGGTAGAACAGAAAATAATAGAATCAAAATTGGTCTTAACTTACATTTGTGTTGTGAACATTTATATAGCCAAAATTAACTCAATTGACTTAACATTACAGTATTTGGATAAAGGTTATGTTTTCAAACATGTGATATTTGCATAATACTTGCATTTTGTTGTTGTTTAAAGGCATCCAGAGCACATTATTTTCTGATGTAGTTTGATTTCAAGAGCTACACAGTGGTAGCACCATATTGCCTGTAAGCAAGTAAATTGAAGTCAGATTCACCACAGATTAACATAAGGATACTATTTGAGCTCTTCTAATTACATGCGGTTTTGGAGGGAGATGGTGGTTTCTTTTATCAAATGAATCTGAGCTCAAGTATTTTTCATCTTTCTCATGAAGTAAGATGTAAAGGCACTCGAAGTGGGTAATTGCACACTATAATTTTCACAAATCACTGTTGCTGTCATGATCAGACAGTGTTGTTAATACAGTTTACAGCTGACTTCTGCACAATTATCAGATTTCAGGGCAGGAAAAAAATCCTTCTAATTTTACCACAGTCATTTTTGGCTGTTTTTCTTCTCTTTTTGAACTGTAAAGCAAAGATAACTTTCCAGCAATGTCTCCCTACCACCCCCAACTGTTAACTTCATGCAGTTGCTAGGGCTTAACAAGTCCTTTGTCCAGCCTATCTTTATGAAAATATTCTTGCATAAGACATGAAACGTTAGCATTGCCTTTAAAAAAAAAAATTACATTTTGTATATAAAAATGTGTGTGGAGCACTTTAAAAAGTGTTGCATTTTTGAATTCTACCCAGTGGTGCAAATGCCAAAAATGATACAGATGGTATCTTAGCTCATCAGCAGCCATACTGTAGTGTAGGTGTTGGGCTCTGCTTTACCTTTTGTAGATAATCTGAGAAGTTGAACAAGAAATCTCATTTGAAACACCTTTCCCCAGTTCTTTTAATGTTCTGCCACTTCTTTAGACTGTCCTGGAAGCAGAGCAGCTAGCTGAAGGGAGAGGAGTGTTGTAGGAATGAGTTCAAACTGGTAAGAAGGTTGAGTTCGGTTCAAGATTTGCCTACTTAATTCTGAATTAACTTTTTTTCTCTAAATCGGTTCATTTCTTCAAATCGGTTATATTTACATATTTGACATTTGTCAAAAGAAAGATGCACTGCCATCTGGTGTCAAAACTGTTCACATGAGCAAAGACATTTGTACAGAAAAAATCGAATGTGGTGTAGCAAGTTCCTTCCTATAAAAATTCCTAAGCTCTGAAGAAGAGACTAAACTGTTCAGAATAAAGTGTCCGCTCTGATGAGCCCGGCACCAAAATAAAAAAAAAAAGAAGGAACACAGTAGTTTAATTACTGGGAAATTGCAGGCTGGGTAAAGGGACTTGCCTGTAAACGTGCCTGCTGCTTGTTTCTTTTGTAGGTGGAAGAGGGGGAGATGGGTGCCCTGTTATCACCTTTCCAGACTATCCAGCTTTCAGTGAGATCCCCGAGAAGGAGTTTCAGAACGTCCTGACTTATCTGACGAGCATCCCAAGGTAAGCACCTGTCTAGGAGAAAATACCCTTTTATCTGCTAAGTGATTTTTCACACTCGGTCACTTACGTGATGGTGTAAAGGTCGGGCCTGGTATTTCATTAAAGAAAAGGAGAATGCTGCTTATAGTGCAGTGTCAATAAGTGTTGATTAGTGCCAGCTGCCTAACATAGTTGTTAGATGAATTACATAGTGCTATTTATATTTCATCAGAAAATTACTTCCTGATATGTATGGATGCAGATTCTGTGATGGACGTTGTCCTCTTCTTTCTTATCTTTGCTGTATCTTAGAGTGCAATGTTCTGTGCTTTAATTGAAAACATGTATAATTTTGGCAGAATATGCTCATTCCTGGATGCTACTCAAGATGTTACTCAGCGTTAGAGGATACTCAATAGTTACATACAGCAGTTTGTCCTAACCACTTGTGCTCTGTTTCCCTGGCTCAGCTGAACGTATGGTCTTTGCAGCACTTACAAAACTTTGACTAAGCATGCTAAGCTGGCCCAGCAATTAATTTTGGCTGTCTTAAAGGGGGCTTTTATCAATAGACTGCTCAATCAAAAATTGTGGTTTTGTTGAAGAACTGGTAGGGAATGAAGTAGTGGGGTTCAAGATCCTGATGGAGGTAAGGAAGGCAAGTAGCAGAGCAAAGTACAGACCCTAGACTTCAGAAGACAAGACTTTGAGCTTATTCAGGGAACTGGTAGGTGGGATTCAATGGAAGGCAACTCTGAAAAGTACCACTGCTGAGGGAAGCTGGCAAGTTTTTAAGGACAGCATCCTCCAAGCACAAGAACGGCATGTCCTGGAAAATTAATAGACACAACAGGAGACTGACCTGGCTTAACGGGGAACTTGTGGCTGAGCTGGAGTACAAAGAGACCGTACAGGAGGTACAAGCAGGGACAGGCTACAAAGGAGAAATATGGAAACATTGCCCGAACATGTAGGGACAGTTTCAGGAAAGCCAAAGCACACCTGGAGCTGAGGGTCAAGGAGTAAGGGACATCAGTGCCCCTCCAAAAAAACTTCTGTTGCTTTAGCAGTACAGGAATAAACAAGGAAAATGTGGACCTGTGCTGAATGGGCTGGGTTAAATTAGTAGCAGCCAACACAGATGAGGCTGAGGCACTTGAATTCTTTGCTTCAGTCTTCCCTGATACTGTCCCCTGAGCCTATGTGTTTAGAGAGAGGGTTCAAGGAGAAGAATGACTTGCAATGGGTGAGGATCAAGTTAAGGATCTCTTGAGAAATCTTGACCCAAATCTAGTCTTTGGGATAAGGTACATCGAGTGGTGAGGAGGCTGGCCAATATCATAGCAAGCCTGCTCTTCATCTTTGAAAGGTTTTTGAGATCAGAGATGGACTGTGATGACTGGAGAAAGACAAATACTACATTCATCTTCAGAAAGGGCAAGAGTAATGATCCGGAGCACTACAGGCTGGTCAGCCTCACTTTGGTCTGTGAGAATATTATGGAATGAGTCCTCTTGAAACACATTTGTGGGCTCAAGAAAGAAGAAACTGATGGGGAATAGCTAGCATGGATGGAACAGGAAACTGTGCTGGACCAGCCTTTTTCTATGATGAAATTACTGGATGCATAATTGAGAGGAAGCTGCGCGTGTCTCTTACCTCACCTTAAGCAAGACTTTCAACAAAGTCTCCCCCAGCACCCTCGTATCCACTTTGAGTTGTTACGTCTTGACTGGTGTGCTGCTGGGTGGGTGAGAAACTGCGTGTATCATCAAGCTCAGAGTGATGGTTAATGGCTCATGCTCTACTTGGAGACAGAGTTCCTCAGGGAACCATACGTATCTCTGCTGCCTGACATCCTTGGCAAGGACCTGAAAGAGGAGATGGAGTGCACCCTCGTCAAGTTTGTAGATGAAAAACTGGTAGACCAGTCAGTACACTTGAGAGAAGGACTACCATTCAGAGGAACCTAGATGGGTAGGAGGTATGGGCTGACAGGAACCTCATGAAATTCAGCAATGACAAATGCCAAATCCTGCCACTGGGGTGGACTAACCCCCTGCAAGAGTACAGGCTGGGAACTAACTGGCTGTGTTCTGAAACGGACATGGGGGCACTGGTGGGCAGCAGGCTAAACGTGAGCCAGCAAGGTGCCCTGGCATCAGTGAAGGCTGTCAGCCTTGGGGCTCCACCAGCAGGAGCATGGCCTGGAGAGGGTGACAGCAGCCATACCCTGGCTGGCTCTCTCCAGACCCTATCTGCAGCGTGGGCCCAGCTCTGAGCTACCATAGGGTGGGGGTTCACAAACTGGCACGACTCCAGCGGGGGCCCCGCAATGGCTGGGGATGGAGCTGATGTGCAAGGAGAGGCTACAGGAGCCAGGCTTGCTCATCTGGGGGATGAAAAGCTGCAGAGGCCCAACAGTCAGTGTCTTCACTGATGGACAGAGCAGCAGGCTCCTGACAGAGATGGACGGTGGGGAGGGAGAGGCCTGGGGTGGGAATAGGAACAGAGAGGTTTTGACTTGGATGTAAGGGGATGACTGGGAGGATAATGAAGCGTTGAGACATGCTGCCAAGAGAGGCTATGAAGTCTCTGTCCGTGGAGGTTTTTTGACCTGGGTATACAAAGCCATGAACAACTTGATCTGAATGTGGAGTTGAGTACGCTTTGAGCAGGAGGTTGGACTAGAAGCCTCCTGAGATCCCTTCAAACCTGAATGATTGTATGAATCAAGAGATGTCCTTTATGTCTTTCACAAATTGAGCTATATGGCTCTCCCAGATTGAAAACTTATAGAAACACAGGTTGTGTAACACTGATTAAATGTTGATCTCAAGCTGTATTTCATGTTCTTTTCACTGACAGCGTTCAGTGCAACTCAGCACGGACCATGCTCAATTCATGTTTGGAACTAATTGTGGCAGATGTCCCTCATGTATTTGTGTGCTTTTGTTTACTGTACACGCATGAAGAGAAACAGTAGTGTTCTTGAAAAGGGCTTTCCTCTTCATTATTTTGTAGGATCTACTCCCTGTGAGGAAGTACTGGTTCTACACAGCACAGTACTGTGACCTGTCCTTCTGGTTGTACTTGTTAATCCCTAGTTTATCAGGGAGAGGAACTGTGAATCTGACAGCCAGCTTCATTTTTTCTTTTATCACTGTGTTGGTTAAACTGTGTGGTGCTAAGCCTCCCTTGATAGTATATTTCTTGAACGCTGTTGTTACAAATAATTATGTTCTAAATTCACATCTGCTCCTCCTTTTGAAAATCCTTGGTGGTACGCTTCATGGTGGCCATTGAACTTCTGCGCAGAGTGGGGTTTATGTGAGAAATTCTGATCAGAACAAACAGCATCTGGTGCCGGGGGGGCGGGGAGCACTGAGCACATCCCAGAGCACCAGTTTGGCAGGCGCACATTTTTACTGATAAAAGTCTGGGAGCAGATTTTTCTGAAGACTTTTCTATTTGTTTTCCCTACCCTAGTCGATGCATATTGAGCCAGAACTGGCCATTCCTTAAGTCTGGCTGTTCTTGTAGGATTTTCTTGTTTTAATTTCTTTTTCTTTAGAAAGAGGTCACTGTTCTGCGTAATCCAAGGAGACAGCCCAGCTGGCTAGATGTGAAAAGTAAGGTATTAACTATTGTGAATATAACAATATTTTAGATGTTAGGGTGATAACATTTCATTTTCAACCTTGTAAAAATAATGCCACTCTTAAGATACTGATAAAACTGGGACCTTTTTGTGCCTGAGAATTGCTATAATCTCAAAGGGCTGAAGACATCCCTGATATTTTCACTGGGGTTGTTATGAGCTTACTGTGTAAAATTGTGTTTATGAGCCCTTGTGCAGGTTTATAGGAATGACAAACTGCAGAAATGCCACTGGCTGGACATCAGCATATGTCCCCTTATAAGATATGTTTTGCTAATGGTAAATTGTTGACTGCCTGTACCCCAAAGATGGGCAGTATTGTAATTTTCTTTCAGCTGTGATATTGCTAGTGCTGTTAAAGGTGTCGTAAGATAGGATTTTTGCTGTTAACTTAGTTTTCGAGGGCTAAAATTCCAAAGGGTGTTTTGGATGTTTTGGAAACTGGTTTTGAGGGAAGTGGAGGCAGTTCATTATTTATTTATTTTGTAAGTTTATTAAAGAGGCCTAAGGAGTACAGATTTACAGGAAGGATAAAAATGCAACCCACAGCTTTTATGCATGGGCTGCCCTCCAAATTAGTGTCGTTTACCTTATGAAATACATAACTCGTGTCTTTCAGCTGTTCTGACTGACTGAGGGGAGATGTGCTTTTCTATGAAAAGCGCTGTAGAGCACAGACATGTCTGGAGCCACAACAGTTCCTCAGAAAACTGCTCGTGCTACTTGGCCCCATACAGGATTCCTGATCACAGCAAGGGGTTGGCAGCAATAACTCAAAACTCATTGTCTGACTGCCTGCAGTCACATGTTAAGGGAAATGATATTTCATGGGAATGACAGTGAGGAGCTACTAAGAGGCTCATAAGAAAGGACCTTTCTGTGCTCTGCAGTAGAGTTCACCCAATAAAATATTTACTGGTATAGTAAATCTTAGCAGTGGCATCAGGTTTTCAAGATTTGTTCCCAAGTGAAAGAAGTCGTCTTCATAATAAGACTAGCTTAAGACTTTGTTGAAAGAAGAAAAACTGAAACCTCTTAACCTACCTTTATTACTCCCTCTAATTTTATAGGTAAGCATGACCTTGTCCCCTCTTATTGTATTGTTCTATACCATCTAAACACTGGGTTTCACAAGCTTTTTCTGTGTAAGCTTTCTTTTGTCTTTTTTATGGTGAACTTTAATCCTGAAGAGTTAAATGTCTCATGGGGCACCTTGCATTTAGGAGTGGAACTATTACAACTTGCATGTTACAAACTTAGATGACCATGGAGTAGAATAGTGCAAATAGCAGAACTATCAGCATGTGCTCAGGTGTGTAAATGCCTGATACATGAGGATGTTAAGAAAGGAGACAGTGGAAAGAGAATACCTCATCTCAATTTAAGATACTCAGTTAACCCTGGTGCAACTGTATGTAATTAAGCAGAGAGCTGAACCATCTTCTTCAGGTGAGTGTTGTTAATGTTGCAAGGTAAATTCATGTTCTATATACAGCTGGGTAAAATACAATGGCCAATGTATAGTTTGTAATAATCTCAAAATATTCAGTACAGGTTGTTGACATAGTGTGTGACAGCAGTTGTGTACCCTGTGTACTTAAAGATTGCTGCTGTATCAGGAAAAAATGATGAATTAAGAGTGAATACTATAGATAATGGAAGATTACAACTAATCCTTTTATAACTGCCGTTTTGGTAATGAGATGTATGTTGTAAAGGTATGCATGTAATACTTCTGAAATAGGTATTTTTATTATTAATATTTGAAGTATAAAATAAAGTTTTATTAAAAAGGTGGGGATTCTCTTAGAAAGATTTTTCTTAGGTCAAGTGATTTTTCATTTGATACATATAGTACCCAAGATGAAATAAGAAGAATCCGTGACAGTATGTAATGTACTTAAAGCAATACTTTCTAGGAAGACTATTTTAACTAAAATGTTGAATTGGTACAAATACTTTACATATAAGTATTGATCCACAGGAATAAATAGTTCTTATCGATGGAGTTGCTGAATAAAGTTGTATCTATAGCTAAGTGTCTGTAAGAGGTGAGCTCTTTAAATTCAACTGGGTTTCAACAGAGGGCAGCAAGCCAAGTCTTGCATCTATTTGAGATGCTTTGAGGACATTTTATAATGTCCATGTAGATTGTCTGATGCTGCTTCTGCAGAGAAGAATGTCTACTAATACTTCACTGGGTGAATCCTCTGGGCATTGCTGCTGAGCTGGGTAGGAAAAGCAAGTCATGCAGATCAAGGTTGTCTCACCTCTTAGCTGAGTAAAAAAACCTATGACCTCCCTACACAGTGTCTGTCATTCTTATTGCAAAGTAGGAGAGGCACCTTTGGGGTTTTTTTATATCCCACATATACAAAGGGTGGAGGAAGAGTATTCCATTCAGGTTTGCAATAGGCTCCTGAAACTGCTGCCAACTATACCCTCAAGAAGTCATCTCGGGGCATTCAGTAGTCTCTTTTTTTTTTTTCCCCTCTGTTTTGAAAGTATTTTTTCCTCTTTCTATTTATCCTAGTAAATAGACTTTTAAGATTTGCAATGTACCCTGAAGGCAAGTGTTAGTCATACTTACTTCTATCCATCACAGCTGTCACTCTAAACATATTTTATTAACTTAAGTATGTATGCATTTTTTTGAATATGGATTTACCAAATGTGGGGTGTAGCATGAGAACTTGGTCCAAAAGAAATTAATAGATAATTGCGGTGGTTTAAAAAAAAGACAGGATTTTTCAACATATGGTTTTGCTTCTGGTTAATTAGCAGTTTCTACTGCAATCAGAAAACAATATGCGGTACGAAGAATGAAAGGATGTAGTTTTAATGCTTTTCTTCATTGGTCATAAGGTTCATCTTTGAACAAAGAAAGCAAGCTAAAATCCTTGTAGTCACAAGAGATCAGAAAATCATTATTTTAAATGTGTAACACTGAGTCTTAAATGCAAAGTTCCTTTCAAGAGAAATAAGTAGTGTAGATTAGAAAATTCAGAACAGGTTTTGATGGCCAGTTTGAGTCCCAGCACTGCTGTTTAAATACAATACACAGGCCTTTTTTACTTATTGTTCAGAAAGAGCCTTGTACAGTCTCTCTTTGTACTGCCTTTCTGTCCTACTGCATAATCTTGAGACTATCGCAGGCGAACTTGTCGAGTTTGGCGATTTCCTGTTTTGAAAGCTGTCCCTGTCGGTTTCCTGCCCGGGAGAACGTCCCCTTCTCTGAGATCCCAGTGGTTTACAAATGCTTGAACACCATGTGGCCTTCTAAGAAATCCTGTTGTTTGTGCTACCGTCTGGTGTTGGAAATTAGGGAGCCATCCTGTCCAAGTAATAAAATGGAACAAGATGACCTCCAAAAGTGTTCACGTCCAACAGTTTGAAAGCTCAGTTGTTAGGGTTTGCTAAACTTCAGGTAGACCCTTCCTTGTTAACTACACCAGCTCCCCATTGTTTGGGCTAACACTGGAAAACTGAAAAAGAAATGTCAATGCTAAGCCTTTCAGTGGGTTCAGGTCCAAGAAGACTTCACTAGCATGGGCACAGGAAAGTGTGACGGGGTGGATTTAGGTAGGGACCAGAAGAACGCGCCACAGCATGGCATGGGTGTTGCTGGAGCTAACAAACCTCAGTGTGAGGGGCACTGGAGAGCACAGGGCTCATGGAGCTTGAGTCTGGCCAGTCGTCTTGGCGTAGATCTGCCACTGTGCTCTGGAAGCAGGGGCGCCCGTGTTAGGGTAGGGCTGTGTTTTGAGCCGGCAAGTCCCTTGGGGTCTAGGCTGACCTTGCAAAGAGCTGGTGTGGGAGGGTAACCGCACGTTTCCTCATTTATATGCAAACTAAACAAGCGGCCCACCACTAGCTAAGAGTTAACCACTTTAGTTTTATAGAGTGCCAGGATGGACGTCACCACATAGTGGGTAAGAAGTGCCAAAAACCAGATGCCCTGACAGTTCGCACTGACATGCTGAGTAACAGCTTTGCAGCTTCAGAGTTTATTTCTGTCAGCTGTGCTTCATTTCTATGCTCTCCTCTTTGTCGGATTACAATCCAAGCTGAAGATGTGGAACCCGTACCCTGCTGTTACCTTGGCAGCCCCTCAGATTCATCAGTGAGAACATCCCAGGACTTCCAGCAGAATTTGTCATGCTGTGTGTGCCCTTCCTTTCTCAGAGCACAGCTGCCAAACAGTTGTAAAAGCCATATGTTCCTGTAAGCAGAAAAGAAACGTAAAGGTTTATGTTTGAAGTAAGAGCATTGCATCTTAAAGTTAAGTAGTAGTTTGAAGCTTTTGTGTCAGATACGTAGTTTGACAAGATTAGGTCAAAGCTCAACACGTTACTTAAAGTCTGAATTTTTACTGGGTTTGGAACAATTTACACTTGTTTTGATGTCTCCTTGTGAATGTCTTAAACATGTTTTAAAGCTCAGCCCTGTTACAGGCAAAGCCTTTCTAGTCTTTAAATCCCACTTACACCTTCAGAGCTTAGAGAATTTGGATAATATATGGGATCTATATACATAATACACACTGTCCAGTGGTAAACTTGATCTGCTAATGAGACAAGGTAAATTGAGGACTGTAAAACTGTGAAAGCTAATTACTAAAATGCTGGACTCCACTCAGGAGCTTTCATTAGTCTAGTCTGAAGTTCAGAATATGTAACACCTTATTTAAGTATAAACTCACCTTTATAAAACACAACACGCAGCATTCCAGGTAAGATTGTGCCAATACATCATGCAGTGGCGTTATGGGGTTGGACCAGATGATCTCCAGAGGTCCCTTCCAACCCTGACCATTCTGTGATTCTGTAATGGTTGTTCAAGTGTACTGGAAATGTGTATAATTCCAATAATCATAGTTCTGAATAGGTGTAAAAATGCTGACTTAATAGGTCTAAAGAAAGGATCGTGCAGGCCTTCATATTTACTCAAGCTTAACCAACACAGAGCCTTTTTGCCTTTATTGACCTATTTATCCTTAATTGTCCCTCAAGGATAATGTGGCCTACTTCAGCCATCTGTAGTTAAGTCTAAATGAGTCCTCAAAGTTGTTGCCTTTCTTCAGACAGTCCTTCCAAAAGCACCTGTGCATGACCTGAAGAAATGACACTGTTTTTTCCATTTAGAAAATTAATAGTCTTCCTTAAAGAAACTTATTTTAATTAATTTCGCACACTAAAAGAGGATCTGTTAAGCAATAACTCTGTCTTTTAATGATTATTTCCATTACCTGCAGAAATGCATCAAAGCTGTTCTGATTTTAGTCTGGCGTTCCGTGGTGGGGTAAAGCTTGCTAAGTTACCATAAAAAAAGGCTGATGGATACCACAGAAAGGAAATCCGTGCATGTGGTACAAGCAGATGTCCAGGCCCAGGCAGATGATGATGCCTGGGCACTTTAGTTCTTATTTTTAACACTGGCTGCATTCCCTCAGCTTCTCCCCAACAGCATAAGCTTTTTGGAGCAGAAAGAATGTCAGCATATATGATGGAATATAGCCAGCATTAGTTTACTCCAATCAGTCGTGTTTATTTTAAGGAGGAATTGGCTTGAAAGTGGGAGAGAGGCTGGTTTGAGGACCTAGATAGGAGATAAAGAGGAGCTATAGGGACTAATCAAGGAAGATGCTGATGCCCATATCTCTGAAGCCGAGCGGGGAGGGAAAAGAGAAATGGGACTGTGTATGCTATATAAATTGGTATAAATACTTTAAAATACATATGGTGTGTACCAGTGCTGCTTATTTGGCTGAGGAACACAAGCAGTGCTTGAGACAGAAGTGCCTAAAGTAAACATGTTTGAATTTGTATCTCACAATTTCAAGGGATCTAGTGCTGCGCAGGACCTTTGATTGCCTTTGGGTCCAAGGCTCAAGAGGAGCTTTCCTAGTTGTCAGTGCGTTGTCACTCAGCTCATTGACAGTACGTCTCTGATACTAGCCCATCTTCCTTGTAGGTTCTTGCTTTGCGGGCATTTGCAGTGAGCTGTTGCTGTTGTAGTCCCGCAGTAAGTGAAGGATTTTCAGATCAGGGGTAGGACTGCATGTAACCACACGTGGCTTTCTGGGCTACAGTCATTGTGAGGAGTCGTTTGGATGAGACTTCCGAAGTTTTGAATTATTTATCAGCCCCTTACACAAAGCCCTTTGAAGTTGCTTTCATTATTTTGTCTCCTGTTTATAACTGGCCTTTAAGATCTCCTGTCACTGACATGACATTATGTATAATTATCTTGCCTATGCTTATAAAGTTTCAAAAGGCATTTTCATGGTGGTGTTCTTCCAGGCTGTATGATTCTGCTTGTCTCTTCTGCCTCGTGAGCAAATTATAATTTGCATATCATGGTTTTTATTTATGCCACCTCACAACCCAACATTCATCTAAATTCTTCTTTGCCTGCTTGCTGAGAGACACAAAATTGTATTTTAGGATATCTGATGATTCCTCAATCCTGAGAAAATTGAAATACAGTATGAGTGTTTTCAGACTTACCTGGGGCATGAACTATTAACAGCTGAGACCAAAAGTAAGCGTAATAGGAAAGAGAAGAGATAAGGTTTTCATCAGTCATACACTGGATAAGATTTAGGGAGAGTTAACTGGAATGTGGAGAAGGAATAAAAAAAAGTGCAGAATGAAGGGAGGGAAATGCATCAAATTTCTTATCTGAACCTTGTCTAACGATGAAACTCTAAGAGGTTCAGCTCCAACACAAAGGCTCAGATTTTCTTCATTTCCTGTGCAGCTTCATCTGTTTCTCTGAAGGGAGGGCAGTAACCATCAAAACCAAAGTAAAGAGAAGGTACAAACACTGTGTTTTGAATGTGCATTTAAAAATTCATCTATTGACAGAATTCCAGTGTAGAATGAAAAAGATGGTAGAATAGTATGCATGTTGTTGTATTGATAGTGATTTAGTTGTTTTTTTTTTTGGGGGGGGGGGGGGGGGGGGCAGCCGTCTTTATTTTCAAAATCAGATTTTAAACATAAGAATCAATGAGATCAATGAGTGCCTCCTTGCTTACAGATTATGCTCCTGCTGTGGAGTGTTACAACATCAGCTATGTTGGGTGAAATGCAGCTGTTACTGCCAGAAGCTTTATATATAATAATTTTTACTTGGCATTCAGTGATTTTGGACAGACCACTAGAGGCTGCACTTGTATAGCAGCGCTTCTGTCTCATTTTAAATTTCTTTTGCTGGAATTCCTTCTTTTTCCTATACTTCTTCATGAACAATGGTCAGCCTTAGTTTGAGTTGGCTAGGTTTTTCCTTCCACAGTTAAAGTTCACTGAGCTGACTATGAGAGGGCTTAATAATCAAATATAGCAAATTCTTCTAGATCAGTAGCCGTTTGTTGAAGCACACAATACAGGCACTCTGTAGTTAAACACCATAAGCAGTAGAGGGCAAGTTTTATCCCTGATCCCAGATATTTGGATACGGAGAGATATGTGCTGTGCAGTGACTTCCACACCACCAAGCACTGGCTTTAAATTCAGCACCTCAGGAAGCTTGAGATGAGCCTGTTCCTTGGGTCAATGCTCTAGGGATGGTTTTCCAAGGAGATAAGAATCAATGGGCATGTCCTCCCAACTGCACTTCCTGCACTAGCTGACTTCTTCAGTGTTTTCAGCTGAAGAGATATAGATTAATATAGTTTTGTCTTTATTTTTTGTACTGATTCCATCTGAAATGGTGCAGAAATTGTTCATCATTGCATTCCCATTTGTCCCATATGCAGTGCCATGTGCCAGATACAAAGCACACTCATCATTTCTAGTTTTTCTCATAAATGTTGCTGGAAGAAGAACTGATATCTGATAGACCAGTTACATACCTTAACTGGAAGTGATTGTTTCGGGAATCTGAGCTGAGATGTCAGGCCCGCAGTTTG
Organism: Pluvialis apricaria; assembly: GCA_017639485.1. Taxonomy (NCBI): domain Eukaryota; kingdom Metazoa; phylum Chordata; class Aves; order Charadriiformes; family Charadriidae; genus Pluvialis; species Pluvialis apricaria. The sequence goes on from CM030007.1 coordinate 68,118,885, forward strand.
ACTCAGAGCCAAAATGTCATGCCAGGTTGCTTTAGGGCCTCAGGAGGTCTGCTAGGTAGGCAAAGAGGTTCATCTGGGTGGTCATAAATGTTATGTTAGGAACAATTCTATTCAGATGTGTGCATATACAAAGATGTATATGCAATACAAAGATGTATTCTTTGACCCTGGTCATACATGTACACCCTGATGGGATGCACCCACGAGTGCTGAGGGAGCTGGCAGAAGTCATTGCTGGGCCACTTTCCATCATCTTTGAAAGGTCCTGGAGAACAGGGGAGGTGCCTGAGGACTGGAGGAAAGCCAATATCACTCCAGTCTTCAAAAAGGGCAAGAAGGAATACCTGGGAAACTACAGGCCGGTCAGTCTCACCTCTATCCCTGAAAAGGTGATGGAACAACTTGTTCTGGGCATCATCTCCAAGCATCTGGAGGAAAAGAAGGTTATCAGAGGTAGTCAACATGAATTCATCAAGGGGAAGTCATATCTGACTAATCTGATAGCCTTCTATGATGGTGTGACTGGATGGGTGGATGAAGGGAGGGCAGTGGATGTTGTCTACCTTGACTCCAGCAAGGCTTTTGACACTGCCACCCACATCATCCTCACAGGCAAGCTTAGGGAGTGTGGGTAAATGAATGGACAGTGGGGTGGATTGGAAACTGGCTGGCAGATAGAGCTCAGAGGGTTGTGATTAGTGGTGCAGAGCCTAGCTGGAGGTCAGTAACCAGTGGTGTCCCTCAGGGGTCAGTATTGGGTCCAGTCCTGGTCAATGTATTCATCAGTGACCTGGATGAAGGGATAGAGTGTACCATCAGCAAGTTTGCTGATGACACAAAACCGAGAGGGGTGGCTGACACGTCAGAAGGCTGTGCTGCCATACAGCGTGACCTGGACAGGCTGGAGAGTTGGGCAGAGAGGAACCTGATGAAATTCAACAAGGGCAAGTGTAGGGTACTGCATCTGGGGAAGAATAACCCCATGCATCAGTTCCAGGTTGGGGGCTGACCTCCTGGAGAGCAGCTGTGTGGAAAGGGACCTGGGAGTCCTGGTGGACAACAGGATGACCATGAGCCAGCAATGTGCCCTGGTGGCCAAGAAGGCCAATGGCATCCTGGGGTGCATCAAGAAGAGTGTGGCCAGCAGGTCGAGGGAGGTCATCCTCCCCCTCTACTCTGCCCTGGAGAAGCCGCATCTGGAGTACTGTGTCCAGTTCTGGGCTCCCCAGTTCAAGAAGGACAGGGAACTGCTGGAGAGGGGTCCAGCAAAGGGCTACCAAGATGATTAGGGGATTGGAGCATCTTTCTTATGCGGAAAGGCTGAGGGACTTTGGTTTTTTTAGTTTAGAAAAAAGAAGACTGAGGGGGGGATCTTATCAATGCTTATAAATACTTAAGGGGAGGGTGCCAGGTAGATGAGAATAGCCTTTTTTCAGTGGTGCCCAGTGATAGGACAAGAGGTAACGGGCACAAACTTGAGCACAGGAAGTTCCATCTCAACATGAGGAGGAGCTTCTTTACTCTGAGGGTGGCAGAGCACTGGCACAGGCTGCCCAGAGAGGTTGTGGAGTCTCCCACACTGGAGACATTCAAAACCTGCCTGGACGCAGTCCTGTGCAACCTGCTGGAGGTGTCCCTGCTGTGGCAGGGTGGTTGGACTAGATGATCTCCAGAGGTCCCTTCCAACCCCTATCATTCTGTTGTTCTGTGATCTGTGGCAAAACTTGGCTCCAAACTGCTATTTTCTGTCTAACCAATTAAATGTCATGACAGGATCATGTTATTGTATGTGCAGCCATCTTTTGGGAATATGTTTTCATTCTATTAATTTTCTTGGCAGCTTGGGTTTTTGTCACTGATATCTCGATACCAATGCAAACCTCAAATTTTCTGTTATAAAATTAGGAAAAATAATTTTAAAGTTTGCTAATTTAAAGCAAGTGTAGTTAGTGGGAAGGTACTACTGTCCAGCTTTCAGAACACTTCCAACTTGTCTTAGGTGTGTAATCACTTTAGGATTTGTACATTTACATTGCAAGTTTGGAATATAGTTTGTAATATTGGTGTTATAAAGGATTACAACATTTTTTATTTGCCAGACTGTGTTTCAGTTGAATGCTTTTAAGTACTAATTTAAGTGCAGGTTTCTAAAAACCATATAAGATCTGAAATAGCAGCAGAATTACAAAGCAGTATTCAGCTTAGATACTGTGTTAAAACCTACAGGCTCACTTAGCAATTGAAACTAGAAAGTTCGTTGTCCAGTGTAGAGCTCAAATAACGTCTGGTTTATAGTTCTTTTTCAGTTTCTGCTATCTCTAAATTGATTTAATCAGACACCATCTACAGTGAGGCTGGGTACTATGGGCCATACACCCCTGTGATATCTGAAGTTTTCAAACTGGAGCTTCAGGAGTGTGATATCCTCTTATTTCCATCATTTGCTCAAGAAAGCACAAGACTGCTTTCTTCTTAGAGACTGTGTTTTCCAACGTTAAGTCCTTAATCTTAGTCTCACTTGAATAGTGAGAAAGAAGCTCTTGTAAGATCAAAATATTTAAAGAACAATCAAGTACAAAAATATTCTAACAATTAATAAGTAGAAAACCTTTTAAAATGAGGGAAACATGCCAAATACAGTTTTTTGGTTTCTTTTTTAAAATACCCAGCTGGTGGATTTGTTTGGGAATTAAGTATATAAATTGGCCAAGTTTGAAACAAAGTAGGCTTTATGATAACAAGCAATCAAGAATTGTAAGAAAATGAAACTGCTGTAGGTCTAATTACTGTTTAGTGCCTGGATACTAGATCTTGTTTAATGTTGCAGTTGAACTTTAACTTTCTTTTTTTTTGTCAAATTCATAAACCATTAAATTCTTCTGTTCTAGGAAAAACTGCATCCTCTAGGACTTACCTAGTGATCAAATAGAAGTTGTCTTGGTTATCCTACATTAGGGACACAAGAAGGGGACATGTGGGGCAAGGCTGCACCAGGTGAATTGTTCCTGCCCTTTTACTTGCTGGAAAACCAGCATAAAACCGGTAATGTGAAACGTCCCCGTAGGGCTTAGCTGAATTATTTTCTTTCATAGTTGCTGTACTGGAGATTTCTATGTTGATTTGTTAATAGCATTAATACAATGTTCTTCACCGTAATATCTGGCCATCTCCTAGAGCCACATAAAGGCCACTAACGAGATGACTCTTCTCTGCTTTCATTCATTGCCAGGCCATTAGTGGGTTTATTTTTTTTAATGTGTGAAACACTTATGGTTAAGAAAGAGTTCTTGTCTCCCCCTCGTCCCCCAAGAAGTCATTCCTAGCAGCAGCAGGAGAGATGGAGAAATGGTCTTTGAAGTGGCTGAGGTTCAATCAGCTGAATTGTCTCTGGAAATGTAGGATGCAAACATAAGGGAAACAATAACCTCACATAGGATGACTTCTGACTTCAAAGACTGATAGCTGCTGGAAGCACTTTTATCACTGGGGGCATGATGGGAATGCTTGGTGTCCAAAGTGTTTGCGACCCCTGTGCTCAGGCTACTGGACTGTTTCCTTGTATCTGCTGAACCTGTTTGAGGTCCAGCTTGTCTTTTTCTGCACTGGATACAATTCTACCTTTGAGACTTAATTTTCAATTTTTTTTTTTTTTTTAAAGAGCTGGTCCACACAACCCTTGTGGCCTGCCCAAGCATAAACCTAATTGCTATATTGACAGGATGGGCAATACCATTCCTAAGATAGACCTGTCACCATGTCTTGTATGTTTGCCCTTTTGTGGTACAGTAGTATGGCCAATGATGGGTGGATGGGCCAATTCCATGGTCCTTCCTACGTAGGCCTATGTGTTGCATGCCAAAAAAGATAAGGATTTGTGGGCAGCCTGAGGCCCCACATCTCTTCAAGAAGTGTGATGGTCAGTGATGAGCTACAGAGGGTGAGTAAGCTTTAAGAACGGGTGTTACCAGGGGTCTAAAGACAGCTCCAGCTGCTTATAATGCAGATTGCTGCAGACATTGTCTTGGTTCTCTGCTCAGTGCAGTAATTCTTCACTGAATATTACTGAAGTCCTTCTATCAAAATAGCTGTTCAGCCGTTGAGAACAAGAATTTCTAGTCAGTGTAGGCAGAGGTAGTCAAGGTATGGAACAATCCTGAGTGTAATGTAAGCCAACTGTTTAATAATAAGACTTTAAGACTGAAATTCACTTTTATTAAACTGGAATTATTTACCCTAAAATGCTACACAGAATTTCAAACATGCAAAAGTTTGATATTTTCAAGTCTCTGCGCTGAACCTGAAAATTTGCTGTGTTTTGTTTGTAGTAGAGAGCAATGTATACAAGCAGTTTTCATACAGCAGTGTAGAGGCAATAGGAACTTATTTGTGTAGCAGTTGTCACCACCCATACCTTGGAGAAAAGCAAGGATCTTTCAGATGATGACTATGTAATTCCTTCCACACACCCCAGAGGGAAGTTCCTTTCTGCAGTCCTGTGTACTATAAGCTTTCCCACCCTTTCCCCCAGGTGCATGAGCTCATAAGTCTTGCAAACGAGAGGGAGATGTCCCCATAATCTAAAGCTGAGGAGTCACTAAGTAGAAAATTCAGTTCCCGCTCTACCCTCTACACAGAGAAGTCTGTGCTCGTTGGGCAGGTGCTTCAACCTCACTGCTCCAAATGGTGTTACACTGGCTCCCTGAGACGGAGGGAGGGGACCGAGCAGAAAGTCTACCCTCTGATGCATTTCTCCTGTCCTCTGTGGCCTCTGCTCCCCTTCCCCTACTTTCTACCTTTCTGACCTGGCCTTGGGGAGTTTGCCGGACATATTTCCTGCAGAGCAGGGATGGTTTCTCTGGCTTTCTAAAAATGTTCTGTTCTTTGTGTTGGTGAATAAACAGAAGAACAGAGCTTGTCTCATGATGTATTTTTTGTGTGTGTGTGTGTTAGGAGGGAAACAAAAGAAGGAAATACTAAATTTGAATTACAAGCTTATATAAATTATGTTTCAGAAAGTACACCGGATACAAGTTAACGTATTAAAGAAAAACGAGGTTGTAAGGGAAATGTCAAGAAGCCTTAATAGGTAGGTGCTTCTGCTAAGGTTGTCTGCTGTTTCTCACTGTAAGGGTTGGCTTCCAGTCACTTACAACTCTTTCCATTTGTGAGGTCTCACCTGAGTTTTCGGTTTAAAGTTTGGCGAAAATAGCCGAGTTGTTCCCCAAGAAGTGGGAACGAACCCACTGTGCTTTTCAAACATTGAAACAGCCTTTTGTTTAAGAAGCTCAAGTGTCTCCATCCTTTGGTCAAGGACTCAGACTTGACACTTAGAAGAATAACGGCCTTTGTGTCAAGGAAATACCTTGAGAAAAATCTGCCTTAATCTTAGGCCACTGATGCTCAGCAGCTACTTGAGTCTGTTGTCAAAAGTGGCCCTCTTCGTCCTGGGGCTGAGTAGGGGCTTCTCGATTGCAGAATGAGCTGCCCAAGAGCTGGGTCCGCTGCCAGGGCTGAGAGCAGGAAGACTGTCTCGTGGGATGCGAGTGCCGCCTGTTGACAGGCAGGCAGTGCACCCACCAGGCAGGACCACAACCACGCGAAGCGTCCACCTGAGGAAAGATACTGAAAGATTGAGTAGTACATAGGGTAAGGGAGGCTCAGGTTGGAAGATGAGGGGGCTGTGATAGTCAGGAAGGGGTGGGGTGAGAACCGATTTGGTCATTTGTCCTGGCAGTATAAAAAAAAAAAATAAACGTCCAGACTTTTTGAGCTGTTCTTGGGATGAGGCAGCAAGGAATTGAAGGGATGAATGGGAGAGACAAATGTGGGTGGTAGTGAGAAGTTTATTGGAGAGTGATACAGGGGCATGAGAAGACCTGGGCTAAGCCAATGAGTACAATGGAACTGGAGCAAGACACGGGGTAAAGCTTGATGAGCGGGACGGGCCGTGTCCATCAGAGCATGATTCTGCTGAGACACAGAGCAGAACGCAAAATGCTTTACTCAAGCAAATGGGGAGGGGGTGGAGGGAGAGGAAATCCGTATTTGGATAGAATGTAATAAATACGGCTGAGGGAAAGAGGGACAGCTGGCACTCACAGCACCATTCATCCTATGGCCTAAAAGAGAGGGGGGTCTTGCAAACGGTCTTGTAACTACGTACGCAGGTGTGTGTGGCAGCAAGGAGAGGTCACTAGAGCAAGGGTGCACTGGCAAACAGACCTGTTTCCAATATTTATTTTCCTTGAATACGTGACTTTGTTGTCTTCATAATGTTCTCAACTTTGTTGTACACAATGTCTTAGTTTGGTTTGTTGCTTCCTGCCTATGACTTGCTGGAGCTGGATCCCAGACTCAATAGCCAGCCCTTTGCAACAAGACACTGTTGTCAAGATAACAAATAGTTTTCTCACTGTGATCTCAGAATAGAGCATTTGAATTTATTTAAGCAATCTGTGTTAACGGAGTGTTAACCGTTTGAAGTCAGATGCTCAGGCCTTTGCCCCTGGGTCTCTCCTAGCCAGCAGTGCGGAATCCTGACTTTTATGGCTCAGCCTGGAAGGGGGTCACATTCTGAATCATGCAACCACCCAACGTATTTGATCCATAGATTTGATCCGGTGGAAAAAGGCAGCTGGCTAAAGACATCTTTTGGCCTATCATAGAGACGTGCTTTCCCTTTGTCAACTCTTCCACTTAAATAAGACTTGTCTCTTTTTCTAGGAGAATGATATTAAGCTCTGCTTATCGCCAGGTGTTGAGGCAGATGATGAACTGTGTGGAGCTGCCATGTAGATCTTCTCTGGGATTCCAGTTAAGCCTGTCTTTCCCTGTGCTCCTGGAGAGAAATCTGATTGACGCTCTGTCAGAGGCTTTAATTTTATTCCTGTAATGCAGAAATGTCAATACTTTCTTGAAATATGATACAGATGTTGCATTTAGGTACTCTGTGGGGTCTGAGATTATGCTTCTACTGAGGAAGTATGCAGAAATTTCAGGACTCTCAGGGACTTCTACTGAGCATGGGAAATAGCTCTTTAAGAGTCTCGAAACTCTTCAAAACCCACATGAATGGTTGTGGGAACAGCTGTAGCACCTTTTTGACTCCTTTCACCCACGTTGGGCAGGGTGACTCAAGGAGTTTGTTTTGCTACCTGATTATTGTGAAACGTGGTTGCTATTAGCATTTTATTTTGCTTAATAACTGAAGGATAAAATGGTGGGAACTTTAAATGGGGAACAGAAAGATGCTAAAATCAATCTGAACCTCTCCTCCTCTTGCCCTTCAAATAAAGAGAGAGAAGGAAGAGGGAAAGCTTTAGTAAATCATGGAAATTTGCTGTAGTGGGAAGCGTATTGCTAATATAAAGCCTCGTTTGTCTGCAAGGGTTATTCAGGCTTACAAGGCAAGTACTCAGATGTTGTTTATCGGTGTTTTCCTAACCCAGAGGCAAGTAATGTGCGCTGAACGTGGGCAGTGAGGGGTTGTTTCTAATATTCTTCTGTGTTAAAATAAGTCCTTAGCTTCTTTTGAAAGAAAACAAGTGTTTCTTTGCATTTATTATTATTATTTATGTTTCCCTCTAAATATTTAGTCTGTAAATTTGAGAGATATTACAGTTTGTAAAAGAGAGGGGATAGGCTGTGAGTCATGTTTAAATTTGTGATTTTGAAGAATAGCTTAAGGTGACACATCTGGGTACCTGTGTTCTTCATCCTCCTCAACATCCTCTTATTATTATGCTGCCAACATAATCTTATCAAGCAAAGCTGGTGTTTTCATGATTCAGCAATCTTGAATAAGGGATCCTGACATTCTGTTGTGTTGATTTTTATGTTGTCTTTTAAGGTACGATGATAACAAATCAATGCACAGTGTTTCTAAATGTCATACAGTGCAGACAATAGGCCTTGCAGTATATTATTATCCGGACTAAAAATACAGCACATACATTAAAAAATGACCAAATATAGGAGAAAAAAACAAATCCGAGTCCGTCTGCCTTGTATTTGCTTGTCGTTTCCATTTTGATTGCGATTGGCTGGCAAGGGCTGCTGCTGGCATTGCACAATTGGCTTAGATGGGGAATTACAAAACAGGAGCCGATCCTTTGATTGGGACTCGGTAGCACATGCAGCTGAGCACAGGCGAAAAAGAAAGGTCACCCGTACGCAAGGATTTGAGCGGGATCTCTCTCACAGATGTTTCCATTCCGGAGAAGTGCATCTGATCTCATTTTTCTCGTCTATGATTTGAAGGGTTTAAATGCCGTAGGGATTTTTTGTTTCAGTGGATGTAAAAATGCTCTGGGGAACAAGTTTGCAACCTGGAGGGGTATGAGAATTTCAGATGCGCAGAGCAATATCGTGGAATGATCTGAAGGACCTGCATTTTTAAGGAGTTTTAAATATCAGTGAGGAGGAAGACAATTCAAACAGAAGGTTAAAAGCAGATGCAAAAGGAAACCAACTCTGTTTTTATCCTGAAATTATACTGAAAACAGCATGAAGGAGGGATTATACCAGCACCAAAACAATGGAGAATCAAAGGGGTTTATTTTCCTCTAAAATGATCTCTGTAAAAGAAATGTAAAAACTCTTTTGTGAAAAAGAATCATTCATGATTTGAATATAATTTGAAGCTCTGTGGAACGTATTTGGGACTGCTGCATCTTTCCAATGGTGTATAGTGTATCTTTATCTGAGATGTTTAGATGAAGAAGGTTCTGCATAAAAAGGTCAAGCAACTTTTTTTTAAACTAGTTTTTAACTGTTTTTTTGAGTGAGAGAACCAGAGGAATTTCATTTGTATTTTTAACTAAACTTTCTCTTCTTCTTTCCTCCTCCAAACTTAGTTTACGAGATGCTGGAATTGGATTTATACTTGTCATAGATCGCAGACAGGACAAATGGACCTCTGTGAAAGCTTCCATACTGCGGATAGCAGTGAGTACTGTTTTAAATTAACTCCTTGGAAAGATTTTCCATGTTGAACCTTCCTCTTATGAGTAGAAAAGCGGCAATGACTATTTCTTCAACAAAATGTTAGCTGATATATGACACAAAAAGTATCCAGTAGTGCTTTTGTATCTCAGATGACTGGGACCGAGCATCATGTGTCTATAATGTGCTTCTAATGCAGTTTGCAGGTCAGGACATCAGCCTGAGAAGGCACTTGGAGAGCATGTGAGTGTGACATGCAGCTCTCCCAAGTGGCAACTAATATTTGCATGGGCAGCCTGTGTATCTCAAGTGAGCTTCCTTTTTTGGGAAGAGTTGAGGATGAGGGTCGTGACATAGTTTACTACTTGTGAAAGGAGTTCAGGTGTAAAAGCTGATCTTGTGGTGTTTGAATTAATACAAAGGTTGCTTGTAAGCAAGAAAATCTTACATATCTGCTATGATCAATCAGCAGCACATGTGGTTACTTTGTCTGCTTTTTAAGTAATATTTTTAAAATCTTGAAAACTAAGCTTATTAGAGGCTTTTTTTTTTTTACACAAGTGGGAAATGACATGTTCATGTTTAGCGTGCTTACCATAGTGTTTGTTTACTTTTTGCTGGGTTTTTTTCTTGTTATCCTTGCTTGAATTGTTAGTGTTGATAATCTTTTCAGTAAGTGCTGAAAAACAGCTGTAAGCATCATCGTTAATTTTTCATGGCTGAAAATTTTAAACTCTGTAAAATAAAAGTGAAATCAAAACAGTAAATGTCATTTTTGTGTAGGCCCATTTTGCCCAAAGAACTATTTGTTTATTATAAATTAAAAGTTACTTATTTAAAAGTAATGTATCACTCCTGCTATATGACTTTTTGTGAATGAATATATAATGATATAATATTCCCAAAATACAACTTTTTCCACAATAAGAATGTTTAGGAATGTTAAAATGTTAAAAACATACAGAAATGTAGCAAACCTTGCTTTTTGCAGCTCACTTTGAAATTTGGAGATGCATCATTGAACAGATTCCATTAATGGAAACTGTGAGCAGCACAAATTGGGCTGATTAAAGAAAAAGGACTATATCTCTGGGGTTTTTTGAATCTGTTTCAAAATTCAACACTGTAATCTTTGTTTAAAGACAGCTGAGTATTCAACATATAACACTCCTTTTATTTACGTAATTGAGGTGGCAGGAGGTGGGGGGCAACTACAGACATGTTGCTTATAGCCATAATATTAGTATTTATGGTAACATTCCTCCAAAGTGCATTATTTTGCCTGGGAGCACAATATACAGAACCTGAGTATCTATTCCCCATGATATGGGATCCATCATTGTAGTGGTGGTGTTGGTGCCTAAGGGCTTTGCCTGGAGAAGGGTGTTAAGTGCAGCGAGCTCTGTGGGTTGCAACTGTTGATGGTGGGTTAGTTTTCTTTTTTTCTTCTTTCTTGTTCTTCTGTGAGGTTTATTTAAAAGAGAGATCATGCTTCCCAGCTGAAGTCTAATCTGTTAGAGGCATAATCTTTTTTATATTTGTTTCTTTCGTTGAACTGGCTCAGCTTTGGCTTTGTATTGCATCTGTCAATGTATGTGGTGGTCCTTCTCTTGGGGTTTGGTAATAGTCACATCATCCGTGAACACTCAAAATTTTTATCTTCCTGTTCCAGAAAAAAAATATAGTGAAAAATTGTTTGCTGTTGTCCGCCATTTGTTTGCTATAATACTTGCCATAAATGAACTCTAAATACATTTCTGCTGTCTGTTCCTTAAAAAAAACGAAGCCAGATACACACAATACGTATCTTGTGCCAAAGTAATGAGGATTTCTGTGGGTGCTACTGATGGACAAGGATTTGTAAATGGCTCAAGGGTAACTAGAGGCTCAACTTCCACTTCTTTGGTTTTCCTAGCCATCAGAGTTGTCTTCTGATGGTGATCAAGAGTTACATTTGGGCTATCTAGATTGAACCTTATGTCTGAAAGCCTGGTATCTCCAGCAGTTTTGATTGTTTAAGCTTATTGCTGTGTGTGAGGATATGAGTCTCACATTATTTGAAGAGAGAGTTTTGGCTGCTGGCTCATTTGTACTAGGTCCTGCAGCGTCTTCCTGGCCATCTTTTCCAATTTTTCTCTGATGACCCCAAGGGGTTTGAGCCTTTTGATTTGTGAAATCAGAGATGCCAGCGCAGGGTGCTGTGGCTGGAGCACTGCCCAACAGGAATATCCTGGCTGCAGCATCTGCCCATCACTAATATGCTGACAACTGTAGGAAATACATTTGTAAGCACTGGGCAGCTGCTAACCAGAAACTCATACTAATGTGTATTTTTTAAATTTTTTTGTTATTTTCAAGACTCTTTGCACATGAATGTTTGGTTTGTACTGGTAGGTGTTAAAAGTATGTTTTGAAACAAAACTAATGAAGAAAGAATTTTTGTTTCAGGCTGAAATTAATGTGGAAAATCTTTCTTTATTATGAAAAATTCATAGGCTTCATTTTTCCTTCTTTGTTGTTAGGGACAGAAAATGAGCAATGATGAGCTGAATCTCTGTTTCATGCTGATACTTTAGAGTAGCTGTAGAGAGTCAAGACTGTGAAGATGAGGTAAACCTGTTTTTGCAGACGTAGTTGAAGGGCAGCAGCCTCACCATTCACCCTGGATGTCTGCTGCTGAAGCAGGTGCAACGACAGCAGAACTGAAACCAAAGCCAGAGACACTGAGCTGAAAAATGGCCCATCTTTTCCTGGGCCACGCAGAGAGATTGTGACAAGCACATACCCAGGCATGCAGGCTTTGCTATTGTTATACTCAACTTTACAAAGTCGCAATGGGCAAGCAGCTCAGGACGTCACCCTTAGCCAGTGCGGGACTGGTGTGGCTTAAGAGACACTGCAAACAAGATGATTTTTTTGGTTTTTTTCTCCGATTTAGCTAAAGTGAAGTTATTAGCCTGCCTCAAACCAGGACATGCTGTCAAGAACAGCATGCATTTGGAGGGTTGCTCATCCTATCTGAGATAGGTGGGATGGGTAACCTAGAGATACTGTTGACTATATCGAAAACTTAGCTTTTAGATGGCTTTAAGTTGGACAGAATTCATCCCTACTGTTGAGTCTCTAAGAAGAATTTGGCCTACTGGGATAGCCAGGCTGAGAGGTGGGGTTCTGGTAGGGACGCCAAAAGCCAAGCTTTATGTTAAGTGTGAAGTCTTGTCACTATATTGTCATGTTCCTAGAGAGGCCATAGAAAACTGAAAGGTATTGCAAGAAAAATATCAAAGTTAGCTGCTGCAAATTGTTTACTCATTACATTTGTTTGAAGATACAAAAATTCTTAAGTTTTTTGCCCTGTCAGTTGCTGAGATTATTCTAAATTGTGTTATAATATCCTGTTTTCAGTTAAACATGGTATACAGTGACACACAAGACCTTGCTGAACTTTTTATCTCCTGTGCCTGAGCAAGTGGATAGGCTCATGGAAGAGGGTGTAAGGAGGAGCAGTCATATAGCTTGATAAAACAGCTCCATGTTGTCATAGCTGAAGTCAGGTGAATGATGAACACCAGACAAATTGATCCTCTTTTCCTTTCTGTGTAGTCAAAAGTTACTCTTTGTTTTTTCCTCTTTTTTTCTTTTCTCTCCTAGTGTTATCATACCCAAACAAGCAATATTCAACCCACGCTTGTAGGAGCAAGGCACGTTACTAACCAATGTGTTCTGGGGTTTCACACTGCTCTGTTCATAGTTCCAGTGTGTTTTCTTAATTTAAAAAAAAAAAAAAAGCCGCCTATGTCATTGCATTGTCATTGTCTCTGTTGTCCTGTCATCGTCTTCTTCCATCTTGAAGTTGAAGTGTGAACTCGGCCTTTTAGACAAATAAAAAACTGCACTCAACATCATGAAAAGTTCCACCATAGCCATCCATCAGTCTCATGTTGAAAGTCCAGAGAAAATAAACTTCCTTAAACTTGATGCTTAGGGAATAACATATGTGTGGACAACTGCTCTTGAAGAAGCGATTGGTATGGAGGTCACTCAGGTGATAGTAAGAAAGTTTCATCCAGTCACAAAACTTTTCAGCCCTTTCTAAATGTGACAAGAGTTGGGTTTTATCCAGCCTCCTAGGGAAGTTTGCATCCTGATTTGCCACCTGTGACTAAGGATGTGTTGCTTGCAGGTTTCATGCCTTCTGTTTTGGACTGCATTGTCCAGAACACTGTTTTCCTTATGTCTTCATAAATCGAAAAGCAGTCTTCACTGAGGCTTAGCCCATCAGTTACTTTGAAGAGTAGGGCCAAGACCTCTAGTTAGCAGGAGAAGACCAAAAGCCAACAGAGAGACTGGAGTGCTAATACCAGCCTAAACCTTGCAGGAGCCAGGCAGTCCCATTTTTGTGCCATCTGGAGTCTTATCATTGGTTTCACATCCAAGGTGAGAAACAGTGAACTACAGTAATCCGACCTTGAGTTCTCTGACCTTGTTTGTAGAGAGATGTTGAGTTTCTTAGTGAGTTGTTGATGGAGAAAAGATGCGTTTAGTAACTGGTGCTCCATGAAAGGCACTATTTTATGTTATGGGCAGGTATTTCCCACTAGCCCAGTTTCTAGCTAGCTCTTTGCATCATGTCGTGAAAACTGTAGTAATAGTTAACAACTTGTATGGGTTAAGTTTGAAAAAACTGCTCTTTTTCCAGCCTGTAGTCACATTTCTCAGTTTTGCTTGGATTCAAAACAAGACCAAGAACTTTTGACAGTATGATGAACCATATTTGTATTAATTTTGTAGCTATTGTTATGAACCATTCCAGTAAATGATAAACTGAAAAGGTTATTTTGAGATGCTGTATGGTTTTCTCTTATTGCTTTGGATGTTTTGAGAATATTACATGTGCAGGCACTTTCGCGGTGTCAGACATTTTTCCTTTTTATTACATGTTTTTTTAATACGTGAAAAGCGAGAAGTGAATCACTTAAACTCTGAAAACAGGATCATAACATCACAAGCATTAAACCCAGATGTAATGCAAAACAGCTTAATGTTTTTAAAACTAGATTTCAAACTGCTCCTTTTATGAATTGATTTAATTCAACATTCTTTCTTGACAAGAAGCCTGTGTAAGAGACTTCATTCTAGCCAGGAATAAACAGTCTTGCAAAAAAAAAAAAAAAGGTAGTTATTAGGTCCTTTATATACAGAGGTATTTTGGAAAGAAGTGCCCTGTGGCTTATGGCATACTAGTAAGTGCAGAAGGGAAAACACCATCACAGAGTTTGGTAATGTGGTTATATTGAAGCTCTTCACAAAATGAAAAATAGCGTTGTTCCAAGTATTTTAAGACAGAACTACTAAAACTGAGTTAAGCGTTAGCTCTTTGATGGCTCGCATGGTTCAGATATTTCTGAAAGCTGGCTGTTTACTTGGGAAGCAGAAGAAAAGGGATTGTAGGTTCACTGTTTATCAGAACAGCTTTCCTTTGCTGTGTAGGAGTATAAAAGACCTCTGGGCACCAGAGCAGCTGAGTGAATTGCTCTGTGGGATTGAACAGCAGACTGCAACTGTATTTTAAGTGCACCTCTGTCTAAAAGGTATACATATCTATCTACATAATTCCTTTGTATATTAAATAAGCCCCAAGAGGAAACGTGAGATGTGAAAACTCAGAAGTATTGGTTTTCTTTCCAAAAGCTCACCTTTGGGTATTCACTGCTGAAAGCTGTAGTGACTGGCTTCTGGTTGTAGACCCCAGCCATCGCTCTGCTCCTGCGCTGCCTCTTCGGGGAGCGGCAGCCTGGCAGCACTGCATTCTGTCTCAATGAATATTGTGACTATTGTAAAGTATGCAATTTAATGAGACTTAGTCCTCCTTTGAAAATGCCGTCTGCCTAATAGCCTATAGCACATGTTTACAACTGTTGTCAGGCAGGAGGGAGCATGTGGGATTGCTGCTCTGCCTGACTGGGGCAGGTAAATTTGAGTGACTTAAATAGCTCCCTGCTGGCACCAACATAGCAAGGCCACGTTATGCAGTGGAAACCAAAGATAGGAAGAATCTTAGTACCTGTCTTTGGGGAAATGCTGTCCCTCCTTCCCTTCCCAATAAGGTGCCACCACACCTTACTGAGCATCAGGCAGGGGTTGTTTCCTGCTCAGCTTTTGCGTTCCTTACCAGCCAGTCAGCATCATGTTATCTTCATTCATGAGATGGCCTGCCTCTCCTTACCTCCCCCTGTTAGCAGCTGCTTAACTTCAGAGTCAGTCCTGATGCCTCTCTGTCATTAATATTCTGTGAAGGAAAGTGATAATTAAGATCATATGCAACTAACTTAATTTTACGTTTTGACTAAAAACCACCTGGGGTCAGTCTGTCTAAGATTCCCTCTTTCCAGGAGCCTGGAGCATGCAGTGGAAAGCTCCACGTGTCTGAGAAGCGAGACCTGAAAGCAGGCAGGTCAACCTGTTCCTGAATATTTATTAACTGATTTCCCAGAGGATGTAAGGTAGTTCCTGTTTTGTCCAGCCAGTGAAAGTTCTTCCCTGTTCCAGGTTTGGGGTACTCATAGGGCAGCAAAGATCTCAGTGTATTGGAAAGCTTTGATTTAAGAGCTGTGCTTTATATAAATTCCTGGTTTGGTCAGATTTATTTCAAAGCTGTTAACTACATTCATGTCTACATCTCTTTCTGTATCTTTGGAATTGGCACTGGCCTGACTGGATAGGGAAATGAAGGAGATAAGTGGATAGAAAACTAATCCTAGGAGTATCATGAGGCATCAAATAAGTGCCAGTTCTGATGCAAGTGAGATGAAGGAATATATGGTTGGGCTACAAGAGAATAGGGGCTATGCTAATTTTGATCGAGGATACCAAAAATATGACAGTGTTTTTTTCCCCGCTGGTCTCTTTTGCACAGGTATTAAATGAGCTGAAGTGCAATATGTGAGACAAGATGTTGAGGGAACAGTCAATATTAATCTAGTAAAGAAAGTTTTCAAACACACAAACCCTTCTTCAAGTCAGTGATGTTCAGTGACTTCACTAAAACAGTCCTTGAAGGCACTTTATTTTATGATGCTACTAAGCATACAGGAATATTTATTTTTGTGCTTAACAATTGACAGCATTGTTGAGAAGTCATTGTTTGCTCTGCCTGCTTAGCATATAATGGCTTCAAACAAATATGCTGATGGACTGGAAGAGAGATATTTTGTTGTTCTCTCTTGTTCAGGGTGAAGTTGACTGGTTGATAAAGTTCAAAAGTATCTAGGGAGTGTCTCGCATCATATCATTGTCTCTGCAAGTCACCAGGGCTTTAGAAAGGAAAAAAAAAAAAAAAAAAGTCGGAAAATAGTAATATCTGGGCAGTGAAGATATAAACTCGGAGAAACTGGAATAGCTGGCACTGGTCCAGCATTGTTTACTGTAGCAGTCCTCCCTTTTTTTGTTGTTGTTTCACAAATGTCAATTTGCAGATTTGACTCCTTGCCATGACAAGCCAAGGAGGGATCATTTTTTGAGAATGGGGTTTTTTTGTGGGTTTTCGTGGGGGCTGGGATGACCAGCAGAAAAAATGGAGCAGCATAGGAGACAGCCTAGTGGAGACAAGAACAGTGTTGTAGACAAAATAATCTAGAGTTTGAGCTTTTGCTGAGAGGCTGAGAAAACTTCTGGCAAGTCTTGAATGGGAGTTAGTCTAGATGGCACAAGACTAGTGATTTCAACAGCATGGTTTTGGGTAGCCACACTGAGATGCAGAAACGCTGTAACATGTTTTCTCTAGCTATCTTTGAATTGAACAATAATGAGAGACCCTACTTAATTTGGTCATGCAATTAAACTCTGTATCTCATAAGATACAGTTTATGAAAATTTCCTATTGCATTACATTTGGCTACTACTGTTTGCTTCAGCAATAGTCTAAATATCATAGAATAACAGCCTGGGTTCATAGAATCATAGAATATCTTGAGTTGGAAGGGACCCATATGAACCATCGAGTCCAACTCCCTGCTCCTTGCAGGACTACATAAAACTAAACCGTATGGCTAAGAGCATCATCCAGATGCTCCTTGAACTCTGACAGGTTTGATGCCATCACCACTTCCCCAGGGAGCCTGTTCTAGTGACCAACACCCTCCCTGTGAAGTCTCTTTTCCTAAAGTACAATCTGAACTTCCCCTGACACAGCTTCATTCCATTTCCTTGTGTCCTATCACTGGTAACCGGAGAGAGATCAGCATCTCCTCCTTGGCTGCCCCCCTTGGCGAAGTTGTAGATTGCAATGAGGTCACCCCTCAGCCTTCTCTTCTCCAAGCTGAACAAACCAAGTGACCTCAGCCACTCCTCATAAGTCTTGCCCTTGAGGCCTTTCACCATCTTGATCGCCCTCCTCTGGACACACTTAATAATTTGATGTCTGTCTTATATTGAGGCACCCAAAACTGCACGCAGTGTTCAAGTTGGGGCCACACCAGTACAGCATAGAGTGGGACAAACATCTGCCTGGGAGAGTTGGGAAGGACCTCAAAAGACCATCTGGCCCAATCTTTCATGGGTAAAGGGAGACTCGGTGAGACTATCTAGCACCTTTTGCATCTTGAAAACCTCCGGCAATGAGCACCCAACCCCAGCCCTGGGGAGGTTGTTCCAGTGAGTGATTGTTCTCACTGTAAAATAATTTCTTTCTTACATCGAAACGAAACCTCTCCTGGTGCAACTTGTACCTATTGCCCTTGTCTTCTCCATATGGCTCCTCATGAAGAGAGAACCTCTGTCCTCTTTGTAGCCACCCTTTTAAGTGGTGGCTGGAATACTGTGATGAGGTCCCCCCTGAGCCTTCTCTTCTTGGAGAAGAGATGTAACTCCTTTGGCCTGTCTCATAAGGCAGGTTCTCCAGCCCATTGATCATCTGTGTGGCCCTCCTTTGGACCCCCTCCAGTCCGTCCACATTTTTCTTGAATTGTGGGGATCAGAACAGGACACAGTACTCCAGGTGCAGCTGGAGAAGTGCTGAGTAGACTCGGATGGTCACATCTCTATCTTTGCTAGTCGTGCCCCAGCGGATGTAGCCTGGGATCCAATTTGCCTTGGTTGTTGCAGTGGCACACTGCTGACTCATGTTTAACTTGTCCACCAGGATTGCAGGTCCCTCTCAGGATGTTTTCTCTAAAACTCTGGAGTAAAAATCTAGACTACAGTCACAAAGTGTAAAAGTGAGAATTTATAGTTAGAATGAAGAGATTTATTACTTATACATGTATAACTTAAAATTTACTTTAACCATTCGTTGTCTTTCATGCTTCATCATCTCATGCCATTGTGTGTTTCTAATGTATCTACTCAACTTGAAGCTAACAGGAGAGGCATTTCCCTGTATTCTCGGTAAGGCTAAATGGGTAACACACATGCCCTGTCAAAGACAGCATGTCTGGATGTCATGTACTGGGGTTGCTATCTCACATGAAGACTCATTATTTTTTTCAAAGTGTGTTATCTAAAAGATATTTCTTCTGGAAGCTCTTTCTTCTGAAATGTTGGCATTGCCATTAAACAAACTTCACATTTTGGAAGATAATTTTTACCTTTGACAGCTCTGTCAGAGTCCACACACTGCTGCTACAGGCACAAAATAAATTGATGCATGTCTAAATAAATACATTACATAGCTGTCATTCTAAAAATATTATTGAGGAGATATAATTTAAAAAAATCTTTTGTCTATTCTTGCAATATTTATCAGTATGAGTTAAATAATATTCTTAAATAAATTTGTGGCTGAATACTTCGAGAAAAGATGGTTAAAAATATTTTTTTCTTTACTTTTTCTTCTGAATTTTCTGTAAAAAGTTTTTCTTCTGTTTGATAACTGCACATTTACGCCTTTTAATACACATAGAAAGATTTTTTACAGTGCAAGGATGAGGAGCCTAGTGTGGGCACTCAGAATTACCTGGATTCTGTTCCCAGCCCTTGGGCAGACCCTTTAGGACTGAGCCACCGTGCTTTCTAGAAAATTTGTGACAGATTGTGAAGCTCAAGTCTTTTAAGGTTCCTCAATCAATTGGAGTTCTCAGTTGTACACTGAATATCTGGGGAACCACAATGAATCCATGAAGTCTTCCAGAGAAGTTTTTAGCTGCTTTTCTCTTTTTAAAAGTATGTCATTTCCAATACTAAATACCTGGAGCCCTTGGAAACCTTAAAATGAGTATTAAACCACTCTCCAACCTTCCAGATATTAACAGTTTCACAAGGCATGGAAACAGAGCACAGCATAACAGCTCATTCAGTCGGTGTTTGGGTTTTGGTTGCTTTTTTTTTTTTTGGTGGTAATTCAATTTGCTAGAAATGTGACATAATTTCCAACAGTATAATGAAGAAAATTGCATACTTAATCATTATAATGATAATTTCTTTAGTGAGCTTCACTGCCTCACTACAGTGGAAATACTGAATAGGGGAGAAGACTTACATGATTTCAAGAATGGCTAAATGCCAAGTATGCGAACCTCTGCCTCAGCTGAGGTTGATTTTCAGTAATGTAATGCTATTTTTTTGCTTTTCTTCTCTCTTCTGTTTTCCCACTATCACTTGTAGAACTGGAAAAGATCCATCAGACTACTAGTTGGAAGATGATGAGGAAAAGTCGCAGCTGAGATTGCGTTTGATTTTTATTTTTCTTTGCAAAATTAAAGCTTATTTCTAAGCTACTGCCCAAGAAATTCAGTCCCAGTGGCAACTCTTTCTGTAGGCAACTGGCAAGGTAATATACGCACAAACTAGAAATGCGTTGTTAGGTGTTCAGACAATAATGGAGGTTTCTCTTGGCACCCTCTATTCAACAGAAGATAAGGTAATCACGCAAGTACTGCTGTCTGAAAAAGTACTGAGCCACTGCTGTTTGTTCATTAGCCTCGCTGGCTAGGATGTAATCTTAGCTGAAGAGCAATACAAGCCAGTCCTGAAAAATTTGATTCCAGGAGAACAGATCCTGTTCCCAAAGCTGAGTAAATGTCTCTCTGAATGAAGCTCTCTGTGCAAGTCTTGCTAGGTTTATAATTGGTCACACCATTATGGGAGGCCTTTGATACAGTTAGTTTGTGGTTTAACAGGAGCTTCTGCTTGTTCAAAAATATTTTCTGGAGCTGAGACACAGAAAATAGCAGACTAAACTTGTTTTGCAGGCATCTTTCCCAGGAAACCTACAACTAGTCCTCGTTCTGCGCCCAACAGGATTTTTTCATCGAGCTCTCTCGGACATTGCTTTCAAGTTCAACAAAGATGAGTTTAAAATGAAAGTACCTGTAAGTAATCCTTTGTTTTCACTTTATTATCAGGGATCTCTAAAAGTACTTAATCTAGCCATCAAGGACCAAAAAAAACCCCCCCAAAAAAAACCAAGTCCAACAAGAAAAACTATGCTTAAAGGTAGTTTTTGAATATTGAATTAAAGGTTCCTCTTGAAAATATATTGATAAACCATACATGGTTTATCTTGATAAAAAACCTTGATGTAGGGATTTATGTTGTATAATTCATAAGCTTTATTTTAATATGCACTGTTAAGTGTGGTGCTCATGCATCACGCTTTTACATCATCTTCAACTGAAACAACTGTTAAGTTTGTTTATTCTATACCCAAAGGAAATAGTTCCATCACTTGCTTCTGTATTATACTGAAATTTTTCTATCAGAGGCTGAAGGATAGGGCTTAGAATCCCTATTAAGGGACTTCTCACCACTGTTTGCATTTACTTTTTTTTTATTGCTGCTGCAGATCATAATGCTGGGCTCTGTATCAGAACTGCAGGGTTACATTGATAAAACACAATTAACAGAAGATCTTGGTGGCACCCTGGATTACTGCCATAACAGATGGCTGTCCCGTCGCACTGTAAGTCTAAGTTTTTGCTTTAACTTCTCAACTTAACAAACCCTTCTGTTTTATACCCTGTCATTTATAAGACGGATTCCAAGTGATGCAAGTTGACTTGCTGGGAGTGAGAAGATGTTCCCAACGGTACTTAGTCATCTTAGAGAAAAAAATATGAGTAATAATTTGGGAGTGGTTTTCTGAACCCTTGGAGCAAAGGAGCTACAGTGGATTATTGTGTTGAGGTTTATTGGTTTTGCTACGAGAAAGAAAAAGCTCAAGTTGTAGAGTAACTCCAGATTATAAAAATATGAGGAAGATATACCTGATATGAGCCTAGGAAAAACATACAATTAAGGAATTAATGGTGACGGTATCTGTTGCTTGCAAAATTATACTTTGACCATTTTTCAGTCTCGTAATTCATCTGCTCGGGTTTGTTTTGTGAGTTATATTTTGTGTGTATGTGTCTGTTTGTACATATGCATGTGATGAGCATGAAACATCATTAATGGTTTTTATTCCTAAAAGGCTATAGAAGGTTTTGCCCAAAAGGTTAAGCAAACAGCTCAGATTCTTCAGTCCTTTGGGACTGAGCTGGCTGAAACAGAACTACCAAATGATGTGCAATCAACTAGCTCCCTTCTTGCAACACACACAGAAAAGAAGGACAAAATGAAGGTATGTAATTTTTGTAAAGGTGCTGTCTTCTAGTTAAACTGTGTTTTTAATTTATAGCTAATAATGTTAATAGAAAATCTGGAGGATGTTACTAGACAATAATAATGGAAAACATTTAAATCTTATTGAACTTGTTTTGCTTGGTTTGATGTTAAAAATCCTTTTTGCATTCAAAAGTGACGTTTCTTGAGGCTAAGTTTACTTATATACAAATGCATAATGATTTTTATGTGGAAACAGAAATTTTTTTGGAAGTAGTGGTGTGTTTAATTTGTAGTTTTGTTTGCAATAAGAAATTTTATTGTATTTGCATGCATATAAAAATATATGACCTTTTGAACAATGGACAAATGTTCTTTCAAATTGGCTTAAATGAAAACTATTTGGGAGTTTCAAAACTATACATCTAAAACTTTTGAGATATTTGTAGCCTAAGGAGACACTAGAAGGCAATCGATCTATCATGAAAATTCAACTCGATTACAGTGGGGTCTTAAGTTGGTAAAGGCAGAAAAAGCTGACAATTAGCTGTCTATATTTGTTGTCAAATACTGCTTTTAATCAAACTATGCTTGCTCTATTGCTATTAAAAAAAAATCCTTTTTCTCGTTTGGTGCCTTATGAAGTCTGTTTTAAAAAAAAAAAAAACACAAACAACAACACATAACCACAGCATGTGGGGTTTTTGTTTTGTTTTGTAGGAGGATATCAGGTTAGCAGTAGAACAGGGAGATGATATCCTTGGAAGTATTACAAAACCAGTTGCTGAGAATCCTGAATACAAACTGAATCAAGATCAGCTAGACAATCAAACAACGGTAGAAAGGTGAGAGGAGCGAAATACTGAACATGCTGCTTTTCTGGGTTTTTTGACCCCTTCCTGGCTCTTTTGCTTAATTCTATGTGAATGCTTAGCAAATAAGCAAATGTTATAATGTGAACGTATAAAAGGTACTTTCAGAAACAACTCCTCTGTTGTCTGATCTGTGCTGAGCAAAGTAATCCCCTGATGTTCATTACTAGGTCACCTGGATGTAAGGAAACAGGGGATGCCATTTGAGTTCCAGAACCAACAAAGTAACGGTGTTCTGTTTTTCCCTTTTTGTCAGATTTGGACTATGTAGTTGAACAGCTTTTTCTGATTTTAAAGAATATCGATGCTTTGCAATCCAAGGAAATTTTGCTGCTGCAGGGAAAGCAGGAGGGAAAGACAGAAGTGATATATCGCTTGTTTTCAGTAGATTCTTCCAGTTTTGTTAAGTCCTTTTGAATTGAAGTGAGAAGTTTCTTTTTCTTTAAACCTGCTTGAAGGAGCTTCTAACATTGCTGATGTCTTGTCGGTGTCATTAGTAGCCTTTAAAGAGCTACTAGGGAGTACACCGCTCTTGAAGTATCTATGCACAAACTTCCTATGTGCTTCCTTTGAGCATATAAGTAATAAATGTTTTCCTTTGCTCCCCACTCACCCCTCCTTCAATTACGGCCAATTTTGAAGACATTATATCACCATAGCACAGATGTAAATTTGCACAAAGCTATAAAAGCATAGCTCATCTCCCCCAGGCAGTATTCTGCATTCTTTTTTTGTCCGTCATTCCATGTTTCTGTTACCCTCAGGCTGACTTTTCTTTCCAAATAACTGTCTATTCCAATACACAAAGCTTGGCAGAAGTCACTTTTTTTGGTCGCTGTTCATCTATCCAAAGGACAATCGGGGTGGAGATTGCTAATTTATCCAAAATGTTCCCACTCGATACAATATCTGACAGAAGTTGGAACAAATTCTGTGTGTGTGTGTGTCCCCACCTTTTTTCTAATCGGTTTTAACTTGTAAATTCAAGGTTTGTTTTTGTGCTATTAAAGACAAAAATTCATTAAAATTCTGATGTATGGTCTTCCCTGGATGTAGTCTAAGTACAGCAGAGCACACTGTTAAAATAAGTCCATAGGATACCATACTGTCAAGTGCGATACTGGAAGATAAGCTGAAAAGTAAAAGTCTTAAAGCATTGGCCAAAATTATAATTGAAGAAGATTCTTCTCATCGCAGTACTGCTGTACACTTGCCCGTGATATTTAAATAGTAGCTCTGATCAGAAGAGGAGGAGCAATGACCTTCAGTTTTATTATGAGCCTTGCTCCAAGGAATGAAATGTAAGGGCAGCTGGCTGGTCACAGCAGTATCAACTTTTGCCTTCATTTTTCCTTATAGCTCAAGGCTTGGGTTCCTCTGGTTCTTTGTCCACGCACATTCGCATATTGTATTTGTGTTTGCTAGCCCCATGTCCCCAGGCCAGAGCTGAGTAGTAGTATGTGCAATGGCTAGCTTCAAATCAGCACTTGCCCAATTTTCAGAACTTAATGTTTGTGTTGGGTTTTAGGTTTACATCAGTGTTATTCTAGGAAACAATTCTGTGCAATACTTAAAGTTTCCTGTATCCAGTTTATTTTTTCTGGAAAATATTGCTTTGGGGAGGCTTTTTGTTTACTGTGGAAGATTGTATTGTCCCTTGAAGGTTGCACCCATCATTCTTACAGTATTTCTTTCCTTTTTTTTTTTTTTTAAGGCTTCTGGCTCAATTACATGAAACAGAGACTGCCTTTGATGAGTTTTGGATTAAGCATCAGCAAAAACTCGAGCAGTGTCTGCTCCTTCGGAATTTTGAACAGAATTTTAGAGAGGTGAGAACTTCTTGGTGGCAGTCAATATTTGATAATATAAATATGATTTGGAAGAAAATGCCCTTTTTGTTTTTGCAGCTCTTGTGTGCCCTCGAAAGCTTTCTCCAACCTTTTTCTTGTACGTGTCCTTACTTGACATCCTGCTATCTTTACTACCTTGAATACTTGCCTATAGAGACATAATAGCTTCTCTTCTGCAGACTTATGATTTTTTTTCCATGAGCCCAGCAGTGTATAAGCTTTCAAAAACTCCTTTGAAACCTGTTCTCTACCACAGAAGCAAAATATGCTGGCTGCAAACCTTTCATCTTGCCAATAGGACCTTTTATGGAACCAGGACTTACCTAAACCTTCTGGCTGAAATTTTATAAAACAGTCTCCAACGATGTGGGTGGGAAGTTGCAACCACACTGTTAGAAACCGGGTGGAGGCTGAACTAAAATTTTTATAGCCAGTTTCTGATCTCATGTTAGTTTAACTCATATGCTTGATGGCACCTACAGTCACTTTACAGTGGTGCAGCTGATCTCAGAGCACAGCCCTTGTGTCTCCATGGGAGCAATGCTCAGAAACACTCTTACAAGTGTGTGTGTGTGTGTACGTGTGTCTCTCTGTATGTCTGTCTCTCAACCAGTTGTTAGGGTGAGGACCTCTCCCTCATGTTTTGCTGTTTATGTTAAAGTCACTTTGTCTTATTGTAATCTGGTAAAAGCAAGATTATAAATGTTTCCTGAGGATTAGTTCTCCTGCATTTTTTTTTTCAATACTAGGAAACAGGATTACTTCGCTACCTTTTCTTTGTATTTGTTTTCATTTTGAATTGGGAGTAAAGGTAGACTGACAAAAAAGTGATTTGTCTCTGCCCCAGTAACCCCATAATGTGAGTTACCTGATTGGCTATCAGCTATTTAACTGATGGGTCTCCAGAGATGTGGAATCATCTTCATTGATACATAGCTGTGTCTCTCTTCAGGTGAAAGCAGCTTTGGATATTGTGTCCGAGAGACTGTCTGCTTTCACAGATGTGGGAAACAGCTGTTCGCACGTGGAGCACATTTTGAAAGATCTTGCCAACTTTGAAGAAAAATCATGTGTAAGAACTCTGCAAGTTCCCTTAATTTATAGTATGACAATGCATATGTGGAGGGGAATAGTATTTGGTTATTGAGTATATCTTATGAGCAGAGCTTAATCTGACAAGAGGACGGAATTAGTGTCTCAAGTAATTTGCAGAAGGAATTTGAAATAAAGTCTTTAACCATTGGAGTGGCCCAATTCTCCAGCATCCCTCAATAAAGAGCAGAGTGACCAGTCACAAAGTCGGTGTGATAGGTTCGTGGAAGAATTGCATGAAGTGTCTACATAGCCCAGATCTGCACTTAGTGGTCAAGGGACCACTTCCATTCCTATTAAAGCCACTTATTTCATTAAATCTGAGAAATGAGAAGGCTGTATACTGAATGTACAGTATGTTAAAAGATGACCAAAAGAAACATACACTCTAAACGTAGAAAGGGAACCTTATGATCTGTGCTTCACAATAAAATATATAGCTCTATAAGTGAGGTCATTGCTCTTGAGACTGAGGTGGGTTCAGATTTGGGTTCAGATTGCTGCTGTACTCCAAATTGTATGCATACGCACACAAACACGCTGCTGAATAACTAAAGCATAGGAGGACCAATAGTGGTTCTCTCACAGAGGCTGTATGATTAAACTCATTAACGTTTCTGAAGTATTCTGATACAATAAAGAAGGAGGCATAAAAGTTCTTGGGCATCTGGAAAGACACTTTGATTTATTAAGCAAAGCAGCTGTTAAATAAAGATGTATTCTATATCAACATGTGTATTTAACTGCGGAAAAACAAATGGTATAATTTTAAATTTTTTTCATTGATGTTGATCCAAGGAAAGATGTGCCTAAATCAATGTTTGCTTTCTTAGGAAACTATAGCAAAAGCCAGAATGTTAGCCTCAGAGGGTGATGCTTTTATTCAAAGCAATCATTATGCTGTGGACTCCATTATTCCAAAATGCAGTGAACTTCATCATCTTTGTGATGCCTTTGCTACTGAGACAGAACGGAGGAGGAATCTTCTTAACAAATCTCTAGAACTGCATGACTTACTAGAAAAGGTAAATTTTGTATGGAACAGTTCTGTTTCCCATCTTATTTGCTAAAAGCTCAGTGAACCAGTTGTCATAATGGCAGGTAAAAATATCTGGGTGTGCTGGAAGTTCTCACCTAAAATAGCTGAATACATCACAAATAGAGGTATGAAATGTTTTAGATGTCTTAATGTTTGCTGACATGGGTGCATTCTGAGCCTGTTCTTTTCTCTGTTTCTAGTCTATGAAGTGGTGCGATGAAGGAATTTATCTGCTGGCTTCGCAGCCGGTAGATAAGTGTCAGTCTCAGGATGGTGCAGAATCAGCATTACAGGAAATTGAGAAATTCCTGGACACTGGTGCGGGCAATAAAATCAAGGAGTTGAATAAAATTTACAGAGAGTATGCACACATCCTCACCGAGGACCTAAAGGTACCAGCAGACCTTTATGTGTATCTGTGTGTCCATTTGTTAATTTTAGAATTGCTCTCTTGCATGCCATTGATAAAGCTAAATAATCAGTACTGGGAGTTACACCTGGGAACTGGAAAGCCAACACATTTCCCTCCCTGAGGTGGTAGTCCTGTTGTATCTTTGGATAAGCATCAGGGGCTTCAGAGCCTTTTAATAACTACTTCAGTTTTTCAGATAGTAGGGTTATTTTAAAAAAAAATTGTCCCAAGTAAGTATGTGAAATATTTTTTTTTTTTATGTAGCAAAAACATGCGTGTTCCTTGATATTTGTATTACTTCTGCTTTTTAACTGCCTTTTTTTTTTTTTGGAACTTGAGAATATGTCCCTTTTCTTCTTCATTGATCTCTTCATGTAACAGAACCATTAGACACTGTCAAGAAAACTCTTCCCTATTCTTGGTTGGTTTTGGTTTGGTTTTTTTTTTTTGGATTGAAACCTGAACCAGATTGGTTTCTCTACAGCAAGCACACAAAATGTTTTATGAAGTGATGTTCCAATTTTTAAGTGTACTAAATGACTGTAAATTATGCCTTGTTAGGAGTGAAGATTAGAGTAATATTTTTATATGTGGTATAAAAGCAATCGCAATTTCAAATCAATGTGCTGTAAATGGGAGTGTAGCTTGTTGATGGGTCTCTGACAGGGATATTTGTATTTTTTTATTTATTTTTTTCAATTCCCGTGGCAACGGTAGGAGCATGTGCAAAAGGTTTTCCAGAAGCAAGAAAGTATGGAAGAAATGTTTCAAAAGAGACAAATAAGTCTTAAGAAACTGGCCGCTAAGCAGACGCGTCCTGTTCAGCCAGTTGCACCAAGACCTGAAGCCTTTGTAAAATCTCCTTGTACCTCGCCAAGTAAGTAACTGTAGTAGCCTTTAACTAATTTTTTGCTCTATGCTGAGAAACTTAAAGAAAACTTCAGCTGTAATTTGTGGTTGCCCAAACATCTGTGTCAGATCTGCTTAAGTTCTAACTGCTGTTTGATTCTGGTTTATGTGCTTAGGTCTTCAAAGAGAATATGTATCCAACTCAGAAAGCAGTGCACTTCGGAGGGTAAACTACAGAAGAGGAAAGGTAATTTTTTTTTCTTTGCACTTTTCATGCACGTACTGCTTAAGAGACTCACAATACAATGGAATATTCAGGAACTTCAAGAAGAATGAGGCAATTTCACTGAAAAAGTGATGGTATTGCCCCCATTGAAGTAACTCTGGTGAAGCAGTCATGTGGTTTAAATAGAGGCTGCTTTGTCGCTGGGCTGAGTATGAGGGAAGGTAAAGTAAATAGCTGCCTATATTAGGAAAAATGTTAGGGGCAGCAAAATATAAAATCTGTGAACAGGAAACATTTATTATTTGCCAGTAGTAACTGGCTACTCTTAAAACTGGCAAAAGTGAAGAGGTGGTTGTCGTTGGCTCCAAGACAGCTTCACCTGACCTAATGGGTTGCCATTCCCAAGTGGGGATGGTCTTCCTGCCCCGCCTCCAGCAAGGAAAGTAACCTGACGGCAGCAACAGAAACAAGTCGTTTTCCACTGGGTTAGAGTGTTGAATCAACTCAGTGAAGGTTCAGCAGGAGACAATGCAAGGAGAAAGGCAAGACCACATGACCAGCAGGGACAACAGTTGGAGAAAAGGGTTGGTTCAAGGTGGGATTGAAAGCCAAACCTCTCATTTTTTTTCAGCAAGCTGTAATTAGTTGAGCCATTACAGTAGAAGTTGTAAGAGTGAACTTCTGTGTCAAGTTAGGAAGTTACCAGAAACTTAGCACAGTACTTCATTTTTAGGTTGGAAAACAGATTAAGGCCAGTGTTGCCTCCAAGCTTATGCTGATGCTCTGATGTTGTCTTCCTGGAAAGGGGCCTTGATCCATGGTCTTTTCGAAGCTGGCCTTTCATGGAGAACTTGCTGTGTCTAAATGTTCTTGTGTGCTCTAAGGCCTTCAGGTTGACTTGGATTTTTTTTTTTTGCAGTGTTCTTGCAAATTGCCTTCGTTTTTAATGGAGTACAGTCTTTCCTGTGAAAACACATGCAAGTAGAGCTGAGTGCAAAGCTCTGTGTTTTCAAGTGTTTTTCCCCCATCTGTGATGCTGTGATGATTTTTTTTGTTTGTTTGTTTGTTTCCTTCTTTAGAGTGAAATGACTGAACTCCATCAAAGCAGAGGAGGATCTACAATGGATGATGAAGAAAACCTAGCTGTGTTACGGCAGTAAGTATATTTTGATAAACAAAAAATGTTTTTTCTCTGATTTAGTTCCAGCAAGGCTGAGTTTGGCTAAGGATTTGATAAGACAAATATGCTTCTCTGAATTAAGCCTCAGTGCTTTTTGAAACACATTGGCTGTTCTTTGTACACAGGGGAAGATATTTTAGTCTGTCTGCAGCATTATTTGTAGTTTATATAGTACCAGACTCTAGCTTTGCTGCAGCAAGGTGATGCTATGGCAAGATAACTACATATTTTTTTCAGAGGTGACATAATTTTGAGTAATAAGCCTCCTGTAAATCTGTTGGAGGTTTTGGCCTCCATGCTTCAGAAGACTTCATCTTTTTATTTGACTCTTTTTAGTCCCTGTTTTGATAAACGTAACTAAAAATCACTTTCTTATATAAAAACTAAAAAGCATCTCTTACATTCAAAAAATAACTTAGTACCACCTGAAATGTTTATAGTAGAGCTTGCATTTCTGCCTGTAAACTGGATACTTCTACTGTCCTTTCACTGTTACCACCATGTGTTAAATTGTATAAAATCAGAAGGGGAGGAGGTTGAGGGGAAGCATGCTTGCTTGACCATTAGGAAAATTAAACTTCAGGCAATATTGTGATATTTAAATTGTGCCCTAAATGCCTCTAATTTAAAATGACTGGTATAAATTTAAGTCTTTATTTGATAATCCTATGCAGCTCTAACTCCAGCTCCTGTAATACTTGTGAACACAGCATAATCAGATTTTGTATGTACAATGATGAAATGCTTCACTGCTTCAATTCAATTACTACAGCACTTAAAATGCTAGATTTTACTTTTTTCCTGTTTAAACACATTTTCAAGTATTTTAAAATGTTTTAAAAATATGTGCTTCTCAATAAGGATGTGTAAACTGTTGACAGAAATATCCATGAAACATCACATTTTCCATTACCTGGAAACAGTTCTTTTGTTGTTGACAGAAATATCCATGAAACATCACATTTTCCATTACCTGGAAACAGTTTTTTTGTTGTCTGAAGTAAAGTAGACACACAGACAAAGTTAATGTTGCCTTGTTACTTTGCATAAGTGAATAGGCCTGCCTTAATTTTCATTCTTTGTCTACAGGCATGTAATTAATGAACTCATTGAGACTGAACGAGCATATGTGGAAGAACTTCTCTGTGTTCTTGAGGTAAAGATTAAATTTCACTGCAGCTGTTAGTGAATCTATTTCTCTCTTCCGTTTCATGTGTGCCTTTATGCTTTTCTTATCGCTGCAATGCCTCTGCTTGTCCCATCAAGCAGTGTGATCATTGTATCTCTCTTCTCTCATCGTATTTTCACAGAGGCAGGAACATGCAATATTTTTCTAGAAATATTCATGCAACTAGGATCTTGTATTAGAAACCACAAATTGGGCAGAAAACAAGATATGCCTAAGCATTTAGGTGGAACATAATGAGGTTTGTAATGATCATTAATTCATGCAAAAGATCATTCTACAGTCTTGAGTAAACTCCAGGAAGGTCATGTGTCACACAGGAATGTTAATCTGCATCGAGAGAATCTGGTGTCAGAGGAAAAATTTTTTCTTGCATCCCTCTTTGCATGTCTTTTTAATCTTCCAAATGTCTTGGGTACAGCTGTGGCAACAGAGTGCATTGTAATAATAATACCTTAATTTGAAATTGTAAAGGAAACAAAGATGTTCCCTTTGCTCGACAGCTGTGGATGCACAGTTGCAGTACTGCTGAGCTGGTTGTAGAAATAGGACGCAGTATTCTGTGTTGTTCCTGAAGTTTAAGTCTTCAGACATGGATGTGTCGTTCTGTAGTAGTCCAATTTGACTGTAGAAGATGATGAAGTTGCAGATAATTGAGGATGAATTATTTTAATCAGGATGAACTGGAATTGAGCCAAGTGAGTACTCTTGGTGTCCATGCCAATGTTAAGCTCCTAAATAGGAGCTGTCTGAAGTTATGGACTGGGAGTGATAATTTCTGAGCACGTACCTTCAAGTAAGAGTACTGTATGAGGATTTTGAACTCTGGTCATGCTTTTGCCTAGTTTGTGCTCAGCTTCCCATAGCATTTATGTCCTGGGTCCGGTCCAAGTGTTGATGATAGTAGGATGGTTGCATCTGGTATGTGGTAATAAACCAAGGCAGGTCTGGAGTGGACCTTAAGGATTACTTTATTCTCTGCTTTTGTATACAATGGCATCTTTACAGTTCTGTTAAAAAAAAAAAAAAAAAAATTAAAAAAAAATCAAGACTCAAATAGTTGGAAGATTTTTGGTCCTTACTGCTGCTACTGAAGGGTTGTTACAGAATTTTTCTATTCCTCTGGTATTACTCTTGTTTTGCATAGAGTATAGTGCAACCTTGGTCTTGCTAGGCCAAGCTGTCTTGGTTTTCTGCCAATGTGATAAACTCTTCAGTACTCTGATTGTGCCAGGCACACTTCTCTGTGCCTCCTTGCAGTTTGGGATTCATCTCTCAAACTTGGGTGATTGGGACTGCCAACAATAATTCTGGATAGGATCCTTGCTGAGGTAGGGTTCAATGGCAGTCTTCCAGCTTTTGAGTAATTCTAGTTATTAATCTATAGCCCTGGCTATTCTCCAAATCCCTTTGTTTGTACTATTCTGTTAATTTTCCAATTTTTCCTGTAAAAGAACCTGATACTCCTTTGTATGGACAGTGTCTCCTATTATTATGTCCTATTTAATTGCAATGCATTTTCTCTCTGCCAAGGATTCCAGTAGAAAAAACCAAGGTAGTTCCCAAGGTTGATTATTGGGAAACTGCTATAGCTTCTTTTATCTGAGCTTGATAGTTTTCCTTTCGTTAATAACCATGGTCATCTCACTTTAGTCTGTGAAATCTAGTAATTTTTATTTGGGAAAAATACTGTTCTCGTCTATTTTTAGGTATTGTATTCAACTCCTTTTTCCATTTACTTCAATGCTTTTAGAACAGCTTTCAAGTGGAAGACTAAGCAAAGCCTTATGTATTCTTAAAGTAAGATTAAATGATCCCTGTGGCTGCATGGAGTAGCTTTCCCTTTCCTTTCTTAAAACACAAGTACTGCATAGGTAGTAAAACATGAAGAGTCTTTATATTAAATTTTTAAAAGAAGTACTACATCAGCCTGAAGTGGGGGAAAAAAAAATTGTCAAGCGTTTTGTCAATGTATGGATTTCATGCTTTTGTTCTTTCAGAATTCCAAAGTACTGAGCTCAGTCAGGTTTTTCACATCAGCTGGGTTAGATAACCCTTTATGCCAAGGCTTTGCTGCTATGTTCACCATCATCTTTACTTCAAGTGGAATTCAATCATTCTCTTCATGTATCTCTTCACCTCATCTAAACTACATGGTGGACACAGTTGTTCTTTCCCTGTCAATTTTTTTAATTCCATTTTATGTAAATTATTTTTATCTTTTTTTAAGGCTGTACCACCTCCCCCCCCCCCCCCCCCCCCCCCCATACACACACTTTCCCTTCAGACTCTGCATTTTCCTATCTGAGAGGGGAGAGATATGGGAGAAGGACCAATGGTTAGCTATGTATAAGCTCCAGCATCTTTGCCTATACCATTGGGGATTTTTTGTGGTGTTTGAGGGGAAAAATACCCAGATTTTAAAAGGACTGTTTCTGATTTTTAAAAAATCTAATCACTGTCCTATCCAAACACTTGAATTCTTCATGCTATAGCTGACTTTACTAGCTATTCTCCTACTTTTTGTCATTTGGACATCGCTTGGAAATCGAAAATCTTTGTTGTAGGTGTGCTTTTGCTTATCCTATCATTTAATTTGTCAGTTTGTTATAATTCAGTGCATTTTTTCATAATCGATATCACTAATGTGGTGACCACCTTGTCCGTGATAACTTTGTTTAAAAATGAAAAAAAAACCCAAACCACAACAAACAAACAAACAAAACCGTGACAGAAAGAAAGTAGATTGCATCATCTTTCTTTAGCCTGCGCACTAAGAAATCTACTTAAGAAATATGCTTACAGTACAGGTACCAGAGCATTCTTGCAGTTTTTCTGTTTGATTGGTTGGGGGTGTTTTGTTTGGTGTTGGGGGGGGTGGGGGGGGTGGGGGGGGGGTGGTGGTTGTTGTTGTTGTTGGTCTTTTTAGTGTTTTGAGAGATCACAGATTAGTGACCTCAGGATCAGAAAACAGTCCTGGGCTAAAGCTACCTGTGTGCTCTTTTCCTTATCTGTGCCAGATAAACAGGAGAATATGGCGTTGCATGACAAATGGAAGATGTCAGAATCTAAAGTTACAATTTTTGGTGCCAAAGCTAATGAAAATGTCTTAAAGAGAGTATTTGCAGCTTAATGGTTCCTGTTACCTGCAGAAATAACTACAGTCAGCTTGTTTCCTCATACTAATAGCTAAGACTAGCATGAACGTTTGCGTGGGCACTGGAATTGTGGCTTTAAACTCAGATGTGTAAAGTCTTAACAGAAGAAGAACGAAGTATAGTTTGTAAGCCATAGGGGAATGCATAGCCTTTGCTTGGTTGTGATTGCAAACTTTGTTTCCTCCTTGCTTAACTAAAACTGCAGTAATTGTTCAAGCGTCTTTCTAAAGACTGTAGGTGTGTCTTAGTGGACTGATGGACAAACAGAATTTGTATACTTTTTTTTATGATTAATACTGAGCTTTTTATTTGCTGTCTGTCAGCCTGCAGGCAGACTGCCTTGTCAGAGAGAGGTAAGTGCTGCAAGTAAAGGGAGATAATCAGTTTGCCTCTCTCCTGTGTTGCAGGGTTACGCTGCAGAGATGGACAACCCCTTAATGGCTCATCTCATTTCACCAGAACTCCAAAATAAAAAGGATATCTTGTTTGGGAATATGGAAGAAATTTATCACTTTCACAACAGGTGAGGATTTGCGTTCAGATCTAAAAATAGCATCTGGATGGGATTCTTTACTCTTTCTTTTAATCTGATTTAAATTGCAAAAAGGTCCTTACTGAGTCCCACTTGGCTATCTGTCATGTCAAAGTTCATATTGCATAGAAGAGGAAAAGCAAAATGTCTATAAAAGATGAGCAAAGCTCTGTGAAACTTTATTCAAATGTTTGCAGTACACAGGTAAAATTTTGCATTGTTGTCCTCTTTCTGAAGAAAGGTATTGGGATCTGGTTACAAGGTAGTTAAAGCAAGGCTTGTTTGGGTTTCTTTTATTTTTTATGAAATTTACTATGGAACGTAAATTATTACTCTAAACCACAAACTCTCAACTCTTAGATGTAGTTGAGGCTGGTTAATTTTATACTTGAGTGTCCTCTCTGAAGTTTGAATCCTTGCTGCTAGAGAGGTATTTCTTCACAGCATAATATTTAAATTGGTAGAAAAGAAGTATTTTCAAGAGAAGTTAAGCATATTAAAGAGTTGTTTCTTATTGAGGCAAAACTAGACTGGAAGTTTTGCCACTGATTTTTTTGGGGTGGGTTTTTTTGATTTGGGCAGGTGGGGTTTGGTTCGTTTGTTTGTTTTGTGGTGTTTGGTAGTATTTGGGAGGAAAAACCAAATACTTTAAACTGTACAAATCCTGTTGCTGAATACGTAAGGAAGGGAAACAAAATCCCCCTCCCCTCCCCAATCTTATATTTGATATCAGTTGTTAGCAACAGTAAGCTAAAAGAAATTGGTCAGAATGTTTGTTTGTTTTAATTTGCTTTCCCTTTTTAAGTACGTGATTTAGAAGAGTTTTGTTCAGTTTTGTACTACAGAATTGCAACTCTGTTTCCAAAAGTTTAGAAAACGAATTGCAAGAATGTGAACATTTACTACCACTTTCTTAAACATGTGGTCTAAGAAAATCTTCTTCCTCATAGAATATTCTTGAGAGAGCTAGAAAATTACGTAGAATACCCAGAACTAGTAGGACGGTGCTTTCTGGATCAGGTATGTGTCATCTTTTGCTGGGATTTTGTTTGTAAGCCCCTCTAAGACTGTAACATATGAGAGTGATTTTCATGTACTAATTGCCACCACATCCCCTTCGTTTGTCTTGAACAGGTAACAGGTTGAGAACGTAGATGTTACTTGAGAATTAGGGATATTTTTCACTGTGTGGGGTAATTAATTTTGTTAGAAGGAGCTGCTACCTTGTTGAAAGAAAACTGCTTTACTGAAGTGGCAGTTAGGAAAACATGAAGAGGAGTCATGCACTGCATCATTTCACATCACAATAAATGATTGGTTTACTTGGTTAGATTTCTTTACTGGATTTTTTGTTGTTGTTGCTCTTTTCTCTTTTCTTTAGAGAGTACACCTCCAAAAATACAATCCAAAATATTTTTATTATGAAAATAGAAAGCTATGACAAAATTAAACTTTTAAATCTGGGATTTATTAAACAATGAGTCTCATCCCTGGTATACCAAAGGCTAAGTAGGAAGCTGTTTATGGAAATCAATTTTCTGTTGTTGCTGCCTATTGATGCTCTAGAACTCCTGGGAGGAGCCATGCCTCCCCCTCCTACTTACTGGCTACATCCATGGAGATGCTGTTTTCTAAAATTGAGGGACAGAGGTACTTCTGTGCTTGCTGATTTCCTACCTAGTCTTTCCTTTATAGTTACTATGACATTTTCAACAGTCTTGCTTCCTTTTGCTTTCAACAAGTGCTGAAGTCATGCTGTTTAGTGGCTGAAGTGATAAGGGGTAACAAACTGCTTGGTCTACTGTAGTTCAACTCCAAGTGAAAAACATGTTCATAAAATGAAAATGTAGAAAGAAAAAAGGGCAAAGACTTTTTAAAAAGTTGCACAGAGAGACTCATGGTTGGGCATTCATAGAAGTATTTTTCATATTGTAATAGAAATATATTTGTAAATATATGCTGCTACATAAGGTGCTTAATGTTCAACTGAAGCAAAAATTAACAGGAACATTTTATTCTGATGTTCCAAGTAAAAAAATTGTAGCCATTACAAAATAAATTATTTTGAATAATTGGTTTTTGCTTGGGATGCTTCAAGGAATTGTATTTTTGTTGTTGTTTTTGTTTTTTCTTAGCCTTATTGATTATATAAAAAAAAATAAGATCTTATGAACTTTGTCCATTAAAGTCACAAGAATTTACTGACTTTTTGCTTGTCTCCACAATTTCAGATGGAAGATTTCCAGATTTATGAAAAATACTGTCAAAATAAACCTCGATCTGAAAGTTTGTGGAGGCAGTTTTCAGATTCTGTATTCTTTCAGGTATGCTTTCTGGAGTCTGAAAATACTTGTGGGGGGATTGTTTGGTTTGGTTGGGTTTTTTTAAACTTCATTTCACTTATGTTAAGATCAAGTAACAGAACTACTGATTACTGTACTGATGAAATCCAACCCTGATTACAGGAATGTCAAAGAAAACTCGATCACAAGCTCAGTTTGGACTCATACTTGCTGAAACCCGTTCAAAGAATAACCAAATACCAATTATTGCTAAAGGTATGTGTTACTAAACTATAACACTAAGTCTATTTTGTGCATTTGTTTTTTTAAATGCTCCTTCTCTCATCCTGCTGGAGAGAAACCTAAAAGTTGGGGGACAGTTGTATAAATTGAAGTGGAGACAAATCCCAGTCTATCAACTTTCAGCTTGGTTCCTTTCTCTTTCAGCCAAAAAGCTGCTAGTAGACAGGCAAATGTTATACACAGAGACACCTCGTGTAACTGCCTTTGCCCATATATTTCTGCTGAAGAGAAGAATGAAAAGTTGATTAGGGGAAACAGAAGGACCAAGAAACCTTTGCAACAAAGAGAGTATCTGAAGTACTTGTTACTTGCCAGTTATAGTCACCTCGTGTGTTACAGGAATTGGCCTTGCTAGCTTCTAGGAAATGTACTTAACTGAGAGCAGTGTATGGTATTTTTAGGAAGGATGCTTTTGTGATTCACTTAAACATGCTATACTGAGAGAGCAAAACGAGAGCAATATAGTATTACAAATTTTAAAATGAATGTCTAAGTTTTTGCCATGTTTGAAGCTAGTGTGTTTTAAGAAACATTTCCCACGTAAACACGTTTCAATAATTTTATTTAAAGTAGTTTAAAAAAATTACCTTGGACCAAATTTACTCTTGAGATAAAACTGAATTAAAGTTAACTGCTTTTAAATAATTAATTATATTAAGCTTGCATGAAGAGAGGAGTATTTGAAAGGTTTTCGATTTAAAGTGTCTTTAGTTCCTGCAGTCCATATGTAAATGCTTTTTCTCATACTGTGAAGTCTGGGGGTTTCTATGTGAACTCTCGGCTATGTTTATCTGGATCAAACTGCAAGATACAGCTTCAACAAGCCCTTTGGAGAAGGGATGCCTTTTTAAATGTGCAGACAGTGCTCAGTGCAGTAAGTTTAAGTCTGTTACTAGCATCCCAGGCTTCACCATAATTCAAATCATAAATGAAATTTGCCTATGTTTTTACATTTGTT
The DNA here is from genome assembly GCA_017639485.1 of Pluvialis apricaria. Taxonomy (NCBI): domain Eukaryota; kingdom Metazoa; phylum Chordata; class Aves; order Charadriiformes; family Charadriidae; genus Pluvialis; species Pluvialis apricaria. The sequence continues at coordinate 68,156,304 of CM030007.1, forward strand.
CATTTCTAAAATGTAATGAATATAAAAAGTAATAAATTTTTTTGGCTGGTGGGTTTTTTTTTAGCAATTATGATGAAAAGTGTTTGTAAAGTTAGTCTTGTAGAATTCTTAGGTGTAGTGGTTATAAAACGTTTAGATGAATGAAATGTATTTGGCTAATTAGCAGCAGAGATGCGAAGTAAAACTTTAGGGTCTTTGCAGGTCCTGACAGTATTTAACCCACTAGATCATATGGTATAAAACTTTACTGGATGACTTCAAAACCTTTAAACACTTAATTTAAAAGCTTAAATTCAGTGTTCAGATTTGAATGTTCCTAGTTATTGCTGTTTCCAAAACTAAGTACGTTGTCATTTCCTGCCCGCTCAGGAAATGCTGAAGTACAGTAAGAACTGTGAAGGCGCTGAAGATCTTCAGGAGGCATTAACTTCTATACTGGGTATACTTAAAGCAGTTAATGATTCTATGCACCAGATAGCCATTACAGGCTATGATGTAAGTAACAGTATTTTTACATGTGTTTTACTTAGTTTTCATTTACTTCTTAGTTATACGTACAGCATACCCTATACTCTGTACTAATAAAGAGAAGAATATTTTACTAAAAGGTAAACTGAACTTTAAACTGAATTGTGTCATGAAAATAATGGAAATGGATCTCTATATACTCTTCTGAAGCTTTTCTGTTATGAATAATATTTTGCTCCATCTACCCAAGTTTTCTTTCTTTGATCTACCTGACACTGAGTTAGTAACTGAAAATCATCATGAAGAGTCTGGTTTAGGCTACTGCCAAATGGGAGTTGCTACTAAGTTTTTATATCTACATGTAAAACTACACACAAAAGTTCCAGTTAAAAAAAAAAAAAAAAAAAACAACAAAAAACCAAAACATCAATCTCAAAACACAACGTGAGCAGTTTGGGGAAGAAACCCCAAACAACCAAATGTATGCATTGTGCTTCCCCCTCTGTCTATGTGTAGATCTCTGTATCTCTGCTACTGCTACTCATGACTGTAAAATCCTGCCTAAACAGTGTTGGGGAGAGAGAAAATTATGTGTAAAAATCCAACACTGACTTTATTTTTATTACATTTCCAAACCCAACATAAACACTGATGTGAGAGATTACTTGGAATGACAGAACTTGTAAAGACCTGTTCAGAGTATGCGTTTTAGTCTGATGTTATCTCTTTGTAGTTATAAATATCGCTTTTTTTGTTCCAGGGAAATCTGAATGAGCTGGGCAAGCTTTTAATGCAGGGATCCTTCAATGTCTGGACTGATCATAAAAAGGGTCACTCAAAGGTGAAAGATTTGGCACGCTTCAAGCCAATGCAGCGACACCTCTTCCTCCATGAGAAAGCAGTGCTGTTCTGTAAAAAGCGAGAAGAAAATGGAGAGGGATATGAGAAAGCACCTTCTTACAGCTACAAACACTCCTTAAATGTAAGACACTGAGCAGTCCAGTAACGTCAGGGTACTGAGGGCTTAGCCCACAGCAAAAGAATATACTAGTTTTTTGTCAGCAAAGCTGTGTTATGGTTTTGTATTGGGAACTTCACCCTTTCAGGCAAACCTAACTGGTGCAGCAGGTCCATGTCACTGAGAAAATCCAAACTATGCTAGTCTAGCTGAATGGTAGTTGCATTAATCACACAGAAAATGTATTAATGAGTATAGCAGAGTAGTATAAAATAGATGTGAGATTTGGTGGTCTGGATTTTGAGAGACAACTTGTGGGTCAGTCTCAATTTAATGTACCTAAACCTTTCTTCCCTCCGAGGTAGCCAAGCTGACATAAAGCACTAAACCTCTTACATCCAATGGGCAGATCATGCATCACTAGTTATTCTTTTCCTTGAGTAAGAAGCCAAATGTGGCTTTGCTTTTCAGAAATAGGGTACCAAATCATACCAGTAGCTGCCTGTTTCCATTGTTATCATAATTGTGATGTGGTAGGTCAGCCTCTGTTCTCTTTGGTTCCAGATGGCAGCAGTTGGAATAACAGAAAATGTCAAAGGGGATGCAAAAAAATTTGAAATCTGGTATAATGCAAGGGAAGAAGTTTACATCATACAGGTAAATAACATGCCACTTAAAAAAAAAAAACAAAAAAACAAAACAAAGAGAGAGAAAAGCTGGGGGTGGGGGGGAGTCTAACTCTTAAGAAGATCTGTTTAGTTGTTGGGTTGTTTTTTTTCCCCTCTGTTATATCACTAATAGACAGTGATGAGGAAATGTAGGAAAAAACAAAACCAAAACACACCACATTAATTCATAAGGTAGTTTCTTAAGCGATATATTTCAATTGCAGTCTCCTGGGGGAAAGAAAAAAAAAATCACATTTTACAATATCCATGGGGGATATTGTATACAGCATTACTATTGCTCTCAGTGGAGTAGCGGATGGCGTGGGAGCCAGGGTTTGACTGTAGCAGCTGCACAGCCTCTGCCTCAGCATGTTCCAGTTGTCACGACTAGTTTCCATTCGCTGAAGGACTAGAGGGAGGTCTGTCTGTCCCTCTTGAAGGATTCCTCTGAGGCTGTGCTTTGGCATGCAACTCTTTGTGTAGTAAGTATTCTATGCCTGATGGTTGCTTGTATTTGTTTTCGGGTAGGCACCAACACCTGAAGTTAAAGCTACTTGGGTAAATGAAATAAGAAAAGTGCTGACTAGTCAACTGCAGGCATGCAGAGGTAAAATATTTTGGTTATATATATGGGGTTTTTTTAATCACTTTCCTCTTTGAACTTCAAAACCTGACTTGTGTATCTTCACTGTGTAGGACTAGAAGTGAAAAGTTCAAAACACAAATCAATTTTAATAGTTCTTTTTCTTTCCTTCATTACAGAAGCTAGTCAGCACAGGACACTAGAACAAACACAGAGTTTACCTCTACCAGTATCATCTTGTACAAGGTAAGTACATATGTTGTCAAATCAGCCTGGCCGTCTTGTAAATATATCAATATATTTAGTTTGCAGTTCTTCATTATTCCTATCCCTTAATAGCTGCCCTTATGTTTTAGGGATTTGTTTTAAGTCTCTAATATAAAGCTGTAAAGCTTGGGGTTTCTATATCTTTAGAGCTGTTAAACTAAGCAGCAGTAGCATAGGCTTTGCCAGTTGATAGAGAACAAGACAGAAAAGTCATTTTCTGCACCAGCCAAATCCTGGTGGTATTACGGGTTTGTTTGTTGAACAGCTAATTATATACTTTACGCCCCAGATATGAGAGTTATGTGGAGTAGCATTTTCCTTCTTTTTCTGTTCTTTTCCTTCACCTGGATTTTTTTTTTCTTCCTTTTCCCATGTCATGTTGTCTTCCTTTTTGCCTTTTTCAGGGCATTATCTTTTCTCTATCCCTTGTTCTTTTCCTTCAATTTCCAGGGTTTTTTGTTTTGTTTTGTTTTTTTAACTGTGATGTGTTGATTCCTCCAGTGTTCCAACTTCTGAGTCAAGCTCTTCTGCTTTTCCTATTTTTTATCCTTCACCCTACCAACCCGTACATTATTCTGCTCCCATCTGCTGTTCTGCCCTTCTCTGACACCTCTTTTTAATCCTCTGCTACTTACTCTTTCTTTTCATTATATGTGGACGTGTATATACCCATAAGCCCATGTGCTCTTATCTTCAGTCATTCCCACATGGTGTGTGCTCGAAAATGTATCAGTAGCTCTCTGCCCTGCATGTTTTATGCATCTACTTATCACTCAGCGAGAATTTCCCAGATGTGTAGTATTTGTGGGATGTCTTTCTCCATTCCATTCCCAATCAGAGGTGTGATGGGAATCCAACTGCAAGATCCAACCTATGCTCTTTGTTCATCCCTCATCTGTTCCTGTGTTAAGAGCTGCTGAGGGGCAGAGTTTATTACTTTCTTTTTCTTTTTTTTTTTGCCTTAGTATGTTCAGGAGGAAACTGTCAGCACAGAATGTGTGGCTGCAGCTGAGAGTGACAGGAAGTTGTCCTGAGCTGTCTTTTCGGTAGCTCCCACTGCCACAGTACATGCCGTTGCAGTCAATTAGGGGAGCCTTTCTCCTCTGCATATGCTCATGGCCTTTAAATGCACAATCACCAATAATTTTTTTCAGTCCCGGAAACTATAAACTGGGAAGTAGCTAATAAATGGTTTTCAGCCTATATATCTGTATGTAAAAGGCAGCCCGTGACCAAAGGTCATCACCCCTGTTCAGACTCATATTTGCTGGAGATGGATTGATTGTCTTAATTTTCTTCCAATAAACAGTCCTTCGCGGAACCACATCAGGAACACCAAAAAAAACGGAGGAGAGAAAAGCTGATCTCGCAAGTCTAGAAGGTTATGGCACCACAGCAGCACCAAAGTACCCTGAGAAAGGCAAAGGTGAGTTTATGCATGTGTCTTGTTATCTTTAATTGTGAAGAGCATGCCTGCACTGCAGATGCACAGGCAGATCCACCAGCAGAGTAGCCACAGTAATGCAGGGAAACGCAGCATTACACCTGAACAAGCAGGGCTTTGCTGCTTTCAGCCCTAAGGCAGCCCACCCACAAGGTGCTGCCCACATTGCACCAGCTTGCTGGTCCCATCTGCCCTTAGCTTGGGGTTTCTGCGTTCCACTGTGTGGTGTGGACGGGCCTAAAGCCACCTCGAATGAAGGGTAGCCAAAAGGAGGTCGGAACTGTGTGTTATGAGGCCTGAGTCTGCAGTAGGTCTTCTCTTAGAGCTGCCCACCTTCTCAGGTTTCTCTTCCTCTGGATAAATTTCTCAGCATTACCTGTTCTGAAGACTTTGAGTTTGGGGTTTTTTCCTCTTGAATTTTGGTTCCCATCACAGAAATTATTTACTGAACCAGTGGCAGTACGAGCCCCTGCACAGTGAGAACAACTGGCCACTTGGGTTCTTCTGTTGCACCTGGACTTTCAGTTGTCCTTTCTCATCCTAACATGCAGGTTCCCTAGCAGGGCCGCAAACGATTTTTTGCCTTGATCTTTTCATGGTCTTCTCCCCTTTCTCTTCCTCTTGTCTCTCTCTTCCTTTGTAGATGACACTAGCTCTACCTCAGAATGCTCTATACTGTCAAAAAAGCGCTTTACGCTGCAGGGCTTTACTAACCTCAAAAGTCAGAAAGGTAATTTTTTTTAAAAAAAAGCTAGACTGTTTTCTGTTTAAGGCTGTAATTGAAGCATCATTTTGTATGTGTGTGTAGTGTAACAGGTTTTTGGTGTGTGCACTAGCTTGTTCTCCTAAGTTCAAGCTAGGTTCCTGAGTCACTGAGCCTGACAGGGAGATTTCAAGAGAAACTGACTCCAGAGTGGGCGGGGGAGATGCAACCAGTGAAAAGTGGAGCTGTAGGAGATGCAAGACGCAGTTTCCAATGCCTCGAGTCTCACTATTGAGGCCAAGAAAGGAGTTTATCGTGCCCCATTCTTGTAGGAAAACTAGAGGAATTAAGTTGTCTTCAGATCAGATACCTGGCCTGCTTCTAGCTTCAGTGGATCTGCCCCAAATGCACCTGTACTTGGCAAAAAGGAATCAAGGTTTTGCTAGAGTATAGAAATACTAGAGTATTTCTATCCTTTCTCCCCAATCATGACTATAGCAGAATGTGTATGACAGTGTTGTTTTGCTGGATACAAAAATAAATAAGAATTCCTCTATGCTTCCAGAAATTGATCTTTTTTTGTAAAACAGGCAATAGGAGTCTGAGACCTTTCTTGCTTCCTCCTGCCAAGTAATCGCACTGGTACATTCACTTCTTGCTTTGAATAGCTGTCTTTGAACAGTCTGAATTGCATTAAGATGATGGCACTTGTTCAAGAGCATGATTTATTTTTTTTCTTTTTTCCAAGCATCTTTTCAGAATGCCTTTTTAAAACCTGATTACCTTTGAGTTCTTTCTGGAGAGACTCTAGGGTTGTGTATCTAATGCTAATGAGGTGAGCACTAATATCCCATGCTTGCCTTGACAGAAACTCCATCTCCTTCTGCTAAAAGCCAGACATTGCCAATGATCCTTCTTACAGGACCAGGTATCGCTGTAGCACTAGATTTATATAAAAATGATTGCTTAATTTGGTAATGTTTGTCTAAAATTGGAATTAAATGTATTCAGTTGATGTCTAGCTCATTTAGAAAAGTTTACATATACTTTCACCTATTACTGTAAAATAAATTTGTCAATTTATCTTCAAATAACTACACATAAATAATTAATTCCTCCTGCTGTAACTGACCAATGACAGCTAAAATCAGAGTGATTACAGAAATCCTCTTGTTTTCCAGTGTAAGCTCAAAGGTATTTAGCATGCAATCCACCTATTCTCTTTTTTCCAGTTCTTCAATATCTCTCTTCTGTGTTTTTTGCCTATTCATCCTCCTGCAGCTTCTCCTACCAGTCCTGACAAAAAAGCTAAACGACATGAAGTAGTGAGTGACCCAACTCCTTTTGGTTTAAGAGGTATAGTGATACCACATCTTGTACTCCACAAATATCCACACGTCCCTCATGTAATACGTTATAACAGAGCGCTGGGGATACCTATATGGTGCTGTTGTGTGCAGCAGTATTGGTATCAGCTGAGTTTTTTCAAGTGGGTCTGTCAGCTTCTGTATGTACTGTTTTTGATAGCACGACTGGTTGAAGGTTTTTACCTTGGCATCAAATAAAGTAGCGTATGGCTAACTAGTTTTTTAGAAGAGGGCAGTGGGAAAGGGATCTTCTGCTGAAGAAATAACCAGAAGCTGGGTGTTTAATGGAATGACAGGGACATCCAGTTGCTGTGAGGCACGTGGTTTTCCAGGTAGCATCCTCCTGTCACTGTGCCCCTTGTGGAGAGGGTTAAATTTTTATAAAAGGAAAAAAAAAATAACGTACTCTAGTCAGAGTGGGGATCATCACTGTCATGTGGAATTTCCACTTTAGATCTGCATTTATTACTGTAGTCACAGTCCTGTTGCACCTTTCTTTGGGTGATAGTAGGCAATTTTTACCACCCTGTGAACCCCAGATGATTTAACTGAACCTCCTGTAGCAGTTTCCCTCCTGTCCTCCCAACCCACAGCTAAGCAAAGAATAGAAAAGCATTTCAGTTAAATGACCCTTTTCTAACCAGCAAGGCTGTTGGTGAAGGCTTGAGTACAAATCTCTAGAGCTAATTAACTAGAGACTACAAGGAGAGCAGTCCCTCTCTTCCTGACTCTCTTTCCACCACCATCTCTTTTAGAAAATATTATTCTAAAGATGAAGCTGTTTCAAGCCTTACCATCATCCTCTTCTCCAGGTTTCCACAGCCTTTGTCTCAACCTGTGGAAATGATGCAGGTTCAGCTGCTGTGCTGGGGAAACTATGCCACACCATTCACCTTGTCTGAGCAGCAGGGAATGTAATCCCAGGCCACATGAATGCAGTAGCTCCACAGGTGTGGATACAGGAGTTACAAGGCTAATTTTCTGCAGGCAGCAGTCAAACCTCGGAGATCTCCAGGTGTCACAGAAATCCTGAGGGCCTGAAAATGCTATCAGAAAACAAAGAGTGTTTTGTGCCCTTTTCCACCGATGCTGGAATTTTCCAGGGTGGAGAGTCCTTGATCATTGCTAATTTACAGTAAAATTGTTGGGTCCTTGGAACAGACTTGTCTGATTTGCTGCCCTGTCCAGCAGCCCCTCACTTTATGAAACCACTAAACCAAGTAAATGAATTTAAAACATCTAGTAACTCCCCTTTCTGTCTTGCACCTTTTTGATCTCTTTTTCTGACACTTAATCCCTTCTCCTTCCCCAGCTCAAAGAGGGATAAGCAGGCAGCTGACCTGGGCTTTTCAGGATGAAACTGCACCAGGTGATGGTCGTGGCTCCCCAGTGCAGAGTGCATTGTCCCCACTCCTTTCATTTCAGTGCTGCATAGCTCCAACTTACATCACAGTGAGCTCAAGGAAAATGAATTGGTGACAGTATCACATCTTGCAGACAGATCCTATCTCTGTGAAGAACACCTGTGGGCCCATTTCTGAAGAGAAGCAGTTAATGAATTCTTGGTTTTCCTGGCACCATCAAATCTAAGCTCATTTCTGCATAACCTTGCCTTTTCTCACGACTGTCTGCCATTTTTTGACGTTTCCTGCCTTTATAGAGAGCTCTGATTTAGTCTCACCATGCAGAATACACACATGCATGTTGAATCTGCATGCCTATTTTTGGTGCCTGTAGTTAGCTAATATGAATATGACCATAGTCAACACTTCCCTTCCCTACCCAGGATGAGATGGGCTTTTCTATGGACTTATATGTGAAAAGAAAGGCTGATAAACAAGAGCTGTGACCCAAAATGTTCCAGATAAGCATGCCAGTGAGTATGATGCTACAGGCAGAGCAATTACAGTGATTTCACTTTTTTTTTCCTTTTGTGCAACTCGTCAGTTCTGTTTCTAATGAGAGCTTGGAACAATTAGGAGAGACCGAGTTTTCTTTTGTTGCATTGTTCTTAACTTGGAAATAATGGAAAGTGTTTCACCTGTGTCCCATGAACCAACTACAAGGTGTGAGCTTCCAAGGAAATTTGCATGGAATACAGCAGGAATTTATTGCTCAGTTTCTTCACAGATGGAAGGTCATTCTTAAGCCTGGACAGGGCCAAATGGGTCAGTACTTCTAACTTTGTGCAGGTCATCCAGCAGCACAGGCGAGGTAAAAGTCCCACTCCGTTTGGTGTGCTCTGGGTGTGATTTCTTTCTGATTCTTAGGTTGCTCTGGCTTTACTCTGACAATGCTCAGTTCTTTTCCTAATGCACTGGTATGACCAGTCGTGCAACAAATACCTCAGCAGCAGTGAAGAGCAAAAATGCTGGTGCTTTCTCAAACTAACTAATAGTTACATAAAAGTTGGGAGGTTTGTTCTTCCCTTCTTTCTTTTCATTGCATTTCATTGTTGTTACCCTTTGGATTGAGCCAAAATCTTACTTAGAAATATTTATCTGTCTTTTGTTATGACTTTTTCTTCATTATAAGATCAACGGGTTTATTAGCAGCTGCTGACCTCAGTGAAAAGCATCCCACTATTAAAACTTACTGTAGTTTTATTTGGAAAAGGCTTTTGTGCACTCTGGATGTGATTCAGCCTTGTAAATAAGTGAAGTGCTTCACCCTGAGAGAGAAAAAGGAACACTGGGCAATAAATGACAGGCAGGAGATTGCTCTTGTGGTGCTTGATGCAATGATTTAACACCAAGATAATTCAGCCTGATTAAGTAATCCTTGTGCCCGAATACCCTTAAATAATAAGCTGCCTCATCAGGTGAAGTACATAGTGCCTATAGTTTATGTTGAATTTCTTGACAGCTCTCAACAGCTTGAACAAAGCTATGTGCATCCATCCCTTGTTCCAGCGGGCTGGTTCGGTTGCTTTGGGTGACAACCCCGTGTTCATCCTCTTCCTATAGAGTGCATGTTCCTTGTTCCTGTCTTCTACCTCCTCCCAAGGAAAAGAGTATCAGTTGTTCATCTTTGTATAAGGGAGAAATAGCTTCTTTTTAGTTGGGAATTCGCATTCTTTCTATCTGTTTCCCTCTGTATAAATCCAAAGAGCCAAATTCACTGCTGTGCATTGCCACAACTCGACTTACTCTGACGGAAACGGGCTAACTTCTGCCAGCTGTGAATTTCACCCAGTGCCTGTAATAACTTCCCTGTCTATGGTTTTCCTCCCGTTTATGTTGATCACTTAAGAGCTTTTCAGTGGGAAGACCATTTCTCCCAGTCAGTGGCTCACTGCTGCAAAGCTAACCAGCAGCTCTTTGTTCCCCAAGGTTGGGCTAAAACATCTCATTCTATTGATGCATCTGAAGAAAATGATGGCTGGTCTAGTGCTGAAGATCCGCTGAATTCATCGGATGCAGAGGAGGAAGGAGGAGGAGGAGGGGGAAACGAGATGAAGCTGGTAACCAGAAATGCCTTCCTATTGAGCTAAGCAGATGTTACTGATATGTTGTGTGTGGCTGTATCTAGCAATACTTTTGAAGCTTGCAGTAAGGATAGTTGTCTGCCTTGAAATCCTCAGCTGGGCAAAATTCCTAGGGGAATGGAAAATATCCCCTTCTTTTAAATCAGCCCTGTGTTTGTACCTTGGGAAGGTCCGTCTGTGCCTTTGTGTACCTGCAGACTAGTGAGACTGTGACTACTTATGCCATAGTACAGCAGTCAAGCAATGACGTGCTCAGCTACCATGTCAACAGACTTCCACATGTACATCGTGTCACTAGTTTGCCAGATTGGTATTTTGGTTTTAATTTTCTTTTTAATTTTTTGGTAGAGATTTGAATTAATTGTGGTAATGGAAACGTTTCACTGAATGTTTTTCAGGGTGTGAGAATTCATGTACTGAATTTGCATATAATCCAACAGCAAAGTTTTACTGCCTCTCAGTATGTATATTTACACCATCTTCAGCATTTACGTGCATGAGAAAGAAGGGAAAAGTATTTCATAACAAAAGCTGCAACATACCTTAAATTACTCAATAGAAATAATTTTTTTATGTTTTTCCTCTGTGTGCATTTAGACTCCTGGTAAATATACAGTTGTGACTGATTATGAGAAAGGAGTTTCTGAAGAATTTACAGTGAAAAGTGGAGATCTAGTTCAACTGATTCGTGAAGGGGAGGATGGACTTTGGTACGCAGATCTGTGTTTGGAAGTTTTTATACGCAGAACTGTGTTTGGAAGGCAGATGTTTAGGGCAAAACTTTCAAAGGCATCAAATGAAGCAATCTGACTTCTTATTGTTTATATTTTTTTTAGGTATGTAAAGAACCTGAGCACTGGTAGAGAAGGTTGGATCCCAGCAAACAATCTGCTGATGCTCATAGGCAATTCAAAATCAGCTCAATCTTTAAGCAGCTCTGGTAGGCTATTTATTTTGAGTGATAAAATTGTCTCTCTGAAGATTCCTATTATGAAAGTAAGTTGTGAAAAACAACAGCCATCTCATATTTTCTTGTGGTTTTTTTTTCTTTCCTTCCCCTTTCCCAGAATCGGGCACTGCCTCCAGCACTTTGAGCACATCATCAAGTTGCAGCGATAGCTGCAATGCCAGCAGCACCAGCTTCTCAGACATTAAGGGCTAACGTTAAATTTTCACCCCACCTCCATGGAAGGTAAATCTGGAGTTTGTCATTTTGTGCAGAGTTCTGGATGTTGGACTGAAACAGAGAACCACCAGTTCTGTGTTGCCAGCTTTGAGTATTTTCACTGGTGATTTTTACAGGTTCTCCCGGAGGACCCCAATGAAAAGTGCATGGAATGTGAAGTTGTAAATAAAAGTTAAGGTTTGAAATAGGGTCTCGCAGAGGCTTCTGCTCTGAAGTCTGAAGCAGAGCTGTTAGCATAAAACACATTTTCTCCTTTATATACAATCAGGTTTCTGCAGAACAGTATCATTTTGTAACAGCCAGGATCTGAATGTGAGCAAACAAAATGTGTTCAGTGCTAAATCCTTATTGTAAACTAATAACAAAGCAATCACTGTACAGGATAGGTATGAAGATAATTAATCTGAGTTTACAATTTCTCTTCACAAAAGAACCCTTTCTCCAAGGGCATACCTCGGTCAATGCAGTGAATGGGGGCTCTTGGAGCAACCAGGAAGGAGGTTTGGTCCGGCCTTTTCTCTTCTTTTGGGTATTCAGGATTTTCTTCTGCTCCCTAGAGACTGGGATGCAGACATGACCAATTCACTGACCATGACAGCATCAAAAGAAACTGTTATTTTATCCTTTCCAACCTTTTAATGATGTGTGCAATGGAATAGCTGTTTTCTGAGGTATTTTGGCCTCACAACCAAATTCTTTACCAAGATCACTGTGTTTACATAGCCTTGGCAATTTAGTAGTGTCTTTTTCCTTACACAGGTGCACAATGAAACACAAATGTTCTTATTCAAGAAATAATTTCTTAATAAATGGTAATTGCATTGTTACCTTCAGGTCTCACAACCAACATGCAGTTACAGGCAGAGGAAACTACTGTGGCTGTACTGTAGGTCAAGAGCCTTTCTTCAGACAAACCTATGAGGGCCAGAAACCAGATGTGTTTTTAGTCAATAGCATTTTGTTACGATTTATTCAAAGAGAAAAACATGACGACATGATTTTTCTATAGAAGGGGAGCACTGGAGAAAAAAAAATCTTTATTAGTATAAATCTGACTCTTCTCTACAGACAAGTATTTTAAATTCTTTTTAATGGAAGGGTAATGCTAAACTTGCAATTTTTCAAGATTTGATGTGAGTCAATGTTCTAAATTTTCAACTTGTCAGATGTTCTTTGCACTTCATCCTCACAAACAGTCCAGAACCATGTGCATGTATGGAATATTGTATTCATTCCTTTCCATCTCTCAAATATTTTTACTTATGAAAATAGGTTTTTAACTGATTCGTGTATCATATTACTTAAAAATAATGTGGATGTTAAGAGCATAATTTTTCAGAAGCAATGGGAACTGCTGTTAATCATCAGACCCTCTTGATGGCTGGGCCCTGAAGTCTTACCTTTATGCCAGAATTTTAGAGGCTGCAGCTTAGGAAATGTAAAGGACAAATACTCTAAAGAATGAGCTTACTCCTGAGTTGCAAAAGCAACCCTACCCCAGACGCAATCAAAATGCAGCTGACCATGGTCAGTACAAACTGGAACATATATATACACACACATATATTTATGTACATGTATATGTGCATGTATGTGCTTGTGTGTATATATGTGTGTGTAGATATGTATATGTGTGTAGATATAATGTATCAATGTAAAAGATGTATTTATAGTCTTCATGCTGCTGAATGTGTCACTTTACAATTCATAAATACTTAGGTTTCTTGCAATATTGCAATATAAAGGCTGATCAGGGTTTTACTTCAGGCATCTTTTCCAATGCAGAAATCCTCTGATCTTTTTTTAATTATCCCATATAATACTGTGCTGACCGGGAATATTTAGTCTGATATTTAACAATGGAATGGCAACATGAGATTCAACTTATCTTCATCTATGTAAGTTATTTTGTAAATTATCTGTAACATAATTTACTTCTATGTTGCTGTCTTTGCTAGGATGAGACTGTCCTTTCCTTTCTCAGCCTCTTTTGTGTTATTTCAATGGTTTTCTCCACATCATTGCACTTTAATACAACTCATTTCACCATTTCGTTTTTTACTGCTGTTGTGAATTAGAAGTTCAAAGTCAGAGGTCTCTATTGTAATTAATTTGAATAAATTTCAGCGCTTCTTGCTGAATGCCTTTATATAGACATGCTCTGTGTTTTATTTTGTCTCACAGTCTGAAAAGCTTCTTATGGCTATCATATAAAAACAGAGATAGGCTGAAGGATTTGGAACAGAAAACCAGATCTGTCTAGCTGTTGCTTCTCAGGGTCTGTGCGTTCAAATCCTTTGCCTACTCATTCTGGACCATCTCAGAAAAACACTGTTTTACCCTTGTGATCCCATCTCACTTACCTGGCACTGGGGAATTAAAGCATTCCTGCTGGCTGAGGATAAAAAATGAAAGCCAGTGCCAGGTGATCAGATTGATTCCCTTTCTCCCACACACCCTTTTTTTGAAAGACGGTGCATCGCTGTTGGGTTTTCGCTAAGCAAGCTGTGTATCCTGTGGTTCCCTTCCTCCTGTACGCACACTCCTCTTGATCCTGTGGTCTTAGCAGCACGAGTTGGAGGTCCGTGTCTGGCAACGGCCGCGGCTGAGTAGGAAACAAGAAACCACATTCACACTCGCAGCATCTGAAGAGGAACATGTTTTCATGTTCACTGATTAATGGCTTTAAGGACCATCATGCCATGGTAGGAGGTGAATTTCACACTAAACTGGAGTGATTTGGTCTGAGTCGGTGGCCATGTGCAATTACATGATCCAGTTAAGCTGTTATTGGGATTCGATTGCTTTTTATCTACTCTTGTTCTTGATATCATAACAGCTACCTCTGTAGTAGCTTTTCCTACTGTTCTGAGCAAAAGGAGGTTCCAGCCTTTCTAAGCACAACCACATCATACTTGCAAAAGAATGAAAGAATTCCAGCCCAGGTTTACCTTAGTGGGAAGTAAAGTTTTCTATATAAAAGCCTAATAATGATTGATTTCTTTTTAATTGTAATGAAGTTTATTTCCTATTGCAAACGTTGTGGACTCATCTTGGATTTCTTATATGCTAGATAACTGGCTCAAAGTTGGAGCACAGTCTTTCCTAGATACAGAGGCTGTTTGCTAGTTGGAATTCAAAACCTTTTCTCCCTTCTGCACAGATGTTGTCAGCAAAACTGAGGACTTTGGACCATAACTCATTTACATCAGTTCTCTCAAAATGACAGGGATGCCCATTCCCCTTCCGTATCAGATGGGTGATATGAACTATCTATATGATGGGTACTATGAACCATCAGATGCTTACTATGAACTGCACTGTAAAGTTTTGAGTGTCCACACAAGTCTCCAGGATTAGCAGCCTCCCTGGATTTGTGTGAGGGAGTGCCAGATCAGCTTGGTACCAGGGAGCTACCCAAATTCAACTCCCTTAATTTAGGATTTAGGAATAGAAGAGACAGATTCTGCTGTCCCTTATGATTTGGTGTAAACTCTGTCTAGATACTATATTATCAAAATAAGATGTTTAGATGTTGAAATGGGTTCTCTGGGCTTTCATTTGAAAGGAGATGAATAGATAACATGTAAGCTATGATGGCCACATTAGCAATAAATACTGTTTATTTTAACAGCTGTTAAGGAAGATAAAGATGAGATTTTTTTGGAGACAACTCAGCAGCCGGAAAGAAAGGAATGGCCATGTAAAGACTCTAAGAGGGCAAGGTAGTTTTCTGACCTTTAATAGCAAAGCACTTGATAAATAGCTCCTCCTGCCCTTACAAACACCCTGACAGGGTGAGGCCAGCTGCAGCAGGAGGACAACCCAAGGTATTAGATATGCTCAACTTACTTTGTTCCAGGCGACTTCCAGAAATCCTCTTTAAATGCTGTCCCATTTATTTATAAAATTTCCCCTTCTTCCCTTAATACATGCAGTGAAGAAATTTAAAGGCTTGTGAAACTTGGAGCTTATCGCTTTTCTGGGCAGGAGGCTGTGCAGTAGCATGCTCAAATAGCAACATGGGGACCAAAGCACCTGTTCTCCTTAGTTGATGAGCTGTTGCTTGAAATGCAGCAGGAGGTGCTTCTGAGATAGAGCTCAGGCAGAGGGATGCCAGTTCCCTCACCAGCAAGATTGTATTGGATTTCTACTGTTTTTTTTACTCCTTTCCACATATTTCCAAGCTGCTATGCCTCAAGCTGGCGTGTTCAGCTGTAGCACAGTGGTCAGTCAGAGATCAGAAGGTTGAGAAGGGAGAGCGCAGAGCAGATGGATTACTTTTTGAGGAGAGCACATGGGGCACAAAGATGTTTTAACTTGAAAAAATGCTGTGCTGGCTGCCACCAGTCCAGCAGCACGCTCCCCTCCTGCCTCCCAAGCCCTGCATCGTTGCACCCGTGTTTCCTCCAGCTCCAAGGAGCAACTCGGTTATCACCCCCCTTCCCCAGCCAGTTTTTGGCTGGATCAGCTCCCAGAACAGGCACACTGTTGCCCTCTCCAAGCGGTAGTGCCCTCGCCTGCTCCCATGGCCACAGCTGCTGCAATGTCAGCGTAGTTCCCACCGGGGACAAACTCCAAAGGGGGCAGGGGCAGGGGCATGGGCATGGGGTGCCCCGGGCGGCAAGGTGCTGGAGGGCTCTGCTGGAGTGTGGGTAAGGTCGGTACAGCTGGTTTGGCATCCGTTCCCTCCGTCAGCTCCTCATGCACTGTTGTATGTGGTTAGCTCAAAATATCTTGTCATATGTAAATAAAACACACACACACACCCCCCATCAATGAGCTTCAGCTGTTTTGCATGGTCCAAAGGGTGTTCACGGTGAAGCGTCCTCACCCCAAGCTCAAGCCTTTTCCTGAAAAATCTGGAGGCAGTATTATGTCTAGACAAAGCCTCAAGAGGAAAAAAAAAACAGTGTGGTGTACACAAAAACCAGGCTGCAAGACAAAGTGGCAATGTTTCCTCTTCCAACCTAGCAGTGCAGCAAGAAGATGAGTCCCTCAGACCTTCACAAGGAGATGCCAAGTTGTGGCCGGGGCAAAGGCAAACCACGAGGAGCTCTGCCAGCTCCTCTGCAGCTCTGGCCCTGCGGAGACAGGCCAAAGTCGCACACAACTATAAGTCCTTATAGCAGAAGAGAAGAAGAGATGATGTTCTAAAGTATACTTGCCGGGCATCTTTGCACCTCTCCCAAGTACTGCTGTGGCTGCCACCGCCTGTACCAGCAGCAGCCTAAAGATGGTGGTAGAAAATCAAGGATCAAGTTTTGCACTTTTAGTCTGAAAATTTTTTGCTCAGATTAGCTGGTTTTCTGCTGAAATACTCTCATTGACAATTCGATTCAAGTGAATAGATAAATCAGCTTTCAGGTTTTTATATTTATTCATTCCACACCAACTGCCAAGACAGCAAGGTCCCCAGCTGCATTTAAAGGATTATGGACCTACTAGTGAGCAGTGCTGCTGCAGCTGTGATGGTCTGGGGACACAGTCAAGAGAAGGTCTGTAGTAGAGTTAATAACTCTTGTTACCAACTGAGATAGGTGGTGTTAAACAGACAAACTTTGGGGCATACTGCATTTATTGTAAATTTATTTTGCACTGCCTTTTCTATGTCTTTTGCTTCCTTTGTTGTCTAGGTATCTTCAGACATCCTTCTCCTCAGGCAGCAAAAGAAGAGAAAGAAATAACCCACATCAAGATTAAAAAATAAAATGTTAAGCACTTGTATTCAGAGATGGTAAAAAAAAATATAAAAAATATTATCTCCCCATCTTCTGCTTCCTCTTTATGAGAATAATTGCTGTATGGGGATACAGAACTCAGTCAAGTAGGCAAGTAATTTTCTCCTGGAAAGAAATAGTTCTCTTTTGAGGTCTAAAATCCAAATAATTTGCTTTAAAGCTAAGCAGCACGATATTCATATATTTATAGATTAGTACAACAGAAACAGGAAATTATTAACTTTATCACAGCCTTGGCTTGCTTTTAATTAGTCTGATAAATGAATGATGGCAAGTTACTATTGTTATTGGAGATTTAAATTGAATTTTCCATAAATTCATGAGGCAGCTTGTTCCTAAACCTTTCTTACCTAGACAGAGCCTTGTCAGCTTGCTCAAATGATCACTTACAGCCTCTTTGAAATAGAAATCATTGATTTATTTTTTAAAATTGTTCCTGAGTGCTGGCTAGAAAACTCATGTTTAAATGACCAGTGACCTGCTGGATCAGATCAAGTTGCACAGTTCCCAATAGCTTCCATGCCTGTCTTCTCTTCAACTCAAAATATGAAACTAAACCCAGCAAAATTGTAAGAGTTTTTCTTTGAAAAATGTCAGTAGGAAACAAAACAAAAATAAAGAATGGTATGTTCTGAGACATCAGTTCATCATGTCTTCCAGGCTAATGTTCTGCTTTAGATTTTTTTATTTCACATTGTTAACATTTTTCATGTTTAAATTTTTTAATGTGGGGTGGGTTTTTTTTGAAAATAAAGCAACTTTGGTACATGCAAAGCATACACTAAAAAATACCCTATATCGTATTTTCTGAACAGCTGTCCCCAAACTGATTCTAGTAGCACCCATGAGCAGCAGGGGTGCATGTTTGCATTAATATATATTCACTCTTAATTGAACAGCAGATTATTTTTCTTGGAGTTGCTCAGAAAACATAAGCCAAGGCTGAAGCCTGCACTGGCAAGGGGATTTATAGAGCAGAACACCAGGGCGATTCTCATGAACTGCAGCAAGACCACACAAGAAGAAAAACGAAGTAAGACTTAGGGGTCTTCTGGGGAAGAAAATCTAAAGAACTGATGTCTGCTCCTCTGGGTAGGGTGGAAGACAGTAAGGAAGGGGAGCTCTTCTTTATAAACACAGCTCTTGAACCAAAGAACAGACCTGGCTGAAGTTAGTAGGAAACAGCTTTGAGATGAGATCTGTGAACACGAAATTCATGAGCGACGAGGTGTAATGAAGTCCTGGGACTGCTGAATCCCCAGTGACCCTCCTCATGGGCATGATCATCCCTGTCATCCCTGATGAAACCTAATGGCATGAATTTTTCTTGGAAGAAGGTCTGTCCCTGTATGAACTGACTGTTGTTCCCACCCACCACTTAGTCTTCTCCCTGGGCTCTAAAAATAATAACTGAGTGCTTGGCTGTATTCCCAAGTAATAAAAGCAAAATCTTTCATGCTTGAGGGATGCCAACAGAGGAAGGAAGAAAGAAGGAAAATACTGCATGAGTCCTAAAGGATGTACAGGATCTGCAAACTAGATGAGAAAGCCAAGGGGTGCCGTAGTGCAGAGGTGCTGTGATGCTGCTGTGGGGTGGCAGCCACCCCACCGTCCCTGGCAGGGAGATACCCAACCTAAGGAAGCTGAGGGGGAGCAATAGGTGCAGACCCAGGCTGGCCTCAGGTGTGGGAGGTGCAGCCTCATGCTCTGATCTGCCTGACTCTTTCAAATTAGATGGGGATAGATCTTTCCCTGAGGAGATGAGAGAATCAGACACGTTTTCAGGCAGCTCCAACAAGCTTAGCTGAACATGCCCTTGCTATTTTCAACTCAGGCAAGCGAACAAGGAATGAGGATCATGTTGGCAGGCTATGAGATGTTGAGAAATTTCCCAAAAAGCAGAGATGGGGACGGCGTGGGCTGCTGTAGCGCCTTTTGTATTTCTGTAACTGCCCGCCTTCCTCTGCCCAGGGACAGGACTTGCCACCCGTTCCCAGGAACCAGGCTGCTGGGAATGAGCCAGGCTGCGATCCAGAGAGGTGCCTGGATGCCCCCTCTTGGGAAAGCGCGGTTTCAAAGCAGGACGTCCAGCTGTGCGCACCACCACTGAATAACTGGACTGCATGCGAAGAACGGCTGGGAGCCCGCCTGGCTTTGCTGAGCAGTCACGAACTTCTGCAGGGAGCTACGCTGAGCCTTGGCAGCAAAGTGTAAATCCAGCTGTTGCTCTTCTTTGCTGTAGCGCTCAGATGCAGAGCTGACCCTCCTTCCTTTCCAGGCAGGAAAGGGAGAACGGCCTGGAAAATACTCCAGCCCTCAGGCAGCTCTTCACTTCTCATAGGCAAACATGCTCTTTACCTCGCTGCTATCTTAAGCAAATATTTCCCCAAGAATGTTGTCAGCTCTCTAGTCTGATGCCATTAATTGATTTCCATTAAATCAGAGCACTGCCTGTGTTCCAGATAAATCTGTCTGCCCCTCAAACCTCTATCGCTGCTAATGAAATACAACGTGGATCAGCTCAGCGCCTCTTCCAGCTGGTACAACTTGTGCAGCCCACACGGGGCTTGCAATAAAAACAGACAAAAACAGTGTACGGTGTTTCTTGCTAGTTAATTAGTGTCCCCAAGCAAATTCAGCCAGAAGTGCAGAGTTTCAGCCGGTGACGGAGAAATGGGAAAAGACAGATGTCAGCAGTTCGACCCTACTCCAAAGCCCTGAAAGGCCGTATCTTGATGGCTGATTCAAGATAAATGTCACGGCAGGGCTGTGTGGCCAAGTTAGTACCAGTCATACAGACGCAGGGTCCCAGCATTTATGTTTCCCATGACAAAGGGGTGTTAGATGGAAGCTGGAGGCCCGGGGTAGCAGCCTGTGTAATCAGCACAGCCTTTGCACAGGTCAGGCGAGCACGCTTCAAAACCAAGCTCCCCGCTCGGGCGAAAAGGGCACACTGCAGGATTTGCATGTGCCCTTCTGCTCAGCTCGCCGGGCTGCCATGGATCTTTTTCTGTTTCCATGACTCGCCGGCCCCTCCTCTGGCTCGGAGCATTCGAAGCGGAGCTCTTTGGCCAAACAGTCCTTGCTGAAATGTCAATACACCACCGGGACGCTCGCAGGGTTCATCATGGTTTCCAGGCAGCGCGTGGCTTTGCTCCTCTGCTTTCCGCTACTGATTCCTCTTTCTCTGGATGCAGGTACGTCATAGGATATGGTTGTAATTATCTTTACTGGCAACGGACCTCTCTCCTGGTACTCAGATGTAATTTTCCTTGCAAGTTTTGAGCACTGTTGCATGCTTGTCCTGCCTCCGTTTGTGCCTGTGAGTGATTCTAGGGCTCTTGTTTGCTTTCAGTGATGGCATCCACGCGCTTATTTTGCCAACTAAGGAAAAGCACCTCTAGACTGCTAAATGAATCTGTTATCGCCCTGCACAGAGAGCAGGCAAACCATCAGCTGTCTGCCCACTACATGAAAAAAAAAGAACTGGGCTTTATTGTTATTTCATATTGAAGTGTGGTATTTTTCAAAGCAAAGAATCAATAGTTTGTCATTCAGCTGATGAGAAATTAAAGAGGTGAGGATCCACCCTGTTTCGGCAGCGGTAGAAGGCAGTGAGGCGGTAGCTCTTTGGTGGCTCCATTACGTGTCTGAAAAACAGCTCCCAAATTAATAAAGCAGCCCCAGTGCTTTCAGATTCCCAGTTAGGCATTGACTGGGTCTCCTGCATTGCAGTGAACAAAGCTGGAAAAATACGTAGCAAAGGCAAAAGCGTTCCAATGTAAATAAGTGGAGAACGCCGAAATAAAAGCAGGAGGATGTCCCCAGCCACGCGCCCAGGCACGCTCCTCTGTCAGAGTCTGTGCCCGTGCACAGATACACGTGTCATGAATCTGCACTCTAAGGTTAATTAAAAGCCTTTAAATAAAGCCATCTTAAATGCATACAGCCTGGCTTTGAAATCACGGCAGGAAAAACACGGCTGACATTCCTACAATGGGCAAATATTTATGACGCACCTTGGGACAAATTCAACACACACCACACAATATTTTATTCTTTCAAGTGACTTTGAAATATAGGGAAAATTACCACTATTTTGCATATAATTCAGCAAAAGCTTTGATTAGACACAAATGTTTAGAGACACCTCACCAGACCGGAATAAACCCTCTCAGGATTATGTTTGTGTGAATGTCAGTGAGGACACACACGAGTCTTGTCCTTCAGCGCCCACCTCAGGGCCCTTCCAGCAGGTAGGAGGTAACTCCCGCTCTCCCAGGGGTCATGTAGTGGAGAACCTCCTGGCAGAAAGGCAGGTGATTATACATCAGCCTTAATTTCCAAATTTACCCACAATCCCAGGTGAAATAGTTAAAAGCACTGAAATGTAAGTTGTTGTCATGAAGTTCCAGAATCCCCTAATGACATGGAGGAGAAAAAAAAATATAAAATTAATTATTTCAAGACTTGTTCTTTGTAGTACATGGAGTGAAAGTACACCACAGCACTGGGACCTCTTGTTCGTTATCCTGAACTATACTGGGGGCATAGTTGTGTGATGTGCTTGTATCCCGAAGCTGAGGAGCACGTCAGCGTGGTGACAATGCCATCAGCAC
Organism: Pluvialis apricaria; assembly: GCA_017639485.1. Classification (NCBI taxonomy): domain Eukaryota; kingdom Metazoa; phylum Chordata; class Aves; order Charadriiformes; family Charadriidae; genus Pluvialis; species Pluvialis apricaria. The sequence goes on from CM030007.1 coordinate 68,177,795, forward strand.
TTTCAGTGCACACTTCTGTCAGCTGGAAGTTGATGTAGCTGTGAGCAGTGCTCGTGTCTGCTATTGAACCTGCGTACCCAATGTCTCTCCGAAGCACGGCACAGATGTGCACAGGGAGAGGACTCCCATGGCTGTGGTCTAGGGTGCTGGCAGCAGCTAGGAGCCATCCACAGGCTCCACTAGGAAATGCAAACAGCATTGTCCAGCCTTCCTATGTATGTTTACGAAGCCTTTTTTACAGAAGAAAACTGAAGATAAATATATTAAAGCAGGGCTTTTTTTAAAATTGTGGTCTACTAGTGGTGGGGTAAGTCTCTTCTGCAGGCCCAAAGAGTGAAGGGGTGTGAGATGACATGTGACTGTAGGTGAAGGGGTGACTGTGGTCCACCTGTCACCAAGTGACTTATGGCAGCAAGTACAGGAAAATCAGGTGTCACCATGTACATCAGTGCTAGATGAAGCAACACATGCTTTTCAGCTGCTAGAATTGAGAGAAACTGTGCTGTGCATGTTGACACCGACTATACGACACGTAGTGGTACCTTAGGAGTCGCTGACATACAATATCGGTGTAACACGTCATCTTCTCTTAAGCTCTGGGGTCTGTAATCACATGCTGCCACTTTACCGGGGAGGCAGGCCAGAGAATGAAGGCTCTTTCATATTTGCCCGTTTCTTTTCTAAAGCATCTCAGAAAAAAAGCCTGGGAAGGAGAAAAGCTTTCAGGGGAAATCGTCCCCCCCATCCTCTCTGCCTGGAGAGTGCAGCTGTACGACAAACAGCACATGCCACTGTTTTTCAGTCTTTCTAAAGCAGGAGGAGGCAAGCAGCGTTTTGCAAAGGCAAAGACGAGCCAACAGCTTCTTCGAAGAGCTAAAACTGGGGTCACTAGAGCGAGAATGCATGGAAGAAAAGTGTTCCTTTGAGGAAGCAAGAGAGATTTACCATGATGATGAAAGGACAGTAAGTAACACGGGGCCGGGGGACCTCTCGCTGTCAGACGGACTCCCCCTACTCAGGGGTGTGCTTTGACACTTTAAACCGCGAGAGTGAAATAAACACTTTGTGTCCTGCTGTATGCATCTTTCTCTTGTATCTGTAGGGGGACAGGCAGCAGCAGTGGGTGGCAGAAGGGCATACTGCATGGGCCGCCCCGGCAGTACCGATCTGGGGGATGGCAGGAAAATGGATGCTCCCTAAGTCATATTCCCAGCCCCTCAGTAATTCCTGGCGTGACAGTAACTTAAATTATTGTATTGTGCAACATCTGTGTCAGTCAATCCCACCTCGGCTATACAAAGGTTATTGATGGATAACCTAGTTGTATGTGTTACACAGTGCCCTTCTCTATTGGTATATAAAAATAATGAAGAATGTAGGAAATAATGTAGAATATTTTATGGATACCAACTGTCATAAATCATAAAGGCAAAAAGGGCACCACTGTGGCTGTCTGTAACACATCCTGTGCCACAAGGGCTGTAGGGCTTAACCTGAGTTAACTTTTCTTTAATTAAATCTCATATCTTTTTCTTCCAGAAAGAGTTCTGGCACATCTATTCTGGTACGATTGTTCGGGATGTTCTAGCAGCTGTGAAAATGCTCCCGCTGCTGCAGCGCTTCACGTGAGCCGGACTGACACTGAATGTTTTTACAGACCCTAACCAGTGTGACTCCAACCCCTGTCAGAACGGCGGGAGTTGTGATGACCAGTTTCAGGATTACGTTTGCCGCTGTCCCGTCAACTACGAGGGCAAAAGCTGTGAAAAAGGTCAGCTCCGGCATAGCTCACTGAAATGAAAATGCCATCATTAATTCAAATGCAGGGCATTGAGATAAACACTAGCAATCGTTATCATGCTGCATCATTCTAGCCATGACAGCTACTGTTCACACTGCCTGTGGTGTCGCGTGATGGATCTAACCAGCTGGCAGTCAGGCACTGCAAGGCAGCAAGATAATTATTACCCTATGATGACTTTGGAAAACAAAAATAAAATTGCCTTTTGTGCACCATCTGAGAGAAAAGAAGGATTATTTTTTTTTCCTACCCAAGCGCTGCTTACTTTGACTTAGAAGCTCAGTGCAGTATATGAATAAGAACTACGCCGCATATGCATCGCACAAAGCCCGAGGGGACAGATCCAGCAGTTAATGAAGTCCTTCCATTGATTTCAGTGGGCACTGCACACTGAGTGTTACACTTACACCCTCAGAACACGCTGAGCCCAAACGAGGACTAGGCACTCATTAAGTCTAACCGGGCGGTCTCAGTGGTCATCCCAGAGCATCCTTCTGCCAAATGGCAAAATACAAAATAGCTGTAATTTTTTAGTCATATATTGCAATGGTTACCACACAATTGCAGCACCTCCAGACAGCTCAGAAGATACTGTATAAATGCAGACTGATTTAATTTTAGGTGTATGTTTCTTAGGCATAGACTTTTCCTCCCTAATCCCCGGAGATCCAGGTCTACCTTGCTTTCACCAAATGGAAGGTGTTTCATGCAATCACTGTACATAAATCACAGAAATCTGCTTTGCTGCCTTGCTTCCCTGTCAACATTTCAAGCTACAATTGACCCACATTAAGCACCAAAATCCACATTTGGAAACCTAAATACTCTTTCTCTGACTTTAGCGATGGCTGACAAACTGAAGTGCATTTACGACAACGGTGGCTGTGAACAGTACTGTACTGACGAGCAGTCTGAAAAACGAGTGTGCTTCTGTGCGGACGACTACGCTTTAGCGAGTGATGGCGTGTCCTGCATTCCCCAAGGTAAGATACTGCAAGCCCGATGCTAAGTCTAAGCCAGCTCTGGAAGAAAAGTTTTCACCAGGTACACATCAGGAGGTGCGAGGTACCACCCTGAGCCACCAGCTCCTCACCTCTTCTTCAAGGGCAGAATCCAGAGCAGTAGCTTTGGGCTTCTGGTGGAAGTTAGACACCCCAGAAAAGCAGTCGGGGAAGTGTACACAGCGAGCACAGAGCCTTTTGGACCTCTCCTTCCTGGCCCCAGCAGTAAAATATGTTGGGAAAATATTGTGGTGGCAGCGTTGTTTTACTGTTGGGTCTCCAATCTGAATTTGTGACTATGGATTTTATTATCACATTTATTTCAACACAGGAGGCAACAGGGGAAGAGGCCTATTAAAACCAGATAAAATCAGTTATTCTTTTTTTTTCTCCTTTTTTTTTTCCTATTTGGTAGGACCAATATACTTTTGGTATTCCTCTAGACACTATGGCTAGATATTTCTCTTACTCATCCAACAAGGTAAATTTCAACTGGGACTAGGACAGCACAAGTTAATTATTTTTCCAATACATAAGCTGGCACCTGACTCTATTGCAGATGCCTACTTCAATTACTTTATTACAGGGAAAAAAAGAGACCCCTGGGGATATGAAAATAATGGACAGAGCTGCAGGGAGCATGCAAAGTAATTCTGAGGGGCAATGCTCCCCTACACACACCTCAGTGGAGCACTCATGCAGAGAACTGATAATGACAACCTCGCTCTCAACAACTGCAATTTCATTAGAAAACAATGTCTAGTAATGTGCTTATCCCTTATTAGCAGATTCTGCAATATCACGTGATGGGGAAGCTGCTTTTGTTAAAAGCTGACAACAACGAGTTCGATATTCCCCACAGGCTTTTCAGCATGTCTTCCCCTGCGAGGAAGATGTATTTGTTGCTGCTTACTTCTTGGGGACCAAAATACCCGTAGCACTGACCGTGTGTTGCAAGGAGACAAAACCGTGTAACTGCCAGACTGCCAGTCCCTACACCATCCTTCTGTCATCTCTCACAGTGTCCCTTCCAAACGCCCACACTTGCGTTGCCCTGCATACAGCATCAGAGGGTATGGGTTTGTGTTATGTCTATGCTGACCTTCCACCAGCTGCCACCAAAGAGCCAGCCCTGTTTCTGCATACCTTGCCTGTTCCTGTAATAGCTTGATGCTGTCTTTGCAACAGGTGAAGTGATCGGCACATTCAGGCTCCTACAGGTCCGTGGGGATGTCAGAATCAGCTCAGCATAGACGATAGGGCCCTGGCTCCCAAAGTGATCGAGGGTGAGCACTCGTCCTCACACCGTTATCACAGTGACAGCTGGATGTGAGGGATGGTGTGTTCAGTTACAGCACAGCCACACGGCACACAAAAAAACCCCAAAGGTAGACCTTCTTCTTCTTGAAAGGAAAACTGTTGGGTGAAGGATTTACTGAAAACACCGAGGGTTCCTCTGCACTGCAGCTCAGTCACAGGTTCAGTCCTCAAGATTTGATTCTCTTATTGCCAACCTCCACGTGCTTGCTCAGGCTGAAAATGGACCTTAGACTGAGATGCGCAGTCTGGAAGAACCAGGGATGCTCTGGACCCAAGCAAACTAGGCACAGTCTGCCGGGAGGCATACCAGAAGACAAAGTGTCTGCTCTTAGGAGATCTTTGGGTCCATCCACACAAGGGATAGCAAGCTTCACGTCCCATGCTTAAACCTGTGTCTCACCATGCCGTGGATGCTGTGCACTTAGTACCACTGAGTTAAAAGTCAGCAGGGTCACTGAAAATATGTAGACTATGAAGCCTGACAGAGTCACTTCTGCTCTCCAGCCTGCAGCCTACCTCACTGTGTTGACGTGTAACTTAAGCAGGTACATTGTTTGCAAACTCTTGTGGTAAGTCAATGTATGTCAATGATACTGTATGGGCCTGCACTCCATTTGTAAAAGCATTTCTGGCTGTTTCCAAACAAAAAGACTACCTACCTGCTGAGCTGCTTTAAATTACTTTTGAGAACCCATGGTCCCAGACTAGAAATCAGTTTTTCAGCTAACATAACTTCACTAAAGGCCTTGCACATTTTGCTGTGAATTCAGTGCAATAAAATCACACTTGCTTGCCTTTGGGTTTCTTTTTTTCTTTTTTTTTTTTTTCAGTCAAATACCCATGTGGAAGAATACCAGTGCTGGCAAAAAAAAATGCAACTGCACAAGGGAGAATAGTAGGTGGTTTAATCTGTCCTCCAGGTGAATGTCCATGGCAAGTGAGTCTTCAGAAATCTTTCATTGCCTTTTTTTTTTTTCCTTATGAAACTACTATCTTAAGTTCATTGTTTTAATCTATTACATTAAAAATCCATTAAAAGTGCAGGTCTGGATAACCAAATTCCCTCTTCATCCATAGCCAGTAGATCCACCTGTTTCAATCATACATCTTAGCCTTGTTCTGGAGTGCCCACTTTCATAGGAGTGGAGTGGTAATACAACCTCCTCTGGCTCCTGACCCCTCAGTCCTCAAACCTTAGTGCCAGCAAGAATTTTAGCTGCAGCTTGGAGGGATGCACTCTTGGCCATAATAGGCAGGGTCCATACTACAAAATGGAGAAAATGTCAATGGAGAGACTCCCCCCTCCTCAATTCTCCAGACAATCAGCACCGTATTCTCAAGCACAATTGCATAAAGTGAGATACAGAAGCAATATAAAACCTGACTATGACTACTGAGATTCAGGTCAAGTGCACACTTGATGTAAGACATAAATTTGGTTTATGTTGGCAGGCCCTTATAATACAGAACCAGAAAGAAAAGTGTGGCGGTACCCTGCTTTCCCCAGAGTGGGTGGTCACTGCAGCTCACTGCTTGGAGTATACTCATCCTAAACAGCTTCGGGTGAGATTGGGTATGTATCTTCCCCTCCTCATGTTATCGAGCTGTGGTTGTGGTGGCAACTGCTCATCCTGACAAACCAGAGTAGAAGACAAAAAGTGCAGGCTTTGGTAGAATAACAGAATTGTCCTTAAGAAGCACCAGAATAGAAACCCCCTTATCTCCACAAACTTCTGAGGAATCAAGGAGCTGCCTGATATGACCTGCGATTAATAACTTTTCCAGGTGAACACGCAACAAATTACGATGAGAAAACCGAGCAAGAAAGTGGAGTTGCCAGAATAATCGTTCACGAAGAATACATAAATGGACAAGTCAATAACGATATTGCCCTTCTGCACCTGGAAACACCTGTGAATCTCACTGATTACGTGGTGCCCATATGTTTGCCTGAAAAACGGTTTGCAGTGTACGAACTGTCCTCCATCAAGTTCTCCACAGTGAGTGGATGGGGACGCCTACTAGATGGAGGTGCCACCTCTTCTGTTCTGATGAAAGTCGATTTGCCACGTGTAAAGACACAGGAATGTGAAAAGGAGACCGATTTAAATCTGACAGAGAATATGTTCTGTGCAGGAGACCTGACTGGCGTTAAAGACTCCTGTAAAGGAGACAGTGGTGGACCTCATGCTACAAAGTACAAGAACACTTGGTTTCTGACTGGGATTGTCAGCTGGGGAAAGGGCTGTGCTGTTAAAGGCAGCTATGGGGTTTACACAAGGGTATCCAAATACATCGACTGGTTGAAGAAGCACATGGATTAACGATATTGAACTTGAGCATTTCCAGATCATGTTGTTGCCTCTCAGACCCTCCGGGCCATTTTCCTATTGAAGCATTCCTTCATTATCTTAGATATGTGATGCATGTGATACCCACACCACTATTAATGATTTGAAATGAGCCTAATGCCTACTTGAATATATAAAATAACTTCCCTATGGGTAGTGTTTGTAAACTTGCGTGTCTTGTCAAGCGAGCACAGAACAACTATAACAAATCCATCTCAGAGTCCCTCTCATTCTGCATCCATTTTTTGCTAAGGGACAGAGCTAGATGCTGAGAAAAAGACTGTCAGCAACACATCAAGCATACCATGATCCTTCCTCCAGCTACACTTTTAACTTCTGGTAATCACTGACGTACAGGCTTCCTGAGCCAGAAGTTGCATTAGGTTGAATAATCATGAATGAACCTGTTGTCCAAAAATGTGTGCAATCTCTTCCGAACACATCTCTTCTGGCTTTCACAACTTCCTATGCTGATGGGTCCTGTAATGTAATGATGCAATAGCAGAAGAAATAGAAAAGGTGCTGCTTTTAGCTTATGTTAAAGTAGCTTTCTCCAACAGTTGCAGTGCCAACAGGTAGATTTGAGGGGGAGGAACCATAGAGAGTCTCCAGGACAAGAAAGCTGGGAAAAAGTTAACTCCACGTTTACAGATCTGCTACAAAAATTTGATTTTAGTCTTCTTGCACCAAGCATTATTGCAGTAAGACTATTAAATTTAATATTTAACCCATAAGTGGTGAAGAACACCACTGATTTAATCATATCTTTGCCTTGGTATTATGCTTGTTGATACAGAAGAGGGCAAATGAAAGGAATGTTTGTTTAATTTGCTGTCTAGCATAATCTAAATTGTACTCTCTGTCCTGAGATCTAAAGCCAGAATAGGAGAATTGTATGACCATCCACAAAACACTGGCCAAAGACCATTCTCTAAAGTCTTAATGCATAAATGGTAGAGCCTGAAGAGGTCTGAAAATACCACTAAAAAACGTACCTCCCAATCCAATCATGAAAACAGTGAAAAGGTGAGGGACATCATAGATACAACTGAGGAGATTAGAAAACAGTTTAAGTATCTTATGCAAAACTTACACTTTGGATTCATTCAAATCATGCTGAATATCAGCTCAATCACAAAAGCTTATCAACAAGTAGGACACTTACAATTGAGCATACTCTATTACTAGGGGAAAACATTGAGATTATATGGTACATATACCATGCAATACTGAACATCCAACAGCCTGCTTTACTGACATAAAAGAATGGTATAGTGAACTGAATTGGGAAAAGCAGCAAATTCCAGAGACCTGAGAAACAAGAGGTCTTACAGTATGAAAACATACCCCAAAGGTTCTCATCACTCCTAAAAGGAAAGCATATATAAGCCAGCAGAGTACATATCCAGAGAGGAAGGCGACTAGGAGCAGCGACCAGCAAATAAAACCTCATTTTCACCGAGACGAGGCACTCAGCAGCCCAGGATGTAAAACCCAAAACTATTCAAGCTTGAGGAGTCTGGAGTGATGGGGGTTGGAACTAGATGATCTTCAAGGTCCCTTCCAACCCAAACCATTCTATGACTTTATGATTTTCTACGCTCCATAGGATGATTTCTTCCCTGTAACATTCCAGTGTAAATATTGACATTTATGAACAAATCATCATCTTGCAGAAAAAGGGTAAAATGCTGAAAGAAAACAACTGGTACTAATGGCTGCACAGAGTGACTTTTTTAAAAAAAACCAACCCTGGCTTTTAGGTATATTTTCAATACAACAGCCCGTTTAAACAAGTCAAGAAGATGAAAGCGACCCGATGGCGGGCTCTGGAAGCACCCAAGACGTGGCCTCCACAGAGACCTCGGCGGGCACAACCGAGGGAAACCCCCTGCCAAAAAAAACCCGTGGCCGCCAGCTCCCGGCAGGCCAAGGCCACCGGGCCCCCCCGCTGGGGCGTCGAAAGCGCGGAGCCCGCGGGTTATGGCGTCGGGATGTGGGAGAGGTGGGTGGGAGCCGCCAAGGGCAGGTTTTGGCATCGGCAGCCCCTCTTCGCCCCAGCTCGGCCCCACACCTGCCAGCGCTGGGCCGGGGCTCGATTATTAAAGGGATGGATCGCTTCCCTTCCCCCGCAAATAAAAGGTACAATTTAAAAAGTAGTAGTAGTAGTAATAATAAAATAATAATAATAACAACAACAACAACAAGAACAAGTAGTCGGCTTCCTTGGGTTTACAAAAAAAGAAAAAAAAAGAAAATAAGAAGGAAGAAGAGCCTTATCATCAAGCCGTCCCGTCCTCCCCCCCCCCCCCCGGGGCTGAGACATCCCGCGGCGGCTTTTCCCCCTTCCCCGGCGCTTCCGCTATTTCTTGGTAGGGTGAAGCAACGCCGCTTCAGTCTCTCCCGGCCCGGGGGGGTGAAGACTTCGGCTCCTGTCCCGTCCCGTCCCGTCCCGTCCCGTCCCGCCGGGTGGCAGCGCGGCCCGGCCTGGCCGGTAGCAGCGCGGTGTGGGGGCTCCGCGCCACCATGGCCGGCCGCCTGCTGCTCCTCCTGCTCTGCGCGGCGCTGGCGGGCGAGCTGCGGGCTGAAGGAGGCGGTAAGGCGGCACCTTTTTTTATTTTTGGGGGGGGGGGGGGTATCCGGGGCGGATGTCCCCCTCCTCACAGCCTTTGGGGGGGGGGCAACGCGTGAGGCGGTGGCGGGTCGCCGCTGCGGGCCGTGGGCTCGCGGTGCGTGAGGGGGCACACAGCCCCCCGGGCCCCGCCGAGGGAGGGGGGGCCCGGCCGGGCCCCGCCTGCGCGGGGAGCCGCCGCCGTTAGGAAGCGGCGGGGGACGGGAGCGGACACCCCGAGGCTCACCTTCCCCGGGGGTTTCCAAAACGGCCGAGGGGTTGCCTGCACCTGTGCCGCCCCCGCACCCCCCGCCGAAAGGCGGGCGAGCTCCGCCTCGGGGGCCGGGAGCTGCCAGGGGGCACCTGGGGGTGTCCCGCTGTGGGCCCCCGCGGCCTTTCCCAGGCTCCTGCCCCTTCCCTTTTCCCCGACGCCCCCAGCCCCCCCTTTGGGAAATGGGTCTGCGGGCCCTCCCCGCCATTCACGCCGGGAGGACAACTGCCCCGGCAGCCTGAGGTGCTGGCAGGGCCCTGAGGGGAAGGAAGCGTGGCCGAGGCTGGGTTGGGTGGACTTGGCCATGGAGGGGCCATGGTAGGGGAAACGCACCCCGCCACCCGCTGTTTGTGCCGCTCGGGTCAACACCAAAGTCCAGAGCAGCATCAGCAAGTGGCTTTCTAAAAGTCATTAACTCTTCCTTCAGTGAGTCAGCCCACTTAGGCTTTAAGTTGAGGTCCTCCGCATGTTTCTGGAACGTCCGCCTTCAGTTGACCCAATGCCTGTTGCTCCTTGATGTCTCTGAAGAAGGAAGCATGACGGAAAGCTTGGGAAAGAGAACGACCAGCCTCAGAAGACTAATGGGCTAGTTCAAGTTTACAAAAACATCCTCTTACACGGGTGATGTGGAGGCAAAGGAATATAGAGGCAATAACCCCACCGGCTGCGTCCTGTCACTTTCCTGTCACTGCAGAGAGGGATTTAAGGGCAAACGAGATAGTGGGTGAATGAACTAACAGTTCCTGAGCTACAAGTTACAAGCATTTTCTGTAAGCCTTCCTTGCAAGGAGCCTTTTCACAATAAGCAGGGTTTCAAAGTACTCATGGGCTCTGTGGGATTGATCAATATAAATAACATTGGCAGAATTTGGCACCCTGTTGCTGATCCACCCATTTCAGTGAAAGCAGAGTAAGTCCCCTCTGTGTTTGCTTAGAGGATATTAAGGTTTATGATTACTAATCAGCTAGTTTATTTATTGCTCAATTGAGTTGCATGAAGAATGCGCCAGAAGGTACGTGCAAGCTGCCCACTGAGCGTGAGCCATTGGCCTTGAAGTCCCATCTGCAGCACTGTCCTCCACACTCCAGTCTGTGATTGGAAAGTATATTTTCCCTTTAAATTCCAGGTGTTCAGAATATAATTAAATGCCAGCTTCCAGATTCTGCGAACTTTCCTAGAGTGTATGCTTTTTACAGGGTAATTGGCAATTTATTTACTCCAATATTGTTTCTGTTTTTCCTATCTAGTAATGAGTGCACAAGTCACTGGAGAGTAACACTACTGTTCACACAGCCAAGTGCCTGAGCTGAGTTTAATTCCTCTGACCCTTCAGTTTAAATCAACAGCATCTTGAACTTGAAGGCAGAAGGTCTCATACCCCTGTGACACCAAGCTTTTAAAAAATAAAACAACCCAGCAAACTGACCTCAGGCTGTACTTTCCTGCTAAAGCTGACGTTCATTTACTTCTGCTCTTAGTTAAATCTTAGAACGCAGCTGCCTTAGCTCTACTTGCACGCATATCAGTAAGGCAGTAAAGTTACTACAGGGAATTGGGAAGTGTTTTTAAGAGGGAAGGAAGACCCCAGGGCAGTGCAGCGGGATTTGCGGTGGTGAAAGATAGTAGAACTCGTACATTATCTGGACCATGAAACAGCTTTTCCAGTCTGTCAGTAGATACGTTACTGCGTCTTGAGTTCGTGTGGCATTTAGTTTCTGCACCACAAGCCCGTGGTGTTGCCTGGTTGTCAGGTTTAAAACCAAATCAAGGCATGCAGTCTCCCTGGCCTTCAGGGAAAGTCATTCTGATTAAGACTGGAGTCTTCAGCAGGAGCAACAGAAATATAAGCCCTCAGCAGCAACCTGCATGTTCTTATTTTCAAGACTAAAAACAGTAGGAGAGAGTTTTGGGTGCCTGTGGTTTGTCCTTGAGTCACTGATTCTTAGAGAGAGACTGTTCTGAGAGATTCTGAGATGTATCAGTCTGTGTGAGGCCTGACCTCACAGGTGATGTTGCTTACGAGTAGAGTGGCGAGAAGGACTCTGTTGGATTTGCTTCCACTTCACTTACTTCTAATGACTTTACCACCACCACTAAATGTTACCTGCCATCTGTATAATTTTCTCAATTGTTTAGTATTCATCAAGAAAGAAAATGCTGACAAGTTCTTGGAAAGAGCAAAACGTGCTAACTCTTTTTGGGAGGAACTGAAGAAAGGGAATATTGAAAGAGAATGCAATGAGGAGCGCTGCTCAAAAGAAGAAGCAAGAGAAGCCTTTGAAGACCAGGAGAAAACTGTAAGGATGAACTAACATAGGACATAGATCTATATATTTCATGTTTATAAAATAGTATTAAGGTCTTTTGAGCTGGGCATCAGAACTTACAAGTTACTCCCGATCATTTAGCGCAAAGAATAAACAGTGATTTTGACTGGTTGGAATTGCTAAGGCATAAACATGCAATAACAGTCTGTCTTTAGCTCTTGCAAGGCCAGCCCGTGTTAAAGCCTCCTTTCTTTTACCTGTTCTGATCTGTTTGATTGCCGTTGTGAGGTATTTGACCTTTAAATGATTTGATACTACCCATGTTAGAAATATGTTCACCCTGTCTTGGTGGCATAGCTGAGTGTCATGACTATGTTCAAGAGTTCTTAGGTGGAGAGTCCACGGGAATGTTGAGAAGGCAAATGCTGACATGGAACTTCGTGTGAGAATTTTGCCAAACTTCTCTCAAGCAGCTTTGCTGTGCTTATCATTTTGTGGCTCTCTTCTTCACTATCTGAATTGTCGGAATGTGTACTGTGGACAGTTCTTATATGCCTTAATGTTAAATGGCCCACATGGAATGAAGTGTGTATGTGTGACTCGTGTGTCACTTTCCCTACCCTGATGGCTGCTTAACTTTAGACAGAAATACTATCTGTTCCCCAGCTCAAGGGAGAATTAAAGAGATGGGGCAACTGGGGTCGGTAGAAAAGGTGATGTTTGAAGACTTGAAGTGACTTGGTGGTGCAGGGGAATCGGGAACATCGGCTGTAGCTATGTGGCTGTTAAGAACAGTCCTGAAACAGGAGTTAAGGCCAGATTCATTTCACTTTAGCTTTACTTGATGGCCAGAACGGGGGTGGCAGAGCACTGGAACAGGCTGCCCAGAGAGGTTGTGGAATCTCCTTCTCTGGAGATACTCAAAATCCACCTGCACGCGATTCTGTGCAACCTGCTGTAGGTGAACCTAGTGATCTCTAGAGGTCCCTTCCAACCCCTACCATTCTGTGATTCTGATTCTTGGAGTGGCCCTGAGATGACCTGGGTGGGGAGTCGTGGGTGCATTGCCAGGGTACTTCAGAGCATAAAGTTTGGCTGATCTATAGCAGAACCAGCACAGCCTGTTCTGCCTGTTGGTCAGATGTCATTGAAAAGGACTGTCTTGGATGGACAGCATACCTGGAGTCCTCAGTGCAGAGAGAAAGCAGCACACAAATCAGACAAAATATTTTAAAATCTCAGGATTTTTGAGGTCCTGATTGATGAGGGCACGGGGTCGGGGGGGTATCAAGACTGAGAATTTGGCATTACAGGAGTGTAAGTAAATTCAGGCAAAACTGATGGAAGGATACAGTTATGCAAGAAATCAAATGCCTTATGCTGAGTGAGTCACATTAGGAAATCTCTAAGGAGTTTTAGATATTTCTGATAAATACGTGAGACTTGTTTCTGTAGAGCTGGGCACTATAGATGGATCATATGGTTTTAATTTATTAAATGGTAATAGCAGGCTGCAAGGCACTATATATGCCTGTAACTTAAATATTTGTTTTAACAATTGTTAGCTGCAAGTATCCTCTGTATGAGGATACTCTAATATTATTCTGAGGAATTCAGTAATTCTCATCTAACTTTTTTCTGTCTCCTTTTATTCCCCTTTTCCCACACCTACCTGTAGGAGGAATTCTGGAACGTCTATGTAGGTAAGAAACACTCTGCGTTTGTTTAGAGAATTAAGCTTCCTTAGTGCAAGGTTAAAAAGGATGCACCTCTTAAGTAACCACTTCCTGCTCCCTTTCTTCCTCTCTTTCCACCATAGGACACCCTCACTTTGTGTTTTCTTTGAAGAAGGAATCTGATTTACTGCCTTGCTGTTGCTTGAACCTGGTTGCTTCATTTGAAGGCAAGGTTCAGCTGCCTTCAGTTGTTGGGATGATCTTTGTCCTTTCAAAGAATAGTGGCCCTTTGCACGCAAAGGACAGTGAGAAGAAGAAACTGGGTGTGTGACTCTGCTGGTCAGTTATCCTCCAGAGGGGCAGCCCCGGATGGAGGAATTTAGGATGCAGAGAGTCATAAACAAGGATGGCACCTAAATGCCGTGGCCAACAAGAACTTACTAAACTGTATTGCATAGTCGCTTGCCAGTTTGGTGTCACCTTCCATGCCAGAGTGTTGTTGATTCCTGTGTTTTGTGGGTTGTGTTTTCTACAGACCTGTTTGTCATTCAGGGAAGATGTGCCAGTAGATTAGCGGATACTACCCATCAGTCTTTTTTGGTTTTTTTTCTAAAGGTCTGAAATGTACTTGTTAGGGTTCTAGTGTTCGTAATCACTATGCAGGGACAGATTTTTAATGCATTAATGAATGTGTTCTCCGGAAAGTATGTGTCCAGCTTGCATGCTAGGAGGAGTACCTCAAAAATGTTGACCAAAGACAGCTCAGGTTTGTCTTTTAGAGTCTGCAGAAAATTGAAGACAGTTCCCACGAAGAAGATGCAGACTTTCACAATCCTCTAAGTGGGGGATGAACTCTGCAACCTACAGGCTGAAATTTCAAGCAAAGCCTGCGTCAGTGTTGCAGTGAACAGGAGTGGAAAATTTCAAACCATTTCCTCATGAGAATACAAGTAGCAGAACTTCAATGCCAGTGCTCTTACAGAAATGCCAGTTTCATACATTTTAAACCACAGTCCACGAATGCTTTATTGGTGTTCAGAAGTATTGAAAACCACAGCTACCCTCAGCCAAGTTACTAGAGCAATTCATTCTTGCTTCCTTTTTTAGTAGGGGATTCTGCAATGCTTTTGTGCAATATTGATGTAAAACTCATTACCACAGCGGCAACTACAGTGTAGGGAAAAACTAAACAAGTATGGTTTCTAACAGTAGGATGCTGCTTAGCTAAGACCACTACAGAGAATGGAATGCTCTGGCACTGCAGAGGAGGCAAAAACCGGGAGCTGTGCTGCAGACCTCAAGTCCGTCTTTTGATAAATGATGATGCCTCCTTCCCCCTGTTGAGGATAGACGTCAGTCTTCACTGCCTCTGTGGTGGACCATGCAGATGCAGCATCTGGAGCGCTTTTGGTTTTGGCCCATGCGGGTACAGAAGGGATGTTGAGCTGTGAGGGCAGTACACAAAGCCCAGCAGGTGTTCCCTGTGGCAGATAGAGCTGCAGCAGATGAGATCACAGGCCAGAGCTGCCTTGCAGGTGGCAAGCTGGATCCTTAGGATGAGCAGCTTCTTGGATCTTGCCTCCTCTGTGGGCATTGCCGGTCTTCCAGCTGCTCCAAACAGGGGCAGAACAGGTGGTAAAACACAAAAATTTGAAGCGTGTGTCTAAAGCAACGAATTATTATTAAGCAAGCGCCAGTTCTCCAAATGTCCTGCTTTTCTTATCAAACAGCACAGAAGAGCCCAGCAAGGTCATGTGATGGGAGAATGCATTTGTTAAAGCAGGTCACTAGGTGGGAGAGACCATGGCAGCGAGCATCAGTGCAGGGGTGAGATACCTTTGTGGGTGTGGGAGAAAGGGCTGCTACGTGTCTCCAAATGCAGCGCAGCCTCACTGTCCTACGTGTAACTGGGTTTGTGAGGCCAATGTGGCTGAGGCGCTGGAGTCAGGTCAGCCAGTTGTGCCCAGGTTGCGGAAAGAAAGAAGGGCTGCAGAACTGCCTTTCAAATGTGGGAGATCCCAGCGTAGATGTGAGGAGTGTGAGGTAAGAGCTAATTTTTTGAAGCTCAAGCTCATACCTCAATGGATACAATGGGACAATTTTGGTACTGTTAGCAGCACAAAACAGGAATTTGGCCTGCACACGCAGATTTAGCAGGGCTTTTAAAGCATTTTGTTTGGTTGGGTTTTTTTAATCTTCTGATTAATATGCTGGTGTCTGTTTCTTTAAATGAACTGCACTGCAGGCAAAAGACATGCACAAGGGATGAGATGACCTTTAAGGGAATAAAAATTGAGTTGTCATTATGTGGAGACTGTAGGGAAATGCAAGAGGCCAAAAGGTTAATATCTTCAGACAGCAGTTGCAATGTGGAAATGTCCTGTCTGCTGTTAACAGCCTTCACAGTAAACAATGTATATACTCTGATCATGAAGTATTACTTTATCTTCCTACAAGAAAAGGCTTGCATATGCGCTGTCATACAGTAGCCACCAAAAACAGAATGCAAAACATAGGATATATATATGAATCATTGCTGATAAGGAATGAGTGCATTTTTACTCCTGTTCCATCTGGAATGTGGCAACTCACAGGACATACGTTTTCAAAGGAAAGATGAAAGATTGGTTTTTAAATTAACACCCCTTCAAAGTTCACTGAAAAATGCTTGCGCTCTTACAATAATTTGTATCTTGGTTTGTTTTTGTAGATGGGAACCAGTGCAGCTCAAATCCTTGTCAGTATGGTGGACAATGTAAAGATGGAATTGGTTCCTACACTTGCTCATGCTTGGATGGTTATCAAGGAAAGAACTGTGAATTTGGTAGGTTTCTTCTTTAGAGAGCTGTGGCAGTGAATTTCCCAGGGAGCTAAAACACAGAGAGTTAATGCTTTCTTAATGGACATTATTTGCCTCTTGGAAAAATACATAGAATAGGATAGCAGTCAACAATGAGTTGGAGAACAGTGCCAGAAACGTAAAGCCCTGGTGTCTCTGCAGCTAGGTAGAATCATAGAATAGTTTGGATTGAAAGGGACCTTTAAAGGTCATCTAGTCCAATCCCCCTGCGATGAGCTGGGACATCTGCAACTAGATCAGGTTGCGCAGAGCCCCGTCCAACCGTGAATGCTCCACAGTTACACTCACTCCAAAGAAAGCCCTCTTAATTATGATAGTGCCTCTTTACATGAGCTTGAATCCCCAAAACGTGATGATAAGACTAAGAAGCGTAGGATTCTTATAACTGACATGAAAGAGCCTTTACTCCAAGTACAGAAGTACAGCCTCCCTTCTCAGCTTACAGCAGTGACGAACCAAAGAAAGCAGATTTCAGTAGACAATGCAGACTTTTTCAGCTGTCCCTAATGATGTCATTCAAGCAGTATTGGTAGCCCAGAAGTAAGAGTGGTGAGCCCAGAGTAAGAGGGTGTGGAACTGAAGTTCAGACACAGGACTGAGGGGAGTGATGAGGAGCTGAGTTTTTTAAGGCAGGAGGGAGGAATTGTGGGAGAATTTACCAATATCTGGACTTCTGTGTTAGTGTTTTGTCCGTTCTTCCGCTGTCATTTTGTTTCTGCTATTTTAAGCTCACCATGACGTGGCCACTGGTCCCACTTGGACTTGGCAAGCATGTTTTGCGCAGTGGATGTGATTGCTTTGTAAGGCATAAGCTACTGTTAGCCACTCATGTTGTTAACTAAGATGTGCTTCAGGTGTTTTACAGGTGAACATACAGATCCTGTTGAAAGAGTGCAGTTTAATTTGGTGAACTTCAAGATTTTCTGTGAAGTCAGTGTTTATTTACATTTTTTCTCCAAACTTATCTCTTTTGTAGTCATACCAAAGTACTGCAAAATAAACAATGGTGACTGTGAGCAGTTCTGCAGCGTCAAAAAAAGTGTACAGAAAGATGTTTTGTGTTCCTGTGCAAAAGGGTATGTTCTAGCAGAGGATGGCAAACGCTGTGTTTCATCAGGTATGAAGCCACGTAATAAACTAATAGCAATGGTGGAGAGACGTGTTTCACAGTTAAAGAATGTTTTTTGAACCATCAGTGTTCTACATGACATACATTTAACACTGAGGCCAACTGATTTATATTTGGAAAGCCTTCCATGTGTGAGGTGATGTGATGGACTTATCAAAATCTAGCTGATTTGGAACCCTTTGCAAGGTGCCTCTCACAGAATTACATAAGTAAACTCTGCTGTTGACAGGAAAGAAGTGATTGTAGTTGTGTCTCATTTTCTTAAACCTACACTCCATATAAAATAGCAGCTCCCACAAACTTTTCTGCTTTAGATTTCAGTTAGCCTTGGGGGAGGAATGAGTCAACCATATCCTCATGATGTTGGGTTTTGTATCCTTTATAACTCATAATAAATTGCTGTCATGGGCCATATTATTCCTAAAATAAAGCACTTCGCTCAGTTTCCTAATTAAGATGGTTTTAGTAAGAGCAAGTACATTAATATAGTAATGTAAACAATTGAAGATGATGTTTCAAATTTTAAATACTTTGAAAACACTGTCCAGAGACTGAACCTGTGGATGAGTTTTAGGACGCTCTGGTCTTCCTCCTTTGTTGCATCTGTCAAGGTTTTGCTAGTGTTTTGAAAACAGGACAGCTACATTAACTGATTTATTGTAAGATGGTGTTGTCAAAGAGTTTCCTCTTGTGCTGGTGTTTCTGTCCGTCTCTAATTTTAACATTCTTGTCTTTACAGTAAAGTATCCTTGTGGAAAAGTTTTTGTGAAAAGAAAAAAAAGGTCAGTTATTTTACCCGCTGACAATAGCAATGTAACTAGTGATCAAGACGGCCCTCCCACAAATGGAACGAGTTTGGAAGAGGACATTGTTACTACCACAGAAAGCCCAACCGTCCGTCCTGGCAATGACACAAGTAGCAAGACTCCGTATGTTGATACAAGGATAGTAGGTGGTGATGAGTGTCGTCTTGGCGAATGTCCATGGCAGGTAAATCTGATGTTTGTGCTCTGCGTGTAAGCAGAACGTGTTTCTGAGGGAAAGCGTGCAATTGTCCGTTTAACCTGGTTGCCTTCTGAATGTTACCCATGTAGTATGCTGGAGGTACCTGAGCACTTAGATGTGCTGTTCTGCAAACTGCAGCCTTAAAATGTCAAAATGAAAGGCTTTGTGGAATTTTAGATGGTGCTGCTTAACCTGTCACCAGAGAGGGCTTTTGGGTCATGCTGGCCTACCAGTGTTGTTTTTGCAGGGTATAGTCCAGTTGTCTCTCCGTTTAGGTAGGACACCTGAGAGCATGTCAGATAAAGCATGCATTTGCTTCACAAATACACTTTCATATCTAAGTTTTTCTCTTGAGTTTGGACTAGCCAAAATGAGTTTCTGTATTAAGGACAGTAAGGGAGGAGTCAGACGGGAACAGAACTCCTTTGGGGTGGTAAGTCCAAGGGGTGAGGTGATTTGGGGGCTGTGCTCTTCCTGCTCAGTCAGCCAGTGTCGTGTTCTTAAAAGACATTACTAAGCACTGTGAGTAAGGTGACATGGAAGCCAAACGTCTACATCAGGTAAAGACAATTCAGACTGTGTAGCAGTACGTGCCAATCCGTAGCATATGCATATGTGTATGCAATATTAGGAGACAGCTGCAGAGTTGTACATGTTGCAGTAATAGGCATGTATGTAGTGTGTTGAGAAATCAGTTACCTATTTATGGCTCATTGAAGTGCAAGGTCCTACATCTGGGTCGGGGCAATCCCAAGCACAAATACAGGCTCGGCGGAGAATGGCTGGAGAGCAGCCCTGTGGAGAAGGACCTGGGGGTGCTGATTGATGAGAAGCTCAACATGAGCTGGCAATGTGCGATCGCAGCCCAGAAGGCCAACCGTATCCTGGGCTGCATCAAAAGAAGTGTGGCCAGCAGGTCAAGGGAGGTGATTCTGCCCCTCTACTCTGCTCTCGTGAGACCCCACCTGGAGTACTGCATCCAGCTGTGGAGTCCCCAACATAAGAAGGACATGGACCTGCTGGAGCGCGTCCAGAGGAGAGCCACGAGGATGATCAGAGGGCTGGAGCACCTCTCCTATGAGGAGAGGCTGAGGGAGTTGGGGCTGTTCAGCCTGGAGAAGAGAAGGCTCCAGGGAGATCTTATTGCGGCCTTCCAGTACCTAAAGGGGGCCTACAGGAGAGCTGGGGAAGGACTTTTTACAAGGGCATGTAGTGATAGGACAAGGGGGAACGGCTTTAAGCTGGAAGAGGGCAGGTTTAGATTAAACATTAGGAAGAAGTTTTTCACTTTAAGGGTGGTGAGGCACTGGAACAGGTTGCCCAGAGAGGTTGTTGAAGCCCCGTCCCTGGAGGTGTTCAAGGCCAGGCTGGACGTGGCCTTGGGCAACCTGGTCTAGTGAGAGGTGTCCCTGCCTATGGCAGGGGGGTTGGAACTCGACGATCTTCAAGGTCCCTTCCAACCTAAACCATTCTATGATTCTATGATTCTATGATTCTAAGTTCAACTGCTCTTCTTGATTCTTCGCTTTTTTTTTCTTTTGCAGGCTGTTCTGTTAAACGAGGAAGGGGAAGAGTTCTGTGGTGGAACTATTTTGAATGAAAATTTTATACTTACTGCAGCACATTGCATGAACCAATCTAAAGAAATCAAAGTTGTTGTTGGTAAGTGGTTATTTATTTTACTCCTGTGATGTTTGAGCATGTGTTGCAGACTAATCCTCTGTGCTCCAAGTCTTGTGTGAGATGTACTCATATTGCTTTATTTATTATGGTTGGTTACTTTTTTTTGTTTTGCTTTGCTTTTTATAATTTCTTGTTATTGTTGGAATCCTGCTTTGTAATAACAGGGGCAGCTGATGTGGAAGGTGATAGTGGTACATCCCTTTCTTCTTTGCCAGCTAGTTGGAAGTGATTAAGAGCAAATGTTCTAGAAGTGTTGGCTAGCATTGTGTTGGTCAGAGTAGTGCTTCTCCAGAAAGCTTATCATACGAAGCATACAGATTTGTTTCTGCAGGAACACTCTGCAGGAAGAAGAAATGAACTCAAATTATGACTGCTTTACTTCTGAGGCATGACGCTAGATCAACACAACTTTATATGTGCACTGTTTTAGTCTTGACACAGACCAGTTTCTCTTCCCTGATATAAGCCAGGCTCAAGCTCCTGTAAGAGCTTCCACCCCAAGTTGCATTAGTTTAGCTGAATCGGTTTACACCTTTATGTAAACTGGTACAAAGATCTCCATAGACAAAAGCTCGGAACTGAAACTGATCCAGATGCTGCTAATAAATATTGCAATACATTTTTACAGTTTACCTGTATGGTATAAAGGCTTAGGCAAACTTTTAGGAATGGGTATACTACTCTCCTCCTGTATCAAGGTTGTTTTTAATTTCTTATACTATCTCCATATTAATGACCCTTTTAATAATCTTGTACAGGTGAAGTGGACAGAGAAAAGAAAGAACAGTCTGAAACGATGCATGAGGTGGACAAAATACTTGTTCACACTAGATACGTTGCTGAGACTTACGATAATGACATAGCCTTAATAAAGCTGAAGGAACCTATAATGTTTTCTGAGTACGTTATCGCAGCATGCCTCCCCGAAGCAGACTTTGCTAATGAAGTTCTGATGAACCAAAAATCTGGGAGGGTTAGTGGCTTCGGGCGTGAATTTGAAGGTGGACGACTATCCAAAAAACTGAAAGTGCTTGAAGTCCCCTATGTTGATAGGAACACTTGCAAACAATCCACTAACTTTGCAGTAACAGAAAACATGTTCTGCGCTGGTTATGAAACAGAGCAAAAAGATGCTTGTCAAGGTGACAGTGGAGGTCCCCATGTAACCAGATATAAGGATACTTATTTTGTTACTGGAATTGTTAGCTGGGGAGAAGGATGTGCAAGGAAAGGCAAATATGGTATCTATACCAAACTGTCCAGGTTCTTACGCTGGGTAAGAACAGCCATGAGACAAAATTTGTAGTGGTGTGGCTCTTGATCCTTCTGTTAGCTAGCAAGGTGCAGTTTCTGTAGTGGAAACTTTCTTCTTTTTTTTTTAGCCACATCTGCTAAACTTGTTTTAAGAGTTGATTCCTTAAAGTTATGGTGCTGCTTCTTTTTGTTTTATTCCTGGCTTTAAGCATGTATATGCGGACTGCTGGTGAATTTGTACAATGAGGGGCTTTCCCCAGACAAAATGGCTGCTCACTGGCATCTTTTGTTGGCTTGTTTGGTTTTTTTTTTTTTGCCATTTTGGTTCCTGTCTGTTTGCCCAAGTGCTTCCACCTGAGGCTGCTGGACATAATATGAGCCTCCACTAATCATGATGAAAGTGGGAAGGACAGGACTTCAGTTAATCCTCATATTGCAGCCAGCTGGCTCAGTAGGGAGTTTTTTATTACCAGCGCTGTTCGGCTTCTACCAGCAGATGTATTTAGAAGATGAAGGGAGCAGGGAAGCTTGCTTGATAAAAGCTGAGACACAAGTAAGTATTCAACTTGTGATGCTAAATAACCACATGTTCCACAAAATTGCCTGCTTAGGTCACAGCAGCTAATTAAAATGGGGTTTTGCTTTATATGGGTTGTACTTCACTTTAATTTGAATACTTCTGCTCATCAGAAGAAAAAATATGTGCATATTCACTGTTTTCTGTATCATGTTCTGGACTGTGTATGGCTGAGGATCAGAAAGCTCCTTGCATGTGTACTGGTTCCAGATGTTTCTTCTGTAAGGTGCAATATTGATGTATACCAGCATTTGAAATAAAATATTATTTCTTTTTGGTTCTATTTTTTTATTTATTTATTCCCTTCAGTCAGCTTACAAATATATGAAGACAAAATCTCATTTGAGACTGGAAAGAAGAGGGAATGTCCCTAAACAAATACATATAACAAATTTCACCTGCCTTATGTCAAGGCTGATGAGGGGGTAGAGAATGGAGAGGGGTAATTAAAATTGACTTTCACTGGCCTAGAGGTTGATAAATGGGAAGTTAGACACCAAGACACTAATTTTCTTAGAAAGAGGCAAACTTAACCAATGATTTCCCACACATAGTCTGTTCAGGTACTATGATCTGATCTGTGCTGTAAGGTTTCCAGGCAGAAGCTCCACGCTCTGATGGTTTTTCGTATGTGGAGTAGTGTTCCTCTATATATTCTTCTTTAAACCTTCTCAGTTTCAGTCCTAGTTACAGAAATCATGGGAAAATTTACAATGGAAGGGACAGATGAAAGTGTTCTGGTCCACCCCCATGCTCAAAGCAGGTCTAGCATCAAAGCTAGAGGAGGTTGTGCAGGGTCTGGTCCCGTCAAGTTTTGAAAAACTTCAGAGGCAGAGATTTTGTTACCCTCTGGGCAACCTGTTCCTGTGCTGTAGCGCCCTCGTGGATAAAATTTCTCATGTCCAATTGGAATTTTGCTTCTTTCAACCTCTGACTGCTGCCTCATCTTCTTTCTGTGGATACCTCTGGGAAATGGTTGGCCCTGTCTTCACTGTAATCCCCATTTAGGCAGTGGAAGACTGCATTTAGACTCCCCAGCTCTCCATGGCTGAACAAACCCAGACCCCTCAGCCTTTTATTGTACATCATGCGCTCTAGGCCCCTAACCGTCCTGGTCTTTCCAAGGCTCCTCCAATCTATAATATTCCCCTGTTGTCTATGGTACACTGAACTTCACCTGCTACTTATCTCTCAGGGTTTGAGCTGGTACTGCTCACATAGTTTCATATAGCAGGTGCTGTGAGTAAACCAGGTTGAAAAACTAGAAATACAGCTCTGCAGAGCAGCAAGGTATCTCTGCAGTCAGTGGTAAATGCGGGCAGGAAGGACTGCAGGAGAGTTACCCCAGCTTGATGGTCTCCACCTGTATAAACCCTCAGCGAGCTTACTTCAATAAGCAATATTTGTTCCCTGACTTCTTCTCCCCACTGGATTCCTGTTCTAATCCCTTGTCGCACGGGTAGCCTGCCCTGTGCTCCATCAGGGTGAAACATCCCTCTTCAAAGGGACAACCTAGGTCCTACCCAAATCCTATTGATGTACTTGTGCAAAGGGCATTCTTCTGCTTCAATGAAGCCTGAGGACTGAAGTGAAACTCAGACTGGACTGTGTAAGGTGTTGAGGTGGCTGAGGGGAGGACCCCCCTTGGGCAATGGTGGCAGTAGCTGGGTTTTACTAGCCGGTGTGTATATATATACGTCCTTTTCAAGCCAAGTAGCACCTTGAAGAGCAGGCACAGAGCTGGTGTAACAGATAAGCATACAAGAGGGTGGTGAAAGTCCACGCTTGTATGCAACGTGACTGTGTTTAGAAGTGTCATTATTCTGCAGAGTTTGAGAGGCTTTGTCCTTGGGCTTCACAATCGGAGTATGTATGTCTTTTACAAATGAAACCGGCCCCTAGAGAGCCTTTCATCCTGTGCCGTGGCGCCTGCAGTGCCTGAGGCTCAAGGGCTTTATATTCATTCCTCACTCTGTAAGTGTCCTTGCCATGCTGAGAGGACGTGAGTGAAACATCTGCTTGCATCTTGGCTTCCCACCAAAACCTATAACCGACTGTAGGGCCTGCAAGAAAAGAAAGAATTAAAGCATTTTTTTATGTAGACTAATTGTTTGGGGGTAATTTCACATCATAGCAAAATTTGCACAGATTGTAAAATCCAGGCAAGAGGTACAGCACACTGCTGCAGTGTAAACTAGTGGGTTTTAAAATACCAGAACTCCTCACGGTAAGCAAACACTGCTGGGTTAGGCAAGAGCTGACGTTTACCAAGGATGGTGGAAGGAGAAGGTCTAACCTAACCCCTGGTGCTCAGGCTTCCTCAGCCTGCAAGGAAGAGCCAGTCCTGAGAAGGAAAGGGAAGAAAGGAAGGATGGTAAGTAAAGAGTGCAATCACTTTGAGGCTTTGGAAACAACTAATGTGAAGAATAGAAAAGGTAGGACATTGCTTAGGCCTAGTCCAAGATGATGTATCTGGGCAAGAGACTCTGTGCGTGAGGCATTGGGCTTTGAAAAAATGAGGGTTCTTTAGACAAAAATAGAGGAGGCCTGAGGAGAAGCATAGCAATGGCCTTCATGTGTGCAAAAGGCTGCTGCAGAGATGTAGGTGCTGATCAGATCTTCGTGTCTGTGGTGAAGATAAAAAGACAGCACATCTGAGTTGCAGCAAGAAAAGTTCAGGGAGATCTCAGGGAAAACCTTCTATGGCTATGACTGGAAATGCTTTCTAATAGATTTTGTCTTGAGGGCAGTGAAGTCTCCAGTGTTGGTAATCTTTGAAAGCAGGAGAGGTAAGTAGCTGTCAGGAGTGCTGCATGATGGGTGCTGCCCTAGGGAAGGAAGGTGGACAGGCTGTCCTTTGTTGTGGTATCCTACAGTACAGCAGGAAAACACACTTTTGCAGGTGCAGTGTCCAACTAGAAACAATTTCCCAGAAGGAGCCTTGGCCAACACGCCAAGAATAACAGAGATACACTTGATCCCTTGTTGGCTCAGTGAGCTGGGCTGGGTGATCCTGGAGGTCTTGCGAGCCTGTTTTCTGTGCTTCCAGGTGAGCAACACAAGAAAAGGGTTGCTGTTATAGTCATATAGTTGTGACCTGTGTAAGCACAGTAATAACGAGCAAGGTTTTCCTTCCTCTTTGCTGCTCCCTGACACAGGTGACTCACCAGGCACAAAGCTCTGGCTCTGGTTGTTCTGCCTTCCTTGGAGCATGGGCAACAGCCAGATCACTTACCACAGCTCCTTGCTGCCTGGCTGGTAAACCTCTTTTAAGGAAGCTTCATCCATATTTCCTGAAGCTGTAGAGCCACCCACAGCAGACAGGGAGAAAGGGAATAACCATAGACCATGGTCCTGCAGAGGAAATCACCAAGTGGCAGCCTGGTATCTGGAGTTTTGGTAGCATAGAATCATAGAATCGTTTAGGTTGGAAAAGACCTTTAAGATCATGGAGTCCAACCGTTAACCCAGCACTGCCAAGTCCACCACTAAACCATGTCCCTAAGTGCCACATCTACATGTCTTTTAAATACCTCCAGGGATGGTGACTGAACCACTTCCTTGGGCAGCCAGTTCCGATGCTTGACAACCCTTTGGGTGCAGAAGGCATAACCATGTGACCACATGTTATTCTGCTGAGGCAGAACCTGCCGTGGTTTATGGACTCCCCTCTTCTTGAGGAGTCTGAAATACGCAGGTGCCACAGCCTCAGTGGCAAACCCAGCTCCACGCTGCCCATGCAGGAGAGAGGGGCTTTGCTGACACGAGGCGCCTGCAAGCTGTCAAGGTGGCACCGCTGCAGCACAGTGGCTTTTTTTCCTGTTTTAACATTGCCCCATGCTGACAGTGAGCCCGGGTTTTGCTCTTAGGGGTTTTGTTTTCTCGTGAGTTAACGACCTTTGCACTGTAGTGTTTCTCATTTAGCAGCTGCCACAGAGCCCTGCAGAGGAACCAGTGGGAGACACACAGTGAGCTCAGAGGATGGCAATAGCAGGTCATCATGGGACAATGTGGCTTCTTCCCGTTGTCCTCCTTTTCTTTCAGACAGTGCAGACAGGTACAGCCTTTCCTTGGCTTTGTGCTGCTTTGCCTGATCCACACGGGTAATTATTTGCCATTATTTGTGCTTTGTGGACCAGGGTGACATGAGGCAAAACCTTGCTGCTTTGCTTTCTCACCCGCCTTCCTCCCAGTTGTCTGCTGCAGTGCAATAATATCCAGGGCTGAGTCACCAGGGGAGTACCATTTTGGACTGAAACAATTGCGTCAGTGTAAAATACGGAGTTAATACCTCGATATGCAGGGCTTTAAAACGACAGCACAAACGATGTGCTGTCTTCATGTCCTCAAGGGATGTGGTAATTAAATAATCCTTACTATCCATTCATAAGCTATTGGGTGACAAAATGAACCCCACAAGGTTTAACAATGCAGAGGAGAACTAGAACCCCACACCGTCACCCCCTGTGCTTGTCTAAGTCTCAGCACAAACATCGCATCTCCACTTGAGGAAGCGTCCCACCTGTCTTTGATGTTGGAGCCTGAGATTCTTCTCTACAGAGTAAGTGTGTGAATCACACTGCAGACATGATGCACGCTTTGTTGTTTACTTTTGCTGTAAAAGTCATTTGGTAATTACAGAGGACTGGTTGGACACAACTGAACAAACACCTGAGTCACCAACATCACAAGAGCTGGGAGTAAGAGGGAGATTTTGACACCCCAGAGATGTGATGGGAAAGGTACTCAGTGGGACATACGGTGCTCTGAGAGTCTTCAGGATGTTTCAAGGAAAATTTTCTCACACAGACATGTAGAAAGCAATTTTGAGTGCACTCGTCTACATTTGATTTTAGTCAACAGACTAGAAGTGGCTGACAACACAAAGACAGAAGATGACTTTTATAAAAGTAGCTGTAAAATGACAGAGGTCATGAAGGAAGTAAAGAAAAAGAAGAGAATAAAATTAATGTATCTTTTAAAAGAGAAAAAGATCTGGCTACTTCTAAAAAAACCCACAGAACACCAAAGTGTTTAAGGCACGTGCCCAAACTATCCCAAGGTCAAGAAAGGACAGGAGGATTCATTAAAATCATGAGCTCTTTCATGACCTGACCTCCAGAAGGAAGTATAGAAAAATCTAGATCTGTATAAAAGAATTGCAAACATCCTGGCATAAAACCAGAAAAGCTAAAGAGTAAATACAAGAAGGTAAACATGATGTGAAAATCAAGAGCTGAGCTAAGTATATGGATGTTGGAAGAGAGACCAGGAAAGGTGTTAGTCTGTTCCCAATAGAGAAGAAAATCTGTATTCCTTAAGGTACCAGGTTATTTGTGTCCAACAATGAGAAAAGAAACTGCTGAGTTGCACTAGTTAGTTAGGAACAAATCACATCAATCTCCTCTAAGGACGGGGTAACAGGCTGGGTGGCTGCAAAAGATGCAGTAAATGTCAGGTCTTTCCGTTTAGCATGGCCCGGATTAAACTACTGTAAGTTTGGTGCATATCTGATTGATTGAGAAACTGTGCTAATTGAATGAAAGATTATATGGAGTGCAGGGCTCCACACAGGTGAGCCTGAGGACCTCAGATGCTTGGTATTTTCCACGGTGACATGCAAGACAGAAGAGAGTGTTTACTCACTGAATTTATAGCTCGTTCCAGACTGGAAGGACTGCCATAAGTCAAGATGAGCGTTCAAGACAATCTTGTGAGACTGGAACAGTGGTCCAACATAAATAGAAGGCAATTCAGCAAAAACAAAAACAGAATTTCACCCTCGGTCCCACAATACACAGCCAAGGAGATTCATAAAACGTAATAACACCAAGAAGTCTCCATTTTCACGAGGGTGAAGAGCTAGGACAAGAAGTAGTGGGATCACACCACACCGAGGGACGCTCAGGCTAGATATTAGGAAACACTTTTTAGACGTTATAAGGCTAGTTAAAGAGCAGATTAGGCTGCGTGGGTGAGCTGTGGAATCTCATCGTGAATCTGTAGGAACAGGTTAGACAGCATCTGTTAGGGCTGGTTTACGTCTCTCTGCTTTCACACTGTTAGTGCCAGGCAGAGCTCTCCCAGACTGCCTGTGATCTTGCAGTGCCAGGGACCGAGCTAAGGTGAGGAGTATGAGCCATATACAGATGGAAAAGGGATATTGCAAGGGTCCACCAAAAGTCCAGTGTGTCATCTATTATTGATACTTCAGTTGTTGCTAGTTTTAGCTTCTTACCCACAACCATGTTCATCTTTGCCTTAGTGCGATGGCTGTACTGGTGAGTAGGGGTTATCCCCTCCTTTGACCTCAAAGAGCTGTCAGTTATAGCTGGGAAACGGAAACGTGGCATAGGATGTAAAATAATAGTGGTCTGCGTAATGTTGACAGCTTACCATTTTTTAAATAATGATAGTTGCAACTGTTTTTACTACTAAGGCCTTTGGCAGGAAGTGCACAGAATTTCCCAAAATGGGGGGGGGGGGGGGGGGGGCGGCTAATGCTTGCAAGCAAGGTTTTATGAGGTGCTTGTGCTTTTATGAAATCACCATGAATTTGTAACCTGCCTATAAATTTGTCTCCTTTGCAGTCATACCAAATGCGTGCGAGGTCAACAACAGGAAATGTGAGCAGTTCTGCAAAGCTGAAGATGACTGAGTCGGATGTTTCTGTGCTGCTGGCTGTGCCCTGGGCAACGACAACAGAACCTGCCTTCCTGTAGATATGAAGCCACACTTAAAGCTCCTTCTATGGGACACACATCACATCTTGACCACATTTGGGAAGTGCTGGCGTGTTGCAGTGCCGTTGTAGCATAAGGAATAATGTTAACTGCTCCTGCCTTTCATGTCGCTTGCTTGAGGTGTTGCCAACAAAGTTAATAAGAACTTAGCCAAAGGTCAAAATTTAAGTAACATCAAATTGTGCAACTGTGAGCGATGTGCAGTGGCAAAAATAACGCCCGGAAGTATTCTGTGTAAGTGGGCGCGTTCTCAGAGCAGACTGCAAAACCAATGTCCCAGCAGGTACAAAGCCATATGAGAAACTGGTGGTTACAATGGGGCTCTGATTTCTCTTCTCTCATGGACTGAAACAAGCCTCACATGCTTCAGGAGCTTTTGTTAGAAAGGAAGGTTTCGCGTTGGGGAGAGTTGGTGTCTGGTTTCAAGGCCTCCAGCTTGTGCTGGACACCTACAGATCCAACTGAGTAGGAGCCCAAGAAACTTCTCCCTTTACAATATACATTTCACGAGGACTCATTATAATTTCAGTGGTAATGACATAATGCGATTGCAGTTATATCTCACTTGTTTCCCCTCAAATATCACCTGTTCCATTTAAAAGGGATACAACCTGCCCTTCTATTTTCTTCTAAAAGCAGGGTTTTTTGCAGTTAACATATAGTAACCTAAATACATGAATAACTACTGACATCATTGAAATTAAATCCATAAGTCTTGCCTGCATTCAAAGTGAACATTAGCAATTATTAGTCTATTCTTCTGTCTGATGATATTTGTTATAATTTCCTTCATAATTTAATCCCAAAGTGCTGTCATGAGTTTATAATTCCATACATAGAATACTTTTCTCACTTTCCCTACTACAAAAGATTTAATAACAGCAGGTATACAAAAATAATGATGACAATAATGGAAGATGTTTAACGTTTAAATATTTTGAAAATGCTGAATCCATTTGCCTACTTTCTTAAAATGGGCAAGTTTTAGAAGTGGAAAATTATTTTTATTTTTCAACCATTCTGGTCCTTTTGCATTTGCAAAGTTTTTCTTAGTGTCTCGAAAAATCTAGCTGAGCCACCCCTGATAAGGACACCTTCATAACTAATTTGATTGCAAAATGCTACTGTCAAGGAGTTTTCCTTGAACTAAGTGAGTTTTCTTTCATTTTCATGAAGAGTTGATTCCCTGAAAGTGAACTGTTTCCCTGCAAACCATTTTTCTTCCCTGTACGTACCTATCTGTAACTCTAAAGGCTGCTTTTGACTGCAAAACCCATGTTCCAGTGGGTTTGAATAATTTCTTGCAATGACGAACTGCACGAGGTGCACTGGAAGCTAGATTTACTTTTCTGACCATGAAACTGTTCCTAATACCAAGGGCTCTGTCAGACAAGCTCTGTTGAATGGCACTTTGGTGACAGAAATTGTTTTCAACAGCAACTGTCTGTCCTTCTGCTCTGCTGGAGGTTACTATTCCTTGCATGTCACTTGGCTTGGTGCCTCAGGGACAGCACAGGCACCGTGCCCCACAGAGATGGAAGACCATGGTCCTCCACATCCCATATATTGGCTTAAATCAGCAAGAGAGGTAGCTCCAAGCTAAAGGGAAGGCTGGTAACAGCAGCTGAGCCTTCACAGCTGTTTGCTCAGTGCTATGGGCACAAACACCTTGCTCTCAGCATGCGACACGTGCCTCAGAGTCCCAGTACCATCCAGACATCAAGTATTAGCGTTTTGGTTTTGCCTTTGCAGTCAAGTTCCCGTGTGGTAAGCTTCAGAGAAATCATGAAGCCTGTCAAGAGAAAGTCACAGGAATCACAGCAAGTCCAGATGCTCACCCTGAAAATGAGGAAACCACCAAGCCCCCAAGCAGCCATCCAGAGGTCACCAGGGAGGCTGGCAGTTTACCCAGGGTGTGCCTGTTGCAGGTAAGGCGCCCACATCCTGAGATGTTGTCGTGGTTTAGGCCAGACTCGCCACTGAAAATGAATGGCAGATGATCTCCCCCACCTCTCTCTCCAAGGAGAGGAGGGAGAGAGAGACTTACGAGTTTAGAAGAAACTAAACTACTTTAATAAAATATTAATAAAATAATAAAAAGAAAATAATGAAAATATATACAATATATACAAAACCATATCAAGCTCCCAGGATGACGATCACATCACCAGTAGGCATGGGGAAAGTCCCAGACTGGACTCAGTGATGGATTCCAGATCTGGATTCAGAAACACATGGCTTGGGATCAAAGGCAGTTGAACAGACAGAGTCCTCCTCGGACATTGGCCATTGAAGGAAGAGAGCTGACCCTTTGATCCCTCAGCTTTTCTACTGAGCATGAGGCAGATGGGATGGAATACCCTATTGGTCAGTTTGGGGTCATCTGTCCTGTCCGCTCCTCCCCACAGGTGGGACCCCACTGCGCTTTTCGGCTTCTGACCCTCCAACAGGGCAAGTAACAAAGTTGGCTGCCTTGGCTGTTATAGCAATGAGTATAAGCAAGAGCCTCTCTGCATACCATTCCTTGGCATAAGTATAAATAATCAGGTCTTATCACTGGGAGTGGACTACAGTCTTGAACATATGCCATTAATTTCAGAGAGTTCAGTTAGTTAGAAGAGGCTTAGCTGCAAAGTAAAATTACTGAACAGAAAACTGATTCTGTTTTATCTCAAACAAGGACAGATGTTTAACACCTGACCCCACTCACCAGGACCAGCAGCCATTTACTCTTCATCATACTCATCCCCACTTGCCAAGAGGACCTAGCTTGGTTGCAGACAGACGTCACTGCTGTCAACATTTTGGGTGGTTGTTCCACTTTCCTGAGTACTGCGTTTCTGCACAGGTCTCCTACCATGAATGACGTTGTGCCTTCAGTTCAGCATCAAGCAAATGCTGAGAGGGGGAGGCCAGGAAGAATTAGGGTTGCTGATATGGGACGTAGAGCTGGGTGAGCCACCAGGCCCCTTCCCTGCCATCCACCCCATTACTCAGGTTGCAGCATCAGAAGAATAGCCCGAGTTCCTGTTGCAGCCAAGACTAAAATGAATCAAAAAAAAACCAAGCAGGAACAGTGCTATTACAATATCAGCTAAATATCGTTTAAAAAATAGCAACCAAAACCTGCTGGTAAAATAACTGAATGCACAAACTCTGCTTTGAGCCAGGCAAAAGGTCTGTCTTGACAAGTTTCCTGCTGTGGTGGCTAGACCCCAGTGGAACACTCACCGCCTCTGAATGAAGAATGCCTTTGACAGAAAAGACGTATGAAAATGTCAACTTTTAGAAAAACTGCTTGAATCTCAGCTAGCTGTTCAGGATTTCTCTGTACATATGAACGGCTTAAATCTCAGCTAGCTGTTTGGGATTTCTCTGTGCATATGCTTTTGTGCTTTATCTTTCTTCTCTCTCTTTGCAGGCTTTTCTACTAGTAGGTGAGTATGATGAACGGTTTTGTGGGGGACAATTCTGAATGAGTATTTTATACTTTCTGGAACTCATTGCCTTAACCATTATAAAAACTTACAGGTTCCTGTTGGTAAGTGATTCTCATTTTGCTCTTTACTAGAAAAATAAGAAACTGTCCTGTGTTCTAGTCTCCACATGCAAGACACTGAACTCTGCCAGAGTTTTTCTTACCTTTGTGTTATTTCTCACTGCCTCATCTTGTCCGTTGACTGACAGTGAAATACGTTCAACTTCGTTGAATGGACCATTTCTTTAAGCGTGGCTTAGCCTAGTGTAGTTTGTATATGATAGAAGCCAAGTATAAACGGGGAAGGTATGTGGGCCAGTAAGGTTGAGCTGATGTAGTTGAACTGGTCTAACATTACAGCTTTATGCAATTTCCTGTGTTGGTCAAACCTTGAAGAATACCAGATGCCTCATTCAGACATTAGCAGTAACTGTTTTGACAGCATGTAAATACTAGTCTGAGACTGTTCCATACCTGAAACCTCAAGTTTATTATTTATTACTGTCATTTATGAAAAAGTAGTTTATCACAAGTTCTAGGCACTGAAAAAATGGTGTTCTGAGTCATAAAAGTTATACTCGGCCTACAACAGTAAAGCAAAAGTTGTGTTTACCTAAACTCCAATTGTCTGTCCATTTAATTCCCAAAGAGACTTCATACAAATTAAGACTAAATATATATAAACTTGTAAATTTTTGTATGCAGAACGTTGAAGTTTTAAAATACAATGAAAATCTGTTTCCTGTTTAAGTCTGCTTGACTATGTTGCTCTACCAATGAGAGGGGCAAGATCCTTCTCTTCTGTGTTGAGGCTTTTGGTTGTATGCTGCTTACAGCATACATTGGGAATATCGTAACGAAGCCCAAAACTTTATATCAAAGTTTTCATTGAGAGCATTATTCTGATAGCAAAGTTCTGCTTTTCTACTTGCTTGGCATTTTGACAGCCCTCCAAAACCCCTCCAAAATGGGTATAAAAGGCTACAGCGTCAGAATACAGGACTGGTCTATTTTATTTGTACAGTACAATGCCTATACAAAGTGCAAGGAACTTTGGACCCTTCTTTTATTGAGATGCAGTTTAGACCTGTTGGTATTGTCTTATTAACAACTGCTTTAATAATCTGACACAGGGATGGTGGACAAAGACAATGAGGAGCCAAGTAGAGCAATGCAGAGTGGAAAAAATAATTGCACATGCTGAATTTGATCCAGAAACTTCCGACAATGATATAGCCCTTCTCAAATTAGAGGAACGTATCACGTCTTCTGAGGATGTTGTCCCAGCATGCCTTCCAGAAGAAGACTTTGCTAAAAACGTTCTGATGAACCAAACATTTGGAACGGTCAGTGGCTTTGGGAAGATGTTTGAACTCACACAGACAGTGAAAAGAATGAAAGTGCTTCAAATCCCTTATGTGGACAGGGACAATTGCAAGCTCACCCTTCATGGCCTGGTCACAGAAAATATGTTCTGTGCTGGATATGATAAAGATGGAAAAGATGTCTGCCTAGGAGATGGAGGAGGCCCCCATGTAACCCAATACAACAGTACTTATTTTGTTACTGGTATCATCAGCTGGGGAGAAGGGTGTGGAAGGCAAGGGAAATACGGAGTATACACCAACTTGTCAAAGTTCCTACCCTGGGTAAGAAGTGTTTTGACAGAAAACTCTTAATGGTTTGACATTTAATCAGCCTAATTGTCTTAGCCATCTGACCTGATCCCTAAGTAATATTTTCCTCTTTTTAACACACGCTAAAAATCTGATAGTTTGTGCTTCCCTTAAGAGACGCCATCTGTTTCTTCATGAGCTAATACCTGTTTTTCAGAAGGCGGGCTTGGACTTCAAATGGAGCTTGCTGCGTTTGGACAACAATTACATTTCTTCAAATGGTTTAGGAACTCCTCCTGCTCT
Organism: Pluvialis apricaria; assembly: GCA_017639485.1. Taxonomy (NCBI): domain Eukaryota; kingdom Metazoa; phylum Chordata; class Aves; order Charadriiformes; family Charadriidae; genus Pluvialis; species Pluvialis apricaria. Next base: position 68,211,742 of record CM030007.1, read on the forward strand.
TGCTGTGATAACCTAAATTGGCCTATTGGAGACTTTGCCTGTGCTGGTAAGCCCCCTCCCATTGCAAGGGAAGTTGGAACTAACTCAATATTTCTGTGGCAGTACATGCTTTATAGAAACAAACCAGAGTGGGATAATGTCAAAGTAAGAGAGTATTGGAGTAGGACAGCATTTTAAAAGCCTCTGGAAAAGCCACCTAATTTTCTAGATTTAAATACATGTACAGAGAAAAAGCTAGAAAATGCAAAAACCACCCATGTACTCACAAGAGTCTAAATAACTGGGCATGTCACTGAATCAAATGAGTTGTTACATGAAGTTCGTTGAATTGTAAAGGCTTGCTTATCATCACCAAAATCACTGGTGTTCTGATATTTTCTTGCTTTCTTTCTGAGATGATACTTTCTTCACCAGTGTTTTTGATGTCGTGATTTTGGCTATAATAAAGTGAATGCATTGCATACCCTACAAATTACAATATTGTTGTATGTCATCATTTATATAAAGTGTTATTTAAATTATAATTATTCACAATGGAAGAGTTTTTAAATCTACAAGGATAAATAATCTTTCAAGACTAAGAAAATCCTGACTCTAATCGGCCGAACCTGACATCCTCTGTCTGCCTTATTTCAATCCAGAAGGAAAAAAGACTTGTTTTTCAGCCAGCTCAGTGGTACATAAAAATGGTGACCTGGATATTAAGATGTTTGAGTCTCTGCAGAAAAATGAAGTACTCTGTGATGTACTTTAAAAAGTGTGTTGGTACATATTTTGCAAGAGAGGGAAAAGAGGGATGCTACGAATGATATTCTGGCATAAAATATGCAATATTTTTCTTGTTCCCTGACTTCACAATATCCAGTTTGCAAGTGTTGAAGTCACTATTTTGGGGTAATTTTTAATATGGATTGTATTGATCAGTTTGAAAGAAATAGGGTGGTAAAATTTGTCCTGCGATGACCACTGTCCTGTTCCCCTACAAAAAAATCAGAAAAATCACGCTGGAGTCTGTTCCATTTGTATCATTTACCCCCCGTTTTTCTCTGACACATCTCCTAAACTTCAGGATTGTTAAATTAACTCGGTGCTGGAGTGACAGCACATCGCAGGTCATGGTATTCAAGGCACAGAAAGAAGTTCAGCCCCTGATGGCTGCATATGTGTCTCCCTGACATCACTGCTCCAAAGGTTTTACCCCTGCTTGACTTCTCATAGGACCTCCACGGAAACCTCCGATTATAGTTCAGCTGTAAACTATATATTGAGAGAGCCGAACCTGATATATGGAAAGGTGGGCCATGTGCAGATGTGTCCCAGGGACTACGGGAAGGCCATTGCACCAGGCTTGCACTTGCTGACCCATTCCCTCATTGCCATCCGTCTCTCCTCCTACTCAGCACTGCATTACCGCTTGCCCCGGCTCTGCAGCACTCCTAGTTTCTTCATAAGTGGTTGCCAAAGGCACAGAAACCTTTGATGGGCTTTGATTGCTGTCTTTAGCATACCATGCATTCAGAGGAATCAGGCTTCTGAGCTTCTCCTTCCCCACCTCCCAGTTTGCATTGCCAGGGATGAAACACCATCATCAACCTACTCACATGTTCAGTACCAGGTAAGAACAAATTCTGTCTGCAGGGACACTTATCCCAGCTGCTTAATTGCACAGAGGATTGCAATTCTTACTCGAGACACGTACCAAGGCACACATCATGTCATCTATGCTCTGCCTAAATGCTATTTTTGAGTCCTCACAGAGAAGACAGAGTTTTAACTCAAGCCATCCTTGAAGATGTACTCTGAAACTTGAATAAGCTTTTTTGCCATCATTTTTCAATATGATTGGATTTTTTCCTCCCTGTCATAAACGCAAAGTCAACTTCCAAATGTAATGTAGCAGTTGCACAAGTCCACATCTACCATAGCTTGGGAGTCAGGTTTACAGCAGGAGCCACGTCCACCACCCAGTTACGTCTGTCTGGGCAGTGAGTGGAAGCTCTCAGGTGCTGAGTTTGCACTGGCACTGCTGAGGTCAGGTCAGGGCTTCCCTCCTGCTGAATCTGTTGCTGAGGAAGTGACCAGCTGGTCACAGGAACACCTTAAATCACAACCTCCGGACATAGCGACAGAGCTGCTGCTGCCCCATGACCTCCGGGGAGAGAATCAGGCAGAAAGAGAGAGGAAGAGGAAGCAGCATTAAAAAGTCTGAATTCCAGGTAAACTCCAAACACTTTCTAATCTCCTCATTGCCCACTTCAGACTGTGTCAGTGTTCCAGGAGTTTGCCTGCAAATCCTCTGTTTAGGTTTCTTTTTATCCTGAAATCCAGGTTAGGGCTATGGGAAGAAGATATCAGAGAAAATGGGAGAAAAATCATAAAATCCCCATCCAAATGGCACAGGCTCCAAAGAGATTTTTCTGCATTTTTCACAAGGGATCAGAATACCACTTGTCTCAGGGCAAAATTAACCACCTTACAAAACCCCCTCATCCATCACTGAAGCTGCATCTAGGAGCTTAAGTGATATGGCGTTGTCTGGGCGTGGGGTCTGCCATTTTCTGGATGTTCCATACCCAGTTTTATTGGTTGCAATTTTAGTAGAGAAAAGGATATTAAGATAAAAGGGGCAAAAAAAGGTAAAAAACCACAAAGGTGGAAGTAAAGAAAGAATGTATTTTAATAAATGAAAGATTAACAACAATTGCTATCTTTAGCAGTGTATGCACAGAAATAAAAAATGTCAGAGTTTGCATCTACAGAGATCACAGAACCATAGAAGAGTTTGGGTTGGAAGAGACCTTCAAAGATGATCTAATGCACGTGGGCAGGGACATCTTCCACTAGATCAGGCTGCTCAAAGCCCCATCCAACCTGGCCTTGAATAAGTCCAGGGATGGAGCAGATGTCAGAGTAGTTCCAAGGTGGCTTTTGTTTCTGCTGCCAGGCTGTCAGGAGACTTACAAAACCTTGTGGCTAGGCTCAAGTCCTTGTTGTGGGTGCAGCACCCACGAGAGAGAATCAGAGTTCCACAGAGTTGCATTCCTCCCCCCTGCCCACTTCCCCAGGATTTCCTGCAATCTGTAACCACACCAGGAAGGGCAGTGTTGACACTCCGAAATGGTTGCAAGTTCCTTTAGCTTTCAGAAATGGTGATGCACTTTGGATTTGGCAAGAAAAGTTTATTTTTCTGCAGGTGGTGAACAGAACTGGCTGATGACAGTCAGCTGAATTATAACCCATTTTAACTGAGCCAAGAAATAACCTTTGTGGAGTATGTGCTTCCTCTCTGCTGGCCAGGCAAAGTTCAGCTGACATTTTTGTAGCTTAGAATCATAGAATGGTTCGCGTTGGACGGGACCTTAAAGATGATCTAGATCCAACTCCCCTGCCATGGGCAGGGACACCTCCCACTAGACCAGGTTGCTCAAAGCCCCATCCAGCCTGGCCTTGAACACTTCCAGGGGTGGGGCATCCACAACTTCCCCGGGCAACCTGTTCCAGTGCCTCACCACCCTCAGAGTAAAGAATTTCTTCCTAATATCTATTCTAAATCTACCCTCTTTCAGTTTAAAAAATTGCCCCTTGTCCTATCACTACATTCCCTGGTAAAGAGTCCCTCTCCATCTTTCCTGTAGGCCCCCTTTAGGTACTGGAAGGCCACTATAAGGTCTCCCTGGACCCTTCTCTTCTCCAGGCTGAACAACACCAATTCTCCCAGCCTGTCTTCATAGGAGAAGTGCTCCAGCCCTCTGATCAGCTTCTGTACACACAAAGACCTGTGTTGCTTATAAGCACGGATGCTGACAAAGGTGCTTCATACGAGAAGAGTGTACATTGGCATGTAAATGGGATTAGCTTGTGTCACTCATTGCTCGCTCTTGACAAAGGCTACACATGACCACAGTCATCCGTTTTGGACCAGCTGGTGTCTAGTCAGGGCTGAGGGATGCACTCCCATTCTGTTGCTCCTTAACAGTTGTCAGCAAGGGAGTGTTTCTTCTTTAATTTGAAAAAGCTCTCCTTCATCCCTGAATCTATTGCTTCCATTTCCACATTCTCTATGCAAACAATAGCCTAAAGTACCACAATATATCAGCCCTCTGACGGAGGAATTGCTAAATTAAGCCACAGTAAAATCTGGCCTCTGGTCTCTCCATCTCTTTGCAGCTGGCAGTGATTGCTGTGATTCACCTGCAGCTTTTTCAGGGCTCTTACCTATGGGAAGGGTGAGACCAGCTGGGCAGGGGGCAGCTGATCACGGTCCTCTCCTCTGCCTCAGGTGAAGGGATGGTGCTTTGGGGAGTCACCGACACTCAGGCTGTTGTGTCTTTATCTCAACCCATGAGGTTTTTTTCCTCCCTCTTCTCCCTACCCTATTGTGGTGGTGGTGGTGGTGGAGTGAGTGAACGGCTGTATGGTCCTAGTTGCTGCTGGGGTTAAACCACGCCAGGAACCTGGAGCAAGCAGAGAGCACAGAAGAAGCCAGCAGGGTTTTAAGGACTGTGCCAGAGGCAAAATGGGACAGGAGAGGAGGCAGAGGTAAGAAACTCACCAGACCCACCTGCAGCACAGATGGCTCAGAGCAGAGGGGCTTCACGGGGCCCCTGCTATATATATCCAGTGAGGTGAGCGTTGCTGGCTCACTAACCACCAACTTACGCATCTCTAAGCACCTCAGAGAAACACACATCCTCCCCTTTTCTTCTGCCCCTCCGCTCCCAGAGCTGTAGTCTGATAACAGGTACGCAGGACCAGGCTTGGGTGCATGGGCCCCATCCCCATCCCTCCTCCTCCTCCTCCCTGCCCTGCAGCAGCAAGCAGCTGTGGGCCTTCCCTCATCCCAGGGCTCTCAGATCCCTGTCAAGGGCTGATGCAAAGATGAGAGGCTGTAGAGGGGTGAGGTGGAGGAGAGGGGAGGCTGGAGCTGCTGCTGTGAGCCTGCACCTCCTGCCATGGGGCAGGCGCACCATGGCCCCCTTCACCTTGAACCATCTTCAGTGTCCATGACACACAACTCACCGCAGTGCCCACATGTCACTTGTCAGGAGGACACCCCCAGGGAGGAACGTGGCTGCAAGCCCAACCGTCAGCTTTTGTTATTTGCTTAGTACAGGGGTGAGGTTTTTCTGGAAAATAATTGCTGTCCCCTTTCGCTAGCTGAGGTGTGCGTTTCCCAAAAGCATGTGACAGTGACATAGTTACTCAGGACAGCTGCCCCCACTGCAGCAGAGCTGACGGACAGCTGGTGGGTGGCATTGGCATGTCCCCACCACTGCCCCATCACTGTCCGGACAGTTTATCTGCAAACCAGCTTCCCCTCACTTGTCGCAATGCTGGAGAGGGATGGGGGGGACTTCCACAGGGACCAGTTGCTAGCGCAGGACCCACTCACTCAGTTATTCCGTCCTGAGGAACTGCAGTTTTCATATCTGACACCGCGTGCTGGATTCACGCTGGAAAGAGTGAGCCTTCAAGCAGGAGGTGATCCTTAAACAGGACTACAGGAAACAGCGTGTGGGACTCCTTAATGAAACACGTCTCCCTGTGCTCACTGCAATAATTAAAGGAATGGAAAAAGAAATCCCAGTAACTCTTCATAAAGAAAGATGTGAGGAAAGGACTGCCCTTTTAAAACCCTCTCCTTATGCAATTTTCCATGGTAATATGAAAATTAAAATGTAAAGCCTGTTGCAGTAATATTGATACAGCAAAAGCCAAGTCAGTGCCGTAACATACAGAGTACACTGTGGCCCATCCCCAAGGACACAGCTGCTCAATCAAGGAAAACTTTGTTTAAAACAAACAGTAAGAAAAAATGACTGTGTAAACTAAGGTCTGGTGAGAATACAGCTTCTGAAGCTCTGTGTTGTTATTATTAACCTAATTTGAATAATTACCTTATACCTACAAGAGCTCCTTAATTGACATGGGTCTGCAATCTGTAAACAGCTTGTTTAAAAAAAAAAAAATAAAAAATCTGCAGATCCGCGTTTTTGCGTTGGGTTCTGCAAAGTCCTGTGCTGACATCAAGTGGTGACATATTTTTCATGCCGAAGAGAGCCAGACCGCGTATACACGGGGCGATACTCCTTATCACAGGAAGGCAAAGGCGAGTAAAGCGGGGCGGCAGGGGGGCTACGGCAGCAGCCTCACTGCCCAGTGCTCCCATGGGGATGGTTGGCCAGAGGAGTATGGAAAAGCAACGCAGCCGCCGCGGTGCAAGGTGAGGGGGAGCGAGGTGAGCCTCCCCAGAGGCTCCTGGGCACACGAGGTGCCGGCTGAGCCCCTCAGCACCCACCAGATGGGGCCACTGGCAGCAGCCCTCACCCCTTTCCCCAGCCAAGACACCCTCAGCCGGGGACAAGAACGGTGGGGTTTGGTGGCCTCAGGGGACTGAGGAGAGCACGGAGAACTCATTTACTAAAGAAAGCTTGACACAGAGTTAACCAAAGAGGATGGGAGGCTATATTAATTAGTTCTGCAGAAATATCAAGGAGGGAGAAATAAACATGTAAGGTTATGAAGTGGCTGTAAATAAAATCAAGCTTGATACCACAAGAGTTTTAACTCCGAGTGAACTTCTGGAACAATGTCCTGGCAGAGATTGTGCAGGAAAAACCTCCCACAACGCAGTTTTAATGCGGAGGTTAATTATTTGCTGAAGGCATTAAGGTCTGTGACGTGGGCTGCAACATCAGCCCTGGGTTGGCAGGGGACTGGCCTTGGTGAGGCATGTTGTCTGCTTCAGCCCTGCTCATCTGCCTCGCCACTCACTGACGCTGGCTTTAAAAACTGCAGTTGATGTAAAGTGAAGTTTTATTTGGGGATTTACCCATGAATGCTCAGACCAATTACACTTTGTTACACAAACCGCATGCTCAAATAATAGCTGGGAATTTATGACATGAAAACACAGAATGGTCTCTATGTTTCTAACTCAGCTGAAAAAAACCTCCCCACTTTTCCTCTCACGGGTTGTTGCTCTGACTGTAGAAATGGTTCCCTGCCCTTCCCAGGCCCCTGCCTGCGCTGGGAGCCAAACAACTCCCTGCGGCACCATTGCCATGGCAGAGCCCAGCCCGTGCACGCCGGCGCTTGGACCTTTCCTCTCATCCTGGTCCAGGCAGGAGGGCTGCCCCGGCTGCTGGGTGCATGGCACAGCAGCCCAGGGGGGTGCTCCGGTCCTCTTACACCTCCTTTCACCTCCTGAGTGTCTGCGTGACCAGGATCCCGAAATCAGGAAGAATTTCCCATGCTTGCCTTCATGGCTGGGCAGTGCAAACCTAACAGTCAAAAAGACAAATGCCATATCCATTCAGACACATCCCTACAGGGGAAATCCCAGGCTTGCTGGATTGCTCCAAAAGCCGACGGAATTTGGCCCATGTGGCTAAGCCTTGGCAAATGTTTTGTGGGGACGGTGTATGAAAGAGCCATGCTGTATATGATCCCTGTAGTTATCGTCCGGCTTGTGCTTTGATATGGCACAAAGAAGTGCTCATAGTGTTCTTCTCTCCCCGTTTTGTGTGACGGTAAGAGAAGGCTGGGGGGTGGGAGGAATACCCAAATCCTGGAGCAGCTCTCAGAGCCAGCAAACCCGCTCCGCCTTCAACCAGAGCACTAAGAGAAGGAGCACTGCTGCACCACTAAGCAGGGTTTTTTTTATTTATTTTTTTTCCCATGTGTTGACATTGAGGCCAGGCTTTGCCCTTGGAGGTTTTGTTTTCTCATGAGCCGCTGGACTTTAAACTTCAACATCTCTGGTGTAGCCATTTCCCCCAAGAGCAGCAGGAATGCAGGCAGGCGGCCACTAGGCTCAGAGGGTAACGATGGCAAGGTGCTCTTGGACAATACTGTTTCTTCTCTCTGCCCTTTTCCTTCAGACAGAGCAGACAGGTATGGCCTTTGCTTTGTCGCGGCTTTAATTCTGGTCTGTGCTACGGCTCCTCTAAACACGCCAGGGCTTCTGCATCTTGTGTTGTGCTTACTTTGTAGCACAGGGTGACCCCACTGGAAACTAACTGTTCCTTATTTTCCTCACCTTTACCCTGTGGGGTTGTTTGTTGGGTTTTTTTTTTTCATACGGCTAAGTAAAAACTGCAGTTGGTTACTAAGGCAATGTAATTTTGAATTACCATCATTTACACCAGGGTGGTATTTTGTCTTTTCTTATCATTCTTAAAGAGCGCCCCAGATATTAAAGAGAATTTTGTATTATATTTGTAGTTGCGCTGAAATAAAAATAAGTCTTATGAAAGAGGCTGAGATGCATGCTTGTTACAGCTTGAAGAAATGTGGGTTTCTGTATTAATCCTCCACAGGTTGTCATTATTAAGGAGGAGCTGGGCAAGGAAGAAAAAGGTGGTGACCACTTAAGAAGGTCAAACCACCCCTGGCAGCAGCAGAAGTGCACTGCTAGTTATGCTGGGTGCATTGGAAACTGCACGGCACAAATGTGCACTGGGGTGTCAGATAACTTTTTAAATTGCAAAACACAAACATTAAGCTTTTTTTTTTTTTAATATCACATGGAAGCCTGTTGCTTATCGGATATCCTTCAAAAGCAAGCATAACTAAGCATTTGTATGCAGTTTCAGAATAATTTTGTTATTGCTGTCACATTTTCCAATTCTAATATCATTGATTATTTCAACCTTTGCGCCTAGCAGTGCTGGGACCCCAAACACTGTATAAAATAAACAAAAAAACACCCAAACGCCAGTCCCTGCCCCAGTGGGTTTATTTTCCAGGCACAGGAGAACTGACAAACCCGCGCTGACACACACACAGCCACACACTGCTTGATGCCAAAGGCAACAGGCTCCAGCCCGGCACTGGCCGTCCTGCTGGCGGGCAGTTTTTGTTGCGGGCATCACTGCAAAGAGGAGTTTTAAGATCTGATAGTTCTCATGTCCTTGATCGCTCCTCCTCTTTACTCAAAAAGATTATGGTGTCTTCCACATAAAGGATGTTCTATGATACAGCCCCTGTAACTTTTTTTGAGCATTCCTGAGGGGTAGCTTTTATTTATTCTGCGTAAGAGAGATTTGATTGAGAGCTCAGCCATGTCATGGTTTTGCTTCTCAGGAAAAAAGCCCCGTGAAGTCAGACTGAAGGGCATCAGTTTGGATCCATCATCATTAATTAATACAAATCTTTTCCATGTCTACTGATGAGTCCGAAAGCCCCATGCAGTCTCACAAAACAGCCTCTGCCTTTACAATAATACATCTCCCCTTTTCCTGGCCGTGCCACAGCAGCGCTCTGCTGTGTGTCTGGTGCAGGAAAAAAAGGGCGTCAGAAAGGGCTTCAAATTCCCCCTGCTCGGGAGCAAGTCAGGCTCTCCCCAAAAGAAAAAGGTCATGACTCCTCAGCTGAGTTTGGGCTAAGAAAGTAGGGCTCTTCCAGTATGTAAGTTTAATGTGGCTGAAACCCTGAATCAGCAAAAAGATTTCTCTTCATGATTAAAACTGGCTGCTTAATAAGATCTTTAAAAAAAAAAAAAGGAAAAAAAAAGGTGAAAATATATAAGGAAATGAATCTAAGTACTGAGGTTAGAATTTTGTCATACATTTCAGTGTTTATATCAGCTGATGATGCAAACAAGGTTATCAAGAGGCAGAGGCGTGCCAGTTCCCTACTTTTGGAGGAGGTTCTGCAAGGCAGCCTGGAGAGGGAATGCCTTGAAGAGAGATGTACGCAAGAAGAAGCAAGAGAAGTATTTGAAAATGATGAAATGCTTGTAAGTATTTTGTTTTCTTCTGTGTGTATTAAAAATCACTGCCTTTGTCTTTTACTATCAAATTTAGCCCTGCAGCCTGCTTCCTTTCTTTGGGTTTCTCTCCATGTGAAACCTTCCCACCTCAGCAGGCAGAAAGCAGCTGTCTTCAGCAGCCAAATGAAAATGCGGAGGTCAGCTCTGACACTTTTGAAGTCCCCTCCTGAAAATGATGTGTCCCGCGCCTTATGTTGTGAAAGTATATGGCTGTTGTCCCATCCTGACCACACACAGAGATTCAGCTTCAGCATCCCTTAGGGACCAGGAGGGGCAAGGGACGGAGGGAAGCACCAGCAAGTGGTGGGACCTGTAGAAAGAGGCTCGCTTGGTGGTGGGACGGTGTTTGCAGGGAAAGCAGATGCAGTCCCCATGCTTTGGGGAAGGTTGGCAGTGGGGAGGTACAGGGAGTGGGGAGAGTGGGGAGAGGTGTCCCCTCAGGGAAAGCAGTGGCAGAGCCAGCTGCAGTACCCAGGGGAAAGCAGGGCACATGCTGCTGGTGACCAGTGTTGGTGACCTGCAGCTCCACTCCGCGCTGTCCCCTCTGCCTCCAGCAGCACCTGCTGGGGGCCAAGTGGGACAGGACGGGACGGGACGGGACAGGGTCACTTCCCAGGCTGCTCAGGCACGCCAGAGAGACAATGGCCAGCCAGTTTTTCCAGGAAGCTGTATTGCTAAAGGATCCAGCTGTTCCTCTCTTGCCTGTAAAGTGTTTCTTTTCCTTTATAGCTTCTTCAGAAACAGTAAAATAAGCAGGATGCAAACCCCCTCCCATCTCATTCAAATTTTGCTGGCAGGGCAGAATTTGTAGTTGTACAACTGTGTAGATGTTAAACCGTAGTATATATTCTCTCAGTTGATGCTTTTGTTTTACCAGAATAATTGTGGAAGATTGTATTATTTGAGAATTAAATCTCATTTCCCTTTTTTTTCTTTTCCAGAAAATGTTTTGGGATGCCTACTACGGTAAGCTGGCCTCTTGATTTCTCTCCTTCATAGCGGTGTCACACTGTGAACATTATGATTCAGGCCAATGCTGGTTTTCTGAGTTTTTAGCAGTTTATCCTACAAGAAACGCCCAGTTGCTATTTGTCATGTCTCTAGTAAAGCAGGAGGAAAAGTGTTGATGTGAAAGGTTTAAAAAAGTAATAAATAGGAAAAAACATTAACTGCAAGGCGAATAAAAGTTGAAGGTGAGTAGATGTTATCAGAGTAGATAGGCTATTTCTTTTCCTGAACTTAAGGCTGTTCGGAAACGGCCTGGGACCTGAGAAAGTCTGCTTTGCTGAGACAACAGAGCAGTGCAGCATCACCAGCAAAACCTCCAAAATGCAAACCTAGCACTTAAACCTGAGTGAGATAAATAGGTGTTAAAAGCTACCGGGCTGTCTGCAAACTCGGCACGGGCGCTGGCACTGCATCGTCCCCACGGAGCCGCCGAGGAGAGCAGCTCCAGCGCGGGTAAGGCGGCACTGGGGAAGGGGATGGCGGCGGATAAAGCCGGCAAAGGGCTCTTTTTTGGGGGCTTTCGAAGCCGGGAAGAGCGGCCGGCGCGTGCCGGGGGCGGCAGCGCGTGGGCGGGCTGCTGAGGCGGCGGGGGCGGGGACAGCGCCCCGCGGCACTTCTAAACGGGCTGTGAGCGCGCCAGCGGTCAGTCGCTGAGGAGAGCAGCTCCAGCGCGGGTAAGGCGGCACTGGGGACGGGGATGGCGGCGGATAATGCCGGCAAAGGGCTCTTTTTGGGGGGCTTTCGAAGCCGGGAAGAGCGGCTGGCGCGTGCCGGGGGCGGCCGCGCGGGGGCGGCTGCTGAGGCGGCGGGGGCGGGGACAGCGCCCCGCGGCGGCTCTGAACGGGCGGTCCCGGAGCGCTCGGGCAGCCCCTGGGCGTCACCCAGGGCGTCACCGCGGCGGGAGCCGGTGGACGGGGCGCAGCGTCTGGCAGGGTCGGTCACCGAAAGCTCTGCGTCTGAGCTGAGCACAAGCTGGGCAAGAGCCAGCAGAGGAACAGCGGCGTGCAGGGGCACGGGCTCAGGGCGCGCGGGAAGCTGACAGCAGAGGTTCATCACCTCCCGGCACAGGAGAAGAACATGGCCGCACAACGGTCAAAAGCCGCTGCAGGAAAGACTGTGGGAACTCAGACTGAGCTCCCGCACAAGCGTGTGCCAGGCAGAAGGAGGGGACTTAAGGGATAAGGGGGAGTGGAGTCGGATCCCTCCTCGGAGAGGCAAGCCAAACCCCTCACGGCCCCCCTCACCATCCCAATTGCCCTTGCGTAATAGGTATGGGGCTTTGGAAATCGAGGACCAGGTGATTGAGGATGGAGAGGATGATCCATCCAGTGAGCTGCCCAGGGCTCGTCATTCCCCCCCACGTCTTACAACTTCCTCAACCAAGAAAAAAAGGAAGGTAATTGTAGTAGGTGACTCCCTTCTGAGGGGAACAGAGGGCCCTATTTGTAGACCGGACCCATCCCACAGGGAAGTCACCTGCCTCCCTGGGGCCAGAATTAAGGATATATGGAGAAAACTACCTTCTGTGGTTCAGACGTCAGATTACTACCTGCTGCTGGTATTTCAGGTAGGTGGTGATGAGGTAGGCACCAGAAGTCTGAGGGCAATGAAGAAAGACTTCAGGGCCCTGGGACGGCTGCTTAGGGGATCAGGAGCACAGGTAGTTTTTGCTTCTATCCCAACACTTACTAAGTACGATGAGAAGATTAACAGGAAGTGCCAACTGATCAATGCCTGGCTCGGGGAGTGGTGTCATTGGCGGGACTTTGGGTTCTTTGATCATGGGCCACTTTTCAGGACACCAGGCCTGCTAGCAGCAGACAGCAAATATCTGTCTCAGAAGGGGAAAAGGGTTTTAGGGCAGGAGTTGGCGGGGCTCATTGACAGGGCTTTAAACTAGATTTGAAGGGGGTCGGGGATGGATCTGAACTTGCTAGCAAAAAGCTTGAAAGTGGCATGCTGGCACTGGACCTGGAAAAGAGAGGGAGTGTAACTGGGCTCCTTAGGCATAAGTCTGGCGGTGGCAGAAATTCGTCTCCCTACAGCAAAAAGGAGAAAGGACCAATAGCCCAGCTGAAGTGCTTATACACTAATGCATGTAGCATGGGCAACAAACAGGGGGAGCTGGAAGCCATTGTGCAGCAGGATAACTATGATGTAGTCGCCATCACAGAAACGTGGTGGGATGACTCACATAGCTATAGTGCTGCCATGGACAGCTATAGGCTCTTCAGGAAGGACAGGCAAGCACAGAGAGGTGGGGGTGTGGCCCTGTATGTCAGGGAGTGTTATGAATGCTTTGAACTGAATGATGGAGATAACGGGGTTGAGTGTTTATGGGTAAGAATCAGGGGGAGAGCTAACAGGGCAGACATCATAGTAGGAGTCTGTTATAGACTGCCCAACCAGGATGAGGAGGCAGATGAAATATTCTATAAACGGCTGGGAGAAGTCTCAAGATCGCGAGCTCTTGTCCTCATGGGGGACTTCAATTTGTCAGACATCTGCTGGGAGTACAATACAGCAGGGAGGGAACAGTCTAGAAGGTTCCTGGAATGTACTGGGGATAACTTCCTGACACAGCTGGTGAGGGAGCCAACTAGGAAATGTGCCCTGCTGGATCTGTTGTTTGTAAACAGGGAAGGTCTTGTGGGGGATGTGGTGGTTGGAGGCTGTCTGGGGAACAGCGATCATGAAATGATAGAGTTTTCGATTCTGGGAGAAGCAAGGAGGGGGGTCAGCAGAACTGCTACCTCGGACTTCCATAGGGCAGACTTTGGTCTTTTCAGGAGCCTGGTTGAGAGAGTCCCTTGGGAGGCAGTCCTCCAGGGCAAAGGAGCCCAGGAAGCCTGGATGTTTTTCAAGAAGGAAGTCTTAAAGGCGCAGGAGCAGGCTGTCCCCATGTGCCGGAAGACAAGCCGTCGGGGAAAAAGACCGGCCTGGCTAAACAGGGAGTTAGTGTTGCAACTTAGGGAAAAAAAGAGGATTTATGGCCTTTGGAAGGAAGGGCAGGCCATGCAAGAGGACTACAAAGAGGTAGTAAAGCTATGTAGGGAAAAAATCAGGAGAGCCAAAGCCCAGCTAGAACTAAACCTGGCTTCTGTTGTCAAAGATAACAAAAAAAGTTTCTATAAATATATTAGCAATAAGAAGAGGACTAAGGATAATCTCTGTCCTCTAGTAGATGGGGCCGGTAACATAGTGACCAAGGATGAGGAAAGGGCTGAGGTACTTAATGCCGCCTTTGCCTCAGTCTTCAACAGTAGGACCAGTTGTTCCCTGAGTACCCAGACCCCTGAGCTAGAAGACGGGGATGGGGAGCAGAATGAAGCCCCTGTAATCCAAAGGGAAATGGTGAGGGACCTGCTTCAGCACCTGGAGGTGCACAAATCAATGGGGCCAGGTGGGATCCACCCAAGGGTACTGAAGGAGCTGGTGGAAGTGCTCACCAGGCCACTCTGCATAATTTATGAGCAGTCCTGGCTAACTGGGGAGGTCCCAGCTGACTGGAGGTTGGCAAATGTGACACCCATCCACAAGAAGGGCCAGAAGGAGGACCCAGGGAACTACAGGCCAGTCAGTCTGACCTCAGTGCCTGGGAAGGTGATGGAACAGATCATCCTCAGTGCCATTACACGGCACGTGCAGGAGCGCAGGGTCATCAGGCCCAGTCAGCATGGGTTTGTGAAAGGCAGGTCATGCCTGTCAAACCTGGTCTCGTTCTATGATAAGGTGACTCAGTGGATGAGGGAAAAGCTGTGGATGTTATGTACCTGGATTTTTGCAAAGCTTTTGACACCGTCTCCCACAGTATTCTCCTGGAGAAACTGGCTGCTCATGGCCTAGACAGGTGGACTCTTCGCTGGGTAAAAAACTGGCTGGATGGCCGTGCCCAGAGAGTGGTGGTGAATGGAGCTAAATCCAGCTGGTGTGTGGTCACAAGTGGTGTCCCCCAGGGCTCGGTGCTGGGGCCGGTTCTCTTTAATATCTTTATCAATGATCTGGATGAGGGGATCGAAGGCACCCTCAGTAAGTTCGCAGATGACACTAAACTAGGCGGGCATGTTGATCTGCTTGAGGGTAGGCTGGCCCTGCAGAGGGATCTGGACAGACTGGACTGATGGGCCGAGGCCAATGGTATGAGGTTCAACAAGGCCAAGTGCCACGTCCTGCATTTGGGTCACAACAACCCCATGCAGCGCTACAGGACTGGGGCGAAGTGGCTCGAAAGCTGCCCGGCAGAGAAGGACCTGGGGGTGTTGGTGGACAGCCAGCTGAATATGAGCCAGCAGTGTGCCCAGGTGGCCAAGAAGGCCAACAGCATCCTGGCCTGTATCAGGAATGGTGTGGTGAGCCGGACTAGGGAAGTGATCATCCCCCTGTACTCGGCACTGGTGAGGCCCCACCTTGAGTACTGTGTTCAGTTTTGGGCCCCTCACTACAAGAAGGACATTGAGGTGTTGGAACATGTCCAGAGAAGGGCTACAAAGCTGGTGAGGGGTCTGGAGGACAAATCTTATGAGGAACGACTGAGAGAACTGGGGTTGTTTAGCCTGGAGAAGAGGAGGCTGAGGGGAGACCTTATCACTCTCTACAACTACCTGAAAGGAGTTTGTAGAGAGGTGGGGGCTGACCTCTTCTCCCGGGTGACAAGTGAAAAGACAAGAGGAAATGGGTTTAAGTTATGTCGGGGGAGGTTTAGACTGGATATTAGGAAACATTTTTTCACTGAAAGGGTTATTAAACATTGGAATAGGCTGCCCAGGGAGGTGGTGGATTCACCATCTCTGCAGATGTTTAAAAAAAGGGTAGATATGGTACTTAGGGACATGGTTTAGAAGTGGGTTTTGTCAGAGTAGGTTAATGGTTGGACTTGATGATCTTAAAGGTCCCTTCCAACCTCAGCGATTCTATGATCCCCTGGCAGCTGGCAAGGAGAGAAACAAATCTGTAAAAGCTGAGGGACTGATGTAACTATGTGCCTCCTGAACAAGGAGCCGGCAGCACCAGCTGGTGGGGACTTTGCCTTATTCCCTCCTTTTCTGCATGCCTCATCCTAAGATATTTTTTTTTAAACTTGGCTTTTATTAATTTCTAATCTTAGTTTTAGACACTGGATAAGGAGGTGGCAACACCAGCAGTTAGAATTCATTTTCGGCAAAAGCCACTAAAAAGCTGAGTCCAGGGAATTGTTAGATAGAAGAATCCCATCAGTGATATAAATGTTATGAAGAACAATGCTAAATATCTGGCTTTTGCTATGTGTTTCATCACTTCTGTGAGGGTGGGATTAACTTCTCCTAATTTCAGTCATTGGATATTTGTACTAACCATGTCATGCAGGCTTCCTCTGTAGTCTATGAAGAGAGAAGGGCAACCAGTTGAGAATGGTCTATCCAAACAACCTTAGCCACAATCAGGACGCGTTACTAGCTTTGGCATCAGGGGTGGCTTCCTAGCAGTAATTAAAAGCCATTATATCCTGTCTTCTTCCTACAGAACAGCAGTGTGCATTTCCTTCTTTGTTATACCTTTTCCAACATTTTGAAGAGTGTTGCCGTGCACCTCCATGGCTTCTTTCCCCCTCACTAAACAAACCCATTTTTTCATCCTGTCTTCCAAAAATCTCATTCTCTAGACCTCTGGTATCCATGTTGCTTTCCTTCCATAGTCCAGGATACACTGGGTAAATCTGCATTGTGAATAAAAGAGGGGCTGGGGAGAAAGGCTGAGCACCCACCTAGCCGCTGGCTCACCTTTTGGCTGTTTCGTGCTACTACACCTCTGTCTCTTCAAGTCAAATGGCATCTTGCTCTAGCGTCGATGTACGCTGCCAGGGCACTTGGCTTGAGGTCACACTAGTCCCTGACCCTCTTTTATTAAAAGTATAAACTTAACTATTGATAACCTCTCTTTAAACGTCATTTTCCAAACAGTTTTGTGCACACCTTGTAGTAGTCTGTGTTTTCCTAACTTCCTTAACAACAATGTCACCTGAGAAACTTCTATTCTATGATGTTCACTGATTCCCCACTAGGTCCCTTAGCCTAGAATACAATTAGATTTAATTGGTTTGGCTTATTTGACCTTGAACAATGCATGTTGGTTGTTACTTACCACCTTCTTGTTTTGCTGAGTGCTTACAAACAATTTGATCATGCCAGTACCTTTCCAGTAACAGAATGCTCTGTTTTCTCTGTAATTCCTTGAATCTTCTCTTTGCTCCTTTAATAAAGCTTGGTGCTAGGTTTACTTTTTCCCCAGTCTTACAGAACCTCACCCGACTGCAGGGTTTTTTTGAGATTTCCTTACCTATATTTAAGCATGAATTTCAGAGGCTTGAAACCACCTAACTTGCTTCAGGCTGCAGGTGCAGCCCTTCCTTAGCCCCAGCTACCCACCACTGCAGCTGGAGGTCCTCACTCCTCAACCCTACCTGCTCAGCTGTGCTGATGAGACACCCCCTAACCCACCCCAAAACCCTCCCAGGAGACCTAAATCGTGCCAGGGTATGCTGGTGGCATCTGACTGCAGGCAGGCTGAAGGTGTTAACCACTTTAAGCCAGTATTTTAGTACCACTAACACTCAAAGGTACACATGCCCATAGCTTGAGCAGACGCAGATTAGTGTTTTGGTCCCAGCAAAAGGCAGAGTTTTCACGTTTCTGTCCCTGATATTAATTGCAGCAGCCCGCTGACTGAAGTTAACCTCTCTGATGAAGTTTTGAATTTCAGAATGGTTGGAGAGCATGTCCCAGGTTAGGCTTTTCTGGTTTGCTCCCTGGTCACTCATGTCTACATTAAGCAGTTATTTCGAGAACGTTTCCAAACTCTTTTGGAGTCTTTCCGGTGGGCAGCTTCAGGGGAAATTGGCAGCTCTGCCTGGTGATCCACATATAGTGAGGCATCCTCTGGTTCCAATGTTCAGTTTGTCAGAAAGACTAAGCTTGCTAGCGTCTGAGCTGCTGTATAATTATACAGATGTGTGAAAGCCAGATTTCTCCCTAGTTTGATGTTGCTCACTGTATAACTTTGATGCCAGGTTTTGGTTTTTTGATCCGTATATGCATATAACAATTTTTTTATCCATATGCATATCAACCTAACACGGGAGACCTAAAAGGCCAGTCTCATATGACATTTGTAACGAGCACATGAACTGGTAGGTCAGGGCTTTTCCCTGAAACAGAGCATCCATCCTCCAGAAGTGGGGTCTGCCTCTGGGCACCTCCCAGCATCCCTGCCAGGGGCTGCAGGAGCACCTCTGGAAGCAGAGACTCGGGCTAAAATTATTCCTGAGGAGCAGTTTGGTGAGACGCAGTGTGTTTCCTCCCAAACCTTTTTGCAACGCTTCTCCGAGCGGCTCATGTGTCGGGAAGGGGACTGCGTAACTCAGGTCAGCGGTGGTGGTGACTCGTCCCTCTCTTGTGGCATTTCTTCAGGTGGCAGGAGGTGCTCGTCGAGCCCCTGCCAGCACAACAGCGTGTGCGAGGACAGCATTCGCGGATACACCTGCACCTGCGCTGAGGGCTACGAGGGAGAGAACTGTGCTTTCGGTAAAGTATCGCCCCCTCTTCTGAGACGCCCTATCTCCTCCTGCCGTAGGGGGTCCCCAGGAAACCAGGTAGAGCTCTCCCGTTACAGCCGGTTACCATATCACAGGTTAAAGCCCACGGTCCTTGGCAGAGCAGGGGTGCTGTGTGCCACCTGTCTACTGAAACATTATGGCCTCCTGAGGTTATGCAGGCTGCCTCTTCCCCCTGAGCCTCCCTCCTCTGGGGACGCAGCAAAAAGGCTGAAGCGAGTCCCCCCTCACGGGTGGGCTCTGAAGGCAGCCCTGCCCGCTGCCACCGGTGCTGCCCAGCTGCTTGTCTTGCCGTGGTCGCAGGTAGTACATGGCCTGAAGAAACAGGGCTGGAGTGGCTCAGAAGCCACCCCAGCATCTCCGAGGCCACACGCACCCACAAGACAGTCCCTCGGGACAGAGGGACTCCAGAAAACAAACCATTTTTGGTGGAAGCATAAAAGGCGGAAAGCAAAAATTAATTCTTTCTGGCACATAAAACACCCTGGGCCGGATCCTACATTTTTACATCTGCCAGGTTCTACTTTCCAGCCCTTACATCAGTATTTCTGCTGGCTGGGAGGTCCCCTGGGGTGGGAGACGCCCCGGCTGCCGCAGGGCAGGGTCATTTTCTGTACAAGGGGTGTGACTGAGCTTCTAGGGGAGCACAGCTGGTGACACAGCTTGGGCCAGTGCTGGGAACTGGATCTGCTCAGCAGGAGCCTTAGAGAGACACACTCTGTGAGGTTTTTTTGCTACTTTATCACAGTATCGTCAGGGTTGGAAGGGACCTCTGGAGATCAAAGTCCAACCCCCCTGCCACAGCAGGGACACCTACAGCAGGTTGCACAGGACGGCGTCCAGGCGGATTTGGAATGTCTCCAGTGTGGGAGACTCTGCAACCTCTCTGGGCAGCCTGTGCCAGTGCTCTGCCACCCTCAGAGTAAAGAAGTTCCTCCTCATGTTAAGATGGAACTTCCTGTGCTCAAGTTTGTGCCCGTTACCTCTTGTCCTATCACTGGGCACCACTGAAAAAAGACTGTTCCCATCCCCCTGGCACCCTCCCCTTAAGTATTTATAAGCATTGATAAGATCCCCCCTGAGTCTTCTTTTTTCTAGACTAAAAAGCCCCAAGTCCCTCAGCCTTTCCTCATAAGAAAGATGCTCCAGTCCCCTCATCATCTTTGTAGCCCTTTGCTGGACCCTCTCCAGCAGTTCCCTGTCCTTCTTGAACCGGGGAGCCCAGAACTGGACACAGTACTCCAGATGTGGCCTCACCAGGGCAGAGTAGAGGGGGAGGATGACCTCCCTCGACCTGCTGGCCACACTCTTCTTGATGCACCCCAGGATGCCATTGGCCTTCTTGGCCACCAGGGCACATTGCTGGCTCACGATCATCCTGTTGTCCACCAGGACTCCCAGGTCCCTTTCCACACAGCTGCTCTCCAGGAGGTCAGCCCCCAACCTGTACTGATGGGTTATTCTTCCCCAGATGCAGTACCCTACACTTGCCCTTGTTGAATTTCATCAGGTTTTTTTCTGCCCAGCTCTCCAGCCTGTCCAGGTCACGCTGTATGGCGGCACAGCCTTCCAGCGTGTCAGCCACCCCTCCCAGTTTTGTATCATCAGCAAACTTGCTGATGGCACACTCCATCCCTTCATCCAGGTCACTGATGAATATATTGAACAGCACTGGACCCAGTACTGACCCCTGAGGGACACCACTGGTTACTGGCTTCCAACTGGACTCTGCACCGCTAACCACAACCCTCTGAGCTCTATCTGTCAGCCACTGTTCAATCCACCCCACTGTCCATTCGTCTAAGCCACACTTCCTAAGCTTGTCTGTGAGGATGGTGTGGGAGACAGTGTCGAAAGCCTTGCTGAAGTCAAGGTAGACAACATCCACTGCCTTCCCTTCATCCACCCATCCAGTCACGCCATGGTAGAAGGCTATCACATTAGTCAGACATGACTTCCCCTTGGTGAATCCATGCTGACTACTTCTGAGAACCTTCTTTTCCTCCAGATGCTTGGAGATGACGCCCAGAACAAGCTGTTCCATCATCTTTCCAGGGATGGAGGTGAGGCTGACTGGCCTGTAGTTCCCCGGGTCATCCTTCTTGCCCTTTTTGAAGACTGGAGTGACACTGGCTTTCCTCCAGTCCTCAGGCACCTCCCCTGTTCTCCAGGACCTTTCAAAGATGATGGAGAGCGGCCCAGCAATGACTTCTGATAGCTCCCTCAGCACTCGCGGGTGCATCCCATCAGGCCCCATGGACTTATGGGTGTCCAGTTTACTTAATTGTTCTCTAACTTGTTCCTCTTCAACCAAGGGAAAGTTTTGCTTCCTCCAGACTTTCTCTGTTACTTGCAAAGTCTGGGACTCCCGAGAGCTGGCCCGAGCAGGGAAGACAGAAGCAAAGAAGGCATTCAGCAACTCTGCCTTCTCTGCATCATCCGTCACCACAGCACCCATCTCGTTCAAGAGCAGGCCCACATTTTCCCTGGTTCTCCTTTTGTCTCCTATATACTTAAAGAAACCCTTCCTATTGGTCTTGACATCCCTCGCCAGGTTCAATTCCAAAGCTGCCTTGGCTTTTCTCATTTCTTCCCTGCATACCCTGACAGCATTCTGGTACTCATCCCAAGTCGTCAGCCCCCTTTTCCACATCCTGTAAACTCCCTTCTTCCACCTGAGTTTTTTCTGAAGATCCCTGCTCAGCCATGTAGGTCTCCTTCCCTTGCCTGATTTCTTGCTCTTTGGGATGCACTGATCCTGAGCTTGGAGGAGCTGGTGCTTGAATATCAGCCAGCTCTCTTGAGCCCCCTTACCCTCTAGAGCCCTCTCCCATTTGATTTCTCCCAGCAATTTCTTGAAGAGATCAAAGTTAGCCCTCCTGAAGTCTAACACTTCAACCCTACTTGTCATTTTGTTCATACTGCACTTAATGCTGAACTCTGTCTTCTCATGATCACTACAGTCAAGTCTGCCCCCGACCTTAACATCCTCCACCAGTCCCTCTTTGTTTGTCAGTACTAGGTCCAGTAGTACACCTCTCCTTGTGGGCTCTTCCACCACCTGAGTCAAGAAGTTATCATCAATGCACTGGAGGAACCTCCTGGACTGTGCATTCCTAGCTGTGTAGCCTTCCCAACAGATATCAGGGAAGTTGAAGTCCCCCATGAGGACCAAGGCCTGTGATTGTGAGGCGGTTCTCACCTGTCTGTAGAAGGCCTCATCAACTTCCCCATCCTGATCAGGTGGCCTGTAATAAACACCCACAACAGTGTCTCTCATGTTACCCTGCCCCTTAATCCTTACCCACAAGCTCTCAACTTGCTCATCATCAGCCCCCAGGGAGAGCTCAATACATTCCAGTTGCTTTTTCACATAAAGAGCAACTCCCCCACCTCGCCTTGCCGGCCTATCTTTCCTAAAGAGAACATAGCCCTCCATGACAGCGTTCCAGTCATGTGAGCTATCCCACCATGTCTCAGTAAGTGCAATGAGATCGTGGCCCTGTGACCGCACGCAGATCTCTCACTCCTCTTGCTTGTTCCCCATGCTGCGTGCATTGGTGTATAGGCATTTCAGAGAGGCCAATGAGTGTGTAGCCCTAGAGAGGTGGTGGGCCTTCCGATTCTTAACAGCTCCAACATCCTGCCCCACAAGTGCTGAGCTACTACACTCAGGTGCCTCTCTGGTGAGCCCAGTTACATCCCCATCCCCCTTCCAATCTAGTTTAAAGCTTTCTCGATAAGCCCCGCTAACTCTAGTCCTAGAACTCTCTTCCCCCTGCGAGATAGGCTTTTCCTGTCTGCTACCAGCAGCCCTGGTGTTCTATAAATCAGGCCATGATCAAAGAACCCAAAACCTTGCTGGTAGCACCAGGTTCGGAGCCAGTCATTGACCTGCTGGCCTTTCCTGTTTACCCCCTCATCATTCCCTGCAACTGGAGGGATAGTGGAGAACACGACTTGTGCTCCCGATCCCTTAACCAGTCGTCCCAAGGCCCTGAAATCTTTCTTCATTGCCCTCAGCGTTCTTCTCACTACATCGTCACTTCCTGCCTGAAAAACTAAAAGGGGGTAATAGTCGGATTGTCGTACCAGGGAAGGAAGCTTCCTCTTAACATCATCAACCCGGGCCCCAGGGAGGCAGCAAACCTCCCTATATAGCGGGTCTGGTCTACAAATCGGGCCCTCCATGCCCTTCAGAACTGAGTCACCTATTACAATGACCCGTCTTTTGGTTTTTGCTGAGGCAGTTTTAAGTTGGGGGGTGGTCCGACAAGGCCTCAATGGTACCTCCATACTGGGAGGATTATCATCCTCACTGTTGCTCAGTTCCTCTTGCAGAGCACTATATTTGTTCTGCAATGGGACCTCCGAAGGTATAGTAGTTGGCAGGCTGATGTGCCTGCAGCGCCTGTTGCGTCGGGCAGGAACACCTTGCCATTGTCCCCTTTCCTCTAAGCTACCCTGTTCAGCCGGTCGGGGAGAGGAGTAGGAGTTCTCTGTAGCAGTGGCTCTATCTGCCTGTTGGGTTTCTGTAATGGTTGACAGGGTGCGACTCCATGCATCAATCTCCCTCTCGCGTTCCCTGATGTCCCTCGACCTACTTACCTCCTCCTTGAGTTCCATCACTAAGCGTAGGAGCTCCTCAACCTGGGCACACCTGCCACAGCAATGCTTACCATTACCTTCTGACACCGGTGTGAGAGTAGGGCACAGCCTGCAGCCCCATGCCTGGGTGGCAACATGCTCACACGACAGCTCTGTCTGCGAAGCAGCATCAGAGCTGGTACGTGCACGGTTCTTTGGGGCCACGGTCTTCTGCCGGGTGGTTACCGTGATTCCCTGAACACGTTGGTAGGGTCGCAGTACCCTTCCGTGGGACCTGTCGCGCCCTGTTAGCCTGGTCAGTTTGCCAACTCACGGGGGTCCGCCCTCCTGTGGTACTCCCAGGTGCCGCCCACCGGATGCCCACGCGCTCGGTGTGCAGCGAGTCTCGCTGCGCTCCTTCACAGCTCTTTTTGAACTGCTGTGCGTGCTGCGGGCTCCACCCCTGCCGCCTCAGCAGCCCTCCCTCACGCTGCCGGTGCTGGCAGGAGTACGAGGACGAGCTGGTCGCTTTCTCCGGCTTCGAAAGCCCCCAAAGAGAGCCCCTTGCCGGCACTTTTCGCCTCCGATCCCTTTTTTCCGCCTCCGATCCCTTTCCCCAGCGCGGACCTACCCGCACTGGAGCTCGTCTCTTCAGCTTCAGCTGTGAGCTAGATCCACCACCAAATAAATGGCTGCTCCTCCTGTTGCTTTGTGCTGAAGCTTAAGTGTTTACTCGGCTATGGAAAGTTGACTGAGCATGTTTCAAAGGTGATTAGTAGTCCCTTTCTGTTTTTCTCTTACCTTTGGCTGCTGTTAATTTTCAGTTTCTTAGCAGAAGCGCAAGAAATATGAGCTACGCGTTTGTTTTTGCCGAAAAACAGAAAACTTTTTAGCCACCTTCTTCCTCAAGCAATACCTGCCTTCTTAGCATGTGCAACAGTTCCCCCCACTGCAGACACGTAGCGTTTTGTTCAAGAGCGCAGAAAGAAAGCCCATGGCATCCTTCCATGAGAACTCATGTTTGGCATAGTTTAGTCCTTGGCTAGCGGTCCCCAAAACTCAGAGGTGCAGATAGTCTGGTGCAGGGATGTGCTGAGTGGGCACAGTTTGCAACGAATCTGTGGATGCCACAGACACTCAGCTGTCTCCAATTTCTGCTTAACAAGGGGAAAAACAATGCAGTGGGAAATACTACCAAGCCAGAATCCCTTCCCACCTCCACACAAGGCAAGTAAAAGTAAAATGCTTAGTAAAGATCTCAAGCTATGGAAGAAAACTCCAGCTGAAATGTTTCCGATGCTTTTCCTCCACTTGTTCTGTTTAGCTAAAAATGAATGTCGCCACCAAGCGAAGGAAGGATGTCACCACTTCTGCTACCCGGGAAGTAATTCCTACCATTGCTCCTGTGCTGATGGCTATGAGCTCGGGAAGGACAAAAAACAGTGCATCGCGTTAGGTAGGTGTGAGCATGGGAAGTGCCGAGGGCACATGCTCGGTGCTGGGGTGGGCAGGCCACCATCTGACATCCAGGTGCAATCCGCCTGCTTGGAGACTCAAGTGATGAGGATATTACAGACCTTCCAACCTGGGCAGAAAAAGGAGGAATCTAGGGAGCACCACCCAAGATGCCAGAGTGGTGGTAAAGGAAGCAGTATTTGATCTGAATGTTTAAACACGGGTCTGCAGAGAGGACTTGCATCATGCTACATATCACTCAGTGGGCCAGGTTTCCTACTCCTATGCTCGGTAAAGAGTAACTCTGCTGATGACCTGTCTGTTTGGGAATGAGGTTCAATCGATTCTGATCAGGCACTTGATGGTCTGATGAATGAAGGGCAACATTTGCTGGCATATTAATTAGTTTGAAGCTGCAGCCCTCTTCATTTTTTCAGTCTCGTACTAGGTATCTCATTCAATCTCATCCCCTTATAAACTAGGTCTACTAAAACCACAGTAGCATACTTAGCTCTTGTCTGTATTAGCAAGTAGGAGCAAGCCAAATAAATAGGAGCTGAGCTGCAGAGCCACAGTTTTGGTGATGAAGGCTTGACGTCCACTCGTAATGCCCATTTCAGGTGGGCTTTACTTCAGACTAGCTCTAGTTTGGTCCTGTGGACTAAGCACCTATTAGCGATGAGAGTATGTTAAGTGCACTTCTGGAGATTGGCTTCTGGTTTAGCTTCACCTGAACAGAATGCAGTTTGTGTGACCCGAGACCGTGACACAAGGTGAACAGAAAGTGTGATAAATGCAGATAACTGGGGGATCCACTCGAAAAGCAAGCTTGCTGTCTGAACCAGCCCACAAAGGCATGCACGTCCCTGGAGTAACAGCTTTGACAAGGAAATCCCAGGGTTTATGTTGTCCAGAGCGGGCCACGGCTATCAGGTATTTGGTGTGGTTTGGATACAGGATACAGAGATGAGGAAGCAAGCTGTGCTCATGGTTGGCTGGAGTAGGAGGCCTCATTTCATTAGTTACAGACACAGTGAAATCTGGTCACCACAAGCCTAAGCAATGACCCAAAACTTTCAGAGCCATCACTAAGCTATTAGACTAGCAAATTATTCCAATTCTCATCGGCTGAGAAATTTTCCTTCTCCTTTTCCTTGCTGCAAAACCAAAACCCTGAAGCCCAGGTGGAAGCAGTAAGATATTTGCAGGTAGTAGTTGTCTTGAAATGATACAGCATGAGGTTTTGATTTCTTTTTTTTTCATTCATCTGCTAGATCAATGTGCATGTGGCAGACTTCAAGAAAGCAATAATCTGATAAGCAAAACCAGGAAGAAACGTGATGAGCGATTTCCTTGGCAGGTATTTCTAGCAATTCACGAAACCCATCGCTCAGCCTCACATGGACAATGCTGTCTATCGTATCACCTTTTGCATTTTCTTAGGTCCTGCTGCTAAACTCGGAAGGGAAGGGCTTCTGTGGAGGAGTGCTGCTAAAAAGTAACTTCGTACTGACTACAGCAGAGTGCGCCCTTCTGCACAGCCATTTTGAAATCAGGGTTGGTACTGGTAGGTGATCAAACACATTTTCTCTTGTTGCAGCATATTTTAGTATTGACAAGCTAATTAAAAACAAACAAAAAAAAGAGCTTACTAAAAGTTTTGCTGCATAAAAATATTGTTGAAGGAAACAAATCTGCTGTCATCTCATTTAAGCATCTCAGTTAAGTACCTTGAGCTAGAACTACAGCTGCCCGTAACCCCCTGCAAGCCACGCAGAGAGAAAACTGCCTCTCAAATGCAGTTGAGAACTCAGCACCTTGGGATAAGCTAAACCAGGTGGATTTAGAGGTGGCTTTTGTTTCATGCCAAAATTCACTTCTCTCGTTGGGTGTTTGTCCTTTCCTCTGAAATTATGCATGCTTCTACACAGCATTAAAAAGCTGTCAATGTATCATAACTAGTTTACCCTTACTGCAGCGTTTTCAAGGAAAAGCACCTTTAGTTTCTCTGCTGCATGCATTTCTCAGCATGACCGGGCAGCTGGTGCTAGTTTGCACGCAGTTTTCAGGTCTCTAATAAGTTATTCCTAAGAGCAGTGAAATGTCATTGCTTCACAGGGCCTAATGGAACCAGTGGAACTGAGACGACACTGCAAGTTAGTGAGAAACACATACACATCCGGTACGACGAAGACACTGCTGAGAACAACATTGCATTACTACAACTCCAAGAGCACGTCGAGTGCAACAAACACCAGCTTCCTGTCTGCACCCCTGAAAGAGATTTTGCAGAACACATTTTAATTCCAAAATTGGCTGGTACAGTCAGTGGCTGGAGAATGGAAGGCGATGAACTTCAAGGTGATGAGTTGCAGGTTTCATACCTTCCTGCTGAGGACTGCAAACAAATACTCAACGTAAGCCTCACAAACAGGCAGTTTTGTGGACACCTCCAGGAGGCTGTTGACAAACGACTGGCTGGAGGAAGCTTTTTAGCTACCGAGTATAAGGGCACTTGGTTTCTGACTGGTATCCTGGGATCTTGGCCACTAGAAGACACTGACTGGGAAACACTTCTATTCACTAACACCGCGAGGTATATGATATGGCTTAAACAAAAAATGAAATGAGACAAACACAATGAACCTTCCAGCACCAAATCCCTGGTACACGTATATGACTCTATCATGATTTGTGGTAAGGAGGTTGCAACGATGATACGTATATAACTCCAACTCATACAGAAAAGCCCCGTTGCCTTTCCTTCTTCTGCTGACCACACAGTGCTGTGAAAGTCATGATGCGGTAAACCTAGTTCTTTTACTACAAACTGACTGAAGTTTCCCAGAACTGTTCATCCTAAAAAAGCGTTGATGTTTGTCTGGGATTTTAAATGTTGCTAGAAGGCAATGAGTCTTTTTAATTCTTGTTACCCTGAGGTTTGATTCGGCAAATTCACATCCTTGTTTCAGCATCCATACAAGTAAGACTTATGAAGACCAGGGGAGCTCCAAGCCTTTAGGTGCCTATGTTGATGTAGGACTTGACACTCTCATCACACTGGAAAATGCTTCCCCCTCACACACAGTACCTGTGTTTTCCCTTATGAATCATGTCCACATGAGTTAGTGGGTAAAATAAAACCCAACTCTCAAAGAGAGGGAAAAAGTGTTTTATTTTCTTTAAAAATAATTAAAAAACTCCAAAACTACCATCCCATCACTATGGACAAAGTTATGTTGTACCAGGCCCAAACAATCAAACAAAAACCCCAAGGTAGTAACACTTAGAATAACGGACCCAGTGTCAAGTGTTTTCCCTGGAAACAGAATAAAACAGAGTATGGATAAGTTACTTAGATAAGCTTTTGTTCATCACAACAAAAATGAAACAAAATATTACAGAATTAAAAAAACCTAAACCCATCTGTGGGCACCTACAGACAAAAATCCCACATTTATTTGAACCCGTAAGTATCACTGACACAGTAAAGCTTTTGGTGTCAAGCACTTCTCTAGTTTTTAGAGAAGGCTTGAAGAGAGTATTTAATACCAGCAAGATTGTTGAAGAGACTTAAAAAAAAATGGAAACCATGAAAGAAAACATCATTTCCACTCTGAAGAATGATTAACGCAAGCAACAAAGGATTATACTTCTCTCTGAAGGATAAATGCAAAAATAGTAACACAAAGCACTTTATAAAAGCTTTTAAGTACTTCGGAAGGAATTTGGAATGCTTTGCTTTATTTCTTCATGAGATACTTTGAATGCTCTAGAAATCCCGCGGAAACTGTCATTGAAAAGTAAGCATTTCATTCCAATGCACTTTGTAACACTGGCAGCCTTGGTCATTCTGGGAAAGGAGCCACAAACAGTTCCTGGTATTCCAGTCCTGGACACGAACCAGGTCGTTTACAGTGTTCTCGGGGTGATTAGGAGCAGCCCTGCTGGGCAAGCGGAGTATCTGAGAAGTACTTGCGTGGATAAGACGCAATACTCAACACACTGTTGACAGCGGAGGAAATGGGTTCTGCTTACTGACCACAAGCTTTTGATGCTGATGAGATATATAGCCTTTAATGTGACCCTGGCAGAAGGAGAAAAAGACAGCGTTAGGACTGGAAGCTGGTAAGACAATGCCTAGAACCTCAGCTGACCTCATCGAGCAAAGCTGTGTGTGTATACTCAATCACCACTGCGCTACTGTACTTAATACCTATATGGATTCGATGTATGTAAGTGGGTCAACTCACAGAGTGAGCAGAAAGTTGGAACCATAACCATGTTTGCATACTAACGGGTACTGTCAGACTGGCAGACTGTTGCCAGGGCCCCCCCTACTGGTCTGCTTCCATTTCCTTGAAGAGCCAGAGATCTACAAAAGTGTTTCTAAATTTACTCTTGCTCACTTTAAAAATGAGGATTTTAATTAATCATCATTCCAAACCTAACAAACTAAATGACATACTACTTCCTTTTCAGACGTGTAGTGTTCTAACACTGAAAGAAACCTTCCTGACACCTAATCCCACCCTCTGTTACTCCAAGAGCACACCAAATGATGTTTCAGAAACAGAGAAGCAGTTCGCTTTCTTGCTGACACTGCATGCTGCTCCAAACCCTCCAATTTATTAGAAATCTCTTGATTTCAAGCCTTTATCGGTTCACGAATAGTTCAGATCCATTTAGATTAAAAGACAAAATGTGAAACAAAACCAAAGAAATCTGGTTTTAATTTTTTCGAATGTTAGAATGTCAAGAGTCACCTACTTCAAAGGCAGAAGAACAAATGGGTTTTGGTCCCAGTTACAACTTTTGTATTTTTAAATCATTATTTATGCATACATAGAAATGTCAGTACTGGATGTGTAATGTAAAATTCAATTTCAGTTTTAACTGATTCCTGCAAAAGAGGCAGGAACCAGAGGAACCCCTCAGGGCAAATGAAAACATTTCACTTTGGGCAGAGGTGAATCAACTTGTTTACACAAGAAAACCTGGGATTACTGATATGTGTTTTGTAATAAACTTTTATTCTCTACGTAATGTTTTTTACTGTCTTAAGTCTGGAAGGACAAAACAACAAGTGGACAGCACATACCATATATATAAGGTTAGCTAAAATGCACTGGACTTCATCAATATCAACATCGTCTACTTGCATGAATTTCAGGGCAAACAGAAAGGCATCTAGAGACAGCTGATGGGTTTTGAGTAGTAAATATCTGAAAGAAACAACAGAAAAAAAAAATATCTGTTCTTGAGAAACCACCACTTAAAAATTCTGTATCTTCGAAAAATGGCCTTTCTACAATAAATTCACTTTAACGGGAACTCAGCTCTCTCAGGGAGACCTAAGGAGCATCTGCGTTTCTATTTCAGTCCAAGGTGAAGCCATATTAAACCTGCTTTTGCAAAAACGTGGTTTTTGTTATACTTACACTTTCTTAAAGAGATTTCTGTACGTGATGATTTTCAGCTTCTCAAGGATAAGAAAGATTCCACATCGAATAAAGAAGGTCTCATGCTTTGTCAGAGCATCATTCAGTAGGAGAAGATTGCCTTCACTATAAGGACGAAGAAATGAAAACATGAGGAGGTCTCCCCCAAATGAGAAAACAAACTGTTTGATTTGGTAGGAATATCCCTCCCCTGCTTTCCTCAATCATCCCAAATAAATACCTTTTACTTAATACTTTTTGAACTAACACACAATGCAATAAAGTAACCATCATACCTCACAGCCTTTGTTACTTCAGCAAACTGCATAAGGTCATACTTTTTTAAGAGCTGAACTGTTGGCATGTGGCCCTGAAAAAGAAACAGTTTCCAAGTTTTCCAGGATAAAGTCAAATGCATTTCAAATGTAATCTAGTAAGCGATAAAAACATTTGTTAGAGAAAAAGACAAATGTTTAACCACTTTTTTGTTTTTGCTACAGAACAAGAGGTGAATAAAAGTATTTGCAAGGCAAGCCCCTTGCCCGCACCAAACGCCTTGTAGCTCAACTCACGATAACTACCTATTTATCATGGTTTAGGGAGTCTTAATATTTCTTAATGTTGGGCTACAGTTACCAAACTTTTAAAATCAAGATCCTGTCACGTGAGACCTAGGCTGATTCAAATTTTATGTCATGGCTGTATGACCTAATCTGCCAAACAGAAGACCTGCAGGAATCCCAAGCATTACTAATAATACAAGCAGTGCTTCAGCACTGTCAAGTGCTAGCTCAGTCTGTACCAGATTTCTTCTTCACTATGCCTCTGTGTAGAAATAAAAAAAAAAAAAAATAAAAAAAAAACCCAGAAAACAAAACAACAGAGAGAGAAAGTTTAAATTTAAAGAAACAAAATTAATTTTCATTGCTAGATCAGGTAAGACTGAACCACCTACACTACCAAAAAGGAAACTTTTTTCCCCCTGCACAGCAGAGATCAGATTGCACATTGACCTGGGTCAGACTTTAAATTTAGTTATGATCATGCTATGCTACTGGTAACTCCTTTCCTGGTTGGAGGATTAGCTGAGAGCAAACTCAGCTGTACGTTTACTGAGAGCTGCTAGGAATAAAAAAAACCCAACATCCAAGATATTTTAGTACAGTTTAAGGTTGGTGTTAATGTTTGGGCTCTGATTAAAAAAAGCAACTGTAAAAACAATGACCTTTACCTAGTTTATTTAGTGCCTCTTGTACACTAGAACTGCTCCAGAAAAGCCACAGTAATTCTAGGCACTAACGAACCCACCAGTTTAAGGCACCCAGTCAGGACTGGGACAAAGTTTTTAGGAAGGCTGTTATTTTTCCTTTATCAGCCCTACCCCTGACTGATCTGAAAACAATCAGCAAGAAAGTCAATAAATAAAAAATGAAAACCAGAAGCCAATTACCATACCCATTATGCTTCCCCTTTACCCACTTGACACTGCAAGGGACTGGAAAGGGAACACTGAATGGAAAAGGGAGGATGGTCACAAACAGGTTGGGACAAAGGTAGAAGATGGCAACTCACGGAAGCAGGTGATAACATTCTCCATGGGTAACTTCGGTAACAGGGCCAGGAAAAGGAAACTCTAAAATCTAGTTCCCCTCAGTTTCACCGAATTAATTGTTAGCATAATCCCACTAACTCAGGGATACACAAATGCCAGCACAGCACATGGGAAAGGACAGGAACAAGAAGCAGAGGTATGCTTAATTCTTTTAATATAAAGATGAAATGACCAAATAGTAACCAGTCGTCACTGATTTGCTCAAAACCAAAACGCTCTACTTCATGACCCTTCTGCCGTGACTCGAATGGGCACATGTACAAGGTGCAAATAGAAAACCCAAAGATAGGAATGCTTTCTCTCCTGTGGCAAACCCCCTCAACAGTCTTCTGCCATCTGTTTGCACATCGTCCTTCCCTTCACCAGGTGAAAGAAGCAGACAGATTTGTACTAGTGAATCCACACATTCCCTGGGCCATCTGTGCAGCCGATCACCAGACAGGCACTCTGCTACACGATGTAAGTTAAACTGTTAAGTGCTTCTCCAAAGAGCTCAGCGTTATCTTTATTACAGAAATAACCTCAGGTAGCACCTTTAGGAGGGGTGGGAGGAAGGTAAGGGGAAAGGAGGTTTAGTTTTTTGTTTGGGTTTTTTTTTCCCCTGTCTCCTTTCCTCTATTGCTATGACAATTCAACAGTTTTTGTCCTCACACAACAAAGTATACATATGCTGACTTATGGTGGTGAGGCACAGATAGCCTCTGAATTCCAGTAAGGGAAAAACAAAAACCATACTGAGCATATTTAACCTCCCAAAAAATTACTTAGAAGAGTAACATCTACTCACCAACAACATTTTTACTGGCAGCAGGTAGATCAAAATCATTCTTTTGTTCTTCTGGCTTGAGCGGTGACAGTGCTCAAAGGCAAATGACAGATATTCTTCAGCTGCAGACACAAATAAAAGTGCTAGTAACATGACTGAACAACAAAAATGGATTAAAACTGTAATCCAAATTCTGTGCTCAATGTCCATCTCTAGCTTGAACATGTGATATTTGAAACCATATAAAAAAGAATCACACCAATTAAAATACATTAAGAAAAATGCTGTGCAAATTATTGGGAAGTCACACAAAATACAAAGTATTACCAGAAAAATAAGCCCTCCTTCAGAAAGTCAAAGAACACCTGTCAAGGTCTAGATGTCAGAGGTAACAGCTACAAGCAATACTGGAATTTTCAGCTCATTTCATTAACATTACTGTGTTACTACTACAGGAGGGGAGAATCTGAAGGAGCACTGATGAAACAGAACTCAATTTTCTAAATTCACAGATTAGGTTCTTCAGTGGATGTAAGCTGAATGCCGTGCACACATCTGCTGAGCTGCGGAAATGTGTCAGTGAGATCACACAGCATGACAACACGAAAATCTTTCATCAGGTTTCACGGAGAGAGAAAAATTACAAGCCTGACAGGCAGAAGACACTGTTTAGAGTAACAAAACCGGCTCCAGAAGACATTTAAATCAGGGGCTTCAGTTAGCAATGAAAGTTGTACACCTTAGCTCTAGAAACATTTCTACTAGTAAGAACTCTCAGAAATGCAGTTTCTACATCTTCCAAAAATCAATGCACTGAGAAACTAATTCTACAGTACAGTTTGCTGAAGATTTCCTACATGGCATACAGCAACTTGAAGAGGACAAGACAGTTGCAAAGCTTCCTTTGTGAAACCTTTTACAAACCTCTTCTTCTGGTTGGTCATATATTTCATTATGCAAGCACACAATGCGTAAGACTACGAAGAACTTCACTGACACAGGTATTTTAAAACTGGGCATACCTTACAATTAGAAGTGTCACGTAATCTCATCTCTGATCTGACTCAGCCTGTGAGCCTTGGATCAATGCAAACACAACTGCACCTTCTACACGCATTTTGAGTCATACACGCACATGACATCAGTCAGATTTCGCACCAAACAGCAAAAATCTCTTTAAATCTCTTACTGGCACACAGTACCTTGCTTAAAGTCACTGTCAAACATGGCTTTGCGTCCAACATAATATCTGTATGTAACTCGCTGTGCCATACTATACTCGTCCTTCAGATTTGAGCTGTCGATTGCTCTAATTAAGGGCTTACATAGATGGAGCTTGTTGATCTGTTAAAAGAAATTAATTGCATTTTACTCAGAGAGTGTAGATACATAACATCATGTAAAAAAGGGTGGGTTTGACTTAGAATATGAAATACAAAAATACAGCTTACCAGACTTGAACCCTACCTTAAAATAAATTTTAAACAGCTGATTCACGAGAAACAACATGCCCCACTTTTTGGAATCTTCAATACCTGCTCGACTATCATAAGAAAAGAAAGAAATAAAAGACCTACTAGTACTGAAAGTTGTAAGAAAATAATGACTTTGTCCTTATGGTAAATTCCCTCCACAGATATTTTATGGATTTTTAGGGTAAAAATAGGAGTCTGTAAATAAAAGTCAAGGCCAAACTCCTTGTCTTAAACCATACCAGCACTGTCAAAACAGAACATGTGTTCCCATCTTAAATTTTACACAGCTCTGCCACATTTATTCTCAACATAATGAAAAGATGTCATGCAAAATATCATTCATCTGCATCAGGGTCCTTACTCCAGTCTACAGGTAACACATACACCGGCATATCAGTTGCTTACAATATTCACAGTGAAAGAAAAATGGGGGGGGGCGGGGGAATCGAAACATTTTCTCCACTTCAGAAGTGTTAAAATTGCTAAAGACTGGAAACCAAAGAGTTACCTCTTTTCCATCTAATCATAACGAAGCAAAGTTCACAGCTGAACGGGGCATTAAAGTGTTAATGATCTTTCCTGAGAAACAGGGACATAATCAGTCCCTCCCAACAACATCTGCTAGGAATGTTAAACCTGAAGGGAAGCCTCTCCAGCTGTAGTTAACAGTCAAGAGAGAACAGACTACAAATGAGAGGAAATGAGCCTTAGAAGTGTTTGTTCTTACCCAGATATGGCCTTAGTAAGTGGAAAAATCTTATGTAAAGTTCATTAAGTTCTTAACAATTTAATAGCGCAAGTTCTATAGAGAATCTTTCACTTACGTGTCACTGGCACAGACTCGAAAACAGCTCATCAGCAGTTCTGCTGCCTTTTCCAACATGTCTCCAACTTTGCTCTTCCCTTTCTTCACTAGCTGTTGATCTGCCTATCATTACACAGCAAGAAACAATGTGTAATTCCACATCCTGGTTTGCTGGGTTGTAAACAGTTTAGTTCTTTAATATACCATTTTATAAAGTCTTATCGCAATAGGTTTGCCATGCCTGCTATCCCCAAATCTAGAAGGTAGTCAAGCTCACAGAATAAAAGAAAGCACTCAAAGAGGCTCCTGAACGTGTACCAAACCTCATGCACAGGAGGACAGTCCTTTGAAAATAGCACTGACCGCTATTCCCTTTAGCGCCGCTAAACTTAATGCAGCTCTCAGAAACCTAAATTCAGGGTCACCTGATAGCTGAATTGGAGCATTAACACTTCAACTCAAGTTTTCAAAGACCAAAAGTCTGGCAAAAAAAAAGTCTTTCGAACAAAAGCAAACTAAAATTATTCCCCAGTTATGGAGTTTGAGTTTTAGAATTTATAATTAAGCTTCTCTCCACAGCCACGAGGGCTAGCTTTTATTTCTAAACCATATTCAACATTTTCTAGTACTAACACACACTGCTAGGACGTGGGATTTTCAGAAGAAATGGCAAACATATGTTACAGCGGCATGAGAAAAAAAAAGAAGTTACCAACATATGGGAAAGATCCATGCACTGATTAATGCAGAACTTAAACAACAAAGAAGAGTGAGGGGAAAAATAGTGAGTAGATATTTACTATGTGCTTTCTAAAAAGTTTTATTATAACGCTTGCATTCTCACTAGCTGAAACGTAAGGAAGAGAAACGGAAATGCATCCTTTGCTGCAAAAGTCTTCTCTGTATCCACATCCTTTGAATACATGAAGGTTAGAAGACACCGTTCAAACACTTCCAGCATGACCAATCCCACTTTCCCCTTTCTTGTGCATCTCAAATGTACAAATTTGCCTCATTCAGGCTGAGAATCGAGACTCGTTACAGAGCAGGCACATACACACAAATATTCTCTGTGCAAGCATGCCAAATATGTTGTTTTGTGGGTGGGTGGGCACAAGAAAGTGTTAAAGGGACAAACACTGAAAACACTGGATATTGTCAAACTCTATCCTAACTTGAATTCTAGCTTCACTTCTTTAGGTAAAGTGATCATGAGCAAGATCATGACCCTGCCACTTACCTCAGTCTAGCAGTTTTCATTAGATCCCTAGACAAGTTACTTCAATTCACTAGCCTGAGAAAAATAATGTAAATTCGGGGCTTTTTTGCTTGTCAGCAGTTGTATGGGCTCAGCAAGGGCTTCAATGAGCATCAAAAGCAGTACACACATCTGGAAGAGGGAAAAGGAGGCAGAAACTTCCCTCTCCAGATGTGGTAAGTGGTTAGATTAGCTCAATTGTCAGGGATATCTCCACCAAGTCCCAAGGATAACACATGGGAGTTGTGCCACCCTGCTACTCTATAAAGACAGTACTTAATCACTTCATGTGCTCTAAGCAATTGCTGTGCGTTGCAGGCAGGTCCTCAGAACCTCTCTAGTTCAAGCTGCAAATGGGAGGTGAGCAGACTGAACAACCTAGTTTTTCAACAGGACTGGATGAATTTAGTGTGTCAACAAAATTCTAAACAATGAGTTTAAACAGTATTCAGCAAAATTAGGCTATGTAATGAAGTCTAAAATATTTCCACCATGGAAAGTCCTAAAAGATAAAAGTAATGAGGCTGTTAATCAGATCTACTTACATTATTAGCAAAAATTCGAAGATCAAGGGCTACAGCATACATAATAGGTAAAGCCCTGGAAAAGTAAAACAGTATACTTAGTATGTGCAAATCACGCAACAAGACAGACAGAAGAAACAAGCATTTTTTTTTTTTGCTAGTTGATCATAAAACTAGAAAAGTATACATTAATCTTTAAATAAAGAAGGATACACTTTTTAAAAGGAAAGGTCTTCAAAATCTCAGCATTTCAAAAATCCTACACTGGAGGAAGAATTAATTTAGAAACACTTTTTACAGTAGCTTTAATAAAATACCATCTCACCTTGAACAAATTCTTCACATGTTTACTTTAGCTTTCACACTTTTGGATCTAAAAACTCAAACAGGCAGCAAAAACAATTAGGCTGCATTTAAGTATTGCTGGGGATAAATAAAAACTATAGGCATAATTTCAGTTACACTACTATGGTATTATGCTAGTGAAAGATGAGAGTCTAGTTTCTAGCAGCTCTCTATGATGTACTCACCAGTTTTCCTCTTTATGTGCCTGAAATGCTCGCAGGAAAGATGTATTGTATTTAGGAGAATTTAAAACGCTATTAAATGAAGCATAGATATAAAACCCAGCAGCTGTATGGTACCACATATTACTACATGAAAGGGCAGAAAGCAACAAAGCAGCAAATAGATGAGGAGTCAGGATGCAAAGACGCAGTAGGGAATAACAAGCACAGCCACACACTCCTTGGTGCACCAGCAGCTGTGACAAACATTGGTCACTTAGAGATAAGATGGCAGCTTCCTTTATCAGTATCTTCCCCTCCAGCCGAGTACAAACTGGGAGGTATATTAATGATTTGAGGATCTGCTATACTCTGTGAGAAATTAATTTTCTATTTTGAAGCCAAGTGACAAGATTCCTTCTTAGTCTGACAGAAAGCTGAAAGAAGAGTGCATCTGGATTTCCTTGCTTAAGAACCTAAATAGCTCGAGTGTATTTGGAAGCAGATCACATTCTATTAGATCTGAAAAGGTGTAAAGATAACTTATTCTACAAAAAGACACATAGTTATTCTGAAAACAATATACAAGTTTTAGGGAAAAGGATATTGAACAATAACTGTTTGGCATTTGTATGCTTCTACAAAGTCATGGTTTCCAACAGCGTAAGTACACCTGTCAAAGAAAAAGTGCATTAGTGCATCAGAAAGTATCATATACACATGACAAATATTTCTTTTTGCCTCTTAACAGGCGTAGAGCTTTACAGTTTACTAAAAAAAAAAAAAAAAGACACAGAAATATGATTAGAAATGTTCCTAACAAAACAGCACAAGTATTTCAACACAGCACTAAGCCTGGTAATTGTAGAAAACTGATCCAACAGACGAGCAGGGATTTGTTTCTATCATATGTACAGTATCAACTCTAATATGCTAGTGCTTATTGAAACTGTCACCAAGATTAGCACAGATTAAAAAAAAAAAATCCAAGACTGTTGAAAGTGAACTAAAGACTGTGTTAGTGCAGATTTTTTTTTTTTAAATAAAAGCCTCACAGAATTACTGGGGTCCTAAAGCTGTCTTAAGAGTATTTTTATGACCGAAATTCCCTTTTAAAAATATTTATTTCCCTTACTTACTTCACCCTAAATTCTTGTATAGCTAGTAAACACCAAGCAAAGCAAACAGCAAGCACTGAAACCAAAGCTGTGTCATTGGCTATATGCAGATGACTGCCAGGTACATATAGCAAACTTTACATGGAGAGGAAAAAGGAGGGCTTTATTTCCTGCAGTTCTAGCATTATTTATAAGAGTAATAAATACCAAGCTTTCAGACATAAGCCCTTTAAAATAATTAAGTAAACTTTAGGATATCCTTCCCCATCCCTGCTGGATGCCTCACAATCAACTTTACATTCCTGGTCCATCTTTACCTTAAGTGGGCTGCAAACATTTCATCATATGGTGGTTCCAAAACCTGTTGACACTTCTCCTCTGGAGATGGAAGCTAAGTATGGAATAAATCAATGAAACATTAAAAGAACATCCAATGCACCAGAAACAGAACATTATATGGATATTTTGTCATGGCAGTTTTAGGCATACATGTCTTTGCTATCTATCAGAACCTTAAGTTATACTAATAATCACATTCAGTGTAATGAATTGCTAGTGTGCATTCTGTCTCCAGAACCTGATTAGAGCTAGCTATTAAATAAAAGCATCCAAAATGCATAAGCACAAACAGTGGACCCTTGCTACCCACTGGTTTTCTCTTTATAGTCATTTCCACTATGCCATTTTACTAACTAATGCACACCTGGCCAGAAGGGACTTTCAAGACTATCCACAATAAAACAATACAAATTGGAACACAAAAAGCCATCCAGGAGAAAAAAAAAAAAAAAAAAAAAAGGAAACGTATATTATCCTTGTAAGAAGAAAAGGGAAATAAACCTACAAGTGGCTCCTGCTCTGGGCTGTAAAACAGATTCCTGAGGTTTATCCACAATGGAAAGGAACCCATACAGAGAGCCAGGAAAACTGAAAGCAAAACAAAAGAAAGGCCAAAACCAGATTCTCACCTGTAGTCTTGGGTTTGCAACATGTGGATGTTTAAATGATACCAATTCTGCACAAAATTGTCCATCTCTGCTGTCAATGGCTTCTTGTACCTACCAAAGAAAATAGGCACATTACAGAATAAAATCCAGCCACAGCCAAGAAACATATTTACACAACTACAGAAGCCACCTTCTTGTTACCACTGTTCATCCACATCAATACCAACCCAACTGTGAGTTTTTAAAGGTTTAAAACTGAATGAATTAACGTTGTACTTTCAATACACCTGTTTTTCAAAAACGTATCAGGGAGAAGGTGGGGCAAACACTACTGTGGTTTTTTTCCTTATTTGTAGGATATGAGCAAACCAGAGAATCTCCAAACAACTTACATGAGTTTAGCATTGTAAGCGAGCCGTTGTGAACCAAATTTGGTTAAGCTTTTTAAAATTCCAGTTGGACTTATGGGCATCAAACATATGTGTGAAGACATAAACAATCTTTGTGTATTATTGTTTGCAATGCTGCAGATGGAATTTGCATGTCATGAATCAGGACCCACAAATATATTTCAAGTGAATTTAACATTTAATAAGAAAAACTACTTCCAAAACACAAAATTAGCTCTCCCTTACTTGAAAAAAAAAAACAACCCCAACATGAATCTCTGAAAGAGTTTAAGCAGTTGATTTTCCCTCTTTTGCTGCTCCCTTTGCTAATTTAGTCTATGACTTTTCCCATTTGGTATGGGATTTCCACACAGCAAAAATTTATTTTTTTTTCCTATCAGGACACAAAAATATGACAAATAAAACACAAGCAGTGGGAGAGGAACTTTTAAGAAGTAATATCTAAAACTACTTCCACAACTGAAGAAATTTCTAGCTTGATGTCACAATAAGCTGCTCAGACAGACTATTTTTTTTTACAAGGAGTTATCTTTAGCAGGAAGAAGAATTAAACCATTCTCCCACAGAATATAACATTTATAGCCTTGACAGGTTTCAAAAGTATTCTATACAGATGCTAGTCTAACATCAGGCATTGCCTTTGGAATGATACCTACGTGTTTAATCTACCTGTCATCATTTTTAAGCGCCATGCCTGCTGCTATCTGTCACTTCCACACCCATTGCTTTGGATTTCCGTCCTCACCTAGTTAGCGTATATTCCATCAGTAAAGTGTCTGAGTTTGACACAGAGCAAAAAGTTTTTCCGTAAGAGATAAGGGGTTGGTGAGAGATGTGCACAAACTTAAGAAAATGCAAACACAGTTTAAATGCAGAGACACAGTTTTCACAATAGGGAGCGTGGAGACAGAGGACCATGAGGACTGTCAGCTGGAGAAGATGCTGGCTTTTCAGAGCAGATCACTGTCCTGAGAGATCTCAGCTGCCCCATTTTTGAGAATAAAACCCAATTACTCTCTTTCTGTGCCCTCCACTTGATTGACTTGACTGATCTTGACTGAAGAGAGTAAGATGATAACAATGATGAAAATGTGATAGTTCAGAAAGAAACAGTAGGAGTGGTCACACTAAAAGCATGATGCTGTGTTACGGTTTCAGCTTGGATGGAGTTAACTTTTTTACTACCAGCTGATATACTGCTGCATTTTGGATTTGGGATGGGAATACTATAATAGTGTATTGGCATTTTTGACTGTTGCTAAACAGTCAAGGCCTTTTCTGCTCCTTGTAATGCCCTGTCAGTGTGTAGGCTAAGGGGGACAAGAAGTTGGGAGGGGACACAGCCAGGACAGCTTACCCCAACTGATCAAAGAAATATTTTGTGCCATATGACGTCATGCTCAGTATATAAAGCTGAGGGAGAAGAATGAAGGGGGAAACATTCAGAGTGATGGCCTTTGTCTTCCCAAAAAACTGTTACGCTCAATGGAGCCCTGCTTTCCTGGAGATGGCTGAACACCTGCCTGCCAATGGTAACCAGTGAATGAATGTCTTGTTTTGCTTTGTTTGCATGGCTTTTGCTCTACCTATTAAACTGTCTTTATCTCAACCCACAAGTCTTTCCTCACTTTTACTCTTCTAATTCTCTTCCCCACCCCAGCTGGAGGAGTGAGTGAGTGGCTGCCTGGTCCTAGTTGCCAGCTGCGGTTAAACACACTGAAAGTCCAGTCCAGCTGGTATCCTTGTGACCCTGCTCCTGTCTCTCCATCCTCCATGCCACACACACTTTGTCTCTGCATTTCTGTACTTCTTAAATCCTTGTATTTTTTCTTGAGTCCCTGAGCTGCATTTGTTACTGCACGCACACACCATCCCACCACGTTAGTTCTTCTGGAAAAATGACTTCACTATCCATTGTATCAGTAATCATCACACTTTTCAAAAATTCCAGGTATACAACTTTGGCACACAGCTGGTATACTTAATACTGACTTAAGAAGTATTTTTCTTTACCACAACACACGTGCTAGATTAGTTTATTTCTTAAACAAGGTAACATATTTCCAGCAAAGAAAAACACATCCACATACTCTAACAGTGCCCACAAATAAAAAAACTTGCTTACTTGCTGCAAGTACTGATTAATGGTGATGTGCGCCATTAAAACGTAAGCAGAAGAGGCAGGATTCCCAAGTGAAAGGCAGTTGTATCACATTCTGCAAAACGAACAGGCGTTTAAGAGAACAGCAAAGCAGCAGCATCACACGCAGATCCCCTCTTCGCTCTCAGGAAACACGGGATGACTTTACCGATCTTCTCGCCGGCCGGGCAGCTGCTGCCAGCGGAGGAGAAGCCCTGGCACCGAGGCCCTGAGGAGGGGAGAGGCCCTGGCAGCCCGCGGGAGCCGAAAGCGGAGCGCAGACGTTAGAACAGGCGGGAGGGCGGTGGTGGGAGGCGGCCTCGCTCGCACCCGACTGCGCACGGCGGCGCCGGCCCCACGCCTCCCCGCACCCACAGCATGGCACCCGGCGACCCCTCCCGCCTCCCGCCCCTCACCCCCGGCCCCGGCCCCGGCCCCATGGCAAGCCCACCCTCAAGCCACGGCGCGGCACTTCCGGCAACTTCCACTGCACTTCCGGTACCCACCTGCGAGGGACAGTGGGAACGACCCGGAGAGTCACGTGACGCCCTCCCCGGCTGCCGCTTCACCTACCCACTCCCTCCCGCCTCTCCTCCGCCCACAGCGGCGCCCGGGAGGCGTGGCTTTGCCCCAATAGCCAATAGGAAAGCTCGTTGGGCGGGGACCGAAGGAGTGCGTCAGCGGTAAACCTCGTGCTGCGCGCTGGTGGTCGTCCGTTATAGCCGTTGGCGACAGTTTGTGGTCGCGCTCGGCTTTCTCTCCGCCCTTCCCTCGTAAGGGGGGGGGCGGGCGGTAGTCAGTCTCCGCGGGCCCTGCGCTACCGTGTGGTGGGAGCCCCGTGTCGCTTCCCGGGGGAGCGCCTGGGCTTGAGCGCCCGCCTCCCCTCCCTCCGTCCTTCCCCGCCGGCTGCGGCCGTCGGTCTCGCTGGGGGGGGGGGGGTGTCTCTGTGAACTTGTGTCCGAAAAGTTAAATTAAGCGTTTTACGCCTTGAAACCGTTGCTCTTTCAGGCGCTAACGCGTGCAGAACGGGCGCGCCCCGGTGCCCCGGCGGGCTGCGCTCGGACAAGCGTGAGGCCCGGGCGTGCCCCGGCTGGGCTCGGGGTCGCCGGTGACCGGGACCGACCGCTCGGGGCTGGGGCTTCTTCTGTGCGAGAGGCCGAGGTCCGTGTGGGAAACGCGGCCGCCCCTTGGCGTGGTGCCGCTTGGCGCCGGGTGCCGACAAGCGGAGCAAGGGGGAACCCAGGGGCTGCGCGGCGATGGCGGGGAGCCGCTGCCCCGACCGCCAGCGGGCGCGGGAGCCATCTTGTGAGCGGGGCTGGCGCTGCCCGCACGCCCCAGCGCCGGGGGCGGCCCGGAGCCGGCGGGCTGGGTGGCGCGGACGGCGAGGCGGCCGCCGGGGCGGC
Organism: Pluvialis apricaria; assembly: GCA_017639485.1. Lineage (NCBI taxonomy): Eukaryota > Metazoa > Chordata > Aves > Charadriiformes > Charadriidae > Pluvialis > Pluvialis apricaria. Next base: position 68,254,557 of record CM030007.1, read on the forward strand.
GCGGGGAGGGCGGAGGCGGGCGGCTGCCGGTGACTCCCGGCCCGGCGGCACTTGGCAGCCACCCGCGGGCAGGGCCGGGAAGCCGGCGCGGTGGGGGAGGGCGGCTGGGTGGTGGCGGAGGAGGAGGAGGAGGAGGGAAGCGGAGGCGGGGACCAACCGGCCCCGGCCCAGCCCAGCCCAGCGCCTTGCCCCGGCCGGACACGGCGCCCGGGGCGGAGATGGCGGACGAGCCCCAGAAGAAGCCGCACTTGTCGGCCTTGGTGGGGCACACCAACGGACTCACCAAGCCCGCCTCGCTGGCCGCCGCCACCCGCGCCGGGGGAGGAGGAGCAGGGGGGGGAGGCGCGACCGCCTCCTCCAAGAAACTCGTGATCAAGAACTTCAGAGGTGGGTGCGGGGCGGGCCGGGCCCTCCGCCCCGGCAGGTGCGCCCGGCCCCGCCGCCCGGCTCCTCCCGACCTTTGTTTACCGCCGGCCCGGCCGCTCCCCGCCTCTTCCCCGCGGCAGGCAGGCAGGCGGCCCGGCCCGGCCCCGCCGCTGTCACCCTCCCCGCCGCCTTATCTGGGCGAGGGGAAGCCGCCGCCGGGCTGATAACCCTCCCCGCTGCCGTCAGCCGTGCCGGTGTGAGGGTTTGCGGGGACACGCGTGGGGGCTCCGTGCGTGGGGGGCAGCGGGAGGAGCGGAGCGGCGCGGCGCAGCGACGGCTTGCGCCCCGTAGGAAGCGGGCAGAAAGCCACCTTAGTGTCAAAACTAATTACAGCACGGCGAGGGTTGCCTCGCCACGAGTAAGGCGGGGGTGAAACGCAGCCGCCCGGGTTTCGTCGCCCCGGGTGCAGTCAGTTGCCCTCTCCGTGTGCCACACCGAAGCGAGCGAGCGTCGACACGGCTTGGCAGAACTTGGTGAAGCAGGGCGAGAAAGATTGCTACAGGCTCCCATCGGGCGGCTGGTTTTCAACGACGTGTGTCTTCCTTCACAGAAAGACCCAAATTACCAGATAATTATACTCAGGACACCTGGCAGAAACTCCATGAAGCGGTGGGAGCGATACAGAGTAGCATTTCTATTAAATACAACCTTGAAGAGCTCTACCAGGTAAGATGTGTAGTGTTTGGGTTTGTTTGTGGGTTTGTTTTTTTTTTTTTGCAGTTTAACAGAAGGAAAATAGACTGCTTTATGACTTTCACAGAGCTACACATTTAACACAATACGTTTTGATTTGTTAAAAGCTGATTATGTTTTTTGCACTATTCGCTCCGTACTGCTTCTGGTCAGTTTGCAGTTTTGTGTATCAGTTCCTTGGAGAGCTACCAGGACCTGGGCCCATGAAAAAGCAGTTTATGTTGGGAGACGTGGAAAGCTGTGCCTGGGCAGGGTTGAGATTTAAGTCTCGGTCTCTTCAACACAGTGCCTGCCCAAGATGCTGAAAATGGGATGTTACTCTCGCTGGGTTATGCAGATACATATTTTATGACGATTTGTACATGCTATGCTCTCGTGAATAGTAATGTTGAAATATTAGTTATTATTAGATAATAACAACTAGACGTCAACATCAATACCCTTTGGGGGATTAAAAAAGAATCTTGATTGAGCAGGCAACAAACTTTCAAGTTTACTTGTGTTTCAGATTACTGTTACATTTTCATAACAATCAAGATCTTATTTTTTTTTAATTAAAACGGTGAAAAAGTATTTTTGGAACATCTGGACTACTGGAACAGGGGCTAGGGAGGGTAAAAGAGAGGTACTCGTGAGCCATTTCTTTCTACTTTCTCCATTTATATATGGTTTAGTTCTATATTATTTTAAATATATGTGCTTTGAGGTATTTAACTGAAGTAGTAATATTTAACAGTGATCTTGTTATAAAAAATTACTGATGCGCTAAGTTGTGCTACTTAGCTTAAGTTATGAGGTTTCTGTGGGTGCAGGTGTTTGATCTGCAGATGTGGATGTCATTACCAGATCAGGACTTAAGACATTATAATGCTCATCTGAAATTTTCTAAATGTTCAGTTGAGGTAGGTTTGATGTTGTCTGCAAAGTGCAGACTGTAAGGGAGGAGAAAGCCAGCAGTCCGTATTGGGTCCGTGCTCAAGAAGATCAGGATGAATTTGAGAGCTGACTATACTTGTCTGTGTGATTAGTTAGGGTATACAATATATGGTTCTAAAATGGCTGATTATGTAAATGCATATTGTCCTAATATAATTTGTTCCCTTTAAATAGATAACTTGACTGTGATACATTAATCTATTAATACTTGCAGGTTTGCAGAGTTTGAATTACATAACACATTTTACAGTTTTAAACTCAGCATTTGAAAAATCCTGCTTTTTCATGCCTAGCTAAAAAAAAACAACAACCCACAGATGCTTTGAGCGTTACCTAACTTGTTTTCAGAGGCTCAGAAATGAGATTATAGAAATATGGCTATGAAATCGCTGGGCTAAAGACTTGAGCTTTGACAGAAGAGGAGGAGGGAGATTTCAGATAAACTACGAAGGGAGAACTGTACTTCTTGCTTTTTCTGTTTGCCTGCTTATTTGTAAAAACTGCACAAGGCCAGTCCAATAATCTGTAAGGCAGCGGTGCAAATCAGCAAGATTTCTGCACAGTGGGTGGTGGCGGTCAGTGTGCCTTTGCATAGATAGGTACTTACTCTCCTGCCAAAGGAATAAAAGATGAAGTTCAGCATCCGTCAGAAACCTGATCTGTACTTACAGATCGTTTTAACTGCCTGTTGGTGAGCACCAAGTCATCCACAGGGGAAAATTTCTCTGTGTGCATCTGTGCATCAGTTCTTACTCTCAGGGCAGGTTTTTTTTTTTTTTTGTCTTTATCTGATGTTATGGGAGGAAGTGAGAGACCTACTAGAGTTCAGTGAGGTGAGTGGGCTGGTGTACCAGCCTGCCTTTGAACTTTCTAATTTATTTATTTAATTTGGCACGGCAACTGAGGAAAAACTGAAGAACAATGACAAGGCTTTGTGGGAAGCCTGAAGGATACTCCTTTCCAGGCGTTAGAGGCAGCATGGGATCAGGCATGAAGGTGCTTGGCAGAGACGTAGTCAGTGAGCAATGGGAGAGTGGCAGCCAATTTTTTGCGACTAAAATAGAAATGATGTCTGGGATTGGTGGTAGATTGCACGGATTTTGATAGAAGTAACTTACACTTGATGGGATAGAGAAAGTGGGGCAGTGCAAAGAATTGCTGAGTGAGGAATGAGTGATAAAAATAATGGAAAAAGAAAATTCCCTTTGCAACAAGGTCCTAAATAACCTGAAATGGGGCAGCACTGCCCTTCTGGAGGACATAGTGTAGGACAGTGTAGTAGTGAAGGGGAAAAAAAAAAAAAAAAAGTCTTGACCAGACTTTATTTGGATGGATAGGAAGGACTATCTCTTAGGAAATATAAAAAACTGTCTGCAAAATGATTGTGTATGAATACTGTTTGTTGCAGATGTCATTTTACTTATCTGTTTTAAGACCAGATGAAAAATAAAACATAGGCACTGTGTGATGGTTTTGTTTGTTTGCTTTCTTTAATATTGTATCAAAATTGAGGAAGCCATGGTTGATGTGCATTGAAATAAAATGACATCAGATAGGTTAGAATTACCCCATGGGGAGATCTCTGGGAAGCAGATTCACTTTGTGTTTTGGAAGACAAACTCTTCAGGTTCTTAGAACCTATAGAGGAAATAATACAAAAATTAGCAATAATTTGCATGCTAAATGTTAAAACAGAAGACTCAGCTCAAAACAAGCTATTAAAAGGTTGATTTGAAACAGAATTTTTACTAATTAGTGTAGGTGAAGAGTCTAAAAGTGTTGTCTTTCTTGTATCCTTGTAGATGTGATAATTACTGTAGCTTTCTTCCAAACTAATTGTGTGCAAGAAGAATAAAAGTCAAATCAATTTGCTTCAGAAAGAGAAGCAGCCAAAACTCTGAATGAAACAAAAGGTGGAGGAGGAAATCACTGGAATTCATGCACCCCCCATCAAAAAAAGCAGAAACAGCTAGTAGAGGCGGCACTGAAGTGATACAGCTGCAGTTTGAAATACACTTTAAGCCAGCACTGCTGCCCAAAGAAGCAGCCCCGCGTTCCCCCTCACCTCCCTCTCAGCCCACGCACTTGCTAGCCCATATGTTTGGGTGGTCTTAAACAGAGTGAAGAACATTTGCTAATGTTTGGACAGAGTTACATGCTGGTATTAGGCACCATAATGTTTCATATTACAAAGAAGTAAGACACACCCAAAAAAGCTAAAATTTGGGGAAAACTTACTCAGTTTTTAAAACTTTTAAAACTTTTACTCAGGCCAAGCACTGGGAAAATACTGAAACTTTGTCCAAGTTTATTGATGCTATCAGAAAATTACTTCATAAAATTTGATGCTGAATCCTCTGGAGCAAAGGAAAACATTCTTGGGGCAGTTTTAGTTGTCCAGGTGAAATAGTGCTTTAAATCTTAGGCAGTGTTCTCTGCAGTATCGCCTCATAGCATAAAGGTGGTTGAGGTGAAGTTAAAGGAAAAGGCAGCTGGATTTTCAGTTCTGAGAATCATCAACTCCTTTGGATAATTTTGTATGAAGCACTGAATGGCCAAAAATACTTACTGTAAACTTTACAGTTCTCACAGAACATTTAGCTGTCTTCATTGTGATTCATTTCAGATGGTGTGGTCTATTAATAAAATAATTTATTGAAGTACAGCACACAAGTTAAAATAAAGTGTGCCTGGAACAAAGTCTAAATATAGGAAGTGGTATCAAGCAAGGCTATGTTTTCTCTTTGGCATTCTCATTGAGTTTCTTGTGAGGAAAAAATGTTAGTGTAAGACAACGCAATTACTGAATAGCTGAACAGCAGTATTCTAGAGGTGGCCAGAGCTGTCTCAGCACTGTCTAGATCAGCTGCATAACAACTCAATTTACATTAATTTGCTGACCACAAGAATGTTTGGTTTTGAGCGGAATCGGTGGTCTTAGTAAACTATGGATAAATATTGAACTAAATTCTATGATGTCCCAATAAATCAATTCAAGTCTTTATGTAATGGTTAAGGGGTGTGTGTGTTTTTTGGTTTTTTTTTTCATTCTTTCCCCTTAGTTTACATACCTTAGCATGAGTCTGAATCAGAAAGAAATAACAAATATTCAGAAAGAAATAAGTTAATAAAATGACAGGAAAGCAGCTGTATTCATTTACTGTTTAGAGAGAGTGGTTGAAATGTCTACCTTAAAATTATTAAGAATGGTATGATTGTGTTCCCCTCAAAAAAGTGCATGTGTCCATTTGCTGGAGGATGCACAAAATGGACCTACAGGAAGAGTTCCGCTGCTGAGCAGAGTATTTGGGGGGTGGAAATTCTAGTAATGTTTAACAGCACATGTGAAATATGACCCAGATGGTGATGGTGAACCTTGTTTGTGCATGAAATCTAGCAGTGTAAGAAGGGACCAAAATCAGAAAGGAATCATGAAGTCTTAATTTTTCAACATAGTTTGGATAATTTCACTTTGATATTTTGTTTTTGTGCACAGCTTGGACAGACAATGCTGATTTTTTTTTTTTTCTTTGTTGTTGGCCTTGATTACACAGGCACAAAAATTTGACTTCTTTTTTTTGTCTCATTCATAATCTTTTTTTTGTTTTTTTTAGGCTGTTGAAAATCTCTGTTCCTACAAAGTCTCTGCTACACTGTACAAACAGCTGCGACAAGTCTGTGAAGATCATGTGAAAGCACAAATCCTTCAATTTAGAGAATATCCTTTTCTCGTGCGCAGAAATGGTTAGAGTAATTGTTTTTTTGAAACATCACTTTGTAAAAATTACACCAGTAATTGTCAATGTGTTAAAGAGGTTCTTTGTTGACTAGTTACATATTTTCCAATCAGACATAAGCAACTTCAGTCATCTGGGTGAATAATTTTTGTGTACTGATAAGTAGCATGCTAATAACAATTTGCTTATTTTAATAGGAATGCAAATTTTACACCTAATCTAGAAAATTTCAATAGCACTATGAAATTTAACAGCAGGTATGGATTTTTATGGCAGATGAGTAGTGGAGATGCTTACAGTAGCAATAGTTAAAATCACCACAGTAATTTTCAGCAACAGTGTCTTCTGTGAAAGAATTCTCAAACATAAAGTACACCTGTTTGAGCAACAATAACTACTGGTTAGCAGCGATGTGTCATGGAGGCATTCAGTGAGCCTTTTAGGTATCTCATATGTACCTTGGGAGGTTTTTGGGAGAGAGCTCTGAGTTCAGGAGATCACTTGGCTGTCTTGGGATGCACGGTAACCTGAAGTTTTATGGTAAATTGTCAGCCTTTTCTTCTGGCTGAACTGGTCACAGAAGTACCTGTAGATTTTTTTCTTGACACCTGGGTGCAGCCAGCCCTATTTTCTGAATCCTGTTGTTCTTTGCATGCTGAGACTATGCTTTATGTGATAGTTGTCTTTCATGTAATAGCCTAGGGGGTTGCACTTGCTCAGGCAGAAGGATAGAGTCTATGCCCACCTGGCTGTCCCCGTGTTCCTGCAGAGTGCCATACTGAACAGATACTACAGTACTCTGGGTGCTAGCAATATTTCCCAGGTCTCTCTATGTATGTTATTAGCAGAAAATGGTAGGTTAAGATAGAAGGAAGCAAAGGATTGGGGCCCAGAAAGAACCTTCTTTCCAGGTGAATGTCTTAAATGTGCTTTGGATTGTGACACAGTTTCTCAGTTCACTGCATTCCCCAGGTAGGTGCCTACACTCAGAAAGAGCATTGCCCCTCCTTCCCCCCTGCCCCACCGATATCTGGCTAAGTCCCAACATGGTTTTGTGTGTGTTTTGGGGTGGGGTTTTTTTTTTTGAGTTCCAGTTAAGGAGTCTGGCTTCTACATAGCACGTAAGCATAGCTACATAAATTAGCACTGTGAATTCACCTCTTATACAGCAGCTGATCTTTTCATTATGTTTACTTTGATGCATTTAAAATCACATCTAACTAAAAAGTACATTATTCAGTACAGTAGTCTATTAAATGTAACTAATCTCTGAGGACCAAACCTTACAGTCTGCTTTAAAGCAGTGTACAGTCAACCATTTTTTGCATCCCTGCCTTTTCAGACTTCAGATGATTTTCTGAAGAAATGTTTTAAAACTGGTGTTTTAAAACTTTGTGTTCTCCCCACCCTCTGATAAAGCTGGTGGTTTGGAGAGTTGAGAATTTTATATTTTACAGGTGTACTACTTTATATCCCAAGGGCATGAGATCACATTAATCAGATTTGGCCAAAGGGTTTTGGAGATGATACTGTGCAGGAGAGGAAGGTAAAGCCACATTTGGATTTACTCATACCAGGCATGAGAATTCTGTTATTTGTAAATAACAGTTGGATCTGTTGTGTAATGAAGAAAACTCTATAGTTTACTTAAGGAAACCTGGAGATGTATATGAAAAGAGCGGTATTTGGATTTGTTGAGGATTATTTAGAACTGTAACTGCTTTTAAGAGATTAGGGTCACTCCTGTTGTGCACAGTGTGAACTAATTAAACAAACAAAATAAACCTTTCTTTCCCTCTTACCTCAGTTGGTGACAAGGTTGTTTTTGACTGGTGGGATTTCTTGTTTAAGTCTATATCAAAGTTATACAGTATAGCCACTAGATGGTATTACTGAAGAGTGGTGAGTGTTATTCCTTGAAGACATAGGGAGGCCTTTTGGAGAACTGCCAGCCCCTCTGCTGGGCAGAAGCTCTGCAATTAACGGTTTATCCCTGGGCAGTCCTAGTAACATCAGAATATCCATGGAGCAGCTTTGCTTAATGGCTGACAAAGATCATCTCCAGAATCTGGCCTCAAAAGATACAGGCAAGCTAGTTTTCCTTAATAGGTGCTGTACAGATTCTCTGGATAGTCTTTTATTTTTAAAGAAGATAAATAAATGCTGGCAAGATCATTGCAGACAAATGGTAAGTTGAATGTTTGTTTAGAATACGTATCCTTGAGGTGTGAAATCTGGCAAAAAGTAATTTGTCATGGTTTTAACTTGGGACTGTGGTGCGCCTCCTCCTCGAAGTTTCAGCATTGCTTTGCACTTTCCCTTTTGCTAGCTGGGGGCGGTTTTGTTGTTGAAAACTTGTGTTCTGTTGTGTTAACTCTGACTTTCATAGGTTTCAGATGAAGTTAGAATGTCCCTCAGAAATATATTGACACCTGTTTTCTATGGGTGAAAATTAAAACTAACCAGGTTACGCTGAAATTGTTTGCGGATTGCAATTTTAAGTAATAGGAGAATCCACAATCTTTGCTCTCAGGCAGCTCCAAAAGCTGGGTTAATTTGTGACTTCTCCCCCCTGCCCAAGGCAGAGATGATTATCCTGACTATAGGGCTAAGAAAGAGGAAGATTAAAGAACTGAAACTCTCTTTCTTTCTGCTTTTCTTGTCCCATACCTCCATGATGAATTATGTGGCAGGAAAAAATCCTCTCTCAAAGACACTCCATGTGAATTGTCCCTTTAAGAATGCTTCGTTATAATTCTAAACCAGGATTTTACGATGAATTTTCATTTGTTGTTTCATGAGTTGTCATTTAGCTTTGCCTACAGATGCCCCAAACAGTTTAAGTTCTATTTTCATTTCTTGAGTCCCCTCCCCGATGGGGGATGGGCAGAGGTATGTGTTTTTTATCTGAAATAAAAATGGAAAGTGTTATGGAAACCGTTCAAAACAAATTCAACAGTCTGATGAAAATAGAGTTGAAGTTTATTGCCTTGAAAATGTAATTAAACTAGACAAACTAGACCTGTGTTTTTATAAAAAGGCTTTTACTATGAACTCTGTTCACTTTAATTACTCTTGAGCAGTTTTTTTTCCCCCCTCCTCAAAGCATCAACCTGTAGCAAGTGGCTTGCTTGCCCATGTGCTGAGTTAGCGTTTGTGGTATTTAAGAAAAAAAAAAATCAGCCTCGCTGCTGTTTTACTTTAATATGCTTGGCCAGAAACCGTGTCTGCTTGAGAATTGCTTCAGAAGCAATGAACCTTTCAGGGGAGGAGTAGGTGGGCAGCTGCGGATAGAAATCTCTGTAGCTGACCTGGGGGTGAGTTAGTTACTGGCATCCTGAGTTAAGTTATGCTAACCTGAAAACTGGGCAGCCTTTTTGTGAGCAAAGTTAAAAATGGATTTTGAATGTGAAAGAGTAATAAGCTAAAAAACACCCCCTCCCACTTTTTTAATTAATAAAAAAAAGATAATATATTTTTATACCTTCTTTGCCCTGTTAGAATTAATGTATCTCTATTTCTCATGAATTTTGGCAGCTAACTTTTATTATGAAAAAATCTGTTGCATAGTTTATTACTGTCTCTGCTTAAAGCTTCTTTTTTAAAAAAGCAACAACCATGGCAGCATGCTATTTCAGGGTGTTTACTGAATGTCTTGGTGGTAGTCCTTGAACAGCTTATGTATCTCAGTAGGACTAAAACTTGTAGCGGGCTAATAAAACTATTTTGTTAATGTTTATGAATTTGAAAACTATCTTGGATGTACTTGGTAGTACCGTTTAGTAATAGTATCAACATCAATAACTTACATACCAGTGGCTGTAAAAGTTGCCACAAAAGCTAAAAATACATGCATCAGCAATTAAGGTGCATGTCTATGTGATGTAGTTTTTCAGAAGTTGCTTTATAATTTAAAATGCCACATGCTGGTGAAGAGAAAAACATTTCCTTTACATGTTTTCAGATCATGATCAGAAGCATTTTCTTATTTTTGGATCGTACATACGTACTTCAAAATTCAATGCTTCCTTCTATATGGTAGGTATCCATGTAAGTATTCCTTGAATCTTTAGAGTTTGAACATGCTGTTATATTTGTAAAGGTTGAAAAATTTTCCCATTATGTTTGATCCGTGTAATAGATCTTTAAAATTTTGTGTTAATTATAGAAATACATGTGTCAGCATATGCATGTGTCATTTCCTTCTTCCCCAGGAGTATTTGTTGTAAAGTGAGGGTAGAAGAAGAAAAAGGTCTCAATATATGCCTAAAAGTCAAGGCATATATATATAGCTGTAGTTGTCACAGCCTGGGTGAGGCTGGCTGTGTGGGGAACCTCCTCGGGCTGCCTGTGGACGTCTTTCTTCCCAACCTCTGCGGTAGTTTTCCTCCAAGTCTTTGCATTAGGCTTCCCTTTACTGAATGCTATTGAAGAGGTCTGTTCATACATTGTGTCTTTTTCTTATACGAGGAAAATTCACTTTAATGAAATGCTGATGTATGTGAAGATGTTGGAGATAACAAATTTTATCTAATATTCCTCTGTTTTCCTTGGCCAAGACATTGTTTAGTAATTACCTTTGTGGCATAGTGGGACAATTCCTTATCATCCTTGTGTGAAACAAGAACCTGATACAGGTGATCATAAGGTCCTAAACACATACAGGATTTATGCTTTCAAACAAAATTTATAAATTACACATAGATTGACTGATCTAGAGAATCTTATGTTAATGTGTATGTTCAGATTTTCTATTATTTTTATGATAGTAATTTTCTTAATAGACATAACGTTCTTTGTTTATTATGTGAGTTATGTGCAGGGTGGTCTCAGTTCTCAGCTGAAGTGTATGCGTCTGGTATTTTTATGGTAATTCTTGTTACAGTTTTCTTAGTGGGCAGCATCAAAGAGAGTATACACACCATCAATATATTCTCTCTCTATAGTATGTATATACTGTATATATTTTTCTCAAACTGAGATACAGACTTTTGAAAAGAATCAACAGTGTGATTACTAATTTTCAATATTCACACAGGGATATGGGGCTAGAGTTATTTAGAAATCATGTCATTAGTGACAAGCAAGTTCAAAACAAGACTATTGATGGAATCCTCCTGCTGATTGAACGAGAACGGAATGGTGAAGCTGTGGACAGAAGTTTGCTGCGGAGTTTGTTGAGCATGCTGTCTGATCTGCAGGTGAGTACAGCAAACTTTACTAATAACAGCTACGTTTAGAAACAGAGTTCAGACTTTTCTAATTCTTGTGTTGTGCAGAAGTAATTCTATTCTTCTAGTAAATGTGCTTCAAAATCTAACTATTAGATAACTAATGTTGCCTTTTCTTTACCCAATGCACAATCTTTCATTCTCTGTTTGTAAATGGACCTCTTTGCCTGATTTTAACTGACATAGTGACCTACAGACTCCTAAATAATAGGTTTGCAAGTCTTCTAGTATGTGTAATATTTTGTCTGTCTTAATCACTGATTTTCTAATCCTAGGCTGGTTAAATGTAGCAACCAAAAAAGACCACCTCTGTCACTGTAAAAAGGGGGTTTGGAGTCCAAATCCTTGGTCTGTATCACAAAAACGTTACTGCATTGGCAACTTCTTAGCAGAAATACCAAGCATAGAATGAGATGCAAAGTTAAGGCCAATGTTTTCAAATAGATAAGGTTAATCTGTAACTTACTGGAACTTTCTATTAGCATAGATACTAAGTAACCAAATAGAATAAAAATGTTGTGCTTCTGACTCTGGCGTATGTTGTTCTCAGGTCAACATTGCAGCTTTGCCTGATGTGCAGTAAAACTTAGGAGCTGTCTTTCATTGTTACAAACTGTTGAGGCTGCTCCATTCCCAAGTGGTGTGCAATGTTACGAAGCTGGCTGAAGGTTTAAAAAAAAGAGTCTGAAGAGGAAGACTGCATAAAATAGTCCTTTTTGGTCAGGCAGCTTAGCTGCTTTTCTGCCTTTCATGTTATCCCTCCTGACTTTCACCCGTAACTTTCTCTAGCGTACCAGAAAAAATTAATAACTTGTTATTCAGTTCAAGAGGGAAGGCAAACTTTTGTCAATGATTTTTCAGATCATGTAACCTGGAGGTGTGGATCTGATTTGTGTGCTTTTTTCCCCACGTGTTTTCCCATTGTTGTTTGCCAGGTTTCTCTAACTGCGTCAGCTTTTTCTAGGTGTTGACTTTTTATTACTTTTTAGCAAAGTACTCTACTCTGCTAACTAAATATAAATATTTCCCTTTATTGGATTCTTCTTGCAGAATTGGATTTAAGTCTGCATTCTCCTTCACTGGCTTAAAAGCGTAGTTTTCTTTTCTCGCTTGTGAAATTAACCTAGTCTCACACATTCTTTTATAATATCTGTCACTTCATTGAGATAGAGATGTACTCATAATTCTGTAATTGTACACCAGGATCTCTTCTTCTCCCACTTTCAACAGAAGTTAGCTTCTGGAGAAAGATTATTAGTTAAGTAATTCTTATATTTCATTTGAAAACAACTAATCTCCTACTCATTCCTGATTTTTAGGCAGTTATGCAATTGAAGCCCAGCTGCTGAAAGCTGATTCCTGCTTGCATAAATCCTATTCTGTAGCTGTTTCCTATTGTAGAGCTTTAAACGTTTTATGCAGAAAATAGTTCCATGTACTGTTATGTTAATGTTTTTCCAGTTATCCTGAAGGAAAGGAAGGTAAGAAATGAAATCTAGTATTTGATTCTGTTGAACATGGAGCTGGTGTAAAGAGAAGGCTGAAACAATGAGTTCATGTCTACTTGTGATGCTGAATTAGTGAACTATTATGCTCTGAATGCTTGTCAAGCCAGAGGTTTCATATTTAATTTTGCATTGAAAAAAAATAAATCAAGCTTTTAAAAGTCCTTAAGAGAAAAAAAAAATGGTCTTGCAGCTCTGCTATATGTTTTGGAAGAAATATTTTCTTCTATTCTTCCACCACGCTCAAGGAATCTTTCCTTTTTCTTTTCACTAACTGTCCCTCTGTTTACATGTTAATCTCTAGCTACCTTTTGCAGACTGTTCTAACTATTTTATATAGTTATCCTTTTTAACTTACCTCCTTTCTATATTAAACTGTTAATCATTATGCAAAAATTTTTCGGTGTCTGTTGTTGCTGCCCTTTTTTACACACTATTCCTTGCCTGGAGAAAGAGAGTTCACCTTATTTGGTATAATTCATTTTTCCTGGGCCACTGAGATAAACCTGGCAGATTTGAAGATGCGTTACTGAGCATATTAGTATTTTGCTGATGGGCGTGTTTCACTAGTTGGAAGTATTTTTTTTTTTTTTTTTTTTGCCACAGAAATATCAGTGGGAGTCTTGAGCTTAGGTGGATTGGATGTCATTGCTGTGTTGTGAGGTTGGGTACTGGTGTTGATCTGTGTGCTTTAAACAGAAGTCTGTCAATTTAGGTGATTTGAGTACTGATGACTGAAACATGCTATTGCTGTGCTGGGAAGTCAGGTCTGACCTCAGTCTTTCTAAAACCAGTAGGCAAACAGAGAACTTCTGTGTTAATGTAATGTTACTCTGATACTTCTCCTAATTGTGTGCATTCTTGAGATTTTACTTGCCCTCTATGCCTGACAACAAAAATATGCTACCTTTACTGGCAGCTTAATATAAGTAAATTAATTTATTGAGCAGGTTTACAAGGAATCATTTGAGCAGAGGTTTCTGGAAGAGACAAATTGCTTGTATGCTGCAGAAGGCCAAAGATTAATGCAAGAAAGAGAGGTAGGTGCATGCCGTAGGTGATTGCTTTGATGTTAGTTGTATTTGCTATGGGATTACATGAGAACTTCTGGTAGTGCTGTGGTGTGTTAATGTTCAATCCAATTCACTGGTACCCAGGTACACATGTACACATTCAGGTGTTGTGATTGGGACCCCACAGTATTGTATCAAAGGGAAGAGCAGACTCCAGGTTGCCTTGGTGCTTGAAATATATAATTAAGGGTGGAGAAAACCAGTGGCATTTTGTGTAGCTGAAATCACACTACCAGAAGGTCATTTCCACATAAAGCTTAAAGGTGTGCCATCGATATTATTTTTGCCTAAGAGCTGTAAAATATCCACTGGCATCATTTTGCTATGTGGTTAATATTCAAGTAAAATGTTTACTTTTCTACTATTTTGTTGCATTTATTTCACTGTTTTGTTTCTTTTCCTTATTAGTTAAATAGACTTAAGACATTTTTGTTTTCTGTCCTCTTGAGATAAAATTATGCTCTGCAGTGGACAGCCTGCAAATGTGTTTATCTCTGAAAATGTATGTTTCTTGGTGGTCTATGATACAGAAGACTACCTTTACTAATTCTATTTTAACATTGAGTCACTACAAACATTTTGAAAACGCCTGTTTACGTTGCACTGAGGTGAATCCTTGCGTCTAATCCTGATCAATTCACCTCGTTCCCTGGCGTTCCATTGGGACCTGAGGTGAAATGCTTTGGCACAGATTTTGAGACCAAGAGTCTTACTGCTTTTATACCTCTAGTGGAAAGCTGTGGGAAAACACAAAAGGAGTAAGGCCCTAAATTATACAGTATATACATGTACATACATGTGCACATAAAGCACACACATATATGCATCTACATACATATAGTGTACATGCATATCTGTGTTCATACATGTAAGTATATGCACATATGCATAACTGTTCTTATCGTTTGAAGCCTAAGTTTCATTCATGTGTTGTAATATGCACTAAATGTTTTAAATCTCCATAGGGACAGATACTCCAATGGAGAAACTGCCATTGAAACAAGAGAACTATATGGTTCACACCAACTGAAAATCTGCTCAGTGATACTTTAAGGGCTAGCTTAGCTCAGAAGTGTTTTTAGAAAAAATGAAATTCCTCTGAAAAATTCTCAGATTTCTGTTTTTTCTCTTCCTTTCTGTCAGGTGTAGTTATAATACTTTTAATGTAAAGTAACATTGATTAATAAAAATATAGACTATGTAGTATGTAACAATATTCTGGTGGAATAGTCCCTTCCAATTTGTATTCTCTTTAAATTTGTAGTTTAAAATAATTGTCATGGAATAAGACTATCTGCCTTTCATACCTTTGTAGTTGAACTTGATGTTGTCTTCTCTTGTTAGGTCCCAGAGTATCTTCACCATGTTAACAAACGTTTGGAAGAAGAAGGAGACAGAGTAATAACATATTTAGACCACAGCACACAGTGAGTACAAATTGTGTCATTCTTAGGTTAAGTCAAGCATTCTTCATAAAACATTGTGATTATCTGTGTTTGTAGAGACACAGAGATTATTTTTGGCTTATCTTAAAGATATTATCTTGTTGACAGCACTTGTGATACAGCTTGGTTTTTTAAGACTTTATTTTTATCAAAACTGATTTCTTTAAAATCAAAATGTACTTTGAGTAAGAGAGGAGAAATTTGTCCAGAAAAATTTATCAGTGTATACTGAAGTTAACAAAACTTTATACAAGAACTCAAATTCGCATTATCAGAGTAGCAGCTGGTTTTAGCCATTCATGTACTGATAACAACATTACCACAAATCCCCTGAGGGAAAGACAGACTCATTAGGCAAGAAAAGAAAAGGTTAAATTGTGGCGTAGGGTAGAGGTAGATGAACATCACTCATGAGCAGTCCAGGATGTGAACTTAACAGTAGGTCAGCTTTGGTGCAGCTGCTGCCAATGTATAGTGCAAGGTGGCTTGTCCTTTTTTCACTTAGATGTTGAGTAACAATGTCTGTTTTGCTGGGGTAAGAATGTGCATTCAGGAAGTACTACAGAGTCACTGACAAACTATAAATCCATATATAATTTGTCCTGCAGTAAACTGTTGCTTTTTTTTTTTAATGAAGAACATAATAGCTAATAACATAACATTTTATTTTATTTTTTCATTTTCTGGATGACATATTGGCATTTCTTTGTGTGCTAAAAGGATAAATGAATAAAATTTATCTTTTTAACTTATTATTTTCTTCAGACATTCTATATATATACTCACACACATGCACTGGATGTCGTGGTACATATTTGAACTTGAATTTTCTTCCTGTAAATGCTGATTGCAGGGTCATTAGTTTTTTCTGGCAGAATCACTCACATTAAAATATATGGAACTATTTCTATGTATAAAGTTAAAGCGTATATATATTTATTTACTGTTTAAGTTTAAAAATAGGTTGATACCGTATTTCCAGTCTAGATATACATTAAGTCCTTGCTTTGAATCTCATCCTTAGTTAAAGGCTTAGAAACCCACTTTTAGAAGGCTTCGTGCTAATTTCCTTTCTTTGCATTAAGAAACAGCAGTTCTTAAAATCAGTTGCCTTGAATTGTCCTCAGGTCATACTGTCTTTCCAGGTGTGCATGAAAAGAGCAGAAAGCATGTTAAATTTAGTTACTAGGTTTGATCTTGAGGTGGAAATGATACTTCCAGGACAAAATGGTCATGGAAAACACCGTTCAAAATACTTCAAACCAGATTTATGCAACACAGGGAGTGTGTGGTGTTGCAGCCCATAGAGGGATTTATTCAGCCCATCAGTACATGTCTCTTTCTGGATGGCTGACCAGAATAAGCATGTCTCCTGTTTGGTCAGTGGATGACCGAGATAAGGTGACTTTGAGGCTGCACAGAAGGTACCTTCAGGCTCATTCATCAGCTAGTGGTCAAGATAAATACTCACTCTGTCTGCTTGTTAGGAAATAGGGCTCTGCTTCTCAGTCTTAAGCAGACAAATTGTCCTTACTTTCCCTGTAGGCAGAATAGGTCTTCTGGGGCAAAGGATGGTATTTTATACAACCTTGACTCCTCCTACTGTTGGAGACAGTCACCAGCTGTAGATAGCAGTAGCTGGAAATTTCAGGGAATATGGAAGTAACCATAAAATGGCCATAGGAGTTAAGACCAAGGGTCTGTCTTAACTGGTATTTCATGTTCGCTTACAACCACTGAAGGGAAAGAATAGAGTAAGTATATGTGATGTCCTGATACTATCCTAGTATCTGCCTGTTCTCAGCTTAGGATATTTGCTGAACCTGATGTGGTTTGTCTGTTTGGATCTCTTTCAAATACTTGTACTGTCTCACTGGTATTCACATAAGCTTTTCCATCTGTGCCCGCCTTTAGCAAAGCATTCCACCAGTGCAGTAGCCACCACATGATAAATTGCCTCCTTTTGTTTAAGTCAGGGTCCCAATACCTTCATTGATGATCCTAGCTATTGCATTGGAAGGGAAAGTGATCAGTCAGTTCCCTTCCACCGTTTCCCTGCCTGTCAATGCACTGTATCCCTGCTAAGTCATCTCTTTCTCGGGAAGAAGAGCCCTAATACGTGCAGTTGTTTTTCTTGTAGCTGCTGCATACTTTGGTCATCCGTGTTCCCTTCCCTGAACGCTTCCAAATTCTAATTTAACCTTTTGACATGAAGGGACTAAAACTGTGTATTGCATGGAAGGTCAGGCAAATCATTGGTGGGGTGTTTCAGGAAAGGTGGTGCTTTTGCAAAGGCAGGGACATAAAGTGGATGCTGCTATGTAAATGGCTTCCATCAGTCTGAGTTGAGCACCTCTGTTCTAGAAAACCTAAATTAATGGTCTGAGAACTAGTTTTATAAAATTTTGTCTTTTATTGTTGTATGGCAGACAACGGAAGAAGTTTGTGTTGGAATTAGTTATCCCTTTGCACTTCAGGCATTTCTTTCTTCTTTTAGGCAATAAAGGTTGGAAAGGAAAACTTGATGTTATTTTTCAGTCCTGTTTAAAGTGAATGTATCAAACAATTATTTTAGTAACAGTAAAAAGTAGGGAAAATTCAAAGGAAAATTGAAAATGTTTTGCAAATTTGAGTCTTGTGGTTCTAGCTCAATTTATGATTATGTAGGTTTATAACACAATTAGATGAAAAGTTTGAGTTTTGAACATCACCAGCATCTATTATGTTGTTTTGCAGTTCACACCCTTGGAGGTTTTTGCTTTGTTGGTTTGCTTGTTTGTTTCCAAGAAAATGTCAAGTTTACTTTTTTCCAGAAACATTTTCATATTGATTTTTGGTATCTAAGCTTCTCTTCTACTACGTAAGAACTTGCTTTTCAGTTACCTGAATTTCTTTTTTATTTACGTATATGGTTTATTGTTTTCTTTCTTATATCACGTGGCATTTTTGTCTTAATTTGTAGCCTCTCTTTTAAGTAGAAAATTGTTGATTTTTTTTCTTTGTATTATAATGTAAGTTTTTCGCAAATACGCTATGACAGGAGGCAACTGCCTCATACTCTAATACTTCTAATATACTTTTCTTGCCTTATTTAGGAAACCACTGATAGCTTGTGTGGAGAAACAGCTGCTAGGAGAACACTTATCAGCTATTTTGCAAAAAGGTATTTTTTTAAAATTAATGTAATTGCCAATAAGCGACAGATTCTCATACTCTGCAATAACTATAGACTCTACAGATTTTATTCAAGGAGGTATATTAGCCATGGGGAAAAAACTTCCACAGATACAGAAAACCAACCCTATAACTCTGTTATACCCACTGTAATAAGTTAATTGTATATGGGGAAACAAATATCTAAAATATAACTCCATGTTTGTAAAGGCTGCTAAACCCCATAAATCTCCTTTGACTTGCGGTAGTGGGCTAAGGAATTAAACCTTTGGAATTGCTGATTTCCTACAATTATATAAACTTCCAAATTAGAACTGCAGTTACTGTTGTAGCTTTTTATGTGAAAATTGCATAGATCAAGTGCAATAGATTCACGTATTCTCGTGACTGTATGGTTTAAGAATCATGAGTTATTGGAACTGACACCAGTCCAAGGCAATGCACTTTCATATGCTTTTGTCTGTATTTTACCTCGTCTGGCAATTTCAGATACTAGCTGCTGTCTTCTTAGGAAGTCCTTATTCAGACATTAGTGTCTTCAAATCGCCATTTCTTTGTTCCTCTTAACTTTTAATCCTTCTCTTTTTTACTGAATTTTTGGGTTTGGCCAGTATTCCCTGATGTTTTAACACTTCAAATGATCCTTATCTTTTCTTACAGTAGCTGTGTTTTAGGTTTTAGACCTTCTAGCAAATCGTTCGTACATCTTTGTTTCCTTTACTGCTGCAAAACAGATGTCCCTAGTAGTCTGGTATCTTCGAGCTCCATCATGTCCACGTTTGTTAATTATATATACCCCTTTCACTTCTTTCTTCTTCCCTTTTAAAGGTAGAAATATGTTCACAGTTTTCTCTGAACTACTCTGGAAATAGGTTATTTCACTGTTTTCAGTACATTTATAAAAATAAGCTTGGTCACTCCATCTTAGCTATTCTTAAGCTTATCATAAACAGAAGGTAAGAATAGTTATTTTTTTTGTTGATGTACATCAATTCAATTATTATTTTTAAGTAACTTTGCCAGTGACACATTTGTTCATCATTTGGCTTAACCAAAAAGCATGAGGCCTTGTTTTAACCTGAACTTTTTCTTGGTTTATAATGTATATGTACCATCTATATAAATATGGAGACATTTGTACGTTTTTCTAGTTGCTATTTGTTAGTACTGTAGTGTTGTTGGGTCAGCTTTTGCATTCTATGTCTGCACTTTTTTTTTTTAATAAGTCTAACATCACTTGACTTGCATAACTTTCTGCATTCATTTGATCCAGGGCACGAGGGCATGTTGTAATTCACTTATCCTAGTATTCCATGCTAGTAGAAGATACTGCCTTTTGTAAATTTTGTTCCTTAGGAGAAGGCATGTGACATAGTCAGTTTGATACAGGGTGGGAAAAAGCTTACAAATGCAGAGTATGTATAATAAACCTTTTTATTGTATTACTACAACTGCCATTGACTAGATATTGGTGGGTTTTTTTCTTTGTGAGTATAATAAAATTTTCCAAGTCTGTGGCAGTGCTTTATGGAAGTTGTGTGAAGCCTCGTGTCAGAGGATTTTTCTGTATGTCTTTTTTTCAGTTATCAAGTATGTGACAAAATATTTATTTCAATCACACTGTTTATATGCGAGAGGAAGAAGGAAGGTTGAACATTATCATCTAGTTTATAACAAAGCAGTTAGTGTATTGGTGTATTTAAATGAACAGAAAGTGGTGCTTGAACGTGATGGAATGGGCATTTCTTAATTCCCTGTTCAATGCTGAAAGGACATCAGTCACATATATTCAAGAATTTGTAATCTGTCTTGCTGTATACTTTCAAAGTATGCTTATTCTTCAAGTATCTTAATGTGGGCAAAAGTTTACCTGACATCATTCTTGAACATTGCTTCCCTTTCTGAACATGTAAGTTTTCAGAAGCAGACAGTGAAAGTATTTTTAAGATGAAGAGTATAACAGAAAATGGGATAATTTGGTAGTGATTGAAAATCCTTTGTAATCAAATACCATTTTAAAATTGGAATTAAGTAAGTATATTTTGTGAAGCAGGACAGTTGTTCAATGTCAGCTACACTGATGATGTGAATTGTCAACCTGTGTAAAAACAAGCTTTCTGGATTTTAAAAAATGCCGTAAGTCTTTGATGCTACCCTCCCTTATTACAAAAGCCTCTGTCACTAACACCAGACAATGTATCTCTGATTACACTGGGACTATCATCATATTCTCAAATATAAAAATATGTATGTAGTTGTTATGCTTCATATTTTGTCTTGAGCTTCACTTCTCCATTCATTGGTCCCAGTCTCATGCAGGGTGAATCAATAAACGCAAAAGTTGCTTGGAAGGAATTTGTAGCCTTGTGTTATTCCATTGGTATCAGTGTTTACAATTCATAGCACATTCTTAATCTAAAAACATGGCTCACCAGGATCCACAGAAAAAATCTTGCAAAGTATTTATCTTTACTTTAAATTTGGGGCAGTTTACTTAGCTTACTGTTTTCTGACATTCTTTAGAAGCACTATGAGGTCTTTTGATAAAACTGCCCTTCCAATCAAGCACCATTCATAAATGTTCTGCAGAAGTCTTACAGTCAACACCTTGTTGGGAAAGTACTTCAGTTGAAATAGTTTTAAAATATTATATCATAAATCATTTCAGTCAGTTTAAAGATGGGGACATGTTAATCCTGAGCATATCACTTTGCTTTCAGAAATTTAGTCTTAAAAAGTTCATACTTTTTAAGCACACTGGAGGGTCCTGTCTTTTGATTTTGATCATAGAGATTTTTGTAAAATATTTCTAACTGTATTTATTCAACTGTATTCAAATTCTCTCTTTCTTCTGATTTTATTTTTTCAGGACTTGATAACCTGCTTGATGAAAATAGAATATCAGATTTGACCCAGATGTACCAGCTGTTCAGCCGGGTAAAAGGTGGACAGCAGATCCTTTTGCAACATTGGAGTGAATACATCAAGGTATTTAAAAGATCTCTTACTAATGTCAAAATTTATGCTGTTATCATATATTTCTTCTATCAAAACCAAGAATAATATGTAGGTGTATGCATCAAAATTCTGTTTGAAGCAAATATGGGGAGGGATGTCAACGTTTACCCCCCCCTTAACAGGCACATGATGACAAACAGCAACACCTGAGTTTTGGTTTTAAATTTCTACTTGGAAATTGCTTTCCTTATAGGTTTCAACATTATACAAGAAAGTATTTTCGTTTGATTTGCTTTTAAATAGAGCCACACACACATGTGTTTAGATAATGCTGGTTTGTACTATGTGTTGTGTTTTGCTGCAAACACACTCAACTGTTTACATATCTGCAAAATCAGTAGAACATGAGAACGTAGCTATTCTACTGCAGGTTAGCAGGGCTAAGTGTAACCAGCCTACAGCAATGCTGATGAACGTTTAACCTGTTTTGAATGGAATACTGCTCTTGAAAATAATCCATCATCAAGGTCGTATTTAGATGCTTCAGGTTTGTTTTGCAAGGCATAATATGCATGTAGTACGCTGTCCCAGAGAACTGGGACTCTGGTGCTCTTGCAAGATGAAAGCAGCAAAGCTTCACAGAAGGTATTTCTCTCTGGAGCTGATAATTCCCAACGGGGTAGTTCTCCCCTGAACCACCTGTGTGTTCATCCACCTTAAGGACTGAGTGCACAACATCGGTTTGTTTCAGAGGTGCCTTTCCTGCACACCTGGGTCTGGAGCTCTGCATGGCATACCAGTGCGCAGCCCACATGAGTAGGACATAGTCTCCACTCCATCCCCAGAACCAAGGTGGAGTTTGCTCCACAGGGTGTCATCCAGTGTCCCCATGTGCAGCCTGTGGATCCATAGCCAGCTAGGCCAATTGAACAGTTTGCTGTGGTGGAGAAGGAATAATCTTTCACCTTCCTTGCTCCTAGATCGCGATCCTGACTTAACCCTTGCACTCCATACACTCCTTTGTGATCTGTTTAACACAGTACCTGGGCACGGTCAGTTTTATGACAGGTTTAGTGAGTTAAAGAGGCTCATGGAAAAGTCCTGGTGCCGGCCCAAGGAAAGAAGCAGGAGTTCAGGACAGGTATGAAAATAAGGTGGGGGACACCAGAATCTCACCTTTCACAGCAGGAAGTTGTGAAGTTGGCTTATCATACCCTATGTATCACAGAATCAGACCTTATATGGCTTTGTTTATAGTAAATTTTTTTACAGACTCAAAAAGCTAGAAACCATTTTCTGTAGTGTCAGGAAATCTCCTTTCAAACATTCTGCATGACAGAATGCATTAAAGTGAGGCTTCAAGGACTTTTTATCTTGTGAGCCAGTGTAACAAAAAGCAGAGATAGCGTGCCGAGTTACTGGGGTGAAGGTCTGTGCTCTACTGGAGTCACCTTATTATGATTTCAGAGTTGCCACTTTGCTTTCTATATCTGTTTGCCATTTGTAGAATGGGGGGAATATCCTGCAATTTATGAACGTAACTGATAGAGACTGTGAGATGTCCAAATACTGTTAATAAGGGGAAATTGTGCTAAGTGTAAGATATGATGTACTAGATGATCTTCAGAGGTCCCTTCCAACCCAAACCATTCTGTGATAGACATGTTGAATCTAAGGACCTTGGGCAGCCTTGTGTTTGTCTTGCTTCACTCTGAAATGTTGCTTGAGAAAGATAACAGTGGATAATTTGATATTGAAGTGCAAATTCTGAGGTTTTGGAGGGATTTCCACACCTCTCTGACTGTTGCTGTGGCTAACATACTTTAGTTGATGAAAATACACCAATTGAATACTGTTCTGCTGTTACGGTGCAGATGTTCCTCTTTCTCACCTTGGGAAACTGGTCATTCTGTCTAGGGCACTGATCAGTGTTACTGAGCAATTGGAAATTGTCCGATAGGTTAAAATCCTCCCTTACAGAGTCTTTTGGTTCACTAGACAAATGGTATTGTATCTCTGACTTTTTAAGATAATAAATGTAGGAACAAGAAAAGAAAGTCAAGTCTGTGACTGCTTCTTGCAAATGGGAAAGTTTTGTTTTACTGCAAGTCAGCTAAGTTTTTTTGCTTTTGAGTCCTTGCTGAAAGAGAAATCTTGGAGTGATGAGCAGCGATTGAATTTTCACCACCTGTTCCATCAATAGAGCTCTCTAATGGATTTAAGGAAAATAGTACAAAGTTTCCATTACACTTAACATTTCTGAGGCAGTATCCATATAATTTCTTTTACATGAATCATGTAGTACTGTATCTAACTGTAAACTTGCACATCATACAGTCGTGTCTACTGTGTATTTTTTTTAGCTTTTGTCTTAAATGTATATAATCTTTAAATCAAACACTAATGTTTGAAATCCATTAATGTGTGTCTGGGTTTTTATTTTAAATTTCAGTGCATCTCATTTTTTGAAAACTTGAAGTTGCATAAGTAGCTCTGTAAAAAAAAAAATAAAATTTATTCTTTCTAATGATAAGGGTATATATATGAGTATATTTTATAAGGGTAAATGTGTCTGTTGGGGGAGATAGGTAGCACTCTAAAGTATTTTATTATCAAAAGTGTTTGTTTTACAGAACTTTGGGACAACAATAGTGGTTAATCCTGAAAAAGACAAGGATATGGTGCAAGAGCTACTAGATTTTAAGGATAAAGTGGACCATATCATAGAAGTGTGCTTTCAGAAAAATGAAAAATTTATAAACTTGATGAAGGAGTCCTTTGAAACATTTATCAACAAGAGACCAAATAAGCCGGCAGAATTGATAGGTATACAAATATTTTTCTGTAAAATATTTCAAAAATCTGTAGAAAGCATGGTAAGATAATGCTGCTGAGTGTGCTAGTGCAATAGTGATGCAGTACGCATTCTGCTTTAGGAGACTTGTTCTTGGGATACAAGGCAAAAGTTAACTTGGGAGCATTGCTGGATCAAAAAGCTTGGGTGTGCTGTTAGGTGTGTGCGTGGCGTCCTGACGGAGCATGCCAACTTCTGCTGTCCCTGTGCTCTGCTTCCTGCACGGTGCCTGGTTCTAACAACTGCTCAGAGAGCACAATGCTAATGCTACGAGTGGAGTAAATGGTTAGAGGCAAGAGTAGCTGTGCCAAAAAAAAGGGAACAAAAAAAACGAAAGTAGAGGAATTCTTTGGATGTTACAGATCTCTCAGAAAGAAGTAATTACAGTCCATCTGCCGTGAAGGCTGTAGTTGCGAGAACAATTTTAAAGCCTTCAGATTCAAGGAGTTTTAACAGAGGGGAAAAAAATGTCATTAGCTTGAAGGGTGAACTAGTGCTCATTAAGAGGAGAAATATTAAAAACATCCTAAAAAATACTGTGACTGGGTTTATCCCTGGTCTCGCAAAAGCTGTTCTGACTGCAGCCACTGGAGATGTGGCACTTTACACCAGGAGAGGATCCCACTCCTAGGTGGTTGTTTGGGGTTTTTTTAACTCTGTAAGTTCTTTTGCCTTCATTCAACTTGTTTTGTGGCTTCCTTCTAAAACTAACTTTATGTAGGACAAATTGCACAACCTAGTGATAGAGGTTAAAGCCATGATATGGGCTGCTGTCATTTGTGGATTGTGGCGTTTCAGCTACTGCAAGGGTTTCCTTCTTACGCAGAAGGTTGTATAAGGATACTAATGTTTCTAAATAAATACTTAGATAAACTCATGGCTTAACCTTATTTCTGGCATTCTGAAGCTACTAACTTGAAAGCATTGCTTCTGTTTAAATTTTGGTATACTTCTAACAAGGAGCATGAGGGACATGGTAAAGGTCTACAAAAGTATAGTCTTCTGTGTTGTTTGTTTCCGTTTCTCATGAAATACATTCATATGCATTGTACACTTCCAAAACATTGTCTTTCAACAAGTAATGTGCTTGCTATGGCTATAACGCAAAATGTGGGAACTTCTAATGCATTAATTTTAATAATTTTACTGTGTTCTTTTTTTTTTTCTTGGATGGTTCCTTTTTGTGATATTTTTCCATTATGGCATTAGTATAGTAGGGCTTTGTCATTCCACTGAACATAGGGATGGGAAAACAGAAAATAGACACTTTAGCGCTTATCCTATATTTTAATATATAGTAATATTTCAAGTGGGAGGAGCTTAAGTTGTTGATTTTAGAATATTTTTTTTAAGCTGTTAAACTGTTTTATTTGTTTGTAGCAAAATATGTGGATTCCAAGTTAAGAGCTGGTAATAAAGAAGCAACAGATGAAGAGCTGGAAAGAATCCTTGACAAAATCATGATCATATTTAGATTCATTCATGGTAAGAAATATCTGTTGACAGTTGATGCAATTAAAAATGTTTTCCTTGCTACTAGCAGAACTGTATTCCTCTGAATGTAAGAGATCTTTTTTAGCGTGAGTTTCTGCTAGACTTGATCTTAAATTCAGGTTGCCTTACATATGAAGGAACACAATAAATACAGCAGGAAGGACAAACTTGTTCTATGGAGACGGGCAAATTGCAGGCCTTGCACAGTCTGAGTGGAGAACTAAGAGTGAGAGCTGTTGCTGGAAGTTTTTTTGGTTTTTTTTCCACATAAATTAACCATATCTGTAACCACAACCTCTCCTCTAACAACAGAGAACAGAAGGGTTAGTTCGGATTTTCTCTTCCTTGCCCACCTCAGTATGTTGTAGTTGCAAAGTACTTGAAAACCCAGCAACTAATGCTTGTCTTTTCTCATTGTGGCTGAGAATGAACACAGAGGAGGGCTCAGAATGATGGGATAAAATATTATTGCTGTGTTTTACTGCCTTTGAAATGCACTTCCCTTATATATGTCTCTATCTGAGCAAAACCCTTGAATGTGTTCAGAGAATTTTTTTTGCTAGGTTGGTTATCAGAAAAAAAATATGTGGCTGAGTCCAATAGAGATGCATGGTCACTGTTTTGAGGGAAGTGGGACGAGTATCCTGGGTGGCAGTGGAATAAGCAGTGACTACCCAATTCTGTATTAATTTGTTCTGAGATCTGTAGCGTTCTTTCCTTATAAAATCCAAACCAAGTACAATATAATGGCAAAGCAGACAAGAAATCAGTTATAAAGTAATATAATTTGCATCATGACTTTTGTCAAGTGCAAAGGGCATTGTGTGGAGATGGTGAATGAAAACAGTATCACTGGCAACTTGTCAGCCTGAGAGGTTAATTTCTGTTAATCTAAAACTTTGACCAACTCTCGTTCTCTTAATATTGTAGTACTGAGCTAAAAGTGCAAATTTATTTTGAGCTATCTAGTGTGTAAGAGTCCTTTTAAGAGCAGATGATAATTAGTGGTTAGTTTCTGGGCGTTGGACTTTTCAATAGGATGATGCTGCTGCTTCATGAAACAGCACTTTACTGGAGGGCAGGATGGAGAAGGAAGAGTAGTGTCAGAGGAATCGCTACACTGGAAGGTGTTTGCAAGGAATTAGGAGGGGCTACTGTAGGCAGCACAAATAATGCCTTGAGTTACAGTGAATTTCTTCCTCTTAAAAGTGAAACAACTTGCTGATATCTTTGCCCTATCAATAGAAAAGATTTGCGGAAGCTCTGGTTTAAGGTGTGAAAGTTTGTGGGTGCCTGTATGACTTCTTTATTTCAAAAGGCTATTGGCAAATGAAGTGAGAAGACTTCTGTCAATTTTTCTTCACCTTAGGCTTTTAAAGGCTATTTTTTTAATACATAGGACACTTTTTTCTTTTCTTTTTTAAATTTTAATAAATCAGACCACTGGAGAGAGAAAGTTCTTCTGGACCCCAGAATTTCATGTGATTTGCAGCTGATCCAATGGGAAATACAAGGCAGCCCATGTTCCTAGGGAAGAAAAAAGAAAGAAAAGTAAAAACTTTCGCAAAATATGTTAAGAAAATATTTAAAATATAAAAAGAACAAGTTGTCTACATGTTTTTCTTCACTGTTGCTCACTGAATATTGTTTTGCTGATCTACATGTTGTGAGAAAGGCTTGTGTCACAAACCTGAAGTGCAATGACACAAACAGAATGTATGATTTCAGTTGTACTTTATTTTTTTTTAATTTCCATACAGGTAAAGATGTGTTTGAGGCATTTTATAAGAAAGACTTGGCCAAAAGACTGCTGGTTGGAAAAAGTGCATCAGTAGATGCTGAGAAATCTATGTTGTCAAAGCTTAAACATGGTAGGCATCTTCAGATGTATTAAATTTTTATTACTTTTCGGCATGTAAATTGGAATCCTTATTTTCTCATGCTTTAAGAAGTGACAAGCCAGATATTAAGTAATAGCTGAGCATATCACAACTTTCATTGTGCTCAGTGAGAACCATTGGGTTGACCTCTTAAATATATGACTGGTTCATTTAAGGTACCTACAGGGGAGCAAAACCCTTAAAACATGTACCTAGTTGTGGGTGCTCTGGATCCTGGCAAATCTGGCTCAGCTGTCTCAGGTTAAACCTCTATTGCTTGTTCTGTGCTTCTTTGTAATCATGGGATCTTTGCTTTAATTCGTGTGACAGAATGTGGCGCTGCTTTTACCAGCAAACTGGAGGGCATGTTCAAGGACATGGAACTGTCAAAAGATGTCATGGTTCAGTTTAAGCAGGTACATTTAGCTTCTGTTTGTGTGCTAAATTTTCAGTAGCGATGGGGAAGCACTTAATAGTGTTATACCTTGGATTAAACTAAAATAAAATGAAACAGCTTTTGAGCAGGTCCCAATCATAGTAAGAGTCTATTTATAGTTCTATTTATAGAGCAGAATTTATTTATTGTATAACTTTTCAGAGATAATCTTATTTTACAGTTTTATTTGATTCCTTTTTAAGTAAATTACATTCTAAATACCACATAGTAATTTAGTTATCTGACATCCTTTGAAGTCCATACTGTAAACTGTTGCTGCTCTGATGAACTCCTTGTGAATGACCCACACCAGAGGAACTCCCTGAAGATTAAGTGCTCAGAAACCATGTATATCTCAGCTCCAAAGCTTCCAACCTGTTGGTAACTGAGGGAATGCTTGGAGGAAACACTGTATATGCTCAGCCTGTTGTTGCACTTCTCTCTGCGTACCTGTTTTGGGGCCTTACTGAAGACAGGGTACTGGGGTAGAGATCTGACCCAGGACACCTGCTCCTGTAATAAAATACTGTAGTGACTTTTCTGTCCCAGACTTTGCAGCCTGGCTTGGCTGGCCCAAAGTATGAGAAAATGTGTTGTCTAACAGACATGTGGAAGTCCCAGGGGATCCATTTGGTCTTACAGTTCTTGCCCCGGCTTCTGATCAAAAGCTTTTCTTTTGCTTTATTTGTGTGTGATTGAAGTTCCTTTGACCTTAATCAAATAAAGACAGTGGTCTGGGATACTTCAAGGAATGTTGTACTTCTCTTTTTACTTCCAACCACTTGCCATATTTTGAAATTGGGGACGGGAGCAATAAATACTCATGAAATTCAAAATCTTGGTAGAGCATGTCTAACCTAGGATGTGGCCTGTAGAATTTTTTTTGTTATTCCAGCAACTTTAAATTTCTAATTTAAGTATATATATTTTCTAATTTAGCATGCAAACAGTATACTTGAATGATTTTTTTTCTTTCTCTTGTGTTTTAGTATATGCAGAACCAAAGTGACCCAGGAAATATAGACCTGACAGTAAATATATTAACTATGGGGTATTGGCCGACTTATACACCTATGGAAGTCCACTTGAATTCAGAGGTTAGCGTTTGAATTCTTCTTCTAAATGCGCTTTATAGAGTGGAATCATAATCACTATCATAGGGTGAACTAATGCCTTCATTTAATGTTTTTTCTGCAAGATATTTCAGAGCTTTATCTCATTTTAAAGATTCCAAAATTGCAAAAAAAGAAATGCAGTGGATAAAATCCACTTTTTTGTGGTGATTGTTTAATTTAGTATGTTTTTTTACCTTAATAATAATAATCTAAAATTATATTAAAATAAAATGTGTCCTATTTAATATTGCAGTCAAGCACTTAAAAGTTTAAAACTGGACAGTTCACCTTAGTTTAGTCAATCTTTAACTACATTGGTTAGGCATTTTGATCTAGCCAATTGTTATGTTACTGCACGTTGTTTTTCTTCTGTAAGATCCTCCTTCTGTTCCCTGCAATGTGTCTTACAAAACTAGCCCCTGCATTTAAATGGCATTTGCCTGAAAAAAGATTTCTTTCAAGTTGAGAGATTTTTTGCAAAGCTCCTATCAGTAGTGATTTAAGTTGAAATATATACTTGGAGCCCTATTTCCCTTGCTTGATCTGAAGTGCAGGAAGCAGTTTGGAGGCCAAAGGTGTTAGCAAGGTTCCCATTCAGTTCAGAAGATGTGGAAGCTTTTGTGCTTTTGCTCCTGTGGCATCTTTTCCTCAGTAGCAGACTACTTTGGAAGGATCCAACCTGAGCAACACGTCATGAAAATAGGGAGTTAAAGATCTCTTACTGAAAAGGGTATAAAGTACTGGAATCAGACTTGAATCTGTATAGGACAAACTAACAGAAAAACTTTGGAGCAGATGGTAATAATCAGTGTATAGATGGGAGTTGTATGCTTTTTATCCAGTGGTTTCTTGGTCAGATTCAAAGTTCAAGACAAAACCAGTATTTATTTTTGAGGTTTAAAACCCTTTACAGGGGGTTTATTTTACTTTTCTTTAAAGCAAACAACCAAAAAAAAAAAAAAAAAAGAGGGGGCAGGAAATTAAAAGTTATACTTGAATTGAGGCTTTCTTCTGTGCATAATAGTACCAGTGTACTTGAGCAGAATTTTGCTCTTTGGATTTAGGTTTTCACACAAAAACACTTATTATGAAACATTGTTGAGGAGGACCGAACAAATTACATGTGTGAAATCATCTGGCAACGCTGCACTGGTATAACGCCAATAAACTTTTTTCTGTCTTTGCTTTACAGATGATAAAGCTTCAAGAGGTATTTAAAACCTTTTACCTGGGAAAACACAGTGGTCGAAAGCTTCAGTGGCAGACCACTTTAGGGCATGCTGTCCTAAAGGCAGAATTTAAGGAAGTAAGTTTGCTTGTTTAATGCCTAGCCTGTTGGGATAAAACTTAAGCCAATGATTTGGAAACTAGTCAGGTATTTTTTATAAAGGTAGTAACATTTTTGTGGAGAAACAATCACAATTCAATACTGTTATTTTGTACAGAAAGTAGGCTTTTTATAATTAAACTGAAATACTACCTAGCTAACGGAAGACAACAATGTGATACCTTTTGGTAACATTTGTGTGTGTTTGATAGGAATTGTTGCTCGTTCAAACAAAGAAAATTGTAATAAAGCAGGAAATTATTGAAAGGAAAAATAAATGCAGCGTCTTTTTATTTTTAATACAGAATTGTTTTTATTGTGGAAATGCTGGTGATGCTTTTAGAATGCTTTGCTGATGCAGAAAGAGTCTGAAGGGTGTTAGTGATGTAATGACTGTGGTTAAAATTTAAATGCTTGTTGAATTATTTAAGTCTTAAATAACCGCATTGTTTCTTAATGTGGTTTTGTTTTGTCTCATGGAATATCTTGCTAATAATGCAGCTTAATTGAGCCAGGGCAAAGACCCTAACAAAATAAAAATTTAATTCTTTTACTACCTCATCGTGGATATGAAACTTAGAGGTTTAGGCAT
Organism: Pluvialis apricaria; assembly: GCA_017639485.1. Lineage (NCBI taxonomy): Eukaryota > Metazoa > Chordata > Aves > Charadriiformes > Charadriidae > Pluvialis > Pluvialis apricaria. The sequence continues at coordinate 68,285,433 of CM030007.1, forward strand.
TACATAACAGTAAGATGGATATGTTTGTAATTGTTGATTGACAGAGTTGTTTACAGCTGTCTGAAGAGTTGGAGTTATTTCCTTTTCATTGCCTGTTTGTACAAACATTCTGCTACTGATAATACTGTCCCTGTATCATAGTAAACCAGAATTATCTTTTGTTTCTTTCATATTTGTTCCAACACCAAGAATTCTTTTGTATTAGTTTGGTCATCTCTATAAAATGAAACTTGGGTGAAGTATGAAGAGATTTGTTATTGATGGCAGCAAAGCCAGAATTTAATATATTGTAATTGAAATGAAGTAAATGATGTGAAGTAAATACAGCCCCATTCTAATGAGCTTCTGCTGTGTGCTGCATTGCTACTGTTAGAGGAGCAAAAAAAAGAGGTTTTAAAAATATCCTGTTTCCTTGACACTGCATTCAGGCAGATTCTTCTGTGTGCTAAGCATTCTAAAATGCACATCTCTTCTTCTAGAAGCAGAATAAAGAATGCATAGCTTCTGTAACTTGTCAGGTTTGCAGGATACAATTCTAATGATTTGATATTTCTTTTTTAGGGAAAGAAAGAATTTCAAGTGTCGCTCTTTCAGACGTTAGTGTTGCTTATGTTTAATGAAGGAGATGAATTCAGTTTTGAAGAAATTAAAATGGCCACTGGTGTAGGTAGGAAGAATACTTTTTGATTCTTAAATTTATTCATCAAGTGATTGCTAACTATAATTCGGTTTGTAAAACCCTGATTTTAAGAAATTTGCCACGATCATTAGGACAAACTCTATGAGCCATTAGTATATAGACACCAAAAGAGATGAGGAAAATACACTGCTGATACTTCCTAGTGTAGCTAAAATAGATGCTTCACAAAATTAATAATAAGAGCTGTGTAGCATATAGTGCTACTAACAACCTATTAGATTTACAAAATGTGTCATTGCAATTCTTAAAATTCAAGTGGTGTTAGACCGTTGTGTGTACAGATCATTTTTCCATTACAGTTTCAAATACTCTATTTTGAAAATAATCTGTTGTAGAATGCTGTCATTTTGGGGTGATTCAAGAGAGTATTTTCAGTTGAACTGTTCTGAGAACTTCCCCACCTGTTTTCCGTTACTGTTGCTGGAGTGCCCCATTTACCATAGGTCTCATTTGTTAGGAAGAGCAGTGTCCTGTAGGGTGCACACTTTGTAGCTATCTCCCTCTACACTTGAAACTGGAAGGCAGAAAGGACAAAGCAAACTGAAGAAAAGTATAGTTTTTCTTTGGAAAAGTATAGTTTTTCTTTTTAACCATGTGCAGTATCTACCTTCTGTGTTCTTATGCTCTTGGGCGATTTCTTTCGAATTTTTACACTCCCTTGAAATAGTTACAGCCACTGGCATTAAAAAAGGGTAATGGTATCATCTCTTTACTCTCTGGAACTTCTGCGTCAACCAGCAGGTCATACCCAGTAGCCCTTCACATGTTCAATCTTAAGATCAACCCAATACAGCAACTGCTGAAAAAGTATTTGTGTATAAACATGCACAAGTACTAAAATGTGGTAAATATATTTACTGAAGTACTGTAAAATGGGCATATCAAGAACCCCTGTGGCAGAATGATGCATTGCAGAAGACAGTGCAGCCCAGGTGCTCCAACTTCTCAGCCTCAAAGCTTCAGGTTGCTTAGTCATCCACTCTATTAATGCTAAGGGAGCTGAAGAAAACTCATGCCAGTGTGAATGATAAGCATCAGAATTATCCAGAGAGCTCATTAGATCAGAGCACAATGGTTACAGAACAAACATAAGTTCATGCAAGCCCGATCCAGATGCTGCTTTCTCATCTTTTATGGCTGTACCTCGGAGCTGGCATTCTGACTGCCTGACAGCAACAGATAATATCTGCTGCATGGAAATCCATTCCATTATAGCACAATAGAAAGGCTTTCAGTAGAATGTGTTTAAGGCAGCTGGGTAGAACTGATTGATAGTTGGGAGCTATCTATATTATGTTATGTCATTGCACTGAGCACCACGTCTGTGTTTCTGTCCCCTATGGGGAAATAGTGCAGGAATGCAGGTAATAAGGACAGTCCATGGTCTATGGGGTTCTGTGGGGCCAGGATGTGGGGATGACAAAATCTCTGTCTTCCCAGGCTTTACCTACACGAGGCGCTCGGAGCTGCTTTAGAGAGGTTCCGTTCCCACCTAGCAGTCTCCCTACTTCTAAAGGAGAGAAGACTCTTATGCCCTGAAATGATCTTGGAAATAGGTCCCACACTACGCCCTTCCTGCCTCCTGCTATGGATGATCCTTTCACTCAGCAGTACTCTGCTGAAGGCTGGTATCCTGGCTAGTTGGAAAAGAACAGAGATTCAGTTATTAGAAAAAGTAGCTGAATTTGTGATGCACCTGCTTGGGGAATTGACTGCTAAGGGCAGATGTGCTGACGGCCATGTTCTCAGGAAGCGACCTGGATGAACCAGAGGTCCTGGCTCATGGATACAAATAATATTGGACATGGTAGACATCCTGGAGGGCAAAACCTGGTCATTAGGGTTGCCATAGAAACTGTTTCTAAATGTTCTAAACACCATGTGCAGGGCTAGACAGACAAGCAGAATTCCAATGTATGCTTGAAAAAATGATGTATGGGAGAGGGTCTAGATTTATTAGGAAGTAGGAAAGCCTTTGACATAGAACCTGGACAAGATGGATAGGTTCCATCTAAATTCAAAGGGAGAGAAGCTGCTGGAACACTAAAATGTTTTAGAAAGTCTGTCAGGTTTGTCAGACTTCTCCCTCCACCATCTAAAAATAATACAGTAGATTTAGAGAATGGGAATAAAGATGGAAGACATGGGACAGTTCTTTATGAAGAACAGCTAAATGTACTAGGACTAAACTAAATAGACCAAAAGGTAAACAGAAATTGGTGAGTAGGGATTTGTTTGCTTACTCCAAAAAACGCTAGAGGGCATAAAACAAAATGAGCACATAGTGAAACCTAAACAGCTTGTTGTAAAAGCTGAAAGTTTACAGAATTCAAGGAGACAGATTCAGGGAAGAGCAAAACACTGAAGGTTTCTCAATGCATAGAAACCACCTCTGGCTAAGGAAGTCCTTGACCCCTAAATTGTTGGAGATTTAAAGAGCAGTAGGATGAGGAGAGGAGGAAGAGCAGGGAAATATAGAGCTATATTAGCTTTGTTCTTATACGCTGCCCTATGCTCACCTCCTCGTGGCCACTGCCAGAGACAGGATGCTGAGCTAGATGGACCTGCTGACCCAGGGTGCCTGTTCTTCAGTTCTAAATTAACACTGAAAAGGATGGTGAACCTCCCAGCTCTGAGGGATTGCTTTACTTTGGTGTTCATGTGTGCCAGCTTGTTCTGGGGGGCGGTGGAAGCCTTGTGCAGTTTTTATTTAACTAACATGTATTTATGTTGAGACACTATTATGAGGTGTTACCCAATCTTTGCACATTGGTGTTTACTGCAGAAGAGTGCAGATAGCCATGCCCATGCCATAGGGCAGAATAAAATACTGGAGTTGAAGCGTCAGTAAAGGGTTTAGAATAGGTTAGTAAATCAGACAGTAAGTTACACCACCAACAACTGGTAGTATTCACCCAGAAGCCTTACAGGTACTTTCCAATATAAATACTAAATTAGTTTATCTAGTTTATAATTTGTGAGCCTTGGTGTAATAAGAATGGCAAGTGACAAGAGCAATGCTAATGTTTTAATTATTTTTTTTTAAGTTCATGGAGTAATTCTGCAGATTACTGCAGGATAGCAGGTCTGTATTGAGAACAGAACTGGCAGGGTAATGGATAAGTGCATATTAGGGAAGAGCCAGCATGATTTATGCCATGCATAATTGCCCTTTCAAGGTCTTTGAGGGAGTTGGCAAGCATATGCACCATCATAATTGTGCACTTGGGTTTTAAAAAGTTCTTGATAAGAGTTCCTCACAAGCTTTAAAATAAACTAAGTTTTCATGGCTCGAGAGGGAGGTTCCTCTTAGGTGTGAATAATTGGTTAAAATGCAGAAAACAACAGGTAGAAATGAATGGGTAGGTTTCATAGTGAAAGGAAGCTTATATTTGGGATCCCCAGGTATTATTCAACATACTCATTAAAGATCTGAAGAAGGTGAATACTGATGTGACAGAATTTGTTGCTGATTCATTAGGAAGGTCAAATCTGAAACTTCTAAAAAGGTTTAAAAAGGATCTCACACTGATGAACAATTAGGAGATCAAATTGCATCCGGTCTTGAATATAAGGATGTCTGTAGTGGGGAAATAACCTTAACCACACATCAGAGATTGGCTTTATTAGACATCTGCTTAGCAATGAAGTTGTGCAGTTATTGTGTCCCCTGAAAACGTCAACTGAAATTTCATCAGCGATCAGAAGGGCAAACAGCGTGCTGGTAACTTCTGGAGAAGTTATTGAGAACAAAGCAGAAAACATCATCGTGCTTTGGTGTGCTTGTGTTTGGATACTTCATAAATTGCAGGTTGTGCCATCTCTAAAGGTAAATAGTAGAATTAGATAAGGAAAAAGAAACATGAAAAAGAAATATGGATGTTATCGAATAGTTCCCGTGCAGAGGATGGAGAGTTAATCTCTTAAACCTGGGGCCTGATAGTTTGGAGAGAGGTGAAAAGGAAGAAATACAATAGTCTGTAGAATTATGAATGGCTTAGAGACAGTGAATAGTGAATTCACTAGCTCTCACAGCACAAGAATTCAGGCGCCTCTTAGCTTTTCTATGTGTTACTAGCCATGTCGGGTGAGGCAGGCATTTTGATCCAATCCATATAACATATAACACAGTTGTTCTCAACTGAAACCAAGTTAGCTGCCTAAGATTAATAGCAGGCCTTAAAGCACTAATTCTCAAACGTCAAATTGAGTCAGCCCCCAATTTCTTGCATGTATGTTGATTTTTAATTGAGAACACCATGAAGGTGATCATAAGTTATATTTTGCTTATCTAATGTGTTCCTGTGGACCTCTTACATTACTTATGATGCTTATTATAGCATTGGAATGATAGGTGAAACATTTGGGATTTTCCAGTGTTGTAAAAATCTGTTTGGCGAGTTTGGTCCTCTTCTTTCTCCTGTTGAAGCAGCTTTAGGAGTGCTTCCACGGCACTTCCTCAGGTCTATCGGTCGTGTCTCTCCAACTCCCTTGCTGACTACAGGGGAAGATAGAGGCAGTCAGATAAATATTTGTTTGCTTCACTCAAGAATTACACTGATGTTATAAAGAAATGACTAGTCATTATGGCAGAAACTAGAAACAAAGAATGACTTGAAACTTTCAGTCGCTTAAGCAAGCCATTTCACAAAATAAAACCTGTGTTGTGTTGCACTTGGCAGGACAGGACAGCAATGGCCAGAGTTCCAGTTCTTTAATACATCTTTCAGACATTCATTATCTACTCTATATATTTTACAGAGGCGAATATGATACATTCTGTGGTTCTGCTGTCCAGACACTTATTCATTTATGCAGCTTCAGTATTAGCTACATTGCTGTGTTCACAGTATTACAAGTTAGTTTTGTAAATGTCTTGCACTTAAAGTAAGTGGGTATCTGGATATCAAAACCCCTGGGTATTGAAACAGGTTGGGCAACTGGTCTCTGTGTGCATTTCAGACTTTTTTTTGTTGTATCTTTATATTCTATTGTTATCTAACACAAAGTACATACACTTTTGGGAGTCAAAAAGTCACACTCATATGAATTTTCCTTGTGCTAAGTAGAAGAGTACTTCATGGGCAATTACCACATTACTAAAAAAACCCACAAAACCCCCAAACATCATGTGGATTTCTGCCCCTTTAGGATATCATTGTCTTCATCTGCATTAACTGGCCATAGCTGGAACTTGTGTTTTCCAGTCACTGTAAAAATAAATTATCACCAGTCTCCTTAAAGAGATGCGATTGTCCTTGGTACATTACTACAGTTAGAAAATGCATAAACTGTTACTCGGAGAAATAATGGTTGCCTTCTCTTTGGTAACCGTGCTTCTTTGAGATGTGTTGTGCAATTATACTCCGTGTTTTTACCTGCCTTTCTCATTATCAAGAAAGCCTCTAGGAGCTCTAGTTTTTACTTTTACTTCAGTGATTGATAGGTAATTGCAGATTCCTTCCCTTCGGCATACTGTAACCTGCAACTTAGCATGCAGGGCAGAAGCAAAGCTCCAAAGTATATCGAGTGTTTTTGAACAGCATCCTGTGTTTGGACAAAAACACAACTCAACAATCTGCATTTACTCAAGGTGAAACACTCAAAAAGTGTGAAAAGTAAAAAATGCCTGTTTAGTTCATGTGGTTTAAAGGTTTTTTTTTAGTAATCATAGAACAGATGGAAGTTTTGGTTTTTTTTTAAAAAAAGGAAAAGGTCACTCTGTGTGAAAGTTAAAGTATTTTAGAAATAATAATAGTGTTAATCTTTTACTCAGCTAGACTGCACTTCAGCACTAGATTGCAAAACCTTTCCATTTTTAGACTGAAACTCTGTTCAGGAGATCTGACACATTTGGTGATAATTTTATATTGTGAATAGAAGTATTCTAGAGACTGTAGAGACTACTTTAACACAAAATCTTGATACAAGACTTTGCAACGTAATTATTATAATGTTTTAGACTTCATTTTATTTACTTGTCTTAATGCTTTTAGCTTTAAATCTTACTAGATAAAATTTTCCTCACCCACTTGTTTCTACTACATTCCTGTTGAGGGGGAAGTTTGTGACTAGTAGCTGTCAGCGCTGCCTTCTCACAAAACATCTTCCTATCAATTTAGACTTCTGTTTTTTTTTTTTACTTTATTATATATTTTCTGGTGTGTGTTAAAAATAGTGATGAAATCATAAAATGGGTGGCGTTCTTGTCATCAACTGATTTTTTTTCTTCTAAAGTCCTGTTACTACCAAACAAAACTAAAGCAATAAAATCAGACTCGCATTAATGTGAAATCTTTTCTGAAACTACTTCTGGATAGAAAGCTTGCTGAGATGAGCCTCAGTCCGTCTTCCTGACATGCACAATTCTGTGTGTGCTCTCAGCACTTACCTGTGAAAGATGTGAGACCAAGTTTGAGGGCTGTAAGTTGTTACCTAATTGGAACTTAGCTGGAAGACAGTATTAACATAAACCCAGTAGCTTTTCAATTGTATTTCCAGATTAATCACATAAAACTCATTGTGCTAATGTTTGTTCTGCTTTCTCCCATACTTTGAACTTCTTTACAGAGGACAGTGAATTAAGAAGAACCTTGCAGTCTTTAGCTTGTGGAAAAGCACGAGTATTGATTAAAAATCCAAAGGGCAAGGATGTAGAAGATGGAGATAAATTCATCTTTAATGGTGATTTCAAGCATAAATTATTTAGAATAAAGATCAACCAAATCCAAATGAAAGAAACAGTATGTATTTATTTTTTGCATTCATCCTGTTTATGTTAACTGTTTATCCACGCGTCCCACATGGAGAGAGAGAATCTCTGCATTTCCTTTCATAGTTTTTGCATATGGACAAAGGAAGCAGGTGTTTAATTTTTTTTTTGTAGTCAGGATGACTCACAGAGGCAATAAAGAGGTTTAAAACTCACTGAAATCAAAAACCAGCTTAGGTTCCTTCCTGTGCTTGCAAATTTCAATGTCTATATGTTAAATGGATAGGACCTTGTAGATGTTTCAGTCCATCTTAGAAGTTTTCATGGTATGGCTGAAGTGTTGGTACTATACTGAACTCATGAATCAAACGTCGCCATGTCACTTCTTTATTTAGTGGGTAAGAGAGTTATTAAAGTCAGGGTTGTCCCTGTTTTTGCAGTGGATGTCTTTGTTGTACTTGAATCCCAATTCTTGACACAAGGTGACATGTTTTAATTAACAGAGTTGTTTCCTTTTTGCCTTTGTATATTAAAATTCCTGAAAGTCAAACAGGAGTTGAGCAGTTTGATACAGAAGACTACTGTATTTGGGCTAACTGTTATGTGTTCTCTCAAAAATATGAAGTGATTTTTTTAAGATTTAGTTTAATTTTATCAAATAGATTTAAAATAAGATAACACATTATGTTTTTCTTTACATGATCCTTAATTTTATCTTTGGCTTGCTTTAGCAATACACTTCAGAATCACTTAGTTCTTAGCATGCAGTACTGCATGCATCTATCTTAAAGATGAATAAGATTACATGAATTTCATTTTGTTGGAAAGATTAACTATAGAAATATAATTGATAGAATAATAGCAATAAGAGGTGATATTATTTGTGGTGTTGTATTGTTCTTCAGGTTGAGGAGCAGGTCAGCACAACTGAAAGAGTATTTCAAGACAGGCAATATCAGATTGATGCTGCCATTGTACGAATAATGAAGATGAGAAAGACTCTTGGTCATAATCTCCTTGTTTCTGAATTGTATAATCAACTGAAATTTCCTGTAAAGGTAACTGATTTTGTTTTTCAAACCAACCTAGGATTATCTAAAAATATGTAATATATTTTTGCATTCAGCTGGTCCATAAGAGTAAGAAATGTGAAATATGTCTGAATCAAATCCAAAGATTAAGGTATTAAAATGAGTGTGTGAACAGAAATAAGCCAGAGTATCAGTAGGAAATTATATTTAGATATTTACTATGGCGCATTTTCTTATGTAGCTGTTAGCAGTCCTATTTTTCAAAATGTAATATAAATGCAAATGTATTTTTAACTGCTTTACTAATCTCATCTTTTCTTGTAGCCTGGAGACTTGAAAAAGAGGATTGAATCTCTCATTGACAGAGACTATATGGAGAGAGACAAAGATAACCCCAATCAGTACCACTATGTTGCATAATGGAGAGGAAATACTTTTACTTAAAAAAAATTAAAAAAATAAAAAAAAAACCCAACCAAAATCATCCACATATATCTTCAGGACACCGAATACCTATGCTGTTCCAGACTTTCCTTTTAGCAGATTTCAGGTTGATGTATATTATTCAACCAGCTGCATGCACTGCTGTGGAAGAGAAGCAAAATGACGTGTTAATTGATCATCCTTGTCAAGACTCCTTAAAATTTTTAAATGTCATGTTTTTATTTCTTTTAGTTACTCTTTAGTTCTTTTAGGTTCTTCAAAATGTAGTTTTACAGTTTTGTTTAACACTGTCGTTGAAGTTGGATGGAAAGGTAAAATTACCTGTGTGAGAAATACTTTTGTGATGGATGCAAGTCTGGTTTCTTTGTTTATGTGTTCCTAACTGCATCCATAAAGACCCTATATGCTGCATTCTTTAGCTACAGTGACAACTTGGGTAATTTTTTAAAAACCCTTAATTGATGAACACTTACATACAAGCAGTGTTGTTGAAATACACTGAATTTTTGAAATTATGCACCATGAAAACCCTTAAACTTGTGTTTAATTTTCTTTCAAATTATTATAAACTTCAGTCTGGTTTGGATAAATCAGGTTTTGAAGTGAGATCCTTGAAGTGCCAAGAGGACAACTGCATTCACGTGTGTAGTGAGTTGTTGGGTTATATAGCTAAGATAAGGATTATTATTTTATTACTACTTTGGCTGGCTTGGGTGGCAAAGATTAGATCTGAGTCAAAGAGGCCCTACCTCATTTTAGGGCAAATGGTGTTTATTACCGTTGATGTAATTGCCGTAACATTTAGTTTTGCCTTGAAAATAACATGCAGGGAACCTACTGTACAGCGTGCTCCGCTTTGGAAAAAAAAAAACCAAAACAAAACCTTTTTTTAAAAAAGACTTTAATGGTCTCGATATTGTGAAAGCATAGTTTTTTGTCTTGAAAGACTATGGATTTTGTGAGTACTTTGTTAAATATTGTATATATGTAAGTTGATTTGAATTAAAGAAACGAAAGACACTGTAGATCTGTTAGATAATTGTAACTATAAGGAAGACACCTCTTGTGGTAACACTTACAAGACTGTTTATTTTCCGGATTTGCATACTGGTGTTTTTCATTCTGAAAAAGAGCTACCAAAGGAGTTTTGATCATGGCATAAATAAGAATTTAACCGAGCAATATTTTCTTGAGAGATACCTTACTAAGTTTATGTAACATGGGTTTTGTGCATCAATTAAAAGGCCACCACCTCTTCTTAAAGTAAACATTGCTAAGAGTTGACATCTTGTGGATTTGCTTATTAAAGTCCTTGTTCTGTCATCTGGTGTCATTAATTGTATTGCATTCTTCTGAATTATTTTTGTTCCCTTTGTGTTTAGGAGCTAAACACATTTAGTTTATTGTATTTAAAACATATTTAATATTGTAATTTAATGTAGACTTATTTTAATATTTGAATCTTCAGTTAATGCAAATAAAATATTTGATGCTTATTAGTTTCTTAGCCTTTGTGAGAATGTGGCACTTCAGTTTGTGTAGTTTGTTCTTTAGTGTTAATTACACCATTCACCTTGTAATTCACTTTCTGTGCATACGGGAGCTGATCAGATCCATCTTACTAGACTTTTAAAACAAAAAGGAGTATGTGCCTCATAGAAATGTAATAGCCGGAAGCTTCATCCACCCAGAAATTTGGCAGTAGTATGCAGTAACTGATACCAAGCGGTGAATGTGTACCACCTTCCCTTTCTGAACCCAAAATGCCTGGTTCAATGGTTTTAAACAATAGGTTAAAAGCAGTGGTTGTTATCGTGAAAGATGACTGAAATCATTCTGCCTTACGAAGCAATGTTTAATTGATTAAAAGTGCCAAGATGTGCAGTTTTTCTTAACTGCCATAGTCTAGAACTCTTTGGCCAAATTACTTTGGTATGGCAATTAAAAATGAGTTGTTTCATTAGCAGTGGAAATAATGAAGCCTGTCTTTCTGTGACGCATGACCTTGGTCCCCTACTGTATCATTCCCCCCCCCCCCCCCCAATAACCTCAAGCAGCAGTATGACAGAGGAGTTTTCTCCTTAGTTACGGCTTTCTGCTCATTGAGAGCATTGGGAGCTCAGCCTTTACCCAGCTGCTGATCTCCGCCCATCCCCTTACCCCCCAAACCTACAGAGAATGTCATGATCTCTGAAGATTTTTACTCTCCCAAATGGGTCTGAAAGTGGCTTCAGAGGATTAAAAGCTATGGGAGAGATCGACAGGCCAGATGATTGTGACTCTCTTTTTCTCAGGTCCTCATTTTTAATTTTATTTCCTCAAATTTTTCTTCCTGGGATTTGGTATGCGCTGAACCAAACAGGTAAGCATTTAGTTTATTAGTCAGCATAGTGATCACTTCTTCATAGCAAAATAGCTGCGTTTGATAGCTGGTAACAGAATTTGGCTGAGCATCCAGTCTCAACCAGCTGTTGGTTTGATGCCGGCTGCTTGGTTCACATCGCCCCAGCCCCAGTGTGTCTGTGCCCACAGGGCAGAGGTTGCCAAACATTTCTTCCAGGAGGATCACCCAGTGTTGAAGACTTCAGGCTGTAGCAAAGTAACAGATTTCCTCTGTAATACATTCAGAAGATGTCTTGAAAACCTGGATCTTGGCAATTCAGCGTCCTTGGAACAAATTGTGTGGCAGCTTCTATGAAATGACAAAAATAACAGCAGGAATCTGGGATACAGGTGGGGGCTCTCCAATCTTACCAAAGCCTTCTAGTTGAACTTCAAACTGTCCAATTTTACTCAGTTTAACTTAAACATTCAGATTACTCATCCAGACAAAACGTTACATGTATTTAAAAAGCAATCTTCCTAAATGTGATGTCCTGTCATCTAGCCCAACATTTCCTGAGGGAAGGTGAATGTGAGAATTCAGGCTGATGGCTGAGTTGCAGGCGCTTCCCAAGGCTGGCAACTACAGCTCTCCTTACCAGCCACCAACAGCCTCCTTCCTGCTCACTCCTTGTGTCCTGTTTTCTTAGTTCTGTATTTTAGCTTCCTCTGTATTCCTTCATCTGAACCTGGGTTTATCATGTAACTCCCTTGGTCTGCTGCACCTTCTTTCTTCCTTTCTTTGTGCTATACATCTTTGGGGAAAAAAAAAAAAATACACACCTTTTAAGCAACTCTAGTGCATCGATTTGTTATGCAGACTGACCTATTTGTAGGTTTATGATCTTTGGCAGGTGTGTTAGGGAGAGCAAACTCTGTACTATAACCTCAGTTATCTATTCCTAGCAAGTCACTTCAGAAAGAAAATAACCCAGTGAAGACAGATAATATGCAGCAAAAGGCTACAGGAAAAACAAAGTCATGTTTCGTGGAAAGTCTTTCCTGATAAAAATTCTCAGCCTGTACTCTGTCTCCCATGCTAGTACTCTGCCTTGACTTTGCAGAACAGTAGCAATGTGAGTATTTCCTATGTTCTTCCCCATAAGCAGCCGTTGTCTGTCCGTGGCTCTTCAGGGCCAGGAGGTGTACCATGGTCAATGTGGAACTGTGTGCACGTTGGTTGGGCAGCAGCTCTGCCAAACAAAACGCGTACGGGCTGGGTATGGACTACATTTTCCCTGGTGATGGTACTTACTCGGATCTCCAGGATGTCTATATACCAGCTTTTACAGAAGCTGTAACTTTACGTTTGTTTATGTCTTACCCTGCTATCAAGTTTGATTGATGTTGGCCAACAAGTTACTGAGCCATGAGGCTGATGGCCAACATGGTTGCATAAGACTTGTTTCATTAGGAAAACAGGCTATCACACACCCTGGTAATATTTCTGCTGATAATGACATAGAGATTGGGTTTTGTGCAGTCTCCACACCACCATAAAAGACTTAGTACGCTAATGATCCACAGCACGTAAGATCAACATCATTCTCTGCTGATAGCCTTACGTGCTTTACTTACCAGTTTCTTGCCACAATATTGTTGCTTGATGCAATGTCTCTATTAATTGATAGTTACCCAAGTATATGTTACTTTTCAATTTATAGACACCAATTTTCCAGTAGAGGGGCAGACTACTGCACAGCAAGTTTAAACGTGACGTTGGGCCTCCCTCTCTCTTTTGTTTTCTTGCAGACTTCAATTAGTCCGCAGACCTCCCTCCACTCCCAGTGCAGGTTCCAAAAACAGTGATCAGAAAATGAGAACAGACGATGTCCCACCGCCATTAACCTCAACTCCTCTGCAGATGACTCACTCAAACACTTGACCAGAGATGTTCCTTACAGCCTTTTTCAAGCTGAGTAACTTCTGCTTTTGGCAATACATGGCAAGAATAAAGATTGGTAGAAGTGCTGCAGGGAAAAGCAAACAAACTGAAACATTTGTGTCTCTAAAAATGCAGCGTTAAGAAAGCAATGTCTGTTTGTAGCAACAGCATTGAAAAAGGCAGATTCCCAAACCACCCTGAAGCGCAAATAAACTTCTCTAGGATGTTTCTGGGAAACAGGAAGTGCAAGTGAACTGAGAGAAACGTCAGGGAAAGGTCATCATGTTTAGAGCAACTGGACTAGACTTTAGCAGTTGGTAGTAGCTAAATTGCATTTCAAATTGGCTCCAAGTTAAAATTTATGAAGGCAGCTTGGGAGCATAAATGATTCTGTCTCAGAGCTGATTAATCTGGCGTACACTGTAATGAGAGGGATGACATGGCAGTCATTTTCAGAAGGCAGAAGCACCCTGCTATTGGCATGCTCTCCAATAATACTAGAAATAGGACTTCAGTAGCAAAATAAGTACTTCTGAGGTTTCAGATGAAGAAAGTATATCCTTAACAGCTTAGATAAGAAAAAACATTGAATTACAAAGTGATCAAATGGCCTGGGCTCCTTATCCTTGTTACTATGCTAATATCTGAGAATGTTGATAGACTAACTTCACCTCTTTTTTTTTCTAGTTTACTCAAAAAAAAGGGATTTCTTAAAACTTGTTTATAAAAACATCAGCTGATGTCAGAAACTATGTGAAAGTGCAATTAATTTTACCCATGCAACCACGAATCCTTAGCAGTCCCTGTTTTGACCTGGAAAAGACACGTGGATTTTACGTACACACAGGTATACATACATGCACCACCTCAAAGATAACAGATCATTAACTTCCAGTGCTTTTACACAGTTGGTACTGGATTAATTCTAGGCAAGGTGACTGCATTTACCTTACGCTGCCTTTAAACTCAGTGGTAAGAAGCATATCCTGGAGGCAATACAGAACTTAGGTGGGTTAGTTGCTGAAATGGCTGAAAGCCACTTCTCACGCTCCTCTATCACCTCCCCTTTAACACCGGGGTGCCAGTGCTGCGTTCCCCACCGGGAACCACAGTTAAACGCCGAGAGCTGCTAAGGCTCACCTGGGCCCTCATGTTCCCCGCAGCTCTCATCCGACGCGAGCTGCAGGGGCAAGGCGCGTGTGACAGTCCGCGGAGCCCCCAAACCTCCCAGTGCCCGCTGCCAAACGCACCTGCGGCAGCTGAGGGCTGGGCAGGCGGCCTGCGCCCGGGCGGCAGTGCCCCAGGGCCACGCCACGGCCGTCTTCAGCCCGCGGTGGGCCCCGACCGTTAGGAACGGGGCCCCGAGAAGCCCCAGGCCCGGGGGTTGGGGCCTTGCGGCTGAACCGCAGCGGCCTGGGACGACGGTGCGGCGCCGCCAGGCCCCCGCCTCCCCACCGCCCCCGCGCAGGCCGCGCGCGCGAGGGACGCGAGGCGCTTCCACGCGGGGAAACCGCCCACCGCCCGTCCGCGCGGCTGCGTTGGCTCACACCTGCGCGCCCCCCCGCGCTCCCGGGGGGCGGCCCCGCCTCAGGGGCGGCCGTTGGAGCGCGAGCGAGCCCCGCCCCGCCCCCTGCACCCGCGAGACCCCTCCCACCTCCCCCGCCGGGGCGCCCCCTGCGCTGCGCGCCTGGGTCACGTGACGGCGCCCGGGCGGGCCGGGTGACGTCAGAGGCCATATGACCGGCCGGGGCCGTCGCCAGTCTCCCGAGCGCGGTGCGCCGCCGCTGCCCCCCGCCGCCGCCGCCGCTGCTGCCGCCGCCCCCTGCGCCCCCTCTCCGCGCTCCCGCCGGTGCCGCCTCGCCCCGTCCCCCGCCATGGCTCGGGCCCCCGGCGCGCGGGGGCTGCTCGCGGCGGCCGCCCTGCTGGGTAAGGAGGGGGGGGTGGGGCGGCCGCGGCCTGTGGCGCCCGGCGGGGGAGAGGAGCGGGGGGGGGGGTGGTGGTGATGGTGGGTGTTGCGGGGACCGGGGGAGGCCCCGGGGGCGGCGGCGCTGGACGCGGCACCTGCACGCCGGCTGTCGCTGGAAACCCGCCCGCGGGCTCCCACCTGCTGTTGCCATTCCGGGGCGGTAGCTCTGACCCGGGGGGGGGGGGCCTCCCGGCGGCGGCGGCGGCGCAGCACCCGGCTGGGCCGCGGCCTAGCCTGGCCGGGGTTGGCGGGTGGGGGAAGCAGGTCCCGCCGCAGGTGGCGAGTCCTCAGGGGACGCCGTCCTTCCCCTTCCCTGCAGCGGGAACCTCCGACAGCCGCGGGAGGTGCGAGGGGGAGGGTGGTGGGAAGGCGGCGGCTGAGCTTGAGGGGGGGGTTGGGGGTGGGGAGGGGGAACCGTGTGGCGACCGGGAACGCTCATAGGAGCATCTGCACCGGGTGTAGGGGCAGCGCTCCGGGAGGAACCTGGAAATAACGCCTTTGCCTCTCACGAGGCGTGGAAACGCAGGAGCTACTGATGTCATTGCTGGGAAGTTGCTCTGTTCTGTAAGGCCTGTCATGCTCCCTACTTAAGGGCTTTTATCTTGCTGTATTTTGCATGAAATCTGAAATGTTCCTGAAATAGGGAGATGTCAGTGCCTTGATGAGAAGGTTTGTTAGTGCGGCAGGGCTGTTTCATGAGGAAGTGTGTCTGGCTTGTTTACTGATAACTACCTTGCTTTAGGTTTCTTGCTTTGAAAAGCCACATCACGCGACACTATCAAGTTTCTGAAGTGTGGCTTTGGCAGTAAAGGAAACTTCTTCAGCAGCTAGCAAAAATATTTCCTGAATAAAGCAGCAGTTGAGAATGGTTATCTCCTGTCATTTTGGAGGTTATGACAGCCTTTGAAACTCTTCTAACATTGATTTGGTTGTAAATATCTGTATCATTGTTGATGGTACTTCGGTTTCACTGACCCTGAATGATGTCAATCACAAGGGGCACTGAGCAGTTCAAATATCCGGCTCTTGCGAGCCAGTATAGCGAGCGCAGTGACTTACGGTGCCATCAGACTTGCTTTTTAGGACTGGCAACTTCAGTGGTATTGAGCTGGTGTTGTAGTGGGAATTCTTTGTATAGCTTGTTTAATATAGTTAGGGCTTAAATGAAGAATTGCTTTTGTTTGCCTTCTGGTCAGCCTGCGTAGTTCTTAAGTGGTACCACAGATAATATTTTCTGGGACTGTAGTAGTCTTCCCCTGCTTAATTAGCAGTTACAGACATAATTTGGTGCACTAGCTTTGTCACTTTCTGGCATGTGAAATGTGTTGGGTTTCTGCAGCGGAGGTAACAGACTATTGTATTTTACTACAGAGTAACTATTTACTGACAGCTGGGGCTTTGTTCCAGTGTCTCTTAGCTGGGTGTTTCTACATAACTTTATCCTACAATCTCAGTGGAAAACTTTGTGGTGCAAATAGAGACCCCTCCTTGGAGTACAGATAGCCTCTGCCATCTTCTGCCAGGGTGTGGGGCTTGGGCTGTAGTGAGGGAGGGGAGGAAAATATGAGATAGCGAGAAGATATGAGCTGAATTCTGATGTTTTTAGCTCCTTTGCAGCTGTTTAGTCATCAGAGTGAACACTGATGAGGATAAGGTGATGAATGATCACAGGAGGCTGAAGGATTAGCATGGGTGGGTCAGACCTGAAAGCTTGTTTGGTAATGCCTTGACTTTAGGACAATAGAATTTTTTTTTTCCCCTCCAGAATACGTCACCACACCTCACTTACTGTTTCAGTTCTCAGTGCAGCAAGCACTAAGCTGAATATTTCATATGTCAGCATTAAGCGTTTTGTGATGAATTTCCCCACAAATATCAAATGTGCGTATAGAATGAAAAAAGATTTAAGTAATACAGTGATAAATACAGGGAAAGGGGGCTACGGGAAATCAAGTACCTCTCCTCAAATTTAGCTGCTGCTTTGTGAAATATGGAGGGAGACGGTGGTTGTCTGCTGTTGAGCACCATGGGTCAGTTGTGTTGCGTGCCCAGCCCGACAGACTTGCTTGTGCTCTTTGAGTCCTGGAGCACCTGTAGTTCTCTTCCTTACTGAAGCATAGTCACATCGGAGAAGACGTTTCTGAAAATCCGGGTTTAGAGTCAGATATGGATTCAGTGAGTAAATAATGAAGTGTCTGAGATTTGGGGAAGGAAAAATGAGTTTGAAAAGGTAGTGTGATGCCATTGCAGAGTTATTGACACATAATCCACGTGTTTCTATTGCACAACTCTAGTCCGAAGGGGAATTTCAAACCTTGCTACCAGTGTAGGGATAGCTGAGAGAAACTTGGATAATAAATTCCAGCCAGTGAGTAACTTGGTGTTGTATTGTTTTCCTCAGTTTTGGCATTGCTAGCCCTATGGGGCTGAGACCGAGTATAAAGTAGTTTTCGCTAAATATAACCACTTACATTGTGTGACTTTCAAAACATTGTTTTACCAAATGCTGCCCTTGACATAGTGTTTGCTTGATAGCTTCTTTGAGTGTGTTGACACAGTCTCTAAGGATCTGAATTTCTGTGCAAGTCCCAAGCCTGTTGTCATGTGATAGGGTACTCAGCTTTGGCTTTGGCAGCTTTTCTGACTTGGAGAGTAACTTCTTACTTGCCAAGTAAGAACTCCACAGGTTCCCTGGCATACTGCTGTTGAGGTATGCTCCTGAGGTTCCTGTTCAGGCTGACTTAGAAGTTTCGTTTTTGGTGTAACATGCTTCTAGATTATTCTCTAGTGAATAGGATGATTTCTATTCAGCAGCAGATGATAAACTGAAGAATTACTTTTAGGTACAGAGAAACCCTACTCAAAGAAGAGATGGATATTTTATTGAGAAGTTGACTACTGTTGTCTCTGTTAAGCCTTTCTATGTCTTAAGATAACTTCTAGCACTAAGAAGGCACGCCTTGCCTTTGCTTGTTGCAGCTTATCTGCGACAGCTCGTCTTCTCTCTCAAGTCAGACATGATTATGTGGAAATTCTTTGAGAAAGCTTGGTGCCATAATGGGTTTCTTGGTATTTATTCTCTTCAGCTTGGCAGGAGACCCTGTTGGGTATGTGAGTGGCACTAGTTACAACAGCTATTTGAATGCTTCATTACATTATCTTAATTCTAAAGTATGGGCCTACTATTTTAAAATGTATATGATGTTTTGTTATGTCAGGCTTCCGTGGTTTTTGTACATCTGACTTCAAGATGAGCTGGTACCCTTTCTAAGGGTAACAGCTTCTTAACCTTCTCTGTCACTTGACAGCACCACTGGCTGTCAGTACTACTTTTTCTACTGTAATTCAAAGTGTGAGAGTGTTAGTAGTGCCTTGGCAGTAGAGTACAGAGTTTCAATTGTGGTTCAGCTCTGAGCAGTGGGCACTTGTCTAGCTGTTCCCTCTCCAGTGTTCAGGCTTGAGCACAGCAGTCCTTGCTTAATACACTGAGTTTTTTTGTATTAAACTTCAGTGGCTTCTGATTTCTTAACAAGGCCAAATTCAGTCTGTGTAATATGGGAGCACCATCATGTCTTTCAGTTGATAGGGTTGAGATCTACTCTTCTTGATAGGACTAGGAGAGTGGTTTTAGTCAGGCAGTTGGTTTATTATCTTTTTACCAATATCCTCTCCTCTGGGGTGCCTTTCTCTTTAAATCGTCAACACAGTGCTCTTTCCTCCACAATGTTGTTTGGGGCTGCCAGCTGCCTTGAAGGATGTGTGTTAGTTGTGTGGTGTGATACAGCAGAGCAAGTGCAAAATGAACTTGTTTGAATGCTGAAAAAGGTCTAGCTATGGGAGTTCAGACCTCCCGGTGGACTCATGTAATCAGCTGCTGTAGAGCTACCCCAGGACTTCCTTCCTCTAGATAGGAAACCATAAAGAAGCTTCATGTGACTGAGCTTGATGCAATTGTGCAATTCTCTAGCCAAATGGCAAGAGTGCAGCTTCTAAATAGCCTTTCCTTTATAATGCTGTTGTACTTTTATAAATTTTTCTATGAAGATAGAGGTTATCCATCTGCAAACTTGAATTGAGAAACCAAATGTTTACTGCCTTAAAGGAAGTCAACAATATCAAAAACATAATCTGAGACTGCATTCATTTGTCCCTGTTAGTTGGTAAGGGTATATCTTCTAGGGTTGGATCAGAAACAGGTGCTGCATCTGCACAAGTGCAGCTGATTCTTTTCTCTCCTAAAGTACTCTCATCCATCCTTTAAATTAAGCTCTGTTCCCCCTTTCTGCCACTGTGTTTGTGTTCAGGTGTGTCTAACAGCAGCTGAAGAGGGTCCAGCTGTGTCTTTCCCTACTATGCTTTCCAGATAGCCAGTGTTTAGTCTTCTGAGTCCATTGGTGACAGGTAAATGTAACTCATAATTTTATGAAGACCATCTTGTCTCATGTCAAGTGGTTCATATATCAAGTCTGTCAAGGGATTTTCCTGCTTTCAGTTGTTCCCCAGAAATGTTAGGGTTGGTAAATAGTGTGACCTTTCAAAACATATACTATTTTTAAGTTTTTCTTTTTTCTGTACTATCCCAAGGTAATATAGATCCTGGATCCGAAGCAAGTGATCTTGACTCAGTCTTCTGAGAAAGGACTTGTACCGTGTGTCCCTCTGGGAGTGGTGCTTACATTAGAAAGACAAGTGATTAGACGAGGGCATAACTCCTCAGAGATTTTTCCATTCCCTTCTCTGGCATAGACTTAGCAGTCTGAAGTTGTTCACAAAATGGCACTGAGATGACAGGATTCTTCTGAACCATCAGAATGAGTACATTACTGGGAACTGCTGTTCACATGTACAATGGAAAATAAACCTTCTTTAGATAAGGACCAGCATTTCTTATCTAGAACCCAAGAACATCTGGGCAAAGGTGCAGGGCAACACAGCAGCGCTGTAGCTTAGGTACAGAATGATTGTGTAGTGCCGGCATCAGCCAGCAAGCATCCCTTACCTTCAGAGCACTGCCCTGCAGTAATTACAGGGTAGGCTGTAGCTGGGGAGAGTTTGATGTGTATGACCAGGCCGTGGGTGTGATACTCTGAACCACTGTCGCGGCGCTTGTGGGGAGCAGTTAGCTGGGCTATGCAGCAACCATGGTTTTCCTCCTGAATGCCGTAGTCACTCACTGGAACTGCAAACAGTCCCATCCACTAGATACCTGTATCGCATAAACTGCCGGTGATGTGGAATATGTGCTCAGGTGGATTTGGATGGCTTGCTCTCTTTTCTTCCAAGAGGGAGGCAGAAAAATACTAAAAAGGCTTTTACTTATGCAGGTAACATGAATATAGTAACAAACCCCAAATTATATAAAAGTAGTTTTTGTGTTTGAGATCCTTATTGTCAATGTTCCATGTTTCTAATAAAAACTGGAGACAAAGTAAATCATTAACTATAGTAGCTGAAGTCCTCTTTGCAAGCAGACAGTGTAAACAATTGCCATTAATACATGCTTGCTTTTTTAGAGCACAACAACCATTAGCCTTTCTCCCTTAGTAGCTTTCCATTATATGGGAGAGTAACCCAAGGGGAGCTGTACTTGGCTAACAGGATTTTGATTACAAAAAGGTTGAAACCTGAAAGCATTTTTGTGTGGCCAAGAGGTGGGGAATCCTGCCATTCTCAGAGCCATGTTCAAAAGGGCTCAGATTTAGGTTGTTCAAATGTGCTAGATTGTTTTGTTAGCTTTGTAATTTTCTGTTTAAAACAAACTTAACTTTTTGTGGTAGGTTTCTTTAAGACAAATTGTTATATAACCAAGAAAGTCTTAGTTTTGGTTGACTTGGTTTTTTTATCGGAGTGTTAATACACTCTGTTTTTTGATGTAGGTATGTTAGATAAGGAAGGATGCTGGATTTAATTAAAGTAAAATGTCTAGCCTTGCTTCAGCAGTTTTACCTTCAGTGTTTTGTTGCATGAGACTATAATTTCAGAAATGAGGTCTAAAGGGAGAGATTATTTTAGGATTTTCAATTGAAAATACGCAGCTAAAATAAATATGTAAACAGCCGTTTTCTGGAACCTATTGGAATACAAAGGAAGCATCTGCACTTAGTGAAATTTCTTTGATGCTAGTACATTTTTGATGATTCCTCTACTAGATAGCCATAACAGCATTTCCGGCCAAATGAATAATGAACTTAACAAAACTTTTTGCCATTGAAAAGTCTAGGAGCTGTTCAGCTGTGTAAATCTGAAGTATTGCACTTGCTCTACCACAGATAGTTGTCACATAGGGTGCTGGTAGTTTATTAAGAAGAGCATTTAAAGTCTGAAGTTAAGAAACTGGAGGCTGTATCAGTTTTTGTGTTAAATAGCAAAGAACGATATTGTTATGAGAAGTGCAAGCAATATTCTCAACTTGTAGATATGCCATGATATAATTGAGCAATACTTTATGTAACTTAGTTAGAAATATTCCCAGGACAGATTGATTCAACATCAGTTTGCTTTTCTGTATTCTTGACATTTTGACTGTAGGCTCTTACTATTTGTGGGCTGGTGATGATTCATGCATTAATCACTAGTCGACACTGAAACTGCCTTCACAAACTCAACAGCTGCTTTCCTGCCAAACCCAGCGAGCTGTTCCTCTGCCTTAAACTGGCTGGAGTGATGAGTAGGCAGGACTTTCTTTCCTTCAGTGTCTCGATTTGTTCTTTGGTGCTTTTTTTTTGGCTAATCTTTCTTTGCCCCTGTGTCCCTTGTTTCACTCCGTTTCATATGCATTCCTCCAAGACCACGGGAGCAGATGATGCTGCAGCACAGGGCTCTCTGATTGCCATGCTTGTGTATGTTGGCTCACTTGCAGCGAAACAGCCCTCTTGCCACTTCATCGAGGACAGCTCAGTGTCTCGTGCTGGATGCGTCCCTCTCATCACTGACACTGCAAATTCAGCAGCTGCTGAATGTTTCTTAAGGAGGAATGGGGTTTTCTAGCGTTTGTTCCACACTAACAAAATCGGGATTCATATCACGGTGTGGACTTAACCTTGCAAAAATAGAGTAGTTAATGCAGGTTGTATTTTTTTACTGTTTGTTCACACCCCTTATTCTCTATTACCTAAACTTGCTGAGGGTGATTTGCCAGCTCTTAATTCCCAGAATCTGTCTTCCATTTGGTGCTTTCTGGTACCTCTCCATTGTCTTTTGTTTTTCTCTGAATCATCTATAATGGGCAGGTCTGTCACATTTTCCTTTAGGTCAGCAACATTTTTCTTAATTGTTTTTCAGTCTTTTCTTTCCCCTGCATTTCTTTTTAAAACTGATTTTTTTTCTTTCATTCTTCTCTTGCCTATTATTTGCTTATTTTTAGCTCTAAAATTGCCAAGATTTTTAATAGCTATCAAACAAAGGAGTCAGCGTGCACATGGAAGGCTTTCATTCTAGCATGTTTTCCATTGGTAGTGTTAGTTCAAGTAGCTGTGGACTCCCACTCCCTGCCTTTATGCTGTTTTCTAAGCTGTACTAGAAATCTTCAAGAAAGTGTAAATAGCTTGCTCTTGAGAAAACAAATGCTTGGGTAAAATGTAAACAAGTTCCAGATGTAAATTCAAATTGAAGGAAACTTTGTAAATTGAAACTTCCATGGGGAGGAGCATCGACTGTTTCTAGTACTGCTCTGAACTGCAGTAAGTAACATTTTCTTTGTGAATATATGTTTCTTAATGAGCATTGAGCTGGACATAAAGGCAAAGGTAGGACAGTTTTCCTTTGAAATATCAGTTTTCTACACAATCCATTCTTAGCAATTTCATTCTTCTGTCTATCTCTGCTTTCAAGTCTAGACTCTTTAAATAACTGGGTGAAATGTATGAATTCCAGCCTAAGTTTTGACCCCCTTTGGTGTTGGGGGAGGGTATATTGTTGCTAAGGGGAAGGCAACAAGGGAAAATGCTTGCCGAGTGCCAGAGAAATTGTTTCCAATGCATTCCTACAACTGAAGGGCCTTCTATCAAAGTCCAGCTGACAAAAGTCCAATTTTTCCAAATAATTTTGTTAATACAATTGTATGCACCATAGTTCTGTAGTGAAAAGTTTTAAAATTGGGATTTGCTTTTTGAAAACTTCCTGGGGAGGGAAGCTAGCTAATGGATAATCCCTCAGCTGGATCTTTTTGCTATATCAGCAGTTGAATGGATTAGCATGTTTGACTCTTTAAAGCTTTAATTTGCTTGAGATAAAGTGGTTTATGTCTTGCAGCTACTTTTTTATCAGGTTTTCTGCAAGAGTGAAGTCGTTGCATCTGTGAGCTGATAAAGTGCTAGCATGAAAATGGTGCAGGTTTTTTGCAGTGAGGTTTGCTTCGCATGTGTCAATGGTGACAAATTGAGAATCAGAAAAAGAAACTGCTGGACAGTAAAGAACTGGGAACACCTCGGTGTGATTTCAAATACAGGAGCACTGTCCAGTTAACCCTTACTGCAAATGAAGTATGAGATAACCAGCTTTCTGGCTGTAACCAACCTGCTGCAACGCATCCCCTAGGTGAAGCTTCATTGTCAGTGGATGCTGGTCTAAGTCCACACTGCTGTCAGAAAGTATGATCCCGTGCTCCTCTCGCCGCGTGTTCTTACCCTGTCAAATCAGTACTGGTGTGGTCAGTTGTACTAGTGCTCTGAGCACTTAGGGCTGGAGGGGAGCAAGTGTGTGTGTGTTGGGGGGAAATGTGCGTTTGTCAGCAGCTTAGTGTAAGGTTAGCTTACACCAGTCAGGAAAACATCACCTCAGTCTGTGTCAAGGTCTTGGCCCCCATCCTCCTCTCAAGTGCAGAGAGCGTGATGACAGTAAGGAGAAGTTCTCCTGGCAAGGGTGACATGCTCCATCGTGCTATTTTTGGCAGTCCCTCCAAAACATCTGCAGTCAATCCAAGCTTTCTAAATGCTGCATTCAGGGCATGTACAGCTGAGTGTCCTGGTACAGCGGGAGTGAAGGCTGCGTGGTGCGCTGCGGGGGGATGGCTGAGCGCTATAGGCGCGCAGGATCAAATATGCTAAGTCAATTCTGGCTGAAGCTTGCAAAATAGTTGCTGTGTAGGGTGAACACTGAGCAGCTGCCTTGAACAGTATGACTGGTGTTTGTTGCAAGTTTTTCTTACCCTCTGAGGACCCAGCGTGTCAACAGTTCTCATTTCGGTGGTTTTTGTCTTTTAATGAATGGGGTGTTAAATTTGTCCTCAGTGTGTTAGTGATGTTGAAGCTAGTATAGAGACTGTTAACACCCAAGTTTCCAAACTCAACTGCTGTTTAGGATGTACCCCTAAAACGTACAGTTGTATGTATTTGTCTCTTTGGGATCAAAAATTAAAACTTGGTGACACCAAGTTAACTACTTGTCATTCTTAACAGGCTTTTTACAGGCTTCCTCTTCATTTGAGGTGAAAGATTCAAGTGGTAAGGTCTGCATAATCGCGGATATGACAGTAGCCTTCTCAGTGGAATACAAAAGCAATGGGCAAAAAGAGGTAAGGGGGTTATCTCACTGCTTGTCTATAACTTGTCTTTATAAACTGTATGGTATTTCTGCGTGTGTGCAGTATTTAAAATTTTAACAAATATTTAAGCATGAAAGACTGCTTCAGCAAAGATTTTTCCCTGTTCCCAGTCATGTTGCATCAACTTTTCTTTATTACTGATGCTTCTTCTAATTAAACGGGGTTAAGGCTGCCTGAAACCACCACAAACAACACGTGTGAAATTGTGACTGAAATTCCCCACCAGTGCTATTGGTAGCTACAATGGCTTTCATTGGAACTGTGAAGGCAAAAATGCTACCAGTTGTCTTTTGGTGAACTTGGTCATGCTTATATGGACTAAATCTGAACTGAAATGGCTGTTGGCACGTAGCTTTTAAACTTCCCTGGAATCTGTTATCTTCTCACTGAGAAAATCTCTAGTTTTCAGTGAACCTACAGACTGGTGCAGTGCCTACAAGTTGTTCCACGTTACTAACAGCAAAAGCCTGTTAAGGAAAGCTAAGAGTTTTTATTCACAAATACTCTGCTGTTCAGTTTACTTTTTTGATATCTTTACTACTGACCAGGAATTGTGGATTATTTATAATCTTATTGCAGTTGCATGTTTTGAGGCACTCTTGTTGAAGTTGATTTTTTTTCCTAGCCATCACTGTAATGTGAGATTAAAAAATCCTACTACTTTGCCAGTGGTGCACTTGCTGTGTGTGATTTGAACTGAGAGTTATATTGCATAGTCTACTTTTTTCAGGGGTGCTGATGGTCTGAAATCCTGCTGATACTGGTATGCAAGTTTGCATTCAGAGGTGACTGCTTTCATAACATGCTTGTGGCTGTTTCTTCTCGCAAGCAGTAAACTCAAAACTTTCCAGTAAACATTGTATTCATCTTCAGGTACCAAATTACTTCTCAATATGTAATAAACTCAAAGTATTATAGCCAAGCTATGTAGGCTGTACCATTTGCTTGTTGTCTTACTCAATTGTACTACAAGAAACAAAGCTTAAATTATCCTGTTTTTCACATGTCCAGAGTTTGTCAGGTCTGATTTACCTAGTACAGAAGTACCTGCAAATTCAGAGTGCTAGTTTAGGGGAAAAGAGTCTAAGAGGTGCTGTGAGTGTGTACTGTTTTGTCGTGAAATTTCAGAGAACTATATTCCTAAATCCAAGTGTTAATAACATGCTACTTGCTATATACGGGTATATAAGTAGACATCTTACAGCATATATGAATGTCAGCTGTATGTGTTGGAATGTCAACTGTATGTTTTATCACAGTTTCATAGGATATTTAAAAAGTAGTGAGGAAAAGCTGTTCCATCATCCCATTTACATGTGTTTTGTTTTTTATTCCACAGTTTGCATACTTCTTTCTTCCAAAAAATGCTACAGTAGAGCCACAGAGCTCATGTGGTAATGGTAACACATCTCATCCAATTCTGGTATTGGGTTTTGGAGCAGGACATTCATTAAGCCTGAATTTCTCAGAAACTGCAGACAAGTACCAAGTCGAAGAGTTAGTTTTCCACTACAATCTGTCAGATGCAACTTTATTCCATAATTCAACTGCAGGTAAAATGAAAACTTCCTGTTCTCATTGCGTAACCCTTCCAGATGTAATACTGATTAGTTTCTGTAAATACTGTTACATACTAATGCAATGTAATCTTTTTACAGGAGAAGTGAAGAAAGTATCACATAAAAATGTTCTTCAGGCACATATGGGCACAAAATACAGATGCATCAGCTCCAAGCAAGTCAATATGAAGAATGTGAATGTTACTTTTAGCAATGTTACTTTGGAAGCCTATCTCACAAATGGCACTTTCAGTATGAACAGTAGGTATCTTGTAGCAGAAAATGTACTTGGTGAGCTAATATTTCCAATAATAGATTATTTCTTTTTAAGTCCTGACTAATCATATTTAGGCAGGTACAAACCCGATCTAAAGCTCCGATAGCAGCATCTTCTGAAATGAATAGACCTGCTTCAGGTTTTCTCTGTAGGGGTGTCAGCATCCATGACTAGAACATACTGCGCTGTGCTCCCATGGGTTTTGTGCGTGAGTATTTATGGGTGTAAACAGATGTTGCAGTAGGTCGACTGGGCACATGGCCAAAATCCTAGTTTAAGAAGTATCTGATAACTTCCAGGTATTATACCTCTGCCAAAGTAGTTTGAACTAGTTACTGTGTGCTCTGGGGAAAATTAGTGATATAATGGCAGACAATAGAGAACTGATCTGTAGGGAGCAGATACATACATCTTCCTGCAGGAGGCCTTATATAACCTGTAACAGTGATGTTCTTTGTCCGGCTCAATCACAAAATGACTTTTTGTCCTCATTGCTTGTATTGAAAAACATTTTTTAATTTCACTGCTGTACTGATTAGAAGACAAACTACTTCATGGTGTGTTTGCGTCCTTTGCTTTTGTGGCAACACTCTTCAGTTTACATGGCTGTTGATGTTTGATCACCTGTAGTATCTTAGGGAGTGATAAATCTCTGCCTTACTTTGGGGGCAAGTAAGAAGTCTGATCTTCTCTGGGAAATGCAGAATTCTTCTTATGCTGTTAATCTCATTTATGCACCTGTTGAAATGAACCTTAAAAACTAGGGTAGTCAGTGCTGGCATGTGATGGATACATTGAAAAAGTGCCTTCTACAGGAGTATCTATATCTTATCCCGTGTCTCTGAAAAATACCTTGCTTGATGCATAATACTGGAGTTGACTTCTTTTATGGCTGCCTCATGACTGGGTCAGATTTCAGTGTGTATCATTCTCTTGATGAGTCTTTTCCAGTCAGTGAACTAGTTTGCAGCAAAGATGCAGACCTACATTTGTAACTTCAAAAAAAAAATAACCTGATTTCTATTCCTTCAGTCTTCAGAACTATCTCATTCTTTAAATGTGATATCTTGATCCAGTTGTTATACTGGATAAGTACAAGAAGTGATCAGTTGTCAGCAGGCTTGAACAGAAGCCATGGTATTGGGGAAAAGGTGGTTTTTGAACTTACATAAAACTTCAATAAAATTTCCCTACTGTGTAATAATTTTCCTTTTAACACCGCCTATTATCTGTTCTTATGTAGTCCTTTGGTTAAAAAAAATAATATTCCATTGTTTTGGGAGGGTATTCCTTATGCAACACAAGTTTGTCAGCATTTGTTTTCTTTTCTATTCCTAGTTACTTCTCTTCTCTTTTAGATTAATATACACACTTTAATTTGCTATGGTTTCTTCCCCGGAGTTGCTCTTCCTTATCCTGTGGTATTGCTGTCTTGATGAAACTATTGATCCTCAGAAAAAACATGTGATTTCCTATGATCCTGTGGTAGACACTGTTTGGTCTGAGTTCCATGTTTTGGGGTTTTTTGTTTTTCGTGTTTGTTTCCACATTCTTGTTATCCATACTGCCCTGCTCAGGTTTTTTTCTTTAAATTATCATCCCTAAGTTTTTATTACTGTCTTGGGAAATGTACCCAGTTATATTTTTTCTATTCCTACTGCACAATGAGCTATCTTTCTTTTTTTTTATTTATTATTCAGTTGGTTAAAGAGTTATCACTTTATCCTTTTTTATTTTTAATCCTGACCCTGAAATCACCTTGTTCTTTCCAGATCAGTTCTTTCTTTCCACTCTTGTAGGCTTGAGACTTCCCCTGCCCTTTTGGCAGCTAGTTACTGATAAAATTTAGATCTGGAATTCTCCCTTAACCTTTTTTCCCCTGCAACTCCTTCGTTAGTGGATATTTCTGCTGGTGATCTGGGCAAGGCTCACTGAAAGGAAGAAGGGTCAGTATTTGGTGCCTCCGTTCCTCACTAGTAATGGTAACTAGTCAGTGTACCTAGAAGTTAGTGACTGATGTGTTATGGTAGTGATTATCTGCAGCTCTGAAGAAAAGGAGCCTTTAATTTTATCTGTTGGTAGTTTTGTCAGCTGCTTTCCTATCACTATCAGAAAGATGTAAGAACTTGTCCTCATCTCCAGATCTGTCTTGAAGAGTTACTAGGAGCTATGCTGTAAATCAGTTCAGTAAAAATATCAAGACTCTACCTAGGATGAACATTCACTTGAAGCGATTTGGTTGTTTCCATCTCTGCTAACTTGAGTAAGAGGCTGTATGTGTTGGGGTCTTGCAGATGGAGGGAAATGCTCCATTGAAGTACCAAGTAAAGCTGATGCTTGATTTATTTGTTAGGAAATTAACACATTTTGGGACCTGACCAGTATCTATTAAGCCTACAAAAGATAGGGTCACTCCTCCATTTATCCACCTTCCCTCTGCTCTTTGACTTTCTAAAAATGGAGTAGAAATAGGAAAGCGTGCTATGTTGGAGTGAGTCTGAGCTCGGGAGGTGTGATTAGAGTTCCTCTTTCTGAGCCATAATCAAAAGTTAAGTTGCTGCTTAAGTTCAGAGGCTATTTATTAGCTATCTGGTATCTGCAAGATACTTATAGATTAAACTTTAGAAGTAGGCCCTTTGAGTCAGAATTGACTGCTGCTGCAGTTGCTGTCATCCTTATAAAGTTGCAAGCTGTTATCACTGACACGTGGAGATGACCTTGGCTTGGAACACGAAAGCCTCTACTCTGGTAATGTCTTTGCTGTGACCTTTGGTTTTGGCTTAGATGTTCAATGCAGGAACCTTCTTGGTTTCCAGATCAAGTTAAGATCTTACTGCCAGGTGTTTCTGAGTACTCTGGCAAATAAATCAGAGTCACTGTTCTTTCTCTGTCCTTTTGCCTTGGAAGTTGCTGCTGAACTGGATGAAAAGAGAAGGCAGTCTTACACATCTTCACTCGGCCTTGTACCGCTGGTGGTGGGTGGCTACTAATGCAGGACTAAAGGAAATAATGGACGTGAGACCCAAAGGGAGAGGATAGAGCAAAACATTTGCCATCTGAAGCAGTGTCTTAGAATCCCTTTGTTACGGGTAGAAGAGCCGCAGCACTGTTGTGAGGACTTGAGAGATCTGGTAGTATTTTAATGTTACTGTGGGTATTGCCAAAATAATGACATGGGGTCCTCACAACCTGGTGGTGTAACTGAGGGTGGGGAAGGAGAACACCACATCTCTTGGGAGACCACTTAACAGCAGGCAGGAGAACCTTTCCTCTGTTTCTAGCACACAAGTGCCCAGAGTGTGAGGGGTAGTCAGCTCAGCCTTGCTGTGAACATGCAGCAGGAACGCTGGCTCTGTCGTCATAGCAGTATCTTATTTATCTTGACTTGATGGTGAAGTGAAAAGACAGACCTGAATAAAAGCAGATGTGGTCACCATGAACTTCTGTAAATAACAGCAGAGGGGTCATTTTCACATGCCAGGCTTTAAAAGTATCTCGAACTTTGCAACGAGAGTTTAAGTAATGCTTTACCACTGTGTTCCTCAGCTTTTATTTCCTTTTTTATTAGGAAAAGCTATTCTGTTGAGGATTAAAAAGGCAGAGCATCCCACAGCTTCATTTTGTTTGGTAATGACTGTTTTCCTTTCTCTCCAGAGACAGAATGTGCTGAAGATATGGTCTCTACTACTGCTGTAGCGCCTACGACTCCTAAACAAACTACTAGCCAGGTTCCAACAACTACCCCGGCACCAACTGCATCTCCCTCAAATCCTGCAGTTGGTAAATACAATGTGACTGGTCCAAATGGAACCTGTGTACTTGCCTACATGGGTTTACAGCTTAATATCACCTATCTGAAAAAAGATGAAAAGGTACACTTTTTTCTTTCTTCAAAGCCTTCAGATTCCTTTTCTTGGGGAAAACTTGGTAAATTATTATAGGCCAACTTCTTTCTTTAAAAATCGTGGTTCTTTGTAGTGTTCATCCATGATTGTCCTCTATTTGAATTGCTTAATTTGGACTAGACTAGTGATGATTCAAACAGTTACCTTCTACCAAAAGTGGGCATGAAAGATTTTTTTTCCGTTCAGTAAGAGTACGAAACTTGTCTTTCAAATCCAGTAAGTGTATATAGCCATTCCACAGAAGCAGTAAAAATTATCAAGATATGAGCAGGCAGAATCCTATTATCAAAGATGCCAGCTACACAAGATTTTTAAACTGTTAAATAAAATACAGGAATTTGGCCTGAGGCACCTGAATGAATACAGTGAATGACTATTAGAAGGGAAAATTGTTACTACTGCAAAACTGGATAGGCTTGTGACTTAGTTAACTTCCAGGTAGCACCAGAGAGGCTGGGGTTTGACCTTAATGCTTAAGAGCTACTTAATGGCTGATTTTAAACCACGTAGCATTTTTGCTGTTATGTAAGATTCAGCCCCGGCACAGGTTCTTTCCCTCTATTGTTGATGCAGAGCACAGCCTGCCAACCCCATGGACAAACCCATTACCTGCTAACTGGTAAGGCAAAGCTCTGAGTGTAATTCCAAAGGGATTGCTGAAGGCCCTCAGTAGGAAATAATGACCAAGGGTCAGCAAACCTTTAGGTTCAGTAAAGCGTTGTTATAAGGACCTTTGGTCACAAGCTGCTTTTTCCTATCCTGTGGCTTAATCTCAGGTAGTGAAGGCAAGTGCAGGCAAACAAATCATGGCTGCTTTTGTGTAGTTTAAGTTGGGTCTTGGTGATGAAGGACCTAGTGTGAGGAGGGTGGTGTCTGTATAGGACTTAGCTGCTCAATGCTGTATGTGGTGGTGCAAAGGAATCTATTGCATTTATTTATGATGATAATGACTGAGAGGTAAAATCGTGAGCACTGATAGCTGGTGTGTGGCTGTACAGTAGCCCATTATGACGGACTGTGATTTTAGGCACCTTATTTGTGTGAAATTCCCTAAGCTTTGTCCTGTAGCATGGCATTATAGCTCTTCTGGAATAGCTGATTTCCAGGGTAGTGACCAGTGAGGAGGTGGCAAATAGGTTTTCCAAAGTCATGAGGGTCAACTGAGAGCGACTGAAGGTTTCTATTGGATTGTTTAGCAAGGGCATTTAACCCATAGCGGACACAGGGCAGTATAAAATCGTGTACCATGGGCAAAGCTAAAGCATTCTGAGCTGAAGTGACGTGCAAGATGATCGTGCTTACTGGCAGTTCCCTTGATTATGTCAAAGCAGGATTTTATAGCGTGTTGCCCCCTGTGTAGTGGTGGTTGCTAACGTTTTCCCTTATGCTGCTAGGACCAAAGAAGTTTAGTGTGGAGAAAGCAGCAGGCTATTGGCTGCAGAAAGCTTTGTCAGGCATGCAAAGATGCCCTTTGTTCTCTGTACCAGGCTGGTAGCTCGGGTAACTTGCCCGTATCTGCCCAGCTGTCTGTAAAATGTGTTGGCAAACACAGCATTGTATGCAGGCGAGTACAAGCAAGCTAGAAGTCGACTGAACATACGGTGATGTCTCTTCAAATGTCATAATCGATCATCTTCTCTCATAGATGGGATTGGATTTGCTGAATTTCATACCACGTAATACAACTTCTTCTGGGATGTGCGACAATACATCTGCCTTCTTGAGTCTGACTTTTGACAAAACAAGGGTTGTCTTCCGCTTTGCGTTGGTAAGAATCTATAGACAAAGCATGTAGGGTCTGCAGGATTTCTCATGCGGGAAAACTAATTGGAGCGAGTACAAGAGGAAAAAAGATGCAACTACAGGAAGGGGAGCAATTCCTTTGTTTTAATACTGGGATTTAGGGGGTTTAATCCTTGGTAACTCCTGTGAGGAAAGAATATATACATGTATGTATGCTCACATATGTATAGACAGACATCTATTTTGTTTGTAAAGGGTATTTCTTTTAAGATTATATTGGCTACTCTCTAAAGCTGCTTGCCCAAACTGGGAATAGCTCTGTTGTAGCAGAGGAATAACCTGTGACAAATAGGCATCTCATCTAATCATAAAAGTCTGGAACTGGATTTAAGTCCTCATTAATATTCTGTGTACAGCCCAAGAGCCACATGTGCTTGTCTTCTGGACTCCTATGATGGTTGGAAATCCGGTTTCTTACAGCCCTGCCCCAGTGCCGTATTAGAGCTGTGTACCCTTGAGGACTGAATCCACTGTGTGTGTCAGCTTCATGCTGCTTTTAATAGTGCAATCACCTAGACCTGTTGCTATTAAATGACTGTGGGCTTGATGAATGGACAGTGGGGTGGATTGAACAGTGGTTGACAGAGCTCAGAGGGTTGTGGTTAGTGGTGCAGAGTCCAGTTGGAAGCCAGTAACGAGTGCTGTTCTTCAGGGGTCAGTACTGGGTCCAGTGCTGTTCAATATATTCATCAGTGACCTGGATGAAGGGATGGAGTGTACCATCAGCAAGTTTGCTGATGACACAAAACCAAGAGGGGTGGCTGACACGCTGGAAGGCTGTGCCGCCATACAGCGTGACCTGGACAGGCTGGAGAGTTGGGCAGAGAGAAACCTTATGAAATTCAACAAGGGCAAGTGTAGGGTACTGCATCTGGGGAGGAATAACCCCATGCATCAGTACAGGTTGGGGGCTGACCTCCTGGAGAGCAGCTGTGTGGAAAGGGACCTGGGAGTCCTGGTGGACAACAGGATGACCATGAGCCAGCAATGTGCCCTGGTGGCCAAGAAGGCCAATGGCATCCTGGGGTGCATCAAGAAGAGTGTGGCCAGCAGGTCGAGGGAGGTCATCCTCCCCCTCTACTCTGCCCTGGTGAGGCCGCATCTGGAGTACTGTGTCCAGTTCTGGGCTCTCCGGTTCAAGAAGGACAGGGGACTGCTGGAGAGGGTCCAGCAAAGAGTTACCAAGATGATGAGGGGATTGGAACATTTCTCTTATGAGGAAAGGCTCAGGGACTTGGGGCTTTTTAGTCTGGAGAAAAGAAGACTGAGGGGGGATCTTATCAATGCTTATAAATACTTAAGGGGAGGGTGCCAGGGGGATGGGAACAGTCTTTTTTCAGTGGTGCCCCGTGACAGGACAAGAGGTAACAGGTACAAACTTGAGCACAGGAAGTTCCATCTTAACATGAGGAGGAACTTCTTTACTCTGAGGGTGGCAGAGCACTGGAACAGGCTGCCCAGAGAGGTTATGGAGACATTCCAAATCCGCCTGGACGCCGTCCTGTGCAATGTGCTGTAGGTGACCCTGCTGTGGCAGGGGGGTTGGACTTTAGATGATCTCCAGAGGTCCCTTCCAACCCTGACCATTCTGTGACTCTCCACATCTCTGTGGGGTACCAAGCTCCTTTAAAGCTGTATCTGTAGCACAGGTGAGATCACTGCAGTAGCCTGGTTAAGGCATGGGTGGGACTATACCTTTAGTGTGGAGGTCAAGTCAGCAGTCTGAGGGGTGACAGTCCCCCTTTCTCTGCCTCCCTTCCCTCCCAGCTTTCCCTAAGGTGCGTACCTCCTGTAGCTTTTCCCTCTAAAAGTGCAACTAAGCACTTCCTTTGGATGCTAATCCCAATGGCGGACTACCCTTTGAAAACCTTTCTCAAAATGCATGCAGAATTGAACTGGAATGTTAACACTTATGTTATACATCATTAGCTTAAATAACTACTGGTTTCTTTTTTAAAAGAATGCAAGTACTGAAAAATTCTTCCTGCAAGGTGTGAACGTAAGCACGACTCTGCCTTCTGAAGCAAAAGGTAGGGACTTTTAAGTCTACTTTCAGTGACGACTACTACTATAAATATTAAGGGTTGCCTGTGTTAAATAACATGCTAGAATGCGTGGAATTTAAGCTCTTTAAGCTTACAACTCCTGCTCTTCAGGATTCTGTAATAAGACTTTCTCTTATACAGTTCCAAAGTTTGAAGCATCGAACAACAGCATGAGTGAGCTGAGAGCTACAGTAGGGAACTCCTACAAGTGCAGTGCAGAGGAGAATCTCCAGGTCACAGACAAAGCCCTTGTCAATGTATTTAATGTTCAGATCCAGGTTTTCAAGATCGATGGAGACAAATTTGGGGCAGGTAAGAGGTTTACATTTGGGGAGGGGGGGGGGAATCTAAGGTTTGTGAAGTGCACTTTGATATAAACATGTACTATTCTGCAGTCAAATGCCAGGTTGTGGGTGCTATGCTGTAGTCTCTGCACGCACCATTACAGATGGTGTGGGGGCTAGTGGGAGAAGTACGTAAAAAGCTTTGAAGTACCTAAGGCTTGTTCCTTGTGGTCCGGAGAAGAGTTAAGGAAGAGCGTTAAGTTTCCCTCCTAACTGTGTGCAGACAGTTGTAGGAAAGGGGTAAAGTTTTGGGAAGTTCCTTACTTTTTTTAGTTAATGCTGTCCTTTGACTGTGGTTAAAGCAAAATGGCTAAGGGAGCTGCACGGACATATTATTGCTAAGCTTGTGCATAACAGTAACAGCTTTTGAAGGAATCGGTTCTTAGGAATCTCTCTATTATGCATACAACTAGTACTGAAAGGCTTCATCCTGAATGATCATAGTTAGTGGACTTAGCTTGCCAGCAACCGAAAGGAAGCCAAGCTAGGAGTTAACTGGAGCCAGTTTTGTCTATGTGCTGAGAGCAGAAGCTTGAGTTCTGGCTATAGGCACCTGTTGGTGCACTAGTGCCTAACGTGGGTCTCTTCTTTCTCTTCAGTGGAAGAATGTCAACTGGATGAAAATAACATGCTGATCCCTATAATAGTCGGTGCAGCCCTTGCTGGTCTTGTTCTAATTGTCTTGATTGCTTACTTGATTGGCAGAAAGAGGAGCCATGCTGGATATCAAACAATTTAATGACTTGCACTAAAACCCAGTGTAGATGAAAAGCAATTGCAAGAAGCTGGGAAAAAACCCCCACACATTTCCCCTGAGCTAAGATTGATATTGTAAGGGAACACCTTTTCTTGCGAATTGCTTCTTCTTAAAATCTGCTTTATTAAATGTGAAATCATTTTGCAGCATTTAACTATGCACAAAAATAACTTCTGAAAATTCTGGTGTTTAATTTTGCTAACTAGTTTAAATATTTACCCACTTAGAAACAAGCTAAAAGTTTTTAAGGGTGCTTTTTTGGAATTGGCATAAGGTAATGTCAGCTAAAGATTCCAGAGAGGGATGTTGCTAATTCACACTGACTCTATTTCAGAACTCTTAACAAAGGGAAAAAGTTCATTCTTCATACTGCTGCCATCCAGCGATGATGATAATTATACTGATGACGCATTTAAAGAAATTTAGTAACAACTGACAAAATTGAAATTTAAAAATCTAAACTCCACCTTGTCTCTTAGGTGTGTATTTTTTACTAAGCTTTAAACTCAATGCCTGGCATATGCAGGGTGTGAACAACGCAATACTCAAACCTTACAGGAACTCTTTATGATTGGACAACTCCCCTGTTTGATATTTTTGATGCTCTGCCAGCTCGTTAGGAGCTGGCACTTTTTTAAAATGGGTGTTATTTTTATTTACCTTTTTTTGTAAAGTGATTTCTGTCTCTTCTGTTGGAAGGTCCAGAGAGATCCTGTTACTGCACATGTGTACAATATAGATCTCAATCTGCTGATTCTCTTGCTTTAAACTTGGCTGGGGGGTTGTACACTTTAAGGATCAGTTCTTATGTATGCATTGCCTGTAACAATGCTAATAAAGACACTTTTTTTTCTGTATATCTTAGTGTTGCTGATCACTCTTAAAAACATTTGACCATTTGGTAAGTAGTAAAGTCTTGATTTGGCTCTACTTTGGAAGCTTGAAACAATCCTTAGTGTGGAGTTGTGTTAAACAAGCGTTTAATTTTTTTTTTCTCTGTGGCACAAAGGTGAGGCTTAACTGTGTGTGTGTCTGCAGAACAGCCCCTTGTTTTGGACTTTGTGTTTGCAAACAGGTAAAACTTCTGGGTATTGCTAACCTGAGCTCTGGAGAAGTTAACTCTTCCATTACGTTGCTGCTCACTGAGAAATGTCAGTGTATCGGTGTGCCCCTGCTAAGCGTTGCTTTCTGAAAGTGCTGCTAAGATACTCGGTATAAGGACTGTGTAAATGACATTTTAGGTCTTATTTTGAAGTTGGATTCTTACCACAGAGTAGGAAATGCACATCTGCTGAGGTCTGCGTGTTGTAATGTGCTTGGAAATGAACCTTTGTGTTTAAAGCTTCCCTGACTCCTTCCTGCAGTAACATTTTGGTGTTAGCAGTACTAGCTACACAGGGCAGGAACCAAGGCGCACTGAAACACTGCACAGAACACTACTTCTCTGACAGGGAGAACTGCGCATGTGGCAGTAAGGCTGGTATACTTCGGACCATCTGCCCTGCTACCTGGGAACTATGGGTTTTGCCAGTGGTGAATAGTATTTCCTAATACCTGGTGACACACAAGAACTATGGTACTGCTAATGTGCTCACAGTTCAGTACTCAAGAGGAAAAGTGTGTCTGTCTGGTACTATAAATGGTGGGATAGCTTGGAATCATACTGTTGAGTAGCTGTCTTTAATTGTCTAGAAGAGTACTCATCTACTTCCTCTGAAAAGTTGTGGGTTTTTTTTTCCCTGCTGAGGAATGAAAGAAACTCAATCTGCAGGGGGTAAAAAGAGATAAGCCTTCCTTGACAAGGAATGAAGAGAGTTTGGAGTAGAGTCTGAAAAGGAGTATAGAATTAGAAGGTGAGGCTTGCCACAGTAGCTGTTGCACAGGGAGAATAAAAAGCACAAATTGGTGGCCTCTCTTCAGTCTTCTCTCCCTTCCCCAGCAGGACGGTGAGGGAAAGGATTTGGCCACGAGAGGGCTCTGCAAGGACAGTAAAGGAATTCCCAGGCACCTGGCTCCAGCAGGGCTGGAAGGGGCTACTGGTTTGCTACTGCCAAGGGGTAGGACATTTAGACTTGCATTAAGGTACAGCTTTGGAACTGCCCCATGTCTCCCCCTGTCAAGGAAGTCATCTGTTTGTGCTAACCTTTACATGTGTTTCTCCCCAAATTTTTAAGGACACAGGTATATGAGGATATAGCACCTGTAGCGCAACCTCAGTATACCAGCACAAAGTAGAAGTACAGCATCTACTTTCAGCATCCCTTACAACAAAGTGAGAAATGCTGCTGCCTGGTTTGAGTCAAATTACTTGTTACCTACTGTGCTAGAGCTTGAAAATCCTGAATGAGCCTATAAAAATATTGAGTGGTTATAGAGGAAGTTTTGCTGCTGTTTTCTGTAGCCTGGGCTTGCACATGTTCCTTGCTGCCTTCACCTGAAGAGCTGTTGTACAGTAACTGTTAGCGAAGATAAAGATCACCTTCTTCATTGCTGTCTTGCCCTGTACTTTGCCTTATTTACTGAGTTCCTTAAGTGACAGCAGCAAGTTAAAAGGAAGATGCTTGTGTTCTAGCCAACTACTGGCAGTCAGGCAAGAGATCAGCTAGTTTGCTCTCTTCACACCAAGAAACAGGTTCTGACAAATTAAATAAATTTATTTTGTACAAATCATAGAGGTGTCACAGTTAATACAGTAGGAAGGATATGTAATTTTATATACCTGGGTTTTTTTAACATTATAAAATGCCCTGAAAAGACAAGGATGGTGACTGCTTTTTTAAAAGGAGTGTCCTGACATTGATCACATTCTACTCTGGAAACACTTTAATCCTTTACAAAAAAACCCAACCAAAAACAACAAAACCCAAACAAACACAAAACAGAACCACCAGTTCCAGTTATGAAGTCTGACATACAGTACAAAGTGTTAACAACACTTACTTGAAAGGCAGGAAAAATTGGTCAAGTGTCAGTTAACTCATGGAAAACTTAAAGTGTGGTTTAGTCAGTGCAAATAGAGGAATGTGTCAATTGCTGTAGTATCTGACCACCTGGTTAAATCTGGTGAGTTATCCCTGAGAAAGCAATTTCTCTCTGCAAGTCTCTCGGAGTTTGTTGATTGTTGCCATCGACAAGCTTCCAGGGTCTGTGAATATTTTCTGGGGGCAAAAGGAGAAAATTCTTAGTTAAAATCCTGGCTTTGGACAACATGCTGGAATTCTCAAGTGATTGTCCAAAGTGTGAAATCCCTGCCTTGATATCCATCCTGTGAAAATGCTTACTGTTGTTTGGCATCCGTGTAAGAGAGCAGCATCTTCATCTATTCTGCTGTAAAGACATGACAAACCTGCAGCTCATAACAAGTGCTGTAAGTTATACAAAAGCTAGTTCGAATAAGTGTCCAGTTAAAATTACTTTAAAAGGCATTTGTGTTGGTGGATGGTGGGCATATTTAGAACATAGTAAGCTCTCCTGGGTAATGCTACAAAGCACTGGCGCATTTCTCATGTGGTGCTAGCATAGGTTGTTCAGGCTCTGCAACACATATGTTCACATACAACAATATGTTCCTACTGCAAAAAATCAGTCTTAATCCCTTGCTGTATTATCTTTGCTCTTCTCTGCTGAGCTTTCCAGAGTAGCAATGTATATAGATGCAGGAATTTGAGGCATTTCAAATGCTGTCACACATCTATAATATTTTTTTTTTTGCTTTGACTTGTTGCTCAAGAAGAATACATTTGTTTTCACTACTTCATCTAAAACTTCTGACTGAACAAAAGCAAGCTGCAAATTTATGCACTTTATTCTACAGTTAAGATGTGTGGGCCCGAGTTCTCTGTAGTTGTAACTGACAACTCTAGAGATGAGATTATAATTGAACCGGTTTTAAACAGCATTCTGGTAAAGAAGTCTGCATTTGCATTAAACTAAAAACCTAACATTTTGTTTGGGGGAGCAGGGGCATACAATATTCAACTATCATCACCTCTCTTAACTGTATTTCTGAGAAGGAAAGAAGCCAAACCCAGAAGTATGTGTTTCAAAGATAGACAAGAACCTAATCTAAATTGTTTATTTAATTGCCTTGAAAGCATCCTCACTAGAGTAACCAACACAGTTAAAAATAAATGTTTTATTCAGAGTAACCACAAGAAAAAGGTAGTTAATTTTTCTTTAAAAAAGCTGCTGTAAAATGTAATTAAGGGGGGGGCAAGAGTCCTTCAAGGACAAGCAGTTGTATCAGCCTCTGAACTGGTATTCTCATGGCAGTTAACGTTTAACAAAACTCTTACTCTAAACACTTTTGTGGAATGGGAAAATCCCTCAACCATCTCCCCTCTAAATTAAGCTGTACCTGAGATTTATTTTTCCCTTGCTCCTTTAATTAAAAGGCTCAGAAACACCAGTAACTTAAGCTGATTTTTCTTCTCTGACCAGCTCTGACATGAGCTCTCTTGGGAGTAAAAGTCACCTATTGGGATGTAGTTTTTTTGCACACTTAGCAAACAATGATAGAGTTGGTCAAGTGATTAATGACAGATGTGCTTCTGTTATGTTTTTCACAATTAAAATCATTTACATTCTAGTCTTCTGAGTTAAGCTCCGAACCTAGCGTTCTATACAGATTTGGCATCTGATCTATTAATAGTTTACAAGAATAATTTGTAGTTTGCAGGTTATCGTAAGACTTGAGCACTCAACTTCATGGATTTTGTCTGGAAAAAAAACTTGGTGCTACCTTCTTGCTCTTTGACTAAACATAATGCTTTATATTCTGACATCATGAAGCAATCAATCAATGCAAGTTTAAAACTCCCTTTGGGTCTATTCTACAATATTCTATTACAATTCCCCTGGGAAAAAAGCACAGGAACATAACGTATAGTTCACTGAAAGAATGCACTAAAGTTATTTTCTGGTCACACTTCCTGCCTTAACTGGTAAAAAGGGCAACATTTCTTTTTTTTCCCTGTACAACAGATAAAGTGAATGTCTTACTGTATATGGATTTAGATAATTCTTTAAAAAAAAAAAATCTTTAAAGGTTTACATTTCTTATATAAAAACATTCTTCATCCTTTTGACAATTCCTACAGATACACTTCTCCTAACTCCATCCACCTTTTTGACCGAGCAAAACATTTCTAAGTCAGTCTTGTTTTCAGTTTGTAACAACTAAAAGCTGCTGAGGGTTTACCTGCATGAAGCTGTGACACTCGGTTACAAGTGTTCCTTTGGTGATCTGCTTAAATTTATCACAAATGTCAGGAAAATTTGTGGCTTCCAAAATAAAAGCTTGGTGTTGCTTAATTAACGTTAAGGCCACACGGAAGATGATCTTCGACCCTTCATAGAATAAACAATCCCATATTCGGAGCACAGTCTGCAGGAAAGGAGAGAATTCAGATTATAGCATCTTGATTTCCGGTAGGTAATTATTACTAAAGCACTACAAATAATGAAATAATGATTATGAGTGTATATTGAGAACTTTGTGTTACTGATTACCTCTACTGGAAGAATGTCAATGAACAGGCATATAAACCAGCGTGACACCACTAGGGTCCACATGACTCCATGTCTTTCCATCAGCTCTGCCACAGCTGGAACTTTCATTTTCACAAGTTCTCCAAGGACTTCTTGATCAGTTTTCAGGCCCAACATTGCAGGGCTGTAATAATCTTGGAGAGAATAAACCAAAATTCATCATACAGCACTTCTCTTTCAGCCAAGGCTGAGCCCTCTACACAAACACTTCAGTCATGCCTACCAAACTACCTGGAGGCCAGATACCACTTCTAGGTTCTGACCTACCCATTAAGAGTTTTTTCTCTCTTTTTCTCTGAGCCAAGGAAATCCCACTTTTCATAGAATAATTCCAAAGGGAAGTGAATGACAGGTCCCCCAGGCAATATCTCTTCCTACTTAATTTATCTGCAAGACAGCGATTGAAATTAGACCTACATCTACACTGCTGGTCACTGCACTAAACTGTTAAATCAACAATTAAGAAAAATGTTACTCCACAGCCTGCTTGACAGGGTAAGCATTTTCATTACCAAGGTGCAGGATGAGTAACAAGCATCTCAGTTCTATATAAACAAGCAGTTCTTGGTATACTTCAGGGAACAAAAAGATTATTTTAGTTCATAAGAGTTCAGATGGCCCAGCGCAGGACAAGAGTTACATAGATGTTTAAGGAATTCATATTCTGGGTTGGTTTAGCTGTTGACAGAAACATTTAAACTGGATTTGATGGCTCCAGCCCTGGGAAGCAGTCATTGATGGTTCATTACTGCTTTGCTGACAAGACCTATGTTATTAATGTTATTTACTGAAAGAAGTAACTGCTAACGCAAGCACCTTTCTCTGTGTTTCTTTCCTTCACTGCTTCTGGACAGCTGCAATGCTGTGTAACTTAGCTGGTTTCTGCCAAGGCTCCTGGACACACATAGCATAGACTGATAGCTCGCACGAAGGTGGAGGAATCAGAAAAAGCAAAGTCCATTTCTCTGAAGTAATTTTAATAAAACCTCTCAGTGCCACAAATAAGTTTAACAAGATGTCCACATTATGCAGTACACTTAAAACCACTTTAATTTCTCTAATGGAATAGCGAGAACAGTTTAATAGTCTACTCTTTTCTGTGTCAATGGTTTTCTTGAACAGACTTCCCACCCCAGGAGATACTTGCTCTCCATTTGTCCCGTTCAAACTGCAGAACATCTACAGGCATTTTTATGGTTCTAAGCAGCATCGCGCTCAACCTTTAGGAATATTGCTTGTTGTCTGTGATCCTTATTTTCTTTGTTCCCATTGAAGAACGATAGGTAAAACTCCTCTACACACATAAGAATCACTGCCACTATACACATTCCTTTAACCATTTGCCTTTCAGTTGCTTGCAGGGAAAGCTCTGAGAGCTAAAGCACAAGTAACTGGAAAAAGTGTACTAAAACCAAACAGAATCACACCATGACCTCAAAGCCAATTCAAAACCTTCTCTTTCTCCATATTTTGTGTTAGTGTTGTGCTCATTTGTGAATTGGCATGTAGGTAAAGTAATGTTAACTGGCTGAGTAACCATTTTTGTAAATGCTGCTTCAATCTAAGTGAAAAACAAATCACATTCCACATAACAGAACAAGCCGCCTTCTCTTTCTTACCCTTCCTCCTCTTCTCATACATCCATAAACCTTTTTTTTTTTCTTTTTTGTGCTCCTGAGACATGTGAGTACTTAAAACTTTTTCAAGTTACCACTGGCGAGTGTCCTCAGGAGGAAGGACAGCAGCCCACATGCTCTCTGCTCTGCACTGCTGCAATCATCCGATATGCTGAAATCAACAGCAGCTGCTATTTTTAATTTGTACAGCAAAGTAAATGTCAGAATCTCCGTGAGAACGCAACTGGACACCCACCCAGCTTTTTGAGAGCTGGCGAGTAAAAAGTTAATAGCCAGGCAACTTGGATACATCACTCCTTGAATTACTGAAGCAGCAAGCAGCCAGAAAGCCTCGGCGTAAATTAAGAATTTGTTCAAGTTTGTTAGATTGTACTGCTGGACAGAAAGGAAAGAGGAACTATTCATTTATCTGGGGCAGCCTCCTGCTGTTCCTCGTGGAGCAGGAGCGGCTCCCATGTGCCCTGGTACACAGCTCTGCAACGTTCAGCCCGGCGCTGCTGCACAAGGAGGAGCGATTAACGATTTTATGCAAGCGCCAATAACCGAGGAGCATTTTTTTCCCTAGGATATTAGCTGCCAGTACACAACAGAAAGAAGTTACATTAGAACAGTCGTCTGCAACAAAGACATTTTTATATGTAATTATTAACCATTAATTATACTTAATGTGAGTATTAATTACATATTAATTATGTATAATAACTATAATTTTATATAATTTTAATATATATACTTTTATACATAAACATATGTATATAAAATTAGCTCCTCAAATTAGGAAAGCCGCATTTCCAGAACATCTCCAGAAACATTTCTGCAGGACTCCATATTTGTGCAAAAAATTTACCCGCAGATCATTTACAAGGAACATAACAGCATCGCAGTAGCCTGGGGAATAGCACAGATCTAACCTCGCAGCCCTCAGAAGACCGATGTTAGAGCCGTGTTACCCCCGGAGCGGTGCCAGGCCTCCAGGCACAGCCGCCCCACGGCACATCCAGCAGCACCCACGCCCGCACTCTGCCCAGGGGACCCGCACCCCGTCCTCAGGGCTACACAGGGTTAGCCGGAACTACACAGGCGAGTCAGAAGAGGATCCAGTGTTGTGCTCGAGCCACCTTTTGTGATCCATGTCTGGTCTGACTAGTGAAAATAATTTTGTAACTTCTTTCAGTGCCTAAGTGTTTGGTAATGTTTACCTTGCATGGTTCTTCTGCTTTGATTTGCTAGGGATGCCCAGTCCCTAAGCCTTCTGGAAATGTCCCCTCAGCAAAAATCCTGCAGCTCTTCCTCGCTGCAAATGTTTCACTGTGCGCCCTAGTTTCCTAATCTTTTATAATTGGCTGGTCTGCCCAGAATCTCTCCCTGAAGTCAAGATATCCTTGTTTATAAAAGTCTACACAAGCCTAACCCACCCCCACACCACAAAGCTGCTTTTCACAAGATACTGTGCAGCAAGTTATTTTTGCTCACCTACCATCAAAATACATTAGCTTGATGTTCCTTCCATCTTACAAATTATTTGAAATTTCTAGATGTGCACGATCCACATTTAATTAGTGTATTAATTATTTTTCCTCTCTCAATAATCTGGCAAAATAGCGAGCAGTTGATGACCCAGAATGGACCTGAGTCAGTAACTGCTCCTAATCTGCCACTTACTAATTAAAAAAAAAAAAAAATCAAATGTAGGCTAATTATATTGTGTATCTGTTGATCTA
Source organism: Pluvialis apricaria (assembly GCA_017639485.1). Lineage (NCBI taxonomy): Eukaryota > Metazoa > Chordata > Aves > Charadriiformes > Charadriidae > Pluvialis > Pluvialis apricaria. The sequence goes on from CM030007.1 coordinate 68,329,692, forward strand.
GGTTGGTTTATAGCAATGTCCTCTTACAATATATTATCCCCTGAAAAAACACATAGCCGGATCGCTTCCTTTTAGTCCTCAAATTGTCAAACAGAAGTGATAATGTTCACATTTAGGTGATCTCACACTACATTACATTACTTTTCATTGCATCTTCTTCTGGAAGGCCACAAATAAAATATTGTGTTATAAATTATTTTTATTATATTCTATCATTAAATTATTACTACTGAATTTCAGAAAAATGTCTAGATGAAAATTAAGTTTTCCAGTATGAAACTCCTTGTTTCCAAGCTCTTTTCTAAACTTGTCCTAGGCTTTCCTTTATTTGTTGCTTACCCACACGCACCGGCTTTGCCTAGTCTGTCATTCCTGGTGGATGCCTATGGAGTTTGGATGCCTCGCTAAGTTTAGGAGTACCCAAGAGCATAGCAGAGGGCAATGCAGGCAGCGCCCCACGTGAAATTTGCCCCACCGACTGCCCCTTCCTCATCAAATCCCTGAGCCCAAAGAGAACACAGCCCCATGGCTCTGCGGGGACCGGCAGCTTTTCTTCCTCTTGGAGTTAAGCAGCAGAAAGGAAAAACCAGTTTCACCAACTGCCAGGTATTTTATTGCTACTGTACAGCACAGGTGACTGATGAAGGGACTTTTTTCCTTGTTTAAAAGGCTTTTTGTTACTAACACTGCAGTGACTGTGGCATGCTGTCACTTAGCTTGAAACCTGTTCTAGTTCAGCATCTGGTAGATATGCCTTAAACTACATTTCACTGTCTCCCTATCACAATAATTAGCACCTCTCTGAATCCTACCAGAATGTCCGTGACTAAGACATAACCGTCTGCTTGTGCTCCGGAGCAGTAATGAGATTTGCAGGAAATGAGGATAAAGCTTGTAGGGACTGTATGACCTTGTTCTCCGTTACAAATAGATTAAGAGGTTCCAAAAATAAAAGTTTAAGAAGCAGTACTCTTATATCCTTAAATTATCTCTACAAGTCAGAGCTGCAGAAGTTAAAAAAGAATCCTTTAAGTCTGTTGTGCATATGTCAGGTTAAATATAAATACTCCTACTGGAACTAACATGATGTGAATTCTCAGTGTTACAGAAATACCCAAGACAAGACCTCAGCTCTGCTGCTTATCTTCCAGCATTTCTAACTATTATTTCAAGAGCCTGTATAACTCAACCTGGGACAAACTGAGTGATTTGTCTTGACGACCCAATTTATTTAACCAAACTGAAAAATTAAAAATTAGCTGGTTTAACTTTTCTCACAATCATAAGCAATGCAAAGTATTTTATTCACAATAATATGTTTATGATGTCCATAGGAGCCATAGAGGGGGATTAAAGTTCTCTCTCCTCCCCCGGACAACCTCAGATGGCTCATTTGTTATTCCAATATGCACCATTCAAAAATATCTCCTTGCTGTAGCACATTACCGTTTGCTACCGGACTTCACTGGAATCCAAAAGAGACAAATGGAGCAGGCGTCAATGGTGGCAGGCAGAAGCAGAGGTTGCCGTGAACAGAATTGGCCAACTTCATGAAAAGCACTCAGTTCTACATTTCAAGTCAAAACAGAAACAGATTCTACCACGTGCTTTTGTGGGAAAGAATCCTTTCCAGTAATCCTTCACTATAAAAACTTAGCTGTTTCCATGTTACTGAATACAGGGGTTATTTTAAATAACCTTGGCGGTACAAAGTTTTCCTTTCCAAAAAGATATGCTATCATAGCTGACTTTATGAACTTCATGCAACACAAATGGAATGAGTTTCATCACTTCAGTTACAGAGAGGTCAAACTAGATTATGATAGCAGTTCCTTCTCACCTTTAGAGCATCTAAATGCCATTTATGCTACTCCTATACAATTTACTGACTCACTCATTCTCCTTGTTGGCGACTCTCAGCCTGCTTTGTCCAAGAAGGCAGGGCAAAGTTCTGCTATTTTATTTCTACCATGGGATAGTCCAAAAAGGTGCAATAGGTCTTCTAAGAATCTACATGATGAGCCTGGCATAAAGAGTTGGACAACCTGTGTTTGGGAGGAAATCAGAAAGTCACAACAGGAAGAGGAGGAAAACCAAAAGTACTGCCAATTCTTTTTGCAGTATCAGGCCAAAGTGACCCCCTGCAGATGTCCTGGCCAAAGTGATATCCTGCAGATACGTGGTTAAATGGCAAGCTGAACTCTTAACTATGTTATTTTTAAAACATAAATTCCTAATCCTCCAGGCAACTGGAAAAAAAAAAAATAAATCCAACAAACCAACCAACCCAAAACAGGCTTAAGCCATATTCTATTTTTCCTTCATCAAACCAAACTGAATCAGAACTTCTGTCCTGAGGTACTGAACACACATCAGAACCAGCAGTAGCCGTATCATTCGCAATTGAACATTAGCTTTAAAAAAACATAAGCAAGCCCAATTCATTTTGGATAGCAGAACTACCTTAATAATAATAAAAAAGACAATGCAAGCATTTTATCGATGCTTATTGGTTGTGACACTGAGATTACACAAAATTTAGAATAACAGTATTTTGAGAAATAATTTACTATTAACGCCTTACCAGTGAGCACAAAAAGGCAGTGTTGATTGTTTCTACATAATCCCATCTGCCTGTATTCACCTCTTGCTTCTGATCCCAAACTCAGAAAATGGATCCTGTGGAGCGGTAAGAGCCCTTTGGTTTCCTATTTGCATTTCACACAGCACAGAGGGATTCTGAGCACATACAGTAGCTACTATTTGGAAATCAACGAAGGATGCTTGTTAATTATAAAGACAACAGAAAGAAAGGCAAAGATTATATCCTTCCAGCCATTACAAAAGGCAGAGATGAAATACAAAGAAACAAAGACTCCATGTGTAACCTCTCAGAGAAACAAATTGAAGTTGGCGGCATGTTAGAAAGCACAAATGCAACTTTCAGACATTCTAGTTATGGAAAATGAAACTGGCTCATGTTTTTATTTTTTTAAATACTAACTCACTGTTATGTGCTGCTCAGTAAAGACATCTGCATCATTAAAGACTAGTCTAGATTAAAGTTATAGCTAGCAAAGCGCTCTTGTACAGATTACATATAACTGAGCAAAACGCTGTTGGCCAATTCCCCTTTCTTCCCTCTCCCCCCTCTTCGTATCCGCTACCATTGGAATTGCTCCTTTTGTGGACAGTGTTTTCACAGTATCAGTGAGCAATGGACACGGGTTATTCACCACTCGGCTGTTCCCAAACGGCCTGGCTCTGTGCGCTCTGTGAATTGCGCCAGTCTAAAGAGTTGCATGCTTTGGAGAAGGCTGCAGCTTATTGGGTTGATGATGGCTCCAGGAGCCAGGGCTTTTAATTCACAAAAACACTTTGACGGACTTTTAACACCCATTTCCTCAAGTGGAGGGAAAATTCATGAACAAGCATTGCAACCGCAACTGCTTATCACGCCTGCAGGGGAAACAAATGTTTTTTTAAAAAAAAAGTTTACAATTGTACAGTGAGTCTTAATGACTGATGACTTGAGCCGAATAAGGATTCCTGGATCTGTAGCTTTTTTTAATTCCTATATGGGATTAGGAAGAACAGCTATTTTATCACTTCACTGCACTGACAAGATTATTCTTAAGACCTCAGCACAAAACAGTATTTATATTCTCTCACACTTAAGAAGAGTCCCAGTGTAACAGTTTCTCCAACTCTTTACAAAAACACTAGTCATGCCATGGGAACTACCGAGCACATTACTTAAAAGACTGGGACAGAAGCAGGAGGCTTAAAATAGAAAGCTGGATGGACACGTATGGTTCTAGCCTGATATTTGGAGAGGGGAACCAATCCAACCCTTCAATCTAAAGAGAAGGGGAATGAAAGCTGCAATCCTCTTGCTTCAAGCTTGAAGAAGCTAACAAGAATTAATTTTAATCTTGAAGCAACAGGTTTTAAAGCTAGAAGAGGAACAAATGAGACTTCTCTACTGACTATAAATTGAAAGCTTAATAAAGCATTCAAGTGTTCTGAACATAAAACACATGAATCAACGAAGATTGTATTTCCCAAGCATCTCTCAAACTAAACAGAGTCACTTCTTGTACATTTAGGTAGACAAAAGTTACCACTGTGCACTGCACACGATTTTCTTCATATAATTTCCTTTACTCCCAAAGCGCATCTCCTTCCACAAAGAAATTCTTTATGTAGCCACCTATGCTGCATATGCATTATACTGCATTTTGAAATACTATCAAAGCCTGCTGTCAGTGCTTCTTCATAGTATGTCATATTAAAAAAACCCAACAAACAAAAAACAACTTGACAATACAGTTGAGCAATTTAAAATAAACGATTTTGCAGTATCTTAAGTTGCAAATATGGTAAATCCAGAGTAAGCACGTCTTAGCTCAGGAAAAGCCAAAGTAATCCTCGGATATATTTACTACAGGAGGAGAGAATATGTCATCTCTGTATATGACATCAGCAAAACTGAGGTTAGAAAACTGCATCCAGCTCTGATATTCACATTTAAGTCAGGAAATTGAAGAACTGGAAAGGACATGAAAGAAAGGGTAACAAACACTACTTACCAAAATTGAGCTCTGTAAGGAACTTCTCTACTTGCAGAATTTATGCAAGGAAGATGAAAAAGCAAACTTGTCCACTTCATAAACACTTTAGGCATTACGATATTTTCAATATAGTAAAAGAAAGTCTTAAAAAGAAGCAGTAGCTACAAGTTTGAACAAGGCAAATTCCAATAAGAAGTATAGCAAACATTTTTAGTAAGTGATTTGTAGTTTGCATACACTACTAGGAATGGTGGTAGGGTCTCACGTTTTGGACTTTTCACAAAGACAAGCTCTAAGCCAAACGAGTCTGCTGCAGAGGGAATGGGAGGAAATACTAGTGTTTCCTCAGCTGGCTTCTTGTACAGCAAATCCAGTTACATTTCCAGTTTTGAGTCTTGGTATTTAATACATGGATTACTTCAAGCACCCGAATACACCTCATGGGGATTTATAAGTTAAAATACAAAACTATATATTAGGATCTGCATTGAGCACCTATAACCCCATCATACATTTGTCAGCAATTATGCTTCTTGCTGTCAAAGTCACATATTCAGGAAGGTTGCATTACTAAAATGATAATTGAACATGCAGAGCCCTGGTTGACCATTAGAAGGTCAAAAAAAAAAAAATGCTAGGAGGAAAGAAATAAGCTACTCACTTTGGCTTTGTGCCTCTGCTACTTTAATTCTGCAGTTAAAACAACACAATCCCTTTAACATGGGGACAGCTCTGTCAAAGCTATAGTTTCAATACCACACGTGCACATTAGTGCTTTCACAACTAGAGCCATTAGCTAAAACAAAAACAAAAAAAACATCCCTCTAAAGATGGCTATTCCATTAAAATATAAAGCACAAACTAAGTAAGCCTCATGCTGCATACTAAAGCTTGGCTGCTAATTGTTTTTTACATATCAAAAAAAAAAAAGAGGACCTCTTCCTCCAAACCCACTCTTTTGTGTTTCCACCACTCTACCTACCTTCCTCCTTTGTATGCAGCCAGGGAATTTGACCTTTGATCAGTCCTAACTGAACTAAGATTTCATTTGAAAAGTTTATTTTGCTGGTGGCTTTTGAAAGAGATGAAACTTTGATTTACTGGGGAGATAAAAAGACAAATACCACTGCCTGCACAGATAGCCAAAGGCTGCAGTCCCATCCAGAATAGTACCACAGAAGGCCTATTGAAGATACCTCAAGTCCAACATAATGAAATTATATAAATACAAGGCTTGCTTGCCAGAAGGGAAGAGGCATACTTAACTTTTTTTGGGTGGAATAAGTCATTTAGGTCCTGGTTCCAGTGTGTAAATACAGCCATATCAAGGAACACAATATTCTTCAGCATTTTTAAACACCATTGGTCCTTTTGCTGCATAGCTGAAACTTGGCCTGTTTCCTCAGAAAAGTAAGGCTGATAACATATATATTCATGTCATGCACAGGAAACTTGTGTTTTAGACAAACCTGTAAGATTTCTACCCAGCTACTGAAAGCACACCTACTAAACATTGAGATTGTTCTCTTACTGATGAGGCTTGTGATTTGGGGGAGGGGGTGTACAATACATACCGGAAATTTATTCCAAAAGTATAAATATATGTATCATTTTAAAGAAGAAAAACTCATTGTTTTTCAAGAAAAACTTATTGTCATGTTACTCATTTCCTCCTTGCTCAAGTCTCCCAAATCCCCTAGCAGGTCAGATTTGTAAGTAATAAGCATTTCAGGCTTATCATGGTTTCTAAATACAGGCACATGATGACTCCTGCGTTCCACCTTCAGCTTAACAGGACACTGCATGCTTAATTCCTAGGTAAATACAACTGACCTCTAACATTCAAAGATGAATGTTTTCATCATGGCTGCTAATTAACAGTGAAACATGTCAGAATCGCCTATTTCAAAACTCTTAATTATTCAGCCTACCAGCAAAACGTTCCTCTCTCTTAGTGGCAGACATGATGTCATACTTGATGTGCACTGCTACAGCTTCACATGTGATCACAGAGGAACTCTAAGGATGAGCAAGAACTCTGCCTGCTCACGGCCCTGTAGCTGAGTGCTGCCAGAGGAGGAAGACAGCAAACAGCCCAGAACTGATTGATCTGCTGAAACTTCCTGGGTTGATTGTGTTATAAAAAAGCTTGGTTATCAAAAACTACTCTGCAAACATGAGGTCATGCCTGTTATGCATAACCTTGCACCGAGCTTTCCACACCAAAGGCACATGCCTGTGGTGCTCAGGTCTCCTCTGTGAAAGGACATGCTTTTCATCATGACTGTCTCCTTCACGAGCTGCAAATTCAGCTCAACATTACTCTTATTCAGGTTTACCAAGTCTCTTACCTGCACAGCTTCATGTGAAACAAAGTTCCACTGCCCTTTGGAGAAGCAGGTCTTAAAAGACCCAGCTGCCTAGCCAGTTCTGCATTCAGAGGTTCCCTGGCAATACCCAGTCAGGGTATTAAAATAATTCAGCCATAAGAACGAAATAAGTACATGCTTAACTGCAACTAAAAGCAAGCAGTCCAAATAGAAATACTGTAAAGGTAGCACAGCATTCTGCATTTCTCAACTGGCCTTTCCCTTCAAACCTGGAAGTTTGTATGATGGGACTTTAAAGGATGTTATAACATGAATCACTCGAAAGAGGAGGATGTACAAGTGTTTGATACGTGACTATGTTACTGTTCAGTTCAAATATCCATTTCTCTTACTATGCCCAATCTCTTATGCAACAGTACCTGCAAGTCTGATACAACTGAGAACTACAGAAAGCTCAAAACAGAAATGCATTAGATTATCTATTGTCTCAACACACAGACATTTGGCTTAACTGGCAGTCACCAAAGTGGTATCTTGCATTGCACCTTGTGTCGTTGCAGATAATGCAAGTTAGTTCAGTGTAGTCTGCCACTTTTGTGGCTATTTCATAATCCAAAACTCTGTTCTTATTTTTAATTACTGATAAACAACCAGGGAGTACTCATGGGTAAAAAAATTTTTAAAAAACCAAAAGGCTAAAAAAAAAAAAAGTACCAGGCTGAAGGAAGGTTTGTAGACTGATCCTTGAAGAATGTTTGTAGGCTACACCTAATGTGAGGTTTTTATTAACAACATTGGAGAAAAAGAAAAAGCTGCTATTTGTTAACAATCCTAAAGTGAGAAATACTGTCCCATGTCAATACACAAGGCACAACGAAGTAACATATTGAAAAGATTGGTGTGAGAGACATGATGATATTTAAAATAACAAGGACAAGAATGTGCAAATAAAGTTCAGCAAAAAGGTGTTATGAATTCCTACAAGCTGCAGAAGAAACATCTGTTGACAATGAGAGGGGAGCAATAGCACATGCATTATTATTGAGATCACAAATCAAAACCTGAGCGCCACAAGGAGAAAAGGGCAAAGGAGATCCTACAGTTTTTCTCTCTCAAATAAAACACTTTCAGCTGTGAAGAGAGAGAAATAATGCCACTGCATAAGGCACTAGCAAGCTTCCCACTGGAAAAAAAAAAAAAAGGGTGCCATTGTGATCAAGTTTAAAAAAAAAAAAGAAATCAATTAGAACTGGAACAAGCACACAAAATAATATTAGGCTAAAACAGGAACAGAGAAGAGTTCCATGCAAGAGAAGAGTTTGACTGAAGCAGCTTCGTAATTCAAAAGAACTGTGAAATGAATTGACTGTATGGTACAAATACATGAAAGGTGCACAGGAGAGATGAGGACTTTTTTTACCCCCAAAAAGTCAGCATTGGCACAAGAATAAAAAGGATACAAAACTGTCCATGAACAGGTTAGTGCAGAAATCACAAGACCTCTTTTAACCATTGGAGGAGTCATTCTACAACTGGTTTTCAGTGAGAGTAAATAACTCCAGTATACTAGTCTAGTAGATTAATTAGAGTATCCCTTGATAAACACTGCTGCTTTCAGACTGAGAACCACTGAAGTGGAGAAAAAAAATAATAATTGTTCTGCTATATATAAACAGAACTTTCATGCTGAAGTGAGTTCAAATTGTCGAGTTTTTCTTCTCTTAATCACAAATATATAAAACGCGACCAATATGCTCCTTAAATTACGTATCAGAGTTAAAAGTTCCTACCTACCTGATGCTTTCTAAAGCAACCTCCCCAATATTTCCACAATAGAACAAAACAATTTCTCAACAAGAACCAGAGGTATGGACAGAACAGAAACGCTAGAACTGCGCTGAATAGAAATTGCAGACACACCCACTCTGAGCTCAAATCGAATCCATACTGCTTCTTGTGGGCAATACTGTCTGCTCTAGCCATCTGTTTTGAATGAACCTGGGAATAAAAGATCTTGGTAACATCCAAAACTTCAGTTAAACAAGTAATTCTCTTCCCCCTTGCTGTGTTTAAATGAGATATGCTCCTAATCCCTCCAGATCTCTGGTTGAGCAGCTGACAGACGCAACAGGCAGTAGACTACGGGCTTGCCTTCAGCAGAAGCAGGATCTTTTTGGCCTTACCCAGTGCTACGTTCAGCCAGATGAACAGCGTGCACATAGCTCCACATACCAACAAACCAAACAGTAATATTTGCTGGCTCTCTCTTCCAGCTGTGCTAACTCCATTTGGGTGTAACATAACAATTCATCCAGAAAACATCTGGCAATGGGGTCCCATTCCCCAAGCTGTACCCTCCTGTCAGTGGGTGGAGCAGTCACACCTTCATCATATCCTATGGTACATACGTCCACCCAGACCTAAAAAGCAGAAGCGGGGAGGTGAGGCATAGTTTAGGGAGCCGTTCTCTGTCACTTCCCCAGAAAGCTGCCACTAATGCTCCCATCTGTCACATTCTACATTTTTCAATCAATGACATTGATCTGTGGCTGGCTTGGTTCATCTGCTGACCAAAAAAATGCTGTCAGCATCAAGGTACTGGAGCAGCTATTTAATGCAATTAAATGCCTGTGGGCAGGAGGAATGAAGCATTCACAAGGACACTACAGAGGGCAGAGAAGGGATTTCTAAATTGTCCTAAATCACCACCAATTTAACTGGCAGTGACAGGATACACTCAAAAACGAGGACATGACCTGGAGGCATATCTGTTGCGATGAAATGGGAAAACATGTAGATTATAATGCAAACAGATCAAGAAAAGGGCATCAGCAACAAAACGAAAGGAAAAATCTTGGCTAATCAAGCTATTGGGATCCAACAAAAAGTGATTGCTACTTTTCCCTTTGAAGATCTGGAGAATATACAATGTTTCTCTGCTTCCCCAACAAATAATTATAGAGCTTTAAACTGAAATGTGCTGTGCCTTGCACTGTTAACAGAAGGGCAATACTTACCTGAGTAAATTTCTTTAAGGATATAGTCTGCTTGTCTGGTTCTCTCTCTCACATATATACACACAATATTTCACTGAAATTATGCCGTTATTATTTGAGGAAAAAAGCATCAGCAAGTTTTCTGACTATAAAGCCTTGCATGACTCAATATAAATATTTTTACTACGTAAAAGATTCATACTACCTAACTTGGGCTTTTGTTGAAGCACCCAAGTTGGAAGGGACACCTCAAGCTCTCTTAAAACTGAATGCGGAGGGGAAAGGGGCTTACTCAAATCAGCAATTCCGATCAGATATCCCCTTCCCCACTGATGAGCATAGAAACGTAAGCACACATGTTTCTAGCTTCAGCACCTCAGATGAATGCCTGTAGTGGATGCACGCTGAACCCAGGCCAAAGTCTGTAACAAGACTCTTGTTACAGGGTAGTAAAAATATATCTATAAATATAACTTCAGTAAATGTACATCTCCTTTATACACAGTAACTGGCCTTTCACATTAGGAGTTTCTTCTCATCACCAATGCTACTGGCGTAAGATAAATTCAACAAATAAGAGGGGAAAAGGAGAGCAACTTTGGTCATTTAGGTATCAGCATAAGTGTAGAAGAAGGACATCCAAGAATACCTAAAGGTTTTGTGACAAACTAAAGTTCCATACCAAAAACAATGAGTAAAAAAATCTGAAGCTATTTCCTTGCCCCAAATAAGAAAAGCATAAGACTATCAAAAAGATTAACAGCAAAAGTTGCCACACATCACTTTGCAACGAAACTTGCCTTGTACTGTGGGTCTTACCCCTCAACACAGTGATGTCAATGGAAAGACATCCACCCATGTCAGCCAGCGGCAGGTCACGTGGCAGACAGCAGCCCTCAAGTCTCCTACCTGTTTGCACAACTTATAGCTCTCAAGGCTGAACAAAAGCAACAGACAGTTGATTTCTTTAGACTATTTTTATAGCTTGAAAGTAAACTTCAAGGCTGCAAAACCTCAAATATTTGCAGATTGATTCAACAAGTCACAGGGCTCCTCTTTCAACCTGCAAAGTTCAACCACTCTGCTCATATGCAAGGAAAACCTGAGTTCCTACACGTATTCAGCATAAAGGGCAATTTCTTACAGTTGTTCAAAAGCATTAAAAGACACCCTCAGCCTTTTTCCTTCTTTCTCGAAGTCTTTCCCCTCTGTTCAATAAGGAACCAAAAATGATATACTTTTCTGTTCTTGTTTAAGATTAAACAAACAAAAAAATGAAACAGAAATGAAAGTATCAACTTTGACATCCTTGACCAGCACTTAGTTGACACTGTAATACTCAATTCAGCCTCCAACCATTCAGGATAAAGATCTGTTCAAAAGCAAAACTGGGCCAACAGGGAATTTCAAAGCCTCCTTATAGAAAAATTAGTTTTCCATTTTGAGTATGGATTTACATTAAGGGTGTAGGTGTAGTCAGTCCTGTGCAGTGCTAATGGGAATTCACAATTAAACCATTCTTCCTCTATAATTAAATTCCAAGAACGAACATTCTCAAATGTATTTCATAGAAGTATAAAACATACTTGAGCCCAATTTCTGCTTCTGTTTCTAAACTACTTCACACACTTAGTGGGATTCAGTTTATACATGGGGCTACACTCGTTGTGTAAACACATCCTGCAAACCCAGAGATCCAGGCAAGGGAACCTAGAGAGCTACTGAACTGACCAGATGTAGATATTGTCTCTAGCTTAGGGTGTGCTGAATTTCCTTCTAGATTCTTTCGACCAGGCTGGCTAGATCACCCTTGATTATAACAGAGCTTTGACAAGAACTTCCCATACAGACACAAACAGGGATTTTGGCATTTGTTTGCTTTGTTGCAAAATCAAGATGTGTAAAGTGCCCAAGGTATACCCGCTCGGAAGAGGGGGACAGCAGAAACTACTGTGCCTAGCAGAAACTATCACCACCTTGCGAAATACCTCTGAAGAAAGCTCATGCTGCCTCTTGCCAAGGCACTGGGAATTCCGACTTTAAGCTCAACACTCAAACTGTGCCCATCTCCCTTCTTCGCTGTGCCCTGCAATCACTGCTTCATCTGTGTCTCATATTATATACCTGTAACCAGTACTGCCAAATCCCAGACGCCTTCACCAAGTCCTGTTCCCCAGCATCATACTGATATAGACCCTAGAAAATCTTCAGTCTGTGCAAGTCCATTTTAACATCTAAAGTCCATTTTAACCTCTAAAATGGAGAAGCAAGCAAAGATAAAATAAAAGCCAAGCTCCAATATACAAATACAACTATGTGTGTTTTTAGCATACCAGGCAATATTCTTCCAATAAGAGCATCTAGCAACCAAAAGGACTCCTCTTCATTCTTTGTAATAAGAATCAGATATCCAGCTATGAAGTTCATGCCCTGAAATAGAAAAAAGGGTTTTAAGATGCATACACTTATCTTAAGAGTTTATTTCTTCTGATTAAGGGCTAAATTACTACAGTTCTACAAAGCTGACATACTAAGTAAAATCTAGTGATAAAGGCCACCGGTGGAGTAAGCTGTTAAACCTGCATTACAACAGCTAACAAGAATTATTAATAAAGATCAAGGAGAGGAAAATTACAAGATAAAGCTTAGTAGTCTATAATTTACCTTCATTTCTTTTTTTTTATTTTATAAAATCCCAAAGCCCTGTCCCAATGTAACTGAAGACTGCTTTGACCAGAGCCAAAACACAGCTGTCTTAGATGTGCCGTACAAAGACAAGACAAGGTAGAATGCCTGACTCAAACACGCTTTAGTAAAAAGTCACAGCTCCAGCAGCTTTTACAAGCTGTTGCTGCTTAACTCAAATGACTGCATACAAATCATTTGCTTCCATAAAACCTGTAGTACTCCACATGCTGATCAATGACTGGCTGCTGTAGCTCCTGCCTTTCACCATGCAAACAGAAGGTAAGCACCCATGGGTGGAGGGATTGGAAGAGCTACCAGAAAATTTGTGAAAAGTAGTCAAGTAATGACTGGACAAATTCCAACTGTGCAATTTTCATAACCATTACTGACACTCTCTGACTGGACAAGTGACAGACAAAACACACAGGTCACGAACTGGTATTCCCTGTAAACACATTGCCTCTGTCTCCGGCACTTTTTCTTGTGTCCAGCATAACACTGCTAAGTTATGGCAATATTACCCATTTACATGCACAGTAGTCCGCTATCTTAGCCATTTTTTAAGTATCTCTTTTTCCATCATAAACAAGCTGACAACTGTAATAACATAGACAGCACACCAGTATGACAATACACAAGAGCTGCCTCTGAGGTGCAAGCCCCCCCCCCAAGTCCTCCTAAGCTAACAGAAAATTATCTTTAAATATTTACAGGCTATGAAGGCTGGTGTTGATTACATTGCCTTCTGAGGTTTCAACCCTTTCTTTGGCCTTTTCCCTGCTCGCTCTGCCTCTGAGCTGGACTTCTCCAGCATGTCTATTGTCACGGGCAGCACCACTGTCTCTGGGTATCCTGCAGTGCTGCCGGTTATGGCTGCAAGCCAGAGGACAGCTACCAAAACCAGCACCCCTCACAGTCTCTGGAAGCTACAACTTCCTCTTGGAACTGAAATCTCATTTCTTGCATTCAACAGATTTGACTCACCTGTCCCATCTCAGAAGGCCTTGCAATGCTCCCAGAATATGGAAATATTGGGACATTGCATCTTCTCCAATGTTTCATTTTCAAGCTTTGAGTCACTACAGCAGTTGTTATACAAATGGCTTGGATAGACCTTGCATAGCCTTACACGGTGCTTGGCCTTCTAGTTAGGAAGGCAACTATTTGTTTCCATGCTGACAGTTAGCTTAGTAATTGCCTCTGTGGTGACAAGAGACTGGCATTTAACATGGCATGCACAAAAAGCTACTCTGGAGCATATGCTCACAGGACACTGAATTTCCCTGGTCACACCAGGGTAGGCAACGCTGTACCACTGTTGCATGACAATGCAAAGCCTAATACGCTCCCAGATGGGAGACTTAAATGCCAGTAAATACCACAAATGCACCAGCATTATGGAAACATCCCCTGAAGAGCCTTCAGTCAGTAAAAGCTCTGCAAAGCACTTTAAATCCATTTTGCGCTCTGAATTTTCTAGTGGTTACAAGGTCTCTCCTATCACGCAGTAGGTATCACTACATCTATCTTGATGAAGTCTGCTGTTTCTTTAGCAGACACGGTGATTTCCTGAAACTTCGCTTAATTTATGACATGCCTTGGAAAGCAGATGCTGGCCTTTGATTTATTTTCTAATTATTTAGACAGAATAGACAACATTCATTCTGTGCAAAGACCAAAGGTGAAAAGGAATCACATAAGGCTTTCTAAGTCTTCTTTTATCTCTAGTGTTCTTAATGCCAAGTTAAAATGAAAAAAGTAGCCCACTGATTAAACAGTTAATGTACCAAAACTTTTTAGTAACAGAGACATATTTTGGGTAGAAGCTAGCATGGTTTAGAAGCTGTACATGCTTGTGGGTATAACTACCGCTATATAGGAGCCTGACACTTGCAAAAGAGAATATTCACAATTCCACCCCTTCTGTTACTCTCAAAATATTAAACATTCTATTTTAATAAATACATAATACTGAAAATAATAAAATTAATTCATCTTTTACTCCCCTTTTTCAAATATTTTCTGTACTATAAAACTGGTTGGAATGCACAAAAAGAATCTGTTTTAGTGACATCAGTCTAGGTTTAAGTCCCTCTAAGTCCAGATTTCAAAAAAATATAATTCATATTCTTTTAACTTAGTACAGTAAATACAACTGTTTCAAACCTCCTCAACTAACATGAAGTACAGATCAGCACACATATCCTTGGTGAGGAAATGGAGGAGAGAGGAGAAGACTTAAGTGAACTGCAAACACATTTTGCTCGTGACAGTTCCTGCTTCTTTATGATCCTTAATGATGGACTCTTTGTTCTTGACTGTCATGAATCAACTTTTATCTTCTTTGTGTCCCACAGGAAACTTTACAGTACTTGGCAGTGACACAGGAGCTTTTTTGAGCTGCCATTTAAGCAGTATCAGGTTGAATTTCAAACCATTTTTCTTCCTACTTGTCTGTCTATACTGGGAGATGGCACCAAACAAATGCTACCACCCCCTCAACTATGTTATGTCGCATGAACACTGGTCTTCCCCTATTTTGAAAAACGTGACAGTGAAAACAAAAGAAACTGAGATCCCATATGTCTAGTATATACCGAGGACTGTTTTGGGAAAGATGGCAAGAGGAAGAGGGAAAGGCAAGCGTGCTTTCTCTTCCTCTCCAAAGCAATTAATCTCGATACAACCATGTGTGATAAAACATTTATTTGGCAGCTAATAAATGGAATCAAACATGATCGAGTAAGCTACAAAAAAAAGGCCAAGGAGAAACTCACAAGGACATTTGAACTTGCCTGAAGCAATTAATTTTTTCCATCCCCAGTGCCATTTTAAAAACAGAAAGTTTGTGGATCTGCTTCTAAAAACACACATTCAAATGGACAAGAACAATTGCCATTGGTGAAATTCAGCATTGTTTAAAAACTAGTAATTACATACCTGACAATATCCTACTGCTTTATTATGATGCCCATATGCTACCAATACATTGTAGAGTGGATGCTGCAAACAGGGATCAGCAGTTTTGCGGAATTTTACATTATCTGGAAATGTTCTGTTCATGTCTAGACAAAAGGAAAAAAAAAAAAAAGACCAAAATTAAGAGCTGTTCCCTCCTTCACTTTCCAAACAGTTTTCTGAGGTACAGATTTTCTGAAGTACAAGTGAAACTTCACATGGCTCACTAAAACTGTAGTTTTGGTGGATGAATTTTAAGAAACAGCTTTACCTCCATTTTGGCTAAAAGGCCATCTGCATTCAAGGATAATCTATTCCTAGAAAGATTAATCCTATTACTGTACAGAAATCAATTTCAAGCAGGACTAAAGAAATTCTCCTGCAGACTAGACTCTCTCAACCTCTGTCTGCAAAGGCTTAAATGAAACCAAACCAGACATTTAGACAGACAGAAACAACGCGTACCAAATTTACCTAATGAAGTGACATGAAATGAGCTGTGCCTCTACAAAAGCATATTCTCATAACAAATCATATGAGCCTTCAGCTGACTTATTCAGTGAACGTCTACCAAACAGCTGGGGGGGGGGGGGGGAAGAGTCCTGTTCCTGCAACTGGTGGCTTCCACTTAAAAAAAAAAAATCACAGTATTTTTAAAGATTTAATTTTCTCCATGATGCGATCATGAGAAAAGTTGTTTCTTCATTGGTGCAAGATCATCAAGAAGGAGTTATTTTTGATATCCAAGCAGCAGAGCACATCCCATATGCTTCAAGCTCAATCCTAAATCAAGTAAGGACTATGCAATTACTGATAATTCAAAACATTCATTTCTTCCAGACCAAACATGAATAGTAGGACTCATCTCTCCTTACAAAGGTCTAAAAATTAGACATGCAAATTTGAGCTAGTCACTCAAAACTCTAGTTGTTGGATAGAAACAGGCAGAGTTAATTTTTGGCTTGCTTCACTCTATAAAGAGGGAACCCAAGGTCACTGGTCCAGACCCATGCATCTGATTTTTAGAAGTTTAAGTTGGGGAGAAAAATCCTATTCAAAAGTAACTTGAAGATTTTCAAAATCCAAGACCTATTAATAAAATACAAACAGTTGTTTTGGTTATATTTAACAACAACAAAAAAAAAGGGTTAAATTAAATAGAAAAAAAAAAATTTAGTAACAGCACTACCATACAGATATTTATGTCCCAAGAGTTATCATTTCTTATCAGTTCTTCCTGCATAAAGGAAGAAGTCTGTTACAGCTTTGACACAACGTTGAGCTGTAAGCAACCAAAGGAAGAAAGCCCCTCAAAATCATTTGTGTCATGGAAGTCACAAGCATTAAAGTTATCACACTAATCACTATTTCTTCCTTTTAAAAGTAAACAAGTCATTTACAGAAATGGGAGGGCAGCAAAATATTTCACTTCACCTCTCATGTGACTGAAAAGAAAAACACAAGGAAAAAAGACAATTTTTAAGAGGACTTGAGCAACAGCCAGTTATAGGATAAATAAATTTGTTTTGTTTCTTCTTGGTAGGAAGAGAACCATAGTATTTGCATAATCAGAATCTGTTGTTTATTAAAGTATATGCCAGATGTTAGAGAACAAATTAATGCTGAAATTTCAGCTATGGCTCTTCTGATCAGCTATTTAGAATAAACATCAGGGGGGAGTAGGAAAAGTCCATCACATACAGAGCAGAGACTACTCAAACTGAACTCTTTAATTTCACAACCTGAGGAAGGCCTGCAGTTGAGTCAGCTCCAATTTGCTTTCTGAGTGCAGAGCATGGTTTTTCCCCACAAGGATTGGGGAAAGTCTTCCCTAATTTTATGAAGGATTTTAAACTTCTCTTTATATTTAGTAACATTTTTTTTTAGTTTTGGTGTGGGCATAGAACAAAAACAAGATACAAAAGCCAGAAGTCTTTACCCTTAATAAAAGACACGGGGCATGGTTTTACAGGACTCTTTACGTCAGACTATTATCTTGAGCACACCAAGAGCAGGGTGCCCTGCTTCCTCTCCATCCTCCCCTTTCTGCTCTATTTGCATGCTCTCCCTCTTCCTCCATCTCTGAGGCTCGTCTGAATGCGAGGTGAGGGAAGTCAACCCACTCCCCAAGCGCACGCAAACTGATACGTTTTACCATACTACAAGACAATTGCCAGAGATGACTTCAGGCAAACAGCAGGAGCAGGTCAGAGCTGTTCATCTGACTTGAGCACTTCCCCCCCACTTACTACACCTGTTCCAGAGATGTCCGAACACCTCCTTCTCCCCCTCCACAGAGCCCACCCTCTGACCTGCTATCCATTAACCTGCCTCATTCTCCATAGACGTAAGTGTCCAAAGGAACACAGCCTCAGACTAGTCCAGTTTGAGGAAAAAACATGACAGTAGGGAAATGAACATTAGAACTTTATATTGCTAGATAAACCTCAAAACAGTGATCATCTTGTGGTTGTGCAGATCTGCTGGCTATAACCAAACTAGGTACAGGAGCACAGGACCAGGAAGAAGGCCACAAAGAAAAGACTAGCTACTCCTTTGCAGTAAATTCAGATTAAATCCCAATAGTGTGGGGACTTTTTAGATGATTTTTCAGTGCTGTGAGGTGGTAGCGGTATGCTGCTGTGAAACAAAAACAACAGCTTTCCTTTTCTGTTGATTTATCTCTGTGCAGCAACCATGAGAAGACCATTGGCTTGTTTCTGCAGTATTTCTACCTCTCATTCAGTAATACAAACATAGGCAGAAAGCCACATTAGCCTCAGTTTATAAAACAGACATCTGTTTTGGTACCTGGAGTCACAACTGTTGATGCTCCTTTGGAGCAAAGAGATTTAAATGTGCAGTCCAGAAAACTAATGCTTTTGTACCAGTCTTGTGCTTTTCATATTTAGGGTACTTCAAAAGTCAAGGCACCTACAAGTCAACCTTGCTATCCCATCCCTTCTGTTTTTACCTTCATATCCAGGTGCTTCCCACTCCCAGACCCAGTAAATTACCCAAGTATTTTTATAACTAACATCCTCTACTCCACTTTAGGTCACTTTGCTACTGCTACAACTGTAACTTGCATCTGCTCTCAATAGCTTCCAGGCAGGTAATTTTTTTTTTATTTTTTTTTTTTACTTAGTAAAGAGCAGAACAAAAATTCACCTCAACTGCCAACTACAAGCATTCAAAAACTCCACTGCAAACCTCCAGAATAATGAGGTTAGGTCATCAGTTACAACTTGTAAAAGTAATATACTTAAAGGGTATTTCAAATTTGTTATAACTGCATATTTAGGACTCATCTTCAAGCTTTTCCTTGCCGACACCTGGAGCTAGAAATTGTTTTGGAGGTTTGGGGGGTTTTTGTTTGTTTAAGTTAAGGTCAAGTTTTCTATCAACCAAAACTAGAGAAACAGAGCCTGGCACCCACCACCACCAGCACCAAGTAACACTTCAATAGCTTGCAGCAATTAAGAAAGCAAACAGGGTTAGGATTTCCTACGAAAAGAACAATAATGCCACCATATAAATCTGAGAAGAATCCACATAAACTCCAGCCCCCTTCATCTCCAAGAAGTAATATTAGAATTGGAGCAATTGCAGAAGAGAATGGAAACAATGAAGATCACAGGTATGAAATGGCTACCATACATAGCATAAACCAAGGTGGTCTACAGCTCCTTAGACTGGAGGGAGATGCTTATGAGCAAGACCGCACAAATCTGAAAAATCATGAGAAAGGTGAAGGACATGAAAAAGGAGCATTCAGAGGGGGGTTTGGGGATTATTTTTTTTTTCCCCATCCAGTGTTACTAATTACAAACATGGAGCATATGACTCAGGAACTCCCCAAACCACAGATAACTGGAGACTAGGAAAGACATTCTGAGGAAGTATCACCACATACTTTACCCCTCCAGTTCTTCCTTTAGCTGTTCTGGTCGACAGAAGAGCAGATGAGGAAGCCATTTGGATATGACCTGATACAGTTTCTCTTACAGACAGCCAGAAGAGCTGACACTGCTGTTCCCCTTGCTCTTGCACGGTTAAATGCCTTAAACTCACGTGAAAATTCCCATCCTTCACTAATAGTTTAACCCCATTCAGAGAAGCTTATAGTGCTTTGTCAGTAAAATACTCACTGTCTCCAGTGAAGTGGCAATGGCTATTGTGTGAATTACTTTTCTGAACCCATCATAAACTAAACTAAGATTTTACAACTACCATCCAATCCACACAGCCAGATCCTTATGCCAGCAGTCACAAGGTACAGCACAGGCTTAGGGGGCTGACTGATAAATATCAGACCCCAGGTTTCACAGCACCTACAACTCTGTCACGAAACATGGAAATGTGGATATTAGCTACACGTGCACACAAGAGGACTTGCAGACACAGACATGCTTACTCCGAAATTCAATGGGCCAGCCTAAGAGGGGCTTACTGCAAGGAAGCTATGTCAACTTACACCCCGGCCTTTTTGTAACCAGCACATAGCCTTTGCATTAGGAGGACAGCCACATTTTATCCTGCAAACATAATTTGTCCTACTAAACTTTACTATAATAGGGCATGAACAAAGCTCAGTAGGAATGCATGCCCTCCTAAATGTGTGTGTAAACTAAACCATGAAAATTTCCATAAAAATTTAGAGACCTGCATTCTTTAAGCTCTTACTTTAATGTTTAGAGCAAGAAGTCTGCTCTCTTACATTTCTCTTCAAAAAAAAAAAAAAAGAGGTATGCTTAAACAGCAAGTGTCATATAAAACATCAGCAATAAAGCCCATCATCAGTTAAGAATCAGCAAATTAAAGGGCAAAAACAGTGAAGGGACAGTTTAGATTTATTTAGCTTAAAGACTTTTATTGCTATTACTAATCAGATTTTTATTTAAGGATTAGACCATTTATCTATACAGTCTACCTGCACTTTTTAACCTGATTATATGTCATTAAAGACACTCCCATATTGAAAATAAGTTCCAAACGTACATGAAAATTGTCTGGAGCTTCTGGGCATGTAAAAGAATCAGGACACACTGGCTCTTATACACGTTTTAAATTGAATTTGAAATGAAGTCTTTGGTTGGCCTTGTCCTTTTGCCCCTCCCCCTGAAAAAAAGAAAGCATGGTTGCTGCTCTTTTGTTTTTAAACCACTGCATCATCCTGGGCTATAACTTTACAGCTAGACTGCAGGACTAAATACAGCACAATTGCCTGAAAATTTTGGAAACTGCAGACATGAAAAGTGAACAGCAGCAAGATTCCCCATCTTACTTGAGTTTCCCGTGAAAAACAACTGCAGTGATGGGAAAACAACACAGGCAGAAACAAACCGAACATCAGACAATTCACACTGAAACAGTCCTCAACTAAAGCACATTATAAAATTTGCACAGTCAATGGGAACACAAACTTTATTAAACACAAAGTTTCCATTCACTTTAAGTATTTCACTCTTTCCACCCCTCATATGTTCACATTGTTTCTTCCTTTCTGAAGCAAAATCTATCACTGGAGTCTGAGCTCCTCTTTTTATTTTTTTTCCTCCAGTAACACCCTCCAACCCATTTTTCTTTATCCCTTCCCTCACTTGCTTCTTGTTAGTTTTCTCTTCTGCAGTTTTCCAATCAATGCAGTAGCTCTTCCAAAACTGTATTTCCTCCATAATTCATAAATAGATCTTTATCTTCTTCCATTTTTCTCCCCCACAGAAATATTATTTCATGGTATAACCCATGCGAAAAGCCACCTACTGTCATGATATGACCCTTCATGTCATTGTCTAGTACTGGAAAAGAAATTGTTTGCAACTCCCTCTTGCAGCAGTTGTACCCCAGCTGAGTACAGTTTGATCCTTCTCCAGGCCCTTACCAAGGCTGACTTTGGAAAGTCATCTTAGTAGATCCCTCTGTGTTCATAGTTAGAGCTCTACTGTTTCTAGTTCTGAGCAGGATATGAGACTGAAAATTTCTGGCTAGTCTTCATATTCATAGGAACATGAAAGTTTATGCTCCAAATGCCTTACTAAGGCGTGTAGTCTCAAAAGCCCATAGTGCTGCTGCTGTTGTTGGGGGGCAGAGGCAAAGGGGAAACTCAGCATAAACCAAAAAGTGTTCAGATGGTTATGGAACTCAAATAAAAATCCATAAAGCCCCAACTTGAACTACCTGGCTTTTTCAAAAGAAAAAAGATTATAACTGCACCTGCCCTTTTAAGAAAACCACATCAGCATTGTGCTTGTCTGGAGCACAGCCCAACCTCTTGACTCATTAATTAAGCAATTCAGCCAGTATTGGCTTCTCTACAAAAGCTCTGCTGCAGCAGGATGAAAAGTTTCAGGACATATATCAGTTACATCAAAATTCTACTTGCTTTTCCTCCCCTATTGCCTTTTAAACATGCAGTGGGCCAGTCTAAGGTCTGGCTGCCCTAATACCCTGCCACCAATAACAGCCACTGATCAATGTTCACAGACAGCACATATGAAACTGGGTTAGTAGAGGAGAGGTATTTCTCCTGTGTTTCCATTCTTTCAGGGATTCACATTTAGTGTTTAGGATTTCATGCATCAAGTGGATTTCCCCACCCCTCAGTTTGTCAAATTCCTTTTTAAACCAGTTCATACTTTTGGCCTCAGCAGCACCCTGTTGTAATAAGTGCCACAATTCCATGATGTGCTCTTCTAAACCTGCAGCACAGTAAATTTATTTCAGTGTTCTTAATGTTACAAGAAATAAATAACAATTGCTCCCCATTCACCCTCTCTACACCATTTATAATTCATACAGTTCTATCAGCAGCTTTTTCCTCAAGCTGAAATCCCAGCATACTTCATCTGCCTCAAACAGACACTGTACCACATCTTCAACCATCTCTGTTGCTCTTCTAGTGTCCTATTAGGACAGAAGTAAGAAGAAACAGACCCAAAGGCAGGTCTCATGGTACGAAGTTATAACTCATCATTCACTCAGAAGATGACAAAATACTGTTTTCTGGTTTGTTCTCTGTTCCTTCCCAAATAATTTCTAATCTTTCTTAATGCTTTTGACCACATGATGAACCTGGAAAGATCTGTGGTGTTAAAGAGCTTATGGCTAATCTAATTTACATGTTAATTCAGCACTTAAACCACTACTACAGAAAGGTAAGTTTTCCATGACATAACTTGATCTCTAACATTTAAGGACTTAAGACAGATAATCAGTGTTATCGAGACAATAACCTGTTTTGATTGCTTCAACCAGCTTGTCATTCTTCTCTCCTTCAAGCAGTCTGTGGTAATATCCAGGGTTTTGTTCCATGTTGGTTTGGGCCCCACTCACAATCATCCAGATCAATGCACGGTGTTCATTGGGGATGCCTTTCCTGATATATCTCTTCACTGCAAAACAAGAAGTTTGGTGGTTTTTTTTTTAAAAAAAAATAATAGAATCCAGCTGTATTTTCCTTTTGGAAATGAGCAACAGAAAGTTGAGAACTCATAAGCTCTTGACTAGAGACAATTATGTTTTCTCTCCTGTGCTACCACTTAGGATAAGCATTTCCTTCTCAGCTACATAGTATATTTTAGATTCACTCTGACTCCCCACACAGATCTCCAGGCCCAGGCTTTCCTACCTTGTCTATTTCCCCCATTAGGATTTTGAGTCCTTTCCTTGTCTTCCCACCTCTTCAGATAGAGATATGAACAGCAAAGTTTCCCCTTGATCTTTGTCCTTTTTCATTCAGAAAAAACACTGACTTTTTCTTTCCCTACATTACTAATAGCCTCCGACCTGATAGCCCTTTCCGTTTGCTTAGTTATGCTCTAGCGTAAATGGCTATGTTAACATAACCCTAGGATTTCAGCTTAGCACCAAACCACTGAAATCCTTGCAGAAACTGAGAAGTACATGGCTACTGTCTAAATGAGTCTCTGGAAGAACTGGAGACATGAGTGAGCAGCAGATGATTTTTTTCCTAGCATAACTGGGGAAGTCTTCTCAAAACTAAAATAGCTCTTATCTCTTGCATCATATTTTTCACCAGGGTGTGCTTTGGGGTTTTTTTTTAAGCAGATGATTCAGTGTAAATAACTAGGATGCAAGATTGCAGGAAGAAGCATTAGGCTAATGACAGCCAAAGCAGCTTCCTCCTGGGAATGGTATGAAAAATATTAATAAGGAGCCAATGCTGCTCATTGGTACAGAATCCTAAATCAGCATTACCCCTTCTGACCCAAAAAGACAGCTGAAGGTTTGAGATCCTTCTGCTTTTTCCAGGGAGAAGAAACTAAGAAAGGAACCAGATATTTCTTACTAAACGAATGAGACTGTATCAATTAGAGTATCAACTTCTCATCCCTGAATTCTATAGGGCTCAAATGAGAGTGGGGATTTTTATTCCACCCACGCACACACAAACACACACAAAATATCATTACCTAATCTGGTTTTATCCCGTCACAGAGATCCATAACTCAAGATAAATGCTGCCTGAATTAAAGGACTTAAAAACAGCAGAGTGAAACAAGGTTTTACAGCTCAGCCAACAATACATTCCACCTAACTGCAGCTGCCTAGCCTTTAGGAGCCAAAGCTACTTTCCTAATGTCAAAAGAGAGATCCATGCATCTCTAATAGGGATTTCACTCACCTAAAGTCTGGTACTTTCTCTCAAATAAACACTCCTACCCTTCACATTTGCAATAAATACCTGGACTTCCGGGTACAGTTTTTGTTTAGCTTTTCGATGAGGATTTATACTATGGATTACGGTCTCTACTGTTTAGATGTAAAGTAACTTTAACTACAACCATCTTTTAGACAGGCTGGAAATAATTTACTTGTTTCCATGGTTGTTTAATAATGTCCACTTCTTCTTTACAAGATTTTGAACTCTAATGCTCAAGAAATCCCATAGATGGACATAGCAAATGCAGGAATGAGTATGATGAACCAGTCCCATTTAGGTCAACAAGAACAGGCATTTGAATGAGCCTGCAAAAGTCTCTAGAAGCATATTTGCTGGTTAAATTACTAGATTATCATATTCTAACATAATTCCAATGGTATTTCTTTCTGGAAAAAAACTGTCAATTCAGAAAGCACAGCCAACATCCGCATCCAATGATACACATTAAATTCAAGAGAAGCAGAGACAAGCCTTTGACATTGGCACAAGGGGGAAGTGGCCCTGCAGCACAGCATACGCTCATTATTCCTCAGTGTCATCATTCTCATGGTAATAGACAGCCAGAGGCTTGGATCGCCCCAAGTGACTACCTACCCCAGCTCCCCCACTCCCTGAGGAACGGAAAAGCCCTTTATATGGTGCTTTTCTTCTTCATACCATTATCATACTTGCCAGGACCTGCAAACTGGCATACAGAAGCAGGAAAATAGTTTTGAAAACAAGGACAGTTGCAATTAAATATGGTTTACATATTTACATATATATGTCGCATTATATACATAAAATTATATTGGTTTATACAAATATGTATTTATTTTGTGTTCTATAGGCCCTTTTCCACATTATCCTCAGGAACTTTAAAAAAGCCCACAAAAACAGTCCACACTGCAGAATATCCTCCCACTGTAACATTTAAGAAGCTTTCACAGATGAAGCCGGATTGTGCATGTGTCTCCAATCACACATCCGACTCCAACTGTAAACCAAGGGCTTGATCTCAAAAGTAGCACTGCTGAATACCATCAAGCCCTGCATATCTGCACTCAGAATCACTCCCAGGAGAACGGCAGCGTACACAACAGTCTAAGCTTTAAAACAGGTGTAATAAATATCTTTATGTGCAATTTTTGCCTCTTCATTAATGAAATATGAAACATCACCAATTCTTTTTAAGCAAACAAAAATAGCCTCAGTAATTATATTACCTTTGATATCCAGTGCCAGTTTACAGAGGTTTAGAGTCACACTTTTTAATATGTTTTTCTTGTTACCAGAAAAAGCAGCTACATGATAGGGAAGTAGTCTAGAAGTACTGAAAAATATGCAGAAAATAACGTTGTCCAATATTGGGCACTACTTATTGTAAGAAGATTTCAAAATAAGTAAATCACTTTAAATCTGTCTGTCCTTGTTTAATGGCAGAATATGAGTATTTTTGGAGGTTTTTGCCTCTAGGTGAAGTTGTATTTATATTTTCCTCCCATTAACATTGTTTCACTCTATACCACAGACAGACTAAGTGTACGTAGGAAAACCCTACTTAAAAACAAAAATTATCTCACATAAAGCATTAGAAAAGTGAGATTTTGAAAAGTGTCTGCACTTTTCAGTTCAGTTACTAACAATTACTGTTGAACGTTGAGGAAACTAACTTGGAACCTAGAGGAAAAATTCTATAAAAGAGGTGAAAGCAGCAGACAATTAGGAACTGAAAGTTTTACTTTACGACTGCACCACAGAAGAAACAAAGGAGATCTGTGCTGTAAATGCTCGAGTTACAGTCAAACACAAAAGCTGACTTTCTAAGATGCTCCTTCCTTCCTCCAACCCCTGGGCTGAAACAGAAGCACTCCTGTTATAAACACTGTTTAGTACCATTACTTTCACCTTTCACTGTATTTTATCGGCCTCAAAGACCAGAAAGCACCTTCTGCTACCGGTTAGTTTTGACTAATCCACTTACAGCCAAATTCTTTTACGCAGCATGCTTTTGGTTAGAATTAAGCTACTTTGGGTAATTATGTCAGTTTGCTGCCTGCCTGTAAACAAGCCAGAGCAGAGAGCTGTCTTTTGGTCCCATGAAGATAGCAGCTGAATGGAGAAAAGTAAAAATCAAGAGGATCCTAGTAGCGTCAGAGAGAGAGAAGACATGAATATCTGAACACTGTCTGAAAATTCACATGTGCAGAGGAGAACTGAAGGTAACAAAGGTAGAGGGGGAAACAAAATACCACAAAATAACAAAGAGGAAGACACCGGAGAATGAGCAAAAGGAACTGTCAGCCAAATTTCCCATGACCTGCCCTGCTGGAAGGCTGTAACCGAGAACAACAGGATACACTGCTTAATTAGCATTGTTAAAATGTAGTCTAATTATTTTTCTTTACAGTAGAACAGAATTATATACATACATACCACCCTAGATGCGAGGCAAACACAGCAGCATGTGAACATGCCACATTTCCAAACTGGAAAATTAACACAAGTCATCACTTCTTCCTGTTCACCCAGACAGGAATTATGAGCTTCTCTATGTGTAAAGACAACTGGGTGTGGAACTACTGAGATACCACGTGTACAATGCCTCTCTCGCATCTACTCACAGCAGGATGCATTTTGAAAAGGCCCCAACAGAACTCAAAATAAGGATATGGGTTTGCAGATACAGCTATTGCTTTCAGGGGGGAAGCAGCAAATCAAATGTTCTTCTCAGTTCTAGCTTACGGCCAACTTGCAGCAGAGGAGAAGTTAATCAGAACCAGCAGCTCCTGAGTAAAGCTTCAGAGCAATGAAGTGAGGTCCTGAAGGAGTGAAATTCAGCGTATCACCAGGCAGACCTTCTGCTCTCTGACTGCCTCTAAGGAAATCACTGCAGGATCATCGCGCAGGATAAAGCACGCACCTAAACAACTGCTTATATAATTTGAGGTGCTTATGCCACAGACTTCAATCTTAGTACTGATATAAGTGAAGTATTTAAAAATCGGTAACTGTACGGGTTAACTTGTTGCTCTCCCCTTCTGAGGTATCAGTTGACGATAATGAGGGAGGCTTATTGTAACAACTTTGAATTTACACTCAGACTACATTTCCTCAACATTATTTATTCCCAAACACTCTCCTTAGAATTACGTATTACATATACACATGAGAATGCATCATCTACAAATTTAAGTATCTTTAGCAAAAGTTAGTAACAGCAAAGATGATGCACTAGCCCACAAGGGCTTGCAACGGTCAAGAGTCATTGCTTGTGTCCACTCGGTGGATTTAAGGTATCCCATTTTTCACAAACAGTAGCCTGCTAGAGACGATTAAAACCACATTAATGGTTATTGCCATTACATGCTTAGTGGGGCAGCATGACCATCGGTACCGAAGCCTGGCGGACAAGTCGAGAGATTTGGTCAAAGTTTTGGCTCCAAAATAAGACCAAAGGCATTCACACTGTATCACAGCAGCATTCTCTGTCTACGACACTGGAACAGGCCACGCAACGGAAGAGAAATGTAAAGAACTCACAGAAATTGCTAAAAGCTGCCACTGTCAGTTTGCACATTTTGAAAGAAGAAGATGAATCAAAACCTGAGATGATTTTTCCACAACAACCAGAAGACTAAGTTCCACAGAATCTCAAAATCCTCACTAATTCAAAATACTGCACAGCTATTGCTATATTCAAACTTGACACCCTAAACAAAAGCTTCTTTATGTATGGAAGAAAAAGAGAGTAGAAGTAGTGACTTGCTAGTCAGCAGCATGTGATCTAGCAGCTATAGCTCAAACCTACATTTTCTGGGATTCCTCAGCCTTAAAATGGACATCCGTACACTAAATACTAGCGAGACATTCTAAGTATAACACTGTTATCACCCTAATCTTGATGCCAAGACAAAAACTGACCCCAAAACAACAAAACCACCAGAATCAGCAGTCAAAGTCTGCATCTGAAGCACAGCTTTAAATATTCAGCTATGTTACAGTCAGTGCCTGATGAACTTTTGCTTAGTTTTACTCACTTTTTCTTAACATACTTATAGAGAACTGTGCCCAACTCCAAAAGACTCCCAAGAGAAAGCAAGCTGAATAGCATCATTAAGAGCAGAGAGGAAAATTTAGATGCTTATATGACATAACCCTAAGAAAGAGCAGGAGGAAAAAAATTCACCCTTTAGTCTCACAGGACTCCCTGCCAGCTTCTGACTCCCTCCATTTATTTCTCCCTGTCTCTCTTGCAAGATAAAATATTACTAGAAGTTTTCTTGCTTTTTGAAGCAGCCATTAACAGTTCCATCAGCATTTAATCTAATGTTGCATTAGCTCCTGAATTAATTTTACTTTCTTCACTTCATAAGGCATTTAGCATCAGTTCTTACCACACACCTTTTTAGCTGTGAGGTGAATGTCATTTTACAAAAGGAGGGTAAGGAGAGAGACAAAATCTCAGCAATCTAAAAAACGGTCAAATAGTCAGCAACTGAGAGCCCTAACATCCTGATCCCTGGAGTTCAAGACAATGCCTTCTACATAATCTCACGTCTTTTTAAACAGCACAGAACAGAGTGGAATACAACAGCTGTAAAACGGCATCTTGAAGAGACAGGGGCCATAATCTCTGGGTTACAGGTGTAATAAGATATTATAGCATATGACAAAGAAGGATTACTCCTTTGCAAGCTTTAAATCAAATCAATGATCCCCCTAACAACAGCATACTTGCTTATGTATTATTACTGTTTATACTACTGTTTTTGATCTGAAGACAAAAATAGCATTTAACATTCAAAAATGCAAACCCAATTTAATACAATTTCTATTGGTTCCAACATAATTCACTTTTACTTATAAATAGACATACAGCTCACCTTTTAAACTCTTCGGTATACTGTTATTTCCCTTTAGGAGCTTGGACCATTTTATTGCTCTTCTAGTGAGTACCACTAGATATCTGGAAAAGAATGCTTCATAGGATGCATAATCAAAGTCTTCTGGCCTTTCAAACCCATATGGATCAACCCTACAAAATAAAAAAGAATTTTTGTACAAATGTTTCTACATACCTACCACTGAAAAAAATATATGCAAGTATACTTTAAATAACTTCCAGTTGCTATTTCTAAAAGCAGCTCAAAACTCCCTCCTCCCAACAAAAACCTACTTTATGCAAACTGTTACACTCCATTTAGCATATCAAAGCTCTTTAAGTAAAAGAATTTAAACACGCACTGTTCTGTCAGTTTTGCAGATTTCACTACTTTTAGAAGTAAGGAGTTTTTAGAGTAAAGGATCCGTTGTGTGCAAAATTGACCCAAATTATGACCACAGAGAAGTCTGAGAGGTATTTTTCTTTGCAATACAAACAGTTGAAAAGTATGAAGGTATAGCACAACAGCTCACATGTGGCTTGAACTCACTTTCCACACAGTTCTGCACAGAAAATTGACCAAAAAAAAGAAAAAGTTAGAAAGATTATTTTTTAGAAGGGCTGATTTCTGAAATTATCTTCATGACACTATACGGTTTGGGAAAAAACACAAATCCTTCTGTCAACCTCCTTCATATGTAGTACCAAAACGGCTTATTTTATTTATCTTTAACAATTTTTCAGTATTACATCACGTTATCTTGGGCAGGATGGCACTGATGGAGTTTCAGAACTGCAAGTCTGATTCTGTCCTAGCTTGATACATCAAGTCACCTTGCTAAACCAGATTTATGGCAACTTCTCAGGACGCTTTATACCTGCCAATTATCACTCGAGTACAGAGCACTCATAGGCTCCGTAGAAGTTAAACGGGCAGAAGGGTCTTGTCCGCACAGAAAAGTTTGCAAGACAAACGTCGAGGCTTAACTTCCAAAATCACTGCCCGTTTCATTCATGGAGAAGGAGTTTGCCCATGGAGCGGCACCGGCACGGCCCTGGGTAAACTCCAGCTCACGGGATCGTCACGGGTAGTAAAGCGTGAATCAGAAGAGGAACATTTTAATATTCAGACCTCAAATTGGTATTACCTAAGCGGCAGTTAGAAGAGTCACCTTTGTATTCACGTACTCCCCAAATCTGACACAAAATCATGGCTGTAAAAAACACCGAATACAGGTTCCTCTGAAGACACGGAACGTGAGAACGCTCAAAAAAAAAAAAAAATCCTAACACCTCCACAAAAACACATCTCCTACAGCTATGGCTGCGACCGTCCAGGCAGCAAGTACAGAATTATTTCATGCTGAACTCCATTCCTGAACTACCATTCCTGAGGTAGAAAGGGGGAAATAAAAAGAGCCAGGAAGCACGGTTTTGAGGAAGTTACCTTCGCTAACCTGCCGGCGGGCAGCGACGGTTATCATCGCCCCCAGGTACGTTAACGGCCGTACCGGTTGCCGGGGCTCCCCCCCCCGCCGCCATTTCCCGCCGGCCTCCTGCCGCCCCCTCACAGCCCCAAGCGCTCGGGGGGGGAACGCCTCGCTCTCCCCGGCTTAACCGGCTCCGAACTCACACCCTCCAGCACGGCTCCTCTCTGCCCCAGCCCTTGGGGCTCCTCGGCAAGACACCAGCAGGGGGAAAGGCTTTTGTAAGCGACCACCAATCCTCCCCCCCCCCCCCCCCAAAAAACCCCACCACCCTACACAGCGCTGCGAGTCACCGCTCCTACTCCCGGCTCGCTCCCTCCCTCAGAGCGCTGCGGATTCACAGCAAAGTTGTAAAAGCGGTATTTTTAAACGTGATACACACACACACACCCGCCCCGGGAGAGCCCGGGTGGGAGCGGGCAGGCGGCCGCGGTCGGTGGCGGCAGGGGTGCGGGCACGCCGGACCCCCCCGGGAGCCGCTTGCCAAGGCACCCGCCTCAGCGCCGGTGCCCGCCACACGGGCCCGGGGTGGGGTGGGGGGGGAAGCGAAGCAGCAGCCCTACCTGTACGCCCAGTCCCGCCCGTCCTCTCGCCTCTCCATCGGCCGCCCGCGCCTCGGCCTCCCCCCGGGCGGGGAGCGCGGGGTGGGCTCTCCTCAGGCCGAGCAGCACCGCGGCCGCGGCCCCATACGGAGCGGCTTCCCAAGTTCAACTCTCCTGCCGCCCTCCGAGGGGCGGGGGCGGCCGCCGGGTCCCGCCTCCCCTGCCAGGGGCCGAGCGCCGGGCAGGGCAGCTCCGCACCCGCGGGGCCGGGCGGCGGCCTCCCCTTCACCCCCCCCCCCCCCCCCCCCCCCCCCCCGACATTCCGCCTCCCGATATCCCCTCCCGATATCGCCCCCCGCCTTCCGCCGGGGCTCGGCCGAACCTGCGCGGGCCCCGCGGCGCTCCGCTCCTCCCCGCCGGGCGGGGGAGGGGGGAGGAACAGAGGTTGACCTGTTCTGGTACTGCTTTACTGGTGTTATTTCACCTTCCTGTCACGTCTTGGAAAAAAAAATCCCAGTATTTTAGTGCGAGGGGAATGTCTCACTAACTAACAGGGTGAGAGTGGTTTCAGGTATGGCCCTTCAAAGCGAAGGGATTTCCCCATAACCAGCGAGAAGAGGTGGTACTGTTAGTATGTAAGTTCACTTGGTTGGTTTGGGGTTTTTTCCCCCCAAATCCTCACACTCTTCCCTTTAATTTTTCCAAGTAATTCATTAAAGTGAATGTTTTGTAACACTTAAGTATTACCAGCTTTAGCTTCTGCTGACTTAGTTTCCACGGTAAACTAACAATCATTTAAATAGGATTTGAATAATAAATGGCAGGTTGTCAAAAACGCGGGGTAATAATACCCAAAACGATACCCAAAAAAGGCTTCCCCGTTTCCAGAACCCGCCTCTAAGATTAGCGCATGGCTCATCGTCTTCAGAGGTGTCGAACAAACCCCAAAACCCACACGGACTCTGCCCTACCTGACTGCCAGCAGCCTAATTCGTAACACACTGCGTAACAGAAGGGAGAGAGAGAAATTATATCCCTGCTTGTCATTTTTGAATCAAGTTCTGACTTTGCATGCAGCAAAGTGCTTGGAAAATTACAGCTACTGCCGGAGAAACATTATCTTGTTCAGCCAGCAAGTAAGAGTTGCTGAAGACAACAGATGGGATTTCATAAGGGAGATCAACAGTTGTTCCCTCCCAGCACACTCCTCGAGAAAGCTACCTCCTCTCTGTGGGATCAAAGGCAATCACCCACACAGAAATGTGGAAGTAGTTCGGCTCCAAAGACAGGGAAAAATACAGAGATTTGTACTTAGTTTAACTGCCATCACAGGGTTGTAAAAGTTCATGATTGTATAATGTATTTTTTTCTGTGGGAAAATTCTGTGCTTTAGCAGGCGTAGGGCTTCTCTTGCAGGAGGGTGGTCCCGCTCAAATTACTGTGCGGCGTCACGAACACGCTCGGGTACTGGCAGGACTGGAACCTGATTACAAACCAGCCCGGGGAGAGCCAGCCGGTGCCTGTGCCAAGCCTGTGCTTTGACATCCCGCCAGCGTTGCCTTGGCGGAGCGTAGGCAGAGGCACACTCTGCAAACAGCTCTGCCCCGGTGACTTGGTCAAAGTCGCACAGAAAATCCTTGGCAGAGCTGTGAATAGAAGGAGGCGATGCTGTTCCGTGGAAGAGAAGGAGGAAGCCTCAGTTAGTCAGAATAGCCCCTTCTCCCCCAAATCCTGAAGCCGCAGGCCTGTTTGGTAACAGGTTTTTACTTTACCTGACAAGGTCAGGCTCTTTGGTGCATGTTCCTTTTAAAATGGATCTGTCAAAAGTTCCCTGCAAACAGCAGATTGTTTCTGTGATTAATTAAGGGTGCATCTGCAGTGCATCAAGGGTAACCTTGTGTATACCACGGTGCATTTTTACTGTCAGCAAGCCTTAAATGTTATATACAGTTTCTGTTGCTGCAATACAAGCATAATGACTTTGTGGTTCACTCAGATTTATGCCTGTTTCACACAAAGGCTCCTGTGAAGAAACTTGACATAACTCCTGTTAAGGAAGCTACTCGGAATGTTAATCAATTACTCAGAATGTTAATCAATTAATAGAAATAACCCCTAAATTTCAGTGCTAATGATGTGTAACAATAATTGCATCCCCATATTGTGGCTGACAATATAAACCAGCCTACTGTCTGGCAATAGAGAATACCTTGGTTGTCCTTCACAGGGTATCAATGCTGCTCCCTTCTGGGCAGATTGTATCACGCTGCTTTTAAAGGCTTTGAAAGAAACTAATGCATAAATCCTTGAAGCTGAAAAGTGCATGTGCTTGGTGTTGTGATCAGCAGAAAAGTATACTGTTTACTCTTGATCCTTTACTTCTAAAAGTGTTGGTGGCAGCAGCAGCGTGCAGGAGGGCAGACTTAGGTGATGTTCAGACCGGTGAAGCTCACAGCCTTCCTACCTACCACCTGGCATGAAGGAAACGTACCTGATATATCTTCCCTCCCCATCCCCCTCCCTTTTGCATCTGAACCTCATCCCTGAATTTTTTACATTATGGTGAACGTGTTCGGTAGAAATTCCCATCCCGCTGCTGCCACAGTAAGTCCTTAAAATAGTGACTTCCCTTTAAGGGTAGGCATTTAGATGTGTTCCCTGCAAAGGCAGATGAAGACAGCAGCAGACAAATGTTTCACTGGCTGAGGCATTCAAAGCTCCTCTTCTCTTACACCCTGTATTTTACCCAGGAAGGCTTCCCTGCTTGTGTTTGCAGAGCAGTTGTTAAATAACAATACCAGCAAAATTTTCAGCCTTATCGGGAATTAGTCTGGGATGGCTTTATGCTCCCCAGAGCTGTGAAATGTGCACTACGCCACGTGTGCTTGGTGTATCAACAGCGTTGAAGCGTGGTCCAGTTCTTCACATACCACCCCCAAGCCTGTTGTTACTTTTAGGCCAGAACTTAGGAAGGAGCATCAGGAGAAAGCCTTTGATAATATTTGTGCCTGAAAGTATTTCTTCGGCTGCTTGCGGGGGCCATAAGTATTCTTTATACGTCCAAGATGAGAAGAAATATCTTCATTATTTTGTATATCATAAAAGTGTCGGTTTTCTTGCCCAAAGCTCTTTTCACTGGCTGCAGTGAGGTCAATGAAAATAAATTGTTAGGGGGAAGCAAAGCACAATAGGACCAAGAAAGGGATAAGGTATGTGTGCATATAGAAGGTGTGTGGATATAGTGTGCCTACTATTTCTAAGACGGCATGGGTGAGTCTGTTTCTTGAGAAACAGCAGTGAGAAACACCATTCCCAGCAAAGCTAGCAGCTCTGCTTTTCCAGGTCCAGAAAATAAGTTTTAAAAAAAACCCTGAATGCTCATAAAAACGTTAATAGCCCCTGTTCAGAAAATGTGCATGCAGCAGCATTGGAGAAGAGATAAAAAGATAATGCTTGCTAGCAACTGGGTATTGTAGTATCCCAAGCAAGCGATGGAATTCCCACAGCATACGTGGCTTCCCTAGCTTGTGTGGCTTGTCATACAGCCACTCATCTTTGTGTCTGTACTTAGTAAACCACTCCACACAAATGTACCCTGCTTTGTTGGAACTCTACTCTGCATCCATTTGGCTTAAGCTACTTTTCCACGACCTGAAAAAAATCTGCTACTCCATACTTGGGCAAAACAGTTTAGATTAAGCAGATTTGGCAGTATGGAAATATCCAGTGAGAAGTAAACACACATATATATAAATCACTGCAAGTGTATATTCTAACCTTGGCACAATGTGCTCCAGGACTAGACAACTCATCCAGCTAGCAAGGGGAAGGAGTGCTGCCATCACATCCAGATGCGTTTAGTTCCTGTTACAACCAGCTACCTACCAAGTTTAGTCAACCTTCACCTACATATGGATTGAGGCTCCTGATGGGTAATGAAATGCTGAACTTGCTCCATATTTTTGTCCCAGAAAATTGCGTCATGCTTACATAATTGCAGTCTGCAGGCCTGATTATACCTGTTCACGTAAATTGTTCCAACAGCAGTCACTGAACTTTAGAACAGACTGCAAAGCAAGGACAGAAACGTATTCAAAAAAAATAATTTCTTCTATTCCCTGAAGGCTTCACAGCTTCACGTCTATGAAGGTTACTAGCTGGTAGGACAAATTACAAATCCACATGTAGTCTGGGAAGTGCCAGTATTTTGATTATTCTCAGTATGACTGTGGCCCCAGGAGTCAAAGCATACTGATATGAGCAACTATAAAAAGGAGCTCTAAAGCTTGCTGCATACCACTGCAGCTGCCTGGAGAATCAACATTACCCATGGAAATCTCTGCAGAAAGGTTTTTGCACTCAGCTGCCATCCTCCAGCTGCGTCAGAAAAGAAGGCTCAAGGCTGTAAGTGACAATGCCGGAAACAGCAGGGAAAGAGAAATGATATGGTAGTGCCCTCGGTGTGAAAAACACAACAAAATTATATGTCAAAAGTCATGTGGAAAAAATACTCAAACATTATTAGCAGGAAGGGTTCCTAAGACAGAGACAAGGATGTCCTTAGAAAAAGGTCAGTAACTATCACAGACCAGTAACCCAACAGTGTGGAACTGAGTAAACGAAAAGAGCAGTTCATAGTGGCTAATTACTTGATGAATCTAGCTTAGGTCAGGCTGCAACTCTGTAAAACATGTTTGTTATTTCAACTGACAAAATGAAGTGTTTTCTAGATGGCTTTGTTCTGTTTGTTTTGTTTTTCCTTGTCTACTTGAATGATCATGAGAGGTATGCTGAAAGTGCTTTAAATTCATGCTGATGATGTTTACTTTCCTGGCTGCAAGAGTACAAGGCTTATAACTGAACTTTGAAATTTCACAGGAAGAGATGACAGACAAGATCAGAGATGATTAACTCCTACTTGCTTCTCCCATCCCCTTTTTCTTTCTCGTCTCTGTGAAGGTATCATGCCTAGCAAACCTGGTAGCTCCAAGATCTACTGATTAGGGACAAGGTTTAACCTGGATGTTCTGTGGCTGTCTACTATGATTTTACATTTGGTCCTAGTTGGGAAATGTAAAGGCAAACCTTCTCCTGGCCTTCAGTTGCCTCTGCATTAGTACTCCTGCAAGGATGCTCATTTCAATCATCTCAAGCTATGTCCTATTCCATAAGAAGCAGGCAGAGTTCTCATTACAGGTATTTAAATACCATAATTGCATGTAAATACATAGCGTTAGCTGTGAATAACATTATCTCTTTCACTTAATTGTCTCTATGCAGTTAAGGGTTTCTCTTAGGAAACCCTTCTCTAAGGAAAAAAAGCCTTAAAGTAATGACACAATTTGTGTAAAAAGAAGAAGGTATAGCTATCCATTCACAAAGAGACATCAATTCCTTACGTGGAATAGGACAGGAGTTTTCTAGGAGCACAGATAATCTTAGGTTTCTGTATTTCTATTTTATAATGCACGGGTACAAGGGCACCGAGTTTAGGTCAGATCAGCAAATTCCTTTTCTGCAAGTTCCCAGCTTTGTAGCATTGAACTCTGCAAAGTTAACATGCTCCCAAGGAGGCTGCTCTTCACTGTACCTTTCTTCATGTTTATTCCTTACACATTTTTCAAACTCACAGCCTGAAAGAAAAATAAGAAGGTTTGTGAAAACCCAAACTTGGGTTTAACAGCAAGAGCAGCTGAAGCTTCTTTCAACTGCAGGGTTATAGCAACAGCCATCTGTACAGATATGTGACAGTATTTACACATAAGTCGAGGTATCAGCTGAAGTATCACGTTATTTTTAAATTCCTTTGAAAGGTAGGAAACTGATTGCAACATCTAGGATCAAATTATGACTGGTGTCTGGCTTGCTTTGTCAGGTTACAGATTATATCACACGACTAATACTGGAGGAAAAATTCAGTTCTCATTTTGTGTTAATTTGCAGATAAATATCACCCAAACACTAATGTTATCACTAGCTGATACATTGTCAAAATCAAAATTATTTAATTTCAATTTCCTTTTTATATTTCAGGTATTTCTGACACTGCTCTTTCCTGTCTTAAAATAATCAAATTGAGGAGGGATGTGTAGCACTGAAAACTGTCAGCAACATTTTGGTATTCCCATGGTTTGCTGCATAAGTGGTTACAGAATTAATATGTTCTCAGCCAGGTGTTTGATTCTTTTTTCCATTGAAAGTGCAGCTCACGTGTCAACAATACACCAGATTTTTTTTTGACAGAGAAATATTGTTTTAGCTATGTGTGAACTTATGAAAATTACACAACTTAATTTACTGTCATTGTCCAGTGAGCCATAGCAATCATTTCATATGACCATGCTGCACATTTATATTGCTTCTGCAATAGTACCTTGTATTTCTGTATTTTCATGTTTCTCAACTACATATTTTTCAAGGATTTTCTTCTCAGAAACTCAGATAGTATTATTTTTATAATAATTTCCTTTTACATGACATGGTGTCACCACCATGCCTCCATAAACAATTGATAAACTTCTGAACACAGTCAAGTAAGCTTTATGTTAATTATCTTTCCTGACATATGCAAAGCTGTTTTTTCACATGATTGCAAAAGTGCAAACATCTTCTTATTAGATGTTGATGGAAAATTGTTGATGGAAAATTGACTATAGTCATAATCCATATGTAGGTGCAAATCAACCCACCAAAATCTGTAAGTAATACTTAGAATTGACCTCAGACCATTACAGTTTTGTCTGCTATGGACATGCCTTGTAGGGGCCCTGATGCTCTGCCCCACTCAGTTACAGTTTAGCCCGTGATATCTACATGTGATGAAACCGTTTAACATTCCAAAGAATGAGTCTATAAGTAATCCCAGCTGCAATTCTCCTAACTACGCTGTTCTGGAAATATCTCTCAGACATAGCTTTTTGCATTTCCATGGCAGCATAAATGCCCTGTATAATTTGCTGAGAATTACAGACTTTGAGTATTTAATCTTTCTTTATATATGTGTAATGTGTTAGTTTGCATAAATGAAACAACTTTCAGCAGAGAAAGCTCAGATTGAATCCCACAGAAGTCACTGGGGTGGGGAGGGAAGGAGCTGAGTGTTCGTCATGCCTGTCTTAATCATTTTCAGTTCTTTGTTTCAGCCTGTCCCAGGCCCCAGAGTTCAAACAGCAGTGGCAGTGCAGGACCAGAGCACATGGAAGACACTCAAGGAGAGGAGATGATTCTCCTACAGCGTGAAAAACTCTCACTCAGGCCTTCACCTAAGCAAAAAAAAGTGATTTTTCTCTCCAGCTCCAGTGCCCAGCTCCAAAGCCCACCCAAGACTTGGAGCCTACCAAGGCTCAACACGGGGTTGCTGAGCCAGGAGGAACACCACTGGGAAGCTCAGCAGTCCTTCTAGCTAGAAATGTCCGGTCCCTGCCTGAAGGAACCAGCTGGCTCTTATGAAATATATGACACGTGTCTATTCTTTCTCTCACATGGCACGTCTTTTGATTGTGTCCCCCAAAAATAGAGGCTGGGGGCTATATGTTAAAACAGGCCAGGTCTTAAACATGAAGGTACAGCCACAATTATACTTCACCTTTGAGCAGCCAGGGAAAGCAAACGTGAAGGAGCTGCAGGTAGAGAGAAAGCAAGTTCAACCTTCTGTCCAGTAGAGAAAGTACCGCTGCATTGAATATTGTGCTGAACACCACAGAGTATTTCCCCTGCACATCACAAGATCACATATAGCTCACAGCAAAGTTGCAAGTCTAGCACCTGTATGCAAACTGAGGATCAAGCGGTTAGATACCAGGAAGATGTCAATTGCCCACGAACTTGCTCAGACCCACCCCATGCTTCAGAAAAGAAAAGAAAAAAAAAGAGCACTTCCACAAAGAGGACTCTTGGAAGTCCTCTTCTAGGAAGGACTCAGCCTCTCAAAGTGCACCATCAGTATTTGACAGTGCAACTGAGAAGCAGCTGAGGGAACTGATGCTGTTTAGCCTGGAGGAAAGGAGGCTGAGGGGGACCTTACTGCTCTCTATAACTACCTGGAAGGAGGTTGTAGTGAGGTGGGGATCAGTCTCTTCTCCCAAGCAACAAGTGACAGGACAAGAGGAAATGGCCTCAAGTTGTGCCAGGAGAGGTTTAGATTGGATATTGGGAAACATTTCTTCACAGAAAAGATTGTCAACCACTGGAACAGGCTGCCCAGGGAAGTGGTTGGATCACCATCCCTGGAGGTATTTAAAAGATGTGTGGACATGGAACTTAGGGACAGAGTTTAGTGGTGGACTTGGTAGCGTTAGGTTTATGGTTGGACTCAATGATCTTAAGGGTCTTTTCCAACCTAAATAATTCTGTGATTCTATGTTTCTATTCTACTTTCTGTGGAAAAACACTGGTAGCTCTTCTGATTGCAGTGTACTGCTGTGTGTTTACTACAAGGGATGGTTAGTGTTTGCAGTCTAGTTTCTTGTATGAAACAAATGCCAGATTAGCAAGGTGGTGTATTTCCCACAGCAGTGATAGCGTGTCCCTGGCAATACCATTCATATTCCCAGGGGAGAAAGCTAACACTGATCCTTGCAGTCAAGCTTATGTGGTGATAATAAACAGTACTTAAAAACCTCACAGTTGCTGTCAAGGGTCCTCACAAAGGGGACACTTGTAATGAAACGAGAGACAGCTCTGATGGACTGTTTTCTGGGAAGAAATAACGATTAGGTAACACTTACATAAGAATCAATAGCTGGTTTTAGCTTTTCAATGGTCCAGTTTTCTGCTTGAACACCCTTCAGTATCTTCTGTAAATACATCCTCCTGTGCATAACTGGCTTTTGTGACTTGCACTTCCTTGACCCACAGAGCTATCTTCAAATGTTCGGGTCCAGACTGCATTTAACATTTCTCACTAAACACTTTTGAAAACCAGTGGAGTAACACCAAATAATATTTGAGAAATTTGCAGCAAAATTCTGCAAAGATGCTTGCAAAGGGCGAAGCTGCAAATGCTGAAATGTTGATAATAAGGACATGCAAGATGCATAGCTTGCCACTTCTGTTTTAGCACTTACCTTTAATTAAACTAAAAACCTATGCTGACCAAAGGCATCTGGGATCTTCTCCCTGAACATATGTAATTTTCAGCCCAATGTTGAACACACTAATTGAGTTAATGGTCTGTGCTATTAAAGACAGGTAAAAATAGATTAAAAGAAGTGAGGCAAAATCCCTCTTTGATGAGTGTGAGAAGAGATGAGGCAGGACACCACAGAGAATCACTGCATCAGGGTTTTTGCAGCTCTAATTTGAACATGGCTATTTTTAGAGGACCTGTTGTACATATCAACAACACTAATGACTGCCAGCAGAGACAACCACGTTCCTAGAGCCAGCGACATCGTGTGCAGCTCTCAGGATTTAGCTAAAGCATGTTTTCGCCAAGTAGACATTAATTAAATAATTCTTTTTGTTTCCATCAAATTGAATTATGCTTCTCTTTTACCTCTCCTTCCCTTTGGGTTGCCATTTTTAAAAGTAAAACTGCGTGGAACAAAGGACTTACAAAGTAGGGCCTGAGAGGTTTCCACGGGCAAAATTAGCTTGAGATAAATGAGTGATGCAGAGCCAACCCAAGAACAAGCATGTGTGGAGTGCCTGGGGAGGGGTGGCTCAGGGAGCATTAGGCTGGGCCAGTTCAACTGGGTACGAGATCTGACTGCCCAGGATGGGTGAGAAATTACAACTATTAATGTTTAAATCTGATAGAGGAGGGTAAGAAGGTGTATCACAATGATACCACTCAGAGCACCATTCCCTGTGAGTGTTCCCTACTGGAATATTCAAAGGCATCCTGGGTGGTGAGTTTGTGCTTTAAAGTGTGGAGTGAAAGCAGTTTAATTACCTGAATTCTGATCAGTTACCTTTTACCTCTGTAACTTTACAGCTTTTGGTTCTCACTATTGTCATGGTTTAACCCCAGCTGGCAGCTAGGACCACGCAGCCGCTCGCACAGTTCTCCCCCTTTCCCCCTAGAAGGGCAGGGAGAAGAGGGAGAAAAGGAGGCCAAAGGGAAAGGGGAAAAAAAGGGAAAGGAAAAAAAAGACTAGTGGGTTGAGATAAAGACAGTTTAATAGAACAATAACAGAAAAGGCAAATAACAATAATAATGACACAAGTCACTCACCACCTGTTGAATTGGTACCTTACTGAGCAGTGATCCGCATTTCCTCCCTGGCCAACCCCCATTTATGTACTGAGCATGATGTCTATGGTATGGAATATTCCACTGGCCATTCCTTTGTTCTGTCTGTGCTCCTTCCCAGCTTCAATGGGAAGCTGAAAAGAGTCCTTGAAAAGTATAAACATTGCCTAGCAACAACTAAAACAATATGCATTACTGACATTCCTGTCACAGCAATCACTAGAAAGAAAATTAACTCTTTCCCAGCTGAAACCAGGACAACTATTTAATGGAGTGAATGGCTTTTCTACAAAAGTTTGGGGTTTTTTTTTGTGTTATGAATGATTACTGTGTTTTTCTATTGCCTTCCTTTTATTGCTATTCTGTGGTGCTTCTAATATTTTGGGAAATGAGACAATCCCTATGGAGAAACTTGTCTCCCTCATTACTCAATCCTGAGAACAGCAGAGAGGAAGACTCCTGTAATCCCCAGCAGGGGACACGCAAAGACATTTGCCATATAAACCCACACCTGACTGTCAGAGGGGGTGTCCTGGGCTGGCCCAGAATAAAGGAGCTGTCGCAGGACAATATTCTTTCTGTCTTTGCCAAGGGCAGCTTTCTTATCGCTATTTACTACTAGCAAGCTGTTTGCTCACAGATCTACCCGCAGTGCTGAATGATGATATTCATAGGTGATAGAACAGCCTAGTTAATAAAAGCTTCCGACGAGCTGTGGTCCCTGGGGAATGCAAGTTGAATGGCAAGTGCTGGGGGGTCAGAGAGAGCACTTTGATATATGCCTGCAGCAGAAAAACAGCCAAAGAAATCCCTGTGCAAACGTTATCAGGGAATGTCAAAAGGGCCTGAAAGCAAATCGTGGAGGAAAATCGTTGATTGTTGATCTCAGCAAAACACCCTCCAAATATTTTCAAGTCTGGAAAATAGAGAGCCAGATCCCACAAAGTGCAGGGGCTCTGGCTAGGCAGAGCCGCTTCCATGTTGGTTTGCGCTCAGCGCAGCTACTGACCCCGCTGCAGACATGACATCAAAACCCTGTGCCCTGAAGTGTCAGGACTTTCCAGAGATCTGGGTGGGGGCCCTCCAAAATGACTTGTCTGGGGTGGAGGGAACCGGTGCTCTCGCTGGAGAGGGTTTGCCAGGGGTGCAGTCTTCCTCTCAGGCCTGCACCACCATGTCGTCTGAGTGACAGCAAACCCTGGGATTATTCTTGTCAGCCGGTAATCCAGGGCAGCAGTCAAACGATTATCAATCCTATAAAAGTACATTCTGTGCCAGGTGGTAATGGGGCTTTAAGGGCCCAGTGCTCCAGTACTCCTAAGACACTGTAGCAACTTCACCCTCAGCTGAGCCTGGAAGCGTTGGGAAAGGCAGAAGTGATGGCTTAGAGAGTCTTGCAGCAAGGCAAAGAGGTTTAGTCAGCCAAAAATGCTGAGGGTTTTCAGCTGAAAAATGCTGTAGCAGATTTCAGCCAAAAAATGTGCAAAGGGAATGCCCCCAGGCTGGTGAAATACGCCAGTGATATATACCGCCCCTGCCCCTCCTTGGCTCTGCCCACATGGCCCAGAAACTGCTGTGGGGTCAAACACAAGCTATTAAGACCTAGAAATGACGTAGAGTCTCTGGGTTGCTGGAGGAATGAGGTACTAAGTGCTGCTCTTTACCAGCAAC
Organism: Pluvialis apricaria; assembly: GCA_017639485.1. Classification (NCBI taxonomy): domain Eukaryota; kingdom Metazoa; phylum Chordata; class Aves; order Charadriiformes; family Charadriidae; genus Pluvialis; species Pluvialis apricaria. Next base: position 68,372,683 of record CM030007.1, read on the forward strand.
ATGCTCTTCTGAGCGTAAATCAAGAAGTTTTCCTGTTTGTTACTGCTCTGCCTTTGCTGTGCATTTCTCCTTTCCTGGTACTGTAGGGACACCTCCACCCTCTTCTGCGCTCCACAGTCGCTTGCCAGCTCAGAGACCGTCCCTGCAGCAGCACTGAAACAGCTCCGGTCACGGCAGCAGCCCTGCAGCACTGGGTGCTGGGTGTGCAGAGGAAAAGCCACAGGCAAATACACTCACGTATGTGTCCAGGCTCTCGCAAAACCCACCCGTTCCCTGTGTGCAAGTAGGGGATGGTGGTGGTGGTGGCAGAGCAAGGGGAGGCTGGTGTTTACAGGAGTTCTCGAATCAGGGCTGCGCTACAGCAACACAGCTCACCTGATCTTGTGGCTTAGTAGAGACGAACACAATGGCGGAGCTCATCCCTGGTGCAAATGTAACAGGCCTGGCTTGTTTGCTGTGCATTTATTGTCCGATAGCTGAGATAGCATCCTTCTGCAGTGCTAGAAATGTCGGAGGGGCTGCTGCTACCCTTGTCCTGCCCAGGGCTCCAAGATGCGGAGGACCCTGCCTTCCTTCCCACCAGGGCTCCTTCTGCATCTTGGGGTGGTAGCAGAGCAAAAAACTCAAGCTCTCCAGGGAGGAGTGGGTACCGGACTGGAGAACAGGAGCGGTGGAAAAATCCCTCCCCCCCTGCCATCCTTCAGTTATTTGGACACCGAATTGTCACCAAATTTGGGATTTGCAGCCAGACTGCAGTATGTGTGTGCATTTGTGTAGCTGATCAAAATAGCGCATTGAAAATGTGGGATTTTTTTGAATGGCTGCGAGTGCTTTCTTTAACAAAATAACAGTGAAGCTTCAGAATGGAAAGATTACTACGTTACTGAAAACTCTGTTTGTTTTAGGGGTTTTCCCAGGAATTAATGAGCAGCTGCATGTTGGAACGACATTCCTACTCATGCGGCTCTCGGGAGGGCTCAGAAATCTTTACTGAAAAATAAATGGAAAATTTGATCCACAGAGCAAGTTCTCTATGTTTCTTGGAAATACATGATTCACATTTCAGCCTCATTTTGTTACTCTTGGACGGACAGAAATGTAAGAGGAAAAGTAGGAAAGTGGAAAGGAAGAGAGGGAAGCCAGCAATAGGAAATGCATGTGTCACAGGATGAGTTTAGTGGAGTTTCCATGTGGGCAGTCAGGGAAAAACATGTATTCTTCTGTCTATTAGAAGTACTCTTTCCAATGTCATATTTTTACTTTTGCGAAGTATTCATGTTTTTGCTTTTGTGAATTGGTGAAGGAGCCCGGATGAGTTTAAAACACAGGTATGAATTTTGAAAAACAGATACGGAAAACATATTTTCCTAAAAGTATGTGATGAGTCAGTGGGGACCAGACTCAAAATTTTTTACCCTGTGGGATGACTTAGCTCATGGTGGCGCAGAAATTGGCAATGCTGCAAGTCATTGCTTGAATCTTAGCCTTGGACCTTGCTGTGGGACCTTTGGAGTCAATCAGTCTATATGGGTACATGTTAATTCATGTCTGTGTATTACTAAAGACCATGGCAGGGACAAGAAAATGACAGCATGAGCATCATATACCTTTACTTCGCCTCCTGGAAGAGCAGTCCACAACATTTTGTGCTGTGGACTGTGGCTGCTGCTGAAGCGGGTGGTGAAGTTCCCTATTTCCACTGCAAATAATAATGTTTAATGATCGGCCAAAGTACTGGTATTACCATCTTCAGGGCAATATCTTTATACCTAGCAAACAGCTGGCCATGCACACCGAATTAAATATTATGGGAGAGGCGGTGGGGAGGGCGAAGAGTTAACCCTCAGCTGTCATCTTCAGACGGTATTTGTTTTTTAGATTCCCTTAAGGATGCAGGGCTGTTCCCCGCTTGCAGGCCAGCAAGCAGCCACGTCTCCAAAAGGCAAACTCGCCATCTGCAGGCCAGCAAGGCCACTCACACGGACCGGGGAACGAAACAGCTCCACAAGCTCGGGGACACTTCGCTTACCGTGGTTTTAGGATTTTATTTTATGCACCAGTTAGCAAAAGGCAATTGCCCTTTGGCTGTTATCCCGAAGAAGTTTGGAGTATCTGCCTCCGGAGCTTAATCCTATCCCAGTAGATTGTTTAAAAATATATTAAAAAAAAATAATAGACTTGATGTTCTTCTGCAGCGGGGCTGTTTCTACCCTTGCTGGCGGTCTTCTCAAGCCGAGTCTGCATCTCAGTTCCAAGGAGAGAGCACGCTGCAGGGCTCCTGCCCCCTTCGCCTTCCCAGCCCAGGCCTTAACACCCTCCCTCTGCGACAAGAAACCAGCAATGGTTTTCCCATGAAACATAGTTTTGATTGGAACATGCTGTTTCTTAAGCATTTTTCTTTTTTATCCACGAGTACCTAAAGGGGGCCTACAGGAGAGCTGGGGAAGGAATTTTTACTAGGGCATGTAGTGATAGGACGAGGGGGAACGGCTTTAAGCTGGAACAGGGCAGGTTTAGATTAAACATTAGGAAGAAGTTTTTCACTTTAAGGGTGGTGAGGCACTGGAACAGGTTGCCCAGAGAGGTTGTTGAAGCCCCATCCCTGGAGGTGTTCAAGGCCAGGCTGGACGTGGCCTTGGGCAACCTGGTCTAGTGAGAGGTGTCCCTGCCTGTGGCAGGGGGGTTGGAACTCGATGATCTTCAAGGTCCCTTCCAACCTAAACCATTCTATGATTCTATGATTCTATGAGAACATGTTTTATTTTTGAAAGATACCGAAACACGGTATTTCAGGAAGTTTGAGCTTTCTTTGTCAGGCTGGAGGAACATTATTGGAATGCATTTTTCTATTTGAAATAAATTTTAAGGAAAAAAGTTAATTTATTTCACTGGCTGTCTTGTAGTGCTCACAGTCGCCTCCAGTTAACAGTAAAAAAGTCAAAACAAAAAGCAAATGTTTCATTTTTATAATATTGTTTCCATTCAGCTCTTTAAAAAAAGAATCAAGAGGAAACTGAGGCAACTTCGGTTTCACCCCATTTTGAATAAAAGCCGTCTCAAAGCTGCCAAAAGGAAAACACACATAGTTCAGCTCCCCCAGCGACAGAAGGGTTTGTAAACACCACAGAGGAACCAGAGAATCTGCAGCCCTGCATTTGCCAGCCCTGTAAACTGTGTCCTAAACACCATCATGCAGCACGCTAATGAGAAACAGCAGTGCCTTGTTGCTGCTATGCCTCCTGCCCGTAATTCACATTTGGCCCCGCTGGTCCTAGCAACTGCGGGCGAGACCCAAGCCTGTCTGCCATGGCCTCCTCTGGCTCTTGTTGGAGGTTTGGTGGTGGTCTTGTCCCACCTGGAGCTTCTGCTGTGGAGAGAGCTGCTCTGCTGCCGTAGGGTTACAAGGAAGGCAGTCACCAGGCATGGGGCTGCCCAGCGAACCTGGTAAAGCTTCGGGGTCCTGTCACTGCTGGTTGACTTAATGCGCTCTTACAATCCATCAGTCACAGGGCACTCAAAGAGGAATTTTAATGATCTTCGCAGATGCTGTCATGATCTCACGGCCTTCAGAAGTGAAGCTGAGCTGTTCTTCAGCCCCTAGGAAGTGGAAGCTTACCTCATTGTAGTTTAGCCCCTGAGGTCTGCAAACAGCTGATTTTTCATTTAAAACTGGGGTTCTAAAGGAGAAAGCATAAAGAAAGACCTGATTGTGCATTTCTGTTTGCCTAGACTTGAGTGCTAGTGTTGTACATTGCAGAGCAGTGGCCATTTGTTTTAAAAAGATATTTTAAAAAGTTGGTGAGCCAATTTTTTAATACAAAACTAAGCCTCGGTGTTAGCTTGTTTGAAAGGGAGCACCCAGAGCTTGCGCCTGTGCCACATTTCTGTGGCTTCCAGGTGAATTCTGAACAGGAGGGGCTGAAGTTAATAGAAAATAATAAATTTAATCTTCAATCTGAGTTTTCACATTGCCTGGAAACTTCAGGTGAGCTCTTGGTGCAGTCAGATAGGTGGTACATCCATGTACATATACTGTGGCAGACTTCCATGGCCCAAAGAACTTATATGTCATGTATACAAAGACAGGCACCAAGGCGAGGGGAAAAACTGTTCATTCCCATTATGCAAATGGAGAAGGAAGGCATAGAAAGAAGCTGATTCTTTTGATGTCAGAAAGACTTACTGTGTTGGCGGGTGGGGGGATCAAGACTTACCTGTATTTTCATTGTATTTTCTTAGGAACAGCTGGTGCTTCAATGCTTGCTTCCAAGTGGTACTTGTACAACTCTGTTTCTCCTAATTCTTAGTGACATTCAGCTTCATACTTGCTCCTGCTGGGAATTGTGCTCCCACACACTTTACACACACCCTTTGCGACTTTTTCAAACATGGGTTTTACAAGCTGGTGAAGAGGAACACCAGAATTCCCCAAACAACTGCTAGCAGCAGTTTGAGTAGTGACAGGGGAGTTGCAACTTGTCTAAATGTAGAGCTGAAAAAGCATTGCTTGTGTACGGGATCACTCCGATAACCTGCTCGCGTGGGTTGTCTCCCATCACAGCTCTGCCCACTCCACACCACGCTTCTCCCGGCTCAGTGGCCATCTCACCTACACAGGTTCCCTGGACAATTAACACTGGAATAGCCAAAGGGGAGGTGAGGATCGGCGGTGGTGATTTTGGAGGAAGAGTCAGATGCACAAGACAACGGCGAACGCGGGTGGGCAGCCTCTGTCCTGGTTTCCTTGTGCTGCTGGGTTCAGGCTGGGTGCTTGCTGGACCCTGGCCATGGCTGGCACCCGAGCTCCCCGCTGCCTGTCTGCTGTTTTGCAGGGGGGATACATGGACGGATTAAGTGCCGATGATTGCACAGCCAGTTTGTGACGGGGAGTAACAGAACTGAACTCGGCTCCTCCAAAACATCTTCAGATGGGGCAGGATGAATCCTCAGCGAGATCCCTCTCTTCCCTTCATCAGTATTTGCAAGAGCAGAGGAAAGGCCCTGCTCAGGCAAGGGCCAGGGTGTCTCCCCAGGGTTTGCTGCTCACCGGCTAGCCCCAGATTTGCCTGACAGCTCCAGCGCTTGCGGGTCGCCCAGAACTGCTCTGTGTGTAACTGTATTTCCACTTTTAAAGGTTCAGTTTTACCCAAGTTCGTGTTCTGGAGGGGACGACGTCCAGTGTGGAGGGCTGGCTAGCCGAGTGAGGGCATGTCAACATCGAAATGTTGAGTCATCAGGATCTCAAGAAATATCGAGAGCAGCTCTTGTGAGAACCAAGAGATAACAAGGACAGTCTGCCCTTGTTTATTCCAACAAAAGCCAAACAAGGAACTTGTGTTTAAAAGAAATGAGAACTATGTGCAGTGATAGGATGTGTATGCAAAGATAGACCTTGAGATGCCTAACCAATAAGGAGCTTGGCTTTTGCAATATGTATGAGCTAATTAAGACTGTTATAAAAGGTGTAACCGTGCTTTAATAAACGAAGTTTGCTGATCCCTCATATTGAGTGACTGCTTCTTCCCTCCGTTCCGGTGAATGGCACGACAGTCCAGCAATCTCAACAGTAATGCTGTTTTGCTTAAAGTTTGTATACGAAGGAGTAGCTGCCTGAGGCCATTCTGCACTCTAAAGCACTAACGTGGACACCAGGATATTAGCTTCTCCTGCCAACCTCGAATCACGGATAGCCAAACCTGATCCAGCCCTGCCGCAGCGCCAGGTTTGTTTCAGGTACGCGTTTAATCACTCCCATTGCCAAGCAAAAGCAAGATAGGAAGTCACATCAGGTCATGCAGCCCTGGCCGGCCACACCAACTCTGTGGGCAGCGTGGGAGGAGGAGGTTGTCCCAATAACCTGCTCCTTAGCCTGCCACTGCTCCTATTTTGGTGGCTGGAGTCACCTCCTTGGTACGCAGCCTGCTCTTTGCCTGGGTTCGAGGAGCCGGGGGGGACACAACACAACAGCCAGGAGTGAGCTGCAGAAAATGCAGCTTGTTGTGCTCTTTTCAAAGCCACGACATTTGCATAATTAATGCTCTGCGTTTTCTACCTATTCCCAGCTGTCCCATGAAACTCAGCATGTGTCAGCTCTCTTGGGCATAAGGAAAACAGTTTGCATACTGATGAGATTCTTACAGGCACTGTTTGTCTTTGTTTCTCATGCTTCTTCCTTGATAATGACAGAATGATTACAAGATCGTTATTTTGTATGCTTTTATTATTTTCATCCTCTCGACACATAAGTAAGACTCAGTGGTACAAATAAGTAACCCATCTAGAAAGGAAAACAGTTTTATTAAGAAATCTGTGTGGTATGACAATGGTACAGACTTTCTTGTTACATGATGGGTGTAATTTTAATGAGTTAATAAAGAAGATGTCTTTTGGGGATTTCTGTTCTTCTGCGATAAGTTTCCCGGAGCCTGGAGGTAGTGAGAGCTGAGATACATTTGGTGGGACCTCGTTTGGACACTTGGATCACTGCTACCTGCACTGTTCCCATTCTTCAGAAGAATGGAAGATCTCAGTAACTGGTGCTAGGAATCCAGAGCTGCCTTTGGGTAGTCTATCGTATCGGTACAAATCCCAAGGGACACAAGCATTTCACTCTGGTGGTGTAACTTTCTTGGTAGGGATGGACTGGTTCTGCAGTGTTCAAGAGCTTGCTTCCTTTGATTCCTTCCAGAAGCCTTAGGGAGCACAGCGATGGGAAGGACTTGCCTTCTTTTTAGGCTGCATCCCAACGATAAAAAATCTCTCTCACCTCCCTGCAGGGCTCAGAGTGACTGGCTTAGCAACTGCTGCGGTGCAGGCCAAAAGGGCGTGTGGTTTGCAGAATATGGTTGCAATTCCTTGCGGTGAAAGCAACCTGCGCTGGTTGCATTCGCCCACAGGGCTGGGGTGAGCTGGCTGGTCTCTGCATGCCAATTCTTTTGTTTGCAAACTTTTTTTTTTGTAGATGCAGCAGGAAGCAGGTGCTTGTGACACTCTCCTGTATTTCAGAAATCTGAGTATATTTTTTTAGAAGGGGCTTTGGTTGCCTGACATGAGGCATCTTATGAAAGAAAGTTGATTTTCTGAGAGCAAGCGCTGAGCACTTCCCCAGAAAACCACATCCTTTGATAAAGTGTCCCACGTTGGATATTCAGAGTCACTATTTTAAAATATAGGCCCTAACAGCTATTTGGTGGCTTTTTGAGGATAACCAGTTCAGCGCATTATAGATTTCTATGGCTTTATTTTCTCTGGAAGTTTTCTCTCTGGCAGTATGTTTCTGCTGTTGCGTGACAAGCATCACTGAAAGCCTGCTGCAGCACTTGCTTGCCAAGTGAAAATCCCACCATTTTACAGAGTTGTTGCACCTGCGGCTCAGTAGAGTACGAGCAGCTGAAGGCACGTTAAGGGCAAAGCAAGTACGTAACAGGAGGTGTGTAGCAATTCCCCAAACTGTCGCAGGTCCTTCAGGCTGTAAGGGGTAAAATACTGACCTGTTGATTATTTGGCTATTCAGTGTACAAAAAGTCTTGGCAGGAAAGCAGACACCCAGCAAGATTTTTTTTCCCTATGTTGAAAGTTCTCATCAAGGCATGAAAAATGCTTCCTTCTATAAAAGGAGACGCTCATGGAAATGAAAAAGAGAAATAAAGCTTAGAGAACATGATGCATTTTGGAAACCACATAGTGAGTGAAGTAGCAAATTGCTTCTGCTGACAGCTGATAATACCCCTATACTTATTTTTCAGGTAACAGGTAGCACAGATTTCCTGTAGTGCTCCAGAGCAATCCCTCGCCCCCAAATCCATAAGGATCCTTACTTGTGAGATTGCTCTGATCGCACAGACAAACTCCTTTTGGATGGCGTCCATTCCTTACAGGCACAGGAATAAGAGAAGAAACGGTTCCCGACATTTCCCTGCTATTCTCACCACTATTCCCACTTCTCTGCGTTCATCACCGCTTGCTTGCAACCTGCTTCACAAATTCAGCCGTTAGGTGGAGCGTTTCTACTGTCACCAGCCCAGAGACTTCATCTGCGGCATCTCGGGGCCGGGAGGGATGCTCTACCGGAGGGCTGAATAATCCCTGTGTGCTGGGATCTGCTGGCTGCAGGTGGACATGAAAAAAAGCTAAAATGGGGGGCGGAGGGGGGAGTTGCATTTTAATCTGAGGTCTTTTCTATTCTCTTTAGTGCTTTCCTCTATTACCAGCTCCGTTGACATCCAAAAAAGTACAAAGGGGAAAATCTGAGACAGATTGTACGACTTAAGGTCTTGGTCTCGATCTTTTTTGTCACGTGTTAAAGGTTGTCTGAGACACAACTCTAGAAGATGCTGATAAATTACTAAGTTATTTCACAGTTCAGAGACAGAAGTGTGCATTCATTAATTGTTTTGTTGCATTTGACCAATTTGGAATCAGACAGCACTACTGGGGCAGCTGTTTGTTCCTGGTTTTGAGGTCCGGAGAAAAGTATTTCCTCGTTTTGATGTGGACCGGTCATGTCTCATGGCACAGCATTGGCCTGAGTTCTTCCACTGGCTAACCCTTCGCAGGGCTTGGGCTCTTTTTGCTGTGAGTAGCTGTGCTTTATATGCCCTCTTTCACTTAAATAAATAAATAAAAAAAGGAAATCAGCAAGCGGGAGCTCTTTGTTACAGTTTCATGGAGACAAGGCTCATCCAGCACGGCTTAGCAGCCCTTTCTGAGCTGGGAGAGGGGAGAGGGAGCTCCTAGTCCTTCTCCTGATCCCTTTGAGCTCTCTCGGTGCCTGAAGCCCGAGATATATGGGCATCACATTCCCTTCATGAAACTTATGGAGAAAGTGGCAGCCTCTTTACAAAGCTGGGACCCTGAGGCCGGAGTTTGTCCCACTCAGCTTCAGGCACCTCAGTCAAGGGCTGTGTGGCTGCAGGAGCTGGAGGGAGAGCGAGGCACATCCAGAGGGCATTTGACATAGTGCTGGGTTTGGGGACCAAAGGCAGAGGTCTGTCCTTCAGTCAGAAATGCGGGAGGATGAATGGGACTACTGGACATGACAGCCACATGTTCAACTGCGGGAAGGGGACTGTGCTGCTACACCGCTGTGCAGTTTGTTGGGGGCCAAGGCTGGCTATCCAAGTCACCCCAAGCCAATCCTGTTGTGAATCCTGTGTTACTAAGCCCATCTGAGAGGTGTCCTGCTGATGTGAGGTGCTTGGGGAGATTTTACTATGGTCTAATTCGAGAGGACATAAAAAATCTGAAAGATTTTACTGATGGCTGCTCCCAGACATCTGACCGGCTTCTTTGCTTGCCCCAACCTCTACTCCACCACCTACCACCGAACCCACCTCAGACCTACCTCTTCAACTGGGACCCTTCAGGTGCCCCAGGACCAATTTGGAGTCGGGACTCCCCTTGAACACCTCCTTTATTCAGGCTTTCAAAAACTCCTGGAAAGCTACACTTTGGAGAATCCAAAGCAATGGGCTACGCCCAGGGAAATGTTGTTGTCATTCATTTTGCCCAGTCCCCTTAAAAAAAATCTCTCTCTATGAGAGGCTAATTCCATAAGAATCTGAAATTTTAAGCTATGTCACCACAGAGAGGTAACGTTGAAAAAGATTTCACACCTGGGCTTTGATTTTTGTTTATTTTCTCTGTGCCTGGCCTGGTTTTCATTGTTTGTCTGTATGGATAGCTAAGGCAGGGCTTTAAGGAAGCATTACTAAAACTGGCAAAAAAAAAAAAATAATCCTGCTACATTTAGTGTGGGCTAAGGACCCGATGCCTTCAGTGGCCTTGAGAGATGCTTGCCTTGAAAGATGCACTTTAGTAAAGCAGAGGGCTGTAGTGTGGTGGAGGAACAGAACTGCACAGAATTATACCTGTCATGCAAAACCACGCAAGCCAAGAGATACACTGGGAGAAGCGTCAAAAATATCTGTTATTAGGTCAGACAAAGTGAAATAGCAGCCTGGGAGGGCTCCTGTTGCTGTCTCCCATGTGATGGGGTGGGAAATACGCTTAAAGAAGAAGAGAGGCACAGGACCTGTCCTCCTGGGTTGAAGGAGGCCAGGAAGGACTCCTGGAGACTGGGAATGAAACTTTGTTTGCTGTTGCGTATCTGCCTTGGGCAAGGGTCTCACCAGGGCTTGAGCCTGGCCGTTTGCGCACTTTCTGGCACAGCTGATGTAGGTCTGCGTGCCCCTCCTCGAACTCTTGCTCTTTCTGAAATACACATTTCTGGCATTTGTTTGCTTATCAGCAGTGCTGATGATTTCCTGCCAACATGATCCAGAGCGGCTTGTTTTGGGCTGTTGACTGCAAGTCACACCAGTCTTCTACTTCTCTTCCAGCCATCGCCGCTGGAATTTGTATGGCCTCAGCCTCTCCTTCCCTGGAGGATTAGTTGTGTTAACTCCTGAAGTGAAACTCCATGACTTGCTTAAGTGAGGCATTCCCCTCAAGGATGCATTTAGTGCAAATCTCTGTTCTGTTTTAAGTGCACTTCAGGGAGAAACAGTCAATTAATGTGGCTGGATGATTTATGTCTTACCAGCAGATGTGAAGGCATGCAGCAACCTAAAAGTTAACCCCCAGGAGATGACTCTGCCTGACTTGTCCTGAACACAGGGTGCTGTGCCTGGGTCTCCTACTGCTGTATCTGCGTTGAGAAAAACAGACATCGCAGGTGTAAATTGGAAGAGTTGAGGGCCTCCTGGTATGCACTGACTAGCTCTCCTGGGGGGTACCTACTTAATATCTGGCAGACAGACATCCTTTAATTTGTGACAGGGTAGTGACGTTTCCAGGTGTCAAAAAAGGGTAAAAAACCCACCAACTTTAAATTTCTTTTAAAAGATTAGAAAAAGAATAATTAAAACAGCTTCTCCTGTGTTGGCAGGAGAAGCCAGCTAATAGAGAATTTACTATTCAAGTTTGGTGCAAAAGCTTTATCTTATAACGGCTTTTCTCAAATGGGAAATGAAATCATGGACAATAAAAAGTAAATTATGGTTTAGGTTTAGTACAAAGTGGCCTTTATGGTTGCCAGCTCAAAAAAGCAGTGGGTGAAACAAACCTCTGCACAGAAGGGCAGTCTTGTACCACCAATAAATTCCATTTAGCCTCTGTTTTGAGGACTGGTGTGATGTACATATGTGACTTTCATTTTGTGAGCCTCCAGATGCCAGAAGTCCTAATTCTTGACATGTTGTGAAGGAAAAGAAATCAAATCCTAAGCCTCTTCAGCCATCAGGGGACATGAAGTTTATGTCCCCTTTTCCTCCCACCAGTGTCCCTGGCCCGGCCAGCCCGGTTGTCACGTATATATGTGACTCATGTGCATTGTGCTGGCAAATGGGTTTGATCTCAGCTTGCTGCCAGCCTGCTCTTGTCCTCGTTCCCTTGCTGGCAGTGGGTCGGGGCGCTCTGCCAAGCTGGGCTGGAGGAACAGCCAGCCCTCAGCTGCATGGAGTGCGGTCATGGAGAGCATCTTAAAAATTGAAGGGAAGTCACTGCCATGGGGGAGCAGGACCTTGCTTGTGTAAACCTGCTCTCTTTCTGGGTAGCTCTGCAACTTTGTGGAGGTGGGTCCTTAGGATATGCCTTTAGGGTTTCTCCACAGTAAGTTTTAACCTGAATGCGTGGTTACAACGCTAAGCTAAACTGGCGTATGGGAGAGGGGTGCTGTAAGATTTCTCTGTCTGTCACAGCTTTGCTACACCACCCAAGGCAGCAACTCTGCCCTCACTTCTCCAAAACAATGTTCGTCACGTGCAAACTTTGCGCAGAAGCAGCTATTACTGTAAACACAAAAAATCATATCCCCTTAGCAGGATTCAGTGACACTGGCTGCTTCTTACTGCTCCGTTTCACATTGCATTGTAAAATAAACACTTCCTAAGACTTTTAATGTGATCTGCGGCACCTGCCTCATGTCTGTGTGCCTCGGAGTGGGACAGATGTCCCAGGAGGAGCTGAATTGTCCTGGCAAGCTGTTGAGTCTTTCTGGCCTCAGGGCCTTCCAGTGTCGAGCTTTTCTGAGCTCTTACACTTGTTGCATGTTCATCTGCAGTAATTAAGAACCCCTTGAATTGGTGTATCTTTACAACAATAATGCATACAGTGTATGGCCAAAGTGCAAATAGCTTCAGAGGAAGTTAAATCACTATTTTTCCAATATTAATATTAATGAGGCTGAACATTTGCATTTGTGGTAAGTCCTCTTGTAGCGTCAATGTTCTTTGAGGATTTTTCTCCAGATGAATGAAGCGTTCCCCTCCTTCCCTCACTACTTCTACTAACAGCATCACTCAATGCAGCAATAAATCAACAGTTCCCATTAATCTGTGAAAAGGCAGAGCTTAGAACAAGCGCTTTTTGACATAATTAAAGCTGACACTGCTAACCACCATTCCTGGAGAAAGTACTAGTGGAGTTTCATTAGAATAAGTAAATACAAATAAAGTTCACCCTGAACAGTTGTCTTTGTTACAAACAAAACCCATTAGTTAGCAAGGAGAGTCTGGAGTGGGGCTGAATTCACGCTGATCTCAAAGCCCTTCTCATATTTAATTTATAAACTGATGATTAATTCAGTGATTAGCTAATTCACTTGCAGTGATTAATTTAATTCATGTCTTCAGGCTAATGTTTAAGAAAGGAAAAAAGCCCAGCTCAGATAGATGCACATCAATGTCCTTGTGACTAAAAAATGGTAATATAATGCCCTGGAGAGTAAAGGAAAAAAGAAAGATTGAGAGAATCGGTGGCATGATCACTTATAAGTTCTTGCCTAAGCTGTAGCCGTATTTTTTAGCTGTGATGTTTAAATGTGTCAGTTACTCTAATGATCAATGGTTTGAAAGATGAATCTAAGGGTCTTTCGCTGTAGCTTTCCACTGTGTACTTTGAGAATGACGCTGCTTTAGAGCAGTCCTCCAGTTCTGCTTTTCTTTCATTTGTTTCGCCAGCTGCCTGCCAGCTCACCTCTCTTTCCGCAACACCTTTCTCATGCCTCACCAAATTCTTTGATGAGAGCGCTTGGTACTTCTTAAATCCGGGCTGTCTTTTTCTATTTCCAGCAGGATTTTCCTCATCTTTTGATGCAATGTGAAATGAGGATGGTTTGGGGGACTTGTCTGTATTAGACAAACTGGTCTCTTTTGGGACAGTATTGCTTTTACAATTTATGCCATCACTTGGCAATGGAGTTTGATAGCTCTTGAAGTCGCCCACAGGGCCTTCCTTTCCTGAGCCATCATTGCCGTGCTTCTCTGATTGAGCTGAAGAGTGTAGTTGGTATTTCTGTCTTCTCTCAGGTCCACTCTTCATTTCTGGACTACCAGTTTTATACCTTGTTTTTTCATCACATGGTGGTGGTGATTGCTTCTTTTTGGCTGTGGTGTTCTTTTCTTGAGGCTTCACCAGCGAATTTGAAGATGGGGACAGGCACATCCCAGAACCTGGATCTTTGCTTTTATCGTTTATGGCTCTTGCATCAGGCTTTGTAAAGCTTTCAGATACAGTTTGTTGTTTTTCTCCTCCTGGAGTACGTTTCTCAGGCTTTGATGATTTACTTGAAGGACATAACTGATGGTGTTTACCATCCTCCTTTACAACCTTTGCTTCAGTTGACCTGATGTCCTCTGCTGCTGGTGTCTTTTGCTTTCTGTCTTCTGAAGTATTCTTTTCTTGGGACTTCACCACTTTCTTTGAAGTGGGTGACTTCTCAGAATTTGGATCTGCATCTTTTTCTTTAGCAGCATTAGTACCTGCAAAAGGTGGTGTTTGTTGCTTTTGTTCCGGAATATTTTTTTCTTGAGGTTTAACCAATGTTTCTGACGATACTGATCGGTACTTCTTGGAACTTGGAAATTTGTTCTTCTCTTTTGCAGCATTCGTATCGAGCGCCGTAAAATCTTCACATCTCGTTTGCTGCTTGTCTCCTCCTGGAGTGGTTTCCTCATGCTTTGCTGATTTTGTTGAAGGAGGTAGCAGATACTTTCCAGAACACTGGTGCTCATTATCCTCTTTTACAGCCTTTGTTTCAGGTGACATGGTGTCCTCCACTGCTGTTGTCTTTTGCTTCCTTTCTCCTGATGTGTTTCTTTCTTGAGGCTTCAGCACTTTGTTTGAAGGTGACTGGAGCTTCTCAGAGGTGTGTTTAGTCTTTTTTTCAGCCGACTTAGTTTCAGGCTTTACGAAGTCACCTGGTGACATCTGCTTCTGTGTCTCTAGAGGGGACAATTTCTTGTCGTGCTTCACCAATGGAGTCAGTGATGGTGTTTCATTTTTAGGATCACATGAAGTATTCCTTTCTCCTTCACAAATCCTTTTATGCTGCACCAGTTCTTTTTTCAAATTAGGAGGGGCATTCTCCTCATCACTGGTCTTATTGTCCTGCCTTGATGTATTTCTTGTTGGCATTGAATAATTCTTGAAGTTTGACTTGATGTTTCTTTCCTCTGCACTGCCATTTGCGTGTTTCATTGGTTCATTTGATGAGGACAGGTTGTGTTTCCCCTTATTGCAGCAGATGTTTTCATCTACTGTCAGATCATATTCGTGTTTCACAAAATCTCTTGAAGGTGTTAGACATTTCAAACTCTGCCCATTATTTTTCACTCCTTCAATGTTGGCATCATGCTCTGATGAAGGAAACTGGGGTGTCTGAGTTCTATGAGCATTCTCCTCATTTGAAAAGTTATTATCATGATCCATGATATCACTTGGTGTGGATACTTGTTCCTCAGATTTATGCAAGACATTTCTCTCTTGTATCTCCTCTGTATCCATCTTACCATTTTCATGTTTCATGTCATCATCTGATGATGAGATCTTATCCTTTTTATGTTTGGAGAATTTATAACTACCATTTGCATGCTTCTTTTGGTCTGAGACCAATTCAGTTGCGGAAGGAAATAGGTTCTCTTCCACCATATCACTTCCTTGCTTCATGGTATCATCTGAAGTTGGTGTTTGATTCTTCTTCAAGGGTAATAGGGGCTTTCTTGCTAGTGTGGTTTTATTTTCATCTTTTCCTGGCTTCTTGGTTGAAAGTGAAAGACAATTCTCAATGCTCTGACATGTATTTGTCTCTTCAGCTGTAGAGTTTTCATTTTCTGTTGCATGATTTGGGGACAGCGCTTGGTTCTTGAAATCACATGCAGTTTTCTTCTCCACTCTAGTATCATTCCCATGGTTTGTCAACTCATCTGAAGAGGGTAGTGGGTGCTTCTCACATCCATGGCTGTCATGCTTATCTTCCACACCACCAGCTTCCTGTCTCACCAGATCAATAAGCGGAAGGGCTGGGGGATTTCCAACAGTGTGATGGATTCTTTGTCCTGCAATCCCACTCATTGGTGTTGGTAAAGGGTTTGATGAGGGTGACTGGCATACCTCAGAGACAGGCCAGGGCATCTCATCTGCAGTAGCCTCTTCATGCTCAATGAAAGATTTGGATTGACTGTGACAGGTCTCCAGATCAGTCAAGGTACCCTTGCCCAGGGCTCGATTGTTTGCATGATTCATCATTTCATCTGATGAAGATAATTTGTCCTTCCCAAAATCTTCTTCTGTGATGTAGAAGCTGTGCTTCACAAGGTCACCTGACAAAGGACTTTGTGTCTTTTCCAACTGAGAAGAGATGTGCTCTTCTTCTGCAGCACCAGGCTGCTGCTCCTGGCTCTCATTTGAGGAGACTGTGGATTTGGTCTGATTTACATCTGGATTTGACATGTCAGCACTGAAATTACCAAAGTTATTTTGTGGGCTGGGCATTTGAGGAGGCTGTAGCTGCTTGGTTTTGGATTCATTTTGCATTTGGCAGCTGGGTGTCTTATTCTCCTCTTCCTTTTTAGTTGGGACATCACTATCATTTTTGCTAGAAGTAGAGGATATTTCGTCTTCACTGTGATATTTCGCTCCTTCTTTGGCTTCCTCAGAACATCTGCCTCTTAAACCCGGTACCTCTTTTTGGACTATTGGTGGCCTTTTGCAAGAAGCTGGTGTTTGGACAGTTAGCTGTCGATTCTCCATTGGAGGCTCAACTTCATAAAATGCTTGAACTCCTGGAGAGTGAAATGGCAGAATGCTTTCCAGTACTTTCTGCTCTGGAAAATACTTTTGGCCTGCAAAGAAAGGATCCTTTTCTGGATCTGTGAGCTCTGTGTCAACTTCCTCTGAACTGTATACGTACATTGTTATTTCAGGAATCTCACCTGTATTAGTATCCTGAGGACTTTGTTCATAGGATCCTTCAGCTGTGCTACAGTGAGGTGACTTAGAAGGTGGGATGTCTTCCTTAACATGTTGCACAGCATTGATAACCCTCAGTAGCGAAGATGTATCAGGCCCAACCGGCATGTTATTCCTGTCGCAGTCTAGACCATGTTCAGATGATGGAGGAATGCAGTCTGCAAGAGCTTTGTTTTTACAGGTAGTCGAAGAGCTATCTAGATTAGGGTTAAAGCTGGGTCCTTGCTTTGTGGAATCTATTTTAGCCTCAGCGCAATCCTTTGTACCATACAAGGCCTTGGGTGCCATCGTTAACTCTTCTTTGTCATCCCTGTCCTGTGCTGCATTTGCTGGTGTTTTGTTCTCACCAGGCTCTCTGTCAGACCCTGCCTTTTCCTTCAGTGGTGTGTCGTGACCAAAAGGCTGCTTCGCAGCATTGTTTTTTGACCAGCTCCAAGGATGGTTAATTTTGGTAGCGATGCTGAGTCTGGGCACTGGGACAGTGGAGCACACTAAATATTGGGACTCTGGACTGTTTATACCTGTGGCTGTCATTGCTGCTGTGCGTAGCACTCTGACCTCTGGCTTACGAATAGTTTTTCTGCTTGGGAAGTTTTTAGTCTTTTTCTCACCTTTGCGCAAGAGCGATGCTTTCACCTCTGCAGCTGAGCAGAGAGCACTCTGTTCAAACTGCTCCTTCAGTTTGGACAGGACCGAACTCTTGTTGACTATTTTTGGCAAACCGCTGTTTGGCCCCTTCTTTTTCCAGCTGGGAGACTTCTCCTTGGCTTCTTTTTCTTCGGCAGCTAAAAATTTCTTCAGGATATTCTTCACTGTGTTTTTCCCACTGGCGCTGCTCCACCTGGCCCTCTCACTGGGCGCTGTGTCTGCATCCTCCTCCGCTGCTTTTCCATCCCCTTTCCTGTCTCTGCTTCTGTCCAGCTTGTTACCAGCCCTGCTCACCCACAGCTTCTCTTTAATGACCAGTTTGCCGACTTCTCTTCTTTTCTTGGTGTACGGCTCGCGATTGTTGTTTAGAAATCTGGACCGCAAGAGCTGAAATCTGGTCGGATGCTGGCCCCTGTTTGGATCTGGACACGGCTGGTTATAACTCACCTTGTTTTCTTTACCTTCTGCCCATTTTGTCCTCTTGCTGCTGAGTTGCGGATCGCCGGCTGCGAGCTCGGTGATGTACAGCAGCAGGCTGCTGAGAACAGCAAAGGCCCCTTGCTCTGTTGCCATCCTATTGAGCTTCTTCTTCAGCACCAAAGGGTCTACCAGCATCTTATCATCTCCGCAAAAACGTGTGCTTTTGGTGCTGTGCAAGAGAAAACATGAATGTTCTTTTCAAGTCATCAACATTGCTGCTACCTCCTTATTTTGCTTTAATGGCATGCTGCCGTGCATAAAATGGAAAAAAATACTTTAATTTAGACCTTCTCAAGAGAGTTGTCGTTAGTGGCCTATTAAAAAGCATGCAAAGTGCTTTACAAGCTTCGTGAGGCACAGTGTAGCATGAGCGTGCAGGGCTTCACATGGTCCCACACAGCACTGTTGGCTCT
Organism: Pluvialis apricaria; assembly: GCA_017639485.1. Taxonomy (NCBI): domain Eukaryota; kingdom Metazoa; phylum Chordata; class Aves; order Charadriiformes; family Charadriidae; genus Pluvialis; species Pluvialis apricaria. The sequence goes on from CM030007.1 coordinate 68,390,472, forward strand.
TTCTTCTGTGTTTTGTGGCCTGTGGAAGCATTTAGGGGAGCAAGCAACGCTAGTCGATGTGACCGCATCTCCTCTGTGCCACTCCTCACTCATTTAGCATTACCGTGTCCTAATGCGAGGGTAACATCGAAGGTGTTTTCCTCTCCTGCTGGGTAAAGTGTAGGCAAAGATAAATACAATGAAAACGCAGTTAGCAGGAAAACATGGTTCTGCCTCTGGGTTATAAAAACAGACTTAAACCTTTAAAACAAAATAACAAGGCCGAGGAACACAAATATGCCACTGATAGTTTTTGCAATTGGTACAGGTTAGAAGTCAGTAGGTAACTCTCCAGAATTAAAAAAAACCTCACAGGATTTGCAAGATTTGCTTGTTGATAGCATTCAAAACCCACATCAGGACTATGCTGTTCAATCTCCTGTGTGAAAGTGTAGCACCACCACAACAACCCTGGCAATGTCCCTTGACTACGACTCCCTTTAATCTGGAGCAAGAAGGCTGATACGTTGGACCTGCACTTAAGTTTGAAGAATCGGGCCCTTGGACAGCTGGGGATTTAGGCGATGCTTTAATTGGTGTGGATCAGTTACTAAATAAAATACTGAACTCAGCACAAAAGCTGGAGGGTGAAGTCAATAACAATAGATGGGGCTAGGAGGGAAAAAACCCAAGAGGTGTCAGCTTTCTGACACCATAAAAAGCTGGAAGGTTACTTCACCATGCAGTGAAATACCTTCATGCACAGAATGCAGCCTGCATAGTGGGAGGGGATTACTTTTTATGAGCAGAAGCGGAATAAAAAATTCTTTAAATTAAGCCCACAGATAGAAGATGAAGAAGGGCTGCAAAGAGGCTCATCCTTCAGGGAGTGTCAGCCTCGAAAGGCTGGGAAAGGCCCAGCTGTGCCCCAGCAGCTGGTACCCCAAGGACTCTGAAAGAAATTGGACCCAGCCCCCCACTGTGATATTACCGGGGTTGTTTGCAAAGTGGGGGGCTGGTCCTCATCCAGTCGGGTAGTGACATTTGGATTCCACTTGGCCGCATTTCAAGTGCACATATTGAAAATTACATCCCTCAGCAGTGGGATGAAGTTGCCATCTTGAATGGAAGAAGGTCTATTTATAATGACTTTGTAGATATTTTTAAAGGCCAATGAAAGAAAAAAGCATGACAACTGGCTCGTGTCTAATGTGACAAACAATACTTTGTAGGTTTTGATTGGGAATAACCACATTTCAGCGTAGCACAGGTGCACGCTCCCACATGCACAATGTGGTAACATCTACCCTTTCCCTTACTGAATTGACCACAGCCGAGGAAACAAGGCTCCTGTGTTACACCAAGATCCCCATTTGTCACAACTATGGGAATTTTCAGAATAAAGAGAAAACACAGAATTCGAAGTACAATTAAGGCTGAAAATATCCTTGTTCATTCTCCCTCCTGTAGCCAGTCTGCTGATATTTTGACTGAAAACTTGCCCTGGAAGAAGATCACTCCTCTCTTCCCTAAGAAGTGCCTGGTATATTCAGAAGCACACATAAGGCCATCTCAACCACCATGATTTAGGGTCGTCTCTGATTTCTCAGAACAGCAGTGGAACAAAATGCGCTTTTTACCTCTCCCTTCTGGACTACTTTGGATACAATAAATGGCCACAGTAAAATGTGGAGTAATCTTGCTTTCAGTGAGGTCAGCATAGCCAAACTACTATTAATTGTGAAGGGAAGAAGATCAGACCCTCTTTACTATGAGTATTCAAGATAATTAATCACTTATGAGCTAAAAAATGCGAAAAGCTTCCTTAAAATATACTACTGGTGAGCTCTGCTCAGAGTTTTCCTTTTATGCTTTTGGTAAAATATATGTTAGAGCATTCTTATAGGATGTTTTCTGAAATGTAGCATTTGTGGGAGTACTGCATTGTCTTAAGTACCAAGGCATGTTGCATGGGTTGAGTGCTTGATCCGTATTCACCAGCAAGCAGGAGCAGATGAGCAAACAGCTATGGCACCTTTTTAGGGCATCTGCAGTTCTTCCAAGATGACGGCACCAACAAACCAGCATCACAACTGTGTAACTCTGAAATGCATTCTGTGCAAGGGCTGTGATACAATGACACTAAATTCTGAGACCACCACGTAAAATGTGGGTAGTGATGAGATTGCATTTTCCCAATGTTTGGAAAATACCACGTGTTTGCCTTGGGGAAGGAGGGCAAAGGTGGAGGGTTTCTCAGGTTTGGGAGCATGACCACAATTTTCAACAGGCCAAGACATCATCCCTAATATTCCTTCACAACCTTTTCCCAAGTTGCATCCCACTGTTCTTAAACTATGTGACCTATTAATGAAATATAGTCACCTCTGTATCAACTAGAGATAGTCAACTCTAGTCCCACCTATGGCCAGGAGGAACCAGGCAGGTATCCACGGTGCCCAGGGCGAACCCCATGCCAACAGAAGTCACTTCCCACCAGATGACAAGGCAGATACTTGGGCTCCTCTCTGATGCTGTGAAATGGCCTGACATGGACTTCAGCATCCTTGCCCCTCTCCTTCCCAGGGCACATTGGTCTCCACTGTTTTTAATGTGCATGGTGCTCCCTTGGCAGGCTGCTGGTTTCTGGAATCCTTCCCGCATCATTTTCAGTGCCGAGGACAGACCACTTGGACCTCTAGAGGAGGCAAGGCTGCCTTCAAATGTTTCCTGTCTTCTTGGCCCACAGATAATTAAGATGCATAAGACAGGCAGCTTAGTTATTTATTTATAGGTTCTTCGATGACACTTATCATGGCAGCATCAGAGTGGCAACAGCCTGATATGCTAACAGGCGGCAGCGCAACCCTATCCCGCTGGCTGGCCTGTCCCAGGGAAACCTCTGCAGCAGCTGCCACCATGTCATGGAGCGAAGGAGACCTGATGGGCCGTGACGGAGGGAGAGGAGCCGGACCTCTCCCCCAGACCTGCCCGCACCAACGCACTCCTGTCTTTCCGCTCTGTTAGGGCTCCAGAGGCTGCTGAGTAGCAGGGGGTGGTGGCATCCTGTGGCATTTGCTAAAAGAATATGGCTGAAGCAGTTTCTAGTTTACTGTCTCTGATGCGGAGAAGGGAAGGCCCTGTCGCTTGACCCTGAATTACCTGTTGAATATCTAACCACCATTTTGCATAGCCTGGCAACCCAAAGGACTAGCTGCTGCGGGGGCAGCGCTCAGGACAGGAGATAGGCAGGAGGAGGCAGCACCACAGAGACTTCATCAAAAGAAGGGAGAAAAAATTGGAAAGCACGGTCTGACTTGCACAAGCTGCCAGAGATTGATGGATTGCTCCGACTTGCTGTCGGTTGGCTCTGGGGAAATGGCCACGAGCTGGAGCACACAAGATGCTGCATCCCGTAGGCCCTGGCGTCCCCAGACATCCCTGTCGCTACCCGGCTCTGCATGGTCTTTGGTTCAAAGAGATGCCTGTAGCTAAGGAAGGCAACCAGGAGCAGCTCTGCCTGCTTGGACCCATGCACAGGCCTTTTTAGTGTTGTCAGCAAAATGATGGCCAACATGCCGCTCATCTCAACAACTGCAGAAATGGTGCTTCGCAACTTCAGTCTTTGGGAACTGCCTTTTAAGTTAGACTATCTTATTTGTCTCTGAAACAAACTTGGTCCTCCCCAGCCTGGATAGAAGGTAAAGTGGGAACAGTTATGAATTCTCTTCATTTTTTCTGTGATTTTTTTTTCTATAGGAAGAGGAAAAGCCAAAGTACTACAGAAAATCCTACCTTATGCAGGGTATGTTCTTCTCTCTTCTCTGTTGCTGAATTTATTACAGGTATGCTATAGGCGTCCTAAACTAGAAGGAATGTTTTTAGAAAGTCTTGGTATTCTCTTAAATTAAAAGCTACTGACACAAATACTCCTTTTGGTTTAACGTATCTCCAAAGCAAACAAGAAAGCACCTTGCAAAGCTGCAAAGAGAAGACATGCCCAAACAGTGTTTGAAGTAGCTCATGGTACGGAAAACCTTTTCATACGGATATTGTCATGCAGGCTGCTATTCATAACGGCAGGCATCACCTGCTCCTCTTTCTGCAACATAACATCCCAGTGACGATTGCAGCAATTGTTTACATGGAAAAAGGGGTAGGAAAGTACTTATGTATTTTTAGCTATCTTTTTAAAACACAGTTCAGCAGCTGGAGAAAGATAGGAGAAACCAACACCACGTAGGCAATCACTCAGGATGAAGATTTGAAAGTGCTACGTAGACCTCAGTTTCTGAACTTCTGAGGTAAAACGTAAGGCTAAACACCAGGGACAAATTCTGTGCTCACTTCTTCTGTGTCATCTCATTGAGGATTCTAGATTTGTGCCCGTGCTGCTGCAGGTGCATCAGAATCTCCCTCACTGAGGTCTACTGTTTGCTTTGTCTGCTGTATGTAACTTTTAACTGAATCATAGTTTGTTGGTTTTATGGAAAAATAAAAATGTAAAAAAAGAAAAAGGAAAAAGGATAAAGGAAAAGGAAAGGAAAAGAAAAAGAAAAAGGAAAAAGCATAAAGGAAAGGAAAAGAAAAAGAAAAAGAAAGAGAAAAAGAAAGAGAAAAAGAAAAAGGAAAGAAAAAGAAAAAGAAAAAGAAAAAGAAAAAGAAAAAGAAAAAGAAAAAGAAAAAGAAAAAGAAAAAGAAAAAGAAAAAGAAAAAGAAAAAGAAAAAGAAAAAGAAAAAGAAAAAGAAAAAGAAAAAGAAAAAGAAAAAGAAAAAGAAAAAGAAAAAGAAAAAGAAAAAGAAAAAGAAAAAGAAAAAGAAGACATTGAAAAAGTTGGAGAAGCAAGGAGAGGTGAGGTGAGGCAAGGCAAAAAGAAAAAAGAAAAAGGAGGAAAAAAGGGAAAATTGGAAAGAGGAAAAAGGAAAAGGGAAAAAGGTAAAGCAGTTGTAACTGTTTTCTTCCTGGGGTTTTTGTGGTGCTCAGACTTGTGAAATGCATCACAGCCTGACTTCTGACCTATTACAACTGCTTGAAGACCTCAGCCAAAAATTCTGATACTGATACAGCAACATATAATCTGCTCAATCTAAAAATAAAGAATGATGCTTAGAAAATAGTGTAAGATTAATTTATTTACAAATATTTCAGCCAGTTGTATTTAAAAAACCCGTTTGTTCTGAAGACTGAAGAATGATAAAAATGTCATTCAGAAATTTTAGGCACCGATGTTTTTTGCTGTTCCTTGGGGGTATTTTTAGTGTTGGCTTTTCCTTTTCTGGAAGCTTCTAATGTAACAATACCTTGCACCACAGTGCTGATGCAGGGATCAGCAATTCATTAAAAGCTAATCCGCGAGACATTAGGTTTACAAGTGTCAAAGACACACTAGATTTGAGAACAAGGAGGAACAGCAGTGGTGAAAGGATTGTCAAATATACAGAGAATATCCCCATAAGTGGATACTACCATTAGTTTTGCAGGAAAGCATTAGTTCTGAAAATTAATTTTGTATGTGTAATTACTGGTCACAGCTGTTTAGGAAGTGGTATTATAGCAAGTTAGACTGAAATCAATCAAAAGAGGTTTTATTTATTTTTTTCCATTTGAGATTATCTCACTGGTTTAAGCAGCACTCTTTATACTCAGAAATCCCTACATCTGTAAAAAAAAAACCCACAAAGACCATAAATATCTAATCAGTCTTGAATAATCCAGCTACCTTTGCTTGCACACAATCTACATACAGCCTTTCAGACTAACTCCCGGCTAATTCCTTCGCTATGAACATCAGTCAGTTATCTACAGGGTTTGATATAGTCTTTATAGAAAGAGAAAATGGCAGAAGCCGCTTTACTTTTCCTCCACGGATAGTCGGTAAAGATTCTCGCCCAAGTACTCGAGCCTCTCCCGTTGTTCCATGTCCTGGTACAAGCCTTTGGGGACCTTGTTTAGGCCGTAAACCAAGCCGTACAGGCAGCCGGCAATAGACCCAGTAGCTGCGCTTTCTCCTGCAGGTTTAAGCACAAGTGCCATGGTCTCTTAGAGTCATCTACACAATCAAAAACCGCACTGCACAGGGGAGGAAATATTATGCTGTTGCTGGAGTGTGGCGGGGGCATGTTGGGTCGGTCCTGAAGGCTCTCACCACCCCATGTCCTGCCTCTGGCCGTGCCAGGTGAGGGTGCAGAATGGGGAGAGAGCGACACCAAGGCAAGGATGCTTATTTTGGTGGGGTAAATCCACTCCAACACAACAGCTCTTGCAAGCAGCTACCCATCGCTAGGAGTGAAGAGTAGTTGCAGGGGTCCCTGCTGCATGGGCAAACATCCTGGACTGGAGAGTGTACCTTCCTTCCTAACAGCACAGCGTGGCATTGCACACGCTTTAAAACATCTAGCCACAGTGAGTGGCACTGATGCTCCGTGTGATGCCTGCAGGTGTGTAGGGCTCTGCAGCAAGGGGCTATGAGTGCTTTTGGTTTTGCTATGTGCAGATAAAAGGTTGCATTGCCAAAGGCACTAGAGACCCCACCTGGAGTACCACATCCAGCTCTGGGGCCCTCAGCACAGGAAAGACACGGACCTGTTGGAGCGGGTCCAGAGGAGGGCCACGAAGATGATTGGAGGGCTGGAGCACCTCTCCTATGAGGACAGGCTGAGAGAGTTGGGGTTGTTCAGCCTGAAGAAGAGAAGGATCCCAGGGAGACCTTGTGGCATCCTTTCAGTACTTAAAGGGGGCCTACAGATAAGGTGGGGACAAACTTTTTAGCAGGGCCTGTTATAATAGGAGAAGGGGTAATGGTTTTAAACTAAAAGAGGGACAGTTTAGACTAGATATAAGGAAGAAATTTTTTACAATGAGTGTGATGAAACACTGGACCAGGTTGCCCAGAGAGGTGGTAGATGCCCCTTCCCTGGAAACATTCAGTGTCACGTTGGATGGGGCTCTGAGCAACCTGATCTAGTTGAGGATATCCCTGTTCATTGCAGGGGGGTTGGACTAGATGACCTTTAAAGGTCCCTTCCAACCCAAACTATTCTATGATTCTGTGGTTCTATGATTTCGGTGGGGGAAGATGCCAGCCCTTAGCTAAGTCATATCGGATTTACTTCTCATGCACCTCTCAAAACTGTGAGACTTAGAGCAACGTTTGAAAAGCAGTGTGAATGGCTTGTGTGGCTGCCACCACCGCAAGAAGGGGGCTTAGGGTGTAAAACCAGGGGTGCAGGTATAGTGGGCTGCATGGCAGATTGGTCAACAGTGGCAGCCAGCAGCCAGGAGGGCTCTCTCCCACCCCTGGGGACGGGAGCCGTGGGGAACCCTCACCTCCATGGAACATGGAGCGGTTGCAGAGCTCCGTCCAGTCCCCACCACAGCCCAGCAGAGCGTCGTAGGCGATCATGGGGGCATCGTGGCCTCGTCTCCCTCCTCGGCCTTCAGAGCTCCACCTCCGGTACGTCTGCAGGAGAGACAGCGGTATCGGGGTCAGGCACTGGAAACAAGGATGCAGGGCTGCACCGGGGTGGCTTTTCCCTGCTAGGTGGGAATAGCTCGTCTCACAGGGAAAAGGCAGAAGGCATCTGCATTGCCTTCACCACTGCCTGCGGCGCAGGATGAGCTGGCACAGCAGCAGCTGCCACAGCCCAGGTGATTCCTGAGGGGCAAGTATAAGCCTGCACCCCAGCTTAACGCACCAAGTTCTTGGCAGGCCAAGCACTTGGCTTGATTTAAGCAAGCCAAGAACGTCAAAAAGTAGATCAAGGTAGATCCCAAGTTCACACCTCAGAATTTCCTTATTATTTAAAAAATTAGGGTGGGTAAGGACTGACTCGGTCAGTCCTCTTCCTGCCTCTTAGAAATATTCTCAACTCCCCTTGTCGCACGTTTGCAAATATTCCAGTAATCCAAGTTTTACATGGGGGGTGAAAAAGTTCTGTTTCGGTACTTTCTTTAGGGGCTCAATTTCAGACCATGTTAATTCAAGCCCCCTTCTCTGACTTTTTCTTGACAAACCCTTTCTCTCCTCTTCCACAAGCATTTATTGAACAAGAAGGAAAATAATTTGCAAATGTGAGAAATATTTCTTCCCCAGGAGAAGAAAGAAGAAAATACCTCCAAAGCCCACAGCTAGGTTTGCAAAGGAAAATCAGATTTTCTCTAGAGGAAGTACCTCCAGACCTCACTTTTGCCTGCCCCAAATGAACTCAACACTGATAAATTCATAGTAAAAAATCCCCAACCTTCATTTAAAGGAAACGGGCAGCTTTATTCCCGGAAGTTAAAGTTACATAATGGTAAGTTGAATTGTTGCTACTTGGCTGGCCCTTGGCTTCTGCAACACGTATGAAGGGTTTGCATTCCTACCTATTCACTTTCACCTCAGCCGTTGCATACTTGGTTGTGGTTTATCTGCATATACATCAAACAAGGCAGAGTTGGACTACAGCTTCACTCTGCTGCTTGCTTTTTATTTTGCAACCTAGAGAGCGTGTTTATGTCTTTACGCTGTCCGTGGACACATGCAAACTTTCCAGCCTTATCGCTGCCGTTTGGATGCTGGTGGAGCAGTAGTGACACAGGTGTAATGCTACCAAAGGTGAGAGGATGAAGTGTGGAGGTGCTATTCTGGGCGCACAGGCAGGCGGCCCAAGTGTCGCTCCAGGTAACCCTTAAGAACAGCATTGCTCTGCACATATCTGATGTCGTCTCGCCTTGCTGAAACAACTTTACACTAGGGATTGCTGTCCTCAGGACCGAGCCTGGGGGGACTTAACTGCAGCAAGGCAGCATTTATCAAATATTTCAAAGGTGCCACCTGCCTTCGACTCCTGTGCCTTCGTGCAGCCCTGCGATGTGGCACCAGCCCAGCTTCCCTCGGGCAGGCGAGAAGCAGCAGCGCTGAGTGCATGGACGGAGGTGTTGACACACACTCCCTGCTGCTGAAGGCACTGAGCTGCTGGCAAGCCCCGGAGGTAATTCACACATCCCCTCCTTGCTGTAAACCCCTGCAGTCAGTAATTACAGCTGCCTCTGTGTTCTTCACCCTCCAGGAGTTGTCCCGCTGCTGGCTAGCACTCCCTTTCCATCCATTTTATTTCCCTTTCTGGGTCCTTTCACAGTGCTGGTTTAAGGAACTCTACCTTAAGGGGACGAGGTCCTCAGAGTCTAATTGGCCTGGATGCCTTTGGTTTGGTTCCTTTCTCATGTTGTCACACATAGTGTGCAGCCCAGGAAAGCGAGCAGGGCGAGTGATTTGTTTGCAGAAGCCAGGCTGATCCCGAGTGCAGTGCAGTTTCTGCCTATTCGCTGTGTATCTAACGTGTTCCAAATGCATATCAATGAAAAATGATTTATCCTACTTTGGTCCACCTTGTATTTATACATTCAAGAAGGGGTGATTTGTCTTTCATCCCCACATTTCTAGTTATCCCCAAATTTAAGCTGTACACCTGCTTATACAGCTTGTGGTCTTTGCTGCTTAGATTTCAAGGTGTAATTTTTTTGAGAGAGGGGAGTTGCCTTTGCAACATGCTCAGATCAATCCAAGCCACGTTTGAGGGCTTCACTTTCACATCTCCCGCAGCTGGTATGTGTCTGCAGAAAGGCATTCCTCATTGAGCAGGAACACGCATACACCTGTTGGCAAGAGCGGTGCCAGATATTGGTGCTTTATTAATTGCCTGTAGAAAGGCAATCAGCTATACTTCCAGACACAAGTGGCTAGTTAGTTTGGAGGGAGTGCAAAGGAAAGTGCTCCTGGGAAAAAGGCAGGCAGGGTGGTTACCTTCTCCTCATTTATTCTTTCCATGGCTCTAAGCATGCTCAGCTTATAAACCAATTAAGTCTCTCGACTTCCGTCAGGCTGTGATCTCCAGCTGGTGGTGGAGTTTGAGGGTCAAGCAATGTTTTCCTTTCTTGTGCGTCAGAATAAATAGCTCAATAGGACAAACTAGTTGGTCTTGGTCAATGAAAGTAAATTTTGTTTCTGCATTAGGAATTCATGCAGTTGTCTCTTGAAATTATCATGGGGAAATACTGTTGAGTTTGATCTCTCCTAAAGCTCTGCTAAGACTCCCGTAGAACTGGAAGGAACAAAAACCAGTAACAAGTTCATGGCACTGAATTAATAAAATAAAACTGGAAGGAGATCTATTCTTTATGTTTAGAGTGAGCAATTTCTTATTAATCACAGTCAATCTATCTTCCATTGACATCTTTCACTGCATAGATGAGCACCTAAAAATATACAAAGTGAATTCTCAGAATAGAACTGTGCTTTAATAGTCTGGAAAAAAGGACTGATTTATGGGAAAAGGTGACAAGAACCACATACTTATTGCTTGGCTGCTAAGTGGAGAGCTTTGAAAGGTGCCAGCACATATCAGAAAGCTGTAAACACCAGGCAAGAAGACACGTTATTTCTCTTGAGTTAATAAGATATAACCAGAAGTCATGAGGCAAAGGAAAGATCACGTACGCTATAAAACAGTATCCCATGGGACATGGTGAAACATCATCTCTCGAGACACGTAAAACTAGCCTGGGCACAGCTTGCGTTGGCAGAGTATTGCTAAGGACGGCTGTCTTCTGTTCGGAGGACCGTAACCAAGTCTAGCTCCTAGTACCTAGGGGGATTTCTGTGGGACTCGGGCCACAGCCCCATTACGCTTTCATGAGAGCCCCCAATGAGACACTTGCCTTTTCCAACCCTCAAATAGCCGTGGCTTAAGGTTTGTACCTGCTCTGGACTCCAACACCTCTGACCATTAGGTCCACCTCTCTGCACTGTTTCCTCCCACTGTAGCAATCCCAGGACCGGTGGCAACTTCTTTTTTACACTAACACATACCTGAGCCAAGAGTGGGAGGTGTTTTTTCTTTCTTGAAATTTTAGAAAAAAACTAAAGACTTCCTGACTCCTCTGGCACTGCAAACAGTTGAAAAATACCGGTACATCTCTTTGAAAATACGCCTCTTGGTTCAGAGCCTTTCTGAGCGCTTTCTGAAGTTGCAGTTACCTTTTCTCTCTCCTCTGCATCATAGTTGTCCGGAAAGACAGGTTTATTCTGGTTTTCCTCATTTATTTCTCTCTCCTCCAAATAAAACTGCCACTTGGCTTCGAAGTAAAACCAATGCTCCTGATACTCTGAATGAAAAAGAAATTAATGATGTAGCATTTCATCTCAGCATCATTTTTGTTTCTACTTTAAATGTTGAAGAAAATGACAGTATTGATTGACCTGAAAAACTGGGTATTTTACAGTAACATACATTAAACAGGCATATGTACTAAGTATGCATTTTAATATGAAGGGGAACATCTAACTGGAAACAGAAGATGTGAAAGAAAGAAGAAAATATTTTCAGACAAGCGATTTTTATGGTATATTAAAATTACATTAAGATACATCAGGATGAGATTTTTAGAGAACTTACTGAGGTACACTCCAGGGAAAAGATAAGAGTCAACAAAAAGAATGAAAAAAATCAATTCTGTGCCAATTTTACATTCCTTCACTCTGATTAAAGACTATCTAAATATGCTTGCATGTCCTAAATACAAATTGACCCCTACCTCAGTTATCAATTTCTATTCGCATAATTTCTCCAGTATTTCTGCTCTATTCTCACAGTATTTCTATGTGATTTTTCAGGAAAAGGCAGATCACAGAATCACAGAATGGTCAGGGTTGGAAGGGACCTCTGGAGATCATCTAAGTCCAGCCACCCTGCCACAGCAGGGACACCTACAGCAGTTGCACAGGACGGCGTCCAGGCGGGTTTTGAATGTCTCCAGTGTGGGAGACTCCACAACCTCTCTGAGCAGCCTGTGCCAGTGCTCTGCCACCCTCAGAGTAAAGAAGTTCCTCCTCATGTTGAAATGGAACTTCCTATGCTCAAGTTTGTGCCTGTTACCTCTTGTCCTGTCACTGGGGACCACTGAAAAAAGACTGTTCCCATCCCCCTGGCACCTTCCCTTTAAGTATTTATAAGCATTGATAAGATCCCCCCTCAGTCGTCTTTTCTCCAGACTAAAAAGACCCAAGTCCATCAGCATTTCCTCATAAGAAAGATGCTCCAATCCCCTAATTAGGTCTTTCAGATAGGAAAGACCAAGATTTCCATTTGCGTATAATACATATCAAATGTAGTAAAAGGGATAAATAACACACACGTCTGCTATCTGTGTCCATACAAATGAGCCTTTTTTAAGCACTGCAGGTCTGTCTCCTTTTTCTGTCACTTTAGGAAGAGCATCTCTAATCAGGTCTAACTTTGGGCCTGTGAATAATCTTACTAAATTCAGTTTATCTTCAAGCCAATTCATTGGTTGAACCTTTTTATAAAGGCGTGTAAGTCACACTGACCTGTTAAGCACACACACAGGTCTGCAGAATTGAGGCCTGGGTGAAACCTGGCCTAGGAAGCCGATGGGCTAGGCAATTAGAAATCGGGGAGATGGGAAAGACCTCTAACTATGCCAAGGCAAATTAGCAGTTCAGTTTGAGACCATTGGCCTACTGTTTTAAAAAAAATCAAGCGTTGCTGCTTTTTCCCTGTCTCTGTCCCGCTTGGTGGCTCAGTTGTGTGCTGCAAGCGGCTGAGGAGCATGCACACAATCAAACTGTTTCTCTGAAGGTCGTAAACTGATTTTGCTTCTTTGCCTAAAATGCCATACAGGTGACCCTCTTTGGCAATTAAGATTTTTAAAGTGGTTCAACTCCATTTAAAAAAATTCCAAGCTGCCTTGTAGGACCTGATACTTTCACAAGGCTGCCGGTTCCCCAGCCCCAGACAGGGATGAGCCTTCAGCCATGAGGCCCTATACGCCTGGGAATGCCCAGCTGCTCTTTTCATAAGTCCATGCCCCAGTTTTACCTGATTACAAGGAAGCCATTCATTAGAACCCTAAAAAAAGAGGGGGTGTTTAGAAAACCAGAGTAAAAGTGCACTTCACAGCCATCAGTCCAAGGAGACCATCTTGAGAAAAAAAAACCCACACAAAGAAAATGTTAGTGGTTAAAGTAAACTACTGACACCCTGGTTACACCAGCTGATTCCAAGATTTCTTTTAAAAATGCAGGTGACCCGACAGGTTTCTTTCTTTGTGGGTTTTTCTTCCTATTTCCCCCATGACTATAAAGCAAGAATGCCTCAAAAATGAATGTTTTTTATGTAGAACCTCAACAAGCAAGGAAGAGTGATTATTCCAGTGCACGGGCTCAGAAACAAAGGGATCGAGCAGTTGCAGGAGATTTTGGCTGCATGGACGACCTGTAGCGTGGTCAGAAATCCCACGCCGCCAGCCAGCCCTAGCAAGGCTCTGCCCCATCCCTTGAGTCCAGCCTGAGATGATGGTCACATTAAGGTCCATGGGACTATCCGGCAAGTAATCTCAACTGAATATCAGAGAGGGCTGCTGAGTCGAGCCCTCTGCGACTGATGGCTGTGTTTGTTATCCACGAGGGATAACGCAGCTAAAAAAGAGTTTTCTAAAACTAGAGGACTCTGTTTGGTAGGATTTCTTTGCAGTGCGTCTCACCGGCCAAGGAGCTTAACTTTAATGCAGGAGACTTTTCCCGCTACCAAAATAGGACGAAGCTCAACAATACGGGCACTAGCCGGAGAGCATGCCTCAGGAGTCCGACGCGCATACCTCCACGCCAAGAGGTCCTGCTGGGATGGAGTGACAGGGACCTGCTGCAAAGCTGCTCAGAGAGGAGCTCGCTCACACTAATCCTGCACCTGCTCCTCATAGGTCTCGGCTAAAAAAATCCTGGTGCGCAATGAGGCGCAGATGAAAATGGGGGGTCTTTCAGGAAGGCTCCCTGGTGCTCCTCGCAGATTTTAAAGCAGCAGCTTTCCTCCCCAGGGTAAAACTTCGCTCCTGAGTGCTCTTAAGCAAAGATTTCCATTTAATTTGATCTTTCTCAACAGCCATCCCTTGAGATTGACAGAAAAACCTCTTTCCTCAGTGCTTTAATGTAATGATACTTGTCTGTCCCCGGCAGGTCTCACTGTTACAAACGCGTCACTCACTGGCTAGAGGGACTAAAATACCTTTGCCCTGAAGATCACATACATTAGTAAGCTACTTAGTAAAGTAGCAATATCAAGTTCAGTAGTTGTGTTACACTCAATTGTTTTAAAACAAGGATACAACAGGTTGTATCTCAAATATGTGTTCAGAAAAGCAAAAAGTCAAATCTGAATTTGTGGTCGAAACCTAAGTCTTGGGCAGGAGGCATCTGCAAGTGAGCTTTTCCTGGAAAAATGAGGAATATCAGTGGGTTTTCTTATGGAAAATATTGGATCGTGCTAATTGATGTAATAATTAATATCTCAGCAGTCAGTTTGCCTAGTAACTTGCTGAGTACCATTTCCTCCCTCCCCCCTGCCCAGCAATCTTTGAAGACTTTCTAAAAATAAAACTGTGCAGTAGGGCATTATCATTGCTATTTCTCTTTGTATTTTTGCCACCAATATACCAGGCACTTAATGGATGGTAGAAGAAGGCAGCAACCCCTGTGAAGAGCTGCAGTTTGAGCAGAGAAAGCAGTAGGACAGAGAGCAGAGATGGGAGCTGGGGGGAAGCAGCAAAAATGGAGAGCCTGAAGGGTGACATTTCTTCAGTGTCTTTCTAGCTGAACATACATTTAAGAAAACAGCTCTTTTGATTCAGACATGTTACCTGCCATGTGGCGAATGGTCTTCTTGCAGTATTCTTCAGCCATCGGCACAACCTTCATCATCTCTCTTCCCCACTGCACAAGGGGTTTCCCTTGTATTGCGTATGCCACAAAAAGAGCTGTGCATAGGGACCCTAGAAAGCCTGGAATTTGTAGATAACAATGATTACCAATGTACGGTCTGTGTTCTTACCATCCTTGTCATGTCCTTCTTAAAATCATTAGTGGAATGCCTCATGGCGTTTGGGTAGATTAACGAATGCACATAACCTACCTCTGCCTGTTTGCAGGCTGGCTCACGGCCTGTTGAGATTCTTGGCTGATGTGTGGTGCCCGTTGGTTTACAACTTATTTTACATAGAAGGGAGCTTCTGTTCTCAGTGGTGTAACATGACAGAAATTGAGGTAGGGGTCAAAAATAAACATCATCTACTAATGTGATACTGAAAATCTTCTAATTGAAGTCACATGAAATAATTGACTTGTGCAAAGTGATTCGATTACAAGCTGTATCTCCTTGCTTGCAGAGTCATCCAGCTCAAGGGCTGTGGTTGTTAGATCTAACACTATTCCTGGCTCGTTTTACTCTAAGGGGACAAGGGGGCAAGCCCATGTCCCCTTAGAGGACAGAAACAATTGTCCAAGTAGGACACGCTGTCTCCCTGCCTAGCTACGTCTTCCACTTTGGATACGAATATAATTAAGATGAACTTTCTGTTAACGGGCACTCAGCGCTTCCATGACGTCAGAAACTGAGGGGGTCATTTCTTTTATTTGCTTGTGCTCTTGGCATTCTGACAAAGGCAACAAAACCAACACAGTGCAACATGCAAAAGAAGGTTAAGAAAACAACTCAGTCATTCAAATAAGCCCCAGGTGAGCAAAGTATTGATGCGTGTGCTTCTCTCAGTGCATGGATCCAAAAGCATTTGGTCATGCATAGAGGTGAGCATGAACTTTGTGTGCTTTGCTGAAGGTGAAACCAAATTATTTTAGGAGGCTACAAGTCCAGAAGAGAGGATTACTCATTCTCTCTGCTGTAAGACCTGCAATACTGGGTCAGGCCAAAGGCATGTCTAACCCAGGATCCAATAGATGCTCTCAGAAAGAATAAAAAAACAGCTCAAAGGGTCTCACTCAGATAGACAGCATCTAACCCAGCTGCCATAAAGCTCCTTGAGTACCCCATTCAGTGTGAGGGTGGCAGCAGAGGATTTAGAGGGTGAAGCAAAGGGATAGCAGGGAGCAGCGGATGGTGAAGAGGGTGATAGAGGCTGGGACATACCCAGAAAGTTTTCGGGGAGCTGGCAGTCTCTTCTTGCCCACTCCCCAGGTAGTGCCCTCCCCCTACTGCTATTGCCCTTCTCGTGGCAGCCCTTACGTAGCCTCCTGCCCTTCACTGGCGAAGAAAGCAAGCCCCAGCTGAGGCTTCTGACTCTGCTTATTAATGCCAGTACAGACTGAGCCTAATTGATTTGGATGCTCTGCTTTCCAGAGCTTCTGGACTAGCTTAGGGACAATTTTAATTACCCAGTTTGATTGCTTTTAACAACAACAGCCCTTCTCGTCCGCTTGCCTGATCCCTTTTGAACCCAGGCGTATCTGTGGACTTTGCAGCTGCCTGTAGCAGTGAGGTCTGCAGCTTAACTATGCATGACACGGGGACGTATTTCCTTTGTCTGTTTGTTTCAGTCCTGACTGACATGCCACTTGGGTTTCCCCTGTCTTTGAGTTATGAGAATCACAACTGACGTTTCCCTGGCACCTTTCAGGATGGTAGTGAGGTCTGTGGTGGCCCCTCCACCTCTCTTGTCCCCCCCTGCCTTCCCACCGTGCCACTTGTCTTTTTTCCCAGTTGAAAACTTCTTCTGGGTGTAATTTCTCCTTGTACAGAAGGTGTTTGATGACTTGGATGCTCGTTGCTGCCATTTTCTGGCTCTAGTAAATTCTTTCTGAGGTGGGAGACCCAGAACTGCAAGCTGTCTTGCTGCTGCTAATGCACCATGGACTTTATGTATTGGCTTAATGATATTTTCTGCTTTGCTTTGAATTCTTTCCCTCTAATTTTATTCCATCCTGATGGCTTTTCTGACTGCTTCAAAGGACTGAGAGTGTTGAACATGTCACCATTCATTACGGTTTTATTTATTGCTGTTTAAAGCAGGCAGAATGAATACATGCTTACATAGCATAAAATTATCAGAATGACAGACCTGAATATTCAAAACATTAAATCCACTTATTTATGTTTTGTTTAGAGACTGTTTCAGATTGTGGAGTTAGGTTTTTTTGGCTTTCTACCTTTACCCACAGTGACAGGATGTGACAGAACCTGTCAAGAGAAAAATGTTATTATCCCCTGAACCATAAACTTGCATGATAACAGCGAGTCATCTAGATGTACATGAACACTAAAGTTTGATCAGGGCAAGTGACATGAATATACTTTGGAGAAGATGGGTGTGTTCAGTTCTTGGGATTTTGGGAGGGAAAACTACTATGCCTGAGGCTGCTGTTTGTGTAATATACAAGGAAATATGTAGGCTTATATACGTAATATATACATGTATATACTATCCAAGCAAAATTAAAACCACGGCCTTGGAGTCTGCAAAGCAGAAGCAGTTCTAGATGTGCTTAGGGACATGGTTTAGTGGTGGTTTTGGCAGTGTTAGGTTGATGGTTGGACTCGGTGATCTTAAAGGTCCCTTCCAATCCAGACAATTCTATGATTCTGTGGTAGTTTAACCAGGTGAACCCACAAGAGCCAAGTTAGTCCCCACAGAAGCTAAAAGCAGCATTAGGGACCTCAGCGCGCCGATACGTCAGCGGACATTACCTGTAGGATGGTTATGAGTCATTCGTCCACACTCAATGCTCACTTCAATAAGTGACTCCAGCCTTTCCGGCTTCCAGTATCGCATCCCTAAACACATGGCTTTTGTTGACGCTCCAAATCCAGAACCTAAAGTAAAAAGATAACGGAAGCATTTTAAAAGAGACTAATGATACAAAAATATAAATATAAAATGTGAAACAAGCAATTCAACTCATGTGTGGGAACTCCTCAGGGAGTGGGAAATAAGTTACAAGTTTTGAAATTTTCTTGCGAGGTATTTTGCTTCTACACATTCTGGTTTTACAGGTATATCCCAATACCCTCAAGTGCTATGAAGCGTACAGCAGGTTCAGAAAGCAGTGTGCTCTCTAGTTCACAGCACTTGTTTGATTCAAACTCTCGTGCCATCTTTACTCATTCTTGGCTGACACCGCTGTTTTGCTTGCTCCAGATGCCAGCACTAGAAACAGAAGTTTGAGAAACTGATACAGTTTTACTATGCCCTTATTTTGGTAGTCTTCTCGCTGAATGCACACAATTAAAACACTTTATATGAGTATCACAGTTGATCTTACAATTTTAATGCATGTTTCATCCTAAAGATCCCCACCAGTAGTTCACAAAATAGTTTCTTTCACATACAAAAATAATGTGTCCAAAAAGAAACTAAGGGCTACAGAGCCAAATCCTCCAAATTTAGGCAATGTGAGAACTGAGGTTTCCCGTGTGACCTGAAGTCAGTGCTTGTGTGAGCACTCACGATGGTACAGCCTGCACTTACTGAGCTTGGTCTTGGGAATTTCTGCCTCGTGCAGCACGGAGTTTATTTATCGAATAGCTAATTCAGTATTTCTTTTAATCCTCAGCACTGAGTGCATCATCCCAGGTGTTCAACTTTTAAACACTTCATTGAATGGAGAGTTAAATTTACTAATGAGTTTCTCTGCAGTGCTTATCACAGTAATATCAGGATCCCACAGAAGTTTTAATGAGCTTATCTTCACAAGGCACCAGTGAGGTGATTATCTCCTCTTTGCAGCTGGTGAGCCAATGCCCAAAAAAGCATTAACTCATTGCAGGCACCCACCCTGAGATGGATAGGGTTCGATTTTTCAAAGTGCTTGGCATTTTTCAGCACTGTCTTTGCTCAATCACACGTCCCAGTGACCTTGGGTATAGCTGAGAGCAATCAGCATTTCTCTATCCTGGAAGATAAGGGGCATATTTATGCCACCTAATTTTAGCCTCTGTGGAACCTGCATTAGGAGCACAGTCTCCCTGTCTTTCCCAGACAGGCAGCGAGGAGAACGGCTGTATCTCCATGAGCCGGTATGATGGCCTAGTAGGAGCAATTAATTGGCCAGAGTGAATTGAAGCAGCAGATGCCAAGGAGCCAGGGTCAGGGCTTTTAGACACCTATCTTGAGAAGAGCCCTCAGCTGCTCCCCTGGGCTGTGTCCGCTGTGGACGCAGCATACCAGGAGCTCCCTTGGAGCACTGCTTGCAGTTGTGTCATCCCAAGATGCTCCAGCTCAGATGTCCTAAGATCGAGTATGATCACAGTGTGGTAGCAGAGATGGGAGGAAGATTTACTTCAAGCCAAACTGAAGCCTGAGCCAAACTAACATAAGCCACCCATTGGCATGTCCAGGTGCAATACACACCAATTAGGACCTGAATTTCAAGAGACGAGCTCTTCTTCTCCATGGAGAGCAGCTGTCCTGAGTTAGCATGCTTGGTCAGGTGATCTAATTAGGTTAGCTGAAGACATTTCTTCCCTTCCTCCTCAGAGGAATATTAGGGATTATCAGCAAAACAGTCATATTGCATGCAATATCTCTTCCAAAAAAAAGGCTGAACACCTGACAAATGTGACATGAAAGGGTTTGCAAAATACCATTTTATTCGCTGCAAACTCAGAGCTTGCTTCCTCATGCCTTGCTCTCCTTCCTGACAACAGTGAAAGGGGCCCTCTCCAGAACACCTTTGGCCACTGCTCCTCGTGAAAAGTCTGGATACTTGTTCTGCAAATGGTGTGTTTGCTCCTGTACCTCACGTATACTGCAGCTGTAGTGCCTGGTTATTAAGGAGCCGGGGCATATAAAACTGTGTGCCTATCCCACAGATCACATAGAAACCAGAGGGAAAAGTCAGGAAAGAAATCCAGTCTTCCAGAGCACCAGTCAGCTTAACTGGGAGAGCATATCTTCTCCTGCTTGCGAGACCAAACTCTTCATTAAACCATCTGATGCCATAGAGCAGCAGATGAGAGTCGTCTTCACTATGCAGCCCTCGTTCCTCCAAAGGACACAATCCGTGCTGGTTATCCAAGAGGGAAGGGTGTTGTGCTACACAGAGCTGCTAATTGAATAACATCTCTTAGTATATCCAAAGTGGAGGATGCACTACAGTAACCTGAATGCTGGTTTGAAGGAGCTTAACCTTGCAACTTCATTGTGTTCCTCCAGTCTAGGGAGTTATATTAAAACCTTCTGCAGAATTAGACAAGCAAAACTGGTAATAAAAAGTTCCATCACATGGAGTAACATTAAGCCTAGACAGGGCTTCAGGTGATCAGTGTCTGTTAGCTCCCATGTCTCAGTATCTATCATTTGAATCAATGAAGTAAGGGACAGCAAGACTAGTCCAAGCAACAAGTGAGACATGAGTAAGAACATAAGGACTGTCCTCCACCATCAGACAAAAGGTCAGCCTAACTTACCATGTCTGACAGTGGCCAATGGAGAGGATACTTAAGAAAAAGAAAGGTACAATGATGCTACCCCTTTGTACTAACTAAGCTGTTGACAATTTGTCGCCCTAATGCGGGAGGCAGCTGGCTATTCACCTTTCTGCTTAATAACCCTTGAAGGATTTCCCTTGGGTGAATTTGCCCACCCCTTTTTTGAACTCATATGAACTGTAGCATCTGTAAATTGCCACTGGAAAACAGTTGTGCCTTTTAATTAGGTGCTGTGTGAAGAAGTCTTTCCTTTTGCTTGCTTTGAATTCATGACCTGCCGGTTTCATTTGAAGTCCCTAGTTCCTGTGCTGGAGGAGACAGAGAGTTTTCTCTGTTCCTATTCATGTTCTCCAAGCTATCTATGACTTCAAAGTTCTCTATCATATTGTCTCAGACATCACAGCCTATGGGAGCAGCTTTTTACTAATCAAACCGTCCTTCCTCATATTCTTTCTAGTCCTCTTACATCCTTTTGAGGGGAGAGAAGAACCAGATTATATACGGTAATCAAGAAACAACAGCTATGGATTTATAGAGTGGTGCAAACATATTTTGTGTTTTGTTCTCTGTTCCTTTCCCAGTCATTTCTAATAGGCAATTTGCTTCCTGGCACTTATGGAGCGCTGAAGTGACATTCTTTTTGAACTACTGTAGCTCCACAATCCCTTCCCTCAATGGTAACTGAATCAGCAACTACAACTATGTATATAAAATTAGGATTCCCCCCCGGCCCCTGACCCTCCTCTGCATATGACTTCTCACCTATCTGCATCCTTTGGTTCTGCTACTGTGCAACAGTAGCAACTCTTCCACAACTCTTCCACAACTCTGCATCATACTACCTTTGACTTTGACTTTTTACCTGACCCATTATGCATTTGCATTTCCAGATAGTTTGTGGGCGTGTTGAACAACAGACGCCCACACAGTTACCTCCTCCTTTATGGAGAAGACAGATTGCAATCTCCTGTTCTTTATTTACTGTCTTTTAACCAGTTGTCTATACTCAGGAGAACCTTTCCATCATCCTGTAGAAACTTAGTGCCTCATCCCTTGGTGCCTTTGGTGAGGGACCTTGTTGAGTATCTTTGGGAAATCCTAACAGACCATCTTCACAGTGTCGTCTTTTTCCTCCTGTTTCTTAGCTACTTCATGAGCTTTCTAATGGATTTCTCTGGTGTGACTTCTCTTCACAAAAGCTGTGTTGACAGTTCTTTATGACATCATTTTAATTCATGCAAGACGTTATTCTCTTTTACTATGTAATATCTCAGTGTACTTTTCTTCACGTCTGTACAATAATAAAGACCAGCTTAATGACTGCTAAGCCCTGAAGAGGATGTGTCTTTTATGACTGCAGACAGTTCTGCATGAGAAGTTAGAGCCTGGCCCCTTTACCTCCTGTCCCTCTGTGTCTTATCCTTCATTTTTGCTCCCCAACTTTCTACATTTAACTCATACTTTTTCCTCATGCTCCTCTAGCTATGCCACCAGCAAAAAGGCACTGTTCTCACGTACTACTAGGAAGCCCTGCAGCTGCCCGTGTAGCTGCAAATAAAGACCTGCTTGGATGCTACAGCCTCAGCCTGAAGTACATATGGTACAGGTAGAGCCAAGCTACCGTTTGACTGGATTTTAGCAATGGCTTCGAAGGCACATCTCTGTCTCAAGGAGTACGAACTTACTCAGACTTTGGTTCCAGGTTTCAAATGTCAGAGATTCTCTTCTGAACAATTTGAGCTTTTAGCAATGGAACAAAAGGTTTTTACCATGTCTCAGAAACAGTGGTCTCATCTGCATCAAAATTTTAAGCAAATGCTGACAAAGAGAGGCAAACACTCAACAGTGAAAATTTCAGCCTTGAGCTTATCAATGTCATAAATTGGAAACAAGCTCTTAAAATGGAAGGTGTTAGACAGCCCTGGGCAGGTATTCTGGTGGTCACAGGAATCTCTCACCAGCCTTGAACATAATTCGGGTACCTCTGCAATGAGCGTGGCAATGAGCATGACATGAGGTGGCAAAGAGACACACAGGGCATTTTGACGTAAGATCTCAGTGTTCTGACTATACCCGCGTGAATTTGAGCGGAAGAGCTTCGTGTAATCAGTGCAAAGTTACCTAAGCTATGATTTCACTGGTCCATGAAGGCTGGCACATGAATTCTTGCTAGAAGTGAGATAAGATAAAATGACCACAGGAAAACAACATTTTCGTTCCAGCCCATCCAAGATATCACCTGACTGCTAGGCATTCAATGCCTATGGAATGTTTTTGCCTTGAGAAGAAATTTGTGAAAATTCAATAAAAAAGTTAATTATATCCATATCAGTGTCAGACACCACAGTAGGCTGAACATCTCAACCCCATGTCACTGGTTCTTCTGCTCTCATGGTGAAAAAACGGTTTCTTGAGATGTTCAGGATGATATTTATCAGAGCAGATGGAGAAGGAAGGTTTTAGCTGCCAGGTCTCCAGGCAGGAATTAATTTTAGATCATTCTAGCCCTGAGGTTCCCAAGAGCAAATAGTTCGTCATGGAAAGCTGGGGAGGAGGAAGGCTAAAAGAAGAGATGTGGCTCCAACACAGCAATGAACTGGGCAACAGCCGTGATGCACTGCAGGAGGTGTCGAGAGCTGCTCAGGGCCACCGTCAGCTCCAACACTTATTTTGACCAAATTTTACTCACTGTCAATCAGAAAACATACGACAAGTGCCAAAGGGGCACTATCTCAGATGTGCCTGGCTAATAGTGGGGTGAGCTGAATAAATGGGGAGGGGATCCTTTTCCCTCCCAGCAGCTGCTGTGAGGAGCGGGGGCTGAGTGAGGGATGCTTTTTGTGTCAGAGAGAACTGACTGCAGAGACCCAGAAATAGCCATGGCACTGTGCCACCGGGTCTTTGCCACAACGTTGCATCAATATGCAATGCTGCTGAGCGGTGCCGCTACGTACTGCAGTGGCAGAGCATCACACCGACACAGCGCAATGTCCGTGTGAGCTGCCATCGTCTTGTGGGTGCTCAGGTCTACCTCCTCCTCCTCTGATGATGTGGTGTCTCTACAGTCTTTAAAGATTAATTGCGCTCTATGGGTATACGTGTATGTGTGTGCACATAGCTGCATGAAGGCTATTTAAGTTGAAGTAGAAATTCAATTCATCATAAAAGGAAATTATCGTAAAGAGAAAGAAAGAGAAGGGGAAACAGGGATAAGAATATTAGGGATTATCAGCAAAGCAGTCATAGTTGTTAGCAGGGCTTCCACCTGGAGGAAAGTCTCTGCTTTCCCTCCAGCAAACACATTGGTGCATAGAGCATTTCACAGGCTCGGCTTTTTGTTTCAGATCTGCCATTGCTGGAAAGATCCAAGACTAGAAACATTTAAATGAAAAACGGCAGAAAATATTTCTTAAAATAACCATCAAACTCAAGGACAAAGATCTGGAGCCCAAGGCACAGAGCCAAGAACAAAGTCTCTTTAAATAGATGTTAAAGAGGGAAGGGTTCATTTACGAGAGGACATAGTGCCCTACAGAAGGAATTCCTGGCAGACCTCTTGCCATCCTCAGGCAAACATGGAAACGTTTCAGGGGTAGTAGCCTTTGATGTCAGGGGGGAAAAGGAAACAATTTCCATATAGCCACGAACACTGAAAGCACGCATTATTCAAGCCAGGGTCTATAAATGGAAAGCGGTACCGTACCCTTTTCATTGAACGGCGTGTGCCAAGCGAGAAGGTAGTTGTCTGGTTTTAATTCCCTGCAGCCTTCAATGGTAGCGGGGTCTGGCCGCCTCCCTGAGAGCTTGTCGATAGCATCCACATAGCGTTTTACCAGCTCCCGGTACAGGTCTTCTAAACACCAGTAATCTGCTCAGAGGAAGGGAGAGAAAGTTGCTACGTGAAGGCAGAAGAGCGAGAGAGCACTGAAAACGAACAACCAAGCTCACCATGCATTTAAGAAATGCTCTTATTTCCACTTCCAATACACTGTGTTGTGTTTCTGGTGCCACTGTCAACACATTTCTACACACCATGGGAGCGGGCTGGAGGGAGAACAGCCTCGTCTCTCTGTTCTCATCCTTTCCTGCATTACTTTCCACTTCTAATTTGTTTAATCGGAAACATGAAAGCAATCAGTTCATCCACAGTAGCTGCTCAGGGGCTTTATAAAGGCTCCATGGTGTGAAGTGTTTACAGAGATGTCTAACCGTAAGGTGAGTGTGTTGCCGCCATGGGGGTTGGGTGTGCGCACAAATCCAGCTGTGCCTGGCTCAGCCCCTGCCTTTGCCGGCGTTTACAGACACGAATCCAATTTAAAGATGAAAGCCTATTTTTTTTAAATCACCACCAAATTATTTTAAAGAGGTATGTGTGATTAAACACAAAAGCAAATTAGTGATACTATTTTTATGCTGTATTTTATATTTATTTTTTCTAAAATTTGTTGGTTTTTCATACAGGCATCCCTATATCTCATGTCAGTACAGTAACCAGACCAGCAAGCTTTTATAACAATTATTATAAAGATCAGTTAGAGTAGTAAATGCCTAGAGTCTATAGTATTTCCAGCAGATAAATTTCTTTCTGGAATAAGTTCACTAACAATATCTGTTTGTTGATTATTTTTACCAAAGCCTACAGTCTTGCCTAAGGAGGAACCTTCCACCTGTTAAACATATATTGTTTCTTCAGTGTAGCTGCTTCTCTCGGCTGCTGCTGTGTGTCACTGGGCTTGAAGAGCCCTGTCCTCGGCTTTTGCCGAGGAAAAACTTCCACTGGCATCTATTACAGTTGTGTAATCAGCAGGAACTGAGGAGGCCATCGGGATTTGTCCATTTATATCTTTTCTACGTACTTAGAGAAACCCTATTTAATACTTGGTTTGACGCACAGATTGAATAACACAGGAGGGGGAGTTCTTCTAAAAATATCCTCATTTTGTCAAAGATGGTGATTTCTTGACATCCACAGAAGAGGTTTAATTTAAGAGAAAGTTTGGAGCCCTGTAAACCACAGCCACTTGAAAGTACCAGTTATGCAGACAGGTGAATAAAGAAGATGCAGTGTAAAACCAAGATTCTCCTCCTTTCTCATAAAAAACCCCCCGTCCATTATGCTGGCCATCCCACACACAATCCCAGAGGAACACGATACTTTCAAGCTGCCCACTCTTTCCACATTTAGGAATCGGGTGTCAGCTTATCCGGATGGGAGCCAGGAGCAGGATTTAGCGCCCGACAGCTTCTGCAGAAGCCTTGTCCCTAGAGCCAGAGTCCCGGCGGTCCAGCACCTCCGGGCTGCCCGAGCCCACCACCCTTCCCACACCTGGAGCCAGGCTGATGTCTCAGCCGCCAAGTCACTAGGACAGGTTCTTTATTTAGAAATGAACCCTTACTTTGTTTTTCAAACCTGTGTTTAAGTCAGAGAGGAAAAGGCTTTTCTTGTTGCAGGGGTAGTTCCCTTGCTTTTGATGATGCTCTTTTCATTGATCTTACCAATATTTATAAATACTTAAAGGGAGGGTGCCAGGTAGATGAGAATAGTCTTTTTTCAGTGGTGCCCAGTGATAGAACAAGAGCTAACAGGCACAAACTTGAGCATAGGAAGTTCCATCTAAACATGAGGAGGAACTTCTTTCCTTTGAGGGTGGCAGAGCACTGGCACAGCTGCCCAGAGAGGTGGTGGAGTCTCCCACACTGGAGACATTCAAAACCCGCCTGGACGCTGTCCTGTGCAACTGCTGTAGGTGTCCCTGCTGTGGCAGGGGGGTTGGACTAGATGATCTCCAGAGGTCCGTTCCAACTCTGACCGTTCTGTGATTTCTCCCTTATGGGACAGATTCCTACTGGAAGTAAATGTTTCATTTATCCTTCATTGCGGGATCAAACTTTCAGTCTGTGTGCATGGTGGATTTGGGGAGCACCAGCTCAGTCTGCAGCAGTGCCCACAGTCCCCTGCTGCTCCTGGCCATGGCCCTTCTGGCACATACTCCATGCAGCCAGCAAAACACTGGCCAAAATCACCTCCCCGGGTGAGAACTGCCTTCGTCCTTAACACAAAGCTCCACCTCATGCTTGGCTGCTACCGCAGCCTCAGGCTGGGAGCCCTCCCGAGGGCAGTGCCCCAGCGATGGGACTTCACAGTGATCCTAAGTCCTGGGCATGTCCATCTCAGGCTGCAAACATCCCACATGTACCTGGAGGTGTGCAGCCAGGGCATGCTGCTTGCGGCCGGTAAGCAGGCAGCCGGGCGAAGGGGACATGCGGGGAGCAGGGCAGTGAGTGACAGGAATATTTTTATTGCTTATTCCCCCTCCTTTTTTTTTTTTTTTTGGCTGGTAATGTTCCAAGCACCCAATATATTCCTTAAAGTCTCAGACACCGGCAGCGAGGGGTCCGTGCCACATGGGGAAGGCAGGTCCCCGGGGGTGGTGGCAGCTGCATTCGGCCTCACGGACCCACGTTCACCTTTATCTTCACTGTGTTGACCTGGGTGATTTTGCATGTGGGCCGAACCATGATCAAGCCCAGCGGCTTTTTGGTGTTCCCCTTGCCAGGAGAAGACACTGCTTTGGGCAGGAGTTGTTCTGTTCCCCTTGTGGGAAACAGAGAGAAGGACTCGCTTTCTCCCGTCCATCAACGTTACTATGAAATGAAGATTTCTTACTACAATTCCCCATGCCAGCTTGTTGCTTTCTCACCAGCCCATAAAAGCACCTTTTTAAAAAGCTTGCCTGGTCAGGCCAAAGAAATCAGAGTGTAGGATAAACACAGCTGATGGGAGGTATAGCTGGGACTTTTTTTCTTTAGAGTCACAGTGCTCCTACTATATTTAAGAAATAAGATTTATTATTTTACTATTTGTCTAGCTGGCTTGATTACCCAGAAGTTCTGGTTCTAGAGAGTTCAATAAGCAAGAAACATAGGATACGTATTTAATCATAGCCTATATTCAGAAATATGTTAGTCATCTTTTTTCTTGATAGGCTGACATCTTGCCCTTATCTTTAGTGTATTAGCTACCCCTTAAACCATTGGTTAGCTAATAGCCAAGCATGAAGCGTCCAACACACTCTTCAACTGATCTCTACATACTAAATTTAGAGCAGATTGGAAGCAGGGAGATAAAGCCATGAAACAGAAGCACAAGGGAAATTTCATTGACGTGAAACTCCATTGTAAGCTTCTGCTACTGTTAGCTACCCAGTGTTACGCACGTTGAGAAAAATCAGGGATATTTTTACAGAGATTAAAAAATTTGATTCGTTCTGAAGCGGCAAAATATTGCTGAGTGGTCACTGTCTTCTGGTGTACTTTTGACAATGATCTTGACAGTCTCAGAAAGCTCTAGCCCAATGGGTAGGGTGCTGATATAAATATCATCGCACCTTAGAAAAGATCATTCCTACCTTAAGAGAAACCAAATGTTCTCTTTCAAACTATTGTGATTTTAGGAGACATAGATTGATAACTGCCACTAATCTGAAAGACTTCGTTATAAACGTAGTATGTTAGAATATTTTTTGGACTAAAGACACAGAGCTGTCCTTAAAAAGCAAATTGTTCTGTTTCTGGCCTTGCAGGTGCAACCCTTTGCCTGAGGGGCAGCAAAGAGGAGAGAGTCTGGAAGACAGCGTTTTAGCCTGAGAAAGGTATTAACATGATTCTACTCCAGCCTGGAATTCTGAACACAAACATGTTAAAAATGCACTTAGAAGAGCTCTTATCTTCTACAGAAGAATTTCTAGTGGCTATATTATTCCCTGACTTGTTCCAGCCTGCAGATAATCCAGTTAGCAATTATTTTTGTTATGTGGGACATATGGTATTTTAGTCCTTAAGCTTCAACCAACTGTACAAACCGAGTGAAAATAGAGGGAGAGCTGCTCCACTCTCAGGAAATCAAAGCTCCCCAATTTGTGTGATGGTCACAAGATTATGCCCATGGAGGAGACAAGCTAATGCACATTATCAGTCATGTAAGCGGCATTTCTGACACGCTTTCTCATGACGTCCCCAGCCCTCAGGCTTATTCTAAGAAATGCAGCAGCCCAACAGTTTTATTCCTTTCCAGACTGCGTTCGCTAGTCCCGCCGTACCTACCTGTGATGACAGCCTCTGCTGTAGCCATGTGCATGAGCGTGTTGTCACTTACTGGCCACTTGTCGGGAGAGAGCACCAGGTTCTCAAGCCCTCCAATTTCCTTCAGCTCCTGCTGGATTTTTGCACCTAAGGCATTGTTTTCCCGGGAGAAATTGCGGTAACCAAGAGCATCCCCTACCCCAGCCAGCACAAGCGCAGCCTTAAATTTATCCATCCCCGAGACACTTTCCGCTTTTCTTTTGTCCGGGACAGCCACCGAATCTTGATCTTCCTTTGTTCCTTTGCCTTCGGCTCAGCTCCCCCGACACTTTATATCAGCCATTGTGTCACACCGAGAGCGCTCTCTATAAGGCAAGGACTTCCTTTTCTGGCTCTGCAGATGCCATCTCTTGTCCGGGACCCGATGGAGAGGAAATATTTCATAACCCAGGGATTTTGCAGGGGCTTTGTTCAATGAAACCGCAAGAGCAGACCCGCAAAGTGAAGTGCAAACCCCTCGTTTCTGCAACCCAGTGTAAAGCAAGCCAGGAAATCCTTCACCCTACCCAGCGTAAGTAACTCTACACCCAGAAAAACAGATGCCTCCACTGGGGTGTTTATTTATTTAATAACTTGTAAATTAATATATTTTCCTGCCTTTTTTCTGATACACTAGACTCAGCCTCCCCTTCAGGCACCAGTCAGAAGGAAAGCCTGTGATAAAAGGAGCGTCCAAACTCTGTAAACACTTAAAATGAGGAGTTAGGCAGTAAGAAATCTGGTCAAACGCAGACGCCTTCTCCCACTTCCAATTATGCCCTATGGCGATATTTTTGTCAACAGCTTTCTTGCTCTGCTCCACCTATTACAAGAATGTTTTGCTAATTCACTGCACCCCTGGATAAACCCCGAGCAAAACACCAACATCAATCCCACGCCTCGTACTCCCTGGCAAAGAGTCACTTTTTCCCAAGGCCGAGCTCAGGTACAGCCCACATTTAGACTCTGGAAGGAAACTATTTTGAAAGATGTATTTAAATGGCAACTCCCCGAGTCCAAGAAAGTTCAGGTATGAAGAGATCTGACTTGGTAAGAACAGAGCTTTATTAATACCATCCTTTCAAAGCCGATGCTTGTGCAGTTATGTGCATCGTTCTGTTATTGCGGGTTTTTTTCTGTGCTTCTGCCATTCAGTGCAAGAAGGGGCTCTGTAGTCCGGCAGCCCTTTAAACATGTTTTGGCCACAAACACATCTCTGTGTAGGCTGAACATCTTCCTTCAAGGGGTCTGCTGAGACTGACTCAGACCGCGGTTCTGAGCCACCATCCACGCTGTCCTAAAGACTCACAAATTACTACTAAACAGAAAGCTTTGATTGGCTTGGCCGTAATTTTCATAAAGGATACCTGGGGAAAGATCTTTATTCTTCTTTGGCCTTTTTCAGAAAGCAATACTGTTTGCAATTGGGATGGAAAAGGCCTGCAGTGTAAAGGATGCATCCTCCTGTCACCCAGAACAGCAAGCAGTTAACCATGGCCTGAGTTATTGACATGTGTAGAAATATCACTGTACTGCACAAGAAACCTTAATGCTGTTTCAGAACAGGTAAGCGTCGCCACCCCTGTTCTACATTGTAAGAAATAAGATGCCAAAGTGGTGAAAGTAACCTCTATTAGCACACTCTCGTTTTAAAGATTAGGACTCGGGTAACAGAAGTGCTGAGTATTAAGAAGAGGACACTGAGAGTGTGTCTTCATTGCTAGGAAGGAAAAAGTCTGACCTAAAAAAGCACAAAAAAGGGGCAGTTGTGTCTTAGCATACCAGGGGCACTATATAGGGATCAGAGGAGACACAAGGCCAAGCGTCCTATAGCGGGGCCGTGGCCAGCCTGTTCTGGAGATAGCTCGCCATGAGCAGTGAGGATGCCAGCCCCTCTGCCCTGCACGGCTGCGGGAACAGGCATCGCCTCCCATAACCAGGGCATTTAAGCGATGTAGAGATAGTCTTAGAGTCATCCCTGCAACTGCCAGAGTTACCCCAGGTTCTGCGTGTCTGAAAATGAACACTCAAAACTGAAAAAACTAAGGCCAAGGCAGCTTACAAAAGCCACACCAGGCGGAAGCACCAATGCTGATGTCTCCGTTACAGGTCCACGCACCCTTCTGCGGCACCCACCTCTTCTCTGTTCCCACAGAGCATTACGATTTGGAAGCACGTGGGAAGTGGGACTTGCAAAGCAAGGACAGGAGAAATCACCTGCTGAGGCACCACGGAGAGCCAGTAAGGGCCTCATCAGATGGAAGGTTCCTTCCTGAAAATGGGCAAAGCTATTCTTAGTTTTCCATTTATCTCTTCCTTCTGAACGTGGCTGGCAGTTGCGCTGCCCTTTTGCCTCCCGTGGACTTTACCCTGTTGCATGCACACTTGGCTGCTCGTAACACAGCCCAAATTAGGAACAAAATCTTTGGCTTTAGAAATAAGGCTATAATGAAAACCCAGAGATGATTTCAGTGAAGATCTATTTTTCAACCCTGCAAAACAGAATATGCAACAAAGAATTATCTTCCATTTAATTTGTTAATTGCACATCATCTTTTCCATGGTACTTTGAGACACTATGAGCTTTCTGGGCAGAGTTAGGTTAGGCACACTGATGTCTGATACCCGTACTCCCCCCAAAGGAGACAACTATTTGTAAAATATCATATTTGCATATCTTAAACACAGCCAAAATACACCAACTCCCTTAAGATGGGCAAGTATTCACTTATTAAACATATATACAATAGGGGAAAAAAACAAACTTTTTTTGCCAGCTCTACTTTGATAAATGTTAAATCAGGTAAAAATGCAGCTTTGGGGACCTCTCATTAGCGTACGTATGACTGCTTTCAGATGGGGAGAATCCAGAAAAAAGGAATGGGAAGGCAGGACAGAGAAAAGGCTTCTTTGTGTTGACGGCAACACACAGTTGTTTTAGCTCGACTGCATTTGAAACCCTGTATGAGAACCCACCTGCCTCCTCCACCTGAGATGGTGCAAATCAATGATCTCCTCCACCCAGGAGAGGGCTCCGGGGCTATAAGGGCACTGTTGTCTTTTATGAATAAATGAACCGGCGAAGGGAGCATGGGCTGAGACTGCTCTGTCAACACAAGCCTTCAGCATTTTAAGTTACAAGAAGACTTTTAAGTGTTTCACCTGTGAGTGAGTGATGCTTCTGCCATTCAAAGACACTCAGCAGAGAAATACTCTTGATTCCAAGCTCACCCATCCAAAAGATGCAGAGCCACATCCTAGAAAAGTAGGGCTGATAGCAGACAGGTGTCAGACTTCTGTCACAGCTGCATCTTTGCAACTACCAAAGTGAAGGGTTTCACTTTGGCAACAGGATCATTCCTTTAGGAATGATACTAATTATAGAACACATTCATTGAGATCCGGGAAAAAAAAACCCAGACTGCTTTTACTCAATTCTTTAATGGCGGGGGGTGAATGATTTTCATACAACTGTACACCACTGCCTTAAAGGAAAAATATTCCTTTAACACAACAGCCAACAGCATGGACTTTCCTCTTTACCCTACTGACAGAAAGCCTATGTCATAACATGAAGCCGACAGGATTTCACTAACTACAAAGAGAGTATTGCACTGTTTGTGAAAGAGGCACAAGAAAAAGCACGTGGGAATTTGTCAAGTACAGGAACCAACAAGAGGAAGTATCCCAATAATTATACTCAATCAAAATTTGAATGCGCGCAAGGTTCCCCAGGCCTTTCGCATTAAGAGGTGAACACTGCGCCCACTTGTCAGAAATACGGAAATTTTCTGCATGTGGTTGAAGAGGCAGCCGCAGTGGCAGACCCCTCTGTCAACACTTTATAACAAAAAAGCCCATTTTAGAGGTGTGTCATCCTTACCTAATTCTACCCAGCATACTGTATATAATGCAAAGATCAGAAAACATGTTTTGTTGAATGTGTCTTTGAACAAGTTCTCATGGTTGCAAAACATTACACTTTTTTTTCCCCCTTTCAGAAGGGCTGTGCCTTTTGGTGTGCCAGATACTGGTTGACATCAGCTGAGGGAAGCTACTGGTGCTGACACTCGAAAGGAAAAGAGCTTGCCACGGTTCAAGTATCAGCATCAGCAGTTTTGCTGTTATAGGAGAAGGAGGACTCCTGTGACACCAAAGCAGCCAGTGGTTGGTGAAACAACCTGCTCGCAGGACAGGGTCAAGTAGTTCCACTGCTGTGCCTGCTCACCCACCGGGATACTCGGACGCTCTTGTGCTCGCTAGGGATGGGAACCACTTGAACCACCAGTCTGGCCGAGCGTAGTACCACAGAGGCTGGAGAGGGACGGCAGCTGGGAGAGTAACGCAGAACAACTATTTATTTTGGTCTAAACTTTCAGAAGAGAATTAAGGACAGTTGAATATATACCTCTGAAGGTCTTTGCACAGACTTCTGAGCATGCTGCTTCCCCTACAGAGTTCAGAGACCAGGACTGAGCAAAACTTTCCCTGCAATTACACCTCTCACGGCCAGTACAAACTAATTGCAAACAAACTGCAGAAAGTTTGGTCACCAGCAGGTCTATGTAGTGGATGCAGCACTGCAGCTAAACACAGCCAGCTTCTTAAAAGCCTAAAGGTGGCACAGATGAGCAAATCAGACATTTATTATAACTACTAAAAATTCATGAGTTACATCCTTGCCCTCTTCTGACTGATGGAATAATAACGCAAGAATCTAATAAATTAACCAGAGACCAAAACCACCCAAACAACCATCAGCCTTTGCAAGGCTTCCAAAGCAGAAAGCTGACAAAAACCATAGAGACGTCTCACATGACTGAATTCGATCTTTCATGTTGACAGTCCATTTATTCCTTTTTCCATTGCCACAAAGTTTACACACATACAGCTTACTCAGCAGCAAGTCTCTCAGGTGCATTGAATGAGCAGATGCCTGCAGGTTTGCTTCCTTGGCATGACATACATGATAAATGACATTTAAATTTAGAATTGGCAAGTACAAATCCTATGGCTCAGTTTCAAATGCTCCAGGATGTAAAAACCAAACAACTTGGCACCAAGTTTAAAAATACATACAGCATATCTAGGAACTAATACTGTATGCACTGAACAACTTGAAGACATCTGTACCATTTATGATTATAAATAGACCAACCTAGGTGTTACCACTGTACCAGTTTACCTAAAAAAAGCGAGTCGGAGTGCCCTGTAAAGTGAAACAGTGGATAGTAGCAGATTTTCAAAATACATAAGGAACTCATCATTTGAAAGCAGTTTATTTGCATTTATTTTAATGACTGTTTAAGTGTGAAGGTGTTACTCCATGCTATTACTTACGGGAATGTAAAATGCATACATGGCTTCAAATGAGTAGAAGACTAGGAAGAACAAAAGAAAGAAAAAGCGTACTACGCCTAGGAAGCTGGCTGAAAAGGAGCAGCTCCTATCTTGAGAATATTTTTCCCAGTCTTCCTCTGTTGGAAGGTGCCTTCCGTGAAGGATCCTCACAGGAATGAGGCTCGAGAGTAAGTGTGTATTTATAAAAACTGAATACTGTGCTAAGTACCTTCCTTCTTCCTCAGATTAACAAGGCAAAAAACCTCAACCCACATGCATTTTTTACGCTCTATTTATTTCAAAAGGTAAAAGGTTCATCAGGTTGATTTGAGGGAGTTCTCAGCATGAACAAGTGTTTCACAAGCTCTAGCGCTATGAAACTATTCAGTTACATCACATACCAATAGATTAAACTACTTCTGGTCAGTTATATTATAGCTATATATTTTAAGTGGCAATTGTGTGAATAACAAGCATTTCACCGCTTTTGGCTGGATAAACGCACTGATGTTATGAGACGTTACACATTCTCCAAAGCCTACAGGACAGATACGGAAATGGCTTGTTTTGGGAAGGAAGAGCAGGTATATTAAATGCATTAAAAAGAGCATAATACTAGAATAATAAATCTCCATTGACTTCTATAGAATACCTGGACTTATGTACACAAATGCCCTTCTAAAAAGATGTAGTCAGAAAGTAGTAATTTGGCTTAATATTACTCCCTAACCTCTACACAGAAGAGAGGCAGCTGCAGACTGAGACACTGACATCTAGTGGCTGCCATGCAAGATCTAACATTTACAAATATTGCTTAGGGTAAAAAGACTACTACTAATAAATCACCCATGGGGCGTTTATAACTTGCCTGCTATATTCTTATCAACAGAAAATTTGCTAATTCGTTGAAATTTGTCCTAATCCTGCTTTTTAAACATCAAGCACAACTGAAATTCTCTCAAGCAGAAGAATGAAGGTAATCTTTCTGTAAGCAGCACGTACATTTGTTCTTGTAGGCTGCACTGACATAAATGAAAGCTGACTGCTTATATAAAACTCTAAATATTAGAGTTTAAGAGAATATTTTAAGCTTTTTATAACCTCACAACTACAAAATAAAATAGTATGCTGTCATGCAATACTTAAATGATCTGAGGTGATCCAAACAGATATAAATTACATAGCTTAATGCACAATTTCTCCAGAATTCTTGCATCTATTCAGCTCTGATTGCATAAAATATATTAATCATAGCTGTACATACTCTTTAGCAACTCTTTAACAAACTTTTACAGTGGCTATGACAAACTCATTTTGATGAGGTAGCGTTTCAAAGAGCCCTGCATGAAGATGTGTTGAATAGTTTCTGGCAAAACTTTTTTGTGCTTAGGCATTGGAAGACACTGTTGAGAAAGAGGAGACTGACTTCTGTACACTTTATAATCAATAACTGGTGAAAGGGGAAAAACAAATGACTGAACAAATTCAGACTTGGGGAAAACTGGTCCAATTCCACTAGCCTTGAGATAAATTATACTGCATTAATTTACTCCTCCCCCCCCCCCAAATAAATGTCACTGAATACACAATACATGCAGAAGCATGAATTCTTATCACCATTAATGTAAAGTCTCCTTCCCCCTAACTATTTCTCCAAAGCGGAAGCCAATCAGTTAAGTCTTTGGGCTTATTCACATTTATTTTCTGTGATACCTGACAGGAATTGCATTTATAACTATGTTGCATTTAGCTAGAATTTAGGATATGTTTCAGGCTACAAATAAAAATTAAGAGTTATATTCCACCAGTTCATTATTTAAAATAAAGTAAATAAAACACATAATTGAAGACTAACTGAATTATGATAATCAAACATGAATTATAAAAGCATCTTTGGTTGTTTAACGTCTACTTTAAAAGAGTTAATAAAAAAGCTGGAGTTGCAACACAGGACAGAGTAGCAGCCCTTCCTCAGCAATGCTACTGTTACATGTCCAAGCACTTGAAGAATTATGAGGAAGTTGATCTCACTGGGAGAAAACAAAAGGCTGGATGTAATCAATCCATACATCTAGGACTTTAAAATATAAATCTAAAATTTTGGCAACAAGTAAAAAAAGCATAAGCGTTTCTTTGTTTTGATACAATTCTACATTAGGACAGATCCACGGAACTAACTTTTATAAAAATACAACATACTGCAT
The DNA here is from genome assembly GCA_017639485.1 of Pluvialis apricaria. Taxonomy (NCBI): domain Eukaryota; kingdom Metazoa; phylum Chordata; class Aves; order Charadriiformes; family Charadriidae; genus Pluvialis; species Pluvialis apricaria. The sequence goes on from CM030007.1 coordinate 68,426,387, forward strand.
AAGTTTTATTTAGGGATTTAATTTATATACCACAAATACTGCTTTTAATATAAGTACAATATAATACAGTTTTATTTATGTAACTGCTGGTGTTCATTTTGGATCATGAACTGAATTGCATGCTGTGCTGTCAAAACTGTAATAAAATGACCTCTAGTTAAACTTCTCAAAGTATAAAATCATGCAAAATCTACATCCTATATGATACAACCAGTACAATAATTGAAGCCAATAGCCTACAAACAGCCTGAACTATCTTCTGAGTTTGTGTCCACATGTCAGCCATCATTTTCTTTCGGCAGAAAGGAAGAATTTCAGTTTTGTCTGTAGAATGTCATCACGACCACTGAAACCAGCAACAACGTGCACAGTTGTAAGTCAACAAATCTTCATTACCTAATGCAGTTCAGAGTGCACGTTTTGTCCATATTGACAAGTGTGGGGTTAGGAAGTTTTACGTTTTCCTCCTGTGACTACTGGTCGTGCGTATTCCACAAAATCATCTATAAGAACAGGCCACGCTCCTAAAGGGAAGTCAAGAAATTCAGAAATTAATGTATCATCATTAGCAACAAGTTGCTGTAGTCTCTAACTACAGCAGCTCACTTTGACCTTTCTGGCCCAGTCTGGCTTTAACATGCATGACATGATAAACACATGAAAAAAAGCACCTAACTAATAAATTAAACATTTGATTGTATTTTTGCAGCAATAGTTCTTGTACAAACAAAATCTATTTAAAGCATAATCAACACTACAAAGTTTATAAACATCAGTTGATAGCAAAACCATGGCATTCCTGTCAGAGCCATTCATAACTTAGGAAAAATTTCCGTACACGGTCATTCCAAAATAGGATTTGCAGGATTAGTAACAGAGTGCAAATTCCTTTTAGGTTAGTAAAAGAAATGGTCGTGTAGACATTCTTGCAAGTAGAAAAATAATGTATTTCCTTGCAGTTAGCTACACTTCTGTATAGAAAATGCAGTTTCACTGAGACTCTTGTAGCATAAGAGGTTCAAACAGCATGTGTTGTATCATGGGGCGATAGTATCTTTACTTCCATCTACATGTTACAGCAAACTAGTTAACCTTATCATTACTGTTTTGGCAATAAGTATGAAACTATATTTGCAGCTAAACCCCTAAGAATAAACAAATTAGGACAGACAGTATTGTTTGTTTATAGCAATATTTTAATTCTGCTGTATCAATTTTTGAAGATAGTCAAGTACTGCTTACCTTCTTCATCATAGTTGGACATATCATCTGCAATCATATTTCCAAAGTCTAACAAAAGATTCCAAGTATCTTTTGGAATTGATCTTTTATGATGTTCCTGTAAAGAGGAAAAACGGTACTGTTCAAGCCAAACTGTTTTCAAATTCCACAACAGTATTTTATATTGACATACACAGAAACACACGTTTTACAAGTATTTCTTCTTCTCTCTTTTTTGTTTTCTTAATAAACCTTAGAACTTCCAAAGAAAGCTACAAAACAAGTTACAACTAAAGAAGGCAAAAAAGTGTAAGCAGTCTTTGATAGCTGTTTTATTTCTTCCATGCTGCTTTTAGCGTATGTGTTCCTAGCTTCTTATGGAAAAGAATAAATCGAATGCACTTTATATTTCTCCTTAATAGCATCCATTCCAGGTTCTGAAACTGTGCAGCCATGGGTTCGCACTCTGCCATTGCAACTTGAGTCCTTTTTTCCCCTGCTATTCCTTTTACTTACGCTTACCCAGTCTCTCCCTTTCAACTTGCTGGTTGTAGTTGCACCTACACTCTCCTTACTCTCAAGACTGCCTTCCAGACGCATCATCTCAGCTTCTCTTCAGCTATTCTCTCCTTCGCCATAACGCATTACCTGCATTTGCTCCACTTCTGCCCAGTCTCCTTTTTCCTAGTCTCTCCTATTCTTCACTACCACCTCCTTGTCTGGTTTCGAGTATACTCTTTCTGCACCACCCCATTCACACGTTGCCACCCTGGCCAGTTTGAGCAGCACTCCAAAAAACTTCAGTCCCAGTCAAGCATTCTCTCAGCTTTTAAAGTTAGCACTCCCAAGAAGAGAGAGTGTGTGGGGAAACACAATGACGAAGCAGTTGTGAGCTGTAGAAGCAGGTCAGGTCGTTCACATCTCCCTTCATCTGTTAATACTGATATGTTACCTGAAGATAGCAGGGGTGATCAATTGGGAACTACATTTCAACACCTAGTTCTGGTTTGCAGCGAAAAGGTGCAACTGGATGAAAAGACTTGCTTGATGAAAGGTTGGGGTTTTTTTTGTGTTTATGTTTTTGGTTTTGTGTTGTGGGGTGGGTGTTTTTTTTTGTTTGTTTGGGATTTTTTTTTAAGCAGTAATACTCTAGAGTATCAAGAACAACACTTTTTTTTTTTTTAAATCTGGAACTTGATCAGAATGAGGTTGATGTCCAACACAACAGCAAACGTGCCCTCTCACTCAAGCCAAATGTTGTATCTTGACTGCAAAAAACACAACAAGCAAACAAACATACCTTCTGGAAAAGGTTCCTTAAAACAAACAACACACAAAGACACAGCCCCATCCTAAAGAGTCCTAACTTGCTTCTGTCCTAGGTTGATTTTTTTTTTTTTTAATCTAAACATTTCTTGTAAAGGAAACAGCCAGATTAAATATTTGTAGCAAAGTAAGACACTTTGTACCAGTTCATCTAGATTATTGCTTGAAGTAGAGATCTGCAGAACTGTCTGTTGTAACAAACTTGATCACATAGCCAAGTGGGGGAAAAAAACCAAACATTAGGACTTTTCTTCAGTTACATTCACAGATCTCAATTTGGATGTGTTAAGCGTATTAAGGAAGTTAAAATGTGAAATGTTTTCACAAGTTCTCTTAATGAAGCTGGTACGTTATTCAGTGAATTAAATAAATACATACTGTCCAAAAATTTAGCAAAAACTTCAGAAAATATTGCAAAAAGTATACACTTTCCCTATTAAGCATTGGTGATTATGGGACAAAATGCAGAAAGACTTCTTAATTCTCCTAAACTACAGAAAAAAAAGAAAAAAATAAAGATAAATTATATGTTATGTAACATTATATAAGGTATTTTTTTGCACGTACATAGAAATGCAAATGTAGAAACGTGGATGAATGAATCAGGTTTTTAATATGAATATTTTCTGATTTTAAAGTTTAATTTACCCTCTCTATTCCACTGCCCACAGAATTGCACTGGTAATAGAAAACTGTCAAGATCAGTTCACAACTATTATCTTAAAAAACAGAGTCAAAACAGTTACTCAGAAAAGAACTTTCACTTAAAAAGAAAAGTCTCTCAGGTTAAGTCAGTCATAACAGAGTTGACATTTAAAAGAGACCTAGATTATGCATTAATACCACAAAAGGCAGAGCATGGTAAAATACATGGTTGACAATAATCACAGCTGTCTTGAGAATAAAGACAAGAGAAGTTCAATCCACAATCATGGCGTCATTTCACAAGGAAGCTTTCATAAGTAGGAGGATACAGGATGAAGCCAGCAGAATGCTCTATTGCTCTGCTACATCTTTTTGCATTCTTCTCAATTAGAAAATTATATAGAGAAGATTTAAATTGGCTTGATATAAGACTATTTTTATTAGTTTTCAAAAAGGAAAAAGTTCAAAGGAAGTAATCAGACACCCTGCCTTTTTTTTTATTGTAAGCACACAGCCTACAAGCCAGACTAATGTGGACTAAGATAGTCGGGAAGGAATACGGTACATACTTACCAACAAAAATTTATTCCAAAGATCTAGAAATTTAAACCTTCCTGACAAGACTAAATTCCAATATGCGATTGCCATTTCTAGATCTGCAAGAAACAAAGCAACACATAAATATTGCAACACTTTATATGCAATAAAACTCTTACAGTTAAACAATGCTACAGCCAGTATATTATGATACAAATGAATAACATTATTTTTAAAATCACTACAAAAAATTATAAGGAACTGTTTTCTACTCTCACGGAACCCAAAAGGTGGAAGACAAGCAATAAAGGTATAAACTGCATACTGAAAATCGTAGTCATAAAGACTAAAATATTTTTGTCCCCATCCAGCAGTGCCAGATTAAAGCTATTTTCAATCTACAGAAACAGAACAAAATAGTTACAAATAACTCTGTCTACAAATTAAAAAAAAAACAAAACACCAAAACAACACAAAACCTGCACAAACACAGCAAATATTGATAGAAACCCAAACACTTAAGTCTGCAGGTGCCAATTCCTGCCACATTTTAGACACACTTATCTTTAATGTGAATTTAAGGACACAAGGGGATAAAAATGAAAAAAAGATTTGTCTGGGGCATGATAATTCCACAGCACCCCTTACAGCAAGAATTCTCTTCTTCTGCAATCATTTGACAGAGAGACACCCAATACTGAAAACGTAAGTCCAAGAAAGCAGCCCTTATTTTGCACCATGACCACTGCTCTGAGAGCAGGGCTCAGCTCGCGTATGCCAACAGGAAGATGCAGCACTGCCACACATTCAAGTGGAAAACCAGGAACAATGTCAGATGCAGCATAAGGGTAGAAAGGATGTTTTCTTGAAGGCCTGTTTTCATTCTGAGCAACTCACAGTACCTAATGGCTTCTGCGCTTGGTCCCACAGGTAACAGCACTAAATGTATACATACTGCTGTGCAACCACAAAATAAAGCAAGGCCTTTCTTAAACCACAAAAAGATTTCAGTTTGTGCTTTCAGGGTAAAGTATAAACAAAACATGAAACAATACAAAGTATTATCATAGCAGGTAAGATGGAAGCTTGACCTCCACCTACAAGAAAGGAGCACGGTATTTTAATTTGTACACATCACATTACAAACCAAATGACACGCTGTCACCTGAAATCAAGTTTCAAGCCTGAAAGAGATGTTCCAGATTTTAATGTAGCCAGTTCCCTAGAGTCCATATGATAGAGGTCTGGGACTCAGACAAAGTGCAACAGTTATGACGTAGAGAAATGCAGTACACATGCATGTACCTGGCTGTATAAAGACAGGGCTGCTGGTGTTTGTTCTACTATGATCAGGGTGTTTTTCAGTACAGAAATTGCTTTATGCCCTGAAAAACTTCTTTCAGTCCTTCCTGCCTTTTCCACCATGCCCCCTTTTCACAGAAAATAAGTAGAAGAGAACAGTAATAGCATTTACTTGTTGTTTAGATATGCAGATTAATTATTCATATCTGTTATTCCAAATGAAAAGCAAAAGAAATGGGAAGGGAGAAGCATTAATAATCTTAAGGGTTTCTAAACTTCACGGCTAAGTGACTGGCTTTGATCCCATTCGCTCAGACTTCATTAGGAAGATTCAACCTTTCCAAGCCAACCTTGCAAACCTATCATGTTACAACACTAAGCAAAATGCACTTTGAAGAAAAAACCCTTTAATAGCAGAAGAGTTTTTATACTTCTGATGAAATATTCCCTGGAAAAAGGAAGGTGGCACAGGCAAGGAAAAAAAAGATGGTTAAAGGTGCCACAAAAAAAAAAGTTAAAAGGGAAAGAAGAGGCCACACTTCCTTGGTTTATTTGGGTTTGTGTCAAATTTAGCATTATGTTCAGGTGAACTTGATTATTGTAAAAAATTGTATTTAATAGAATGCATGTGAAGTACTATCTTAATTAAGTTGATTATTGACAGATACATTACATGTGCGTGCAAATGGATTCTCCTGCACAAAGATACAGGAATTATTTGCTATAAAGTACAACAGAAGTATATCCTGCTGAGGATGCTGCTCTGCAGTTGCTGAAAGCAGTCCACGCTGGAACTGCTCTCCCCATTAAGCACATGGAAGTCAGTCCTGACCTTGGTTAAAACTACCTCAAGGGAAAAATAAAAGAAGTGAACATTCCTTATCTGGTTCACTGCTATCACACAAACCCATGAACACAAGAGATATTTGAACAAAAGGACTAGATGGGACTACTGCTTTTGGTAATGGTGCCAGTTTATACAATCTTAAAGTACTTGAGAAAACTAGGCCTTCAGGTGTGCTGCATTCTCAGGGGATACGGCCACGCTTTTGTTTGAAGACAATTCCCTACCTAGGTTGAAAAACTTAGCACTGGAGGACAGAAAACAGGATATTTCTGCTTTAAAGGGAAGACTCAGTCACACAGAGTTCCAGTTCTACATTAGGATGCTGATAGTAGCATCAGTAAACAGTAATGCTGTGGAGTTTGTGTATCTGCTACAATTAGTGCTGCACTAAATGATACTTAAAAAAAAAAAAAAGGCCTTATGCCATTGGAGTTCCACATCCCCACAGGAAGATGCTTTTGCAACGCATGGACTTCTTAGGCAGTCTTAGGAATACATATTTCAATTTCAAGGCATCACTCCAAATAAAACAAAATCAAACGACAATCAAAAATATGCTGGTTTTGTACCAAAAAATATGCTTCCCACAATATAGACTAACGATGCAAGTTTTTTAAATGGAAAGGAAAAGACAGATGCATGAATCTCTGGAAACTCATGCCTAACAAGGACCAGTTTAGAAGAGACTTCATTGCAAACATCCATGTTCATACCCAAAACATAAAATTGCTAAATGGTTAATGTTTAAAGAACAGAAAATACCGTATCATATAACATACACTGTACAACGGTTTGAGCTTTCCCTTCACCCCAAAAATATTTTCAGTGTCAATGTCTAGCGAGTGTTGTATGTCATACAATCCCCCTTCAGTATAATGCCTCTATAGTTCAAAGATTTTGCATACACTGAAACAAAGCTTCAATATCTAGATATTCAGCTTTCTGGATATCTAGTCTAGTTGTGGCTACATACAGCATCTATAAAGCTTTCTGTAGTAAAACCTTAAAAACTGAGTCACCTAAAAGTGATGCCAATTACCATTACAAAATTATTAAAGCTAAAATTACTAAAAGAATTAAAAAAAATATATACAATATCTAAGAAAAAATAGTTGAAGGAGAAAAAGGTTAATAAAATAATGTTTTAATTATTTTAAACATTATTTTGCTAAATAACATTTATTATAGTAAACATGTTTTAGTATGTTTTTAAAAGGAGTTCTTTACACTTTTGGATTATTTAAATAATCAGCTTTCCACAATCAGAAGTAAAGCATTTTGCATGCAGTATGATCTATTCTAAAACATTAAAGCCTCATCCTAAAATTGTTTTCAAAAAACCCTCAGCCTCTTCTACCCTGATTGTACAGAAAGCTTGAAGTGATAAGAAATTGGCACAATTAATGCAGAAGGAGAAATACATTATCAGTCAGACAGCCTGTGTCTACTTTCAAGATTTGATCAAATGCTTATCTTGTTAAAAAAAATTCATTATTAGATTCTTGCATGAATAATAAAAAAGACCCCATAAATCAAATTAAGTTCCTCATCCCTTTGCTATGCTTTTGGACAAGGGCAATGAAGTCATTGCACACAAGTAATCAAGGAAGTGAGAAAACAGAAAGATAAATCAACAGATAGCAAGGAATTGGCTGGAGAGTAGGATTTATGAGGAACATGAAATGAAGTTCATTTAGACCTGCTGTGCCAAAACAGCACTCTGGGACTGCAGCACTTGCTTGTCATCTTCTGCCAAATAGAGCTTTCCAGCTCTCAGACTGCCCTACCAACAGAGCTGTTCATGCAGTCATGTTTGAAGCTGTCAAAATATTAGAACTAATTCACCTAAATTACTGATATAACTTAAAAGAAAAAAAGGCTAAAGGCATTACATTGGCCTCCTAATGGCATTTAAAATTTTTTAAGCTATTTATAAGAATAATATTAGTCACTGTTGCCCTCATAATCCCTAGTTCGCATACTAACTAGGTTCTGTATATTATGATGGTAGAGTCTATCATGTTTCAGAGCTAGGAAACAAATAATTTATTTTAATTTCATCTTTTGAGACTGATTGTCCCAGCATTACCTTTTTCTTCCTTTATTGATGTTTAATCTTCTTATCAATATTGCAAAGCTTTGCTACTTTATATGTCATCTCTATGAGAAACTTCGGACAGCTTGTTATAAGCATTAGTGCTCACCAACGAGTTTTATTCAAAGAATACTCTCTCAAACTATATGGGCAGCATTTTTTCTTTTTTTTTTTTTTTTTTCAAAATAACAGGAAGCATCAGCCTTACTTACTCAGTTCATCTACAGACACAAACCAACAAATTAGTAAAGAATGTAACAAAGCTTGTAAGAGGAAAAAGTTACTTTCATTAGACCAGTTAATAAGGATGAAAAAAAAGTTTTGGAAGGGAAAGTTTCAGAGCCAAGAGTCCCTTTGTTTGAGGCTTTCTCTCCCCAAAGCTTTAACCAAAACTTATTCTACAGCTTTGAAAACAAAAGAGTAGCCAAACACTCCTGTTCCCAACACTGCAGAAAAAAATTAATCTGGACAGGTACAAGACGCAAAAATCTATTTTATCATTTAATCACCTTGTAAAAATATATTTAGCCTCTGTAAGAGACTGAACTTCAGATATTTTCTCTATAGTCACATAGTTTTCCCGAAAGTATCCTTTGGTTGATATTCTTTGACCTCTTTCCTCTTGTTTTCCCACTGTGATCACTGGCAAATATCATACTTCTGTAAAGCTAAAACAAAAACTACAGTGCACAAATTTATTTTGTTTCAATAAAACTCCTGGACACCATGCTGAAACTGGGGCAGATGTGGGAACAGCGGAAACTGGTGTCAATCTCTCTCAACAACGGGACTATCACACTACCTGACCAACAAACATCAAATGAATACTTGCAAGATTCAGTGAGTTACTTGATTCCTTGTTTCCTCCTCTCTGAATGATTTTAACAGTCTTCTTTCGCCTCCAAATTACTAAGAACATGGACACAAGAATTAGTTTCTTTCCTAATCAGAATGTTTTTTTCTTCTACAAACAAATAAAATCCACATAGCAAAATAACAAGAAAATACCATCAGGATTCAACCTAAAAACCCTTCACATTGCCAAAAGTTTAGAGCAAAATAGCCCTTATCTGCAATTAGGAGCTGCTCCACAGAAGGAAGAGAGAAGGGGAAAAACAGATAAGGGGTATGACACAAGTACTGGAAGTGGCTAAACTCAGGATCCAGCTGAGTTGGATCTATTCATCCCAAAGCTGTAAGCAAAGAGCTACCGAGTGCTCTATGTTAGGGGACGTATAATGCACAGTGTCAGACTTAAGTCCCTGTGGTGGACCGGGAAGAGTGGTAAAGCACAGCATGTGGATTTCAGAAGAGCTCTGCAGGAATTGGGCAGGGACTGACTGTGCTTATTAACTCTATCTCAGCATCTGCCACACTGAAGCAGGCTGATTCCACTCAGAGCCTTTCATGTTTATTATCTTGAGTATCAGCTGCACAAAAGCTGATAAACTGCTTCTGAATGTGAGCTAGGCTTAGAAGAAGATAGCTATCTAAACATCAATTTGAGTGCAGCCTAATGAACCTGATTGTAGCCAGTTTCAAAATCCTTCGATCTCTACAATCTCAGACAAAGTACAACAGATGACTGGATATATATTTCCCAAATAAGAGGCAAACATGAGTAAAAGAATCAATGAGGCATTACGAGAACTGGCAGCTATGCCACACCTTCGCTGCTACTATTGATCAGAGCTGCTACTTTTTTGACCAGAGCACCCTGTTCTATACCAAGCTTCTCTTAAATTGATGGCGTTTTCAGAATGAAAAATGTGAACAAAAATAAAGCAAGGACATACACATGGACCAAGGCCATTGAAATGCCTAAATTACAGGATTCACAGACCTCTTCCAAAGTAAACATGAAATTTATTTATTGAACTCCCTCAATGTCTTCCATCCACTCACTCCTACAAACATCCTACAAATGGATCAATCTAACTCTCCATTGAAAATGGAGGAAATCTTGATAATTAGTTAAGGGGAGGGAAAAAAAAGAAAAAAAAAAGGACATCCTTCCCTAATGTCTAAGTGTCTCTTCAAAGAATGTTGAGACACTGCTATGATGAAAGCCAAAGTTGATGTTGCTTCAATTAAAAAGAGCACATTATACTCATCTGCTCATAGAAGATGCAACCTCCTTGAAGTCCACATACCGGATGCAAAGATAGTCATTCTTCTGGTCTTGAGGTAATATCTGATTCAAGTCTGAATGCCCTCCTCATGTATCATCTCTTGCTTGATCCCAGGAAACTGGCAGAGAGAAGGAAGCACAACCTTTTGAGCCAGCAAGCAGGCGAAGAGACCACAAAGGAGTGATGAAGGACCAAATCTGCTTTTTGTTTCCATGTTGAAAGTTGAAGACCATGAAAGAATGCATTAGGTTCCTCCACTGTGCTGAAACAAACTGTAGTAAACTCCTGAGCATGAGGAATCTCCTGAACATGTCTTGTTGGGGCTCAAAGGGAGATCCATTAAGACTCACAGTAAGTATAAGATTGAAAAAAAAACCAATCGCACAACAAAACACCAAGGGAAAAAAAAAAAGAAAGAAAGATGAAGCTAAGGCCTTGTTTTGAGCTTGAACAGTGTCCTTAGAAATCTGAACTGCTCTGTATATAACATGACAAAATATAATCCTATTCTTCAGTACACTTCTCAATGAAGAGCTAGGATGCAAAATTCCACTCAGACTGCAGTAGAAAAAGCTAAAACTTGGGAGTAGAAGGCGAGATAAACCTTTCCAAATCTGCACATGCAAAACTTAAAAAGATTTACTGTACTATATGTAGTAGCAAGAACACAAGAGAGCAGATTAAACATATAGAATCACAGTTATCCAGAATAATTCTTTGTAAAAGTCTCCTGGCAAACCAGACCTTAATAAACTGCACCTTCTGCATTATGTCAAAATATACAAAACACTCAGAAGTAGTTTAATATATCTAAATATTATGCCTGCCAGGTCAAACACACAGCTATTGAGCTGTCAGTACTGTATTGAAACCTTGCTATCTTTTTTTCTTGAATTCTGTCCACCACTTAGAGATCAATAGTCTTAACAGTTATAAGCATCCATCTTTTTCTTAGATAGTAATCAAATCTATTCAGATGTATTTGAAAGACACTTGACAATTGGGTCCTGAGTAACATTCATCAGACCATCACTTTCTGCTTAAAGAAAATCATGGTAGATCTTATGAAATACGCTTTTGCCTCCTGCATCTCACTACTTATACAAGCTATCACCTCCGGGGACTGGTACTACTTTTACTTCTTTAAGCAGGATGTGTCCAGACTGAAACATACTACTTGACAATATCAAGCTAATAAAAGTAAATGGAAAATATTCAACTTGGATGAGACTATAGAGACAGAAGTCCAGCAGATACAAAGAGAAATAAAATTCCCTAGTATCACCATATAAACTGTAGAAAACAGACTCCTATAAAAGGCAGTCCTATTTCTAGGAATGAGCATCGGTGTACTGAACTCTGTGCCTATTTTGGGGAATGACAGAAAAGGTGTAACTTAATTTATTGGAGAGGATTCTTCCCATCTAATTATATAAAGGCAGAATTTCTTGCAGTGGTTTTGAGGGGAACTGTAGAATAAGAAGAAATTAAAAAGTAATGGAAGAGAGGCTGTTCTAAAAATAACTAAAACACAAAACTGCAGACACACACTTTCCCCCGGACCGCCTTCCCAGAGCAAAATCCATTGCCCTGTGAAGACAACTGTGTCGGGTATCACCAAAATTCTTCCACCACCAAAAAAACCTTCTAAAAAGAGCTTCTGTGCCTTCCCACTCCCTCCCGTGCAAAGAGCAGCTGGTGTAAGAAAAAATATCATGCCTCCTGCTGATATCTCCCGAAAGATAAACGTTTGGGATACACAGAGACTTTTTTCAAAATACACTGCAGGCAAAAAGGTTCAATGAAAACTGACAGTAATCTCAGAATAAACTTTTAGAAATTCAGTCTGAAAGTGCTGATGCCCAAAGTGAAGCTAGACGTGGTGAAATCCATCTCAGTATGCTGAAGCAACCTCAGACTGCTACATACTGTCTTTGAGGCTTCACAGACGTCAAAAGAGGTTCTCGAAGAACCTCAGTGGTTCTTTGCCCAAGTGGGAGAAAGTAACTCATCCATGGGGGTCAGTCCTGTATCTAACACTACCCAATACTTAAGTAACTCTGACAACACAACAAAGGAAACTTTTATTAGATCTGCAACTTATAAAAAGCCTGAAAAAAGTGTAGCATGGTAGAGGACACGCTTAGAATTCAAAATTATTTGGGCAAATTGGAAAATCACTTGGAAGTAAGTAAGAAAGGTTTCATTAAAGAGAAGTGCAAAGTCATATAGCTAGTGGGAATAATCGACTGCAGGAATACAAGATCACAATTAACTGAGTGCATTGCAGTTCTGCAGAAACCCAATAATATAATAGATCACAAACTTCAGACAGTATCAGTGTTATAAATATAAGCAAAGTTAATACTGGGATGTAAAACAAGGAGCGAAATATCTAAGGTGCGTGGAAGATATCTAGCTTGTTTGAGCACTACTAGACAAGAGAAAGATCAATTAGATTGCAAAGGAAAAGAGAGTTGGAAGATACAATTCCAACATCAGAGAGTTGGAAGATAAAATTTAACAGGGTAGTTGGTTTTATGCAGTCTAGAGACTAAGCGAAGACGCATACATAGTTGCCAAATACGTAAAAAGTTGTTACTAACTCTAAGCAAACATGTATTCTACATACTTACTCTGGACAGGTAAGTATTGAACTGAAGAATTCAGGAAGAGAGATTTAAGTTATATGCTAGGGGAAAAAAATAAATCTAACAATAGGTTTGAGCAAGCATGGACATAGATGTATGAGACCTACCATTGGAAATTTAAGATTATATTACATGAAGGCAGTGGCTCCCAAACTTTTTCAGCCAGAGGACCACTGCCAATCAGATCTCAAGTCTTGCTGACAAATACTGAAATGACAGGTTAGTATATATTGCTAGCATACCACTGAACACTTTGTTAAAAAAAAAATAAAATCTGCAAGGAATGGTTTTAGTAGACATTGATCCTGTCTGGCACAAGGGAATACACTATATAAGTGTTTCTCTGTCTTTTAAATTGAAAGACCATCTGGCATACTGAAAAGGAACCCATGAATCATTGTATCTCCTGATGTTCTTCAGGGAAGATGGCAGGGAGAGAAAAAAAAAGTAATAACTGCTGTTTATCACTTCTTAAAACAGCAAAAATAGATTTAAAAAAAAAGTAATCAGAAACCTATTAAAATACTGATAGAGCAACGAACATGAGTCCTAATCAAAGCATTGGTGTTTGGACATTTTAGAGATATTTCAGTAATTTCGTACAGTTTCAATATGTTAAGATAATAAACATGAAAAATAATTGCATAAATGAGTCTTCTTTGCCTATCACAGACATTTTTCTGGTGAGCTCTAGTCTCACATTTTATTTCTGTTAAAGAAAGATGCGTTAGCACTTAGCCTAAAGGATCCAACAGAAGGACTATTTTAATTGTGTCTTCTCTTACAAACTGTTTTTGTTAACAATCTGCTAAAAGTAAGAAATTCGCATTCATCACTGGCATCATGTCAAATTTGTTTAGTTTTCAAATGAATTCATGCATAGGTTGTGTGCATACCTGAGAATCAAGCAATATTCTTTTAGCCTACAGTTCACTCCCCTTAATGATGAGTGCAACAGCTACCAGACTTGGTGATTTAAGCTCCAAGTGTAGTAAAAGGAAGGATTGGATACATCACCCCCCCCAGAAAAATCACATTCGAATACTTTGCAATTGGAAGTCAGGAAATAATTCCTTTGACTATTTCCACTTCATTAATTAAAACCATTCACTTTTATCCCTACTTTCCACAAACTTCCTGACCTCTTAGTCTTCATATCATAACTCAAATGCGAACACATGGGAATAAGCCAGCACTATCATGGGAGCATGTGACCAGAAACATTTTAAGGCAAGCAACTAGAACAGTGGCTTCGCCGCATCCTATACTTAGGTAGCACTGCATGTCATCTAACCTGCATGTGGGGAAGAAGGGGAGGTCAACACCTTAAGATGACCTAGACAGCACAAGGCAGAGATTTATACCAGCTCATTTGGTAACAAATCTAATTGTACATTCTGTTTAACTATCTGGACTGAATTCATAAAAGCACCCCGAGCCAAGGCTCCAAACTTAGAGAGAAACAGACTTTGTACGTGGATGAGATAAGTTCCCGCATCTCCTTGACAATAGCGCGCACAGTCAGTGGCACACAAACACCAAGCACCTCTACATCAGTTGTGGAGAGAGGGAGGGAAGATGGACAGTTTCTCATTCTAGGAGAGAATGCATAGTGTATACAGAGAGGAGGATGTAAAACAAAAAAAAGCACTGAAGCCTATATTAGATGTAGCTGAAAGCAACTAGGATTCTCAGCTCATACAGACACTCCTGTAAGATAACTGACTTAATTTTTTTCCTTGATGAACACCTTTTTGCTGAAAGACAAACTAACTCAGAGCAATTGCAGCAGGAAGCAGTACATTGTAAACGCCAACCTGTAAGCGTACTTTTTTCCTCCATCTCTCTGCTCCACTGAATATAAGAGCATTCCTTGAGACAGTTCCAGCTCCAAACCTATACAGTGTTAATTTTTATTTGGATAAGCTTCCACCAACCTTCATCACTCAGAAATGTCGTATTAGTCAATATGCTTGCTCAGCACTCTCTTTCTGTTTGATCTACAGTAACTCAAGTTCACACCAGACAGAAATATGGTATATCTCCACTGAAATAAGAGTAGTGGCACCTGCTTATATTTATTGAATATCTGGAATCATCTTAGCAAAACCAGAAAAAGTCTGACAAAAAATGTCACCAAAATACTGTCATTTAACAACTAAGCACTACTTGAAATTAAGAAACAGTATTATCAGAACTATTAAAATTCCTGAAGACTGAAATCAGCAACAGTTCCAATCAAGTCTTTCTAGAGTTTATTTTAAGCTTAACTTTGATTTTTATACTTCTTACTTTCTCCCATGAATACTTCAACTCTTAGTGCAAGAAGGCACTTAGGTGCTTTATTACCGAAAAGTACCATTCTTACACAACAGAGAAGACAGACTGACAAATGAAAAGGCCTCCATACCAAATAAGCAGTAGTAATGGAAAACAAGTAAGTTTCCCTTTTCCTCTCATGTCAAACAAACAGTACATTCAGTTCTATAATCTGGGTTGGGCTGCTTTCCCTCCTCCTCTCTTTGTACAGGCTTAGGTGAAAAGCTTTTGAGACATATTTCCCAAGTACATGAGTTTCACGTTGGAACTGATCCAATTAAAACAGGAAGACATTTGTAGTATTTCTTTAGGTATTCGATAAATTCCAACCTCAGCTGTAACTGACTTACCTTTTCCGCAACCTGAAAGTACTAGGCTTTTTAATGAAGAGAGGCAAGAAAATGAACAACTAGCTAAGGGACTTGAATTCCAACCAGCCTTACAGAACCACTACAAGACTATTTTATTTCTGTGTCTGGACAGGTGGCATGCGATTAATGAAAAAGAGTGACATGTAATGAAAAATGAAATTGCTGCAAAAAAATAAAGAAAAACGGAAACTGGATAAGAATTGCCCACAGTTCAAAAAAAAGACAGACACCGGGAAAGACAAGAGATATTATTTAAAGTAATTCCCAAGGAAGAACGTGGAACAGACACCTCCGGTTGGGAAAGTCTAAACCAATATTCTGCTCCTTCATCCCACTCCTCTTCCAACAGTTTTTGAGAACCAGTAGTTATTAATATGCTTGCCAAGTAATGTAGACACAGAGTCAAAGTGGCTATGCTAAAAAAAAAAACACTTCCTCTTACCCACAGCACAAAGAGAACAGTGATGATAGTACAGTGCTATTCTACATACAACACAGTTTAATTCCTTCCCACACAGTCTTTTGAAAGCAGACATAAATTTGAAGAGATATCAGATCATCTTTTTCATCTATTCACAAACTATAGATATTTTTTATTTGAAGAGAATAAAACATTGGAATTTAAATAACATATCCATTTAACTCCAGCAATACAAGGCACGGACTGGGACAAATCTCAAAGTCTATAAAAAATAATAATTTAATACTTTAAGTTGTATGCATATTTCCATTCACTGGCTTTGAACCAAGTCCATAACACACTTTTTCTAAACTTTACATGAAAACTGTGAGCTAAAACTAAAAATTCTTAGAACAATAACTTTTGCTCAGAGTTTTCTCCCTCTTTTTAAGCTGATTTGGACATCTTGTTTCAGTTCTTTTCTGAACAAAATGGACAACACAAGGCGTTCACCAGATCAGCGTTTTTAAAAAAAATAAAATAATTATGACAGGTCTCTAAGAACTGCAGGAACTTCCTTTGACAAGAGGAGAGAGAATGTCAATACTGGCAGAAAACCCCATTACATGATCTATACCAAGGGGGCATTAAACAAGAGATTAATTGAAAGAAGATGAGAAAGAGAAGTCAGTGACAGAAATCAATAATGAATTTACTATACAATCATCAATGAGAAAACTATGTTAATGTAAGTATTTGGAATTGATTTCACTTGTCTATAGTTATTTTCTTGATTTTTTTTCTACTTACCTAAACCTTTTTGTCCAGGGTTTTTAGCAAAGTTAAAAGTAAACTGATAAAAATCTTTGAACTTTGTTGGATCCTTTAGCTCTTGTTCCAGTCTTGGCAATAGAGCTTTTAGTTTTTCTGTGGTGTCACACCTGTTCAAAAGAGGTTACATTATTTGTAAATATTTAAGATTTCATTTTACCTTTTTTCCCCCCTTCTCTTTATTTTTTTAAGGTTTAGTTTCAGAGAAAAATAAAACAGTTCTTAAGATAAAAATGGTATCTTTCTGGATAGCATTTTTTAAAATATAAGCACTCATGACTTTACTAAACAATTTTAAGTGGAACATTCTATATAGGCATCCATTAAGTACACAAACCATACAGGATTCAGTAGTTTAACTTTTCTCAGTCTCTTCATGAGTTTATAAACTCAAACAACAGATGTTATTCTGTTCTTGAAGAAACACTGAAACCTGCTATCCTTCCCCCTTTCATAGCTGTTGTAACACAAGGGCGTGGGTTTTTGCTTTAACCTAGACAGACATTACTTATTCCCACTCTATCTAAATGAAGAGCTGCATATTACGTTTACAGTTAACTTTAACATTAGAGGACTTTCCAAAGTCCATTAGAGGACTGCAAACTATGATTTGCAGTCATCCTCTCCCCACCATAGAAAACACTTGCAGACAAAACCTAGGAAGAAGATGAGCCTTTGACAATAGCTTGAAGGCTGACAAACCGTTTAACAGCCTGGCATGGGTAAGCTAAGATCAAGAATCAAGTTACTGAGATTCTAACAGAAACACATCCCTTAACAACACAAGACTGCAGCAGTTTCAGTGAAAGTACCTGAGCTGATAAGATGCAATTCTAAAAGAAAAAGGGTTTCTCCCATGCCAAGGAATGAAATAAACATTCGAGGTTTATAGGATATTACCAATATTTTGAATTGTACCTAGAAACTCAAAGAGAAGGAAACAGGTTTCAAAGAAGCAGCTGTCATAGCTACCATCTTGCATTTGAAAGTTCTCAGTAGCTAAATATTTGTATTAATTCTAAAGATTCAACAATAATTTTATTAAAGGATGGATAACTACAGCAAAATCCCTAAAACGCAGATGCAGTTTTAACTGTCTTGCACGGTACAGATAAAAATAAGTACCTTTCTGGCCTCCTGCAGTACCTGGTGGAAAAGAAAGAATTCTGCCAGAAGTCTTCAACTAAGAACTTCAGTTTCATGGGGACCTGATCTAGTTAACAATAGGGACAAATATCATATACCTTCCCATCTGTATCCTAAGGTGCTATGTGACCTAAGCCTCAGGGAGTGTCTTTTCATTCAAATCTTCACCTATGTTCAATGCTAAAAACCACAGACACTGCCAAGTCCAGTATATAACAAAATCATTCCAAATTCTCAATAAGCAGCATATCAGTGGCAAGTAGGTATTAAAATACGCTCCCAAGAACACTGTGTTGAGCAGGAAGAGATAAAAATCACAGAGCTCTGTGGAACTGTGAGACAGTCATGGGGACATAGGAGCAATGTGACAATAAAGTTACAAAATAAAATCCAAGCCAGAAGCCACAGGTGGCTTAGCAAAGCCTTTTTAATCAATTATATCAAATAATGCTGCCAGCCTTTAATATAACAGCATGAGCACTTGATTGCTGTCCATGGCTAGAAAACAGTCTCTACCCAAAGGGACAAAATAAAGCAGTGGACTTCAGATGGTATCAAAAGTTATTTCATCACAATTTCCAAATACCCTTTCCTAGAAAGGAAAGCTTAGAAAGAATTCAGTAACTAATGAGGTCAGTAACAACAGACTGCTAGGACTCCTGCTCAAGTAGCAACCACCACATTTGCTAGAAGTTGGCCTATTGCAGAAAGGTATAAGGCACCATTCTAAGATCAAATGAAATTATTTAGCTACAAAAAATACACACAAGTAATAAACTGTAATTCTCCACTTACCTAACGCAATCTGTTAAAAAAGTAATTTTGACACCTCTATATATTAGAGGTAATGCATATCTTCCAAGGAAAAATTATACACAAAATATTATTTTATGGTGATAAATGCTTGATTTTATTGCTAAACAGAGGCAACGTGATTTAACCTCAAAGGCTATTATTCAGAACAGCTCCATAATCCAGGAAGAAAAAAAATAATTTATCAGTTACATCACAGTCAGGCTAAACAACCTTTTCTACTACTAATACCCTCATTTTTATTTCAATTTCTTACAGATATTCTGTACAAATGAAGTATCTAGCATACAAGGTGATAAGAGAAAACTATTGTTTGTAAAACTGGCAAAAAGAAAAAAAGTTGCATTTGGTGGTGATAAGGTAAAGGGAAAGAATTGAAGGTTCTTTTCTCCTTTCCTATTCTGTTTCTGCTGCAACACTGCCTGAACTTCTTTTTTTTTCACCCTTCATACATCTCCAGTGACTTCCAGCTTTTAACAGCACACAGTCCAACTCAAAACCTTAACATAACCACGCATATGTTTATATGAATTACATAAGAAGATCAGCATATCCACCCGTCTTCATTGTTGTACACGTAGGAATTATTTTGCTTCACCCTTACTGCAGTCATTGCTAAGGGTTTGCAGTAAAGCACCAATTTAAGGAAGATGGGACACTACAGGCATTTAGCACCTGTTAAGCTTGGCACCAGCCTTACTAGCTTTTTGAAGCTTCACACTTAAATTAAAAATGTTTTAAACAGAAACAGAGCTCAGGCCTTACATTTTGAACTACACAGGAATGGATACTTACCCCAACTCTGTCATGCCATCAACAAATTCCTTTTTGCTGAATTCACATTGAGTAGCTGCCCTGAACTTCCATGCTACAACGAGAACACTGATACTGGCTGGGTCCAGGCTTAAATCATCACAGAACTGTTGAATGCCATCAATACCAATTTTATTTTCATCTTGTGGGTCTGCAGTTCAAAATACAGAGAGCAGAATTGTAATTATTTACAAATAATCATCTGCACAGCCTTGCTATACTGCGTAACACAGGTCATCATTTTTTCCACAAGCCTCATAAATGTCTTCACTTGAAATCTAGTTAATTTTAAAAGTACCTTGAAGAGTATCTGTAAAATGATTAAGTATTCTGCAAACTTCCCTAGAAATTGGTTTGCAACTTTTCCCTAAATTCATCAGCTAATGTCAATGAAATAGTTTTGTCTTCTCTCCACAATGCTCTATGAGAGATCTGAATTAACCGAGGAGATGCCTGACTACATCTAAAAACAGTAAGGCTGATAAACACATCAAAACATACAAGATATTTACTGCTTAGCATGTATTAAACTTTAAAAGAAAAACAAAACCAACCAACCAAACAAACAAAAACATAAAAAAACACCAAGTGAGCCCACAGATTTTTTTCCTGATAGTGATATATGAGAATCCACTATAACTGTTTAAAGACCACAATTAACTCAAACATTTTTGGGTTATAATTATAAGTCAGGGAAATCACCAAAGCATTGCTCAAACAATGCCTTAGCATAACAGGGTCTTAAGCTAAACACTACAACTTAAGAAATATTATGTTTCAGTACTACTAAGTTTACTACCTTTCTGAATGTCAGAACCACACTTCATGTTACAGTTACAGAACTGTAACTGTAACAAAATTATCTCTCAAAAAAACCCCAAACCCAAACAAACAAAACCCCCTACATGTAAACTTAAATAACTGAATGGGAAAAAAACCTAAAAAACAAAAAACAGAAAAAACCCAACCACCAAACCAGAACATCTTTAGTTTTCAAAGCCTGACAGTTTACAAACTACAAAACTGTCTTTCCCAGCTTTTGATAGGAAGACATTTCAGCCCAACTTCACTGTAAGTTGGGCTATATAGAAAAGCATCCCTCAAGTAAATTTAAGACTAACTCCTTAAACTTGTAAGATTTTCAACCACACTATTAAGTCCGTATGCAAGGACTTGATTAAAAAAAAAAAAATTTAAAAAAAATCAAGTCTAAAGAAAACTTTCTCTTTTTTTAATTTTTTTGGGGTGTTAACCTAAGATGTCTTCCACTTTTCCAGCCAATACTACAGTGGAAGAACTGCTAAAATACAGGAAGGAAGTTAATTTAGCAAGCAAAGATTTATACCCATTAAGCAAAGAATTACACCCATGATATAATTCAGAGACCTTTGAGCAGGAATAGCAAGTAAACATATCTATACTACTGTATGCCAGATCTAGTTCTAAGACACGTAAAATGCATTTCTTGTATATTTGGGGAGTAATTAAAGAATCAAAGGCAAAAAGTGCACTAGTGTTGAAATCAGAGGAAAAATTCTGATGGATTTCAACCATATATGTTTCATCCTTATCATGTTTCATGTCATCCAGGTAACTAGGAACAAAAATGAAATTGTTGTTTTGACAGAGTTGCCAGATAAACAGATAAGAAAACTAACAAAAAGACAGCACAGAAAATGAAAGACCTCTCATCTCAGATTTCATATATAGTGCAATGTATGTAATACTCTATAGGCCCTGCAGGACAAAGGAATTCCTTGTTGCAAGGCCAATGACTCAGGTTTAAGCTACATATGAAAAAAGGAAGAATGCATAACCAAACCTTTTATTGTTTTCTCTCAAATCTTGTGAAGGTTTTGTTCAAGTTTACAACTGTGAATTCTTCAAGTTTACAATTTTACTTAAGTGTTAAAGTGCTGTAACTGCAAAGGTGGGCTGCTACCCAAAACACGGACACACAGTTGACTAGATCTTCTTTCACAAAACCAATTGGTGCAGTTTGCCACTGCTAGAAAATGATGAATAATAAATAACGTTTGTGATTCTTTTTTTTTCATTTTAGATATTCCTAGTAGCATTTACGAATTTGTATGTATTTTTAACCCAGCAATCTCCAAGACTCACATGCAAGGAGCAAACAAAAGATTTAGATATGTGTGTATATATATGTTATTTATATATTTACATATGTATATACACAAAACAAATAAAAAGAGTGGTTCTCTAGGTTGTCTTTCCCCCCCGAAGGGGATGCTATAGTGTTGCTGGTTCTTTGTCCCTACACAATTCATTACCAGATAATAATGAAATATTAAAGCATGTCTATACTTAATATAGAACACACTATGTAAAAAGTAACAACCAAAAAAAAAAGGTGGAAACAATATTATAAGAGCAGGATAAAGTGTATACAGAGCATGCCACACACTGCAATTAGAAAAGTACATAAAATCGTAGTTGAGTAATTGTGAAGAGTTCACTTTTTAAAACACGAGATGTATGGATCTCAGCAGGGGTTGGTAATGATTCCAGCCCGCTCTGCTCTAACACGTAATGAACAATGCACACAGTCATGTCAGACAGCCACATTTCAGAAAGCACTGTTACCTGGATCACATACATTCTTATATTTACATTATTATCTTCTATTTTTTCTGTTCTTTTTAACAATGCTGTAAAATAAATGGAAGAGAAACAACTCTGCCTTTAATCCACTTCCCTGTGGTTTTGCCTCCAAGCCTCTCTGAACAGGCACATTACTTTTGCTGTAAAACCCCAGCACCGAGAATAAAATATGGATGGAGTTTCTACGTCTAGTTTTTGAGTTTTCTTATTTGACTGTTTTATCAGACTCCTAGCTGTAATGTTATCCGAAACATTTTTTTATTTTAATGTATAGAAATACTACTGTCTTTGAACAAAATTAACTCCCCCAAATATTAGCATAAGAATAACATGTATTATTTTGCCACACAAAGTACATTGTACATATATTTAATAGCAGCAACTGGCAATAAATCAAATAAATTGCATAATAAGCTTTACTCTCCTTTCCACCTTATGCAGCTGACACCATTTCCTCATGATAGGCTGAATTTCCTACTGTGAATTTAAACTCTACAGGAATACCTACAGAAGTTGCGTACTGAACATTAAGAGCACTTAAAACCTTTTTTATTCTTATCTCCCTACCACAAAGACAGAGTGCGAAGCAAAAGTTAGCAATCTTCCCTTAGAAGTTCTTAAGAATGACAGAGGGAAAAGCAGAAGTACTGCTCAAACAAAATAATTAACAAAAACCCCAAACCCACAACAAAAAAACAAGCCTTACCTTTGTATCGATTATACAATTGTTCTAATTTCTTCCTGTCTACTGAATTTTTCATGGATTCTTTGTAGTACAAGTCTGGATTCTGGAAGTAGTTGTCTGTTGCCACTTCTAGTTTCCATTCATTCTGCATTAAGCAGTATATAGCAGTCCTTTCACCAGCCTGGGTAAATGCCATAAACTGGCGGACCTTGTCCTTCTGAGACGATTTAAGCTTATGCTTTGGGATGCAAAAGAAGCAGGAAAGCCAATGAAGCTAATCCAGAAGTTTGTTTCAGCATTCTACTACTAATGCCTATCTTTATAAGGTTTTAGTTTTCTTGTTGATGACAACTTTCACTTCAGAATTACAGGAAGACAAAGCCTTGTTCTTCTGCAGTTAAAAAGACAGCATTTTCTTCTGAAAATTGAAATGACAGCATCTATATATACATATTTAGCAGCACATATTCTGGCAGTAATAAATTGTTATTTCTGCTTTATTGCTCACATATGCAGAAGTTTTTCTGTTCTGTAACAGCAGTAAACACAAGTTTTATCACATAACAATATGGTTATCTTCTGAAAATATGCCTAGCGGTTACACAAATAAGAAATTACAAAGGCAAAACTTATAAATTCTGAGATTCTGTATACATCTTTCCCACACGGAGAAAAACTGCTCAACAGTTTTCTTAATATTTTCCTAGCAACAACGAACAATGCAAAGTTTAATCATTTTAAGTGATTGGCTGAAAAAGGCAGAAGCATTTCTCACATTTTAGTGTTGGAAATCATTGCCAACAGAAGACATAAGACAAAAAGAAAACAGATAAAGCAGACATCAGAATGTAACATTTGCTGAATGTTACAACAAGACTATAAAGTTGCTGTAAACGTGATCTAAAACTTTAACTCTGAAAAATATGTTTATACTATTAATATATTAAACAACAAAACTGCAGGAACCAGTAAGATGTTCTCTTAATGGCAGCTAATTGCAGCAACCGTATTGACACAATATCCCTAAACTTCTGGAAAACCCAAGAGGTGGGGACAAGGATTTTATAGGGAGCTAATTTGCTATTAACATAGTTCAACATTACTCTTCACGTGAAACCAGAAGAAGGAGATAGCTTAAATCAAGTTCTGGTTTTTATTGTATTCTGATACTTTCCAATTTTTTTAAACCATACTTAGCATATGTTCCAGGCCAACAGTCAAGTGGAGAAATTTGTCTACGTTGCTCACCACTGCTTAAATCATCTGGTAAAACAGAAAATTTACTGGTCCCTTAAATAACGGGGGAGAACTGAATCCTGATTCGGTGAGCAGTAAGCATAGGACCATCTTTCAGTTTACTTGTTATCTCTTGTACACATATGGATGGTGACATCGTGACTACAGATGGTCCTGAGACGAGAAACACATCATGTAAACAAGATAAGGACTTTGGTCTTTCCTACAAGATTTTTTTCAATTTCATAGAAGAAACATGTAAAGGGTTGTTTGTTTTGAGGTTTTTGGTTTTTTTTTTTTATCCAAGAAGAGACATGCACAGTGGGAAAAGGGCTGACAAAATAACTACAATGTTATTTTGGTACGAAAACACTCAATAATCCTCCGAGTGCAAGCTCTGTGCAAACTCCCCCTCCACCCCCAGTTTTCATTAGGGTGTAACTACGAGGGTGTCTCTGCACTAAGATCTCCCTCAGCTACATTACAACTTCTTTTCAGCAGCAAACTTAGCGTGGATCACTTCAAAACAAAGCTCTCCGACAACAATTCCAAAGTAAAACCCCCGCGCCCTCTCGGAAGCCTACCTAACGCCCGGCATTTAGGGGTATTTCCTCGGCTCAAAACCACACACCGAGTGTACTTGAAGGAATCGGGAGACGGGGAACGCACCCGAGTCCCCGATCGACCGCGCCGTGTAAGCCTCCCCCGCTCATTTGGGTCGAATGCCCTTCTACGCAGGGGTGGAGGGGTGGGGGGGAAGCTCGGCCTGCACCTTTCCCCACCGACCCCGCCGGCGCGGCCCGGCCGCCGCCGCTGCACCTGCCGCCTCCCGGGGACGGGGACACGGGGGGGGGGGGGGGGGGGGGGAAGGCGGGCGACAGGGCCCCCACCCGGTGGCGGAAGGCGGGGCGGCGGGAGCAAGGGACAACCGGGCTCCGGCAACCTGCCCCGCCAGCCCCAAGCCCAAAAAAGGCAAAGGTACGCGCCGCGCCGGCTGCCGCCGCTCGAAATACCCGCGGCGCCGCCCGCCCGCCCCCCGCCTCCCCGACCCCGGTGACCTTCCCCGCTCACCGGCGCCGGCGGAGGGGGGCGGCGGGAGGCCGGCTCCCCACGGTACGGGTATCCCCGTCCCCCCGCTCCCCGTGCTGCTCGTACCCCCCCTCACCCCCGACCCGCGCGGCCCCCGGCGCCGTTCCCCGCCCCGGGCAGAGGAGCGGGACGCGGCGCTGAGGGAAGGCAGTGGCGGGAAGCTGCGGGAGGGGGGGGGGGGAGGAGGCGCGCTCGGGTCGCTGCTGCGGGTGGTTGGGGGCTGTTTGGGGTACCCATCCCCGGTTCCCCCCCCCCTCAGTTTCTCCGCCTCCCTCCCCCCCGGTTCCAACAACCTACCATTTTATCACCGGCGCTTCGACCAACTTCACCCGCCCGGCACCGCCTCCCGCGCAGGCGCGGCCCGGCCCGGCCCGGCGCCGCCTATCGCCGGCCGCGCTGCGGGACCGGGCGCAAAGGCGGAGCGGAGGTGGGGGGCGCCCGCAGCGCCGGCGGGGTCCGCCGCCCTCCCTTACACCGCCGCCCGTGGGGAGTTAAGCGGCGGCGGAGGCGGCAGCCGCGGGGCCGGGGCGCGACAGAGCGGCGACGGCGCCTCCCACCGGAGCCGGGCCGAGCCCGGCGGCGACTACGTCTCCCGGCGTGCGCCGCGCAGAGCGGCCGGGACGGCGGGGAGTGCGTGTTGGGGGGGAGGGAGGGAGAAAGGGGGGAGACCCCGCCGTTACGTTTCCCATCAGACGGCGCTCGGACCACAGATCCCGTCTGACTCTGCGCTTAAAGGTGCCGCACCGGCGCTCGGTAACCGGCGCAGGGTGAGGGGGTGGGGGGGGCCGGCGGCGGCCGGCAAGGACGGGGCTCCTCGGCGCCTTCCATCAGCGCCCGCTGCCCGCCTTACCCTACCGACTGCCGCGTTGCGATCCCGTCCTTCCCGCGCTCCCCTGGCCGCTGCCGGCCTCCCTCCCTCCCTCAGGTGAGCGGGGCGCAGGGAGGAAGCAGCGCCCGGGGCCGGCGGCTGTCTCCGTCCCCTTCCCCTGGGCGGCCGGGGCCGGCCGCCGCCATGAGGTGTGCGGTGGGGTGGTGGGGGGTGTGTGTGTGTGTGAGGGCTGCGAGGAGACGGCGGTGGGTTTGGGTCGTACTGCCGGCGGGGACGGAAAGTTGAGTGCCGCTCGCCGGCAGCGCCGGGCGGGCTGCGGGGCGGTCCCCTCCCTCCCTCTGCCGCCATGAGGGGGCGGGAAAGGGGTTGGCCGCAGCCGCGCTCTGCTGATCTTTCTCTGTTCTTCCCCGCCCCCGCTTCTCCTCGCCCGGCCCCGGCCTTCCCCAGGGAAGAGGGTACCGGCAGGCCCTGCCTGGAAGCCGGCCGGCGGAGAGCGGCGGCGGCGGCGCAGGGAGCTGCCCTCCCTCCGGCTGCCATCGCCCTCAGGTGGGTGCGTGCCCGGGGCTGAGGTGACCCCCGACGGCGGGTGCGGGGAAGGCGCTCCGGTGCAGAAAACTCGGTGGGTGGCGGCAGGCGTGGAAGGACCCGCAAGGGTGGTGTGGTTTTGGGTTTGGGTTTTTTTTTTTTTTTGGAAAGGAGGATGGGGGCTCGCGTTGGAGGCAGGGGGCTACTGTGGGCTTGGTGAAACCCGGTGCGTGGTCACGAAGGTGGAAGGAAAAAAAACGAATAAAAATCGGGGAGACGGAGCTGCAGTCCGTCAGGAAACAGAGTGTGCTTGAAAAGGACTCCAGACGACAGGAGTGCCCTCTGATGCTTGCTGGTGCATGGAGAGGAGTGCGTTGGGTTGCCCCCCCCCCCCCCCCCCGCTTTATTTGCACTCTGAAGAACATCATATATTTTTATACGTGAGGTCATTATTCCCTTCAGAGCTTTTGAGCGCTGCCCCAGGTGGCACTTTTCTAAATAGTTTTTGCTAGCCAAGTAAAAATCACCGTTACTGAAAGAAAGCCGTACTGTGTCTGTGGTAAGTTTACACCGTGCAACAATGGGCAAAACTTACTGGTGTAAATCTCTGCTCAGATTTTAGTTACGCAGTTACATTCCACTTAAGATGTGCAGTAGAGTCTTTTACTCACCTCCCTGCAAACAGAAGCTTGAATACACACTAGATTTCTTCTCCCTCTTTCTGGCAGGAATAGGTGGTAAGATCTTAAGCAAAATCTCTCCCACAACCATGTTAGACAGGAAGAGTGTTACTTTGTATACATAAAGAAATATTTCCTTAAATACCAGTCTAGAATTTTGCCAGGTGGTGAGGAGTGTTATTTTTTTCCCAATCTTTAAAATAGTAAACCCCATAACTTTATCAAAGTTCTGAAATATTTCTACTGTATTATTTTATTGAAATTAGAGTGCTGTAAATGTGCTTTTGCTGCTTAATTTATACTTTCAGTTCTTAATTTTAAATGTTTTAGCTCTTCATGTTGTTAAACCCTAGCCCATAGTCAACTATTGGTAGCTAAATACTTTGGCTTGTATTTCATGCATTGAAAAGAAAGAAACCAACCCACAGACAGGTTTTCTCAGCTCTTTCTGAAACAGAGATGGGAGAGCATTTTAAAAACGAAGGTAGTGCATGGCTGTGCTTGCCATCTTCCCTCCCCAGTCTATATACTGGTGATGGCTGGCTTGGATACTTGTGATTGTGCCTGCTACTGCATTATAGGGAAAGAAGATTCTCTCTTGTGCGCGCTGCTCCCAGATGACTGTGTCCATATGTTGGTTCCTGATTGAGGCTGTTGGCCCTGAGATCAAGATCGCAGCTAAAGTTTTAGGCAAATACCTGCTCTATTGATGATCCGCTAACATATAGTGCGTGTTGTGTGTTTTTAGAATGCCATGCTTCAGTGATAAATGTTTGTTTTGTACATACATTTATACATTGTTATGTATAGCTTTGTGGTGTGGGGTTTTCTTGTGTTTTTTTGTTATTTTACAGTAATGTCTGTATTTTCCTGCAGGATCTGGGAGAAGGAAATTTATTCTTAGTTTTGAAATGCTATTCTGCTTGGTGTTAAAAGCAAATACAGCAGTTTAAATATAGATCTTCAAGTAGCTTCTGGGAAACGAACTTATGAATGAATTGATTTTACTTTTAGTGTTCTTATAACTCTATTTTAAAATAATGAAGATCAATAATTAGCTTTGAAGTAAAATGCCTCAAGGCCGTGCAACCTTTCAGGTGAAGATCTTTCATACAAACTAGTAGTGTTCAGAAGTCCGGGAAGTTTTGCTGTTATTTCTTTACTGTAGAAATGTTTCTTTTGCAAATAGGATTTATAGTGCAATCTGTTTCAGTTTAGCTTTTTTTCATTATGTTTTGTATAGTTGAGTGTGTTAAAGCTTCTGAGGCTGTATAAATAACAAATGATTATGATACAATTTTTTAGGATAGGTGTGAAAAAATACAAGAGGTTTACTGATAAATAAGAATAATAAGTTCTGGTGCTAGGTTGAAGTACGGCCTATGGCATTGTGGCTTAATATTTTTAATGGCTTTTCTCTCGGATAAGAAGTGCAGGTGACTACCATGTGAAATGACTACGCTTTCCATTCAGTGTTTTTAAAACAAGATATCTAGGAAATATCAATTGTCAAGGGGAAAACAAAAATGTATCAATAACCTTGGGCTGTTTCTTGCTTTTGGTAACTGTTGACTGAAGGAGACCATGTACATTCTGTTAAAGATCATAGTGTAGGATACAGTCTTAGGTTTGTTTTCTACATTTGGTTGACCTAACGGCTCAACGTTATCATGTTTGATAACTGATTGGTACTGTCTTGCAGCATGGTACACGTACTGGAGATGCAGAAACCATGTAGCAGAAAGATTTGAGCAGTTGTGGATTATCAGTTTCTTCCAACAGCAATAAAAAGTGAAGAATGAAGGCGACTGGATTTATTTCCCTATGGACGTTGGTTTCACTGCCTTGTGGCCAGTTAGCAAATCCTGCAGAACACGAAGATGTAGTAAAGCATGCAATAAAGCTGCACCGTGGGAAAGGAGCTGTTATTGCTCAGAGAAAGCAGTGGGTGTTGGAGAGCTGCAGAAAACTGTCTGGTCTTCTTCGCCAAAAGAACGTTGTTCTCAACAAACTAAAAAATGCTATAAGAGCAGTTGAGAAGGATGCAGGACTGTCAGATGAAGAGAAACTTTTTCAGGTGCATACCTTTGAAATTTTCCAAAAGGAGCTAAATGAAAGTGAAAATTCGGTCTTTCAAGCAATCCATGGCCTCCAGAGAGCTCTACAGGGTGATTACAAAGATGTTGTAAATATGAAAGAAAGCAGCAGACAGAGACTGGAAGCCTTGAGAGAAGCTGCAATTAAGGTTAGTTGCCCCATGTTTATTACTAGAGTATTAATATTCTACATGTGTTGTTAATTTTATTATGGCATGGTTTCAATCTGTTTTAATAAAAAAGCGGATCTACAGGAAACTTAAAATGTTTTGCTGTTTAAAGTGGATTTCGAATGAAGTATTTGTTCTTATTAGTAAAATTAGAAGTTATTCTGGTGTAGAGCTTAAAACTTACTAGCAGTCAATAGTTATTATTTCAAAACAAAGCTAAGCATAATCATAAGACCTATGGCAAATATATTAAAGGGAAAGGAATACAAGAAGTGAGTCAGTGCACATAGCATAGTTGCACTAGATAAGACAGTGGGATTATCAGTGGACATAATGCCATAAATTGGCAAAGTACTAACTGTTTTTTCCACTTTAAATGAGAATTGCTCGACCAAAATCTACGATTTAAACAGAATGACTTCTTGCCTTTTATGTCCATATTTGTATAGATGTGGGTAAAATGGACATGCAAGTGTGTGAGATGACTAGATTTTTAACCTCAGTATAGCGCTCCTAGCCTAAGAAGTGCAGGTTTGAAAAACAGCCCTTTAAGGAAAGAGCTGGCTGAGATAACTTTAAAGAAAACCACAGATGAGTAACAGTTGAGCACAAGTACTTCATGGAAAATTTGAGTTCCCATGTCAATGCAGACCTGTTAGGGTATGCACAAACTGCCGCTGTCTACTGGACTTGGTAGTGCTCAGACTGCGCACTGAAAGTCTCCCATTGAGAGAAAATACCGTTTAATTGATTTGGTATTTAAATTGCTCTTTTCCTTGCTCTACCCCTCAGCCACTGGAGGAATATATTACACATTTTCTTTGTTTTCTGTCTTCTAAAAGAAGAGGCTGCCCTTGTGCAAGGGAGTAGGAGTAAGAGAAGGGGGGGAAAAAAAAGTAATTGGGGTATAGCATCTGAGCTGGGAAGATCGCTAAAGTGCGTTTGTGTAAGAGATGTGCAGATCTTAACAGGTGAAGATGGCAAGAGATTATGTGCAAGAATGGCGTGCAGTGAATTGCGGCAAGAAAGGCTGAGGGATGCAGAAGTTGCGATGCAGACTTGGGAGACTGGAGTGGTCTGTGCAGTGAAAACAAAGACTGAATTATGACAAATTTGGATAGAGAGTCGCTTGGATCTAGATTTGTTCCAATGAAGTGCTCAATGTGACTTTGATATTGGCACTTAATGGTAGTACCAGCCTCTGCTGCATAGAAATGGTAGCAATTTTCATGAAAATTACTTGATTTTCCACCTTTTTTTTTCTCAGAGCTCTTAAAATAGCAGCAGTGAAGCTGTCCAGAATCTTCTTTCTCATTTACCTAATTCTTGGCAACATTACTGTAAAATACTGAACTAATCTATCCTTGAACTTGAGAATGGTACTTCCTCATTTTTCTCATACAAGGAGGCCTGTGTGAATAATGGTGTGTTTTAGGTGTGTGTCCTGTCAAAACTTTACTTCTGCGGAAGTGGATTGTATTAGGCCTTTTTCATATTATCATATCAAGATATTTACTTGAACAAGCAATCTTTTACACCCTTCCTTCTTATGTCATGTGCGGGATTATTTGAACAGAATATTTGTTATTCTAACCTTACAATTGTTATGTAAAGTAAAACAAAAGATAACGCATGCCAAAAAGATGAAAATTACATAGGATACATTTTTTTTGGACTTGTTCTTACTTCAGAAGACACACGAGGTCCAATTTTGTTCCAGTTTCCTTTTACTGTAATCATTATTTTGTTGGTT
Source organism: Pluvialis apricaria (assembly GCA_017639485.1). NCBI lineage: Eukaryota > Metazoa > Chordata > Aves > Charadriiformes > Charadriidae > Pluvialis > Pluvialis apricaria. Next base: position 68,457,524 of record CM030007.1, read on the forward strand.
GTTATGGTTTGCAGAACCCACAGCAGTTTATTGTCATTTAGACAATCATTCTATCACCTGATGACCCCTCCCCACCTGGGAAGGGGAATTGGGAAAATACAAGGAAACCCAAGGGTTGAAATATAAACAGATTTCATAGAATAAGACTAAATAATTAACATTAGTAATATGAAAGAACCAATATTGATCCCAATACCAATATAAAATATACAAGGATTATACTCAGCCCATTCTATCAGTAGGAAGCTGTGCGCTCCCAGCAGTGGACAGTAAATGTTGGACACTGTGAGCGCTACGGCTTCGGGAGGAAGGGAAGGCCCCAGGGGTCCGCGACCGGGGCAAGAAGTTTTCAGGATTGCAGCCATCATAGAAGAGAACTCCTCAGCAAACTTTCTAATTTATATTGAATGTGACGTTCATGGTATGAAATAATCCTGTTGGCCAGCTTGGGTCAAGTGCCCAGGTCTCGCTCCTCCTCATCCCTGCACCTGGCTAGCTTGAAAACACAGACCTTGAAACCCACATATCATAGCTAGCTATAAAGTAAATATTTTCACAAATTCAGACACTAGAGTCTTCTAAAAGTGCGGTTTTCCCTAGCATTAGAAAAGACCTTACTGAAAAGTAAAATTTCTGAAAGAAAAATTAATCCTGTGTTGCTCAAACCAGGACATTGGTGCACTTTTAAGACATCCTTTCCATTTTTTAGACAGTTACTGAAGAAAATACAAATGACTGTAGAGGGTGGTGGACTTTTCCCTTCATTTTATTTCTGTTGAGTTGAAGTATTTGGAAGTCTTTAGTGTTGGGATATGTATGCATGTCTGATGCATTTCTTGCTGGTTCTGCTGCTGGGAAAAGGTATAGTGGAATCGTTTCAGGGGGGAGGAAGGAAAAAGTGCTGAAGATAGCTTCTGCCTTCCTTTGCTCCAGGGGCCTGCGTGGAAGTTCAGGAAAAAGCAACAAAATCTTACCTACTTTTGATCAGCTTCTAACTTCTTGGGTGCCTACTACTCAGACATTGATGGAAAAAAATAACTCACAAGTAGTGCCAAGATGCATCTTGCTCTGAATGTGCTGCTTTGTTTTGGGTTTTTTTTGGTATGATTAAACAGCAGAGAGCAACAGCAGTGCTGCGTTCTTAACCAGCATTGCCCCAAAGTCTTATTAATCTTATTTCGTTGCACTCATGTGTTTCTGGGCGTTCCAGTCTCCTGTTTAGTGCAGCACAATCCTTATCTGTATTACCTTGCTTTAAAAGATTGTTTGGTATGTACCTTGTGATCAGGTGTCTCCAATCCCAGCATGAGTTGCAGAGCAGTGTTGGTACTGTGATGCACTTCTGCTTAACATGTAGCAGGTTGTTTGAGAGCTTGTCCTTTCCACCGACACCATTCTCTACGATTGTCCCGCTCTGCTGCCGTGACACTGGTCTGCGGGTGAAAACAGAGATGGCACCTTAATAGACTACAAAAACCTTTGTCTTCATTAATTAAAGGAACTTAAAACTGAACTCAAGATTTTTCAAAGCTCTTTTACCTTGCTATTCAGAGAAGGTTAACTTCTTGCAAATTAGAGCCTTATTTATTTTTTTTGTGCAGTTTGCCTCTTAACTGTTCAGCCAGTTGGCCTCGCTGACAGAAAGGACTGATCAGCTCCCTCCACCCAAAACCTATTCAGTTTTTGAGGGGAAAGAATCTAGCCCCTATCAATTCCATCTGACATTCTAAGTTGTTGCTGACTGAGGAAAGAATCTCCAGCTCATACGGGGGTGGTTTTTTTACATCTTTCAAGCAATGTCTGCTAGCAGAGAACAACAGATAGGAAATGTTTTTCCTTGGGGCTGTATGAGAGTGACTGTGACTCTTGCTTACATGTTGCATAAGAACTGAAGCAGTTGACATGGGGCCAAACACATTAATAGTTACGTTTTTCCCAACTCCAGTTATTTTGGGAACTGGGTAATTTTCATCACGCCAGTGTAACTATGGTAATTCTGAACACCAGCAGACAAGAGCCAGAACGTCTGTGGTTTCATCACAACCAGAAGTATTCATCTGACTGAGGATTTTAAAAGGGGTTAAGCTACAGTTACAGGCTGTACTGAACATACTCTCATCTTGGCATCAAAGAATTGATTAAATTAGATGCATATTCATGTGGGTTTCAAGGGGGAAAAATGTCTGTCTGCAAATGTGTGGAGTTATTTAAACATAGGAGTTTAGAACCATTTTAGATGCCTGGGTTATCCAAGATACCTGTATGGGGTAGGCAGATAAAACATGCAACCTAAGGGAGACTTATGTTCTGACTTATGTTTCTAACCGAGTATGGCAGGGCATCTAAAATGGAGACAGAAACTTGTGTTTTTCTGGGAGTTCAGTCTGACCTAGAGATTGCTTATACTTTTTGCCTGGTCTGTTTTTTTTCCTTGGTAGTAATATTGGCTCTCTTAAAGAACAGATGTAGGGTCTCTCTCATCTAAATATTCTCGGCATCCTGAATCTAACTGAAAGGAAGAAGCCTGCCATTGCGTATGTTTCCTCATTCATAGTTGTTCTGTCTCTCAACCAGTGCATCTTTAAAAGAATGTAGGGATGTAAAGTGAAGCATCTTATCTTTTTTCCAAAAAATCTTGAATTATACTCTGTCAGTATGCAAACTATTATCTGTGGTTATTGTATTGGTAACTGTTTAGAAGGCGCAGTGTTAAGTCCAGTCTTGATCAGTAAACAAACTTACTTTTTCAGTTTTCTTTTTAAACCTGAAACATCCAAAGAGAAACAAAACATCGTAACTTTATCAGGGAAGCTACTGAAATATTTTTACACCATATCAAACCACATCAGCATTTTTTCTTTTCTTACTTCCATAGCCTAGAAATGGATTTCAGAAGTCATTAGTGCAAGTTCATAAGAGGCCCAAACTGAAAAGATGGAAAAAGTCAAGTATTTTACTTCTGATAGGAAAAATGCTTCTTGGGAAACATGAGCAGGAACCTCAGCTAGAGTGCTTGACTGCTCATCTGTACTCTTTCCCAACTGCTTTTATTTTTTTGTAGCTGTTTCCACAGTTATAAATTTTGAAGAACATAAACAGACCTCTTCCCATGTTTATAAAATGGCTTATAAAATTAAGATTCATTGTGTTTTCCTTCCAATTTGTTTGTTGTAGCTAGTAAAGCTGTGCTTTCAAGGTTATTATGCTTCCCTGCTAAAGCACTGAGCCCTAAACTTTGCTTGTCTCTGAAATGTTTCCTAGAGTTCCTCAAAGTAATTCCTTTCTTGTATTTTCTGGATCATAACTTTGGGCCAGCTCTACTGTTTAATGGATTAGAAAAAGCAATTGGTGGATATTTTGTTTGGTTGTTGTTTTTCTTGTCCACTTCCCCCAATGAAAATTGGCACAAGAGAAAGCAATCTTCAAATACCATTATAAAGTCTATATTGCTTTTGCAGTTCCACTCATAAGATGTTTTGTGTCAAAGAAGTGTACATTTATGTCAAATGTTTTTCTGCTTGAAGGCCTGGCCAGCACTTTATCTGTGTGTTGTAAAATTCAACAGGAAGAAATGGAATATGTTGAACTCCTAGCAGCAGAAAAACATCAGGTTGAAGCCCTTAAGAACATGCAGCATCAAAACAAAAGCCTGTCGATGCTTGATGAAATTCTAGAAGATGTCAGGAAGGCAGCCGATAGACTGGAAGAGGAAATAGAAGAGCATGCCTTTGATGACAACAAATCTGTAAGTGATGTTTTAGACTCAGTCTTTTCATTGGTGTGTGTTTATTATTTAGTTGATATCTGCACTGTAGGGGTGTTTCTCTTGTGTTAAATAGTGGTTCGGATTTTAGTGACTACTTTAAAAAAACAAAACAAAACAAAAAGCTTTTGGCTCTACATTTGTTCTTGCTTCCCTTTCAACAGTAGAAAGTATTTAGTGGCAGCATGATTGCTTGTTAGGAGTGAGCAAACAGGAATAATTACTGCTTTTTGCTAGTGATTTCCGTGTTTTTGATTTGCCAGTCCTCCCTGCAGCTGCCACTTTGACAGTGCCAGGTATAGTCCATCTCACTGATACAGCCCATGAGAGTTATGACGTCTCAGTGGTGGTGGGGAGGACTCTGATATTTAGACTTTGCAGGGCATGGAGTTACCATGTTAAGTGTAGTCTCCACTTTTTTCTCTTTCATTTTGTTGAGAAAGTTATGGGAGAACAAGAATCCTTGCAGTTAGTTTTCAGAGTCTGGGAAAAGATATATTGTTCAAGGTAAGGACCTGAAATATGTTTGTGGTGTTGCTTTCTTCCACTTCTGACTTCTGCTGCTTTTCGTACCTTTTGCCTATTTGCATTGTTCATCGTTTCTATGTTGCATGATGGACAGTATCCCTCAGGTAAGGCTGTGTGTGTTTGGAGCTGGGAGTACATCAGTTTATTCTAGTGTCCCATTGTACTGTACTCAGAGGCTGACTCTTTAAATTGGTCCTGTTTGCATAAACGCGGGTTGCAAATTTTTTTGGCCTTTGCTCTTGAAAGGCTTTTGTAGATGTGCAGGTTGACTTCCAAGGCGAGCTTAGTTCTTGAATCCTCCTGAGGAGGAAAAGCAGTTGCTCTCTACTAGAGGGCCAGGCCGGTTTTTTTTTTTTTTTGGAGCTGTACTTGTCTTGGGAGAAAGTGAAAGCAGCTTTTTGTTCTGTATATGCCACATCGCAGCAATTGTAGCCAGCGGGGATCCTACCTAGCCAGGACCAAGAGCGGGGAAGGGACGAGCTAGCTGGAGTGCCCTCTTCTGTTCCGCTGGGGAATAACGGCACGTTTTAAAGAGCCCAGGAATGAGGTTTCTCCTGCTGCACCTGTTAATTGGCAACATGCCAACCCATCTTTTTTCTCCAGTGTTTCTCTTTGTTTTTCTGCTTGTATCTCTATTCGTGAAAGAAAAGGAATAATGAAATGCAACCTGGAGGACTATTTACATCTCCATCTTTGCAAGATTAGTGTGTTTTCTCTTAAGCTAGAACACCCGAACATTAGAACAAAGAAGCTCGAATAGAATGATCAGTAATCTGATAAAGATGTAAAAGTGTCTGTTAAAATATAATCAAATAGAGAAGTATAGTAGGTAAAAAATGGAGAAAAAAAAAAAAAGCCTGAACTAATCACTTAATGCAAGACGAGAGTATTTGCGCACTGTGTTCTGTTATGTACAACCTGCTTCTAGAAATTGTTTTAGGAAATAAAATCCTGAAAATAACTGTTTTCTGTTATGTCCTCAAATTTATTCGTATTTAAAAGCTCATCTGAACCTGTGCCATCTACTCTTGCTCTTCTAGCATAGTCTGTCTTTTGTAAGTTCCCTTTTCTTTTGTAAAAGTGCACCATAAGATCCACACGATGTATGATTTTTATGTTACACAGAAAAAAACAGGTTGTTATTCATATTTGTCCTAATCTGATAAACATCTTCCCTTTTTTCCTAATATTGTTTCTGAGCGAGACTGTGAACTCCACAAGATGAGGAATGTATTTATCCAATTGCATTGCTTTTATATGATCTTTGATACATTTTTAATTTTGATGCAGAGAAATTTGGTTAGATTCCAGACACACAGGCTACCAAATACAAAGGAACATATAACAAACTCTATATGAAATTGGAGTTCCAGAGCTTCAAAGTACATACTTCACTGCTGATGTATTTTATAAGATAATTTTGCTTAGTGAACACTATTGCTGATGTCATAACATTAAAATTCCCAATAAGATACTTGAACAGTTTTTGTCTTATTAGCATTTTGGTTTTTAGGCCAAGTAATAGCCATCTGCAAAATGGGGACACTGCACTGAATGGTGAAATAATTCCAGTGTGAAAGTCAGTGTAAAGTATTTTATAGTCAGTGTAAAGTTTTATATTGCAGAGCCAACATTTAACAGTAAGCTCTAAGCTCTCGTTTAGTATCCCTGGAGTAGCAATGAAGGTGTGGGAGAGGAGGTCAGGAGGAAGGACGACAGAAAAACAGTAGGATTGGGCACTTATTGAATGTTCTGATTAGAAACAGTTCTTCATGTTTGCTGACTGTAAGGAACCTTCCTTCTTTGCTGCAATACTGTGAGAATAGTTTGCATGTACGTGGCATGCAGCAGCTCCTGCTTTCTCCCATCAGCTGAAAGTGTGAAAACATGGTTTGGTCTCTTAGACTTGGCAATGGACACCTCATTCTGGAACGCAAAATAGCCTGGTAAGTGGGAAGCTTAGGGAAGTAAAGGCAAAATATATACAAAAAGACAGGTTTTTGGGGAAAAAAAGGGTGAAAAGATAACTTTCATAACGCATAAGAAGAAAATGGTCATCAGCCTCTCACTCCAACAGCTAAAAATGCTTATGTTTGAAGCAGCTGTTTTATGCTTTTAAATAATTTTGCAAACTTCATAATTTGTTTTATATTTCTTTTTCTCCCCTCTGATTCTTCGTGACTTCCAATTCTTTAGAGGCCCATCATATTGTATGATGTACAAAAAACAGGGGAAGCGGTCATTCCTATAATAAAAGTTTGTATTTAATTATACACACACACACACAAATGTAAGGAGTGGAAGAAAAGGATAAAAATTGCAGGTTAAATATTAAATATTGAAAATGCAATATTTATCTGAACAGTTTGGGGAAATGTGCTGGGGAATCACCAAAGAAAAATTGGAGGCTGTTTTACAAATGACTTATGTGAATGCATTTCATCATTAAATCGGGGAGTTGCTTGGGCAAGATATGGCAGTCCAGAAAAGCTGAATGTTTTGTAGTCAGTCATTGGAATGACAACAGCCTACTCTCTTTACTGGAGTCTAAAAGAAGTAACAACCTTACCAGTTGCTGAATAGTGGTAAAATCTACATTATTTAAAACACAGTGAATAATGAAATCATCCTTCTGTCCTCCACTTTGTAATTACAGGCACTGAAGACAGAGCTAGGTAGAAACAGTTCTTATCCTCTCTCTTTCAAATTTAAAGGACAGTGACTTTTTCTTGACATGGATTGCAGTCATTATTTCAGGTTTTTGAACTTAAAATCACTTTGTAATCTCTAATTGTTTTTGTTCAAGGGAATAAAAGTTACATTTCAATCCAACCTTTTGTGTTCTAAATGTGATAAATCAGATTAGATGCAATTGAAAACACTGAATTGGAATTATACAGCTTTGAAACCCTGTCTCTGTATTTTTTGGTTGGACAACTTGGCTAAAGAGGTCTAGAAAACCCCTTGTTTTTAAAATGTCAAGCAAATTATAGCTTTTTCGCTTTTTCAGTTACGGACATCAAATTTTGATGAAGAGACTGGTGAGACTTCTCTAAGAAGAAACTGCAGTAAAATGCAGTATTTTTAGTCTGTCAACAAATTCTGGAGCAACTTCAAGCACAGCTAATAGTCTTTAGCTTTTTACCGTATGCTTTGTTCACCCACCCACCCCCTCCCTTTTTTTTTTTTTATTTGCTTTCTTTTTCTTACAGGTAAGAGGTGTTAATTTTGAAGCGGTTTTAAGGGTGGAAGAAGATGAGGCCAACTCCAAAAGAAATGCTTCAAAAAGAGAAGTAGAGGATGACTTAGGTCTTAGTATGCTTATTGATTCCCAGAACAATCAGTATATACTTACCAAGCCCAGAGATTCAACCATTCCTCGTGCTGATCATCATTTCATAAAGGTAATAATTTTGGAGGCATTCTTGTCATTCATTTTGGTAAGATTTGGTCCCACTAGTTTGCATGCCAGTACTGTTTGAGTGGATTGAATATAGTTTCAGCATTTGTCCCCATTCATGATTCCCCCGTGTACTGGTGATCTAGCCAATGTGTTCCCTACTCCTAATATAGTCTTTGCAAGTCTGATTGCGATGCTGCATGAATCCTCTCTGGTTTTATTTGATTTAACTTGTTGCACCTTTGGGGCAGCATCCCTTCTCTCGGACTGCAAGGTGTTAAAGGAAGCTACTGCCATATTGTCAGTAGAGAGAATTTATTTGTTTATGTCTTATTGTGAAAAAAGGAATGCTGGAAAATACATGGACATGTTTATAATTGTATTTGTGCTTCATGAAGAATAACTGGATTGATTTGGATTTAAAAAAAAAAAAAACCAACAACAAAATGGATCTGTTCCACCATTTTGTTTTAATGCAAAGTGTCACCCCCCCAATTCCCCAGGAAACTGTCTACTTCCTATAATGTATTTAAATTATTTAATGAATTGATCAAAAGTCTCCAAAGCTACCAATTACTTAAGGTCAGTACCACATCTGCATCATCTGCAAAAACGTAGTGCTTGCACCTACGACAAAATGTTCAGGTTAGTTTACTGAAGTTGTGTTTTCTTTTCACAGGCAGTATTCTACATTTAATTTTACGGTGCTATTTATATTTTGAAAGATAATAGTCTTTAAAGGACACACAAATTTGTGATTATATTAATGCATTTGTAAATCTTATACATTTAGGATATTGTGACAATAGGAATGTTGTCTTTGCCGTGTGGCTGGCTGTGCACAACAATAGGATTGCCAACCATGTTTGGGTACATCATCTGTGGAGTACTCTTAGGACCATCAGGACTAAACAGTATCAAGGTAAGTGTGCAAGTTGCTTCTTGACTGATTTCATTTGTTGAAATCTTTAAAAGTAGTTTTAAAAGAATATGGTATTGCCAACCTCAAACATATTTAAAAATAAATAAAAATTCCCAAACCTTGACCTTTGCAAAATGACGCCTTAAAATTTTATATCTTTGAAACACTTTGTTTTCAATTTTTTTTCTCCTATGTAATAATGACATAAGCAATTGTTGAAAGTGAAAGCTGACGGTTGTGTGTTGTGGGGTTTTTTTTGTTTGTTTGCTTCTTTTCTTTTTGTCTTTAATTATAAAGCATCACATTTGAGAGCCAAATTATTTAAATGACATCAAATATTCAGAAACTTGCAAAAAGCCAGCGTTGGCAGTGGAGGAAGTGTTTAAAATAAGTAGTTCCCTGAGTAGCATAGCTTGGCTTCCTAGAGAGTTATTTTTATTTTGCATCTCTATAGCTCTTTCATCCATCCTAGTCACCCTAGTTCTTTTCCAGTCCCCTGCCCACATTCCTCAAGTCTCTTGAACCTTTTTAGCTCCATCACGTGTACCCTGATTACTAGCTCAATGCGAAACCGTGGGCTGTGGTTGGCTAGACATTGCACATGTTTTGATTAGTGGTCTGGTGTGCATTAACAGATTGTTTAGCCAGCAGGCAAAACAGAACACATGTTAAGGTTTCATGGTAATGTCCGATTAAGTTAAGTGTGTCTATTACGCTGCTACTCACATAACTGCTTGGAACTTACTGTCTTTGCAACCTCCGCTCTTATGTGGGCTTTTGTTGAAAACGACCCTTGGGCTCAAAAGTAAGTAGGGATGAGTAGAAATTGTAGGATTTTGTCAATCTCCTATTGGAAGAGAGGGCTACAAATACTACACTTCCAAAATCCTGTATTCTAAAATGCAGATTAAATAATAACCTTTCTGCTGTACATAACTTCTGGGTTGAGAAGGTCTGGAAAGCTTGACCACTTAGACTGAGAAACAAGTTTGTAAGATTGGCATTGGAAGGAGATTCAACAGCGAATTTTCAGAGACTTACACTGAGGAAGATGATGTGGTCAGAATGGAGATGAGGGTAGTTTCTTTAGAACAGTTTCTTAGTGAGCTGCTTGTTTCTTGTGGAGTTGTGATTAAACTTTATTCATCTGGATAATGTTCATTTTGACTGGGTCTCTTGTGTGGACTCTCTCCTTTTGTCTCTTCTGTATTTCATAAAAAAGTTGAATGTCAGTGGAACTTAAGAGGCAGGCAGATTCTAATCTGGCAGGGAAAATAGTTTCCATCTCCACTTCTCTATGATTGGTGATAGACCCTGTCCTCTTCTGCTCTGGACTGGAAATACATAGAAATGTTAGGTTTTTCTGTTGTGACAAGGAAGATAACCACTTTTCTTGCTGTTGCACCTTTCTCTGAAGCGGAAAGGCTGGTAGCTGTACTGGTCTGAGAGATCGTTGCACAGAGTCTATAGGATGGAGAGCGGAACAGCAACTACAGAATCATTATACCAATAGACCAATAAAATAACTAGCCAGAAGTAACTTCTGGAATGCAAGCCTTGGGTGTTTAATAGCATATGCATAAAACTTTAGCCTATTTATTTTCAACAAGCAAACAAGCTTACCTACATCAACGCACATGTGCGTTTTGGGTGACCAGCACTATCCAACCAAATTATCTAGTAGCATCCAGGTGATAGGAAAAATGTTTGAACCCTAAAGATGCTGAGGGAACTTCTGATGTCATATGACCAGCAAGTGAACTACCTGTGGAAACATAATGAGAAGCAACTTGTTTTGTAAGTAGACTTCTAATTTGTATTATAAGTAGACTGCTGTGCACTGATGTTTTTTTTTTTTTTTTTTTTTAAAGTCTATTGTACAGGTGGAGACATTAGGAGAGTTTGGTGTATTCTTCACTCTCTTTCTAGTTGGCCTGGAATTTTCTCCTGAAAGATTAAGAAAGGTATTCTTACGTAATACCTCTATATTACATGATTTAATTGCTCATGTTCAAGGTATCATTTCTATTTCAGATTTTTACATTCTCCCTATAGTATACTGGTGTAACTTTGGACATTTTTGAAAAGACAAATACAACGTTTGCTTCTTCTCTTTAACTCTTTGGAAAGAACAGAATGCATTATTTATTTGGTGTCTCCAAAAAAAACCTTTGCTATTTCTCTTCATTTTAGTAAAACAGTTGGATTGCTAGAAAAATCTCACACAATTTATGGCAATCCATCTCTGCTTTATTTTAACATGCAGTAACATGCAGTTGCTGTTATGGAGTGTCCAGTGATGTTTGCCAGTCCTGTTATTAAAAAAAATCAGTTTGTTAAGTACTGCATACTGAATAGATGATACATGCTGTACTGGCTAATAAACTGATTCTGCAAGTATGTTAGCACAATCTGGAATATTACATGATGTGGCCATCGGAATTCAGCAAAAAGGTACAAGTTTCTTTTGGTCTTAATTAAAAAAAGTTATCTCATAAACCAGCTAGAATTTTAATAGAGGAAAACACTGCTGCAAAATATGTAAAGACTGTATGTATGTGAAGAGTTGCATTGTGTGATTTGTGTATGTATGTAGAGTTGTATAATGTGATTTGTTCCTAAACTGATGACTGAGTTCACGAGACTATAAAAGCTTTAATTGAAATGTGTTAAAACTTATGAGCATTCAGTTTACTCTGCTATTTCTAGTCCATCTAAAGTCAAAGATAAAAATCAGTAATTCAAAGGTTCCTAAAGTGTAGTATGTAAACTGTGTGCTCACTGGTGTGGAGCGAGCTGCTGGTATTGATGATGGTCTTTGCCACTCCCATTTTTTCCCACCCTGGAATCACATCAGATAACTGGTCTTTCATTTGATGATTTTAATATATTTCATCCCATACTGGACCTTTTGGCCCTTAATTTGTCTGTGAGCTCTGGGAAATTTGCCTAATTTCTGGTAATGAGCTTTCTGGCACAGGATATTATCTACTAGGCATAATAACTTAAGAGTTTTAGCATGTACAGGATGACAGCCCATTACTTCTGTGGCCCAGCACTGCAGCCCCAAATCATGCATCTTTAACTGCTTATTTGTGCTGAAAATCACTTTTACTTATCAGTGAGACTTTATCACAAGAACTTGTGTTCTTCCCAAGGTATGGAAAATATCTTTGCAAGGACCCTGCTACATGACGGTTCTGATGATTGCCTTTGGTTTACTATGGGGACACTTGCTCCAAATTAGACCAACACAAAGTGTCTTCATTTCCACTTGTTTATCTTTATCAAGTACGCCATTGGTGTCAAGATTTCTTGCAGGTAGTGTTCGAGGCGATAAAGAAGGTAAGTACGATTTTAAATATGGACTACTGTAGCATCTACAATCAGATTTGAAAGAAGTTGACTTTGTAATATTACAAGAGGAACTAGTTAAAAAATGAAACAAACCAAAACCCACTGTTAAGTTTGGTTTACAGGTGATCATCCCCCTCTAACACTGGCCAGTGTTGTGTGTATTTTTGTTAGGAGGTGTGTGCCTGCTATTTACATAGCCGGTCCTCTTTGGAGAAACACAGTGTAGCCCAGTCAGTACTCTCCACGTTAAGAACTGACTTCACTGAGGGTCTGGAATCCTTGTGCTTTTTAAGAGGTTACCAGGTTAGACCATTGCTACCAGCCTGTCATCAGGGCAGAAAGGCTAACTTAAATAATTCACATCCTTCTTCAGCAAACTAAGACCAGCTCAAGTAGTCTTTCATAGCTAACAGCCCTTCAAATAAGTACCTTCAAGTGCCATATTGCTAGCTTCTCAAAGACTTCTAAATGTTTCCGTTCAAAAGTTTTGCCATGCTGCTTTCTTCCACTTAAACCTCCCTCATACATAGTGCATTAATGTTCTCCCCACCCCCTAGAATATTCATATTCTAATGCCTAAATTCAAAGTGTATATTTTACCCATGCTGACTCTTGCATGTGTCTGCTATTCTAAAGACTGGATGTTTTCAGTAAAGGAGTTCCAGTAAATGCATAACTAGTGCTTAACTGCTAAGCAAAGTCTATGTTTCTATTGTGTTAACAACAGCATCATATGAATATTTTATTTATATTTTAAATATATCTTTATTTTTACATACTGTAATTTACTTAATGGCAGGGGGGGGAAAAACAGAATGCTTTGAATGAGATCTATACTTAGCCTCCATTTGATTAAGACATTTCTAGACTTCTGAGCACTGCAAGCATTCATAGATTCTGATGGATGTTTCCATGACTGCTTTGTTGGTGTGCAGGGGATATTGACTACAGTAGCGTACTACTTGGCATGTTGGTGATGCAGGATGTGCAGCTGGGTTTATTTATAGCTGTCATGCCTACACTTATTCAAGCAGGAGCGAGCACGTATTCCAGGTAAAAAAATTATTTTATGTATCTTCCCCCCACCCCCTTGTAATTAGTATGTAGACTGCATATATGAATATGAGTGCTACAGTTAATGTCAGTTCTGTGAAAAATATGCGCTCTGTTCTGAGTTCCCTTTACTATTTGTACTTGTCGTGTCGTGTGAGGATATTCTTTCTGCTCTAGCTGCCTTAGTCCTGTTCAGTACTTAAAATTTGTAGTGAAAAGTTTGTTATTGTAAAAAAATAAGTGAATTTCTTCAGTTACTTTATTCCCTCAAGTCATATTTTTGTCAAAGACTATGTGATAGCATTATTGAGCCTGATGACTTACCTTGAAGATCAATCAACAAAATCTTTTCCAGCCAACATGGAAGTAAATCCTAGGCTGTAGAAGAGATTGATGGGCAATCAGCAGATTTAGTATTCATCTTGTTTACTAATGTATCTAGATATCTTACTGTAGCTACTCAGTTTTGAATGTCTGTGGAATTAGATCTTTTCACTTAAGGGGAACAGGTTGGGAGGCATGAGAGCACTTGAAAGAAATGTTTTGTTTGTTCTTCTCTTCCAGCATTTTCAAGGAAATACTGAGAATACTGATACTGATTGGCCAAATTCTCTTTTCTCTGGCTGCTGTTTTTCTTATATGTCTTGTTATAAAGACTTATCTCATAGGACCGTATTATCGCAAGTTGCATGCAGAAAGCAAAGGGAATAAAGAAATCCTCATTCTAGGAATAACTGCATTCATCTTCCTTATGTTAACGGTAATCTTTTAAATTAATAAAACATTTTGATACATGTGCTAGTTTACTGCATCAGTATCACAAAAGCCATTATGCTTGCTGTTATTGCATATCTGCATGCCTCTGTAGCTGATTGGTTTTAAAATGTTTTAAAACAAACCCCAAATGCATGGATGATTCATTCATTACAGCATAGATGAGTAAGAAGAGATAAAATTTGAATGTCAATCAACTGAACTTCTGCTGGTAACTTTTAATACAGCCAGTTAAAGAATCATGATTCCAGTTTTAATTTTAGGCTACTTCTTGCATTTGAAAATAATTCAGGATGGCTTTTGTGATACTGGTAATGGCTGATTGACATTTGCTCACAAGTTTCTTTTCAATAGCAAATTCTCAATCTCAACATGGTTTTTATTATAAAATACTTTTATTTTTCTGTGGCGGATAAACAGTTTGGGATGAAGTTGAGGAACTAGAGAAATGCCTCAAGGTCCATAGGTTTTGATATCCTTTTTGGGTTTGGTTCCTTTTCCTCTTGAGTCTTCCTTCTATTTGTTTCTATCTCGCGTTTCAGCCCTGTGAAAAACTATTCTGCTGGAGAACAGACTGTGACAGTCGCTGATAATGTTGTGGGTTTGAAACTCCATTATCCTGGATGTGCAGATTGTTATGTCCTCTGAGAAAAATTATCCTGAAAAGTCCCTGTGCATGTGCCTTTTTTCTAGGGGTATTTGCTTAATTATTACATGTCCAACAGGGAAAGCTGACCTCATTCAGGAAGAAGGTCAAGAAAGAAGTTAGTGAGAGTGTAGCTTTACAATTTGTTGATTTCTATTGTACAGTTTAAAAATGCCATCCCTCTAAACAGCTATTCATATTCCAAACAGGAGTGCTATCTAATAAGAGAAAGAACAAAACTAGTTTCTCCTTTTTACTTTCTAACAAGCAGGCATAACATTTGTAGGACAACTTCAATAAAAACCAACAACAACCCAACCAAAAAAGTTGCATAAAATACTACAGTATCTAGAAGTAGTCTTACTTTCATTAAAGATATGGCCTACATAGACTGATCTGACTGAATTTGGTGTATTGTGCCCAAATCACGTGTCAAATGTACAAAGAGTTTGTCTCCATGATTTGACATAATATATGCATGTATACAAACCTGAGGGAGAATATGTTGGAGTGTGTTGGATTCGTACTGCAAAAAAGAATGCTGCTTCAGCATGGGAAGTGTTTGTGAAGGAGCAAATATTTTGTGTACTTTAAGTGAAAGCAGTTTTCCTTTTAAAGTTGATAAATAATGTATCAAAGGGAGCAGTACAAAGGACACTGCATGTAACCTCAGTAAACCAGTTGAGATGCTTGATACTCACTGACACTGATACATTCATTATAGTAATGCTAGAAGTTGTGGTTTGAGCACAAAGACTTTAAAAAAAAAAGAAAAAAACAAACCAAAACAAGTATTTGGTTGTCCTGTTGAACAGTTCAACAAACAATTCTTCTAGAAAACAAATCTTAATGGGTATAGATGCCCTACTATGTCAGGAATAAAAACATAGGATGGCAATCTAATTTAAAAAAATGTTGCATGTGTTTCTATGGTATAAATTAAGGTTTTTGGGTGCCAGGTAGGAAGACAATTGAACTGTCATGTTTCCTGCAAAGATCTTTCTCCTTTGAAGGCCAAGGCTAAATATTGGTGGAGTTTGTATAATTATCTGCAATCACAGAATTTTCCATACTGGTGTAATTCTAAAAAAGCTTTTGAATTTGTAGAGGGAGGAATTAAGAGAGTGCATATTTTAGTGACCTTAGCCAAATATGACTCTGCAGCTCCATTTAGAAAACTTGAGAGATATTTTTAAACAAAATATTTTAACTCTCTATCTAGCATGTGAGTTATTCTGTGGGGCACATCCTTTCCAATACATGACAAAGGGGGTCAGAATGATGTGGTATTTCTGCTTCATGCATACAGTTACTTGTTAGGTGCTTCAGTATTGACTGGATTTCTGGGGTCCACCTAAGTTTATCCTGTGTTGGGGTTCATATGCAACACTAGCACATGTAACATGTCATATATGAACTATGTTACTTGTTTCCTGTATTTGAAAATCTCAGATGACTAATTAAACAAGAATTGCTGTTTCTCTACCAATAAGGGCAAATTCTATATGGGAAAATAAGAGGGAGAATAGGACAGAAGAGGTTGCTGTACTGCAGCATGAGTAAACAATTTTGATGTAAGGATTATCCTGTCAGGGGAGGACCTTTCTGTATGGAAGTAACTTTTGAGTTTTTCTGAACTGCTTGGCTTGCTTGGATAACATTGCAACCCATTAAATCTTAATTAATCTTAATGAAACGGGACCTTAAATACATCTCTTATTGATATACTAACTTAAAAGAGATGCAACAATTCTTAAATATAAAATATTTTACCAAGATTTGGAGCTTAAGATACCTCTTTCTGTTCCCAGATATTCTCAGAAGTAACTGAAATTCCCCCTCCCTTTTCCCCCTCAACTAGTTAGGCAGACCAGGGTGAGGATTGTGTCAAGTGCCAATCCTATAGAAGTCTAGCTGACACAGTTGTGCACCTTTCAATCATGTACCTTGTCATCAGTAATAAAGGTTCAGTAGATCGTTATTGCACTTTCAGTAACTCCTTTTCAAGCTTTGAGTTATGCTGGTACTGCTCTCTTTTTTATTTTTTTTTTTTTTTTTGATTGGGAAACTGTTCTCCTGAATCGCAACATAAAGAGCAAATCTAGCTTCTGGTTTTAAATACGACCATTTAGGATCAATGGCCAAACTGGTGCTTTTAGGTTGAGCTATATACCATAATGAGCTGAAGAACATGCTATAAGTCAGCCAGCATGTTCACTGGTGCAGCGTTGCCTTTTTCATGTTCTGTGTGTACAGAAACATTATAAGGAAAAATGTTTTAAACACTATTCTTATAATGAATTGCTGTATTAGATATCTGCAGGACAACAGTGGTCAGTTTTGTTATGTTTTAAAACTGAGTTGCTGAATGTTATGAAGGAATTGGAAAAGAATAAAACCTAACCTGACAAGACAGACATTTACATGTTTATAGGACTGTGCATACATACAGGCGCAGGGGGAGAAGTGGTTTCCAGTTTGACTGCCTTATGATTGACCTGAGATGATGGCAGCAAATGGAGGGAAATTGCTAGCTTGCTTTACAAACCAAAAAAAATGAAAAGAAAATACAGCTATGTTATTGCAGTACTTTATATATGAAAATGTCCATACTTTTTCCTGCAATGTATTAGGAATGTCATTCCTTGTTTGCCTGGAGTGCTTCTCAATGGCTTATAACCTGCTTATGAACTCCTTTCTATCAATTAAAAAAAGAAGATTAAGGAAGAACTGTAATCTCAAATATTCTAGTTAATTATTTAATAAAACACAGTTGAGATAGAGTTTTTACAAGGCTCACTAAAAATTGTTTCCATTTCCATTAAGGCTTTACTTCCTTAAAATGCAAGCTTAGAATTCACCTCTTGGGCAGATTTAAATTATTGAAGCCTGAAGTTCTAATACATTTTTTTCCATCAGGGATTTCTTTAATTTTACTGACTTACCTTGTTCATTAAGCTTCTATGATGATTAAAGACGAGCAGTAAGATACACATTATTAGAGAATATAGCCAAAACAACCGCTGAACAAATGGTTGAAATTCAACTGGAACATGTTATAGCAGTAATGTTTATTTCTTTTATTTATTGCCATGGTAGAACATTTGAGCATAAAAATCCGGTATCCTAGTGAAAGCAAAGCAATCCTCTCTGAATTAGGGTGAAATGGAACCTTTGAAAAGAACTGAAAACTGCATTGTACTGGGAAAAACATGTAAATTGACAAAACTTTTCCTTTAATTTTGATTGAAAAAGCTTTCTGTAATATAGGAGCTGGAAAAAGGACAGTGCAGAGCCCAGGGATTAGTAATTGTTAGAGCCCTGTTTGGTAAAGGCAAAACGTTAAAAATGATGCAAGCAGAGAGGGAATAGTAACTGCAAAAAACTCCCCAAGTTTTGCTTATATAAGAAATTTTGCTGAGAATGCCTTCCTGCCAGTAAACAAACCCTCTCTGGTGTGTGTTTGCGCGCCCACACATTATATATAATAAACCCTGATACTATAGTTTTAGTCGAGGAAATGTTTCCATTTACTGGTGATGTTACTGGACAACCAGAAACCAGGATGGGAACAGTAAAAGGAGTCTCTGTATAAATCTAGATATAAGTCTGAAGAACGGACTGGAGGAGGGGGGATGAGGTTAAGAAAACAATGTAATTTTTGGTTCCTTTCTTGCCCTTTCATCCACTTTACACACAGAAAAGTGTAAAGTGACCTATAGATTTTGTAGACCTGAAGCTGTGTAGTACCTAGACAGTAGGCAAGAAATAGCAAAATTTGCTTTTTTTATCTATCAGGCCCTTGAGCTCATACTTAGCTTGTCATAGAGTGAAGGAATGGAATTCAGTTTTTATGCCGTGGGAGCAAACCCAGAGGGACATACAGTTTGCTCCAGTTATGTCTGATGCTTTCTGAACAAGCATGTTTCTTTCACACTTAAATTGCTCCTTGCTTAAATAGTGATTCTCATAACAGCAGAGTACCATGCAATTCCGATACAAGAGATCTAAATCCCTTCTTACATGGTAACCTAACCATGTACATGGCAATACTTAAAATATTAGCTATAAAAGTTTTGATCTGGAGCTTTGTTATAGCTGGTAACACTTAAATGTGGGGGGATTATGGCTGAATAGTAAAAATAATTCCGACTTTATTTGAAGACGCTATATTGGATCTTATTTGTACTCAAGAGGTGGTGACTTTTAAAACAACTAAAATGTGATTGAGAACAACTTAAATGTTTCATATTCATAACTGTTTCTTTTATTCATATTTTGGTGATTTTAAATTAAGCCTTTTATGTATATTTCCTTCTTCCCTTTTACAATTTCAAATTGCGGTGAAAAGCACTGAAATTCCTTTTGTTTTAAAATGAGAGTAACATTATAATGTTATTTTGTTGGTTTTGCCTGATCAGCAACTATTTGCATTAGTTGACAGAACCAATTTGTTTTCTTAAATGTCTTGCAATAAATTACAGCCTGTTGGCATAAATGGAATTATGTGATGAGCATTCAGACATTAATACTTGAGTACACAAAAGTCTGGGGTTTATTTTTAGGTGGCATTTTATGCATAGCTTGGGGACTTGTTTATTGTGTCTTTTGCTCTCCTTCATTAATTACAAGTCACTTGAGTTTTACCTTCGTACCTTAGTGTAACACTGTTCCAGATATGATGAATGTTGTCCATAAATGTACTAGAGTGTATTGTTGCTTAATCTAAATTAGTATGGAAATAAGTCTTCAGTTTTAAATGTTCTATTAATGTTAATAACATTGCCCTTTCTCAATAAGATGACCGTCTGCAGCAGCATGGTTTTAAAGTAATTATTTTAAAACATGCTTTATGCCTACTAAAAGTGCTGCTTGCTTTTTTTTTACTGTTCTGAGCATTGCCTTAAGCAGTTGCTTTCATTTTAGTTCAGTCTCTTTACATGTGTTTCATCTGTTCCCTCTAGTACTGTATTCAAATAATAAAAAAGAATGAAGCAGCCTGAATTCTTTCAAACGGATATCGTGCTTCATTTCAGCAGTTTACTACACATGCTTAAATGCATCCCTGTTCAGTAAAGCACACAGGCACATTTAAGTCCAATTTACAGTAATAAAATGTAATTTATGCCCGGGACTTCTGCTAAATTTGAGACTATTATCCCAAATTATAAGCTTTGATTTTTATTTTTTCCCCTTGTTTGATGGCTGGAAAATATGCTGGTTTTACTGCTTTATTTCATAGCCTCAATGTATTATGTTATCCTGACTCTGAAGCTCTTAAAGTCTTTCAGTCTTTCTCCTTTTTGTGAAATCAGATGCTATCCTTAAGAGTGACACAAGGCATTACAATGTAGATTAAGGAATTTATTTTTGTTTTTTTGTGGGGAAGGAGGTAACATGGAGGGGAAACTGGTTTTGTGAGTCTTTTTTATAAATACAATACTGCGGAAGACTGAAATAAATACACTGAATTCTATTTGTTGTTGAACTTGCATAAAGACATAGTAGTTTCCTACATTTGATATAATGTACAGTTTTATAATTTCACTGTGAAATGGTATATAAAGTCACTTGGGGCTAGAGAACAGCTATAGATTCTCTGTTATTCCTTGACAGATCACAGAGCTGTTGGATGTTTCAATGGAGCTGGGATGCTTCTTAGCCGGAGCTCTGATCTCTTCTCAGGGTCACATGGTTTCTGAGGAGATTATGTCCTGTATTGAACCAATACGTGACTTTCTTGCCATCATTTTCTTTGCGTCCATAGGTAACTTCTAAGCAAACTTACTTAAAAGATACTATTAAACTACAAATGTGGGGGAGGAGAAAAAAATGGTGTCTACAAACTGGGGGGAGGAGATAGATTTTTATTTGGTTAAAATAGTAAACTGTTAACTGACCACAATATTGGTTTGCCTTTGCTAATATTTTTAAATGTAACATTCATTTTCATAAGCAATTCCCATGTTGTACTCTCAATTCTTGTTTTCGTGTTGGTTTTTCATTGTTAATTCTGAATTCACACTATTTAAAGCATGTTACTAGAAATTTTAAGGGACAAAGGTTTTTGCTTGGGTGTTGGTTTGTTTGGTGTGGGTTTTTTTAAATGTTCAGTCTTCACAGTGGCTATGTTTGTAATTTATACTAAAATTGTATTACTATTTTGAGTCAATTGGTAGAGTAAATTTCAGGTTCTTGTGGCTTGGTTTTCTCTAGAAGCAGGATATGATAATGGAAACAGATCTTTTTTTATAGCATCTTGTTTCTTTAGCTAGGAAAATGTGATATGTGTGTTGTCAATGCAGGGAAAAAATAATTGAACAAGATGTATATCAGAGACTACCTGAATGCCAATGGAAATGCAGCATTGGTACCTAAGACCAGGATAGTAACTCATCATGCTTGTTATCCAAAACAAGAATATTTACAGTCAATCAGTACCTTCATTTTTTTATTGCTACATTTTCTAGCTGTCCGTGCATAGCCCAATATGCTTTCTCTAATAGAAACTGAAATATGTTACTGAAGTGCTTAGGTACAGTGAATGAGGAGACAGGCCCTGTCGATTTTATAGGAGACACATGTCCTATTTTGGGGCCATTGCAGGGTCTAAAATAGGGGGTTTGAATGCAGAAATCCAACCTCCTTCCAACCAATCTTACTTGGAAAATCCTTAGGTTTTGGCTGTTTCGTGGTTTGTTTTTTTTTTTTCAAGACAACCCTTGGTTTTTCTTCTGGTTTTAAGTTTTCTATTGTTCTTTTTATCTCCATATATTTATTCAGGTAATAGTGAAGTCCCATCGGCATAATTTTAATGCCTTTCCGTATATACCTGTTTGATACCTATTGGTTCATAACAGAAACTAAAACTGTTTCTGGTGGTTGTCAAAACGAAAAGGAAATAGTTACACTTGCCAGTCTTGATTTTTGTTTTACCCGGTCCGTGATAATAGCCTGTGCTGATCAGTCAGATTGCTTAGTAATAGATAACGTATTTTTTAATAAAGGGAGGAAAGTGGTAAGCTGTGGTAAAACTTTTGGGCCCATATAACTGACAAGGTTGGATGAGTAATTACTAAATGCTCACAGGTAAGTTGTTTGTGTGTTTGAGTAAAGATGGTGATGGAGCAGATATTGTTATCAGGGTTACAAAGCATGACAAGTAATTATAAGCCCAGAGTTAATTTTACAACGAACCGAACAAAAATACTGTCCTACACTCTTGTGACTGCATAAATTAAGACTAGAGATAAGACTTTGGCACAGTACAAGAAAATAGCAAGACCTCAGTTGGCATGCTGGCAGCACTCCACATAGCCTACATTACACTGTAAGGAAATTATTTTGGTAGTTCTGTTACAGAATTAAAAAAAAAAATCTTTTTAACTGTTGCTACCATTATAATTGCAAGAAGGGAAAGAAAATTGCATAACAAGGTAGTTTGGTTTTACAGAAAATGGCTGTTATTCCTGCCTCAGAAGAAAGTTAGCTAAAAATCAGAAAAAACATTACAAGCCTCTGACAAAATGTGACAATGCTTGCTTGTAAAAAAAACCAAAAATGATACCAAGCTGTTTGGCAAGGCAGACACGCTGGAGGGGAGGGATACCATCCAGAGGGACCTGGACAGGCTGGAGAGGTGGGCCCAAGCCAACCTCATGCAGTTCAACAAGGCCAAGTGCAAGGTCCTACATCTGGGTCGGGGCAATCCCAAGCACAAATACAGGCTCGGCGGAGAATGTCTGGAGAGCAGCCCTGTGGAGAAGGACCTGGGGGTGATGATTGATGAGAAGCTCGACATGAGCAAGCAGTGTGCGATCACAGCCCAGAAGGCCAACCGTATCCTGGGCTGCATCAAAAGAAGTGTGGCCAGCAGGTCAAGGGAGGTGATTCTGCCCCTCTACTCCGCTCTCGTGAGACCCCACCTGGAGTACTGCATCCAGCTCTGGAGTCCCCAACATAAGAAGGACATGGACCTGCTGGAGCGCGTCCAGAGGAGAGCCACGAGGATGATCAGAGGGCTGGAGCACCTCTCCTATGAGGAGAGGCTGAGAGAGTTGGGGCTGTTCAGCCTGGAGAAGAGAAGGCTCCGGGGAGATCTTATTGCGGCCTTCCAGTACCTAAAGGGGGCCTACAGGAGAGCTGGGGAAGGACTTTTTACACGGGCATGTAGTGATAGGACGAGGGGGAATGGCTTTAAGCTGGAAGAGGGCAGGTTTAGATTAAACATTAGGAAGAAGTTTTTCACTTTAAGGGTGGTGAGGCACTGGAACAGGTTGCCCAGAGAGGTTGTTGAAGCTCCGTCCCTGGAGGTGTTCAAGGCCAGGCTGGACGTGGCCTTGGGCAACCTGGTCTAGTGAGAGGTATCCCTGCCTGTGGCAGGGGGGTTGGAACTCGATGATCTTCAAGGTCCCTTCCAACATAAACCATTCTATGATTCTATGAAAAAAAAACCAAAACCCAAACACTGCCCCCTCCTCCCCCAAAACAAGGAGAAACCTGTATCAAAAAAAACAAACACAACACCCCCCAGTAAACGTTACCCACCCTTCACTTTCAACTACTTTTAAATTTTGTGGTTAACAGGAAGCTCTGGGGGGTGGCAAGAAGGGAGGTTTTAAAACAAGAGTGATGTGATGTTGCAAAGAAAACCTGAGCAGGATAACAAGTATTCCTTAAACTTCTTAAAAGAAATCTAGTAAGAAAAGACTTACTTCTTGCTCTCTATGCATATATACATGCAAATGATGTGTCTATAAATATATAGAGATTTACTATGTGAAATTATATAAAGGGCACAGGGATTCTCCCCTCTGCCTAAAGAGGCGGCTTGTTGCTATATGCAGCAAACACCCAATTATAGAGAGCAGAAACACTTGAGATCCTGAGGTGGGATGATACACCGCTGCAGTAATAGAATTTCCGTTCCTTTTAGAATAAAGGAATAAATAGAAAAATTTGACTTAATTGAAAAGTGACTGTAAATATGTCATTTGGAAAAGTTAGTTCCTATTTTGCTTGCCTTGAATGCCTGCTTTTCTGTTCTTACTACAGAAATCCTTCTGGTGCCTAAAAGCTGAGCTGAATTATACTTGTTCTTGTAGTCGCTATAACAGTAGTCCTGCCCTTAGCTTGACCTGTGTAATGCTACTGCTTTCAAATTCGCGCATGTGTGCATTTGTGGGAATAATACACCTTTGCAGTTAGGCATTAACAGCTGTACTTTGAGTTACTCTCCGTCTTTACATTCATTTAGGCCTGTGGGTGTTCTCTAAGTTTTCTGGCTCTCCATGCTATCTGCTGAGGTTAGAAAGTTCCTGTCAGTCTCTGTCCTCACTAATATTTCTAAGAGTATATCTGGACCAATCCCTCAGAGCCGCATTTTGAGAACCAGCTTTCTCATTTCTGTTTTGGTACCTAGTACTCAGATCCTTCCCTTTCGACCTCTGCATTGTTCGATTTTGTTTTAATTGCTTTTTAGAAAGATGGAAGGCATCTTTGCATGGACTGACTTTTTTTTTTTCCCAAGGCTCCAATTTTTTGTCAGTCTACAGGGCATATGGAGTTTGGAATTGGGCATCAGGACCCTATCTGCTAGTGGTGAGGAGGCACATTACTTCCACTGACTGACAAAGTTGTGTGTCCTCAATGTGCTGTACAGATGTACTCACCTGCCAGGCTCCGTGTTTCCCTTCTGGGCAAATCTTGTGGTCAGCGTTGGACCTTGAATGCAAGATGCTGAAAACGCTTTAACAGCGCGGTCTTTTTCTTCAGAAGATTGGTGATGCTGACACTGTCAGCGCTACCACTGTCCAGAACAAACACACACACAATGTTTCTCTGATGAGCCTTTTAACATTTCTGTTGAATTTGAGAGAAATCAAAGGAAGATCCCAACTGGAATTCATTAGGGAACATACATCGCATTCTCCCTTTCCATACAGCTCTGCTGCTTTGTTGTTCCTGCATGGAACACAATGAAGCTTGGAGATTTCAAGCTTTCAAAACTGACGCTAGAATCAAGGGGACTTTCCCCTTTGCAGAAAAAGGGAGATGAATGTTGCTTTTCCCCTCGCTACTTAATCTAACCAGGGCTGTAGCATTTATTGCATTTGCTAGCTATGATCCTAGATTCATTAAGACTTCGTCAATACAGCATCCCAATGCATCACTAATGTGTTTTTTCTGGGTGATGTCCTGTCTTGAGGATGTGTCAGAATTGATTCTAGTGGCTTCAATTTGACCAACAGAGTTCTGGTTTCTGTAATCTTGTTTGCCATCAAGGATCTCCGAGATTCCTTTTCTTGATGTTGGGTCTTCCAGGATGTGGTCATGACTGCATTTGGATCTTCACGTGCATTTTAGTGGCCATCCAGCAGATTGGTGAAATCTGTCTAATTGGGGGCAGGGGGAGTTTACCTGTTAAGAAAAAAAGTACTTATAAAAAGAATGTGCAAAATCTTGCCTGTAATCGTCCATAGAAGTACACACACCAACTTATACGAGTGAACTGTGCTTTTTGGCTTGACATTGATGCAAGGTCACCTTCACCCCAAGGCCTCCCTTCCAGTTATTCCAGAACACTGCTTAGAATTGAAGTCCGGTGGCATATGCTCAGCTCTCTGAAAATGTACCAAAGTGATATCCTAGCTATTGGTGACAGGCCAACATGCCACATGCTACCTGATGATGGTGCTGAAGTTCTTGAGATGTTTGATCGGAGTTGTTCTTCCATTGTAGAGAATAAGTCCATAGTGACTCCTGAGCTTAGTCGCAAAGTCTGATTAAAAGAACTGAAATAAATGCCCATATTCATGCACCTTCTGTCTATGAAGTTAATGTCTGATGGCGTTTGAGTTGTCAGGAAGGCTTCGTGTGCTTGTATAGCAGTCTGCTATGACTTGTGGCCTTATCCTATGTTTTCATCTTGGGCTGGGGCCAAGGTCTGTAATGACCATGAAATCCACTACAGTGGGATTTATTTCCCCTCAAAACATGTCTGTGTGCTGGGATGTTTGTGGGTTTGTTTGCTCAGAATAGTGTATGTAACAGGTTTAGGCTTGCTTCACCTTGCAAACACTTCCTGCACAGGTTAGTACAGAAATCTGTGGTAGTTTGTGCCTCAGCTCTTTTGAATATAGTAATAATCTCCACGTTGGGAGGCTGTTCCAAATGACCTTCAGACTGCCTGTCTGCTCCAGAACTGAAAAGGTAGATCAACCAGTAGTGATGAGAGCACTAGGCTGTATTTGTAGCCTCCCTCTAAAGTCTTCAATTCTAGATGTGGCAGGGTTGGCCCTCTTATCAAACATGACATTGTTATGGGCTGTATTTCTCTAGTTGCTTTTCATGTATGTTTCTGAGGTGGGCCTAAAGGTGAATGAGCAATGTGCATATGATAAATGGTAAAAAACCAGAAGCTATATGCAGCCCATGTGCATGTATGCACACATTAGGATTTCTTTTTTTGGTGTGGTGTGTCTGTCTCTCTTTCTGCCATCTCTCCCCTTATTCTGATAGTCGTTTGCATTTGTGCTTCAGTAGTTGGAAGGAAATTAAGAAATAAAAGAGTGTGTGCATGCTGACTGGGTAGTAATTGTGTAAAAATCTGATGTACTTGAAGTATGTTTTCCTCCACAATGGAATGTGCGTATGGACAAAACATCATGAAGTTACTGTAAGTAACTTCTCTTGCACACTCAGGAAGAGAAAGATGACTCTTGGTTCTCTACAGTTCTTCTGGCTCTGCAGCTCTATGGGGCAGGGAAAATTAGGGAAAACTTTTCTTGTGTTAAAATAAGATGTTACAGCATCGATTTACATGCCTCATGCTTTAGAAAGCCAAACTCTTGTGCTTCACCAGAAGTAATTGGATTGGAGAACTGCCAACTGTTATGGATGTATCAGGAATACCACCACTATTTTGGTTCCTCTTTTTAAGAGCTTTTATGAAAAAGGAATGAACTTCCAAAGATACGCAGTTGTGTTTGCCTGCAGAAGTTCCTCATACCCTAGGAGGAAAAAGTGGACTTAGTCAGCTGTGAGTAAGATTCTTTCTCACTGACTCCAGGACTTCTCCAACAAATACTTCTTTTTCTTCTGTTTAATACTAGCAGGATTTAGTTTTAAATTTCTGTGCACTTTATGGTTCTTGCTATCTTGTTTCATATAATTGCTGAATAAAAATGACAAAAAATAGCAAAAAAAAAGAATAAAAATAAAATAAAAAACAGACACCTCCCACCCCTGCCAGAAACAAAACCCAACCCAACATCATAGCAATGGGGTTTTATATAATTCCTTATTTTTTTAGACCATGCTCAGGGGTTTATGACTTAACCTGTTTCCAGTCTAAGTGACTTTTCCAGTTCAGGTGACTTTCAGTGTTTGCATGCAAGGGTCATGGGATCAAAACAATTACATTTTCTGTTGTAGCGATAGTCTGTGCAAATACTGAATATCGTGTTCCTCCCACAGTGATAGTCCATTACCATGTCATACAAAAATGTTAAACAGCTAGCAAAGTGTATGTTACAGTCACTGTGCAGAACAATGGAATTGTTTCCCTGCAGTATTTTCATAGCTTTCATTAGAGGTGAGTTTCAGTTCAGATTCTGGATTGTTGACTGGTGTGGAAGAGAGAAAGCTTCATAAATGCAAGCGTTCATGCATCAGTTGTATATAATTTAACTCAATTGGGAATATTGCTTGTGCTAAACCCATCCAAAGGAAAAATGGTTGGATAATGCAGGAAGTGCTTTAATGATTAAGTAGGTAGTGTTGGTAGATATGGTAGGGCTTTTTGTTTGTTTGTTTTTGAGAATACGTTCTTGCAATTAAATCTATTTTTAATTCAGAAAATTATCATAGCAATATTTTGTCCTTAAACTTTGAAATACTGTTTTCTTTCCTCCTAGGACTTCATGTTTTCCCCACATTTGTAATATATGAACTCACAGTGTTGCTATTCCTTACATTGTCCGTGGTCATAATGAAGGTATTTTCTTTGTTTTTATCTTTTAATGGTCTAAATAATCTTTGTGCTGCATGCCTTAATGAAAATCCTGTGCAAGAACTGAACATCATCTATAACAGAGAATATTACATCCTTTCCATAAAACTGTATTTGGAGGAATCTCACTGACTAGAAAACAGTTTGGTACAACATTCTTAAGATATTAAAAAAAATTGTTTAATGTTAAAAATAAGCTACACATGGAGAAACATCTGTTTAGCTCGGGATTTATGAAAAAGTTACTAAGTATTTTTATTACAGTAAACAAGATACCACTTTTTACTGTGCAGTGTACATTTGTTTCTTGACGTTAATATAGAAGACGCATTTAGAAGTCCGCTAGTTTAGTTTCTGTCCAGAATTACTGTATTTCATGCTATATTATCTTACAAATATTGTACTATTTCATCTACTGCTCTTCTTGTATTTAAAAAAAAACAAAACAACCCCCCCAAAACCCCCATCTTTAAAGTTTGTCTTGGCAGTGCTTGTGCTTTCTCTGATTCTTCCAAAGACCAGCCAGTATATCAAGTGGATTGTCTCAGCAGGACTGGCACAAGTCAGTGAATTCTCTTTTGTCCTGGGAAGTAGAGCACGCAGAGCAGGGATCATATCTCGGGAGGTAAGCTGTTCTGTAGTTATTAACTTCATTTTTTGCACCTGAATAACTTACTGGGATTTTGTATTACAGTGTGTTTGAAATACCAATACATTCCAATTGTGTGGCATCTCTCAACTGCTAACAAGTAGAATCAACCCATGCAAATGGAGAGATTTATGTCCCTGACAGGGTTCTTTGTTCCGTTTTCCACTTGTTTCATATTGTACTTTAATAGTTTACATATCAGGTTTTACTTTTAAATAGCTTAATTATAACTGCTTTGCCTTAACTGCTGTCACTTACAACTTCTTTATTAACTGAGCAGTGTGTTGTAGATCGCACCTAAGTCACTAAGACTCAGAAGCCTTTGCTTTTAAAATCCTGATATAGCTATTGAAAGAGGTAACTGAGAGTATAGGATTTGACTAAGGAAATACCAGTAAATAAGAACCAGAGAGCAGATGTGATGAAGTGGAAATTGCCTTAATATTTAAACAAGCAAAAAACCTTGTAATCTTTACCTGCCAAAGCTTGTTAATTTTAAACCCTCTGCAGAAGAAACAACCAGCTTTTTCAGTAGTCATAGAAAAAAAATCCCCTAGGAAAGAAACCTTAAACTTAGTTTTATATTGAAACTCTGAGACTGCTGTTTTTTTCAATATTGTCTGCTCTGTGAATTAAAATAAATTATGGCTATAGAGATACAACAACTGACCTCACTTTCTAGTGCTAGCTGCTTTCTCCTCTGTATCTCTGCTCACAAAAATACTGTGCTGGCGCTCTGAGCTTTTCATTGTGTGAGCAAGTGGGCTGTATAATGCTGGAAACAATTCCAAATAAAGCACGTGTGAAAAACTTACACAATGCTGTTCACTTGCATAGGTAAAGGTGATTCATTTTCATGTTCACTCCTGCATATAATTAGGAATTATAAATACTGTATGTTTGTATAGAGTTTCAAGATACCCATACGTGATCACAGAACCAGTTTAGGGGCCCACCCACTGCGCTTGGAGGCCTTTAGGCTTTCATTTTTTCTGTGGTAGCTCTCACACAATTGTCTACTGTATAGGTTTATACAGCTCTGAAATTTCCAAAAGGCATTCTTCTGTGTGAGACCTCAAAACTACTTCCCGCTGCCATTTTATAAGGCTCTTTCAGAATATGTAGTTAAGATCTTATTTTGGACGATGTGCAGTACAACTCAGAGGGATTTTTGTTTACTTTTTTGAGTGTATAAAATAGTAGTGCACTTTGCCACTATATCATTAAGCCAGCATAGGTTTTGGGTTTTTTAATAAAGTGGTATTTGGCCTTCGACCTTTGAGCAAACCTTGACCTTTCAAAACTGACCTCTTAACTATGCATGTAAATAATTGTTTTTCTATAAGCTCATAAGGTTGTTTTTTGCACTTGTATCTTTAAACCAAATAAACAGATAATTAGATGATTTGTGCATTAACTTGTTTGCTTTTGTAACAATATGCATAGTTGGTTAGGAAGACAGGTGAAGTCTCCTGAAAATATTGTCCAGAA
This sequence comes from Pluvialis apricaria, assembly GCA_017639485.1. Classification (NCBI taxonomy): domain Eukaryota; kingdom Metazoa; phylum Chordata; class Aves; order Charadriiformes; family Charadriidae; genus Pluvialis; species Pluvialis apricaria. The sequence continues at coordinate 68,487,119 of CM030007.1, forward strand.
AAGCCAGATCTCCTCAAACTTCTAGTCACTTCTTAGTTTACCATATAACTAAGAAAAGTAATGTTTTTTATTTCCAATTTTCAGGTCTATCTTCTTATTCTGAGTGTGACTACTTTAAGCCTTTTACTTGCCCCTGCCCTGTGGAGAGCTGCGATTATGAAATGTGTTCCAAGACCTGAAAGACGCTCAAGTACTTGATTAAGACTTGCACATGTAGAAGAATACATCTTCTTGCAAGGAATATCTTCATTGCTCATTGTATTTCTATGCACTCAGAAAACAGGAGGTTTTGAGCAGTGAGTCTTCTTAACGTGCTCTTGGTTATAAGCCTTATACTGACCTTAAAACAAAACAAAATTCAACATTAGAAAATAATTATGTAATTTGAATTGCACACCTTTTACAATTTACTTTCTCTCTGACAGATTAGAATCTCCCACAATATTTGTTCCTGATCCAATAGATTATTCAGAGCATAAATTTATTTTTTTTAAACTATACCATCATGCAAAGCGTGTTGATTATTTGTTGTCTGAATGTGCCTTTAAATTTTCATCTTATTTTGTTACTGCTGGTTCATCACCAGATTTTGTTTAAAAAGAAAAAAATATATGGTGCCTATGGTATCTTCTTTCACTAAATGACGTGCGTCATTTTCAGATTTAGGAGTTTAATATACTAATATAAAATTAATCACAAAACACATTTCTAACAGTAAGTAAAAGTGCAGTCCTCTATACAAAGAAAAGGTGTAACTGTTTAGCATCAAACTGTTTTAAGCAGTCAAATACATATTTCAAATGATGCAGCCAATATTCTATGATATTTTATTCCAAATTACAGCATATAATGTATTTTCCTATAGTGGTAACTTTTATTTGTGTAAATTCTTGTATTTATTTACAGATTTGACTAAAAGTTGATGGTAAGGAAAGGGCATAACTTAAATTATATTTGAAGACTGACAGTTGTCACCCATTCTTGTTGCCAATTGCTTTTACAGTAATTGTTTACAGGTTTTTTTCTTTGTTTTAAATAAAAACTAAATCTAGTAAAACTGGGTAGTCTAATTTCAAGCAGATGTGAAAAACATTAGTTCTGTAACTTTGGAGGTCGGATGTTATTGACACTATGCTAGATTTGAAATTATTTTGAGTAAATTAATTTGCACAAAACTAGAAATGGCAGACTGGATGTGTATTTGGAACTCCACAACTTTATACTTTGCGTTTGCATTGAATAAATTGTTAGTCTCGTTAAAATATCATGATATTGTGAAAAACAGTGTTTTGAATGTGATCTTAAATGTGTTTTGTTCTTTAAAATATTCTATGTAGCAGGATAAGCCTTGTAAAAGCCCATTCTTTAAGTGTCGTAGAGAAAGCTTACTCAGACTGTAGTCTGCTCTGAGAAACAATTTAAAAATCATCTTGAGGTTTATCTGCTAAAAACAATACTATTGAAGAAATATTAACACTTTAGGTCAGTATTATACTGTCATCTGAAATAACTTTGATACCCACAAAATGGTTAGAAAAATGCACGTTACGTAGGTTTAAGTTGCCAATTAAAACGAAAGCTATCCTCCAAGTAGCAAAACAAAGCTTTGGATGGATTTGTGTGCTTCATACCTCTTTCCTTTACTGTAGTAGCCTCAGTTTCTTCCTGTCTTTTCTCTGACGTCTGCTGGGCTTGTCAAAATGCAGCTTGGAGTAGCCTGGAGTGTGTAACTACTGTTAGGATGGGGTAGGGTTCATCGTATTTGAGTTGTTCCTCGCTGGATTCAGGACTTTCTCTCCAGGCACTGATTCTTCATAAAAGTTGCAGGAATGCATAGCAATTCCACCTCTCCGTGAATGGTTTCAGAAGTTACTGAGGAGCACTGACAAATGCAGAGGAAAAAGCTGCCCTATAACTAAAATAGTTGGATTATAATTTAATTTTGTTTCTTAACTGTGCTAGGAAATCTTACTCTATCCACTGATCTAGCTTACAGTTTCTGCTTGAAATAGAAGCTTCTCTCCTGAATGCCTCATTTTGGTTTTGAAAGATGCTTATTTCACATGTAGTTTACCACTTATGATTCGGGGGGGTGGGGGGTCTATGAAAGACCATGGTAGAGACCTCTGTATGGTTTCCATTATGTCTCTTTGTTTAACAGTTTCAAGGGCTAACTAAGTATTACAGCTGTGATGAGTAAACCTTTTGTCTAAATAAATTGCTGTGGCTAGTTGTACTTCTCTGGAAAATTCTGGTTAGGAGAGTAGGAAATATTGATGGTTTTTGTGTCTTAAAAGAAACAAAATATTTTCCTGATGACCTTTTAAAGGAGTTGGGTGAAGAGTCTTTTTGGTACCATGGCCAAAATGCAAAGCAAGTATATGGATACCTTAGTGGCTCCCTCATCTCTGTCACTTCTTTCCCAAATAATTTTTGATTCAGTCATGACTTGGCTAGGCTCTTGGAGGAGTGAGGAAAGAGAAATAGGAGCCTCATCTGACTATCGATGTTCTGTGCCTCTTTGACACAGACTTGGATTGCCTGATTGAATATTAGATGGAAGTTCAAATTACTAATCTTATAGGGCATACGATAAGTTTGTTTACAATCAGCTGTTTGAGATTGTCTCATCGAAATCTGGAGGTATATTGTGATATTGGAAATGCCTCCTGAAATGCAAATAATGTCTCCATGCCTAATTCCATGTCAAAATGGGGTAGTCTCATGATACAATCTTAGGATAGAAACAACAGACTGTATTCCTCACTGCCTGTATGGAAAATGGGGAGAATATTTCACAATTGGCCCACTTAGATATAATTGCAGCTTTTCAGGAACCTTATGCTTGTACTCCAGCATATTCTCTTTCTGTGTCAAGTAGGTAAAATTAAAGCAGAGATCTGGAAGCCCTGAAAGGAAAATCTACTGATTTGTTGAAGAACAGGTGGTCTTTTCTGGAAATTTTTGTTTTAGCTTGTTAGCTAGAACCACTATCTCATTCATTTATCTAATGATCAGCATAATTTGAATAAAGAAAAGCTGATACAGGGCAGAAGCATCAGCAAGCGATGAGAGGATATTTCTGTGGTGAAGCTGGGCTTAAGGGAATTGAAAAGAAGGGTCTGCTCTGTGCTCGAGTAGCAGGTCGTTCAGCATACCTGTTTTGGGGTTGGGTGGTTTTTTTGGTTGGTGGGGTTTTTTTTGTTTGTTTTTTTTTTTTTTCCCCAGAGGTGGATCTAACTGGTTGCTTGTTTCATGTGGCTTTCTCTCCGAAAATTAGGAGTTCTTGCATGTTACCCCTTAATGCTACCTTTGGCTATTGTTCCCCAGGAGTGCAAAGGAACTAAAACAGTTTAAAAGCTGGTAGTGTGGGCTATGCTTATACTTTGAGTCATTTCCCTGTTCCCAGGGTCAGATTGGTATATATGGGCCCACAACCACCCTACTTATGGCTCATCCCATACAGAGCAGGCTGTGCTTCAGTTCCTCGGCAGGGAAGGTATCTAGTGAGAGCTGTGAGGTAGGTTCTTGCGACTGTGACTGACATGGGTCTAGGACAGCTCAGGGAATACTGTCATTGTGGCTACGTAGCTTTTTTAAAGCTTTTAGAATTTGTATTTCCTATAATCCTCAAAGATGAGGAGAAAGCAGCCTTACATTACCTTTGTATTTCACTTGTTTTACACTCGGACATCCTCTGCTTTGCAGGCAGAGGGGCGTCTGGGGTTGCCCAGTATGGCACAGTGGTGCTGTACGATGATGCTTGATGGAGGGTGTGAGAAACCTAGCGTGGTCTTTGCTGCCTGTTGGAGCGAACCCAGGAACAATCTAACCACAAAAGCACTCCTGGGGTTTGTTTAGGGAAGGAATCTGTAGTTCCGCTTGGTAAGCAAACCTGGCAGTGCTCCAGAACGTGCGCGGAGGAAACTGGACCCCTGAGTAACAGGAGGCAAGCCACACTAACAGCATTAACGTCTTCACTGGAAACACCAATAGCTTGTAAGGAGCAGCAAGTGTCAGACATCCACTACTAAGATGACCTGAACACGAGGGAGCCAACAAAACTAGTGAAGCAAGAAGGAAGAGCAGCAAGATGCCCTAAGGGCTGGGACATGTGTGGCCCACCCCACCCTAAAAGAAACAAAAGGCAGAAGAGAAAGGCATGCCTCTACCAGCTTCACTTGGGAGCCCAGGAGCTGTGCTGCTTGGGTTCTCCCACAGCCAGTTGAGTAATTACCACTGCTGGGTGGGAAAAAATTCCTGACAGTAAGGCCAGTGGAGACTAGGAAAATCTCCTGATTGCTGGAGACAAATTGGACAATCATAGACTCATAGAATGGTTTAGGTTGGAAGGGACCTTGAAGATCATCGAGTTCAAACCCCCCTGCCGTGGGCAGGGACACCTCCCACCAGACCAGGTTGCTCAAAGCCCCATCCAGCCTGGCCTTGAACACCTCCAGGGATGGGGCAGCCACAACTTCCCTGGGCAACCTGTGCCAGTGTCTCACCACCCTCACAGTAAAGAACTTCCTGATATCTAATCGAAATCTACCCTCTTCCAGTTTGAAGCCATTACAATGGTGTGACCAGAGTGGCTGATCCTGCCTTGGAGGACAAAATCTAGGTCAGGGAGTGGCAACACTTCCAAGATTACAGTACCAAGCTGTATTTTTTTATTTCCTAAAATAGAGCAGAAATTTGAGAATTGGGAGATGCTACGTCTCAACAAGGCCAGATGCTGACAAGCTTGTCAGCTGGTATTTGGTATTTATTTAAGCCAAGAGCTCACACAGGTCCCTCTCTTAAGATGGCATGGCTTCCAGTTCTGAAGCAGTAGGTCAAAACGTGTCCACATGCATGTCCTCCGGCATCTGTCCTAGGTTTCCGACTATAGATGACCTCTCGAAACAGTTTCCCTGTGTGGGTCACACAGTCCTGCAACACTGATGCTGTTTGAAGTTGTGATCTGTTCTCTGTTTCAAATACACTTAAAAGGCCACAGAAATCGGGAATCAGCCTCTCACCGCTACAAACACAGACTCAAGTCCTAAAAGCTCCAAAACGCCTAGAGAAAGAGGGGTTTTCTACTGATACAAATACTTCCAATTAGTTGCTAAAGAAAAAAAAGAACACACCTGGGAGTGGGTGCGCCTGGGCAGTTAGTAATGTGGCAAAATAAAATGCCAGCAAACCAGGATGCCATCCCTCCTTGTGTATGTGCTTCTTCAGCGGTCTGGCAGGGAGGGGCTAATGGAGAACCACGAGCAGCACAGCAAGATTACCTGACAAACATAAATAGAAGAATTTGAGTAACTAAAAAAAGGTGGTCTTCAAGTCACTTGTTCTTTACTGGCTAGGGGACGAGGAAGCATCAATTCTGGTGTCTGCAGAGAAGCTGTGTAGATTGCAAAAGCAGGTAGTGGCGTGAGGTTCATATTCTCTCCTTTGATGGCTGCTGCTCCTCTGTTCTGAAGGCTAGCATAGTTACCTTAGCCCCTACACGTCGCAGTTGCTAATTAATTCTTTTCTACTTTTTTTATTCATAAGTTTCTGTCAATTTTGCTTTGTACTACAGAAGGCAGAAGTTCTCTCTTCAACCTGAGCCTTTTTCAAAATGGCACTCCGACCATTTTGAAAAACCAGCCAAGGAAATGCTTTGTATCTTAGCGCAGTCATTTAATTCTACCCTTTTTAAAAGCACATTTGCTTTTTTTGTGGTACCTTCTTCACCCCAGGACAGACATCCTCTGTTGAGGGTCTCCATGCTCCTGGAGGCGGCTGGAACTTGTGGTAGCTGGGACAGCGCAGCTGTTTTTTCTACAAGAATTAACATAAAAAGAGGGAGTGGGGGGTGTGGGCAGGAACCTGAGAGATACAGTTTAAATCCGGAGGCACATTATGTATGACCTGGAGGAGCTGCTGCCTTCTAGGAAGCATTTTTTCCTGCAGATGGCTTGGGGTGCTTCATGGGCTTTTGTGTGTGAAAATTCTGGCCTCTCTCTGTAAAGTTATATTTTCATCATCACCACCTTTCTTTGGTGTCCACTGCCATCACGGTTAGTCAAGAAGAATGAAGAAATGGGGTAATCGTGGTCGTTGTCAGAGCGGGCTACTGCGTGAGCAGCCACGGAACCCCAGAGCAGCAAGCGTGGGGGGTTACTGCGAATGAAAACCATCAAAGATTTCTATTTATCAAGCAAATGAAAGTAGCTAGTGTTTCCTCATTATTATAAAACACAAATCCCCCAACATATTAAAAAAAAAAATAAATAAAGTGAGTAAGGTATAAAAGTAATTAAATGTGAGTCTAGTCAAGTGATGATCTTCTCTGGCATCTGTGCTAGGTTGTCCCGCTCCATTTCCGTACAGTGGCTCTGCTGGTCGCATCTTCTGTTCCCGACTGGCCGTCTTTCCCAGCCGCCATCAGGAAGCAGCGCGGTTTTAGAGGAAGAACCAGCCCTTGACTTCCTGCTCCCCTCTCCGACCTCTCATGAACAGCCTTGCACCAACGCAGGCTTGGTTGGTATCGCACGACAATGTGCCCGCATCTCCCCCCCACCCCCATCAGCTACTCTTATATCCACTCCGAGAAGAAACGCGGCTGCTGAGGCGCAAGGCTCCGACTTTGCTGCCGTTTCCACCACTACAGCTACGCCTTTACAGCCCCCGCTGCACATGCGGAAAGGTCTTTTGCCAAGAGTTACATCACGTTTGTGTAGTTACATCACACAGCCCTTGCTAATGCACCCTGCTTCCGCGGCTGCACACAGCGAGCGTAACGGGGCACATGGAGGTTTCGGGGCCCAGAGGTTTCAGAAACTGTCACCGCTTGATTATTTTTTTTGATGGTGATCTGGCCTAATTTGCGCTCGCGAGCAGCAGCTGCCCAATGGAAAATGTCCACCTGGATCGATTTGAGCCAGCAATGTGCCCTGGTGGCCAAGAAGGCCAATGGCACCCTGGGGTGCATCAAGAAGAGTGTGGCCAGCAGGTCGAGGGAGGTCATCCTCCCCCTCTACTCTGCCCTGGTGAGGCCGCATCTGGAGTACTGTGTCCAGTTCTGGGCTCCCCGGTTCAAGAAGGACAGGGAACTGCTGGAGAGGGTCCAGTAAAGAGCTACAAAGATGATGAGGGGACTGGAGCATCTTTCTTATGAGGAAAGGCTCAGGGACTTGGGGCTTTTTAGTCTAGAGAAAAGAAGACTCAGGGGGGGATCTTATCAATGCTTATAAATACTTAAAGGGAAGGTGCCAGGGGGATGGGAACAGTCTTTTTTCAGTGGTCCCCAGTGACAGGACAAGAGGTAACGGGCACAAACTTGAGCATAGGAAGTTCCATTTCAACATGAGGAGGAACTTCTTTACTCTGAGGGTGGCAGAGCACTGGCACAGGCTGCCCAGAGAGGTTGCGGAGTCCCACACTGGAGACATTCAAAACCCGCCTGGACGCCATCCTATGCAACTGCTGTAGGTGTCCCTGCTGTGGCAGGGGGGTTGGACTAGGTGATCTCCAGAGGTCCCTTCCAACCCTGACGATACTGTGATCACTGCAAAACCCTACTGTTAGCACGGGTCGCCCTAAGAGAACTTGCTCAAGTAACGGCCGAACAAGACGCGATGAGGAAAGCACCAGCAGGATGTTGTGGCAACTAACCGCGCCGCGCCGCCGGGCCCCGCCGGCTCCCGCGTCCTCAGAAACCCACTAAGCACCGACGGGGGGGGGCGGGGGAAGGGGGTGGCGACGGCGGCCCGGGCTCGCCGCTCAGCCGTGACGCGGGGCTCGGCTCGGCCCAGCCCTCCCCGCGGCGGCGGGCCCGTGTCCCGCAGCGATAAGGACGCGGCGGAGCCCGGCGCCTTCCCGCTCCCTGACGGCGCGGCGCGGCTAGGCGGCGCGCGCCGGCGACCACGTGCTCGGCGGCGGCGGCCGGCGCCAGGGCCGAAGAGCAGTCTCGCGCCGATGCTTCCCGCGCGCTCGCCGCGAGCGCCCGCAGGGCGGGGAGTACGGAAGGCGCGAAAATCCCGCGCATGCTCCCTCCGCCCATGGAGCGGCGGGCGGTTGGCTTAGCCGCTCCGCGTGTGCCCGTGCAAGGCACGCTACACCCCCGTGACGTCAGCGCGCAGCGTCACGCCGGTGGGACGCACAAAAGTGTAAGTTTCAATTTTTTTTTTAATCCCCCCCCCCCCCCCCATTGGCACGGGGGGAGAATGGGGGGGGGCGGTGGGAGAAAAGGGGGGGAAGAAAAAAAAAAAATAAAGAGGAAAGAGTGGCGGGGTCGCGCGCGGCGGCGCCCGGGGAGGGGCCGTTGCGCTCGCGCCCGCCCGCTCCCCGCCGTCCCCTCACCCCCAAACCTTCCCCTCACCCCCCCCCCCCCAGCGGGCAGCCCCCTCGGCGGCCGGGGCAGGGCAGGTGTTGCGGGGCCGCGGGTGAGGCGAGGCGAAGCGGGCCGGCCGGCGGAGGGCGGCGGGCCGGGAGCCCGCCAGGCTGGCGACCCGGCGGGGGCAGAGGCGGGCTGAGAAGTGACAGCCCCGCCGGGCGAGACACCCTTACCAACCCCCCCCCCCCCCCCGCTTCTTTCCCTCCTCCCCGCACCCCCCGCACCGGAGCGCGGGGCGGTGCCTGCCGGCCCCCGCCCGAGCTGCCGTTGGGGCCGTTGGTCTCCCGCTGCCTCCCCCCCCCCCCCTCCACGGCTGCCTCCTCCCCTGCCCCCTCCCGCCGGGCTCGCCAGGCCCGCGCGCGCCGCCGCACATGTGCAGTCGGGCGCCTCCGCAGCAGCGCGGCGGCGGGCGGGGGGGCTGCTCCCGCTCCGCGCTCCGGGTCCCTGTGTTGGGGGCGGCGGCGGGGGATGGAGCCGGCTCTCTCTGCCTTCGGCCGCTCAGGTGCGGGCAGCCCAGGGCCGGCCTGCGGCGGGAAGGTGGATGGGGAGCGGGGGGGGGGGGGGGGGGGGTGTGGGATGGGATGGCGGGGGAGCGCCGCGGGGTGCCGCCGCCGGCGGGGCGAGGAGGCTGGGGACGGGGTGGACATCCACACCCGCCGCCGCCGCCTTCCCCCCCCCCCCCCCCTCCCCGCCGCCATCGGTGCCGCCTGGCGCGCGGGCGCGTCCCCCCTTCCTCGTGCCCCCGCCGGCTCTGAGGCGATTAGCGCGGCCCCTCGCCGGCGAGGGGAGGCGGCGCGGGGCTTAGGGCTTCGCCCGGGCGGTGAGGCCCTGGTCGGGGGGCGCGGCGGGGGAGGCGGGCGGGCGGGCGCTGGGTGCCCGAGGCGCGGTGGCGGCTGCCAGGCTCTGCCTCTTGGTGCAGCCGCGGCCCGTCCGCCTGTGAGGAGGAGGAGGAGGTGGAGGAGAGAGGGGTTTTCAAGGCCCCCGGGGGGGGGGAGCTGGCCCCTGAGGCCTAGTTGTGCCTGCTGCTGGAAATGGGGGTGGGGAGGAGGAGGAGGAGGAGGAGGAGGAGGAGGAGGGAGTGATCGCTTTCCCCCGCGCCCTGCGCTGGCTGCCGTGTTGCAAGGGGCGCAGCTGGACAGGGACCGGCCCAGCGTGGGCTGCCTGCCGCCCCGCCGGGATCGGGTACGTGCCGGGGGAAGGGCGCTCCTGCCAGGGGAGAGCTCACCCCCGCCGTCCGAAAAGGAGCGTCTCCCACACGCGAGCGTGGGTTGGGGCGGGGGGGGGGGGCGCTTAGGGGATGAATTGGTGATGGCAGAAAACTTTTTCCTCTTAAAAACCCGTTTTTTTTCTTAAAAAATAAATTGTATTCGGCGGTATTCAATAATTTAAATCGTAAAAAACTTTCCCTCCTTTCGTTTTTGTAGCTGATGTTGTCTTTACTTGCTTTCTAGAAAACAGCATCATTGTCTCTGTGCCCTGCAGCCGTCAAGATTTTAAGAGGACTGATTTCTAGTCTTTGGTAACATGGCAAAAGATGTAAGTATATTTGTAGCATGTCATGTGTGGAAGCACAGCTCATAGAATATTTTTGTTTTTGTTAACAAAGCAAACCAAGTCATGCTTTATAATAGCTGGCATTAATGAATATATGAAACTTACTTTATCTATGTTGTACATCAGGTCTAGGCTATGTTTTCCTGTGGATGTAACGGCATAAAACAGCTTCAGATCTGCAGCCATTTTTTCAGAGGAATTAATCTTAAGAATTCACTATGCTCATAAAAGCACTTGGCCTGTTGGCATTCTGTGTATTCACACTGAACACTAAAACATGTTGGTTGTGAATTGGATTTAAAAAAACCCAGCAAATACTGTTCCGATGATGGGGTTGTCATTGACTATTGTCGTCAACCAGCATTGCCTTTCTTGTGTTCAAGGAGGCATCATATATTCAAGGTAGTGAAGATGGTTTAGTCTCCATATTTGTTCATTGTTTTGTCTGTGTCTACCAAACGATGCTAGTTAGTGTCCGTAAAAAGAGGCTTTGGGGACCTTCATTCATAGACTGCCATTACCATGGATGTTAAGGTTAGTGGCTTTGATTCTGTGGCCTACATCTTGAATCATTTGCTCTTTACTGATTCCAGTACTTTTAAAAACCAAAATTGAAACAGATTCTGTATTTAAGATGTAATTCATTGTTAATACCTAATATAATTGGGCTTTCACATTCCCTTATTGAAAATAAGACAAGATACTACTCCGTATTCAAATTAGAATATATGTCCCCTTAAAAAAAAGGCCAAAAATGACAGCATACAAGCTAAGGAAAAGTGAAACAATTCAAATACTTAAACAGCAGATTACAATCTAATGTGGATTGTTGTAGCTTTCAAATAGCGAGAATTTCCATGTAATAGTGATTGGTTTAACAAATTAATCTTGTAGAGAATTTGAGTAGTTCAGAAGCAACTGAAAAACAGCTTAATGTGCAGAGAAGCAACCAGAAATACATAGTCACTCAAAGCTTGCCTGGAAGAGATAAGGGTGGCCAAGTATGTTACAGATAGCAGAGTTCAGGGAATGACAGGCCATATAAGCGGGAAGAAAATGAAAGCAGAATGTTAGACTAGGAGATGAAATTGAAACAGTTCAAAGTAGTTGAGATACCAAAGTACATTTGTTTAATACTAGCTTTTGGGAGAGAGATCAACTAAGTGAAGAAGTGTTAGCACCAGGAAATACAGATGTATATCCTAGAAGGTCTAGGGGAACAGAATGAGAATAGAACGTTTAAGAAAGAACCTCATTTTTGAAAGATCTAGCTTATTCTAGAAAGGAGTAGTTAAAGGAGGAATAACATAGATGATAATTAACCTAAGATATGGAAGAAGGAGCTACAGGTAGGAAAAGAAATTGTTTTCAGTATCTTTATTACAAGAATTAATAAGCTGAACTTGGAAAAATGAAAATCTAGGTCAGGTTTTAGGTAAAATCTTAAGTGTACTTGAGCACCGGAACAAGGTAGCTAGAAAGGGTATGAAATCTTAATTGAAGGATTGTCTAACCTGTTCTTAAAAACCTCTACACATGCTTAATCCTGCCTCAGGGAAGAAAGATGAACTGCTTACCCTTTTGCAGACTATTACGTACCCACCATTACATGATGTCTAAAATGTGTAGTGAATGCTGGGAAATTTTAAATTTCCAGGTCTGTTTATGGGCCCTGTTAGGTTTGATTGAGTGCTAGAAGATAGAGGTGCTAATTGGTATAACACTTTTGATTTTCAGAAGGGAAGAGAATGATTCCCATGTTGTTTGTCCAAAATCCAAGTTCTTTTCCTAGCGAAATAATGGAGTTAATCATGATAGGTACAGTATCACTAAATTTATGGGCACTGAATCTATGAAGGCCTGCACTACTGTAAATTTAAAATTCTGTCATGGAAATATTGCTGTGATTAATGGCCTGTGGTTCTGCCATGTCACCTATCAAGTGCACTAACTGACTGCGAGATGTAGTGGTGAAGAAGATGGCATAGTTGATGAATGCCCCCACCCCTTCCTTCCCTTTTTCTCAGCAGAGCTGAGATGGCTAAACTATGGTAAGGACTGCACTGCTACAATGCCAAGTCTGGGCTTCAGGTGGCATTTATGTGGCCAAGCATGCTGCAGCCTGGGAATGCAGACTCAGTGCGTGTCCCACTCTTACCCTGTGCTGCTGGGGCCAGTGCTTGCACTCGTGACGGTGAAGCAGGCAGCCCTGCAGAAGAGGAAGGTGTGGAGCCCGGGCGCCACAAGATAACATGCTCCTACTTAACCCCTCCTCCCACCTGCTGCAGGAGAGCACTTTTCCTTTTATTGCTCGCTTCCAGCTCTTCTTCCGATACCTCTTTATAAAAACTATGATTTGAAAAGACCTATTTGAAAAGTCAAATACTTGTAATAGTTTGCAAACTGAGACTTTACTGGGTAATCGAACAAATAGGGAGCGTGATGGAGAATACCGGCAAACCCAATTAAATGTTTTTATAAAGGATTAAATAATTACAAAAGTACTGATCGGGTAAGCTGGCAAGATAATGCTTATGAGCTATTTGACCCAAGCCTAAATTCTGTTAAATAGTACTTTAAAATGTATCCCTCTAATGCTTTTCAGAGTGTACAATAAAGAGAAAATAAGCAACAAAGCATTGATTTTTTTTTTTTACAAAATACTTTCATTTCCTTGGCAATGGTCAGGAAGCTGAGGGAGAAAAAAAAAAAAGATATGTTCATATGTAGTGCCTTAATTAAGAGCCTGCAGGTGGAGCTTAAGAGCATAATCACAAGTAATGTTATAGCTGGATAAGCTGAAAAATCATAAAGGAAAAAGAAATAGTAGCTTGTGAAGGCCGAAGTATCTGTGGGTATATCAATTTATTTTTTTGAAAATCTGCATGAGGGGTATGGGATCTGGAATGCCATAAATATAAAGGGGAAGAAAGGAGCAAACTCATTTTCTCGTGTGATCTGGTAATACTAATGAGCATAGCCATTTTTTGTTTTACGTAAGTGAGTGTTGTGTAGGGCTTTGAAGCAATTCTAACAGAATCAGGCAGATTGGCCATGGAATATCACATTTAATTTAGAAGATCTTAGTTACTAGAAAGACTTTACTTTTTCTGTAATTTAAAGGAACAATGGAAAAAACGTATGGATGAGAGAACACCAGTTGCAGTATCTCAAGGACTCGAGTACCTTGGGAAAGGGATCATTCTGTTGCTTGTCAGAGGCTGAATGGCAAATTAAGTTGAGGTCAGTAGAGTTGGGTACAGTTTGACATGTACATTTGCACCGTATGGGAAGTTTCTTAGTCTGAGACAGAGATAGTCCTCGCCTGCAGAGAATCTCCAGAAACTCCATCTTAGCCAGTATTCCTCTTTCTGGTTAATCGGTGTCAATCTCTAAGACTTTGAGGAGTCTACTGTAAACTCTTTCACAGCTTACAAATGTGGCACCTTCCAGGCAGGAGCTGGAGGAGCTAAACGTACGCACTGAGGTCCTCAGCTGACTTGAGCTGCTCAGTGGATTCATGGGATTAATAGTTTGGTGGGGAGCACAGTTCCCTAAGTGAAATGGTGACCTCTTTATCCTTGGCATGCTTAAAACTAGGTGGGACACAGCATTGAAAGAAGGAGCAGGAATCACTGTAGCAAGAAAGTAAATTTGGTAACTTAATTTTTTGTCTTCCAACTCCCTGTGTAAGACTGAGGACTACTTGCTGGCCACTTTTATGTTCAGTTATATATTAGGATTACCTGTAAATTAAGTTGGTAAGTACTTTTTAGTATCAATGGTTAACATACCTTCCATCACTAAATAAACAGTTTCTGTAGTGTAGCTGAAGATCCAACTTGTGATAGACCCTGATTCTCCTCTCAGTTACTTCTGTTGCAAATGAGCTGCTGAGGCCTCTCAGGCAGCCATAAAGAAACAGAAGCTTGTGGCTCTTTAAGACCCAATGTTAAATAGAAGAGAAGAAGCAGGAGTCACTTGCAGGAACTGGGTCTATTAGAGAGGATAGTCCAATGTATGGAGTTGCAGCCAGTACTGAGGAGAAGAGGGCTAGACAAAAGGAATAAGCAGGATTCCTTCTGATCTCGAAAATTACATATATTGAAATACATAAATGAAATGCTCTGTATAGTAGCAGTTGCTTATGATTGTTTCAGTTGTTCACCATTATTGCATGGACTGTTTCCAGTCATTAAAAAAATAATGTTCATGAAGAACATGCGGTTGAAAACTGTTTTGGCGTTTCACAAACTTTTCAGAGTGACACACCACTGTTAGCCTTCAGAATTTCTCACAGACTAAAATACCTTTCTTGGGAGCTGTTCATTTGGAAAGCTCATGCATTTTACTGTTTCATGGGTTGCTGACAGTGGCATTGGCTTTGGAACCACTGGTTCTAAAGTTAGATTTTTAATTTTTTTTTTTTAAATTATGTTTTATTCTACTGTCATCTTTTGCTTGAATTACTTGGAGGGATTTTTCTCTTCATCTCCAGTTTGCATAAAGCTTACTGTATCTCTTTAGTATTTCACGGTGCTTTTATTAGTTTCATTGAGTAATAGCTATGGCCAACGTATCTTAACTTAGCAAAGGAAGCCTTGTGCACATGTGTAAATTTGAGGACACGAGGTAAGAAGTTCTGCCTGCACAAAGTTTAACACCTGATCTAACATTACTGTTTGAGAGACCTAGAGGTGTAGGGATTAAGGTTAATGGTTTATTTTAATTGAGTATTCAGAATACGTCCAGGTATGTAGTTTAATCCAATGAATCTGTTTCATGGTATTACTTAATAAATATTTTGCTCAAAGAATATTTAAAAAAAACCCCACACAACAAACTAATTTCTTACAGCAAGTGTACTGGATAGATCAGTAGGTCTGCTAGATTTGGGGAAAGAAGTAGACTTGTGTTTCTGTAACGTAATTTTGCTGGAACACCACAAAAGTTGTACTTTTTAATGGCTTTCATGTGGTGCTTCTACATCAAACTTGAGCAAGTCTTTGTGGTCTGAAAAGGTTACATTTGGGGTGGATTAAAAAAAGAGCCTAATGGAAGTAGGAAAAAGATATATTTTGGATCTTTTTTACATGATTAACTTTCAATGTCTAGAAAGTATTGAAAAGTCTTCAAAAGATTTTTCAGACTTTTCTTAAAATATCAGCATGTGTTTCTCCTTTTATGTTTATTTTTGGTTATATACTGGGAATTTCAGTGAGGCAGACTAGAGAAGTTAAGTCTTTAGTGGATCTCAAGCAGTTCATGTCCCTTTTTTGATATTTCAGTTCAGCAACTTCAGTAGCTTGATCTATTTCTATTTGCCTTTAGTGAGTTCTAACATGTTCAGAAGTTTGCAAATGGAAGATCAAATAATAATATGAAATTAGGTCTTGCAAAAAGGCATCTCAGTCTGAGATTTCAAGTGTTGTTTACATTTTTTTTAAATACGCTTTTTACAAGAAGGCAGAAGGAAAATGATCTTTAAGCTCTCCTTTTTACATGGCAAATACACAATAAGAGTTTCCTTTTTTTTTTCATATGTTGGTTTGTATGTATAAGGCAGAAAGTAGCAACACAGAAGTTGCCTGTCATGTCACCAATTTATTTGTGTAAATAAAGCATTTTCCTATAGCCTTTAAGTGTTTTAACTTCTTTATTAATTGTATGTGACAGCTAATGGTAGTGGCTTTATGTAGATATATATTTGTAGTATTACTGAGTAAATACAGTGTGCTGACAATTTAACACGCTAAACAAAAATGCAGCTTTTAAAAAGTTACACCAGGGATCACTTATTTTAGTGTTTGTATTTGCTTGCCTGTGTATCACTTATGGAGATTTATTGTGGCTAATTAGAAGTGGGAGGAAAAATGAGCCAATCTTTGCTAAACATTGTCTATGTTGAAGTTGTTCTCAGACAGATAGCAGACAACTTGATTTTAAAGGTTGACAGTAGTCCATATACCCAAAAACGCTGCTCGCTACTTGTCTTTTCTTGCATTACATTTGCTAAGTGTCCCAGGTTGTACAGACTTGCTTGAGAACTATGTTGTGGGCTGCTGTACCGTGCACTGATAAGGAGGTTGGTGAGGCAAATGGTTTTGGAATGAGTCCTGTTTAACATTACTTGTTGATTTCTGCTGTGGTTCAGAATCTGTTGAACAAACTGCTCTGAAGATTTGGTTTGGCTGGAGAAACATAAGTCTAGGTCAAATCTAGAACAGCACCAGGAGCTAGTTGTGGAAGTGGCTGCTGCTGGTGCTTCTGTTTATGAGTATTTAGTCCAGGAGGACACAAACGATGATTTGGTAGAAGTGGCAAACCAGTGCTTCAATCCTATTCACCCTAGGAATGTTGTATTCAATTTTGCTTTATTCTTACAGCTTTGCACTTAGTTTTGGGGTTGTAGCTTTAAGTTTTGCCAGGATTGTATCACTTGGGCAATTGAATTATTGTAAGAAACAATCCAGTGTAATGCTTTTAACTCCTGTGGTATTTTTAATCTGGGTGGTTGCTTAGACTGGACCACTATTTGACTCACTTTCAAAATAAATTCTTTGTCTATGATTATATGATTTAATTTTTGCTGAATTCTAGCTGTGTTGCTGTGTTTAGAAAAAAACAACCAAAAAAGCTAATGGTGTTGACATATTCAGCAATAAGGAGACCTTGGGTGTTATTCTGTATATACTCAGTGTCCAGTGTGTGTGTAGTATCTGTGGAGCCTATGTTCAGATCAAAGGTTGACAATGCTTAACTGAGCTGCTAACCTGTCTTTAGTTTTTATCTTCAAAATTCTTTATGATATTTCATATCTAGTCCTTTGACATTACCTTGCTAATTAAAGTACTAATAATCCAATTTACTTTTTGAAAAGCTCATTTCTATGTTATAGCTCATTGCTGAGTGGTTGACAAACGTGTTAATCTTGAAGATGCTGCCATGAACTGAGGATGTGGCATAATCTGTTTCAGAAGGAGGCTACTGAGACACAGTAAAATAACACTTCTGACAATTTTGAAGGATCAGACTCCTATAGCCTGATTTTAAAAGTTCTTTTATATTACTTTTTACAGTAAGGAATAGTTCTCACTGACTTCATTTGCAAAATGAAATGCAAAAATTTTAAATTTAAGAACTTTCTTTCCTTTCCTGTAATCCTCTACTTCATATCTTAATTGCCTTTTAATTTCTGCGAAAAATGAATTGAGTGTCCCATAAAAATAGTCACCTGCATTTACATGATGATTCGTTCCCAGAGCATTTTTGCTCTGGTCCCCAAATGAGATGAATGCAATGAGAAAAATAGCGTATTGTCATCTTGTTACGAATTACATTTATGTATGGATAGGGGTGAAAGAAGAATGTTGTTTAAGCAGTGTTAGTTCTGATTGTAAGCTTTTCTCCACTTTGTAGGTTTGCTAATTTTCCATTCTGTGTGTTTGTTGCTTTCTGATATTAAAATAAGGCAAACAAAAAAAACCCCTGACATTGTCAGTGAAGTGGCACATAGTAAAATTGCATGGCATAGGGCCTTTACGTTTATCATGGAATGGTTAGAGTAGGAAGGGACCTTAAAGATCATTTAGTTCCAACCCCCCTGCCATGGGCAGGGACACCTCCCACTAGACCAGGTTGCTCAAAGCCCCATCCAGCCTGGCCTTGAACATTTTCAGGGATGGGGCATCTGCAGTTTCTCTGGGCAATTTGTTCCGGTTTCTCACCACCCGCAGATTAAAGAATTTCTTCCCAATATCCAGTCCAAATCTACCCCCCTTCAACTTAGAACTGTTACCCCTCATCCTATCACTACACTCCCTCCCCATCTTTCCCGTAGGCCCCGTTTAGGTACTGGAAGGCTGCTATAAGGTCTCCCTGGAGCCTTCTCTTCTCCAGGCTGAACAACCCCAACTCTTTCAGACTGTCTTCACAGGAGAGGTGCTCCAGCCTTCCGATCATCTTCGTGGCCCTCCTTTTGACTTGTTTCAACTGGTCCCTGTCCTTTTTATGTTCCTATTAACCTGCTCTTAAGCAGTAAAATGGCTGGAGATTGTAGTTCTGTATGGATCAAGTTAGGTGCAGTTTGCACAAGATATGTGGTTGTTTGCTAATAGGCTTTGCAAATGCCTGTAGACAGCAGGGGCATCCTCCTGACGCCTTTGGCACGCTCTGGAAGGAAATGTACTCTAACAGGAATACTTTTCCTTCCCAATGTCTCCATTTTCTGGTTCTGTCTTTACTACTTCTTACCTGATTCATTTTGAACTTCTCAGTCTGAGTCCCACCGTATCTACTCTTTCAGTCACAGTTTAGCACATATTGTATTTACCTTCCCAGTTCCCATGTTCTTCCCTTCTCCTCAAAGGATCTGATGTTCTTGTCCTGTTAAAGCTCTCTTTTAGGTTCTCATCAGTTCTGTTTCCTGTGCATTTCAGTGACTCCCAGTTTCTCTACCTCAACCCTTAATCTGCTATCTTCCATGTGATTTGCTAGCTCACTTTCTGTCTCTTTCCCAGGCAGTCCCAAAATCATGTCCTTTTTTTTCCTGTCTGTCCCATTCTCACGCCCATTCTTTAACCAATGTTGTATATTTGGCAGCCACTTCTCTTGTTTTGTTGTCAGTCCCCCGTCTTGTGCCTCAATCTAGGGGGCTTAATCTGCTGTTAGTAACTGAAAATTTATATTCTGAGAAATACCGTTTGGCAAATACCTCTGTTTCCGCTTATATCTACCATTTTTGCTCTTCTTTCAGCTCTTTTTCAGGGAGTATACTTAAAATGGGCTCATTACCTAGAAGCAAGATAGAAGAGAGATTTTGGTGGCACAAAAGCACCCTTCTGTTCCCCATATTTACTCACCTCAGTGTGTTGGGGGGACCTTACTCTCTAGTTAAACCTGGCAGACATAGCACGTGTACTTGTTCAGTCTCGTTTTAGTCAAACTTCTGGATCATGCTTTTAGAGGTTCCTTGTCCTTCAGCCGAAATTCAGCTTGAATCTTTCCTGTTTAGTTTAAAGGCTTGGTGAATAATTTTATGCCAATTTTTATTAAGAAATTGAGTTGCAAGTCTGGAAATCTGTGGACGAAATGATACTTTTGTAGTAAGCATGTTGAGTTTCTAGTGCATAACTTCATAGACCACAAATATTAGCTTGTTAGTAAGGCACAAAATTATTCTGTGATAGTCTGCACGAAGGGATTTTTTAAATAAGTTAAATTCTCTGCATTTTTAGCAAATTTTGTTTCAGATTTACTTTAGTCCCAGCAAAAAGATATTTCCCAATTTACTGACTTTCAGGCTGAGGGCACTTGTAGTGCTTTTCAGCTTTTACTTGTAAACAAAACAAAAATAGACTTCCTAGTCCTTATGACTGCTGATGATCTCATAGCAGGCCAAAGCTGACTTCACTTTACTTTTTTATATGTTTAGTCTGTCAGTTGATTTCTTTTCCTGAAGAGTTCTGAATGATGTGATGAGACAAAGCCTCTGGTTGGGGTCTCCATTACAGCATAGTTTCCACAGTTAAAATTACCAGATTTACTAATTTGTCCAATAGTCTTTAACCTTCTTCCTCTCGTCTGCAGAAAGGAGATCTTCAGGTATTACAGTTCAGATGCTACATTGAGTGTCAAAAGCTATTTTTCAAAATCATTGCTGATTTTGTTGAAATGTGAAAATGATAAAGGGTGTATCTGTATCTGTTGCCTGCTTAGGATACCAGGAGTTTCTTTATGTGGCCATAGAGAAGTATACATAGCCAATATGGCTCTCTGAAGAGGAAAGCAATGCGAAATTGTGAAGTTGCACACACCTACAAAGCTTTCAGAATGTAATATTAAGAGCATGATATTTCAAGCAGCCCTGGCGTTACCATCAAAGGGAGTAACGTATCTTGAAATTGAGAATCATGAGAAGAGAAGAAGAAAATGTGGAATATGAAAAAAAAAATTACATTAGTAGGTGAAAAAAATAAAAATCAAAATGCTTTGTTACAAGTAGCTTGATATAAGGCCTGAAAACTGTGTGTATTTTCCCAGTAGAAAATAGAATTTCCTTGATTCTCTCTCTGGCAGAAGGTTAGTGTTCCATTGGGGAAAATCAAGTACTTCTTGCTGGTGTGGGATTTTTTTTTGGTTGGTGGAGTTTTTGGTTTTCTGTTGTTGTTGTTGTTGTTGTTTGTTGTGAATCTGTGACTATGATAAACCTAATAGGAGCTATGGTCACATTTTCCTCTATTTTCTCTCTTTTGAGTGCTGCACTGTGCTAGGTAGGTTACAGAGAAGTAATCCTGGTCTCTCCTCCAAAATAACCCAGCTTGAAAAATAGTGGGAATTTCTTTGAAATATACACCATGGGATTTTTTTGCCTAGTATTTCCATTTTAGAACAAAGACACCAGAATTTCGTATGGGTCAGAAGTTTTGCTTTTCATTTCTCGCTTGCCAAAAGCTTGTATCTATGACTTTGAGGAGACTCAAAGTTAGTGATAAAATTTGATAACCTTAGAATTTAATAGTGTATCCGGAAGTGTGAAAAGCATACTGAAGCTGGAGTAACAGAATTTTCACTAGATATCAGTTTTTATTATGAATAATAGCAGCTGGGGATGCTATTTGCTGTGGGATTTGGTGGTATTCTTTGCAGGTAGTTTTCTTGGAGTCTTTCCTAGGCATACTCCTCTGAATTAGTTGAATATTTACCAGCCATTTTAACTGTTAGAGCTGAACCTTTAGTAAGACACTGGTGTGGAAACATGGTGGAACTATATAACTGCTGTATTCTGCATCAGTGTCGTGATTCCTGAGGGGATTCTTCTTGTTGTTCAGCGGTTGCTGTTCCTGATTTTTCCCAAATTGTATTCTCTTGTTGATCAAATGCAGTGTTTTTCCCAAATGTTCTCCAGTTTGTCAGTGACTTGTGTAATTCCAGTCACACAAAAGCATGGTCCAGGCATGTACCACTAACCTGACCCTTTGTAAAACTAGATTAGATTGTGTTTTTTTGGAGTTGCATATTGTTTTGGGTAGTATTTTTCACTGTGTATTTTAACGATGTAGAAAAAAACTTGAAGCTTATAAGATTATTTGATACTACTTTATGGTGGTTGGTTGAAAACTTTAGGATAAAATGCATTAATAGAAATGTTATATTGGAGACCATTCTAGTTTAAAAATAGGAAGGAACCGATAATTAATTGATTACTGCATTGCAATGATTTGCATTTAATACTTGAATTTGCTGAATACCACAATTTAAATATTTGGGTTTGGATTTTCACTGTAACTGATGTGAACTCAACGCAAGTTTGCTTTTGCATATTAAACTTATAAATGGATTGAATAATTAAAAATTATTAAATTAATGAGCTCCTAAAATGAAAGACATTACAGATTAAACCAGCCATTTTCTTGATGGTCCACTGATGACACACTTAAAATATTAAATGTCTTTCCAGTCTCATTGATGTCTTTTTGATTCTCGCAGAAAAAAAGAGTTTTCAGGAATCCTTAAGTAGAAGCCTCCTCTCTCTGCTGCTGAATAGAAACTGAAGTACTGCATTTAAAGAAATTGTGACAATGAGACTGCACTTCCTGTGTGGTTTAACACACTTGTGAAATCGAGGTAGAATGGGAGTATAATGTAACACCCAAAAGTTCATCTTCATATAACACATTGGGTTCCACTACTCTGCAATGTCATATTGCCATAGAGTGTAGCTCTGGTAACATCTTTGTAGCTCTAAGAACATCTTTGTACATGATACCGATTTCACGTTGATGAGTATACCTTATCTGCTATAGTTTGTTGGCCCTCTGAATTATGTAGTAAGTGTGATGAGTAGTTAGGCTTATATAAAGCTCTAGTGCCTGGGAACAGGGCAGTAGAACTGCCATTTGTTCAAGTGGACCTTTGAATCCCTACTGTGGGCAAGATGGAGAACAGGCAGTGTTTGTGTGCTGGTAGGTTGTTGCAGTCTCCTTAAGTAATGAAATAGCATTGTTTTATTATTGGGGGGACAATCAGGTGAGAGGACAGACCTGCCGCAGGCTCTTCATTCTACCCATCAGTTCCACTGTCTCCTCACTTGTTTCCTTTGTGCCACCAGGCCTTAATCGCTGCCATGCCATTACAGGGTGTTGCTCTCTATGCTTCCCGTAGCAGAATTTCTCTTCTGCTCACTTCCCAGCCTGTCCCCAATGCTCGGTCATCTTCTCTTCCCCCCTTTCACTGAGGAGAGAAAGTTTTCCGTTTTGTAAAGTTTCCTTCTTAAGAATGGCTGTCATACACCTGTATAATAATAGCACCACAGCATCCTCTAGTGGCTCGATTGGTTTGCTGAACTTCTGGCAAATCCTAAGTAGAGCTCTTCAGGTAGACTTTTAATGGAAAAGCTTTGCTGCTGACTGATGGCAAACCGCTTAATTGTCTGTTGAAGGTCGGCAGTAGCCTGCAAATACCAGCTGTGCACAAAATGCAGCTAGGGATTTTTCAGCCTCTGTAACACCACGTGCTGAATTATGGCTAAGTACAAGTGTTGACTTTCTTGATGTTCTTTCTAAATGGAAACAGTCTGTGTGTCCTGTGTTCATATTTTTTTCAGAACTGTTTTGTCTGGAGATACCAAAGAATTAGTGCATGGAGTGTTTTCTATCCAAAAATTAATAGTATTTTTTTTAAAATAACTTCTAGTGTGAGCTTTCTTAAAGGATGGTGATTACTTTATAAACTTGTGTATAATCTTATAGCTCTTTCACTTAAGAGCTTTAAAAGAATAATAACGGAAAAGCTCAAGGTGTTTCTTCTTAATGCCTTTTTTTCTGATTAAAATGGCTTAAGGAGCTCTCTGCCACCTCTACTCTTTTTGCTATAATGTCATTAACTTCTGTGGTAAGTAAAGAGTATCTACACAGAGAAAGGTGTAGTTGGAGGTGTCAGCAGTTCTAATTAGAATGGTGTTAAGCTATCTATTAAAACAGTGCATGTACGTTCTAAGAGCTTAGTCAGGACACAAGATAGCAAGGTAGGTGTAAACTGATTTTCTGCTGGCATTTTAAGAATATTATTTATAAAAATCAAGATTTTAAAGTTTGGCAAATACTATGACACAAACAGTGCCATTACACAGTGGCAGATTTGTAACAAAATGTGAGCCATAGCAGCAGAGACTTCTGGTATGATTTCTTCCATCTTTAACAATAAAAGGCTAGCTGTGTTTGTAAATTTAATACAAGTTACTTTCTTTAACAGGCTGGACTAATTGAAGCCAATGGAGAGCTTAAGGTGTTCATAGACCAAAACCTAAGTCCTGGAAAAGGTAAGAACACAGTTTTTGGTAAGACTCTGAATTTCTTAATTTTTAGTTGTTATGCTTGTTACTGGTTTTAAACAGCTTTCTTAGCATAGTTTTTGTAACATTTTTATTAAGTTGTATCTTACATAACCAGCAAGCAAACTGTAGATTTTCTGTGGTTTATAATTGTTTTAAACTGCGTGTGAAGTTCAGTGGTGGTTTGTCATTCTATATGTGATCACCTCGTTAGTGTAGCTTGTGTTTAAGTATAAAGGCCAGAATGGTCTAAAACATCTTTTGGGGCACTATGTTTTAGCAAATGGGAAAAATGCAGGAGTGTAGCAGTTTAAAATGGGTTATGACAGTTTTCATGATAATGCATCCACACTAGTGCAAGCCTATCTGAAATAATATTTTGAACAGAACTGGTTTGGACTTGCAGATAATGGTTGTGCGTGTATGATAGTGTAATCAAGAAATTTAATAAAACAGAGGCTATAAACTTGAATTCAATATGTATTCTCAAAAACTATGAGTACCTAACCATTTGGGAAATTAATGTGCTGCACTTCACAATTAGCATAGTTGGGGGGAAAAAACAGAAGCACCACTGACTTCCAGTCGCCTGCAGTTCTGGACAGCTATGTCATATAACCTCTTCTGTGAACTGGTTATGCTGTATGTGAAAATTAGATTTTTGTCCCCTGTATTCTTAGGGGAGGACCGTTTCCATAGTGAGATTGTAGAACTGTTCTCTGACTTCCAGTTAAGTATATTCTTGCCAGTTTATGCATTTGCTGGTGGCAGTTTTATTAAGCTTAATAGTTTTCTCCAGTGTTTTTACCTGCTCTCTATAGATAACAATTGTGTACCTTTAACAGTCTTTAGTTTGACAGGCCAACTAGCCATCACTTCCTAGATTCCTCATCAGATGAGCTCTTTGTCGTCTTCATTTTCCTTATTGTTATTCTTTGAGTCAGTTTGATTGCTTTCATCAGCTTTTTGGAACACAAGTGACCAAAATAGTATATACGACTCCAAGTGAATTACCTCCATACAAATATCACTGATATCAGTAATTTTTCTGTGCAACATCACATTTGGTTCACAGCCATCTCACAATAGATTTTGGTGAAATGGCCATTTTCCTTTGTTGCTTCCAAATGGTGATATTCTGTTTTATTCTTGCATTTGACAGATGGTGTGCTTTGCTAGGCTGTACTAAGTAGGGTGAAATTTATTAGGACAGGGTCACCTACTTCTTGTCTGATGCTCTCACAAACCTCACTGTTGACAAATCTATTGACTTTATGCATTGTTGGATTATGCTAGTACTCTGATTAACCTGTAGTCCAGTTCAGGTGAACTCCATTAGTATTATTGCTCTAGTCTTTTATACACCATTTCAGGAAAACCCTTTACGCATTTATTTTCACAACTTGCAGAACTTACAATTTCTGTCACCACCAATTTAACTAACAGTTTTTCTAGGTACATCAGCTATTTTATTGAAATCTCAATAGGCTCACTCTGACATTCCCTTGTCTAAAATACATACTGCTTTACAAAAGAGGGCTGTCTGAATAATCTGCCGTGATCTACTTTTGATGGAGAAGGCACTAAGGGTTGAATGACTGACAATTACTAACTGGTCTGCATGTGTATTTGTAAACACAGTCACACACTCCTGAACAAAAAAAAGTGTGTAGGTAGATTACCTGATCCTTAACAGCTGTACCATTTTCCCCTACCCGCTATGGGCAGTAAAACAGATGTTTGTGTCGATTCAAGGATATTTTACACCCCTGTAGGCGTCTTGTGTCTAGACCTTGTTACAGTTACTGGAGAGCTAGTCAAAACAGACAGTGCAGTGTAGACAGCAAGAATTGGAAACGTGAACCTTCCATTATTATGTAGCTCTTAAAGTAGAACTGGGCAAAATAGAGGCTGTTTCATTGCTTGTAGAATTTCTAAAATAAATTCAAGTGATCAAATAGTTTATTATAGGTGTGCAGCTCCTCCAGTTTGAGAGTAGAGCTCTATTCTCAGTGTATACCACCATGAATAATACAAGCAAACTAAGCTATGCTCTTAATTTTTGCTTTTTGGGGGATTTTGTAAAGTTAATGGACAGCAACTAATTCTTAATATTGAGAAGAAACAACTGTTTCTCTTGGCTTGATTGTTTTGTGTTTCTTGCCTCTAACTTGTGTTTTAATCAGAGCTTAAAATAACAAATATTTTGTCACTAAAGTATTCAGATAGGTATCTGAATTTATTCACTGAAGTACTACTTATTTTCTGTTACCACTTTTTAATATTTTTTAGGTTTTCTGTGTAGTCTTTAAATGTTGGAATTTTAAATGTACCTACTATACACAAAAGTACAATGTGCCTTCTAAAAGTAGCTGTCTACGTTACGTGCCATTATATCAAAAAGTTCAGTACTCCGCTGTCTTGCTAAGGTTGTGCAGAATTTTTCTTAATTTCACAAAGAAGAGGATTCAGTCCACAGCAATAGATAAAAACCAGAGTAAGCTTTCCACAGGGTAGCAGAAGTGTATCTGGTGTACTTCTAAGCATGAATTGAAGGAGGTCAGGAAAGAATCAGGTGGTCATCATAAAAGTGGTTTGTTTGTTTTTTTTTTTCTTTTTCTTCCCTCCCTTTCAAATTTCTATTTTTTAAAAGGAAGGAGTCTTTTCTGGAAATTGCAAGTCAATCACAAGAAAAGTATGAGAATACATTGCATTATTGATATGGGATCAAATCTCTCTTGTGTGTCAGATGAGTGGTTTGATAGCCTGGTCTTCTGTCCCCAGCTGCAGTAGTAGGGCAGGCTCTTCAGGGAGGATGCAAGAGCCTGACTGCTTTTGAAGTTCATTCCCTTTATACTCTCGCAGTACTCAAGGTCATTGGATTAGTAATATGCTGCATTCCAGCATCTTCTTGGAAAAGTGCAACTTGGAGAAACTCGGCAAATTAAGAATGCACCCTCGACAAGAAACTTATAACTTGCTTCAGTTTCCAGGTTGCCAGCTAGATGTGAAAGGAGGAGGAGCTCAGCTGTGAGAGAGGTAAAGGCATTATGGGAGTGGCAGAGGACAAAAAATTACTTGTCTGCTGGGTCATGAGGACATGCTTGCAAAAACATGGTTTGGGAGAAAGAGAGCAGAGTATTTTTCTTGAAATGGTTCCGTAACACTTCATCAAAGGTCTCTAAGGTGAATACGGGACTAAGTGGTTGGTATATGAATCAACTATGAAAGATAAGCAAAGGTTGACTTTTCTGGCCAAAACGGGTTCTCATGAAACAGTTTTTACAACCTGAACAGCTTCTGCTGCACGGAATAGCCTGTGAATGGACTTCTGTAAATTTTTAATCTGCACTGGTAGAAATCTGGGAACTGTGAATAGGTCCTCAAACCAGGACAGTTGTTTTTAGACTGAGTTTTGTTAGGGTATATAGCTGTTGTTTCTTAGATGAATGATGAGAAGGGAATATCACTCATCGTACTATGCTGAACAGTTAACGCTGCACAACATCTTGCTCAAAAAGTCCTAAAGCTGTAGAATCTGGGAGAGAGAGGGTATGTTAGGGAATTATCTCTGTATGCAAGTCCTGTCCTTGCATTAATTCGCTGATTATCCACTAATGTCCACTGTCAGAAACAGGTTACCAACCTAGACAGACTTTTTATTTCAACTAGTGGAGACATGCTTTAGTCTGATTCATTTTGGAGAGACTGGTCTCAACTGTGAACTGCAGAGTAGGATTTTTGTTTTTAAAGCAGAGATTGACTTTGTGTTAAGAGGAGAAAATAGAAAAAAACGAATACTGTTTAGTTTCTGATGCAGGTCATTTTGAGTAAATTGGTTGTGGACATAAAATGCCATGCTAGAAAATCCTCTAAAAAAGTCTTTCTTCAAGAACATCTTTAGTGTGGAGTAAGAGTGTATCAGCCTTCATATGTGGTAGAAATGAGCTGGAGAAATGAGCTGGAAGCTTGTGCTTCCTCCAGGGCTTATGCAACGTCCAGAAGAGGTTGGGTTGTAAATTTACGTGTGTTCTCCGATACCCCTGTATGATTCCATTAGTGGAGTGTAACACCCCATTTAGCCCTGAAAAAACAGCGTTCCATGGAGCTGCTCAGGCAAGGGGCAAGTTTTCCCCTGTATTAAGATGACACGATTATCTGTGCTCACTGGAGGAAGATTTTTCTCTCTGTCTACTTCTGTTACTTCACCACTGAGAATTTAGTCTAGAAGGCTAATTCTTAAAGTTGAATCTTGGGAAAGTATCAGTGGAAGGATACACCAGTTGTTATCAACCCCTGTTTGATCTAAGGCCATATTGATTCCCAGATCTTACAAATGTTTCAGAAAATTTACTATCTAATCAGTTTTTCTTCTTGATGGAAATGCATATGTTTGGGATAAATTTGTTTAGTATTTGAATATTTGCCAGTCCTTGGACGAGGAGGCATAGGTAATGCAGGTTTTCAGTTTGTTTGGCTCCGGGCTGGTGCTGTTGAAAAGCTCTAACTTCTCCTGGGAGGAGATGAGATACGACATTTACATCTTAGTGCAGCTTTCCTGTTAAGTGCAAGGTCTGGTGAGTTTATGGTCTGCTAGGGTTTAAGTGGCACAAATCCCCACATTTGGTCTGGAGTGGTTTGGTTTGGTACAATTATGGCTGTGAAAGGTTTGGTGTATTTGGTTTCCGGGAAGATGGTTGTCTGGTATAACCCTGTTGAGGAGAGAAGCAGCAATGTAATATGCAGAGCGTGTCTGGGAGGGGAGTTTTTTATTTCAGGAAATCCTGAGCAATGCCAGGTGCTTTCAAAATGTGGCTTTGCTGGTGAGTTAACATGCGCAGCAAAAGGTAGCTAGCTGTATATCCAAATGTCCTCTCATTGATGAACTCTCATACAGCCACTTGGTTTTATATCTTCTGCTTGTCCTGTGCTGTTTTATTTATTACCAGCTTAAATTGTGACATTGTGGAGGAACGCTAAACCCGTTGGAAGCAGTTGCATGTTTCCTTGGCTCATTCCAAAATACCCAATTGCATTTTTTTCCCTAAAGCCTCAATTGCTGAGAACATCATTACACAGGGCCCTTTCCTTTGCTTGTTACCCTATATTCAGGAATGGGTTTTGTGGAAATTGTGTCTAAATTAATCCCAGTAAACCCTCAAATTATAGTCAGAAACAATGTTTATAAAAATTTCAAAGGTCAAGTGAGGAAAAGCTGTAAGGACACCCAAATTGTGATTTATAGCTCTCTCTCTTTTCTAGCAATAATATAAAGGGTTCTGGGGGTGCTGGTCGACAGCAGGCTTAATATGAGTCAGCAGTGTGCCCTGGCAGCCAAGAGGGCAAACTGTATCCCAGGGTGCATCAAACACAGTATAACCAGCCGGTCAGAAGAGGTGATTATTTTGCTGTTTTGTGTTGGTGCGGCCTCACCTTGAGTACTGTGTGCAGTTCTGGGCCCCACACTGTAAGAAGGATGTGAAGGTTCTCGAGTGTGTCCAGAGGAGGGCAGCAAAGCTGTTGAAAGGGCTGGAAGGCATGTCCTGTGAGGAGAGCGGCTAAGGACTTTGCGTTTGTCCAGTTTGGAGGAAAGGAGGCTGAGGGGCGACCTCATTGCTCTCTGCAGCTTCCTGAGGAGGGGAAGTGGAGAGGGAGGTGCTGAGCTCCTCTCCCCGGTACCCAGTGACAGGACGTGTGGGAATGGCTCAGAGCTGTGCCAGGGGAGGTTTAGACTGGACGTTAGGAAGCATTTCTTTACCAAGAGGGTGGTCAAACAGAGGAACGGGCTTCCTAGAGAGGCGGTCGATGCCCCAAGCCTGTCAGTGTTTAAGAGACATTGGGACAATGCCCTTGATACCATGCTTTAACATATGGTCAGCCCTGAAATGGTCAGACAGTTGGACTGGATGATTGTTGTAGGTCCCTTCTGACTGAAAATATTCTATTCTATATTGCTTTATCCAAGACAGAATAAGAGAGTGGTTTATTTGTGGAGTAAAATTCCAGTGTGACTTGATTGTAATTGTTTACTTCTTGCATAGCTTGGTTACAAGGCAAGGATAATCTCATTTGGATATTTTAATTGTTATTTTAGTTCGTTTCCATTCTGGGATTAAAAAAAATTAATTAATTGTTGTTAATTCCTGGTTTTGTTTTGGGTATCCACCTGGCTTATTGCTTAAACCTGAAATTGCCAGAATTCACCCGGTACATGGACTTCGAGTGATAATTATTACAGGATTCATTTTAGAGGGTTAGAAAATACATATGGGTTGGAAGTATGGAAAGA
The DNA here is from genome assembly GCA_017639485.1 of Pluvialis apricaria. NCBI lineage: Eukaryota > Metazoa > Chordata > Aves > Charadriiformes > Charadriidae > Pluvialis > Pluvialis apricaria. The sequence goes on from CM030007.1 coordinate 68,516,666, forward strand.
ATTTTTAATAGGTGCTGAACCAGTAAAACTTCCTCACGAGTTTGCGTCTTCTAAAAGTTATTTGGCAATGAGTTTGAGAGACTTAGAAATTTTGCTGTTCCAGGAGGCTGCATTTTGAAGAAAACTGCTACATTTTGGTCTTTGCTATATTCAGATTAGTGTTGATATTTAAGTATTAAATAGAACACTGTTCAATTCTAATCCTGCCCCTTGCTTGTGAAGAAGTTTGGGTGAAGAAAATTATCTGCTTCAGATGAGTGCAAGGGAAGAGATAACCAATGGTATTTAATGTATTGAAATTAAAGCTCTTAAATTAATTTTTAAATTACTTGGAAAGAAAATTTGGATCTTCTGTCATGCCAGTAGGTGGCATTATTGGTATGCAACCAGAAAATACTTGCAAAAGGTGTCTTTCGCTCCGTTCACCTTTTACACTTTAAAATAAGTTGAAGTGAAATATCCAAATTTTTAAGGTGTATTTAGACTCTTACATTTCAACATTGCCTAACTGTAAAATTATCTTGTTCTTTTTATTCATATGACGAGAAGATCGATGTCTTTGTAAGCGTGCTCAGAATTGCTGTTTAAGCAATTTAAGCAATGTTGTCTTAACAGGATGGTGTGACTTGTTCAGTAAGCAGAGGTATTTTTACTTGACTTGGCACACAACTAGAGACAATCATCCGTGTGTTGTTAAAGGTGGTTGTAGGTTGATACCCCCAAAAAGAGTTCAGTGTTTTCTGAAAATTGACATATAACTAATCTTGAAGTATCTGGTATTTATGAACGATACTTTTAAAACTACAACTTAACAGGAGTGACATCTGAGAAATCAACTCCTAGGTTAACAATTGTCACCTCTGTCTTCTCTCCTCGATCTTCTAAGTACACCCTTTATACGTATTCTGTGTATATATGTAATCTAATAGTCTAAAACTGGTCAAGTCATTGCTTTTGTGGTAAGGAATGATTTTCTTTGAAGGGTATGTGGGCTGGATAAAAGGCACTCTAAATGGCACCTTTAAACTAACGTTTTTATCCTAGCTGTGCCTTCAAGACTCCTCTTGCACTTTGAAGAAAGCATCAGTTCAGGCTCAGTGATTTAGGGTAGTTTTTGTAAGGCAAAATCCGTAGAAAATACTGTAAACAGTCCTTGAGGGAACTGCTTGCCATTTGATTTCCATTTCACCTGTATCCAGTGTTGGGGTTGAGTGAGACTCTTGTCAAGCATTGCGTTGGTCACTGTATTGAGACAAGTTAATGAGTTGGAGACTTTAGTACACTATTTCCTGCTGTCATGATGCTTTGAGGTAGAGAAAGAAATAGAAGCCTGCCCCATTAATTCATACAGAAAACTTTTCTTGTTACGATGTTGGTATGTTACCTTGTTGTTCCAGAATGTTTCTTTTAGGCATTTCTTTTGTTACCTCTTGTTTGGTGATAGTTGTGTAGATAAGTTGAGTACTTCCCTCAAGTACTTACTTGGCTGTATCCTGACTGCCGTACCAGCTTTCTGTAGCTCCGAAATTCTTCCTTTCTGTGCATTATTTCCCATCTTGACTGTAGATGACATTTTGAGCTCTGCTGCACTTCTGTCCAAAACAGGATTCATCTCTGTCTCAGCTTCAGAGATTGTGTGCCTGTGTTTGAACTGTGTGAAGATTTGGAGCCTTCTAGTAATTCTTCCACTCTCTAGTGAGCTTTTTTGATTTCATTATTTGTTTGTCTTAATGTCCCTGGCCAGATTTAGTTCTAGCTGGGCTTTAGCTTGTCTAACCCGCTCTCTAGCTGCTCGAACGATTCCTCTGTAATCCTCCCAGGCTACCCGCCCCTGTCTCCACTCCCTGTAGGCCTCCTTTTTTCTTTTGGTCACTTCCAGGAGCTCCTTGTTCATCCACGCAGGCCTCCTGGCTTTTCTGCCTGCCTTCCTCTTTGTAGGAATGCATTGCTGCTGTGCTTGGAGGAGGTGGTCCTTGAATATTAACCAAAGTTGTTGAAGCCCCGTCCCTGGAGGTGTTCAAGGCCAGGCTGGACGTGGCCTTGGGCAACCTGGTCTGGTGAGAGGTATCCCTGCCTATGGTAGGGGGGTTGGAACTTGATGATCTTCAAGGTCCCTTCCAACCTAAACCATTCTATGATTCTATGATTATTTGGAGTCTTCAAAGGCACATCTTCACTATTATTTCTATGTACTAGACTGTCATGTTGAGTAATTAATTTCAGTTTTTTCCAAAGATCTCCCTTCCTTATCTTTGTCTCCATGATGAACTTTCATGAGGTCTCCCTTACCTTTTTAAAAAAAAAAAAGCCACAAAACAAACTTGGGCGTTTTGTTAGATTTCTGTTGCTTGGTAATGACTTGAGGAAGAGAACCTGTAGCCTGGTCACTGGGCAAGTTTTGCTGAAGCCCTGGAATTGAAGTTAGCTGCGGAAGTTTCTGTGGTAGCAGAGAAGCTGAGTAAAAGTGGGCAATTTAAACTTTCAAGTGCATGGGTAAATTGCTCTAAGGCATATTGCTGTCAGTTTTATTGACAGCAACCCAAACAACTGGGTAGAGTGGTACTCCTGATTAATGAAAGATGTTTTAGAAGTAGCTCATCTTTTTGTAATTCTTGCATCTTACTCTTTTTTTTTTTTCCCCCCTATATTGGAAAATGCATTGCCTTGAACAGAATCCAAAGAAAGTTAGAAAGCTTCTGTAAATCTGCAGTTCTGAACCACTTCAAACTGAGTTTTTCCTTTCTGTTTGCAGGAGATGCAGATGCTTTGCTCTTACATTACTAGGGAGGAGAGTACTACTAAAAGCATACTGAGCTGTGAACTGCATGGCTGAACTAGCCAAGTGCAACTTTCTTGGTAGGATAGGGGCAATTAAGAAATAGCTGAAGATGGTATGAAGACAAGTTGAGGCCATGACTAAAGATCAGTGAGTCAAATGTAAGGTCTTCTAGAATACTCTATACTAGTGTCTGTAATAAGGCTCATGACTTGCAGAGACCCTGAGGGAAATCTGTCATCTGATAACCCAGAACTTTTCAATTGAAAAAAAGAACATTTGCAAAAAAATAAGGTGGGCTTAAGCTACTTTATATTCATGTAAGAGACCCTGCTCATCTTTTGATTCCAAACTTGATAATTTTTTAGGCAATTTTCTACAGACACCAACTTGGCCGATTCGGCCTAAAACATGACAGATTGGGAGGTGACACAATGGAAAGAGAGGGACAGATTGTACACTTAAGACTAGTTTGCTTTTTGTTATTTGGGGTTTTGTTTGTTCTAAGCAGTTGGTTTCGTAGAGAGGTTTCAAGCTGCAATTAGCTTTGTATTTACTTTACAAAATGGTTACAGTATGGAATTTTGTTCGTGATATTGATGTCAAATTCCCTCTCCTCCTCCTCCTATCTCTTTTCTTACCAAAAAGAAGAAAAAATCCACATACGGAAGACTGCCAAATCTGAGTCTATTACATGAAAACTATGAGAATTATCTGGAAAATGTTATCTTATATCAATCATTTGCATTTTAAGCAGTGCAGTTACTCTAGTTTTATATAAATTCTGTTCCTATTAACTTTTTAAAAATCCCCTAAATAAGGAATGTAGTGTTCTAGATGGCACTTGGCCTTCTCAGAAGGGACAACTGCAATGAAATGTAGTGTGTGTTGCTTCCTTAAATCTTCTTATTCATGGAAAGTCTCATGGATCTTTTTTGGTCTTCCAAAAAAGACCGTTGGGCTCTTCAACTAGTATTCTCTTAGTTATGATTTTATCGGGTTATTGATAGTAATGTTATCATTTTGAGAGCGTAAGTCATATTTGACTTGTATTGAGACTGGCTTAATATTGCTGCCTCGAGTTGTGTAGCTGTTATTGATCTAGATTCCAACTGCTCATCAGTTTCAAAGCTCATTATGTAATTAAGACAAAAGTTTGTAGAGTTCATAAGAGTGGTTATGAGCCGTTATCCTGCAAAATGTCTGCAATGTTATTTTTCTTCAGGCTTTTCTTAAAATAACCCTTTGCTTAGCTCCTAACCTTTGATCACATGGAGTACTTACTTACAAATTGGTTTGCTGGACAGAGTTTGGTTGAGACTGTTGCAGGAAATGGTAGGAATTGCTTTCTGTTCTGTACATTCTTTTTTTGGGTTGTAAGAATGCAGAAAGTGCTTGCAAAATTACCTTCTTATCAAATCCAGTTCCACCATATACAACATTGCTTCTATACTAGAAGACAGACTGACAAGACTTTGTTAGAAACTGTTATCAGGAAACTGACTTATTTTTCTATAGACTTTCTGTTGATGCTTCACTCCTGTTGCTCTCTCTTTCACAAGTAAAGAAAACATAAAGACAAATTATATCAGAAAATGGTACAGCACCTAGAATGAATGGGATTTCTGCTCCTGAGGCAAGGAGTACTTCAGCCCAGCCTTTTTGACCTGAAACACCAAATTCAAAGTCACCAGGGTTTCATGAACTGGAGCAATCAGCCTTTAGAGAGATCTAGTGCATTGTCTGCAGAGGGCACTCCTTTCTCTGATTTTAGATGTACTGTCTTTTTGCTGTGGCATCTCAAGTTATTTAAAATGTTCATAATTGGCTGTATTACCGGTTTGTCTTAATGCTAAAATTCTGCAAGAATTTTGGTAAATTCTTGAGTTTGTTTTCATATTCAAGCAAAGATGTAGTGCAAGAGTTCTCCCCTAAATGCAATCAGTAACCAATGAAGGCTGTTTACTGCACGCTCTGTATGGAGAGAGCACTTACCTGAAACAGTTTGTAGACAGATAAATAACAAGTTTTGTTAAAGGATGCTGCTGCTTTTGCTGTGCAAGTTTTATACAGCATTACTCCTTGATCCCATCTGTATCACTATCTTCTGTTTGGAGGCATTCTGGAACTTCATATTGATGAAGTTCTACTTCCTTTTAAGTCTAATGATAGCTTATAAGTTACTAACAGTAGTCTTCCAAACTGGCGATGTTTGGGAGACTGAGAATTTAAGTAGAAGTTATGTCCTCCTGTGCATTTTTTTCCTGCTTTACATGGCCTTTTTCCATGTTTTTTGAAGTCTTTAGAAGAAGAAAAAGAAAAAAAAAAAGTGTCAGGAACAAATAATGTGTTTGTTTTGAAAAGGAGGAAGAAGTTGGTGCCAGGGAAGCTGTTTGCAAACTTGTGATTTAATTTTTACATGCTGGTATGCACACTGTATGTTGGCCACAAAGTACAGGATTATTTGGATTGCAGTGATTGCTGTAAGAGTAACAGTAATTAACAAATGATTAGCAAAATTCCTTTGAGAAACTGAGCTGTCAGTCACTTGCAAAGATAAGTTAATAAAATTACTTCTGCTTGCATACTTAACAAACAAACCAAAGATCTCCACACACAAAACCACTGTGAAACCAGAGCATTATGAACCTTTGATGAAAATGCAGATGGATATGAGAAAAACATTTACACAATGGGTATATGAGAAAATAGTAGGATGCACTTGGACAGACACATTGAAAATACCCTTTTAAAAAAAAACACAACTCCCGTTTTTTCTCTTTTTTTCCTATTGTTGAGCAGTTATGCTCTTTCCTACTTAGTATGATATCTTCTATAGGTTGACTTTGACTTTACTTTGAAGTATGTGTTACTGTTCCTCCAGTTACATTGGCATTTCCTTGCTGATCAGTTTATTCCATAGAGAGAGATGTACCTTGCAGTTTTTGTAGAGAGCCAGGTTAGTTCAGTTGCATGAATTCACTCTGGCACAGTAGCACAGGAAACGTTAATGTAATTTAAAACTTTAAAGAAGCATACTGTGTACTCTTCCCTTCACATGGATGTCTTAGTTGCAAGATAGCTATTTGTGTTTGTAGAGTTAAATGAATAACATAAGGATGCTGAAGGCCATCTAATCTAACCTTACAGTCAAACCAGCGCCAGCTTCAAAGCACAGAGCCTTCAGTAGTTGAATTTTTCTGTATATCTGCAGGGACCCTCCTAGACAACCTATTGCTTTGCTTTACCTTTCACAAAAAAAGTTGTGATTTTTTTTCCTCGTGTCTTGCTGGAATTTGCTGTGCAGCAACTTGTGACTGTTGCTTCTTTTCCTTTTGTTGTGTCCTCTGTCATCTCTGTAACTCTCCATTTGATAGTTGAAGGCAGTGATTAGATTCCCACAAATAACACCCCTCATTTCACCTTAATCTTCTCTTTTACAGGCTGCATGCACCAGCTTCTTGTACATCATATGCTGCAGTACCCTAGCCATACTAGTGTCTTTCTGCTGGACTCTCTCCTGTTTGTTAATGCCTCTCCTGTTTGTTAATGCCTCTCTTGCACTGTGGGTCCCAAAACTGAACAGAGTAATCCAGGTACAGCTTAAAGAGTGTTGGAGTAAAAGGGAATAATCACTTACTGCTGTACTATTCCGAATGCAGCCCAGGATGTGGTTAAGTCTTCATTAGCATAGGGATATACTCCTGGGTCACATTCAGCTTGTTGTCTACCTAGATCCCCATGTCCTTTTCTGCGCATCTGCTTCCTAACCACTTGACCCCTGACCTCTGCTGTTGTGTGGAGTTACGCTGTCACAAGTGCAAGATTTTTGTCTTTGTTGACTGCATAAAAGTTTTTAAGAAACAACACAGTACTATGAAGAATTACTTTATTCTTTAAACATACCAGAAGAACAAAGTCACTGAGTGCATCTGAAGAGCAGGTAGATCATCAAGATGATTAGGGAGAGTCTCATGGCAATACTGTTCTTTGTGAAGGTGTCCTACTGAAGTATTGCTAGAAGTTGTTGTTTTAGGAAAAAATTGATAACATGATTGGTTAGAAATCATCATGGCCAGAGAATTACCTACCTGTGAATTCTCAAAGGACCTAGCAGTGGTATTTCTGTCCTGCTAACTCAGTGTATGCATTGATTCACATAGTACCAGAAAGATAAAAAGCAACATTTTTGAAAGAAACCATTTTTGAAGGGCTCAGATAACCACAGATGAGTAAGTCAGGACTCTGTTAGGAAAATCAGTTGAGCACATAACAGAGAAGTAGTAGACATATGGATAAATGCAATAATGGCCAGGAGTTAACAGGGCTGTTCTAGAGAGAGGGGAAAAGAGAAGTTACGAAGTTATGTCTTTTCAAAGTCATGCTTTGAAGGAGTCAACAACCGTGTGGATAAGGGTTATCTAATCAGTGCGATGTCCTTGGATTTCTTAAAAATAACAACCAAAAACCTTTGATTATTGAGGTCCTTAATCAGCCTGTTAAAGAAACGAAGGTGTCATAGAATGGGACGGTCCTCCCATGAGTTAATAATTGATGAAAACCAAACTAGATACAATAAGGACCCCAAATCAGCTATTAGCACTCAAGAAAAGAACTTGAAGTCATTGGAGGTTATATTATGAAAATGTGGTGTTAGTATTTGGTGGGGAACAAGCAAATTGAATTTTTATAGTTATTTGGAAAGGAACAGGGAATAAAATAGAAAATGTGCTACAGAGTTGTACAATAACATATGGCATTCCTTTGTCATGAATAATGTGTTCATCCCTGTCCACTGCAAAAATAAAGGATAGGAAAACTAGAAAGTGTATGGGCAACAAGAACTGTCAAAAGTAAGGAAAGGTGATCAAATAGATGAGGTGTCTTAACTTTGGAAAGCATTTACAACTCTTACTTCATACTGGAAATGTAATCTCCCAGTTGCTTTGTTGTTTTTAAAGCAATGAGGAGGAGGTTAAAAAAAGACATGTTCACCTCCAGGAAGCTGCAAAGAAGATACACAAGCACTAATAGCCAGAGTAGTTTATATCGCTTTACTGCATTCTGCAGAGAGGAAGAACACACGCAAAACAGGCCATGATAGTTAGTGATGGGTGTAATTGAAGGGACAGGAAGGCATGCCAGATTTACCTTACGAACTAGGTAGCTGCTGGCTTTCTGAAACAGTACTAGAAACTTGGTTAATAATGGAAGAATGACAGGCTGCTGCATCCTATTCAAATTTGGGGGACTGAGAATAGGTTCTTGCATGAAGCTATCAGTTTGACATGGTGTCGTAATAGCAGCTAGGAAATGCAAGCCTTTTGGACGGCAAGGGATTAAGTAAGATTTGAGTTGTCTGCAACATTCTGTATGTGTAAGAGGGATGGTAGGCATCAAGGACTTGGTAGGGCCCTTGCCGATACAACCGTTGTAAAAAGGCTTACTTATTGCTTCTGTATTGGATAATGGGAAAAAGGAAGAGGAATGGGAGTTGTGCCAAGTCCTTCTGGCCCCATTGGCCCCTTTAAAAGTGATCTGAGGGAAAGAACTGCTAAACCACTCACCTGACAACCAAATGTCAGGTGTTTCAGCAAAATAAATGTCTCCAGTATTTTAAGACTTTTTTGTCCCGTTATTCTTTTCCTGTAGTCACTCTTTGTTTCTTTTTTGGTTTGGTTTTTTTAAAAAAAACTATGACATGGAGCATCAAATTGCTAGAGGATACCTGCCTTGGTATTTTTGTTGTTGAATTTTTGTTTTATATAGCTTAAGACTTGCCTGCGTATCAATGCTGATTGTGGATGGCTTATGAACAGGAAGAGAGCAGCTTTCCCTGCAGGGTTGATCTACTGTGTTGCATGTATTTTGCTTAAATACTGGATTCTTGAAGACTTTTGTTCTTTAATTCCCCGTATTTAGCTGGGAGACTTAGAGGAAAGCTGGGAAGGCCTGTGCTAGCCAGATTTTATCTCCTGTAGACCAGCATGCCTCAGAAGGGTATTTCATATGCTAGGGCATTGGGCATGTTTTTCAGGTGGTGCTGGAAAAGATTTCAATAGCCACAAAGGACAGGGGTAGAAAAGAAGGGGATTATGCTTTCTGTCAGATGCCTGTTGCCTCTATTACTCTGCTTTGAGAGAAAAATTGGAATACAAGGAATTAAAACATATTCATACTAGATCACTGATGTGTAAGGTTACATAGGAGAAAGTTTGAGAGAACATATTATGAATCTTGATTATTTTTTTTTTGCTTCAAATGTGTAAATGCTACGTTTATATTGACACTCTATGCAGTTCATAGCTAGTTTCTATTAATAAGCATTGATAGTATAGATGAAACTGGAATTGCTAAAATAATACAGTGTGGCTGACCTGAAGCTATCTGCTTGTATTTGTTTTAGGGGTTGTTTCTCTATTGGCTGTTCATCCTTCTACAGTAAATACGCTTGGAAAACAGCTCCTGCCAAAAACATTCGGACAGTCTAATGTCAACATTGCACAACAAGTGGTAAGGAGACTTTGTGGGTTTTTTTTATTGCTTGTACTATTGCTTACACATACTGTAAATCTGGCTTGTAGCTTGATAGTGGGTATCACTTGTCATGGGCAGATAGTGTAAACTTGTTTCTAATTTTAATAGACTTATGTTAAAACAAATGTTCTTTTGCATCAAGGAAATGCAAAGATGACTCTCAAATCAGCGTGCAGATACCTGAATGTTCAAGTGGCTTTATCTTTTGCTGGTCTTGCCACTTAAAATAAGTGGCTTTTTCAGATTCTGCTTTGAAGTTTGGCATATGTAAATGAAGTCCATCAGCACATTTTTATTGAGATTGAAGTAGGTGGAACAAAATTGAAAACAGAGCTACATTTCTTCATGTTTAATTTAGATATCATTTTGCTTAAATATTTATTGTGCGCTTTCTGTGAGGTACATGAAATCAGAGGTTTCAAAGAATTTAATAATGCAATAGATAATACATAGGTTATGAGAAGTCACTTTTATAGTGATCAAAATTAAAATTTGGTGATTTGAAAATAGTTGGTTTCAATTAATTTTCTGGAAAGTAACTGTAACGTGTGAACATGTGAAATGGAATGTCTTGTATTTGGGTTTCTTCTTGATAGGAAAGCAGTTTCCCATCTGCTTTTCCCAACTCTTAAGCTCTAAGGAGTGTTTTATAATTGAGGCTACCTGAATCTGTAAACTGTACTGCTTAAGCTGTACAGATGCAGGGCAGATCATTCACTGTGCTGTATTTCTGGTAGTGGTGGTGAATTAACTAGTTCCAGGAGCTACTTGGAAGTTAGAGTGCAGAGAAATGAGTTTAACGGAATGAAATTGCCCCTTTAGTAGGAGGCATTTTATCAATAAATTTCCAAACAAGCAACTTCGAAGTAGTTAGGCATTCTTTTAATTTAAAATCAATAGCCAGTGTAGGAGGAGAATGTTTTAACTATAGATCATAGGCCATAATGGCACAGAGGCAGTCCCTTCTGGGCATTATTGTGAGACTGTGTACATACTTGAGTTTAATCTTGCAAATGAAATGTTCTTTTGGGTACCTTACAAACTCTTAAAGTACCAAAATCAGGGGATGATAATGAAATTGCAGATCATCTGATGGGTTTTTTTTTTTAAACTGTCAACAATGAGTAAATTAATGTTTACAGAAATGTTTAGATACATATAAAATAAATTCTTGTGTCTTCCATCACAAGTTTAAATTGACAGTCCTAATCTATATGATTAATTTTACGTGGTAACGTTATTTTAAAAAATGGTTCTGAAATAATAACTACTCTTAATCATGGTTTTGTCAGTGTGTTTGCTGTGGGATATTTACATTTGCAATCGTAATTTTCTCACCACTTTAAGTCTTACTCTGAATGTATTAGCATTATTTTTTTGTGTGTGAAAGAAGGGACCCGTATCAGCATATTTGTATTGGCTGTTACCAGTACAAAATTAGATGCTTAGTTGTATGTTGTTAAAGAAGAGATGGAGGTTTTGGGTTGTGTATATATAGAGAGAGAAATTTTGGGTGAATTTCTGTTGACTTTGCAATTCTGAAGGGGATAGCAAGAACTGTAAAAGAAATTATGTCTAAACCCCTGAAAATTAAGAGGAGATAACACTTTTTGTCAATGTGCAAAATGTTCTTCGGAAGCAGAGTTGAGGAGTTGGTTTGTGACCCTGCTCAACTTTCTAACCTTTGACTAGTAAAACTAGATTTTTAATACTTAAGTACTTTAATTTTCTGAGCTTGTGTTCTTTGTTCAGGTAGTCTGATTTCTTTTTCTTAATACTGTCCCCAAATAAGTTTTTCTGTTGAGTACAGTGAAGTGAAGTATGTGGGCTGCCTCGCTGTTTCTTGATCCTGTTCATTATCAAGGAGCTAAACTGTAATCGTGTTCTCTTATGAAATCAGGAAAGGTTAAGAGAAACAGCAGGCACTTCTTTTTGTTCTTTTGCTTCTCCCCCCAGTCCCTCTGGGGACTTACTTTCCATAAGAATTAGAAACATTTTAAGTATGGAACAAAGCTACTGGAGAGGGGAGAAGGACCTAAGATTTTCCAGCTGTCAGAAGTGGATGTAACAAACTTGTATGTTAACTATTCAGAGAGGTGGCATAATACACAGAATCACAGAATGGTCAGGGTTGGAAGGGACCTCTGGAGATCACCTAGTCCAACTCTCCTGCCACAACAGGATCACCTACAGCACATTGCACAGGACGGCGTCCAGGCGGGTTTTGAATGTCTCTGGTGTGGGAGACTCCACAACCTCTCTGGGCAGCCTGTGCCAGTGCTCTGCCACCCTCAGAGTAAAGAAGTTCCTCCTCACGTTAAGATGGAACTTCCTGTGCTCAAGTTTGTGCCCATTACCTCTAGTCCTATCACTGGGCACCACCGAAAAAAGACTCTTCTCATCTACCTGGCACCCTCCCTTTAAGTATTTATAAGCATTGATAAGATCCCCCCGAGTCGTCTTTTCTCTAGACTAAAAAGCCCCAAGTCCCTGAGCCTTTCCTCATAAGAAAGATGCTCCAATCCCCTCATCATCTTTGTAGCCCTCTGCTGGACCCTCTCCAGCAGTCCTTCTTGAACCGGGGAGCCCAGAACTGGACACAGTACTCCAGATGCGGCCTCACCAGGGCAGAGTAGAGGGGGAGGATGACCTCCCTCTACCTGCTGGCCACACTAATACACAAAGAGACAGTATTCACAGCTGTTTGTCCTTCCAGGCAGCTGAAATCACGAACATCTAATAGTCACTAGGCTACCTTTTGCATTCTACGTTTACAGGTTATTCAAGTCTTGGTTCATTTTAACTTTCACACATAAAATGTTTCATTCTGGGTTTTCAGTTCTTCTATTTTACTCTTGTTGAGGCTAAACTGTTGAATATAGCCTGAGGAAGAAACTTAAAATTTTGTTGGTGGGGCAGAATGTGGATGCAGGAAAATACAGCAAGTTTGTGGGTGGTTATGATTTTAGGTTCATTTGATGTTTGTTTCACTTACCTGATGTCAGGGATGTAACCTACTGTTTCCACTGGTAAACGTACCCCGCAAAAGTAGGCATATCTTTCTACAAAACAGAAATCTGCACAGTGTCATTTTGTTTTCCTAAGTAAGTGTTCTCTAGAATGTTACATTTATAACATTTCAGAGATAAAAAACATCATTTGCAAAAGCACAGTTCTGCTTCAGCTAGTTTAACAGATAAGAAGAGCATGACTCTGTGCGAATGTTTGTATTACTCATGAACAAATTAGCAGATCTTCAGGACTGCCTACCTGTAAGCTGGAGGACTGATCAGCTGAGTATGTGCTCTTAACGTGTTCAGAATAGAATGGTTTTGTCTAAATTGGTCTTACTCACTGCAATAATAAAGAAACTTGGCCCTTATTCTTCCTCCCCTCTAACATACTTGTATTTTGGTTTTGACTTAGTAGTGAGAGACTGACTGCAGGAGAGAATTTGGCGTTTCTTGCAACAGCTCTGCATTTTCTCTCTGCTTTTACTGATTTTCAGATCTTGTTGTTTCATGTGTTCATATTTTAACTGTAATTTACTGCAACTTCTTTATACGTTGTCTTGTAGGGTTTTTTTTTCCCCCTGCCTTTTCTTCCTTTTATCTTTTGGGGGGCGAGGGTGGGTGTGCTTTGATCTTGTCTAAGTTAGTGTTGGACAGTGTTAAGAAATGCAGCAAGCATGAAAAGCTCATTTAAGAAGGATAAAACATAAGTGCTTGTTGCTTAGGGAGTGCTCTAACTATATAATCTGTAGTCTGAAGGTTTTTGTGCTAGTGGGTATGAATTCAATGCATGTAATAGAAATAGATAGAAAAAAAGTAATAGTGTTGTTTAGATAATGCATTGTTTGAATCGTGCAGCATATAAATATCTTGGAATACTTATGATAATTTTCCAAATTATTTTATCTTTACTGTAGGTTATTGGTACACCTCAGAGACCTTCAGCGCCAAATACTATCCTGGTAGGAAGTCCACATACACCTAACACACATTTTGTATCACAGAACCAGACTGCAGATTCTTCGCCGTGGTCTGCTGGGTGAGCAAAATAAAAGTTACAAAGGATTAATAAATTGTTTGGAACTTTTGCTCTAAGTGTTCACTGTGATAGTGTGTGTACTCTTTGGGTTAGTGGTGTGAGAGAGGTAGTCTGTTTACCTCTCCATCAAGAGCACTTCAACATTAAAGTATGTTGTGTTAAAATTGGGAGTAGTCAGACAAGAATGAATACCCCGTCATTTTCATAAAAGGAACTAGAATATTTTCTGTAAACTCTGACAGATATTCTCACATTACTTACATTTAGAAAATTTAGCTCCCGAAAGGACACAGCAATTCATCTGACTTGATTCCGTTTTTAATTTGACATTTCTGTTTTGCTGGTGTATTTAAAAAAAAAAAACAACCAGTACATTTCAGATTGAGGAAGTGTATCCGGAAGTATCATTTGAAATAAGAACATAGTCCTTATTGGGGAAAAGTATTAGATACAATGAATGAATTCTTTTGGTGTCTTTTTCTCATTCAAGCTTGTTTTTAAGAGTCTTTTGTTAAATGTAGTTGCATTAAGACTAAATTTATCATCAGTGTCTTGTTACACATAAATAGGTTCCTACTTCGAAATTATACAGTAAAATGAGATGTAGAGAATTGAGAGTTTCCATTGCTGATACTAATTTTCTTGATACTTATATTTTTCCTCAAGTTAGAAGGAACTTTTTATTTAAAACATATGCAAAAAACTTTGTTATACTTCTTCTGTCTTGTAACTTTGAAGTTTTCATAGCAACTTCATATACTGTATAACTTTAAATCTGTGTTTTAGTAATAGTGTAATGTTTAGTGAGTTCAACCAATATCAGACTTCATCTGACCAGTCAGTATCGGACTTGAATAGAAAAATGCTCAATCAGTCTAGTTTTTTGTGGCCAAACTAGATGGACTATTTAAATTTAAAAAAAAAAAAAAAAAAAAAGACAAAAAAGTTACCTTCTGTAGTTCACTTTTCATGTTTTTGCATTTATTCCCCTATCCCTTCTTGTCTTGAAGATGTGAAGGTTTATTTTATTGACTTCTTCAAGAAATATCCCTACTGTTAACTTATCTGCTACTGGAGCTAGCAGAGTTGCCAAAAGAATGAATTTGTACTGTGTTTCAGCATCAAGATATTAGAATTGTTAATTATTGTAAATTGTAGGGGAAAAAATTACAGGAAAAAATGTTGGGAAGGAGTGAGAAACAGAAGAACAGGGAAGGCTTGGTTTTTTTACAGCAGTGTGCCTGTATTTGAAAAAGAGACATTAAATATTCCAAAGTTCAAATCTTCTTAAAATATATATTATACATATATTTAGGAAGCGGAACAAAAAAGGAGAGAAGAATGGCAAGGGTTTACGTCATTTCTCTATGAAGGTTTGTGAGAAGGTACAAAGAAAAGGAACCACCTCATACAATGAGGTGGCAGACGAGTTGGTTGCAGAATTCAGTACCGCTGATAATCACATTTCACCAAATGAATCAGTAAGTATATGGGAGGTCAATTACATGTGAACTGAATGGGGGAAGAGAAGTTTCTTTTGAGGCTTTTGTATTTCTTTTCCTACTGCTAAATGAAACAGTTCAGACATAACCTGAGTTTACCCAGTTACTGTAATAGATTTATTTTCAAATATTTTTGTCACAGGTATGTTTTTGATTAATGCACTGTGTCTACAGCAGGCTTATGACCAGAAGAATATTAGACGACGTGTCTATGATGCCTTAAATGTCCTTATGGCCATGAACATTATCTCCAAGGAGAAGAAGGAAATTAAATGGATTGGTCTACCTACTAACTCGGCTCAGGAATGTCAGAATTTAGAGGTATATGTATAAGGAAGCTTTGTGTTTGAGTAAATGTTTGCAGCTTTAATATGTTCTGATATAACACGTGCATGTGATCTTCTGAGGTAGCAAGGCAGAATAGTGTGGTCCCTTTTGACTCTTCTTATTTTATTTGTATTCTCAGAACACACGTGTAAACTTCCAGATTGCTTAAATACATATTTTTAAATTCTTCTGTGTCAAAAATACAGCTCTGTCACAGGTTTTCCAGTATATGTGAAATGGTTCTGAGTGGAAGTTGCACATTAATCTTTCAGTTTGATTATTTCCAACATTGTAATAGTGGTGCTTGAAGAGTCAGGAAGGTTATTTTCTCCGGATGCCAAACAAATAATACATCTGTGATGACAGATGTTGCATGTGGATCAGTATATATATGCATTGCTCCTTCCTTGTTGCTGCAGGTCTTATGTATTTTTGACATTTGTCTTACATGAACATGTCAAATGTTTTTACTGCATGTCTTGGGTAAGAAGTAAAATGTTTTATACTGAAGCATTTGTAAGTTCTGGCAGGATTTTTTTTAGTATCCTGAGATTTGCGGGGTAATAGGTTACTGAAGTTTACTGAAGTCGGTTCACTTTATCAGAAAAGAATAAATACAAAGTCTCATTCTAAATAAGTCTACATTCCCTTCAGCAGGACTGAAAAAATCAGTGTAGAAGCTGCAAAATTGGAAAGAAATGTTTTGGAATCTGTCTACAAGGGGCTAATTTGATGGAGATTTTTGTTTGACACTGATAATTGATTTTCCAGTTAGTACTTTAATTGCTATCTAGATGAAGAAAATATAGGGTATCTAATCAATATGAGTTTTATTTAAATATTTATCATCTCAAGTGAAATTTTTTAGGTCAGGTAAGAGAGTGATAATTGGGGCAGAAATAGTAGGGTGAGTATGCAAGGTGAAGTGGTTTGAAGATGACGGTGTTGTGTGCTGAATAGGGAACCGGCTAGCTGGAGGGATTTTAAAAGTAGATCTCTTTGGATCTGTCTCACAATCATCTGGCATTGCCAGTAATGTTGGAGCAAAACAAAAAGAAGTGTGGCTCATTTGGCTGGGTTTGATTTCATGATTGATAATGTCCCAAAGAAGTGTAGGATAATACTAGTACTGTAGTGAAAAAAGCAACTTAAGAATGTAATAATGCACAGCGAAGGTTCATGTGTTTAAGATAGGAACAATGGTAACCTCTGATGCCAGTGTGAGAACTTCTTAATTGGATGTCACAAGACAAGGACAGTGTTCTGTTAACCATTGAATAATTGAGCCGCAAGTGTAATATAGTCTTGAAAACAGCAAAAATCCTAAGATGTGTTGAGCTTACTTGAGGAAATTGCAGGATTCCTCCCTTCCCCATTATTGCTTCATTTGTATTCTAGCTCCTGTTTCTGCAAGCTCTATTGTTGTTTAAATTATTAGTGACATTACCTGACTAGTTTTGCAATAAGATTATTTTTAATGAATTGGTGGAGGCTAATGTTTAATTTGTGAAATTGTCACGCCTAATAAATTTTTTATACTGTTCCATCAGATATTGTGTAACTTCACCCTTAAACTGTTGGAAAACCAAGCCAAATAGTTTTTAAAGGAATACAGGAGTTTGAGGGGTTCCCCATCAAGTATTTAAGTCTTTTTAAACTTGTACTTTATTTACTTTGTGTGTAAATTAGAATATTAGGTTTCGTAAAACCTGATAATGCAAAAAGAGAGGGTGTGGATCCGTTAGTAAGGTCCATATCTTGAAATGATATGGAAGACAATGTAATTTACGTGTATGTGATAGGAAAATATCTCGGGTGAGTTTTGGTAATTTTGGGGGGGGGGTCGAGATTGTTTTTTGGCTTATTTCCTAATGCTAAATTATAAGACTTGGTCCTACTTTTTTATATATATATATATATATAAAAACCATCATCTCTTTTTTTCAGTTTTTTCAACTATGTAAGCTTCTGGGTTTGTTTTTTTTTTGCCAAAACCAAACAGAAAACTACATTCATGTGAATTTTTAACTCGTCATTTTCTTGTTAGTTGCTTATTTTAAGGACCAACAAAAGTTGATGTTCAGGCCAGCCATCTGTATCCAGTATCTTGCCTGCCAGTAGCCGTTACCTCATGAGGAGGATAAAATTAGAGAAAATATTTAGTGATGTTTTCTCCTGTAACTTGTGGTTCAGGCATAACCTGAGGCAGATACACCCTTCTATTTAATAGCCCTCAATTAAATTTTCTTCCACAAGTTTTTACTTTGTACGAAGTTTGCTTTTAATATTGAGTCATTTGTGGCAATGAGTTTGAGGTGCATTAGAAGCTTCTTATGAAATAACTTTTGTGTGATTTTGAACATACTATTTTTAGTTGATAACCTCTGACTTTTTTTTGGATTGGACGTGGTGGTGATCTGGTCATTCCTTATTTGCTTTCTCTATCCTATTCATGGTTTTATAGGTATCGCCCATGTTTCCCCATTATTTCATTCTCCTTTCTGTAGAGTCCTAGTTTATTCGTAATTCCCTTGCATGGAATCTGTTCTGTACCATTAATTATCCTGATTACTCTTTGTATGATCTTTTTGAAATGGGAACACCAGACCTACAGAATTCAAGATGTAAATGTTCTGGTTCATACTCTGATGTAGTGATAATTTCTATTTCGTTCTGTGTTCCGTCCCTAATAATTCAAATGTTTGGCTGCTGTGGTGTACTGAGCTGCTGGTTTTTGTAGATACTGCAATTTAAAACCTCTGTTGAATGTCATTTTATTTCTAAAATGTGCATGGATGGGATTATGTTTTCTCACACTACCACATCACATCTACCAAAAATAATTTTGATGATGTATTCACTCAATGCAACAAGACACTTTGAGTGTGTTTTATGACGATCTCTCTTTTTACTATGCCATGTAACCCAGCATTGTCAGCAGTTTCTGTCACCTTGCTGTTCATCCCCTTATTCTGTTCCTCTATAATTTGAATAACAGTCTGTAAATTAAGTCCTTGTGGGAGTCTGCTGGGGAGCTTCCTCCACTGAGAAAGCTGTTTATTTCCTACCGTTTTGTTTCCTATTGTCTATGTTATTATTTAGTGTGTATTTAATACTGTGAAGACATAACCATGGGCTCCATAGCAGCTTCATTTCTTTAAGCGTCTTTGATGGATCTTCTCCAATACCCCCAATATCAGTAGACTACATCGAGTAGATCCTTCTGGTCCACACGCTCTTTGTCTCCTTGAGAGAATTTGGATAATTCTCTGAGGCATAACTTTTGTTTGCAAAGATGTTTTTACCTTCTCCCTGATATATTGCACTTTATTCCCCAGTGTTCTAATTCTGCTCTTTGTTACGGTTTCCATCAGTAGTACTGATGTGGGTCTTGATGGTTAGATCTCTAAATTATCTGCAGAACCTTAATGATTGACATCATATGTCCTACCTCCAGTTCTCTGGTATTGAAATTATTTCAAGGGGATAAAATGTTGATATAAAATGCTACTTAAAACCAACAAACTAACCAATCCTTTTTCTGTCTAAAGGTGGAGAAACAGAGAAGACTTGAAAGAATAAAGCAAAAACAGTCTCAACTACAAGAACTCATTCTACAGGTACAGTCAAGGTACTCTTGTCTATAGGGCAAGGTAACTTATATTTGCATTCCTGTTGCTTTAACCCAGTGAGGGATGGGAAACTTCTAAAAAGACTAGAGATGAATTTCAGGATAAGGCATATGCAGTTTTAATTTAGCACTGTAGTTTAGCTGGGACCATGCTGTTGGCCATTGCTGTTGGGGAAGCGAGCAACCTTTCATGAGTTATGATGAATTGTTTTGCAGTTTCAAGTATGTTTAAACAGGATTTATGCTGACAGGAGCTGTAATTCATACTGTACCCTCTGAATTTTCCAGTTCAGTTCTTGTATCTAGAATGTTTTTCTGTGTTAGAGTTCATAGATAAAATTATGTGACAGTAGAGGTCATCTCTCATAATGCTCTGTTTCTTGCCTTACTGGGAGGCCAGAAGCTGCCCCTGCTGTGTAAGTGGCTTAACCGCTGTGAAACAGTTGCTGAACTCCTTCCTATATTTCCCTTAGTACACTGAGGGAAGCATTAGTCTATCCTCTAAGTCACTGGGCAGCTGGTTCACTGGAGTGTATCCCTTAGTAGCTGCATTACCTACACAGCA
Source organism: Pluvialis apricaria (assembly GCA_017639485.1). Lineage (NCBI taxonomy): Eukaryota > Metazoa > Chordata > Aves > Charadriiformes > Charadriidae > Pluvialis > Pluvialis apricaria. The sequence goes on from CM030007.1 coordinate 68,536,054, forward strand.
GGAATGAGAATGTCGGGGAAGGTATGCAGAAAGTACATACAGATAGCTGTGGAACAGCAATCTCAACAGCTGTCTGATTTTTATCAGCCTCTGTGTTGGCTTTGGATTTTATTTTTAATTCCTGTTTATTTCATTTGATTCTATGACCAGAAAAATACTTTTTCGTAGTTTGGTGGCTTACTGTAAGGTTTATTACTTGAGTTTCAATAGTTAGCTTGAGTTCTTAGTTCTGACAATTGCTGATCTTTAAAATGTGAACATTCCATTCTGAAAAGCAGTTTTAGTAAGATGTGAGAGTAAAGTCACTAATCTTAGCTGAGTAATTCAGAAACCTAATGTCAGACATTCAAATCCCAAACGTTAACTGTTTTTTAGCATATAGTTTCAGCAAAAATACATTATTAATCATTCAACTGTTCTTGTGAAGTGCAGTAGCTAGCAGGGAATAGTAAACAGAGTGGAAGTAGGTTGCTATATGAAAATTCTTCTTTCCAATCATTGTTATCTCTTCCTTCTGTCAAGGATCTGTCCAAGGAACTGTCCTGACACAGTTATTAGAATGTGTGGGATTTTTTTCTCAGTTAAGTTTTACTGTGTTGTATTTTTCAATACTACCATTTGCATCTCTTCTTGCATCTTAACATGCAGGAGTATGGTGAACACTCTGTCCTTTTCTGCATTTAGTTGCTGCAACCATTGCTGGTATTCTTTAACTGAGGGATTTTGTTGTTGTTAACAGGATCTTAAAGGTTTAATTCATACTTTCATATCATTATTGCTTTTTCTAGCAAATTGCCTTCAAGAACCTCGTTCAGCGAAACCGTCAAGCAGAACAACAGGCAAATCGACCGCCACCTTCCAATTCTGTCATCCATTTGCCATTTATCATTGTGAACACCAGCAAGAAGACAGTGATTGACTGCAGTATTTCAAATGACAAGTGAGTTGACGAAGTTTTCTATCTGGCTTTTGGTACAGCTATGAGTTTTATGTCCATGCTAAAGTGTTCGGTATCCCTGCCTGTGGCAGGGGGGTTGGAACTCGATGATCTTCAAGGTCCCTTCCAACCTAAACCATTCTATGATTCTATGATTCATCTAGATTTGTTAAAAATTAAATACAAATAAATTTACTTCTGCCTTTTGTAGACTGAGAACGTGCAATTCAGACAGGTAAAACTTAGTCATGTCAAATAGAAACAGAATTTTATAGAGCTTTTTAATAAGTACAATAATTGCGTTCACTTCATATAACTTTAATAAGTTATTTAAGACTTAGTACCTACAGACGTTACAACCAAAGTAAGGCAGCTCTACTGAAGTTTGATATCATACTGTACTAAGTAGTGTTTTCCTTTGGCTTTAACACAATCCAGTGCAGCCAGCAGAATTGAAAACAGATTTTGCTTTCAGAACTGCTGTTCTCTACTTTTTGTTCAAACAGACAGATTTTTCATCTGTGAAATAAAAGCTGAATGTAGAAGTGATTTCTCTGTGCACTATTAGCTTACTAGAAACGCTTAAAAACATGAAAAAAATACACAGTAGGCAGAGCAATGGGAGTAAAGAAAAAATTATCAAACATGCAAAATGTTTAATTAAAACTCTGTATCTGTTAAACCTGTTATGATTTATGTAGTGTGTATAATCACAGTTTTAGTTGCTTGCTATCAAATACATAAATCTTGGAAAAATGTGATTGCTTAATGTGATGTGTCACTAACTATGTGTCTTAAGCTGCAATTCCTGAAACTGGAAAGGCAGTTAAAGTAATTGAAGCTAATTGAAACTTTTTTTTCCCTCTCCAGATTTGAATATCTATTTAATTTTGACAATACTTTCGAAATTCATGATGATATAGAAGTACTAAAACGAATGGGAATGGCTTGTGGGCTAGAATCTGGAAGCTGTTCAGCAGAGGACCTAAAAATTGCAAGGAGTTTGGTTCCTAAAGCTCTGGAACCATATGTGACAGGTTAGTAGCTCCGAAAAGAGTTATTTTGTTTTCATCCTTAATATGGAACTTAAAGAAAACACATGAAAATATCAAAGATCAGTTAATTTTTCCTCGTTTGTGGTGAAGATTTCTAACAAAATCTCAAACGTTCATGCTTTTTAGTGTACCTTAGGGAACAAATAGCATGGAGACTCATAGAGAATGGGCTGTTGCTCTTCGCAGAACCACGTTTTGCATTATACGACACACGTAGATCTTTGCAGTGTGTAATTCTTTTAAGAGGACAATATTTATAGTGTTGATTCACCTGCAAAGTTAAAAGGTACTAAGTGCAAACATGGTCATGGCTTCAATTTATATTGTTTTATCATTTTAATTACATAAGAGTACTGAAGACGTCTGACTTGTTTGCTTCAAAATAAAATGCTTTTTAAATGTATTTTGAAATTTTGCTGTTGTGCTAGCTTCTTTAATTATGCTATTTTGGATATAGTACATCAATATATTTTGTTGTTTTTGTTGGAAGACTCCTTTTCTGGACTTTAAAATGACTAAGCATTTCCACTGAATTAGATGAGTGTGTTTTGAAGTATTCTTGAAGTATGTATTGTTTGTTTTGCAGAAATGGCTCAGGGATCAATCAGCAGTGTATATGTCACATCTTCATCAGGTTCTGCAGCAAATGGCACAAGATTTTCAGCCAGGTGAGATGAAATTATACTTTTTTTTTTTAAATCTGTGATCATTAAAGAAACTTAATTAGAGATTAAATACTTCATGAAACAAGTTTTCTGTTGATTAAATATGGGGTGGATATGTGTTCAAGTTTATTCTCAGATACTGCTTTTGCTTAAGTAGTAGTGGTTCTGACCAGTGTCATTAAAGAATTTTTTTTTCCTGTATAGTAGAAAAAAAGTTGATTAGAATGGTGTTAATCTTGAATGTATTATTTTTGTTTAGTTTTGAGTTTGTGACAAGAAAATAGGTACTTCCCTAATACAATATGGGCAAGATTCTCCATTGGTCCTTAGTGTCTAACTTAAAAATGGGTTTGGTCTTTGGGTTTTAAACACCATCAGAAGCTGGTAGAGTAGTAGACTATAACTTGTATTTAACTTTGTGTGGACATATGTAATTTCTGAACTTAACTGTTATTTTTCTCTTGCTATATAAGACGCTTTTCCTTATGTAGTCACTACGTGCTAGTTTTTTGCTGTTGCATTAATCAAAAAGATGCCCTGTGAGCTCCAGTAAGTTGTAAAATGACTCAAATATCTTTGAAATGTTTAACATTGCTAACAAATAGTCAAATTCAGCAAGGTGATTAGCTGAACAAATTATCTGCAAAAGTGTCCGTTTTCTACCAGTTGTTTCTGTTGTGTCCAGAAACAGACTTATCTGAAAAGTTAGTTAAATTTCTGTTGTACATATAACACAAGTAATCCAATTGGGCAATTTTAGAATTGCAGAATGCTTTGGGTTGGAAGGGATCTTCAAAGATCATCTAGTCCACCCCCCACTGCCATGGGCAAGGGCATCTTCCACTAGACCAGGTTCCAATAGTATATCCAGTCTAAACCTGCCTTTCTTTTTGTTCAAAACTGTTGCCCCTTGTCTGTCACGGCAGGCCCTGGTAAAACATCTTTCTCTGTATTTCTTATAAGCTCCCTTTACGTGCTGAAAGGCCGCAATAAGGTCTCCCCAGAGCCTTCTCTTCTCCAGGCTGAACAACCCTAACTCTCAGCCTTTCTTCATCAGAGAGGTGTTCCATCCCTCTGATCATCTTCGTGGCCCTCCTCTGGATCCGCTCCAACAGGTCCATGTCCTTCTTGTGTTGGAGGCTCTAGAGCTGAGTGCAGTATTCCAGGTGGAGTCTCACGAGAGCGGAGTAGAGGGGCATAATTACCTCCCTCAACCTGCCTGCCACTCTTCTTTTGATGTAGCCCACGTTACAGTTGGCTTTCTAGGCTGCAAATGCACATTGCTGGCTCATGTCCAGTTTTTTGTCCACCGGTATTCCCGAATGGCTGCTCTCCATCCATTCATCCCCCAGTTGGTACTAATGTCAGAGACAGCCCTGACCCACGTGCAGGACCTTGCACTTGGCTTTGTTTAACTTCATGAGGTTCACGTGGACCTGTCCCTCAAGCCTGTCAAGGTCCCTCTGGATGATACGCTTGAGGGAAGGGATGGCAACTGCACCACTTGGCTTGGTGTCATCCACAAACTTAATGAGGGTGCGCTCAATCCCACTGATTGTCATTAATGAAGATATTAAGTAGTATGGGTCCTAGTATGGACCCTTGATGGACACCAGTTGTTACTGGTTTCCATTTAGACATTGAACTGTTGACTGTAACTCTTTGGTCATGGCCATCCAGCCAACTTCTTATCCATCAAATAGTCCATCCTTCAAACTCCTATCTCTCCAGTTTAGAGGTAAGAATGTTAGAGGTGACTGTATCAAAGGCCTTCCAGAAGCCCAGGTAGGTTAATTCTGTAGCTCTTCCTTTGTTCATTGACGCATTCACTCCATCGTAGAAGGCTAGTAGATTAGTCAGGCGCAGTTTGCCCTTGGTAAAGCCATGTTGGGTGTCCCTAATTACCTCCCTGTTGTGTGCTTCAGAATAACTTCCAGGAGGATCTGTTCCATGATTTTAGTGGGCACCGAGATGAGGCTGAAGACAAGAGTGCAAGTTCTAGATTACTTTGACTCTTTCCACAATAGTGACTGTTCTATGTCAGAATCTCTGGCAGGCTCTGCCTGGTTAATTATTTGGGAAATTGCTATACCAATGAAATTCTTAGGGAAGTCCCAGTTTTTAGGACATTTAAGCCATTTGTGTTTAGAAATCCTATATTGATGTGATTTCTTCAGACAAGGAAATACAGCTTTGTTTTTGTTCTCTGAAGACAGTCTTCTGGCAGCTTTTTCTCACCCATCTGCTTTCCATCAGAGTTGGAAGGAGGTCCTTCTAAAGATACAGTATCTGGCTTACTTTAAAAGGCTAACGTAATTGCATTTTTAAAACATTTCTTTTTAAAAAAAAAACAAACCACCCACCCTTTTTTATATGATAGGCTTACCTGAATGCAAAGAAAAAAAAAAAAAAAAAAAAAGGAAATAGCTTGCAAGGGAAACAGTTAAGCTCAGGGATGTGGTGCAGGATTAGCAATGGTGAGGAGCGTGGTTTATGCTCCAGCCCATTCCTGCTGCCCTAAAAAATGTGGGGAATTCTACCTGTTTTGTACTTGAGAATTGAAACTTGAGTGAGAATACTGCCAAAATATCTTTAGAGAAGTAGAACTTATACAGTACATAAAATCTCCTGTTTTCACTAAGGTTCCTTCTGTGATAATGAGCATGGTGTTAGTGAAAAAGAGGCTGTGTATTTTCAGACTTTGAAATTTGAATAGACCACTGCTAGGCAGAGGCCAATAGAAAACCAGAGCCTGACTGTGGTTCGTTATCTTGGTGAGAAGCACAAGAGCTCCTAGCACTTCTGTTTCTTAGGAGGTTGGAAAAGGGGAGTGACAAATAATGTTTAATTATAGTACATACATAAATATTCATGGCAATAGGAAACTACAAGATATGTAGCTTTTCTGGTACCAAAAATTGCTGCCAAGGCAAATAAAGGCTGTAAATTTATTTAGCAAGCTCTCTAAAGAAAGTCTGCAGAAGACTGAAGATGCTGCTACCAGTGCCTTTATCCCAGTTTCTTTGTCTTACTAAGATACTCAGGTTATGACATCCAGTTCTGTTTTTGTCAGAAAGAGACAGGCTTTTGGGTTTGTACTTTCAAAGTTCACAGGAACACAAGAATAATCTCCTTTTTTTTTTCCCCTTTGATTTTGAAACTGCTTCTAGAGATAATTATGGAGAACCTAGTATAAGTCATCTGACTACAGCTAGACAGGTATCTTAGTATCTTCCTTTTGAATAAGTGTGCAGAACAGCAGAAACTCTTGAAAGTGTCTTACTGGATATGTTTTCCTTGTGAGCTTCTAGGGTGTGTCCCTGCAGTTTCATTCCGTGTGATGATAGACCGTTGAATTAGGTCCATACAACAACAGTGTGCATGATTGATTATGTACATTAGCTGGATTATAAAATGACTAGCAAACGTATTTTTGAAAGCAATTTTTTAATGATTCATGTCTTTCAAATTTTTCAAGATTTTGCATTTTCTTAAGAATTTGTGATCAAGTTTAATAGTTTATTAAACTATTGAGAAAGTAAACAATAAAAAAGATTGGTAAAGTAGCAAGTAATAATGGAGGCAGGAATGTTCTAGCTCTATTAAAATAAAATACTTTGGATACAGTTAATTCCTCTAGGAACAAGACATTTCAGACCATATCTACAATGTGTGTGCGTGTATTTTGGTGGAAAAAGCCCCAACATTCAAGTAAGAAAGTGGATACTCTCTAAAATCTACTTGCTGATCCAGGAGGTGGATTTTCATTGTAGGGATACTCTAATAGAGGGGAGAAATACGAGACGCTGAAGAGGTTGTTTGGTTTCTGTTTGTTTTTTTTTTTTAATTAGAAAAGAAAAGCGTAATGAGAAGAAAACAATTTCAAGTTAAAGATACAGCACATGTAGCAATGATAGTTTGCCATGTAATAACAAGGAATTAAGGAGAAGCTACTAATTCCTCGATTTTCCAAGTCTTTAAATCAAGATTAGTGCTTCTGAAAGACATGATTCACTGGTGATGCAAGTGTCCATTGCTACATAAAAATACTAAAGGGCTTAGGTCTGTAGCCTCAACGCTAAATGTACTTTAGAAGAAACCTGGAAAGCATACTTATAAGGTGCCTATGAAAGGATTTAATCTTTATATTAAACCTAAAGCAAGAAACATAATAAGAACCATTTTAAAATTACTTCAACTGTTTCTGCTTTTGAGAAACAGCTTAGGCATATATTAAAGACAATTTATAAAGCAGCAGTGGCAGATTCATTAAAGGAATGGAATACATATATGATTATATTTAAGAGCACAGTAAACTGGGAAATATCATTAAGGAATGCCAACTGGTCTCTTTTTTTTCTTCTTTTTTTTTCAGTGACTTTTCCAATGGTGGAGATGGGATGTTGGCTACAAGCTCCAATGGATCTCAGTACAGTGGCTCTAGAGTTGAAACACCAGTTTCTTATGTTGGGGATGATGATGACGACGACGACGATTTTAATGAAAACGATGATGACGACTGATGCCCTTTGCTTGTAGACTATTTTTTGTTAAAATTCAGCAAGCTTCAGGAATAAATTGTTCTAGGGAGAAGTGTCTCAAATTACTTTGCCCCATCCCTCAAGGAGAATATTGGTAAGCAGTTCTGAGTTTAGAAATTGCACCTCTGATAAGCAAACAAGGATTGTTTTATGTAGGATATTTTTAAATGTGGTGTGGATGTGTGTTTTTGATACCAGTGTGTTAATGCAGAGCCTTTATTTACTCTTGTTTTAGGGGTTTTTGGTTTGTTGGTTGTTTTTTGTTTGGTTGTTTTGTTGGTTTTTTTTTTTACTTGAAGGAAAATGGATTTTGCCCCAAATGTTCTTGCGAAGTTTGCTAAAGAAAATGTAGACACATCATTGAGAAATAAAATGCTATCCTTCTGTGGAAAATGAATACACTGAATGGCAATTTATTTGGAGTGTATTTTGATTATGCCACTTTTTGAGGGATAGTGAGCTAATGTAGTAGTGTTTTTTGTTAATCACGCAGTGTCCAAAGAACCAAACAAGAAAGATACGTCCTACTTTTTTACATGTTAAATTCCAGAAATGTTGTTGTGAACTTATTTTCCCTTAAATTATATCTAACATTATGATTCCATCAAGTTTATATACTTTTCACTGTATGTTGGGACATATGAATTACAAAGTTTTTGGCAAATGTTTACTGCCAGTTGGTGCAGCTATATAAAATGTCTTGAAGGTTTGGAATGATTTATTGCTTATGGAAAATTTGCCTGATTTCTTACAGGCAGACTTTGGAAACTTTTTATTATATAGTTGTTTACATACTTATAAGTCTATCATATAAAGACATGTACTGAAACAAATGTTTGTATTTGTTTCATAAGCATCTTCCTGTAATCTATTATAAAGTTGAAATTAAATATAGAGAATGTTTTAAGTTTTTTAACTCAAAATTTGTCAATCATTTTTAATAGTTCATTTTTATAAAAGGAATTTCAGGGCAGGTGGTAGTCTTTTTAAATTTATTCACAAACAATTAACTGCACAAATACTGTCAGCTGCCTATTCTAAGACAGTAGTCTTTTTATTGAAACACAAATAAACTTTTCTGTAATATTTTATGGAATATAAAGAGACTATAATTGTTTGACTTGTTTAACCTTGGCACTGTTAGTTTTTATTAATAAAACGCGCATGGGCATTTTTAACAAGCTCTGTGGTTTTTCTAATTTTAGGGTTATTTTAGAACATTTCACTTCCTCTCGTCACAAGACCTAGAATTAACTGTCTCAGGATACTGCATTTATGCTACAGAGGGCCCAGATTTTTTTCTTTGATTTAGTGATTTGTCCTTCTAGCTCTTGGTAACTTAAGATGCAAAAAGCAATATCTTACCGTGTATACTCTCGTCTTTCACGTCTTCTTATTTCAGTCATGTTGCTTTTCAGTATGTCAGGCCAATCCTAGTAGTCCAATTCAGCTTCTCTGTTTAAAATCCCACACTTACCTATTGCCCTAACTTTTCATCCCATATTCCTCAGTCCTGGCTTCCTGTCATACATCCCATGTCCTCAAAACAAGTCTTCATCTACTTTCTGTATACTTCCACCTGAAACCTTTTTGTTAGATCACCTCCTCTGCTCTCACCAGAAAGTGCAGGTTACCGAACTGGCTCAGTCACTCTGCAGGCTGATGTCAGAGTCAGGATTTGTTGCTTCCACAAACTTCAGGGAGTCACTGTAAGGACAACTTACAGTCTAATTACTGCTTTAGCTGTGGTAAGGGCTCCTGGATGCACTTAAACCCTGTGGTAAATACAAAGTGCTACGTGTTTTTTTTTCTCTGAGGGATTATGTCTTCACAAATCTTCTGTGGTAAAGGGATGTGGGTACTTACTACAGAGCAGTTGATACGAAGTGAATGTTTTCTAATTGTATCAAACTTGTAATATGAGTGAACCAAGCAAATTACTTAATTTTATGGGCCTGGGAAAACCATTTGCTGGGGGGGACACAAATTGAATGCTTTGCCTCTCACTGAAGATGTCATTCTTTGCAGTGCTAATGCTAGAAGCAAGGTTCTTGTCACGGTTGAGTCAGTTGATTCAAATTATCTTTGCTATTGAATGGCAGTTTTATCTGCAGAGTCCAACAATAGTTATCAAGGAACTTTTGGCAATCCAAGGGGATTATTCCAGTTTTCCCTTACGTTCTAGATCTCCAGTGTATGATCCGAGATTTAGCTGCAAAGACTTAGTACAGGGATTTTAGGTAAGGAAGGCTGAAAGCATCTGACAGTTTCCTTTTGACTCTTATCAATGGAATAGACCTCAGATGAGACAAGGTCAAGGTGAGAGGTCAAAGTGTGGCAAAACACATGTTTCAAGACATTGGAATTGTCCAGGTTGGAAGGGATTTTAAGATCATCGAGTCCAGCCATTAACCTGACACTGCCAAAACCACCACTAAACCATGTCCCTAAGCACCACATCTACCCGTCCTTTATATACCTCCAGGGATGGTGACTCAACCACTTCCCTGGGCAGCCTGTTCCAATGTTTGATAACACTTTCAGTGAAGAAATTCTTCCTAATGTCCATCCTAAACCTACCCTGGTGCAGCTTGAGGCCGTTTCCTCTTGTCCTATTGCTTGTTGCTTGGGAGAAGAGACCAACCCCCACCTGGCTACAGCCTCCTTTCAGGTAGTTGTAGAGAGCGATAAGGTCTCCCCTCAGCCTCCTTTTCTCCGGTCTAAACAGCCCCAGTTCCCTCAGCTGCTCCTCACAGGACTGGTTCTCCAGACCCCTTACCAGCTTTGTTGCCCTTCTCTGGACACGCTCCAGCACCTCAGTGTCTTTTTTTGTAGTGAGGGGCCCAAAACTGACCACAGTACTTGAGGTGGGGCCTCACCAGTGCCGAGTACAGGGGGACGATCACTTCCCTAGTCCTGTTGGCCATGCTATTCCTGATACAGGCCAGGATGCTGTTGGCCGCCTTGGCTTGCTTTTTGGTTGCTGATGAATCTCTGAAATGGAATTTGAGAGTTTAAACAAGCAGCATTAGAGTGGTTTGGGGGAAGGGTTGGAGACTCGATGATCTTAAAGGTCTTTTCCCACCTAAATGGTTCTGTAAGTCTGTGTTAACCCTTTTTTCAGGAGAGCTTTTTAGTAAAGGCACCCATCAATAACAAGAGACGGTCTATTGACTTTTTAATGACTTGCTAGATTTCAGGCAGTTACCTGGTCATAGTGTTTAGGTGAAGGAGGAGAGGGGGGGAAAAAAGGGGGGAAAAAGAGATCACTAGGGAAGGAGGAGGTAGAAATGAGGAAAGGAGACTTTAAGAGGTAGGAGGAGGAGTGAACCAGAAGAGAAAGAACAGACTGAAACTTAAGGTCTCTACAGAGAAGAAGGTGTAAGTTGGAAAGAAGTACTGACAAAACAAGAGAATGCTAGTCAAAGACTACAAAAAGACTACAAGTAGAAACTTCATTAAAAAAAAAAAGGGCAGAGAAATGCATAGAACATACGTAATAATGTTAGGCCTGGCACAAAAACAACTGCAAAGTGGGAGATAACTTTAAGCTACATGGCTCTGATCTCTGGAAAGGGTGGTACCACATGTGCAGATGGAAGAGGAAGATCAAAAGCAGGAGCAGAATGTAAGAGGAAATCACGGACAGGAAATTGTTGAGGAAATCTGTGGAAGTAGAAAATACTGTAACGAGATAGGAACTAGAATTCAGTTTCAGAAAGATTAAATGATGGTAAAGGTAATGAAAGTGGTAATAAGGGCTCAGTTTGGGGAAAAACATGACAGGAATAAGGGATGTACTCCTTTAATTTGTCAGCACTATTTTGTTATCTGAAGAAGAGGAAAAGTTGTGAAGTGTGCATTTATATCCCTGAAATGGTCCTGCAGATCTGCAGATAAATCCTGGGAACAGTGTGCATTTTTTACTGTTTTTCTGAAGTGACACTGAGCTTTGAAAGACTCTCTCTCTCTATTTTGACATCTATACCAGGAAGGATTTCTTGAAGTAAACTGTGTTGCTTTTCCTGTAAGAATTTGCTTGTCTTAACTAAAGAAAAGCAATTATGACTTCAGAAACTGTGGTTTTTTTAATCTTCCTTCAATGAAAGGCAGCTATTGCAGAGAAGGAAAAATAAATGGGGCTGATAGGGTACCGGACCTTGAAGATGACTGTTTATTAAATTGTTCATGGGAGGAGATAACCATCACAAGATAAATCTCTTCATTTCTTTATCAGTGAATACTTGAGTTGTGAAATCTTCACATTAATGGGAAATCTGAAAATTGGAAGATGCTTTAATATGAAGAGGGTGAAAGGGAAAAGAAAAAGGCATTGATGTAATACGACTGGAGTGATCAGTAGAAAAGAGAGTATATACGCTGTTTTTCCCAGATAGTTCATTGTTTCCTGTAGGGATTTTCTTCTGCTTATGGGAAGAGTAGTAGGCTATATATCTTGACTGCTACATTGAGTTAACAACTTCCAGCCCTTCTCAGATCTGTCTGCTTCCAGAAGGATGCAAATGTTATTACACATGCTTTATTGTTAAAACCTTGCTTTACCTCAGTTGTCATTCATTTATCAGGGAAAGCAAAGACAAGCCAGCACAATGAGAGCACCAACTTTTAATGTCATTGTTTTCTAAATCTGAGATGTAAGATTTTCTCGAGGTTTTTCTTGGTCTCTGATTCCTCCTTGAGCTTCTATGGATTCTGGAGGGTTACCAGGATGCTCAGAGGGCTGGAGCACTTGCTATATGAGGAGAGGCTGAGGGAGAGGAGCTTGTTCAGCCTGAAGAAGACGTGGCCTCAAGAGACCTAATGGCAGTCTTCCAGTACTGTGAGAAGGTTATTGCAGAGGTGGGGTCGGTCCACAGTGGTGCACGGTGGGTGGATGAGAGACAACACACACAAGCTGAAACAAGAGCATTTCCAGCTTGGATTAAGGAAGAACTTAGGATGGTCAAGCTGTGGAACAGGTTGCGCAGAGAGGTTGTGTTGACTCTATCCTTAGGGTTTTCAAGACCAGACAGGATAAAATCCCTGAGCAATGTAGTGTCTGACCTCATGGCTGACAATGCTTTGAGCAGGGGTTGGACTAGAGATGACCTGAGGTGCCTTCCAGCTTGAATTACTGTGTGGATCCCATAAGAGACAGGAAAAGAAAGCACATTAGAAAATACCATTTATCAGTATCATGAGCAGACTAACAAGTGGGTCATTTGGTTTGCCTGCATACCGAAGATTCAGCAGAAGAAGAACGGAAGCTCAGCTTATCTTCAGAAGCCATCAAAAGTTACCAAAGTCCTTTGATGGAAAAGGTAGTTAGATGAGCGGGTAGAAGTGAAGACTGTCTTCCTTTAAGATGAGATTTCTAAGAAGCAGAAATACAACTGATGCTGAGAGCACAATGAAGAAGGGCAACAGCTGACATGCACGGGCCTTTCCCACTTCCAGCATTTGGTTACACTGGTAATTCTCGTCTGGCACGATGGTGGTTGTCACCTAGCTGCATCTGCCCCTCACGCAGCTGGGGAGCTGCTGTCCACAGAGGCACATGTGAAGTACGTCAACACCAACAAGTGAAATATTAACCAGAGAAAATCATGATTACTGATTCACAGCTTTGCCGTGATAAAGGCAGAATGTCCTGATGTGGCAGAGAATAAAGAGGAGAGACTGGTGTTAATCGCAAATCAGCTATGTAATATCTTTACAACTGCTTGTCTTCGTTCTGCTATGACCTCTTGTTTGTTAAATTTTTGCATGTTTTGAACAGGTCAAAATCCAAACTTGCGCTCAAAGATTTGATCTTCTTTTAACATCTCACTGTGTACACATCATGGTACATCTCTGTAAGTATTGCAGTGGTAGCAGCCCTCACCTACCAGGAGGGCTGGTCAGAGCACAACGGAAATTTTCTGCACTGTAGCATGATAAGACAGCAGACTTTGGGCAAGGTTCGTGTTCTTCTATCGTGTAAACTTGAGAGAATTCATTAAAAATAAAGCAGAACATTAAGCACATTAAGCTTAACTCTCTTAAAACGGGCAACCCGGGTAATTTGTGCTAGGTAGAGTGGATCTCTGCATTTCTGATGCTGATTTTTATTGAACCTTGAAATAATCAGTAAGTTCTTACAGACTAAAATAATGCTAGAGTGCCAGTTCTCAAAGTGGTGTGAGGAAGTCCTGTCTAAATGTGGTCTAGACAGCCTGAGATCAGCCCTGAATCGTGTATTAGAAAAACTGTTGAAGGAAACAGCTAAAAGAAAATTAAAAGCCTGGAAGGTTAATTATTAATGACAAAGTACAGAATAGGTCTTATCAAATGAATAGGGGAGGAGATTGTAACTTTTTAGCCGGTTAAGGAAACAATGGATATGTTTCAGCATCTTTAAGCCTTTTCTTTTTCATTGCATTCTGATTTTAAATACATATTTTACAGTAGCAACAGATTGTATGTTAAATGTTAGATTTTATGTTAAAGGGTTATGAACTGTTTACTGCTGAATCAAAAATAGTTTTTGTGGCATTATCACTGACAAAGTAGCTGCATCAAGTAAGATTATACTTCTATTTAACCTTTTCTTCAGTAACCCAGGAGAAAATTAAAAAACATCTTTAAGTGATACTGGTCAGAAAAGAAGTAAACAATGAAAAGGATGGATTAATGTGGATTGCTTGGCCAGCATGGCATGCCCCAAAAATGTTATGGTTAAACTCCACGACTTTTGAACAAAGAATTGTCTCGTGGCAGGGGATGGAATTAGATGATCTTTAAGGTCCCTTCCAACTCTAACCATTCCGTGATGATTCAAGCTACACTTGCAGGAGGTAAGACTGTATGCAGAAAATGTAGGATCGTAAAAATTATCTGGGTGTCAATGTGGACAAGAACTGCACATCTCCTACACTGTGTTTTAAGGAACTAGCTAATCTGATTTTGGATGTGTAGGTAAAACTAATAGTGGATTGGAAAGTGATGTTACATTCAAATACATACAGTGAGACCAATAGTGAGCAGCTATGTCTTGTTAGCGTCATCATTTTAAAAGGGTATTGGAAAAATTGGGAAAGACTCAGAAAAAAGACCTTTCCCAAGTTATTTGATACCTAAGGTCAAGATCTTTTAGTGAGAGATTTAAGGAACTCTTACTTTGGTTTATTAAAAAAAAAAACAAAAACAAACCAACAAACAACTTCACAGGCTTATCAGTATTGGAGAGAAAGGTAACACAAGATGTAACGACTGGAACTTGAGATCAGAATAATTAAAATTAGTTATCTATTTGATAAAGATGGTAATAAACCCCTGGAACATTTTTTTTTTTTGAATGATAGAATTCCCACATTGGTAACAGTAGGACTACACATAAATACACACATTAATGATGAAGGGTGTTATCCCAAGTGTCTCTCCAGAATGCAGTCCTTTCTTATTTTCCACCAAGTGAGAGAGAGGTAGTGGGATCCTAAAAGGAATTTTCAGCCCAATTTCTGCTCTTAACATAATGAGAAGTGCCATGCGTCCATTGTTACCACGCTGGTATCAAGAAAAAGAAATTGAAAGAGCAGAAAAGTGAACAGTCTTTGTCCCAGTGAAAGTTTTTCAAGTTAAATTGAGGAGAAGAAAAGGACACCTGTTCTTTCATGCACATTTTTATTTTGTGTTAAACAAGATAATCTTGTTTGAGCTTGAACTTTTGTATCTGAAAGAAATGAGGCTTGTAAAGGGAGTATATGTGCAAAGCATAAAATATTTTCTGCAAGCCTTATTGAGGCAGCTGTTACTCTACATCCAATTACAGAAAGTAGCACATGGTTAGACAGCTTCATTTGCTGCAGAATCAATCTCTGCCTGACTTTTATTACAGGTAAGAGATTAAAACCAGTTATATGAAATGATGAGAGGAATTCCCAAGTGCAATAACAATGACATCATGTGAGACCATTAAGCAAAGTCTTAATTATTAATACATAGTGCTTAGCAATTCTGAATGCAGAGGGCAAACGTTTTGAACTTGCTGTAGTCTCATAGTCATAGCACAAAACCCCCTTTCAGCATCAAGGAGCTTGTATTCAGTGGTTTTCTGCACTCTGTTCATTTTTCTTCATCCTTTTTAATAATAGACATTGGGACTTTACACTTTGACTATTGGCTTTGCCAGTCATATGAATATTCGTAAGCATAGATGGAGGTGTAGGGAGGAAGATGCATCTCAAAGCAACCGCCATGTTCCTGTTCTCCCTGCACTGAGCTTCAGCGCGCAAGTATTTTGTAATACTGCAGTGGCACAGCCCAGCACTATGTACACGCATTTCATGTAGCGAGCAGCGTAGCCATCAAAGCAGCAAAGACTATATGTATACATCTATATATGTTCTCACATGTATGTGTGTATCTCTGTCTCTCTCTCTCTCCAGGAGTTGGAGACCTGCAATGGGAGTGCTTAAAAGACTGATAAATGAGGCCAGTTTTAAACTTGAAAACAAAACTACAGAGTTCGTGCCTTAACAGCACACTTTGTGCTAATGGTTAGTTCTTGCATATTGTTATTCATTATTGCTATGTATATAAAACTGTTAGTCTGTAACACTTGTACACTAAATTAACTATTACTATACAATAGCGTGGAGCTGCTCTAGTAGAGCTGGCACTGATGGCTGAGGTCCTCATTAGTCTCCAAGGTGAAGGCGATCACGCTGGAGAGCTCTTCCACCAGAGGAAGCGTCTGTCTTCATTTTCTCCCCTGGCATTGTTGGTGTTTTATGCGTCTTGCCTCCCACCACCTAAAGGGGGGGATTCAGCTGCTCCTTAGCTTGGTTTTGCTTCCACCAGTTGCCCCTCTTGTGCCTTGGGCAGGATGCCCTGCCTGGTTTCCTTCCCCTCTGGTTAGTTTGGTCTTTATCTCGTAACTTCTGTCGCTTGGATGTCTCCAAAGTGCAGCTATGCAAGCCTGTCTTTGCCGCTTTGATGGTTGTGTTCCTCACTACATGAAATGCTCGTACGTTGTGCTGGGCTGTGCCATCACTGTATTACGAAATACTCGCATGCTGGTTGTTCTGCTGTTTAAGTGGGCTTATATTTGGGTTCCAGGCAAGCTAATATTAACTATACTCAGATTAATACACTTAAAGCTTTCACAGAGCTTTTCTACTTCAGCTACACTAGCCACAAACCTCGCTCTGTATTATTATTATTATTTGTAATTCCAGTAATGAATAATCTCAAATGGCTAAAAGTTCAAGAGAAATCTAAATTCAGGGTGACAATCTTTGTGCTTAAAGCACCAAATGTGGTGGACCCTTATACCCTTTTTTTGATTTCAGAATGCGTGGTCCTTTGGTCGACGTGGGGACGTGAGTCTTTCCTTTCAATGTATTTATCTGATCAGAGGTCTTTCAGTGAAGTCAGTCTGGGCTGTCACTCTGAAGCTGTGGCTACGCAGATACCTAGTCCGTGGGAAATTTCAGCATCTTCCTGTGTTGTGCTGTAAATGCACAGTGTAAAATGTCAGCTTCTAATACCGCACTGCCTGATTCAAACGTGCAAATCGTAGGTGTGAAACCAAATACAGTCAAGCAGAGAATCTGCCTATGTTAGAGACACTAAGGGAAGATTTCTCGGTTTTCTTGGCAATATTTAAATGTTCTGTTTATAGATAACCTTGAAATACACTTGAGCGTGGATTACTGTCTTGTTATCAAAAATATTTTATTATTTCATTGATTTCGATGTTATTTTGGAAAGATGCCCGGGAGGAGACCTGTCTTCCAATAAGGATATACAACTGATTTTTCACTCAGTGTCTTAGAAGAGAGGCAAAGTCCCCCCGTAAAGATTGAAACAGGAAAGGCCGGGGGTGAGGAAGATCATATATGCGAATGCACTTTCTTATTGTTTCTGATATGCAGAATGCCCAATTTTTCTAAGAAGGGTTCAAATACCATTTGTGGTTTTGAAGGGGAAATACTCCCCTCCAACTGGACTCTTTCTGCAAGCTGTCTGTCTGAATGCCACTGTAGTAAGTGAGGTTTACCTGTTGCATCTTCCCGCTTCCTAAAATGTCCAGGCAGTGAAGGGGTAGAATGATTTCTTCTCCTGAATATCTTTTTTCTGTGCAATGTTTATTCTCTGGCTGAAGTATCCTGGACTACATCTAGCACAAACATACTATACAGACAGAGCAATCCTGTGTATTTGTATTACATGTGGTAGAGTTAAACTTCTCAAATTTCAGATTCACTTCTTCCAGATTATTCCAAGTGACCCCAAACTCATTATTGCAATGCAGGGCTATTCTGTTGGAAAAAAACCCTGTCCTGGTTTGAGGTAAAACAGGACCAATTTTGTTCAGTAACTTTGCTTCTTAGCTGGGCCTCTTCTAACTACTGAAATTAACAGCATATTGTGCAGACAATGTTCACTCTCTCAGAGTGATAAGACCAATGTTTACAGCTGATGTCCAGACACAGTATGCAGGGAGGCTCTTGCTTATACTTATTGTTCTAACACCCGAGGCCAACCAACTGTGTTATTTGCCCCATTGGAGGGTCAGAAGCGGAAAAGCATAACGGGGTCCCACCTGCGGAGAGGAGCGGACAGGGCAGGTGACCCAAAACTGACCAACAGGGTATTCCATCCCATCTGCCTCATGCTCAGTATAAAAGCTGACGGAGCAAAAGGTCAGCCCCTTCTTTTCTTTTTGCCCTTCTTTTTCCCTTCTTCCTTCAATGGCTGACGTCTGAGGAGGACTCTGTCTGTTCGTCTGCCTTTGGACCCAATCCTGAATCCAGATCCGGAATCCAGTTCCCGTCCGTCACCGAGTCCAGCCTGGGACTGCCCCAGTGCCAGCCGGTGTCGTGATTGTCATCTTGGGAGCTTGATACGGTTTTGTATATTTCTCATTAATGAAATATTAATAATAAAATAAAAGGAAATAAAGTAGTTTAGATCCTTCTAAACTCATAAGTCTCTTTTTCCTCTTCTGCCTCTCTCTTTGAAGAGGGGTAGAGGGGAGCATCTGTCGGTCCCATCTGGGGTCCCCTATGTCCCCAGTGGCCGATTTGGCCTAAACCACGACAAAACCCAAAAAACTCTAGCAGTTAAATGAACGCTGTTCTCCTGGATGTAACTGGATGTCACAGGCTTACTGGTCATTTTTATTAAGTTGTACAAGTAGAGAAGTTGTAAGTGGTACAATAAAATCTGTAAGCCAGAGGACAGATTTCAAGTTCAGTTGTTTTGCAGTCATTGATCTGTCAACTAAAAAAAATCTGACTTGGCTGACAAGTACAAAAACCCAATGCACTGGGATACAGATAATTTTAATATACTTTTATAATTTATACATCCTATACAAGAGAGATTGAGAATTACATTACTTGCTAGTATTTCAAAGTATTGTTTTCTTTTTCTAGCTATCTAATTATTTCTCAGTATTGAAGATTTAGTATCATACATCAATTATTTATTATGGTTTGGAAAGTGACTGAAAATGATGTTTTGATCCTGTACTTATTTTCTTTGAAGGCACAGTTGCACGGTTTAGAGGAAATGTGTTTTGTACCAATAACTGCACGAAGGCAGCAGCATACCGTGGCCTTGGAATAGTAAACTATGTACATTGAGATAATCCCTGTCTCCTTCGCACACTGAAAGTGGTTATCGTGATTTTTAGCTATACGGGTCATCTTTCAGTAGAAAATGTGTCTTTGCAACTTATACAGAAATCATAGTGAGAAAATAAATACGGATGAATGTGATAATAGGTAAGTCACTCTTCACACGTATATTTCAGAAGTGTCTCTGTTGCTGCTCAGTCTTCTATTTTCAACTTAAATTCCACTTTTCCTTCATACGGATCATGAACATTATCAAAGGTAATCCCAGCTCCAATGATTTTGCACACTATTTTAAGTTCTACGTTCCTCGTAATGTTGAGAAATTTCACAGCTACTAAAGGATTGCTGTAGCTGGGCTAGGAGGAAAGAAAAAAAAAAAAGTACTTTAATTTTGTACTACCACTTGAAGTCTTAAAAGTAGCCTTCTCTCCAGTTCTTGTAAGATTGCAGAGATGCCCCATACATTTCATCTTAGACAAAGATAAAGAAGAAAAATTATACTGAAATACGCGAGCACTCACCTGTGCCTTTTTTCCATAGTAGGGGAAGTAGTGCAGGTTGAAGGTGCCGTTCACGGGGTAGTAGTCCACCTCCAGCGGGCGAGACTCGTCACCCTGTGCGTAAAGCAAGAAAGCAGCTCTGTCGGCTGGGCAACCATAAGCCAGCCTCGGGCAAGTGTTTTACGGCTGCTAAAAGCCACGCAGCGTGTGTTAAAACTCAAGGTCAGCAGTCTGTTTAGCACCAGTCTTATTTCTATTTTTCAAATAAAAGCGCAGATGTCCTGCTGTTACCATTGCCAAGAAAAACGGGCACGCGTGCTCTTTACAGCAGTGGTGAGCTCAGTGAACGGGGAGCAGCTGCTGAGATGTGCAGAGCCCCCGAAGGTGACTTTAAACATTTTTTGTTGTTGTTGTTGTTTTTCTCTGCTGGTGCAAGAAATTGCACACAACTGAGAATATTCCCAGTATTTGGCCAGGGTGATTCGATTTCCAGAGCTGCAGGGTAATCTTTCTGGTCGCAACTGCACTTCAGTTGCCATCAGAGCTGCTATGGTTGAAATGGTTTACTCTCGGGCCTCGTACACTTACCACATACGTGCAGTTCACTCTTGGTGCAGTGCCGTTGCCAGGGAAAAATTTGATAATCTGAAATCGAAAACACACGTGTGCTCATCTCGGAAATCGTTTTGAGGTAAAACCAAGCAAACAACTGACGGAGCTTCAGGTGCTGCTTAATGTGTTTCTGCGTAAGGCAAATGCCATCACCTCGTCTTACATACCTGGGTGGAAAAAAGCCATGTTGTGGCCAGGTATTTGGGAAGCAGGACTCGGTGCTGCCCGGGATGGGCGCTGCAGGTGGGCTCTTTCCTGGCTGACCCCCCCTGTGCAAGCCCAGCTCGTTTGCCTCCCTGTACTGCTTGCTCTCAGCCGGGAGTCTCTCAAGGCAGCTGAGGTGCGTGAAAATAAAGGAAAAGCCGAATCCCTGTGCTTTTTTGTCATATGCCTTGCTAGAAAACCTTGGCTTTGGCAGAAACTCTTGGCCCCATTTGATCCCACAAAAATAGTGGGGTGCCATCCTGTAGCAGCGACGGCGAAAGGAGGTGAAGCCCCCCCAGGCACTATGCAGGCGCCTTTCCCCTGCTGGGGCGGGCGGACAGCCTTGCTGAAGGAGGCGAAGGCTTTGGGGGGAAAAGGCTGCATTTCACCTGCCAAAATCAGGGGTGCTGCTCTCCCCTCACAGCTGGACCTTGCACAGGTTCTTAAGAATGTTCATTGCCCGACCCTAGGGTGCAAGCCCAGCTGAAAGATTTTGTCTATCAGGAGCTGGTGGAGAATGCAAACTCTTCACTTTGTACTGAAAATGAACTAGAATGCTCGGAACCTTACCTGAAAACAAAAATGAAATGCTTATGCCTTTGTCTATGTCCTGAAAAAATTAAAGGAGGCATGGAAGATTGCCTTTTTCCTCTCAGAAAAAAAAAAAGTGTTGGTGGTTTTCGCTGAAAAAAATATCCACCAGGTTTGAATTTTGTTTTTACAGGTTCTGCTAAAGATTTTCTTTGCAGCCTGGAAAAATCAGGTGTGCAAGCAGCACCCCTCTGAAATCAGTTCAGTTCCTGTCACAACTTAATGCCTTAGCTGAAGGCACAGGATCACAGTATTGCAGAATGAAACTGTTTTTATGTACTCGTTTGTCGGATGAGAGCGCTACGGAGATGCTAACAAAACGAAATGAAATCCCCAAGCTTTAGAGAGTGGGTTTAGAGATCGCTTTACCCTACGTTACTTTCCCAGGGGTGGTGACCAAGTCTCACTATTTCTCTAGTAACTCCAGAGGTCTCTCGGGAGAAGCACATGAATTTGTCTTCCCAGTACAAAGCAGAGATGAGAGCCTGTGGCAGCAGACGGTGTAGCAGCTCCCCAGCAGAGACTTGAGCTGTCAGGGTGGGTTTTTTTTGTGAATTCTTTCCTGCTCAGCACCTTGGGCTTGTACTTACCCTGTTCATTTTTATAATAAAACAAGGTTTTCCTTCTGGAAATCCAAACGTAGGATCTGTGATGCCGGAGCAGTTTTGAAGCATATCCGAGGTAAATTTGCAGGACAGTTTTGTTTTATTCGGGCCGTCAAAGGTGTCCTGGATGAAGTATGTGTCACTGGTGCAGTTGATGTTCAGACGCTGAGCAGCTGGCGTATATGCTAGATGAGTGAAGGAAGAAAGAAAAATTCCCCTCTGAAGTCTCTCATATATAAGTTATACATCCCAATATCATCAGGCTGGAGGTTGTATCATGGGAGACTACTTCATGTGAAGCTGGGATTAGATGGAATGAGGAAAGTTTAAATTGTTTGGGGGTTTTGTGGTTTCTTTTAGAATACCCAGGCAAAGCAAAAAAAAAAAAAAAAAGATCGAATTGAGTTAAGGCTTGGAATTTGTGTTGATAGCTCCATATAAAGTCAATTTCAAATACAATTTTTCTCAATAAATGTATGAGAAATGCAGAAATACGATATTAAGGCTCAAAAGGAATATAAACATATTAAAATATGAACAGGCAAATGGAGCACCTTACCTACTTTGACTATACTCTCTGATGACACTATGCAATGGCTTCACAAGACTTACTACGGCGCTTTGATATTTGTAGTCATGGACAGTATAAGATTAATTTAGATGAGACTAATTTTGAAGACCTTTTCTTCTCCCTCTTCCTTCAAACTTCCCATTCGCCTATTGTATTAAGGCTATTTAGGATTAAACAAAGTAAAAGCTCTGAGAGGCTCTGCTTTAATAGACATGTTTATGTATTTTTGATTTATAGATTCATGAGGTGATTTGCTCCTCCCTTTCATTTTGCACTCAAAATCTGTGATTTCAAGAGGCCAAATAGAAAATGGCAACACTGACTTAAGGTCCTCAGACCTAATACGGGAGATGTGACAGCGCATTTCTTAAATATGATGCAGGAAATCTCATTTTTACCTGTCAGAAAAGTCCGAAGAGTTGTCACTAAACCTTCCCAGGTTTTGTTGTCGGACATGTTGTAGTAAATTTGTAGTCCTCTATCCCCATAAACGTCGGGTCGTAACGTTACACCTTCATGGGAGGAAGAGAAGGGAAGGCAAAGCAGAGGAGAGGAGCCAGGCACAGATTTGTTTATTTAAGTTGACAATAGCAATTACGCTGCATCAAGACTCGTGTTGTACATGCACGAGATCCCCAGGCTTTGCTGGGGAGGATTTAACCACGTACGGAAACCTTCTCAGCTGTGAGTTGTTCAACTGAAACCCTAAAGCCTCTGCTGCTGCTGAACTCTTTTCTTTTCATGTATATCCGTGCTGTTATCAGAACGGCTGCAAAATCATTCCAGCGATTGCACTGGATTTCCCCAGGACTTGTTAAAAATAACAGTTACAATAGGCACATCAGGTTAAAGAAACAAATCGTACCGCAGTGTGAGAAACGGCTTTTGAAAAAGACACGCTTAGTATTTGACAGGAATTATTTTGCCAGCAAACACCAAACTTAACTGAATATTGGGGAAAGGAAACTGCAAAATTCAGCAACAGGCAGAGAGAATAATTTTTTAGGGCTACAGCTCCAAAAAAGTAATTTTTTCTTTCCCATTGTAAAACCAAGCCATTAGGGGGGTGGAGTTTTTCAGTATGCACTGATGAGCTCTCGCTGATACTGTCTTGTCCCTCCTCAGTCTCACTTCGTGTCCCACAGATCTTTGTTCCTAATCCCATGTGTCCTTCTTATTTTTACTTGCTTGGCTGCTGGCACAGCGCGTCCCAGCAGGGAGGGATTTCTGCTCTCACAGGGACTTCCCATGCTGCCAGCAAGCGTGGAAATACCCACCCCAGGCTGCTCACCCCAGTGTCCTCCTGTCTTGCCAAGCACCCCAAAACCCTCTGGGATACTTGGGGGGCTGCAGCAGAAACCAGGGTTTCCCCAGGGGCTGACCCCTGCCTGTGGGGAGAGGAGTTATATATTTGTATATATTTATATGGTTTTTAAATATCTCTATATACAAACATATAAAAATGAATGGATGAAATAAATGTGCCAAATTCTTTTTTTGAAAGCCTAGAAGTTTTTTCAGGCGGAGGTTAAACTTTGCAGGGATCGTCTGGGAACAACTGACTTGATTTATTCCACGTTTGTCTCCCCTCGTGCCCGGGCTCTGCCGATGCCTCAGCCCAGCCCAGCCCCGGGCAGCAGCCGGCCGGACCGCGGCGGTACCTGGGGATTTCAGCTGGTCTTGGTAATCCGGCTCGTACGGATTCACCGTCCTCATTAAAGAATAAATGGAGAGTGCGAACAGCCCCGACATCACCACGTAGAAAGCCAGGTAGTACAGGCTGATCCACACTGTGGAAAAAAATGAGGGTAAAATCCCATTTTTAGAGCGAGGCGGTGCAGTGATCCTTCCGCGGCCGGGGCTGTCCCAGCGACAGTGGCCGTTGCTTTCCTGCCCTCGGCTCCAGGGAGGTTTTCCCCGCAAAGGGGCTGGTGTTTTGGATCTTTTTCTCTACACTCAGAAGAATATTCATCTAGAAAAATTTGGCTGTAAATTGTAAAATTTGCAAAATTGTACAATTTGTTCAGTTTTACAAGGATTTTTGAAGTGGTTGGGGCTTAGCTCAGATTATTTAAAGCTTAAAAGATTGTGTGGCTTCCTGAAGTAACTTCATGTATTACGACCGTATTACACACGGACTAAGTGACACAGCCAAGGTATGTACTCGACAAAAACAAGTTGCTCCTTCTGTTATTTGGATGACAGATGTCAGAATTTCAGGTCTGTTGATTTTAGATCCGTATCACCTCACTGCCTTTTACACCTGAAACCACCTGCAGCAAAATGTGCCATCTTGCTATTTTATTCTGGTGCGAGATGTAGAATAACGCCGTATTTCTGTCTGTGTATGCATAACTACGTGTCTCACATGCCGCTGGTGCCCTGCAAGCAGCCAGTGAGAATTTTGGGGGGGCTGTCAGAAACCGCTCCCTGTAGGCACCTCATTGGCGCCTCGTAGCACCTCTTCTCTCCAAACTCGAAGGGTTCACATTTCGGTTTGATTTTCTGTAAAATTCTTGGTTTTTAGAATGGCCAATAAGCTCCACTCATGGGCATCACAGCAGAGCAAAAATCACCTGGAAACTTGTAGCTACTCTTACGGTCTGTGGGAAGAGCATGGTCAGAGCTGCCCGTCCCAGAGTGTGGATCAGAAAACACACTGTCATTGTAGACACAAGTTTGCATTAGCATGTGGTGATAAGAGAGAGGATGGACCGAGCAGACAATAATTTAGAAAGGAATTTCGGAAAAGCAAAATGCATTTCCAGAGAATTGGACAAACCCCAGCAATTAAGCAAATTCTCCATATACCAGAACACCCTATAGCCAAGCAATGTCAGAACCATACTGCAACCATCCCCCTTGGCTATTAATGTCAACTGTTAATGTGTTGTGTGTTGTCCTTTTGAAGTATTTAGTCCGAAATCATTTTAAAGTCTTCTTATATTTGCAGGAACTACTTGGACTGATGTTTCTAATTGACTCAAATTTCAGGGCCACTCTAAAAGTGGCTCAAAAGCATATACGAGAACTGATGTTTGCAACAATTACAACACATCTACCATTACGTTATGTCCCATTCATAAGGATGACCCCCCTCTCCCCAAGATTTTTAAGCATACCAGAAGGAAGAGAAGACTCTTGCGTGTGAAAACCTACCCCAGTTAATTAAGGACCTTCCCATAAAGAGCTTTGTTTCTGGATTCCAGACAAAACGACGAAAATTTTCCATCCGTTCGCTGCAGGTCTTTTTTTCATTTAAAGTTGCCATTTTCTCACAAAGTTTCCCCAAAACACGTCCTCCTCGGAAACGAAGAAATTTAACCGGTGCCCAAACAGTCGCCCAAGAAAAACACTTTGGTTTTTATACCTTCTTCTCCGCTGAAGGTCACCGAGGTTACTTCCTATACCAATGAAAGCCCCTGCTCACCATTATCAACCCGCAGCAGATACAATTCTTTATAAAGGGTGTTGATAATGCTGGTGCTGAGGCCGGCAAAGAAAAGTCCGTTCCTATCAAATGCCCTTCTCCTTTCTCTTGACTGCCTTAGCAGGTCGGCGGAGTTACGCATTTTGCCGAGTGCCCGCAGCGCTTGCGATAGTCTTGGTGCGATAGCTCTTATCAGAGCAGATAAAGCGAAGGAGAACCTGTTTCTCTCTGGGTTTTCTTTTTTCTTTTATTTTCTTTTTTTTTTTTTTTTTCTGGTTCCAATTAACCTGCAAATAGTGGATATAATTCTCCCGCTACAACCTGTAGCCGTCTGTTGGGATATATGGGCACATATATAAGGTTAGCTGAGAGACTTTGGATTATTTGGACACTGAGACAGCTGTAACGGAGTCTGTCAGCTGGAGTAATACGGCAGGTTTATTCTGTTGGCTAAATAATGCTGAGTTTCTGAACATAGAGAGATATTTATTGTGCTTTTCTGCTTCAAATCAAACAGTGTGATAGTTTAGCCTAATGGCCACCAATTTGGGGCAATTTAACTTGTTTTCAGATGATGAAATGGGAGTCAGGACAAGTAAAAGAAAAATAGGATTTACAGACATTTGACCAATTTGTATTTTGTGTCGAAAGGAGAGGAGGGTAAACAAAAAGGTGCTGTCAGTCATTACACCATGAGCTGGTTGATATTCTGGACAAATGTGCGGGGCTTTTTTAAAGGTAAAATGAGACAAGGAGATTGGGCAGTGGCCTGAAAATGATGGAAATGAAACGGGTGCCCAGAGGTTAAAAGAAAGGCCTGTGGAGGTTCCCACGTAGCGGTTTCAGAAACGGGAACAGAGGCGTGAAGGGGTTAGAGGGAGAAGCAGGGAGGGAAGTAGCAGGTCTTCAACAGGATCCAACTTTTTCTGTATTGAGCAGGAGCCCTTCGGGTGAATCCGATGGAGAGGAGCAACTGGACTTGGTGAGATGCGGAGTTCGAGGCTTTCTGAGGAAAGAGCGCTTTCTGCACTGCTTGCCGACAGGTGATAATTTAGCAGAACAGGGGCTTCAGCAGGCAACTAAATCTGAACAACGGATTAATTATTAATAATGAAATTAAATCCCAAATGATGTTCTAAAGGAAAATGTTGTTACATCTGTTTTGACATGGCGAGGGTGAGGTAGGAATCAGCAGGGTGTGAGTGTCTGTGCAGGAGGCGAAGCGGAGCCCCTCAAAACTTTGGAGTTTGTACTCTAACAAAACTGAGGCCAAGGACTTCATGTGCTCTTCTCCCTGATGTCATATCCCGCCTGATCCCATCTATCGCTGGCTGGGGAACCTAAAACCCTGCCAAGCTCCCCCAGGTGTGGCTGCGTAGCGTGAAGCAGACCATAAAACCAGGAGGGCAGCGCCACGTGCGGGAGGGAGAGTTCGACAGGGCCCCGCGGGCACCAGGAGAGGAGCAGTGTCGGCTGCTTTCATCCCAAGGGGGTCAGAGAAATTTGTCGGGATTTGCATATTACAGAACGAGCAGGAAAATGACAGGTTGAAGGAAAGGAAAGCCAGATTTCAAATGGAGGGGGAGGGCCCGGCTGCTTTTAATGCTGCCTGTGACCTGTACGTAATCTGCTAACCCAGATTCAACACTGCCGGCTATATTAGGCAAGATTAAGGAAGGTAAATGGTTTAAGTGGATGATTTAAATTAAATTTCCTTATTTCTAAACTGGGGTTAGTAAAGTTCAGTGAAGACTGAAAATGAAAATGCACCAAGTTAAAAATAAAAGGTAAGAATAAAGCAGCACAATATTATGGATGGAAATCTGCTCTGACTAGAAGCTCCAAAAACACAAATTAGATAAATGCATTAATCACATTAATATAAAAGCATAAATAGAATTAGTATAATTTTATTACATCCTTATTGTATAATAAGTTATGTACATAATTTCAACTGATGCAGAATTTAAATACATACATATATTGGAACCAATAAATTACAGAAATGCATTTACATAAAAAACAGAAGTAAGAAAACCAAATTAATATAACAGGGGGTGGTTATATTAAGATGGTTTCTCTCTTAGATTTCTCCTACAGTGTTGGAAATTGTTAATGAAAATTCCAGCTATTTCTCAGTGAAACTGAAAAACGTCAGTGTTTGGAGAGGGATGGATCAGCAGCTATGAGATGAGAAACTTGCTCATATTGAAGAAATCACCAGGAGTTTTGAGCCAGCATCGAACGTAAAGACCAGACTTGCTGGTGAATGTGGTGCCCTGTGCGCCACCAGTCACCTGCTTGTGACAGTCGCCCCGTGCTTGTGAATAGGCGCTTGCTATTTAACATGAGATGGATAATTGCAGAAACAATTTTCGTTGAAAACTGCATTTCACTTGCATGATTTCTAAATATCATTAAAGAAATGGGACAGGTTAGAAAATAAGTAACTACTCATCAAACACGCAGCTCTCCCTGGAAGCTGTTTGCAAGCACATGGAAGACAAGAAGGTGGTTGGGATTTACCAAGGGCGCTCCGTGCCCACCAGCCTGGTTGTTTTCTCTTGTGAGAGGAGTGGGCTGGTGGGCAAAGGCGGGGGCTTTCCAATTTGACGTCATCCAATCTGACGTCAGCAGAGCTTGCGACGCAGCAGGCAGACAGGGAGCTGTGCATCGGCTTGGGGAGGACCAGGACAGGGTGGACGGCAGCTGGGCAGCCGCGACCACAGCGCGGTGATCAGTGGGTGGACATCCAATTGCAACCAGTATGGAGCAGTGTCCTTCAGGGGCCAGCACTGGTGCCAGGGCTGTTTAATGTCCTCGTTAATCATGGACACCATGGTGTGGTGGTCGACATGCTGGAGGGCAGGGCTGCCACTCAGAGAGATGTTAGCCAGCTGCAGAGGGGCCCTCCAGATCCTCCTGAGCTCAGCAAGGGCAGCAGGACAGCCCCATGGCACGGGACAGGTGGGACAGGACCACTGGCTGAGACAATAGTGCAGGAGAGGACTTACGTGGGCTGATCAACAAGTTGAACATGAGTCAGTAGTGCACCCTTGCAGCAAGGAAAGCGAACCACATACCAGGCAGCATGAAGAGTGCAGCTGGGAGGCTGAGCAAAGGGGTTATTCCCCTTCATCCAACACTCACCAGGCCACATCTGGAGCCCCATGGCTGGGGCTTGCTCAGCAGCAGCGGAAGGCTGCAGGGAGATCCTACTGCTGTCTTCAGTGGCCTACAGGGAGGTTACAGGGTCAAGCTCTTCTCTGAGGAGCACAGCGAAAGGAGAAGAGGCAGCACACACAGGTGGCAGCCAAG
This sequence comes from Pluvialis apricaria, assembly GCA_017639485.1. Classification (NCBI taxonomy): domain Eukaryota; kingdom Metazoa; phylum Chordata; class Aves; order Charadriiformes; family Charadriidae; genus Pluvialis; species Pluvialis apricaria. The sequence continues at coordinate 68,564,710 of CM030007.1, forward strand.
GAAACTCTGGTGAACGAGGAGGTGAAAGCTTTTCTCCATGAGGGTGGTCACTGCAGGAACAGGAGCCCCAAGAAGCAGTGCAGTCTCCAACTTTGGAGACACTAAAAACCCAGCTGGTGCAACCCCACCCAACCTGTTTTACCCTTGGGGCTGGCCCTGCCTTGGGAGGGGGTTGGACTAGGTGACCACCAAAGGTCCCTTCCCACACAGACCGTCCCGTGCATCTATGATCCTAATCTGTTTTTGATTAGCAGGGTGCGAACCAGAAAAAGACACCTAACACAGAAAATCTGTGATAGTGTTGTTATATGGCAACACTTTGCATTTCTGTATTTGTCACTTCCAGGTCTGTTGCTGGAATTCATGAAAACAAGTGTACACTGTGCCGTCTTCAGTGTCACGGGAACGACGTGATGTTGGAGGTCCTACAGCCCCCACCAGAATGGACAGAGAACCCCTGTGGCAGCCCTGAGCAGCTCTCCTCCTCTCTGCCTGAGAGCTCTCCTATCACACAAACTCAACATAGCTGCAGCTGTCAAACCCTTGGTGGTCTCTCTGTGTCACGCCCATCGAACCTCAGCGATCACACACGCCCCACCACCAAAACCCACGCAGGCGTCATTCTCCTTTCCTCCCCATGCAGAGCTGCCAGCAGACCATGGAGAAAGATCAGGTTTTCCATCCGTGGTTTGTGGCTCCCGAGGTCTCTGTATGAACGTCTTCCAACCACTTTGAGAGAGGTAATTCAGAAAGACAGGCCCTGTGCCCATGATCTCTGCATAGGGATGAACTTTGCTGAAAAATGCTTAGAAAAAGCTAAACCTTGCAGGTTTAGAAGGCAGCACACGAGGGGTACAGTGTATGCTATTGTAGTCCTATAAGCACCATACTTGTCAATCAGTAAGTGTTGACTTTGCTATTTCTTTATTTTCTGCTTTAGTTCTAATTGAGAATACAAAAATACAATATTTTATTCCAGGCTGCTTTATCCAAATGAGAAGATTATTTTTTTTTCCAGTTTGGTGTCCAATCAGGACAAATTGTTTGCTTTTGGTTCAGGACAGATTAATTGGTACCCGCTTGCTCTGGGAGACCCCCTCAGGAGTAGTAATTCCCCCCCATTTCTGTGTCCTTCCGCTTGGCCGCTGGGAGCAGGGCTGTGCCAGGGCTCCTGTGACACAGCAGCGGGGTTGGTTGCACATGGGGATGGGATTTTCCTCAGCAGACACCGCATTGCCTGGCCAGGGAGTCTGTCCCATTACCTGGGACAAGACAGAAGTGCTCAAGCTTAAACCCCAAGGCGATGTGAGAGCAGAGGCTAATCCAGACTGGCACTGAACTGACCTGAAATGGACCATTTTAAAATTTCAGGAGTTTTTTTATTCTTTGGATATTTTGACATTTTAACCTTTCTTCCTCTCAGGTCTGGTTAAAGGCTGCAAACCACTGCCCGGTCTCCCCGTTGTTGCTGCCACAGGCGCTGCGCTCCCCTTTCTGCCCTCCCTCTCCATCCTCTCCATCTTCCTGCCCCTCTCCCAGCTCCTCCTGCCTCAGCAGGCGGGTTCCTTTCTTCTGGGAGGTGAGCCCGTCAGGGTGACCGTGCCCATGTCTCCGTGCTTGTGCATGTGCAGGCAGGTGACAGCCATTTGCAGTCACAGCTCTTCTTTCGCACCCACAGTGATTCACTGAATCAGGAGACTCTGGTGCAGACTTTGCATGAATTTAAATGTGTTTTGCAGCATCCTTCTGAAAAGTGGCACTGCTTTTGTAAAGCTGCTCTTACTGCTCGTGTTGTAGGTGAAGGGAAGGCCTGAAACTCTTTTCAGGCGGGGGATGCCCCAGTGGAAGGAACCCATACCTTCTTTCTGTGGCAGCTTGACCCCAAAATTGAAAAGTATAGAATTTCAAGGTTTATGTTTATTAAATAGCTTGCCTTAAAAAAAAAAAAAACAACAACAAACCCATGACCCAACAAAAAACCAGCATATCTAATTCTCACAATAAAGGTAGAATCAGATGACAGGACTCCAGGAGTACAACTACCACTAAAGAAAAGCAGCAACAAGCCGGTGCACCCACGTGGCTCAGTCCCAGCTGAGATGGGCACCGTCCTGGCCAGCTCTGGCTGCTGGATGGGTTTGGGGATGCTGAGTGCTGGGGCTGCCCCTGAGGGCAGCATGGACATCTCGCTTCAACCCAGGGGGTTTGCCTCCCTCATGCCCTGGCATCACACCCCTGGGCATGCAACAGGTCCCCTCTGTTTCATGTCACAAAAAGTCCCCTGATGGACTGCCTGCTGCACAGCCCTCCCCTCTTGCAAGATCTAGACCTGGAAAAGCATGCAAAAATATTGATTATGTCTTCAGTGGGGCTAAAGAGGCACCACGAGGGGTTTGGAGGTGACCCAGGGCTGTGTGCTGCATGCTGTGGACACGGGCAGCCTGCTCCCAAGCCAGGCATAACCACATCTTCATGGGCTTGTCCCCTGTCCCTCTTCTGCTTCACAGCAGCAGAGACCATGACAAGAGGACCATCGAGAGCTGCACCTTCTTCTGTGCATGAGTACCGAGTGTAGAAATTTCCCACTGGGAACCTGGGGATTTTCCACCTCCCTGCACACAAAACAACTCAGAAATTGGTGTTTTCCCTGAAAGGCTGGAGGAAAAGTTTGGGATGAAAGGAGCAAAGATTTGTAATTACAGATTTTTCCTTTGAGGGATTTTCTGAACAATCTAAAAATCTGGCTGTATGGAGCTGACGCTCCTTGATGTCTTTATTTACCCACTGAATTGCACAGGAGGCCAGGGGAACCTCCCTCTTCTCTCCTGCTGCGTGAGGTGGACAAAATACTGGAGATGTAAAGCTGTGAGCAGAGGGCTCTGACACTTGCATGTGGGGATGCAGCAAACATGGGGGGCAAGTGCGGGTGAGAAACCTGCTGGAAGAGCAGGAGGGGGAAGCATTGGTGCACGGACCTGAAATCGGAGCTCCTGTGGCACACTAACTGTGTGGGACAGCTGAGCCATGGGCACAACCCATGTGCAGGCGGGACAAATACAGGATTCTGGTGGAAAGTTTGTGCATATGAATGCAAACGAACACTGCCTGTCTGAAGATGTTTATCAAGGTAGGATGGAGAGCGATGACTCCTCCATGGGCTCTGCTCAAGGGCTCCTGGCCACTGCAGTAGTTTGTCAGGACATTTGTTACTGACCGGTGGACAACTCTTCATGTCCTCACAGGAAGGTTGCTGGTCTAAGCATCCTCTTGCTATAGTCCGTCAGGTTTCAATCAGTGCCCGCTTTCCTTATCGGACCGTGCCGGGCTGCCCATCAGCATCCAGCACTGCCCTGATGCCCTGGCCTTGTGGCTGTTGCAGCCAGTCCTGGTCCCTTTCCTGTGCCAAGCCCTCAGCCCAGAGCCTTTTGTCGTGTTTAATGTACGCAGAGCTGCTCAAACGGGGACTGCTGTTTGCTTTCCCCAGCTGGTATTTAATGCCTGCATCGCTGACCTTGGGCTGGCCACTGAAGGGAAGGACGGCCAAGGGAGAAGGTCATGCAGGAGGTGGCAGAAGTCTGGAGGTGAGACCATGGCCTGACTTCCCCTCCCAGGGTGGGCAGCAGCGCTGGCACCAGTTTTTAGGGGAGCCTGGGGCATGCTCCCAGGCACGGTGGTGGGCAATGCTAGTCAGGCTCCATTGCATTTTCATGGAATCATAGAATGGTTTAGGTTGGAAAGGACCTTGAAGATCATCGAGTTCCAACCCCCCTGCCACAGGCAGGGACACCTCCCACTAGACCAGGTTGCCCAAGGCCACGTCCAGCCTGGCCTTGAACACCTCCAGGGACGGGGCCTCAACAACCTCTCTGGGCAACCTGTTCCAGTGCCTCACCACCCTTAAAGTGAAAAACTTCTTCCTAATGTTTAATCTAAACCTGCCCTCTTCCAGTTTAAAGCCATTCCCCCTCGTCCTGTCACTACATGCCCTTGTAAAAAGTCCTTCCCCAGCTCTCCTGTAGGCACCCTTTAGGTACTGGAAGGCCGCAATAAGATCTCCCCGGAGCCTTCTCTTCTCCAGGCTGAACAGCCCCAACTCTCTCAGCCTCTCCTCATAGAAGAGGTGCTCCAGCCCTCGGATTTTCCCTCTCTTGCTGACCTAGGCACCAGTAGGGTGAAGCCTGGCCTCAGGGAGGCCCAGAATCTCCAAAAATGTAATGAAGAATGTGTTTGGGGGAGCTGCACCACTGTGATCAGAGGGAGCTGAATTTGTATGTACAAAGAGGGAGGTGAAGACCCTTCCTCTCCCATTTGTTTGCATAATTAGCAAGCTTGAGAAATAAGCTTGAAGGCCACTTCTGGAGCACCATGCCTTAAAGGTTACCTCCAGCCTAAGGTGTTATCCCTGGGAGATGTTGCTCTGAGCAGACCCAATGCTGGCATGCCTCGGCCAGCAGAGACTAAGCCTGCTTTACGCAGAGCTCCCTACAAGCCATACCTGCTTGAGCTGCTTTAGGTTTGCCCTGCACCGAATGGGAGCTCGGTGTCAATGTTAATAAAACATTAACTTCGTTCACTCGTGATAATGGCACAGATTCCTCCCTCCCGTGGAGGCTGTGCAGGAGGTGGTGATGGGGAATACCACGAGGGACAGGTCACTGCCTGCTGCCTTACTGGAGCACCTCCAGCGCCATGCTGGGGGGGCAGCCTGACAGTTTCTGGAGGCTCCATGTCACCGCATCTCCAAGCACCATGATCTCAGCCTGGCTCCCCAAAAGAGGTATTGTGCTGGTTTCAGCTGGGATGGAGTTAATTTTCTTTCTAGTGATTCTAGGAATGTCAATAGTACATATTGTTTTAGTTGTTGCTAGGCAATGTTTATATCATTCAAGGACTTCTTTCAGCTTCTCATAGAAACTAAGAAGGAGCACAGACAGAAAAATGGAATGGCCAATGGAATATTCCATATCATAAACACTGTGCTCAGTATATAAATGGGGGTTGGCTGGGGAGCAGGAATCTGCGATCACTGCTTGGGCAGGGATCACTGTCAGGCTGGGCAACCAATTCACTGGGCAGTGAGAATGACTTGTGTCTTGTATATTCTTTTACCACTATTATTATTGTCATTTTCCTTTTCCATTATTGTTTTATTAAACTGTCTTTATCTCAACCCATGAGTTTGGGTTTTTTTTTCCCCTTTCCCCTCCTTTTCTCTCTCTTCTCCCCACCCTTCTAGGAAGGAACGGGGAGTGAGCGAGTGGCTGCGTGGTACTAATTGCTGGCTGGGGTTAAACCACGGCAGGTATGCATGGCGTGCCACCTGGGTGCCTACCTGGTGTGTGGCACGGACCATGCTGGACAGGAGGAAAACCCATCCTGGTGTATCGGGATGTGGGGGGAGGCTCCCGTAGGCTCCCATGGGCTCCCTCCCTGCTGCACCATGGGGGTCGCCGATGGGGTAAGAATGTAAAAGAATGCAGTAAAAATCATTGCCAGTGCTTCAGATGGTGGAGCATGGTGAAGGGACACTTTTCGTGCCTAGGGGTGTATTTTGTTTCAGAGTTCAGTTTCGGAGCTTTCTTGGTTGTTGTTTTTTTTGGTGTTGTTTTATTTTGTTTTTGGTTTGGTTTGGATTTGTTTTTTTTTAATTGTTTTTTTAATCTGGCTTGTGTGTTTCACTAGAAATTCCTCTCATTTGCTTCTCTACCGTGTTTCACAGGTTGATAACAGAAAACTTGTTGGCATTTTTCAGACCTGGGGAACACAGTTATTCTGCATTTGAGAATTAAGATATCAGATCTGCAGCCTGAGCAATTCAGGGGAAGAAAACAGGGAAAACATCTTGGAGTTGAACTGAACTAATGTTCCCACTGTTTCCAGCCCCAGGGCAAGTGATAAGGGCAAGGTGGGGGGTTGGCAAAAGCACAATGCTGGGCTTATGGTAGCACAGCATGATCAGGGCTGTGGATAAGGCAAAGCAGCCTCTCTTCAGGGCTGACCTACCACTCACCCCAGTTTTCCAGAAGGAGCTTGGCTGGTCTCTGCTTTTCTGTCCTGCTGCTGTTTGTCCAAGGGCTGCTGACCCCACCACGAGCCCAGCCAGCTCCCTTCACACCCCCTCTGCCTCCTGAGAAGCTGCAGGAAATTATTGCTATGAAAACCTGCTAAATTGAACACAAAAATAAACCTAGCACAACTCAGTGACGTTCCTTTCAGACATGGTTGAGTGCCAAAGCCTGCTGTTGTGGAGGCAACAGACTACTGCTCGCGGTCTCTTTCAGATGATGGAGAGTAACGGGGTCCTTGGGAACACTAAACATCCCATGAAACTTCTCCAGCAGTTCTGGCTTCATCAACTTTCACCGAAGGGATTTCTCCATCTGCGCAGACTATCACAGGCCATAGAGTTTTATGCGGTGTTGCAAGGAAATAAGCCACGCGCCCAGCCAAACGCCCATCTGCAAAGCTGCACCCTGGCTCTTGTTACACTCAAAATCTTGTTCATGGACAAAAGGAATGCTTATCAAGTAAAGCCAAGAATTTATTATTAGTGTAATTGAAATCTTAGGAGTCTAATCATTATTATTCCAAATCTAGCTGTTGCGGGAAAGAATGATGCAGTTAAAACTGTACACGCACCTTTTAGCCTCTACCCCTTTTCCTGATGTTATGTTCCCCTTCCCCTGGTCCTTGGGATCCTGAGGTTGGTGGTGTCTTGCTAGTGGGGCTGGTGAGTCATGAGTACCTGAAGTCCTGCACCAGGAGCAGTGATGTCTGTATTGATGGCTTCTTTGGCCTCACTCGAGGAACCACGCTGGGTCATTTTTATGTTTGCAAACACACTTTTGCACCTTGTTCTTTCTTCACTGCTCTGCAGCTTCATGTTGCATCTGAATTTGCTATGCATGGTGCGTACAGTCTATGTTGTTACCAGCCATTATGCCTGTTAGGCCTGATTTCTCTGCTTTCTTCCCAAGCCCTGAAGCCCGTTCTGCCCAGCTCCAGGCCACATGTCCTCACCCGCCCCTCCATGAGCTGTTGACAGCAGGGGGGGGGTCTCTGTGTAGGTAACTATGGCTATATAATATGAAGATAAAAAATAAGTAAAGCAAAAGTGGCAAGGACACCTGGTCCACTAGAAAAGCTGCTGCTACAACTAAACCAAGTATCCCAGAGCTGCTGGTGGGTTGAGAGAAGCCCAAACTCAGCACGCCCGAAGAACCTCATTCCTGAAACTCATTGCCAAGCCCATGGCCAGCCAATGGTGATGGCAGCCTGTCACTCCTGGGTAGGCCAGGCACATTGGGGACCGCTGTGTGTGGCTGGGGAGGCGTTGTGGGTGATGGGGACCCCTTAACTGGAGGGAGATCCCATCACATTTAAGTTATTGTGGGCTCAGCCTTCAAATCTGTCCAAGTGCTCAGGGCTGGGCTTTTCCCCAGCTCTGGCCTCACCATGGCTGTAGTGGCACTGCCACCTCGTGAGGTATTGCTTCCCCTCACCTTTATGCCTCCCGGCTTCAAAGAATGTTGAGATATTGCTTAGCCATGTTATTAAAAATTTAGTAACTATTCAACTTTACTTCCTAAGCCAGTTCTACACTCTGTTACTGCCATTTCCCTTTGAACTTCTTCCAGTTTGTCAGTGTCTTGGGAGTAATAAGGTGGCCAAAATTGAATGGTGTTCAAGATGTGGCCTCACCAACCACAAAACCACTAAAATCAATGACAACGTGCCCATTGGCTTAAATTTACTTTGGGATCTGGCCCAAAGAGATGAATACCGCTTTTCAACTTGGTAACATGATGTCTCAGCATGAGCCACTCAAAATGACTTAGAGCTTTTTTTTTTTTTTTATACAACCCCATCAAATTGCAAATTTGTGTGTACTTACTATTCAGCAAATTCTCCAAACTGCTCTGAGTGCTGCTTCTTCTCACAGTCCTTCATCCCATCAAATTTTAGCCATTCACATACTTGTCCTGTGGCTTAGCATCTTGTACTTTGACATACTGAAATTATGTTATTTTCTCCCCAAGTTTCTAATCCTGCCAGAACTCCCTCTGTTCTTGCTTCATTTTTGTTGCCCAGGTCCCCTGCGGACAGGCTGACCATCTCTCTCGCATCAGTAGGAGATGCGTGCTGATTCTCAGTTTTTAATTGAGATGAAAAAGTAACAACGCAGAGGCTGGGTCTTAATTTTAACATACCTTGCTTAGTCCTTGTCCAAACACATCCAAAGAGCCTCATTTTTAAAGGACACCCAGCTCAATCCCCGCACCTGTTTTTTCAGAAATTAACTTTGCACCCAGCAGAGAAAAGGGACGGTGCTTCAACATTTGCTTACACGCTAAGGACAAGAGATTGGGAAAACTGTGTGTAACAGCACTCAAGCAACACCTGCCATCACGCTGATGCGTCGCTCCCTTGTTCTGGTGCAGCAGGTCTCTGTATTGCAAACGATATCCTTCCAGTTCATGACTGCACTCTTCACCCAGCCTCTGCTAGATAATTAATGACACTATTCAATAAAACTACCACTAACTCAGGTAGTGCGTTACCGTTGAAGTAATGGTAAGGAGGTAAAGAAGTACCAGTTCCTCACTAAACTTATAGTGTATTTTTAGGGAGAAAGATGCCTTCATTCAAGGGCACCCTCCCAGTTTACAGGAAAGCATGGATAAGTACAGACAACTGTTGAAACTCCTCTTTGGGAACAGGTTTTCAATTTCTTGTGAACTCACCTAATGATTATTTTACCAGGACCCCCTTATCAAAGTTTGCTTGGAGAAATGCTATGATGTGACACAATTTAAAACCTTACCAAACCAAGGTACACCACGTTTACCACCTGCCCTCCTAAGCAAAGCAAGAAATGAGGCTGGTCCAGCATTTTCAGCATGACTTCGATCATCCTGTGAACTTGTAGGTACTTATAAACTGATTGTGTAATCCCTTTTTCCAGCCTCTTCATCCGCGTTGGAGTGGAACTGACTTATTTCCACAGGTCCTTCCTTTCTCTCTGGTTTTAAACAAAAGTGGTATAGTCTTCCAATTCTCTCCCCCATCCTGCTGTGGGGGGGAGTGAGCGAGTGGCTGTGTGGTGCCCAGCTGCCAGATGGGGTTAAACCACACCACAGCCAAAGATGGACACCCCCTGTCCATAGAGAGGCACTGCCAGACCCCAGTGACAAGATGATTGTTTTCTTTACCATGTAAAGCCGCAATCAGCTGGAAGTGTCAGGATTCGCCTGCATGCAGTGGGTTTACGAAGCCTTTGGGTGTGCTGTTTTGGCCATTAACTCTGTGTCAGACTGGGCAGGGAAAGGTCAGCTTCAACCGTGTGCGAAATCAATACTGAGTGGAAAGCAGCATCTCAAGCTGCGGGTGCTAAAATACCATTGGGAAAATCTGCTTTTACAGATGCCCCTCATACTCACTGAAAATTTCCCTCAAGTATGCATGGCTGATTCCTCCCTTGTTGTCAATCTGAGTAACACCATATTTGTTAAGAGCTAAATCCCCACAGGCCTTATTTCCACTACTGCTGCAAATGAAATATATATATATAAATATATATATGTTTTTTAAAAATAATATCTATATAAAGGCATCCAGGCTGATACAAAGAAATGAGGACAACTAGAAAGTGTAGAATTATCTTCCAGTATAACCACAGCGGCTGTTCAGCGGCTAATGAGCTCGCTTTAGCGTGCAAACGTCCTTTTACACTCCCTGTCCCTCTGGAGCTGCTCAGCCGTCCTCCTGGCCTTGTTATAACAACAGACAGATGCTCTTTTAATTGACACGGCTCCTGTCGCTTCATGAAGAGATACTTGTTTGTGTCGGATAATGTATTCCGAGCTATCGAAGAGCGTGATGTAATGGTGATTCTGTGCTATGCTATAAGGGACCCCAAACTCAGCCCAGGTTGTTTCTCGAAGAGTAACCTCTCACCTCCTCTTGTGGCAGGAGGGGTGATGGTGGGGCTGTGCTGCTGCTGTCCTGCCCCCATACACGCAGCAGCAGCAGGGTGCCACCATGGGCAGCCACCGCAGCATCCCTCCAGGGCTGCCCAAGAGGATGCAGTGTGGGGAGAACAGCCCCCAGGGTCATCCGTGGTGAGCTGCACATGACTGCACAGCTCTGGAAACCACTACAAATCTCCCTTTGCACAGCTCCTGAACTGTGCATGCTGAGAGGCATTTTAAAACGGTGCCTAAATGATTGAGCAAATGGCAAAACTGATGCATTCAGTCTTTATCCAGAGGCAGAAATATTTCCCTCATTCCAGTGAATGCTGGGAACTGGGAAAAGACAATGAGATTTTTCCTGATAGTGGGACCGTGCGTGCTACGGAGGCATCCTCAAGAAAACAGGAGGTGAGAGAAATCTGAGAACAAAGGCTGAGCACAATCAGCTCTCACTATCAAATAATCTCTTTGTGCCTACTTGTGGAGCTATTAAACCACCGGTCTAAGCTACACCGTCTTCTGATGCAATCTTATCTTTAGCAACCTGTAATTAAAAAGGTACTTGGCTGCGGATGGAACAGTCGCACTTTTGGCTATTTGGGCACAAGAATTAGAAAATTGTGTCTTCAGAGGGACAAGGTGAACAGTTTTAATGGAGATGCTGCTAATACAAATGCTGGCTGAATCAACATTTCAAGGGAAGGCCAGATTGAGAAAAAATATTTAATAGCTGAGTGTTTCACTAAAATGGGTTAGGAGCATTTATGGCACGTTTATGTTTAGCTGTCATCCTGCTGACTTGGGAACATTTCAGAACATGGCTATGCATCAGAATTTAAGTATCAGTGCATCTTTATATTGATCTGAGTGCCTGGGACCAGCATCCATTATGGATAATGAAGCTTGTGATCCCAAGGCACCATTATGAAGTTGCGGTATTTGGAATTAGCTACTGGTATAAGCAGACATCGTGGAAATACTTGGGAATACCAGGCCGGGCTCTCAAAATATACCCCAGTTGCTATAAAGAACTTGTTCTGTTCCTAAACTATAAGACTGGCACAAAGATGTATTTGTTGCATTTATCAGTTGCCTCATACCTGTAACTAGATTTATTCCTTCCTAAAAATAAGGATTAAGATTGGCAGACTTTGCAGGATCCATGGCAAAGATCGCTGGCCACCCCGCAAGACAGTGAGACTGACTCCTGTCTGACTTTTAGAGAATTGCCAGAAAGCCAAACTTGAAAACCTGAACCATCAAGTGAAGACAGAGAAAACAGCAGATATCATTCAGCCTTCAATTTGCCCCCATGACTTGAAAGATCCTGTTTGAGATTCATGATATAAATTTCAGTAGAAATTCCCTCCTGCTGGGTAGGGCTCTTCTTGCAAAGGGTATTCAGTGAAGTGAGCCACAGCAAGCCTGTGGCAAATCCAGCTTCTCAGCTGCCAGAGTCATGTTTCAGTAGGTTTCTCTTACTGAAGGAACAACAAACCAAAACACCGTTTGAACAAGTAAAGAGCTTTTGATGCCATTTTTAATGCTATTCATAAGGAAATATGTAATAGATTCAGAGACCAGTGCTGGGCAGTTCAATATGGAGAAGTATATCTACTGCCAGATCATTGGGGCAGCGTTTCACAGAATCACAGAATCACAGTATGGTCAGGGTTGGAAGGGACCCCTGGAGATCATCTAGTCCAACCCCCTTGCCACAGTAGGGACACCTACAGCAGGTTGCACAGGACGACACGGGGTCTTTGGTCTGATTGCCCCAAACCACTGACATGTTTGCAGATGGTGCCCTTTGTTGTTTTTTTTCCCATTTGTGTTTAACAATTCATGTTTTTCCTCCTGCCCTTTAAACTCCAGTTTGCAATCCACCGCTGCGAAATTGTTACAAGCAAAGTCTGATTTCGCACTTGAAATGCAGATCAGTAATCATAGAGCATTTGGAAAGTGTCGCATGTAATAGCGCTCAGCTAAAACCAGAGTGAGTTGAACGACATACAGCAGAACCAGGGGGAAACAGGTGCAACAAGAGAGGACATAATGACTAATATTTGCAACAGGCAATGAGATACTTTCCAATTAGAAAGCCAGGGAATTAGCCAAAGAGTTTCTCTCAGTTTAGGAAGACTTTAAGGGTTGTCCTAAGGGTAACCATATATACACAGAAATCCAACTAAAAAAATCTCTTTACTTCAATCACTAAAGTGCAGAAACATCTTCTTAAGGACGTGGGGGGGATGTTTTTTTATAAACCTACTGTGGGACAGCACAGAAGATTACAAAAATTGTCCAAGTGCTGCACTGCAGACTGGCAGAGAAAAGACACATCTCAAGGATGGCTCATGGGGAAGTCAGGCTGGTGAGCAGTAGTAGTCCTTTCTCTTCTCAGTTACCTGTGTTATATCCTTGGCTTTTCTTGCCCATGCAGTGGATAAACAGATCTCCAAATAGTCTTACACACTCTGCTGTTATTTTTGTCATGGTTCTTTTTGTACCCTGCTCTTGCTCTCAGCCGTGAATATACTCTGCAGTGCGTCAGTGAAACTTTTGTGCTTAGATAACTTAGGGGATCCATACCTTAGGCACGTAGGTGCCTGTCCCTCGCTGAAAGTGGATGGAACGTGGATGGCCAGGGGATATGTTCATGCTGGCTGCCTGCTGGCACAGGGATGGAGCACCTATGTGACCAGTCAGGGCTCCCTGCAGAGTCAGTGGAGGAATGACACCCAATTTAGCTTCTCTGAAGCTGGGTATGAATTACTTATTTGGGATTATTTCTGAATTCCCAAGGCTGGATGGAGGCCGTCTTCGGTGAATCCTGGCCCTGTCGCTCTGCTCGCACAGGGTTTGCCGGGGCAGGAGAGAAGCTGTGTGTATGCACACAGAGTGGCCCCACAATGAATGCCAGTATTATTGTTGTGCCTGGGCAGGCATGTGAGGGGAGATCAGTAGCTTTATTCATAGGTTTCCTTATTCAGATTTGGAAGTTTTCAAGTTCCCACACTGGGAAGCAAGCCTAGTCTCAACCCAGCTCGAATCCAGGTGGGATCCAGAAACACCTTCCTTTTGTATCCCTGTTTGATGGAGCATGAAAAGGACAGTGCAGAGACTAGAGGAGGGAAGCAGTAGACTGCAGTGGGATCCTGGAGAGGGCAGATCCCTGGGGCACACAGCAGTGCCTGTTTTTAACTAAGCAAAAGTGATCTGCAAAAGTTAGATCTGGGATGCTGACATATTGCTTCAAGCTAAATTTAGACTTGGATGAAAATCCCTTAAAGCCCATGCCCGTTCTTATTGAAGCCCCATCTTGACATTGGTCTGAACTGCTGCCCTGCTGCTGAACTCCCAAGATTTGTAGATCCACAAGAAATCCCATTTCCCATTGCCAGGACTCTGTACTGCAGCTACATAGGTGGGTCCCACCACTGTGGCATCTTACCACCTTGCAATGCTCCTGTGAGGGTTGGGGAGAGGGTTGTCATCACCGTTTTCAGGTTGGGAATGGAGTCAAAGACAGGCTCAGCGATGTGCCCAAGATCACACAGGTAATCAGTGGCAGAGGAGGAAATGACAAGTTCCTGAATAACCCCTGCATTAATGGCCGCTCTGGTTGGTCATATGGGTAGTCATGACCTCAGTTATATATGGAGCATCAAAATGTCCTAAAATCCAAGCCCAGTCTCCCTTCTTCAGCTGCAACAGCAATAGCATCATTCAGTACACAAGGGCAACAGAGCTGAGCAGGCTGTTTCTTTCCACGACCCCAGGCCACCAGCACCCTCTTAGGTGGGGATGGGTAGAAGGGCTCATTGATGATCTCTGCTTTCTGCCTGCTTTGTGACTACGCCCCTGTAAGCAGCTTCTTTTTCTTGACTCAGTGAAGTCACTTTAACTGCCAAGATAGCAAAATGCCATTATCGATAAATGAATTATTAGTGGGCAGCTCTGAGGGTGGGTAATGGGATACGGAGACTTTCAGTGAGACGTCATGAGACCTGAGCTGAGGCCAGGGTACTCTTGAGGACACTTTACACTTTGTGGCCTGTGTGGACGCACACTGGGCTCTGAAGCTGGGCATGGGGTGCAGCTGGGTGGGTAGGAAGGCTGTTGGCTTCCCCTGGAAAGGACAGCTGGGCCCAGTCACCGTTCGTGCTGAGCTGGGGTCTGCAGTTCCCCAATGTTTTGCTGCCCCCCTCCAGTCAGCCAGCACAACTGCACATGAGACCGTTTCCAAGCCTTCTTCTGTCCCAATGACCCAGTTTACCTCAATGACCTTAATTACCAGGTTTTTCTAACCTTGGATCATTTCCACAGATGTGTTGCTGCTGGCAGATCAGGGAGTAGGCAGTATCTGGCCATTGTTGAGCAGCTGGAGAAGGTGCTCCCCTGACCCTTTGGGGCAGCAACCTGGCCTGCAGCGATGGGGGCTGCAGCTGCCCTGGGCCCCCTCGTGCTTTGGCTTTGCCAGCAGTTCCCTCACATCCCCTCCATCTCCCCCATCTTGCCCTTCAGGTGCTGCAGAGCCACAGGGACACTTCCCCAGGACTCCTCACAGCAAGAGCCACCCTGGTTACAACAAGCACCTACACCCGCACAGCCAAAAAATTGGGGAAATGTGGGTAATTTCCAGTGCTACCACATCCCATCATCAGAACACATCCTCAGGGACCCAGAGCTCTTCCACTGAGTCCTGGATGAAGCCGATGAACTTTGGGAGAGAAAGGAAAACTTTTGATGCACCTTGAGGATAGCAAAGAACGCAATTTTCCTCCCTGTTGAGGTTGCTCACTCTTTCTCCCTCCTTCTCTGTCTGCTGCTCTGTTTCTCTCCAGGGTTTCACCTTCTACTTCTTTGCCTCTCCTCTCTGCTTTTCCAGCTGCTCTGAGGTCCTGCTGCTCACCCAGTTTCCCCTCCCACCACATAGCCCTCTGCTGTTTCCCTCCCACCACCTTCGTCCGTCTTTTGCTGCTGCCTATGGGATGCTTCTGGGGGATGCATTTCCCTTGTTCCCAGGCACGGCAGCTGTCTTCACCTCACAGGTTGTACTAAAGTTGCCGGTTTTGGAGATTTCCATCTCAGTCACATTAACTGCTTGAGGGGCTGTCGTGGCCCAGACTACCTGTGCTCAGTAGGCAGCATTCCCCGTAAGCTGCCAGCCAAAATCCCTGCAAAGACGACATGCTTGTGCTCAGCAAGTGAGCACGCGTTTGCTGACAATGCATACGCTGAAAAGTGTTTACTGTTTATTAAGTGCCTGAAAAGTGTGGACTTGCTAAAACTCTGTCTTATTGAGGAAGTAATCTAAAATAATTTTTGTAAATGTCCAGTGTGTTCCTAGTTGAATTCCTATTTACATCTCCACCAGTTCATTGTGGTACTCACTAACAGATAACCAACACTCACCCAGAGCTCCCACATCCCCCAGACATACTGGACAGAAATGGGGTAGCTGTGTGTATAAATATACCCCCATTACTGACTCATCTGTGGTCTCAATTCCATTGAAACACATAAGGTCTGGTTGTTCGGATCCTACATTGCTGGGGTTGTAGGAGGGGGAGTGTGGATATAGGCTGACATCACTTCTCCTCTCTGTATTTATGTCCATGAGGAATGCATGCACGTGTCTGCTCCTTCCTATGCATTTCTGCAAATATATTTATAAATCGATGTCATTTTAGCCAGACAGTCAAGGGGATCAATAATCACTAGCACTCAGTATACTATACAGCATTGATCCCCCTCTCCTACCTGCACAATATGGAGTAAAAGCTGAGCGTGTGTGGTAGCTGTGAGAAGTTGCCTTTCAAGCTACACATTTTGAGGATGTGTGTGTGCAACTGCACTGATGCGAAGGATTAAGGGCTAATTTGGTCAAGACATACCCTCCTCCTAGACAGTGAGAATAGACGTGATGGCAGATCGTAATCTGGTACTGTATTTCCAGAACAGCATCATGGGTGCAAAGATTCAGCGTGAAGAGCAGCTGATGGAGAAACCTGCCAGGGCATTGATTGAACATGGGAGTAATATCTGCTGCAGGAGGGCCCTCCAGCAAAATCAGACCTGCTTCTGAGGGTGAGGACACGCTTGTACTGATGTCCTTAGCACAGGGCGGGAAGCAGAAAGGCAGAGCTTTTTGGTACTGGTGTGTTTGGCCATTCATTATTGGTCACCTTGCAGAAAGGGCAGGATTAATAGAAAAACTTCTATATTCTAAAGTAAGGTTCATTTTCCATTGAAGCTGTTTTTGCTGATACTTAGGGGACTTCACTGGCTGAAAGCTAGGGATATTAAATTTCTCTGAAGCTAGGTGTTAAGCACTGAGTATTGACATTTTATGTGCTTATGCTCTCCTTGGGAACTTTATCCACAGGTTTTCAGATCAATTTCAGATCAAGCTTCTGAAACTGTAAGCTAGGAGATCACTGTAGCAAAGACTGGGTAGAATTTCATGGCATGCGTTGTATAGCGAGGAGCAGGAGCAACCAGGAGGGCTTGTTCTGGCCTCCAGCAGCAGTGTGGAGCCGGGTGGAGAGGGTAAGGAAGAGTCTTTTGAGGACAGTACTGAAAGCACAGCCTCTCAGCCCACAGGGCAAGCAAGCCCTGCCAAACATTTTCACCAGCAAGGACATAGACTGGACATCTTCTTAGGACTCTATTGCCTGTTATTGCTTAAGTTCTAAGAAACACAAGTCACGCAGTGAATATGTGAAAGTAAAATGTTTTTACATTTTGGTTATTTTGAATGTATTTTTAAATATTAGAAATGAATAAATTTTCTGTGTTGTCTTCTGTCTTTGGTTTAATGGTTTTGCTAAGTTCAGATGGCTAAAGACAACCCAGTTTCATTAACTCCATTGGGACCTCCGTACACGCAGCACCTCTGTTGACTTTGAGCAGAGTTTTACACAGTGAAGAAAAGGGACTTCAACTAATACATTATATTCAGGAAATTATGATTTGCTTTCCTACAATATGTTATTCTTATGTTCCTCCAGTAACAGTAACAGAGCTGCTGGCTCTTACAACAGGCACCCAGAAACTCCGAGCTGTGGATGAGGTTGGCCCCAGCAGGATGCCTTACAGCGCTGCTTTTGCAGCGTCCCTCCCTTTTGGCTCTCAGGGTTGGTCTCATACAGGCTCTTTGGTTGCCACCGAACTGATGGATTCATTAAATAACGTATGTCTGACTATTTGAGGAGCAACCTGAGGAGGGAATATAAGGTGTCACCAGTGCACGCATGAGGTGACGAACGAGATGAACATGATCATGTGAGCTCAAGGCCCCAGGATGGGGCTCAGAGGCTGAGATGAGGGGATGGTCTCCCCAGCACACAAGCTTTGCATTCAAGTTACTTTTTTGGAGGTTTTTGGTACAAATGGTTTGCAGGACATTGCAGAGCAGCTACGGCATGGGTTTTTCCCCAGCCCAAGTGGCTGAGCCCTATGGGAGCCCTCAGTCCAACACCCACCAGACGGGGAACTGCTCAGCATCCTGAGACCGCTCTCCCAGTGAGACACAAGGGGGGCCCCTGCTGGCCTCATCGAGCCCCACCATGTGCCGTGGGGCAGGAAGCCCTGGAGCATCCCCGTGCTCAAGTGGTCACCGCGGGCTGGGCTGGGGGTGGGAGGCAGCTGTGGGGCTGCTGGCAGCCTTCGTCCAGCTGCCCGCCATCACATCTGGGCATAAGACACAGACCCAATTGCCCCAGCAGGATAAGGGGACAGAAGGACACTTCTACCATCTGAACCAGTGGTGATGACTCTCTTTTCAGCAGGTCTGGATGCCTTCTGAGCTCAGGTGACCTTTTAGCGTACAAAAGGCCTCTGGCAAGGCAGCCCACAGATTAGCTGCATGTTATGTACGCAGGTATTTCTCTGTCCTTTAAAACTGCTGCCTGACAGGCTCCCTTGCTGCCCTGTGCTTCTTGGATTAGAAGAGACAGTCAGCAACTGCCCCCTGCTAGCTTTCTTCCTGCCATTCATGGCCTTACTGATGTCTCTCATGCCACCCCCCCCACATCTCCTCTTCAAACAGAAGAGCCCTCCTCGATTTAGCAGTTTCTGGTGCAGAGGCCACTCGGTACCTTTGATCATCCTCACTGCCGATGCACAGATGCATCCTGATGCATCTCCACATCTTTTCCAGTTCTGCCGTAACCGTCTGGATGTGGGGAGAAGCACACAGTATTCAACTTAAGAAACTTCTCCTCCCCTTAAAATCAATGTATCTGTCCACTGCAATATTAGCGATGCCTATCAATCACTTAGAGAGCAGAAAGCAGGATGCATCCTGGAGGGGCAGACAGCTATTCAATCCCATTACAGCCCAATAAATAAATGATAGATTGCCTGGTAGAGCAATCTGGGCTATCAGATGTCCTTTCATAATAAGGAAGCATAAAGCCTTGTTTCCTGCTGGGAGAAGGTCCCCCTGCAAGAAGCACTAACCTGCCTGGGGAGGTATTACTGGCTGCTGTGTATCACTTTGCTGGGTTCTGATGGAAAACTTTGCTTCTCCCTTCCTATACCTGCAGTACACCATAATTTTCTTCAGCGGGCTTCATAATTTTTCCAGGACATTGATGAAATATTGTGACACAAATCAGCATGTTTGCTTTGTATTCAGAAAACCACCTGGTACACCACCGCTTGTGTTCAACATGACTATGCCATACAGACTCGGTGGAGAAGAAATGCTGTCCTCTTCTCCATAATAACATAGAGTGTTTGAGAAGCACAGTCCATGACAAGAGAGGAAGAAAGCTAGCTTACTTTTTACTAGATATCCCTTTTCTGTAAGTGGTTTTCTATAAGCACTCAGTAATTGATTCTTGAAGGGCACCGTTCCAGTGATACTTCCTGGACATTGTCTATTAAAATCATTTGCAGAAGAACAGATCTGATTCTGTAGATAAAATAAAACTGGGCTGGACTGAACTACTTCATCGGTTTGTGTGAATTTATTTGGAGGCTGAAAGACGGAGAGCAATTCATTTACATGCAGACAGGTACTTGATGTTGTCAGTGTGAACAGTCCATCCGGGTGTTTGAAGATAATGCTCCTCAGGCAAGCTGCTCCGTGATGAGCAGAGTCAGCAGAGACTGTTTCCCGTGTTCCTCTCCCCTATGTAACTTCTCTGGTGGTCTCCCCTATGTAACTTCTCCAATGTGGTTTATCTCTCCTTGAAACCCTCCTGCAGTGAATGCACTAACTTACTCTCTCTCCCTTCATTATCCGGTTGCCTCTTTGCCCAGCTGTGTTATCCTTGAGAGGTCCAGCTCTCTGCCAAGTGGGCTTAGGTTTGGCCAGTGGGTTCAAATGTTATTACAGGGGGTTGACAGGCAGTAGAATTGCACAAATCTCAGCTCCAGGGGAAACACGGATAAAAATCCCCCTGAGGGAACTAAAACAGAAAGAAATAACCTGATTTAAGAAACCTCCAAGCATTCATTGGCTAAAACATGGGTTGAGCAGGGCTTTCCCAGGCAGCACACTTCCTCATGACAAGTGGAAAAACATGCCTGCATTGCAGACACAATTATCACACAAGGGTGGACCTACAGATGTTGTATGGATAGTTATGTTATCTGCGTATCACTTAACAATAACCTGCAAAAGAAAAGGGCCTTAGAATTATACATAACATAGAAACTGTAAAAACCATCAGTTTGTTGCCTCTGATATCCTCACTTAAAGGGGCCTCAATTTCAAAGGGGCCAAACCTGTCCCAGGTTTCAACAGGCAAATTAGCTGCATGGAGGATTTTCATTTGTAGCTGCCTCATGCAAACCCCCGTACTTTATTCACCTCGTCTAACCCAAGCTCACTGTTCCTTGAACACTGTGCATAATCATGGGTGTGCATGTGTAGATGTAGGTGTACTGTATATTCCTACATCAGAGACGTACTTCTGCCAAGTGCTGGCTCTGGTATCACAGCCCTCATCAGGATGCAGGGATTTGCTCTCTCAGTTCGGTGAATGTGACTCTGGAACCAGGGTCCGAAAAGCCAGAGCATTTCTGTAGGTGAGCTCATCTTCTTGGTGAATGACTATTTGGGAGGTAGGTGTCTCTGTTTCGCCCAGGAAAAAAGACAGAAGATCTCAGATTCTTCCTGATACGGGATGAAAACTCATTTTTTCCATGCAACCGATTCTTGCTTTGTGGCTTTATTGCCTCTTTCTGCAGTGATGCCCTTTAGAGTGTGTAATGCATTAAACCAAGTCTTTCTAAAGGAATGAGATATCACCCCGGATAGACTTAGAGCTCCTAACTGGCAACCTAAGCAACCCAGCATTATTTATAAATGAAAGCAAAGTAATCGATAGCAGAAATACAGACTCGGTATTCAGTTTCCTTGTCTGAAATTTCCAGCACTGCTGTACTCAGCACCACAGCTCAGAGCTGGCTGCTGCTGGGTATTTAGTGAACTAATAACTCAGCCAATATGAATTTTATTTTCGTTCTGTATTTGCTATCTAACTGGGTGGCATACTTGTAGTACTTAGGTATTTTGGGTATTTTTGCGCCTCCAGAGAAGTCTGGCTCCAGTCAAACTCTTTCTTGCTTGTTTTCTAACTTCCAGAACAGCTTCTTACACACCAGGTGCTTGTCAGTTTTTCCCCTTTCATGATCTGTAAGATGAATAGATGGATTTATTATCTCTTTCATTTATTCCTTTCTTCTGCTCCAGCCTCTAAATGATGGCCTAATCATCTTCCTGGCAGGGAGGGCTGTCTGTCTCCCGGGATTTAAAAAAGGAATGTATTTACTTCAGTGACTTTGAGGCAATTCCTGTCTGGCTGTGTGGGAAGTTGGCTTGAGGATTTTTAGAAGGCAATGACTGCATATACGAAACATTTCTCATGAGCGCATTTTACAGCCTGTGCCATGCACTGCTTACACTATGCCAATGCCTCTGGACCACGATGCAAAATCATTGCTTCACCTAACATCTGTGGGCTGGCAGCCACCGCTATGTTTTTTATTTGCCCTGTTGAAGCAGGCAGGGTAGCATGGTACCAAAACTGGGATTCCCATTTTGTAGCTCACAGTACCTTCACTGTTGGGCCTGTCGAGCTATTTTTAAGACTGTCACCACATGACTTTGTGCTGGGTCAGCATCTTCATCCCCTGAGACTGAGTTTGGATCACCAGTGCCTGTAGGAACTGCTCCTGTTCTTGGCCAGCATCAGAACCCAAGAAGCCAGAGCTTCAGGCGAGAGATGAACAGCACTAAGACAAGTGGAGCCGTCAAAATCTCCAAAACAATCTGTTGCACCCGAAGATGATATGAAATAATTTGGGGCCTTGAGGCAGGTCTGTTGCAATTATAGAGAGGCAACGCAAAGGATAAGAAGCAGATGAGGGAAGAGATGGAGCGTGATCAGACGCAGCAGTTAATAATCAGATAGGACGCGCAATTAAGAGCGACTGTTCTGTGATGCTAAGTGGAGGAGGGGAGATAATCCAATTCCAGAAGCACTGCCAGAGCACCACAACGCTCTGCCTGCCATTTATTTAGGCAGCAGGAGAGCACGACCAAACACACATCATCATTATAGAAAAGAAGCATTCATTTCTCTCTTGTTCACTGTGCAATTAATTAAAAAGTTATCTTTTATTTGTGAAGTCACCATAAGTTTGGGGTCAATTTATGTCTTGCTGAAAGCACAGTTGCTATTTGAGGAGTTAAAATGCTGCAGCATTTGTTACCTGTCTCCCTCCTGGCTCTCCCTAAATCCTTCCTCTGGCATTCTTCTTCTTCTGCCAAGGTCTTGCCTTGGCCTCTTGGTCCCGCATGACCCTCTGTCCCTCATGACATGTCCCTCTGTGCCTGCCCCTACGCTTATATGCCCTAAGCATCTCAGAGGGTGTCCAGCCACTGTTGTGCTTTGCGCTGAAGTCCAGGGGTGCCCCTTTGGCCAGGGTTCAAAAGCTGTTAGTGAGACACCTCCCAGAAAATACTTGCAGGCAGCACGACTGCTTCAGCCACATTTCCAGAGCGGAAAAGCAAAACAAAAGCCTCTGGAGTAAACAGGACATGGCCAACCTCCAACCCAGTTAAGATTTTCATGTCCCATTTCCTTTCTTCCATTTGTGCTTCTCCTTAGGTTCAGGCTTTCTAAAGCAGGCATCGGTCTTTCTCTTACCATTGAATGAGAAGCCAGGGCACACTGGGCACTGCATGAACAGCACATACACAGCAGGCTAACTACACATTCTCTTAAAGGTGTTCTTCATCAAAATGAAAAGGATAGACGTTTCCACAAACAACTGTCATATATAAATTGATGAGGAGGTAATATTAAGATGAAAGACCTGGCGTCCTTTGCTTGGTAGGGGAAATGTAGGATGCTGTATAGCAGGAAATTTTTAATCCAATAAGAAAATTGCAGCTTATAAATCAACAAGTAGCTTCTAGTTAAAAAGCAAATGTCTAAGTAAGAAGTAAAAAATGGAACAAAGTGCTTTAGGAAGGAAATACTTTGTGTTTATTTATGGTGCACTGTAGTCAAAAGGACAAAAGAAATAAATGGTAGGCAGTTATGTCCAAGGCAGAGCTGAACATCCACATGCATGCACGTGAATGGCTTCCTGATAATGAAAAGTCTCTGAAGGTTGAGTTAGATTAAGCTTTGTTGTCAACAGGTGGCCATAATCTTCCAGACTGATGAAGACAGTTTTGTTCAACTGTGTGGAAGTCCTCTAGATTTATAAGCGTTCTGTAGTAATTAAAATTATTAAATGTTTGTGCTCAGAAAGCACAACCTAAGTACATCAGAAGTCAGAATGATGTGTATTTTTATTTGATTACTTTCATAAGTTGCTTGCACTATAGCAGGAACCTTGATCTCAACTCTTGTTTTATTCCCATTGTTTATGCTGCTTTATTACAATTTTTCAAATGTAACACCTTTTTTCCAGTGAGGTGGAGAATGTCCTTGTGTCTATCATGGACAAAATGCATGCACATAGGCATGGCAGGAATCTCATGTATATAAAATTTGAACTCTAGTTCAACCCATAGTAAAATGAGTGTTTGCCCATAAGCTGAAGATCCTACAAGTTCTGTCCAAATTGAATTCAGACCTCTGAAACAGAGGCAGCCCAGGGACTGTTATGCAGAGTGTATGGAGTGAGGCCTTCTTGCATGGCATTCCGAATGTTGAGTATGCTGAGGTGGTACCATGAAGAGCAGTTTGTAACAATTCCATACTCCAAGTTTTAGATGCATCCCCAAAGGCTGCTGCCAGATGCCTCTGTCCATTTAGTCTCCTTTATAGGGCAAAAATTCCCTGCCTTTGCTTCCAAAGCACCAGTGGACCTAGCACTTTTCTATAAAGGCTTGACCAAACACATGGAGACTGTGGAAGAGATGGAGTATGCTGCAGCAGGACATCGTATTTTAGTGGTTAGAGTACTTGCCTGACATAGGGCAGTTGCAGCCCACATGCCAAGAGCTATTTGTGTATTTTTCAGTAAGTACTGGCAGGGTAAGAAAGATAATCAGTGCCTCCTTGCTGGCCAAGGCAGTAATGATGGTCCACCTTCACTAGCAAATGTAAGTAATAGTAGATGTACTCCTCCCAAAGTACTCTTGTACAAAGCACACTTGTGCCTAGTGAACTCAGGCAGTCCTCAGGCAGAGGCTTCCCACTCTCCGAGTGAGCATTATTGCCATGAAACTATTAAGTAAAATGTGGTCACCACCATATATTTAAAAGGCACTTAGGCTGCAGAGAGGTGCGTAGCTGCTCAGGCTGGGAATGTCTCCAGAGGTGTGCAGAGGTGTCACACTGCTGGTGGAGTCAAGCTGGGAGGTGCCTCTGGTATTATCTGGGTTGCCTGGGACTTTTTTGTGTCACAGCTTTGTCCATCAGCTAGCCTCAATGTAGTTTCAGTTCCAACTCTCAGGCTGTTTCTTCTCACCCTAAAAGACCATGGCATTTCATAACTGAGTATAAACACTCAAGGCCAACCTAAAATGGCGAATGGAACAGAAAGAATTTGGCTTTGTAGGTTGGATTTTGCAGTCACCGTGTCAGATGTAACACGTAACAACCCCACTGGTATTTCTCCTCTCTCATACTACAAATGAACCAAAATGGGCCTGAGTTTCTGCCCGGGGACGTTTGTGCCGGTGACATGTTCCAAAGGCATCCAGGAGAGAGAAGCTCTTGTATTTCCGTATCCCACCATAGTCAAAGGCCACTGAGGACCTGGATTAATGGTGTGCCCACCGTTAATGGTGAATACAAACCATAGCCCTGTGACACTCAGCTGTCTGCTACTAAAAAGATGAGTATAAGACTTAAGGGAATAATTGTCAGTGGCTTGTGGGGAGACATAATGTAGAGGTAGGAAATGATGCCTGGCAAAAGGAGCTTTTCCAAAACTAGGTCTTTAAACACACTCTATCCTATCTGTTGATATTAAATAACTCATGTTCAATATTGCAGTTTATGAGTGGTTTCTGTTGGTTCCAGCTTAGCTCTCTCTGAGTGTGCTCAGGGAACCCGTGTTCGGTTTGAATTCTGAATACCATCAATAGTCCCCCTGGTTTTTTTCTGAAATGTGTGAAGTTCTGATTTCCAAAGATTGTGACTTCAGGCTTAGCTCATTTGACTTTGTTAACTTGAACTGTGCCAAATTCTGACATCATACATAAAAGCTTCAGTACAGATGTAGGAGGGGCCAGACTCAAAATCTTAAATTATCCTAAGTGTACTGTCAGGGCAGAGAGCCCTTGGGTCTGACGCCACTTCCCTCAGGCACGCCAGGCTGGCATCATGCTTAGCAGGAATTTAGATGCAAAGGAAATGGAAAGTCAAGGTCCATAAAGGCAGACGGTTTAGGACATAAATGCTCCCAAGTGACGAAAAAGTGCCATTGGAAATGTACATCTGCAATCTCTGCTCAGAAAGCCCTCCAGGGACAATAGTCAAGTGGATCAGTAAACTTGGTTACCACTGGAGGAATTATGTTGAGAGATAAATACCTTTACTTGAAAGAACCTAAATCAAAATTTAACAGCCAAATGAAGGCTCTTTTGAAAGTTTTATTAAAGGAGAAAGTAGTAAGTACCTGCAGCACTTGAAATAAGTTGCTATATATTAGTAGCTGTGATCACATCTACTGACTCATTCGGACCTTGGGGTATGTATTATTCAAAACAAAAGACATACATAGCATATGAAGAGGTGCTTATCCAAATGGAGAAAACAGTTATTTTAAGCCATGTCTTCCATCTCCTTCTCGTCTTGTGCAGCTCAACAGATACAGGGAACCACAAAACTGCACCCCTCCCCAAAGCCAGAGCTCTCTTTCGTGAATATTGATGCAAAGTCCCAGTTTTGAGATCTGTTCATTTGTTTTTACTAGAATGAGCCCAGTACTAAACTAGATTCACAAACATTTCTTCTTTATAACTGCTAAATGTGTAACTTTTGTTACATGTTGTTCATAACCTTTGGGTGGGTGAGATTTTTTGTTTGCATAGATGCTCAAGAAATGGCTATTCCCTGTATAAACACATACACTGATGAGCAAACAATAGTACAGGGGGTATGTCAAATTGTTATTGAAGTTTATCTTAAAGGGTTTATTTTCCTAGGCAAGGAGCAGAGGCACTGGGACAGGAGTGGGTACGTCTGTGCAATGAGGGTTGAAATCTTGGGTTTGGGAGCCATCAGGTCTCCTTCCAGCATGGTGAGGAAGTCTCATGTCTCCTTGCCCCTCGGCAGGCCTAATGCGAGGCTGAGGGTGTACAACACCACTGAAGGAGTATTCTGAGGGGAAATCCTTCATTCCTGCCTTCTGGGGCAATCCCATGCCGTGACCATATGAAAACCTTGGAGGTAGATGACTGATCACACACAATAAAAGGAGAGAAACAACAAATAGATCAAGTGAATGCCTCATTTCTCATATTACATTGTCCTTAGGATTAATTATGGTAACAAATATATGTGTAAAGCTTAGGATCAATGCAAGAAAAAAGAGTCAAAAAGTAAATTAAAAGATTTACAATTAGCTGCAAAAAAAATAAAAAATCCTACTGGCTCTGAGCCCCACTAAGGACTTATGGTATGGCTCATGTTTTTATAAATCCAACAACAAGATTTAATGGGACACATAAGCACGTCTGTATACATATTTAAATAGAAATAGATATGCCTATATAAGGGAGTTATGGCAGTGTGACAGCTTTAGCTATGTGCAATTACATTTCATTCACCAGGCACTTTTTAAAGCCTCACCTGCACCCTGTCCCACTAATCTGTATCCTGTGGGACCAGTTTGCACACTGTAAATCCCTGACACTTCCAAACTCCTGCTGCCACAGAAGAGGAACAAGTGGTGCCCTCCCACTAGCATGAGCTCTCAGCAAACGTTCCCTTTCCGAAGACGGGTTTTTCACTGACTCCATCTCCACAGTGCTTTTCTGCCTGTCCTCACACCCCTCCCCAACCCTCCCAGTGACCCAGGCAGCACAGCAATGTGGCATCCTTTCCTGGAATAGTCAGGCTTAAGACTTGAAATCTCAACATGCAACAAAGCCGGGATTGAAGGCTTCGTGCAAATGGAAATGGAGATTCCCACTGCTATAGATGATCTCCTGACAGATGGCCCAGCTCCTAAAACTGAGGTATTATTGCACATGGAAAAGCAGTTTTAAATAACTGTCACAGAATTCAGAAACTTACCAGTTAGCTCCTCACTCTTTCCTGAGACTGGTACCTCTGTACTAAGGCAGATGGCTAGAGAGTCATGTGAAAATTGTCAGTTGCATAGTTCCTTAAGTATCTTTGTAAAGAAGTACCTACAGCAGTTTTTCTACCACTGTCTGGTATATATACTGTACCCTTTTGGGACTGCTTGGAGGTGGTATGTGTTAGGGATGGCCTTTCTGAAACCTTCAGGCCTTTACCACATACCAGTTGCTCAGACATTTGCTCAGTCATGCTAATAAATCTTTATTACTGCACTTCTATCAGTTCTTTCTCTATTGGAAAAGTATAAACTTACAAGCTTATAAGCTTAGAGGACCCAAGCCTGCACTGACTTGTGTGCAGAGGGCATCTATATGTTGTAGAGACCCTCTGAAGCCCATGGGCCAGGCTGAAGTCAGAAGAATTTGCCTGTGGGTTTGCAGGGTCTGCCTTCTTCATGGTAGGACCACAGTAGAGGTGCTGAGGGGTGTCCATGGAAGCCAAAGGGATGAATTGTAGGGCTGGATGTTAAGCAGATGCCTACTAGGCTGCTGGATCAAGGTTTTCAGTATCTACTTCACTGGCTACACTGGTAATAACAATCATTTAAAAAATAACACTTTCAGATGTCACCTGAAAAAATATATAGGAAATCAAGATGTTACAGAA
Organism: Pluvialis apricaria; assembly: GCA_017639485.1. Lineage (NCBI taxonomy): Eukaryota > Metazoa > Chordata > Aves > Charadriiformes > Charadriidae > Pluvialis > Pluvialis apricaria. Next base: position 68,592,089 of record CM030007.1, read on the forward strand.
ATGCGCTAAGAGATATTTTCTGTTTTATCAACTCAAAGTTTCACAGAAGATGGGAAGATACTGCAAAACATGATAATAAAGACATGGTGTTGACATGCTCCTTAATGGCATTCGTGACTTATTTATAATAATTGGATAATACCAAGGTTGTTCTTAGAAAGGGAAAGAGACATGAATATTAGCATAAGTAAATATTCATTATTGTATTCTTGTTGGAAGTGGCCAGCATCTCTTTCTAAAAGTTCCTTGCATTATTTGCACAACAGATTTACAGAAAAAAAAAAAAACACATAGATGTTTGAAGATGATTTATGAAAAAAATAGGTTTCCTACCGCTTTATCTTATCACGATAAACAAAAGCTCAATTTGCTGCTAACAGATCACACTCTTGTAGATCCTGAAGAAAAAGGGCCAGAAATCTGTGAACCACCCGTTGCTGTTGCATTTATGCTGGAACCAAGCAAATGCTGCGGCTAAGGGGAGCGACCTGAAGAACGATGTCTTGATCAAAATCTGGGAAGGAACTGTAAGGGGCCTTGGAGGCAAACCCATAATGGCTACTTAACACCTTAAGTTTACATTTGTTCCAATGAAGAGTCATGTGAGTGAACAAAGTTAATGTAATATCAGATGTAAACCATCATTCATAGTCTGTGAGGCAAAAGGATGCCCTCATTTATCAAGGTATCTGCTTACTATGAACAGTCAGCTCATCTTCAGATATAACCTATTTTTTCCTTTAAAAGTCTATGAAATCAAGAATGATGCTGGGCACCATTTGCACATTTACCTCCGCAGGTGTCTCAGTGCGTCCAGCCCACACAAGCTGATTGATTTCACCTCTCGCTCTTTTTTCCCCACTCCTATTTCAGTGACAATTTTTGTTACTGGCACTGAAAAAGTGCATGATAAGGAGATTGGTTTCCTGGTCCCGTTCTAGTTCTTTTAACTGTCTGCTTTCATCTGTGCATAGGGAAACAATATATCTCTTGTTTTGCTCTCCAGTGCCATAGCTTGTTTGCTGAGGAGGAATAAAGCAGCTTATTGAAAAGTGGCTGTCTTCAGTGGCTGCACTCAGAGAGTTTGAAACTCCTCCTGGGCAACTGCATTTTGTCACCTCTTGAACTGCCTCCCTGGGCTGTCACCCTTCAACTCCCCTGTACCGCTGCCAACACTGGCAGGACTTTCTTCCCAGGGCAGCAGGCAGTTCTGCATGAAGGACAGCAAGCAAGGCAGAACGGCTTTGATTTTGTCCTACTCCTCCAGGAGCACCGTCTTCACCTCTGCACAACCCCTTGCATGCAGCATCTTAAGAGGGGAGGCCCACAGACAGGAAAGAAGGAGGTTTATTAACAGGGGGATGCATGCCTTGCAAATACCAGTCTGACTCATGCTCGTTTTAATCCAGTCTCAACATTTATTCATGGCTTAAATCTTTTCAGCCCAGAGGGGTTTCTCTTGGGTTCTGGTGGGTGCTGTCCTGCACTGTGGAAAATGTCCTCGTGGTCTAACCACATAAAGCACACAACTCTGCTGCTTAAGTGACAGCTTCGAAGTCAGGAGAAACATCTATGACTGACAACTGAAGGAGACAAAAATTAGGGACAGAAGGAACCTAGAAGTGATGCGTGCTTCCATGACCACGCTGAATATGAGGGCTGCAAAGCTGAAAAAAAGAGGGGGGGGAAAAAGCAAAATGCTTTAAAAAAATGTCCAGATGTAGTTCTTTTTTATGCATTTTTTCCTTTGTGAAATGCTTTGGGCTGCAGCGGCTCTGCACCTTTTGTCCTCTACTTGGATATCTAAACCTCAGTGGCAGCAAGCCATAGTCAATCTCCTGGATGGTTAAACCTTCCCGGTAGCAAGTCATGGTCCACCAGCTACTTTTAACTCTCTTTTCCTTATTGACAATTTAGTATTTTACAAAACAAAGTGACTGGAAGACTCTAAACTGCTGCTGAAAGTGTCTTGGCCCTGAGGGTAGAGAATGCATTTTAAAACCTGTCACCTTTTTTTATTTCAACCCTACATCTCCTCTTTATCTCCACAAGCAGCCCATGTCACCACATGCACCATTAATTCTGGTACTTTCAAATCAAGCAGAAGAAATAAACCGGGCTGTAGCCCTTCCTTTGTGCTGCCATAATGAACCAAGCTTGGAATTTGGAAGATAAAGTGCTGACATTTTAACTTTTAATTGCAGAATTTCTTCCCCACAGAGGTATCAACAGGGAGTGGTGCATCATCCTTCTTTTTAAAATTAAAGGCCAAGTTCCTCTGCTGATTTTGAGCCAGCATGGGTACAGCCACAAGTGGGATGGTGTAAAGGTGGCCCCTTCCAGGGCTGAAAGGCACAGCTGAGCTAAAGCAGTGGCCTCTCGAAGCCACTGTGCTAGCTAGTGAGAGTGGTGGAGAGCCGCCTCGACTCTGAGACCCAGAGCCCGCTTGCTGTTTGCGTGTCCTGCACCGTCTCCAGCTAAATGCCGTTCGCCCTGTTCACTGCTGTGTTCTGCCAAGTAGCCAGGAATCCTCATCTCTCCAGCTGAGATCACACAACGTCCTGCAGGAGGACCCAGCCTCTAAGTCAGGTTTCATGGCCTTCTTTCTGTTACATCTGCGCATCTTCATTTAACCCTAAACACAGGCTCCTAAGAATTGGCAAGCTGCTCCTCTGCTGTGCAAAATAAATGCTGCAATTGTGATCTTTTCGATGGATGTATGCACTGGAGGGACACTGGACTACTACAAGTGCCTATCATCCTATCCCCCTCTAAATAATTACCCGGGTGGTTCCCAAGGACTCTCTGGGAGGGAGCAAGAGACCCGCTCTACGTTACTGGAATACCTTTCTACGGCTGGTGCATTTCCTTCTAGGGTGAGCTTCAAAGGCTGACCTCCTCGTCTCTGCTCTCCCTCTCCCTCTGCTCTCTTCTTCTCAGTTGAGCCACACTACCAAACTTCGCTGTTCTCCTTACCAAGACATTTTTGATGCAGTGGAAACTGCAGTGCATGTCAGAATATTACTTTAATTTCGTATTTCATTGTCCAGAGTTTCTGAAGAATACTGTGAGTTATTTAAACTTAAGAAGTACATCAATAAAACAATTAGGAGATCAGTTTGACAAATGTTGCAGTAGATTACAACTCTCGAGGGGGTTCTGAGTGTGGAACTTTGCTCTTGACTCTCCTCAGTTTCCATTAAACCATAAAACAGCCTGTCAAGGGGAAGGAGGAGAACCTCGTAACTGAGGCTTTAAAACTGAATTGAGCAAAGCTGTTGAGAATATACTGAAGAAATAACCTTTCACAGGAAGAGAGAGGTGCAAGGAGCTCTTTTCCCTCACTGAGACTGTGTTATACATTGTCCTTGACTTTAACAGTGTCTACTACAGCTGGCATGAAGGGCGCCGGACTAAATTAGGCACCAGCTCATACGAGCAAAGGTACAGGATGTCTCGCTTACTTCTGGCCTTTAAAAAAAATTATAATTTGAATGGATAGTATAATTCACTGTGTTATTAAAGGAATTTTTGAAGGTGCCTTGAGATGGGCAAAATAATTAACCAAACTTTATGTTTACTACTTAGAAGTATAACCGAAATTGTGCCTGTTATAAAAATATCATTACCACATCTGTATTTCAGATTGATTTATTCTTTCGGTGATGGCATAGTTTTGAAATGTAAGCTGCATTTTCCAGAGGAGTTTCCTCATGCATTCCAAAAATTGACGATCTGTTCCTATTTGAACTGGTATAAATACCTCTATATATACATTTTTACTTATGTACAAATTAATGTAACAGTTCACAACACAAAGTAAGGAGTTTTTTTGTTCAGTCACACTTCTGATCTGTTATTGTTGGTGCATTTCAAACATACCTTTATTAATTATCTTGCAGAGGTACACATCCAGCTTACACAAACTTAGGCTCTATCAAGATAAGAATATTTCAAAAACAGGTATTTCTCTGAAAATCGTTTTTTACTTTAGTTTTCAGAGAGGTTTTTTCCAATAAAAAGCCTTTCTGTTGTGCAGTCTTCACTGTAACACTGGATTATTCCTATCAATAGGAATTTCCTGACCAAGGTCTGGTATGTTATTTCTGTACCTCTCAGTCATTGACGTACAACTACCCAGAGAAAGTCACTTTAATCTATCAAAGGAAGAGTTCAATTTTCATTGATTTTATTATTGTATTGAGTCAATCCTTTGGAAGGCACCTGAAAGAGAAGATATTCTCGTGTTTTACTAAAACCATGTTGACTGTTTCATGAAGTAAGATTAGGGTACAGTGACTTCATTTAGTTATTACAGGTTTATGCAAATCCTTAGCATGTTTCATTTTCATACTAGCACATTCATATCATGGATTGTATGTAATCTGACATTTCATGTCTTCATAGCCTGTGTTAATGGGGACGTATAATTATTAGGACTCTGAATACATTATATTTGACATCTTTGCATTTTGTCATGCCCATCTCCAAACTACTGCAAAAGACCTTCACCTCTGCCTTTTGGTTACCCCTCACATTTTGTTTTGTCTTCCTTTCTTAAATCGTCTGAGTGAGATGAATTCCCTTCTTTCAGTGATCGATAAAATTTTCCTGAAGGAAGCAGTGTTGTCATCAGCCCAGCTAAAAGACAGTTGTCAGTCTTCAGCAAAGTCAAGTCCATTTCTCACAATACTGTTGCCTTGATATGGTTATGAGCTACACCACAAGAATGATCTCCAGTGCATCACCCATATGACTTCTCATTATCTAGCTTTATTAAGAGATAAGTAACATAATGACTTTTGGTATCATGTAGCAATTGTTTTTTTGTAAGGGCAATGTACCTTTCCTCAGAACATTCTCCTATGACTCTAAGCATACCTGACATTTAACTTGACTTTTATCTTGCTCTTTTCAGTTTGCTTCTTGCTCCCACTGGGATATCCCACTTCTTCACACAGCACACCGATATCCACGGAGCTCCTTGTGACAACACGTTGTGAATGCTAAAATTTCACAGAGTTCAAAAACTGACTGCACAACTGACTGGGTGAAAAGTCTACTGACGGCAATTAAAGACCTGCTTTTGACAAACATGTATCCATGTGTCATTCAGTTATCTCAGATGCCCCTGAACAATGTTATGAATAGCTATACCTTCTCAAGTCCCTTTTTGAGCTGCCAGACTGTCTTTTAAATCTTCTGCTAACAAAACCACACCACACCACACCTTGGAAACTGGCTGACGCCAGGAAGCAGAATTTTTCAAGTGAATTGTCTCCAGCAATTGTCTTTTAATAGCCATCGACTATTTTAGTCAAATAGTCAGTGGTCATTAACCTCAACCTCATGGCTAATTCTCTTGTTTCGTTTACTTTCTGTATGATTTCCTTATACTGCTCAGCTGAACCAAGGCAACGTATTCCTAGACGGATTGTACCAGTAACCACGCCAATAAATACTATTTATAAATTATGAACAGAGGAAATCTACTTACTTCATTGTCATGACTCTGTGTGACTGGGCAAGTTGGCCTACTGAGAATCCTGAGTTTGGCCCCAGCAATGACTGGCTTACCTTTCTGTTGGGGGTTCAAATAATAGGAGGAGGAGACAGGTCCCAAACTTTTTGAGGAATACAAAAGCAGTCCAAGTACTATGGTGAAGAGTTAAGAGCATTGAGGTAATTTAAGCTGCTTCACACTGGCAGTTTGTGACTGGATCTCTGAGCCTGGGCCTGGGCAACAAACCCCTGCTGAGAGCAGGAATCATGGAGAAGGGCTAGAAGGAATGTTTTTTTACTTCAAATTTTACTAAAAACAAACAAACAACCTTCCCTCAAAGACAACACCACCACCACCAAGAGCCCACAATAGATTTCCAAAAGGGTTTACTGAGAAAATAGCTCTTGCAAGAGAATGAAGCCAATGCAACAGACCTTACTACCAGATGAGACCCTTCTACAGAGAAACAGTGTAAATGACAATACTACAGAAAGGATGAAAAAAGTAGCCGGAGAGTCATGCCTGTCAATGGTCCTGGAAGATGGAAAGTGCTGAGTTGCTTCCATTGTCTGGTACTATTCAGTATTGCCACTGGCGGCCTTGGGATATAAGGTATATTAAATCTGCAGAGGACATAAAGTTGGGAGAAACTGTTGAGTATCTTGGAGGAAGTATGCTGGTACACAGACTTAGAATTCAAAATTATTTTGAATATTGCCCAGCCATTGGGCATCACCGTTTAAGAAAGATGTGGCCCGCACAGAGTGTGGTGACACAGAGACCAGGGGGAAGCAATGGGCATGTCCACTAACCTAGAAAACACGACCTGTGAGGAAAGACCAAACAGATTGGTCTTGTTTCAAATAAAAAAGAAAAGACTTCAGGGACACACAGGATACAAATTTCGTGTGTGACCAACCTCAGCTCCAAAGCATTCACCAGCATAATGACGACCTGCAGGACAAAAGACAAAACCCTTCAAAGTTGCAGTGTGCCACAGGAAAGCAGCAGGAGAGATCAAGGGCATCACGAAGGCCTTCAGGCCCAGTGCTGACAGGGTACTTTTTAGGTGAGAATGATTATCCTGACAAACAGGCCATGCTCCATGCAACACACACATTAGAACTCTTAACAGCCTTGCCAGCCTAACCTTGGAGTGTGGGGACTTCTTCTGGACACAAATCTAGCAAATGATTTAATTTTGACATATAAGCAAGGTACATGAGCCAGGCATCTGAGAAACAAAGAGCTTAAAAATATTAATTAAGAAAATCCAGGTCCAAGTTAAACATCAAAATGGTGAAAAAAATCCTTTAGGCTAGAGACAAGCAGCAACATAAATATACAATGAAGTTCTACCCCACTAACAATGCATTAAACTAATTAACAAGTATTAAATAATGCATCCTAGAACACATCTGTTTAGCAGCCTTTGCATTGACATCGTGCAAGCACTGTCAGTGATAAACAGATCCTTCCTCCATTTCACTGAACTGGGGGACTACAAAGTTACAATAAAAGCTCTCATTGTTAAGTGTGGAAGCTCCACCTCAATGCATTTCTAATATGCGAGTATGCTCCCGCTCCCGTAGGCCTCATTTATAGCAATGTCTGCCAGCTTTGTGATGGTCACAGACTTCATAACCACACATATACTCCTTAAACCAAGCAACACCGGTGATCTTGCCTCCAGGCTGGTCCCTGAGGTGCACCTCAGACAGCCTGCCTCTTTCAGTGTCTTGGCTTCCATTTAGCAATCTCCGTACCCGATGGTGACCCATACTTCTAGCTGTCTGCTCTGTGTTAAAGTCATTTTCTCTGAAGGACTCTATTAAATTTGTAGCATAATCCAGACAGATTTGCTTCATTGCATTGCTTTTGCCTCAGGAATCACTTACCTTATAAAATATCTTGTTAGTCTGACATGATCTAGCTTTGATGAACCATACTGTAGTTGAACCCATTTTTCACTTATCCCTAAGACTTTCCCCGGTCAAATTAACAGGGCATGGAGTTGCTTTTCCCCTTAATCCTTCTGCCTTTCTATAGCAGAGGTTTCCTATTCTCCAGTAACAGTGCTTCACCTCCAACTTGGCTGATTCATTGAAAATGTTGCTCAGGACTTGAAATGATAGCTACCAATTCTTCCAACATTTGGGGTGCTATTTTCCTGGGCCTGTCACAAGAAACAGCCTAAGCTATGCTTCCACTTCACATCTGCGAATGTCATCATTTACGTTATCCTCACTTGCTTTAGGTTCTCTGCCAATACCCTCATATAAATAATTTTTTGCTTGAAAACTGAGGCAATGTATTCATTCAAGATTCAGAGCAGCCAAATCTCGAGCAGCTAAATGCTCATCCCTGGCATTTAGCGACCATACACCTTCCTTCTTTGAATTGTTTTTATTCATATAGTTGATGAAGTCTTTGTTATGTGTTATCCTTTTCTTTGCAACATCTGGCTTAGGTAGATCTTTATCCATTCTTCCTTTCTGGTTCTGCAGTTTCTAACCCTGTGAACTGTAGCTCTCCTATTTCCTTTCCTGTAGGTTCACTCACTACTTTAATACCCTCTTTCAGGTAGCCACTAGGTCTACAGTTGTTCTTGACCTGTTCCAACCTCTTTTAGAAGATAAGAGTGCTATACAGGATTTTTCATTTTGGATTTAAAGTACGTCCACGATTCTTCCACATTCAAATGCTTGAGTTTTACAAATCATTTTTCCATCGTTTCTTAATGTTTGCCCTCTGATAATACAGGACTGTAGGACCAGATCTATTTTTGACTCTCCTGAAATTTGCAGTGAAAAACATGAGTCATTCATCAAAGGTTATTTCCTACAATCAAATTATTTTAAAAAGGATTTATAATATCTTTTTTATTCACTGAACAGAGTTCTAAAGAAGCTTCCCTTTGGGCTGTTGTGTCTGTTTGGTGGCTGCTGGTAGAAAATATTTATTGCCCAACACACCCAAGAATACATACAGTATTTGTTTTTCAAACTGGGGAACTAAAGTCTTCCCAAACCCTCCCTGTTATTTAGTGTTGATGGAAATCTCTGTCCACAGCCATCCCTGAACCTGAGGGTCTATACCAGATTTGGGGGCTTTTTTATCACTGTTATCCATGGTCACTTTTCAAGAAATGCTTTATTTGTACCATCACCTTTTCTGTATTCTCAATCTATTACTTCATTAATTTCTATTAATAATTAGTAATCAATAGTACAAATACTACCTCTGCCCTAATTTTTCTCTTTTCTTTAACCCCTCCAGGTTAGAGGACGCAAAGAGAAAGAGTGGCTTTGTGGTTGGCCTTAGCTCCTGGCTTACTTGGCTTCATAGCCTAGAGGTGGTACCTGAGAAAGTTGTCTCTTTCCCTCTGGCCATTTTCTGGGGAAATCAGCCCCAGACTGAGGAAGTTAAATACACATACATGTATACGCTTAGAGGTTTGAGCAAAAGAATAACAAAAATGTTAAATAGAGCTGCATTTGTTGCAAATGGGAGAACACACCTTAGCATAAGCAAAGCTCTTGGCAGACTATCAAAAATACTGTCCAAAAAAAAAATGTTGTGATGTTCTCTGCTATGGGGAAGTCCTGCAAAAGGAACAGCAGGCACCAAACCTGCACAGCGGCTGTTGGCTGTTTCTTCTCAGTTGTTCCCAGACTCTTTCAGGCAGAAGTCACACATCCCTGCAGTCGGTAGCAGGAGGAGCAGCAGTTAGCAGCTCCTGGGTAGCAGCAGGACAAGTGGCAGGATCTGCTGTGGGAATGAAATCTGAGAGAGCCAGTGAGGTTTGGAAATTGATAGCCACCATATAAGAAAAAGAATATCCCTACATCATGTCTTGAGTATTGTTGCCTCTCTTAGCCTATGACTACCTTAACCCATGTCTTAGAGATGCCTGCTTTTGTTGTTAATTTTATTAATATTTCTGGTTGCTGTGGTATTTCATTTCTGATTGATATCCATTTTTTTTAAAAAAAGGGAAGAGGACAGCTGAAAGGAAAGCTTGACAATTCTGATCTCCACAAGATGACATACTGGTCCCCTGCCATAGGCCAAGAACAAATCAAGAAGTGTAGCCAAGCCTGAGACTCAGGTAGAACACCTAATGAATGAAGTTATTGACCACCACACAAACGAAGACCTAGTCCTTGTCCCTCCCTCCCTGCCACACGCCCAAAGGTCAGCCTGGAGATGAGCTGCTCGTGGTGGGCAAGGGTAGTCGGGAGAAGGGTGCCCGACCCCAATACAAGGAGAGCTGTGCCTTCTGAAGGACAAACCAGAAGGTGTCAAGGAGACAGACCCTCACCTGGAGCCAACCTGGGGGACTTCGTGCCACGTCTTAGTTCTTGGACAGCGTGGGTGGACCCTGCCCCGGGCAAGGCGAGGCGTGCGGGCGGCTGAGGGACCCGGGGCCCAGACACCCAGCGCCCCCACCCTGCCCAGCGGGGCCCCAAGGCAGCCCGCCCCTTCCCAGGCCCTGGGCCAAGAGGTACAAGCCCTGGGCCGCTCCGTTGTACGCGGGCCATCGAACGGCCGGTGACCGCCACCCCTCCAGCCCGGGGGGCTGTGGGCGGCCGAGGGCGGCAGGGCTGAGGCGCTGTGCCGGCCGCCGGGGCCGCCCCGTTCCCGCTCCCCCCGCGGGGGCCGCCGCCGTTAGCCGCGGGGCTGAGAGGGGGCCCCAACAGCCGCGGCCACCGCCGTGGCCGGGGGGGGGGGGGGGGACAGAGCCGCTCGCCCCGCCCCTCCTCCGCCCCCCGCCGCGCTCCCCCGCGGGGCGGGCCCGCCGGGCCGCAGGGCCGCCCGCACCCCGCGGCCAGCGCCGGCCGCAGCGCGGCGAGGCGCGGAGAGGAGCGGAGGCGCCCGCGGAAGATGATGGCGGCGCCGCCGCCCGCCCCCGCGGTGTCGGGTCCGCTGGCCGTGCTGGACCCCACAGGTGAGCCGCGGCACCTGCCCCGCCGCAACTTTCCTGCGGGGGGAGGCGGCGGCTGGGCGGGAGAGCGGGAGCCGGCAGCCGGCTGCGGGGGCTGGACGGCCGGGCCAGGCGGGAGGGGAGCTGGGGGCTTCCCCCCACCCCGGGGAGGGGCGGCTGCCTCCGCCTCGGTCGAAGGGGCTGGAAGAGGCGCAAGCGGGGGCTGTGTCCCGGCGGAGCGGGGGCACCGGGGCGTTCCAGCCTGCCACGGCCAGTGCGGGTCACGCCGTCTCTCTTACCGAGGTGTTTAAAAATATCAATTTTTCTTTTTTTTTTTTTTTTTTTTTTTTTTTTGCCTTGAAGCTTTCCGCCGCGCTGGCGGTTTAACATTGGAACGAATAAGGTTTATACGGGACGTCAATGGGAAATCGATGGAAGCGGTGTCCGCCGCCGCCGGCGGGGAACGGCCGGGGAGAGGGCGGGGGTGTGGGGGGACGCTGGCCCGGGGACCGGCTGGGGGCCGGCTGGGGGCCGCGGCGGGCTGCAGGGCGGCCGGCCGCCCCGGCGACAGGGCTCGTCGGTGGCTTCGCATGCGGGTGGCGGGGGGGGCTGTCCTTCAGCCTCCGCTTTCCACGAATTTTCGGGGTTCGTTGCTGAAGGGCTGCGGCGCTGGTACGTACTGCGCGGCTCCCGAGAAGCCGGGAGGTAGGCAAAGGGAAGGGCGCACGGTTTCGTTACTCCGGTGGAATTCATTGAAGTCGAGAAGATACGGAACTTGTTGCCGGGGATTGCTCTGTACGTGGAGTGTTTGAAAGGGTAAACGGAGACTTTGCTAGGTACCCAAGGCTGGTAACAGCCAGTAAAAAAAAAAAAAAAAAAAAAAAAAAAAATTAATAAATGTATTAGATAATAAATTTTGTCTTAAATTTGGCGGAAAAATGGTATCAGTGCGGAAAAGGTCGCAGTGAAAAATGTGCTGTCACTTAAAAATGCTTTCAGGTAAACAGCGGGAAAAGAAGAACGTGTCTGGTAGCTTTGAGCTAGTGATTAGCTGCTCGTTAAATTATTTATTCGTGCAACAATTGCTGCCAAATCGGTGAAGTCATGGTGCTACTGCATGATACCACTTACCACAGCTACGCTACATAGTATAGCAGGGTTTGTGGCTTCGGTCGTTTGTTTGGTTTTTATTTATTTGTTTATTTATTTATGTATTTAAATAGAATTGTAAAAGAGCACAGTAGTGTTTCCTGTGGCCTTGAATACGTAACACGCTCATGGTTTCTTCCTCAGCAAATTCATGAGAAAGATAAGAGACGGGCCTGATAAAAGCCGCTATCTCGTGGCTTGAAACGAATGCTGTTGCATCTGGTTTAATTAGTTCAGCACTCTGGACAAGTCAAGCATTTAATCAGAAAAGGGAAAGTAATCACCAATAGCAGGTGTGAATATCTCTTTTAAGCATCTCGGTCCATCACATTTAATTTTGGGAGGCCGTGTAGGATTCATTCCATTTCACTGGCATAAACCGTTTTTGAAAATACACAATGAAAACTGGAGCCAAGAGAGAGATGGCACTGAAGTGAGCACTGCAGTAATTAAAAATTATTAATTTAGCTCTAAAGACCTTCCCTTAAATATTTTCTTGATAGCAGCCAAGCAGCGGATACCTTTGATACTAAACTCCTCTGTCTATGGTGAATTTCTGTTTAAATTATCTTTCTATATATGGTTAACGCCACTCTCTGAAACGTTACAATTTTTAGTAATATTCACTAGGTATTAAAAATGCAGTTTCCTCTACTACAAAACTTTTCTCCCTTATCTTCTCATATTAGAATGCTAATATACATTGGGCAGGGACATTATTTGAAATAAATGTTTCCACTTAGATCACCGTAACTAGATCAAAGAGGAAGGTACGAAATTCTGTGATGCTAATATTCAGCAAATGTGATTGTGATGCCAGCAAATTGCTACATCCCGCAGTGATTCTTTCCTTGCCAAAAATCATTCCACACTTTTTAATAGACTTTATGACATCTAGAGCTGGATTTTAAAAGGAGTGGTGAAGTTAGCAAAGTATAGTTGCTTTGGTCTAAATGTAGAGTTTTTTTGAGTTAAATTGGAGATCATATGCAAGTTTTCCAGAGTTGAGAGATGCTGTTTCTCTTGATACTTTCTTTCCTTTGACCATTGGACATATTCCATACCATGGACATGTTTAATCATAAATTTGTTCACTTTCCTTTTAAACTCACCCTTCACTTCATTCAAATCCAGACCCTACCATTCATCATTAGATCCATCACTTTGCATTCTACCGGCAATCTGATCTATACCCTCCCCATGAAACCATTCATTTTCCATAGTCTTCCTACAAATTAAATTTATCCCCCAGCCATCATGAACAGAGCATTGTAAATATAATTTTGTTTTCTGCAACTGATGAACGGACAAAAGGTTTTGCTGAGTTCAGCAGAACTTGGTCTTCAGGAGGCACTTTTTACTCTCTGGGGGACAATCTCAATTTCTCTCCTCATGGGCCTTTCTCTCTCTCAGGGAGACAGCAGTCTGGTGTTGCTCCTCCTTGCCCTGACGGCATTCTCTTTCCTTCCATTGGGGTAGCGGGACTGAGTGGCTCAAGCAGGTACTTTGCTGGCAGGTGTTTAGCAAGCAAAGCAGAGAGTGTTTCTGGGACTGTTCCTTTTTGGGCACAATTTAAGTCTATGCCAGAGCACAAGCCAGTGATGTGGAAGCAGCATTACCTTTCTAGTTTATCTCCCAACTTTTACTTTAGTGCCCATTGGTGCAGTATCAAAACTCAGTTAATGCGTCACTGGCCAAAACTGCTGAAGAATATTGCCAATAGAAGGTAATAACATGTTCACACTCTCTATTGACCCTGGTCTCAAGCTAACGCTAATAAAGATATGATGAGAAGATTTCTTTCTACATGCTTGATTTTTGGTGTGCTAGAGATAAGAATTTGAAGCTGTAACTAAACTGGAGTGAGGTCCAGACCAAGAGTTTATATATTCATACTGAATCATTGTTAAAGAAGTTAAAGGGGATAAATGACAAAGTTATTCTGAGAACCACTTCAGTATGAAAAAATTGGAAAGTCAATACTCTATGTTAACTGTCTCCTGCACTACAGGAACATCGGTGTTGGAAGAAAATTCAGCTTAGAAATACTGACAGCAACATTTCCTCTGCTCGTCATTTACCTGCTATTCTTGTGTATGGTCAGCCTTCGGTCCAAGCCCTGCCACAGAGAGTGTTAGGGAAGAAGGCTGGGACAGCCCCTCTGTCCATGCTGTGGACAGGGCTCCCGAGGGAACAGTCTAGCATTGTGTTTTTGGCTGGTAGAGACAGTAAAAGCAGATCCAAAAAACTGCGTGGCAACTGCTACAAACACCAGTAAACAGAGACTCAAAAAACGTTGGGAGCCAACCTGACTGAAATAGCAGAAGGGAGCTAATAGCAGGAACCTTTTGCAGCTCTGGCCTTTTTTCATCTGGAGATATTATGCTGCTTTACAAATATTACTTAGGCCTCACAATATGCGGGTGACTTATATACATGTAATTATACAGATTTTGGTAAGGATGCCAACAATTTTTATTGATGTGACTAAGGAAATCCAGGCAGCCAGAGCGGAAACCAATTTAGACCTGATTTCTACCCATCTTCTCTGAGCATGTGGCAGTCTCTGAGATCAAGGGCTTGCGTGTGCCAGTCTTTGCTCCAGAAAGGGCCTTTCTGTGCTCCTGCCTGTGAGTCATCTCTCCTAAGGGTGGAGTTTATAGCTGACTACATGTAGTTATGGGAGTTTCCAAACGAGTTTGAAAAAGAAGAGATATGATTGAATATTTGCCCCTGATTTGAGGTGGAGCTGGTGAAAGATCAATGAGTGTGAAGACTGAAAGGTATCACATACGTAAATGCTTTCTAGCACATGTAAATTTCAAAGTCAAAATGCAGTTCAGTCCAAAAAATTATCCTATAAATAATGACATCCTTTTCTGTTTTGTCTCACTAAATCCACATCTGATTTACTCCAATTACAAACAAGAGCATGCTTTTCCTAAGACATTTTCCAGCAAACTCAGTCTGGGCAGTCAAATTCATGTCTTTCTTTTTTGCACATCATTATTGACAACCAAAACTCTGGAGGGCAGGTTGGACCCTTAGTTTATCTCCATGCAATCTGATTAACCTTTGCCAGCACGGGTGTTACTTTGAGAAAAATGTGCAGGCTTGGCTCCTCAGGCACTTTTCATGAAAGTGGACATTCAGTGGTTTCAGAAACACTTGGCTGAGGAGCATCTGTCCCCTTGATGTTCAGAAGGTTTGTGCTCCTATGTTTCTTTAGAGTATGTTGACATTGCAGCTGCAGTTTCGTAACAGCGGATATAAACACATATACCGAAGCCACGTTTAGTCTAGCTGTCTTGAGCATCATAAAACCATTGAATAATTCAGGTGGGAAAGTACCTCAGGAAGTTGCTAGTCCAACCTCCTGCTCAAAGCAGGGTCAACTATGAGGTCAGACCAGGTTGCTCAGGGCTTTTTCTGATTGTATCTTGAAAATCTCCAAGGATGGAAGGCACAACCTCTTTGGGCAACCTGTTCCAATGCTTGACTGTCCTCATGTTGATTTTTTTTTCTCCTTACACCCAGTCTGAAACACTTCTTGTGCTTCAGTTTGTGTCCATTGTCTTTTGTCCTCCTGCTGTGCACCGCCGTGAAAAGCCTGAGCCTGTCCTCTTGACAGCTACCTCGTAGGCACTGGAAGACTGCTACTAGCCCTGCCAAAAGCCATCTCATCTCTAGGCTGAGCAAGCCCTGTTCCCTCAACCTGTTCTCATACAGCAAGTGTGCCAGCCCCCTGACCTTCTTTGGGGTCCTCTGTTGAATTCACTGCAGTTAATTGATTGTTGCTTGTTGTACACCAACACCCACAGGTCCCTTTTCATCAGAGCTGCTCCCCAGCCTGGCAATCCCTTACCTGTATCATTGCAAGGCCTTGTTCCTTTCTTTGCTCAGGGCTTTGCGTCTGTCTGTTGGATTCAGTAAGGTTTCTGCTGGCCCATTTTTCCAGCCTGCCTAGATCCCTTTGAATGGCAACCCTGCCCTCCGGGGTGTTGACTGGCCCCCCAGTTTTGTGTCATCTGCCAGCTTGATGAGCAGACACGCTACCACTTTCTCTAGGTACTTGATGAGTACACTGAATGGGACAGGTCCCAAGACAGACTGCCATGGTACTCCACTCGTCGCTGCCCTCCAGATAGAGTACCATCCATTAACCACTCCCTCTGAACCCAACCATACAGCTAATTTTTTAACCATCTCAGCTGGGTTATGAGATTTACGTTGTGGGATATCATGTTAAAAACCTTGCTAGATTTAAGGTAAAAGACATCCACTGCTCCACAAATCCAGTCATTTTGTCATAGCAGGCAGCTGGGTGGTCAGACATGATTTGGCTCTGGTAAATTTATGTTGACTGTTGCCAATCACCTTTTCCTTATGTGCCCAGAAATGTCTTACAACAGGATTTGCTCCATATTTTTGGTGCCAGCCTCCCAGGAGCCAGTGAGGTTGATTGGCTTGTAATTCTCCTTTTTTAAAGATAGGTGGAGCATTTGCTAACGCTCCACCTAACTGCTTCTGCAGTTATTGGGGATTCCCCAATCTCCATGACTTTTCAAAGATGATTGAGTACGGCAAGGACATCAGATATTGTTTAAAATCTGGTAGATATATTGGATGGATCATTTTGGTTTATGCGAAGGGCAACTAATTTGTGGAGTTATAAGTCTGAAGTCTGCTTTCCCCTCTTGGCCTTGTGAACTGGCTTCATTGAAAGAACTGCCCTTAACTCCATACACTTGGTGAAGAACTGATTGATAATGAAGAACCTCTCCATTTCCATGTCCCCAGTGACTCTCCATGGGTTAACAGGGAATTGCCAGAGGCAGACAGCTGGGGCACAGGCTGGAGAGTAGATGTCTGGAGAGTTTTATGAATTATTTCTTGATCTTTAGCAGGAAGACTTTGTACATGCAGGTGAAGGAGTCTTGCCTAAGCTCAGTAGATGGTATTTGTCTTCAGTAAAGCTGCATGCATTTCATACTAAAAGACTGGACTCATTTTGGCTGGTTGTTCTACTGGAGAAATGTCAGCAAACATACAGATTTTTATTATAAATGAATTTATTTATTCATTGAAAGTATTTGACTTGGTTTGCAAACATCACTAATCTAGCCTGGCTTTTCAACTGTGAACATTTAACCAAGTTACCTGACTTTAAGTTGGCCACATAAATGAAGTGAGTCATTGCGAATGGCTTCTGCTCACTTTTTGACTTTGCTGCATTTCCCCTGCTTTTTCTTCCAGCAGCACCATCAAGCCTCACCCACAGAGCCTGACCCACAGATGCCTGCCTTCCCCTCCCACCTCCCCATCCCTGGTGAGGGTTGTGGTCTCCAGTATCTAGTGCAACACCCCAGGCTCTCCCTCGTCCTGAGGCTGGGCGCGCAGGCAGCTATGTGAGGCTGTGGTGGGGAGAGACGTTGGCCCTGTGCTGTGGACAGGTTGTGCTCTGGATGGAGCTCCATGCTGCCCCGTTGCAGCCTAGGGCCGCGAAGCAGCACATGGCCCGGTGCTCCAGGGGTGATCCTGCACAGTCTTGCTTTGCCTTTCAAAGCAAAAAGGACCAGAGAGGGGGACCACAGTTTGATTCATTTGGGTGCCTTTTGTTAGCTAGGGTCACGTATCAATTGCTCTTTTTAAATAAGTCAGTGCTATGGGCTGGGGCTCTGATGTTAGTAACCCATGGTTGCAGCTCAGATGTGCCACCACAATAACAAGGTTAAGTGCCTTGAAGCAGGCTGAAAGCAGTAGATGAGCCTGCTGTTTTTCACTTTTGGGTATCTGAAGCCAAATCACAGTGAGACAGAATGTATCTCACTGAGCAGCTACTGTTTAAAAAAGTAGTCCCTTACCCGGCACTGGTGGGGAGCCACCTCAAGTACTGTGGTCAGTTTTGGGCCCCTCACTACAAGAAAGACACTGAGGTGCTGGAGCGTGTCCAGAGAAGGGCAACAAAGCTGGTAAGGGGTCTGGAGAACAAGTGTTATGAGGAGCAGCTGAGGGAACTGGGGTTGTTTAGCCTGGAGAAAAGGAGGCTGAGGGGAGACCTTATTGCTCTCTATAACTACCTGAAAGGAGGTTGTAGAGAGGTGGGGGTTGGTCTCTTCTCCCAAGTAACAAGCGATAGGACAAGAGGAAATGGCCTCAAGTTACGCCAGGGGAGGCTTAGGATGGATATTAGGAAAAATTTCTTCACCAAAAGTGTTGTCAAGCATTGGAACAGGCTGCCCAGGGAAGTGGTTGAATCACCATCCCTGGAGATATTTGAAAGATGGGTAGACGTGGTGCTTAGGGACATGGTTTAGTGGTGGTTTTGGTAGTGTTAGGTTGATGGTTGGACTTGATGACCTTAAAGGTACCTTGCAACCTAGACTCTTCTATGATTCTGTGATTCTATATCCTTACCTGATCAGCTGTATTACAGCTTTACTTCAGAGATACAGATCAGTTTGCTTACTCTAGTAAATATGAAGAGCATGTATGTCTTCATGATAGCAAGCAGACCTTCTGCTAATCCAGTTTAAAACAAAAATTTTTAAGTTCTGTCTGGGTAGAGTCAAATTGGCACTTCATGTAGGTAAGCGTTTGAGGCATGCAGGATCTGACTTACAGATGTGAGCAACTCTTAATTATAAACGTTACTGAAGAGAAGGCGTAATTATCATTGTCACTGACTTTCAGTTCAGCTTAATAAAAACTCATCTCACGCGTGTACTCAATGCATGTGCTTTAAGTTATTTTGAGCTCTAGCTAACTCTGTGGTTTTTAATTCCCTCTGTTGTCTGCCAGCTCTTTTCCTTAGCGGGAGAACAACAATGGGTTAACAGCAGAAAAGGTTTACTAAAGAAAATCTTCCATTATTTTGTATTTGTTCTGCCATGATTGCAATGAAAAGCTCTCTTTTTTTTTTTTTTTTTCCCCTCCCCACTCCCTACAGGACAATTTGCAAAAAGGAAGAAGACTTCGCTTTGGTTCACAGTCGCTCTGCTGGTAGTGTCTGTTTTCATACTGACCATAGGTCTGGCAGCTACCACAAGAACAGAAAATGTTACCGTGGGAGGCTACTACCCAGGCATCGTTGTGAGTAAAGAAACCTATTTTAGATTATTGGGTACCAACCACCTAAATTATTATCAGCTGGATACGGGAAGCTCTGTTTGAATGAAAAAAAGAAGAAAATCCAATCCTGTTCCACTGAATAAAACAAAGAAGAAAATTCAGTCCTGTTGCATTTCACAGGAGAGAGATGCTCCTTTGTTTTATTTAGTTCTAGTTTGTGATAAGGTCGGGGGGGTAAACTCTGTTTTTTTGTAGTGCCCAAAAAGTGGAGGGTGTTAGGGGGCACAAGGGGGTGAAGGTGTTGCTGCACAGCAGTATGCTGGGCTCGGGGTCCTATGTGAGAACCTGGGCTTGACTTTCCACTAATCTCTGTTAAATGTGGGCATATAAGGGACTGGACAGTAGGCATACTTTAGAGTTTTACTACGTTGATGGCAGAAAGAGCCACTCTGCTCTTGTGTCCGTGTGCCAGGAATTCTGCTGGGTGCATCTCAGGGGAAGCCCTGCGGATGAGCGTATGGAAGCTTCTCCCTGCAGCCTGCCAAACATCGTCTGGTGCAGTCTTGCTGTCAGTCGTCTTGTACAAGATCCCTTTCCAAAATCCTTAGTCTCGTTTTTGCCTTGGGAACAGACCGCTTAAACACGTTCTTGCACTGGACACAAGGTTGGAGTTGTGTCTTCTTCACCCTGTAGTGCTTCTGTGGCTTCTGGGCAGCGGTAGCCCTGCCAGGCCCTTGCTGGTTCAACCCCCATGGCCCTTTCTGATCTCAGAAGAAGAGATCGGTTATATCCAAAAGGGTGAAAAACCCGTGGAGTCAGAAAGTTTTTTGACATACCTGGGCTGAGTTTTAAAAAAGAGGAGTACGGGCAGCAAACAGAGGAAGGCCCATCTGCCTCGTTTGGTCTCCCCGAGCTGGCCAAGAAGAGGCAAAAGGTGCAAGGTGAAGAAAGAAACTCACGTACTTAGAGTTAGGCACCTGCTTATGTATGTGGCTCCACCATGACCAAAATGTGTTGTAAGGTACTGTTATTTCTTGTTCTCTGTGGAATGAAATGCCCAGAGAAGAGGGATACGTATCTTTTAATACTGCGCATACATTTTGCACTGCCATTAATAATTTGTGAGTTAGAACTGTTCCTCCTAAGCAAGTCCTCTTACATCTTAGTGTCATGCTGAGAACAGGTCTTTCAGAAAGATGATTTTGGGATAATGATCTCTAAGGAGTGGTGTTTTAAAAATAGAACAAAAAGTAGTTCCAAGAATAAAACCTTAAAAGAATGAATTTTCCTTTCATTAAGCTAAAATAGATTAATACTGATAAAGGTCTCTTCTTCTTCTGTAATTGGAATGAAAATATTTTAGAAGACCATATTAGCTGCATTCATTCCCTTGAAAGAAGTTTCATTTTTAAACTGTTGTCTTTAATAAGCGTAATAAGTAAAAAGCCCATGTGCATAAACCAGTTTATTTCAGCATTTAGTTTCTTTTAGAAATAACACGATGTCTATTCACTCATCTGAAAAATATAATCTACTAAAATATTTTTTTTTAAATCTTGGAGTCATTAATAACCAGATAGAATAGCTAGAATTTATCAGAACACTTTGAAAAGAAAACTTCGTATTAATAATTTTCCCCCTCAAAAGATTACTGGAGCTAAATAATTTTCATAAAATTCAGAATTCTTTTTGTGCACGTGATGGATTATTGAAGTAACTGAGAGAGAGTGATGGGTAATTGTCAGTGTAAGCTTCGTTAATACACTAAATATCCCAAACATTTAGCAAGAGTTAAAGGTGCTCCACAAACCTTGCGTGGTATCTTACCAAAAGCCTAGTCAGAGGTGTAGGACAGCACTGCTGTGTTCCTGTCTCATTGCCAGAGGTTATTGACTCCAGTGCAGCATTGGCAGATGGACTATGGGGTGACCTCTCCTCCGCCTCCGCGCAAAGTCAGCCACCTCTTTCAGAATGAGCTATATAACCCTCAAAAGGTGCTTCTCTTCTCCGCTGACAGTAGAGGGAGCTTAGAAAACCAACATAACACTGATCCCAAACTTTTAGATACCTGAAGAGACGGGAGTGAATTCGACGTTACATATTTAACTGTTGGGATCAAAGAAAAGAAAGATTATGAGGACAGACAGTGTTAATTACAATCAAAAAGAAGGTCTAGTTCTCATAGAATTCAGTAGTAAAATACTAGTTCTCATAGAATTCAGAGCTGGTAGGTGAGATCTAAATCTCCACTGACCTTAGGTAAGGCATTTTGGTCTTAAAAACCATGCAGAATTAGTCCCTATCTTGCAAACACCTACAAATGTGAATAAGACTATCCACTTGCATAGATTTACTTGCATAATAGTAGCATTTGCAGAGCAGGTCTTTAGGGCTAGACCCATAATATAATTGGGGCTTCTGCTTAGTTCACATTGGCTTCAAGAAGAGATAGGTGCCTTAATTTCTCTGCATATGTGGTCACTTGTCATTTATTTGGAAGAAGCTTTTTTCTGAAGACATCTTTACAGTAGTAGGTATTATCTGCATTTATGCATCCAAAGTAATTTAACCTAAAACAGTTCTGTGTGCAGATGAGTTAGCATGACGTTCCACTTTGGAAAGTGTCTACATTTAATAGAGTACTGCTTGATTGTCAGTTTGGGTTTAGGGCTGTCTTTGTGGAATGGGCTGCAAAGTCAGAGTTGGAGCTTCTTCAACCTCGCTTCCTTATAAATAGTGTTTATACTTAAATATTTAATGTCACTTCTCCGTGACTACTGCTTGTATTATTTTCATTTGCTATTTTTATGATCTTTCAACCTGGAGTCTTACAGGGTCCAATTGTCCCAGTCACCATACTGACCTGGACTCCCAGAGTTCCCAACCCAAATAGCCTATTGTCTAAACAGACAAAAAAAGCAGCACATATGGCTCTAAACCAGTCTCAGCAATGCTGTGGCTTACCTCGTGATCTCTATCTATGGTTCTGCTCCTTCTGATTTAATTGCTATTGTTCTGTATTTGCTCATTTTTTCTTCACATGGATAATATTACTCCGCTCTGAGTCCCCTGCATCAGCCATAAATGGGGCTTTATGGATTGTTCCCGTTGGGCTGAAAAATGGGGCTTGGAACCAGGTGTCATTTTGATGTAGTTATCTTAATGTACAAAGTTGCTATCCCCTGAACAGAGTGTCCTTGCTCACGGTTCCAAGTCTCTCTCCTATTCAGCTGTCAGCATGGATGCACTTGCGCACTCTTTCAAAGTCTCTGCTTTTAGTCCTTGTGCTTCCCTTTCACATAAATCTTCTCAAAGCACTCTACAGCAAATCTCCCTTCCCTACATTTGCTTTCTTGAGAGGGAGTGACGGATTCCTGTTGTGATACTGAGCGAGTAAAGTGCTTGCAGGAGATTTGCTTTCTGCTGTGAGCGGTTGTGCATAACAGCAAGGAGTTCACGGGCATTGCTCAAGCCCTTGGCTGGGACGCGTAGTCCTTAAAAACTTAACTTGTGCTTGGAGGAGAGGCTCTGAACCAGATTCAGAGACATTGTTCCAGACAGGGGCTTAAATTCCTTAGTAGAAACGTCATGCCCTGTCCATGGGGTGGGTTGGGTGGGAGCTAAGGGGGTGACTGGGGGTGCATCTGGGCAGGGCAGAGTGTCAGCCCTAGTGAGGAGGGGAGCAGGGAGCGTGGAAGTGATGAGGGATTGAGACTGAGGTGACTGCAGGGCAGTGTGTGGCCAGGCAAGGCAAGGAGGGAGCTCTATGGAAAGAGCCTGTTGACAGCTGCATTTGTGCCATGGCTGGTTCTGAGTCTGTGGCCAGCTACATCTGAGGTGTGTGGCACCAAGGAGACCCCTTTTCTCCAAACCCACGTGAGCCCAGTGGGAGTCCTGACTCCAGGAAGGTCTGATGAAAGGCTGGTCTCACATGTTGCTGCTTTACCTCACGTTAAACACGAACCCAAGGAGTTTCTACCTCTCCAAGCCTTCATGGGCCCATCATAAGGAGGGGGCTTTTCCCGCCAGCCTAGCGTTGAAGCAGCACTGGTAGGAACAGTACGGCCAGCTTACTCCAGCCTCCCTTCCTCCTCTCTCTCCTGTGGCTGTGGGTGCTGCAGCTGTCCCATGTTGAAACTAACTGTACTGGTCCTTTTGACGTTGTAGCAAGGACTTTTTCTGGGATGTGTGATAGTCACACATAGTCATTAAAATCAAGCATAATCATAGGTAGTCATTAAAGACAAACAAACCCAACCCAAAGGGTTTGAACTTGCGTCACTTGGATAGCAGTAACACATCCATTTTTTGAGGAAAACTTTGTCTGCAATTGCCTAAAGCTTTACAGTTTTCCAAAATAATGATGTATGGGCTAAATGTAAGCATTCTTTTCTCCTACTTTGCTTAAGTTTTGCTTTACAGTGTGTAAAACTATATGTGACTATGGTAACAATGGCTGGGTTATAGAAGCATATGTCTATACAGGCTTCCATTTACTACATGACAAGTTTTCCCTGAAATATCAAAGAGCTGCAGTTCTGGTCATTCCCCATTACATTATAAAATTTATGTGCAGCAATAACTTCCACTCTTTCCCCTGACCCACCTCAATTAGCCCATCTGTATGATACATCAGCTTAGATATCGCTGTAATGCTTTGCTATGTTGACCAAATAAGCTGACTTCATGTGTTTCTTTTGGTTTTGTTCTTTGCCTCAGCTGGGCTTTGGATCTTTCCTAGCGATTGTTGGCATCCACCTGGTAGAGAACAGAAGGCAAATGGTAAGCAACAGCCCTTTTTGTTTTCATGTTTTTGTATCAAAGTGTCTTAAAAACACAAAAAGCAGGGATTTCTAGTTGACTTAAAACTGTTGCATCTTCCTCAAAATGTTAGTCATTTGTTTCACCATTTCTGAGAAGTTTCAGAGAAGCACGAATTGGCCACCAAGTCCATCTGTACAGGGCAAGGGATGGTTTCACTTCTGATAGAAACAATGTGCTTTTTTTTTTACTGAATTACTTTCCTGCTGGTTTAGTGAGTTGAATCGACCCAGGGCAGAGTCAGATGAGTGCCAGAGCTTGGCCAGGACCATGTAGCTGGAAAAAGGATGGGGAGAAAGACAAAATGTGTGGGTCGTGCCAGTTTGGGCAGCAACGAGCCACACAATCAGCTCAACTATAACAGGTGATCTCATCCTGCACAAGAACTTTAAGTCAGGGACACTTTCCTGAAACTATGTTTTAAAAAGAAGAAAAAAACACAGAGCTCTTGCTGTCAAGATTCCCTGACTAGGTCAGACAGGATCTGATGACACTGTGTAGTTTGTTTTTAGATTAGCTTGGCTTTACAAACCCTTTGCTTTTACTTATGTGAGGAAGTCACAGAAAGTCCTTGGGGCATCTGGGTAAAGGAAAGTGTGTAGAACTGGATTTGTGGAAAGTCCTACACTTTCTTCGCTCTTGGCAAAAAATAGCAGTGTCTTGGTTGAATAACAGCATGGCCAATGTGCACTTTACAGTAGACTAATTATAGCCAAGCATCATGAAATATGATTAATTTCATAATGCAGAACCTTCACTGGTAGAAATCAAGAGTGGTGTTAAGCTCAGAGGACGAAATGATGCATTTATCTTGCTTTTTATTAACAAGTAACTACTTTACGTACAAGTAGTCTGTTGTGATTTCCTGTTTTCTTCTTCATAAACGCAGTTGTCTTGTCGCTATTTGTAGACAAATTTCTGTCATAATATAACTTTTTTTTTCATTGCCTTTATGTTTCAGTGATGTATTTGCAAGTATTCCTTTGCTTTTAGCTTTTGTTTTCAGCTGGGTTTCCCAAAGGAATGAGATTTATAAAGCCATGATGTTTGTCTATGTCTCTCTCTGTTCCCCACTCCATTTTTTGAATACATTGACCAATTTCAGGCAAATTCAGCAGGGAGGTAGAGACTTCAAAGGTGTGCTGTTCCTTCAAGTTTGATGAAAATTCACAGGTGGGTAGAGGAGAGAATTATGAATTAGTTCCCCCGTGGTGGTAAAGGCTGCAATGTCAGCTCACCTCTCATTAAACACTAGAGAATCCAAATGGGACATGACCTGTGAGACACAAATCTGCAGCAGGCCAGGCCTCCTTAATTTTGCTCCTAACGAAACAGCTTATTTGTTTTTAAGAACTATTGCACCTGATTCCTACAACAGAGACCAGGATGAACAGCAGGTTCCAAGTTGCAGACACAGTGGTGGGCAGATGAAAATAGTTTTGTCTCCCACAGCATTCATGCTACTTTACTAACAGGCGTAACGTTTTAGGGTTGTTTTATCTTTCAGTTTTCCTCTAATCTGCCTCTTAGTTTTCTATCGCTTCTGTCCTGAGCAGAAAGTTAAATGGCTGAAAAAGATGTAGGGTGGGTAAGCAGCAGTTAAACTGTGTAATACTCAACGTATTGTGTCATTTGTACAAGGACTGTGGAGAAATAAGCGTCCAGTATATTTGTTATTAGTGCCTGTTTGCATTTCGCAGCATGGAACAAGGAAAAGTGCTTTCTGCTAATCGCACTTAGTGATGATCTGGCTGTTGAAAGATTGGGTTTCTGGGGAACAGACCAATATTAACTAGAAAGTTTAATTATGCTTCACGCCTTGAGTACCATCCATGTTGGGCTAAGCCTTTTAACACTGTCTTTCCTAAGGCTGAGCTGCTTGTTTTCAAACGTTACGGAAATGAGATTGAAAGGGTTTATGTCATACTACAACTGAGGGCAGTAATTATTCCCTGGGGTGTAACTGACTATATTCGATTGAAAGGGTTTAGAGCAGCTTTAACAAATTTGCAGCCATCAATAAGATTGTGAAGACTTATACAAGCACAGATGTGTAACAGAAATGCCGTATTCCGGTAATGAAAAATTCTATGCATTGCAGCAGGACAAAAGGGGGTGGGAAGGAAAAGAAATTGTTTACTCATTTGATTCTATTTTAACTGGACTTCCTTTGAGCAGTTACTGCAGTATAATTTGAGTTTAACCCAGTGTAGCTCTGACAATTGACTGGCCCTTGTAATGGCTCAACATTTCTTCCTTTTTTTTTTAATTGAAAATGAATGTAGGTTCAGTTCCACTAGGAAAAAAATATCTATTTTAAATTGACCTTTTGTCCATAAATCTATTACTCTTTTTGTCTTGAAGTTCTATTTCCTTGTGACCTATCCTCTGTAAGTCCAGATTTAGTCATGGTTGATGAAATGCTAAGTGCAACATGAAATATGTAATGGTTAGCAGAACTTGTCCAGCAAATATCCAGCACTCAATAAATGTGAGCATGGGGTTTGAGAAAGAATTGAAAGCACAGTTAGGCAGAATGGACAATGGTTTGTTCTTAAAACACAACATTAATAATGTTGCACCTCTTTGACCTCATTCTTGGCATCCCAGAGCCCACAGCGGGAGTTCAATGTGCTGACCAAGGTATAACCCTTAATTCAAAGGAACTGCTGCTTGCAGAAGCAGGCTCTGCCTCATTGACTAGCATTTCACTTCACCTCTTAGCATTTGCGCTTGGCTTTGCTATGCAGAACTTGGCACCAGCAGAACAAAATTTCCCTTTGACTGAAGATTTGCACTGATTTGGGATGTTTCTCACGGGCGAACAGCAGAAATTGAAGAATAATGTTTTGCTGTCCCTTTTTGCCTCTCTTGCCCCCTGCAAAGCAGGTCATGGATCGAAGAACAGAGTATAGCTGTATGTTGTTTTGCTCCAAAGGCACACTTAGTCCAGCTGGATGGGTGGAAAATATGATACTGCTCAAATCAAATGGATTTGATTGTAAGACATGAAGTGTCCTTGCTTGTTTGCTTGCTTGCCATCTCCTCACGTTACAGTACAGAGTATTTCCAATTAGAAAACGAGATGCTGAAATTGCATACAGAGGTGGGGAAGGCTGGATGCGCAGGGGGTTCGTGGCAGCAGAGCTGAGCCAAGAGCATTAAGTAGCGCTGAGGGAGTGCTGTAAAAGGTTTCTCCTCAGATAAATGTGGAGGTGGCATGAGCTAGCACCCAGAAATGAAGCACTCTCTAAATGTGCAATGTCGACAAGACACCATGCATGTTGTTTTACCTAACCTGATAGATAAACCAAGCAGTGGCTCACAGTTTCCGCTCACACATCTTTCCAATGCCAGTCTCATCAAGCCATAGTGTTCACAAGGCTGAAAATGAGCATGCTGAAGCTGTGCTGCCTGCAAGAGTGATTGGGAGATGCAAAGGCACCATAATAACTGTCAGGGCATTCCACATTTGCAATATCACAGTGCTGCCTGCAAGAGCCCTCGGTAGGGTTGTGGGAATCACCCCAACAACAGCACAGCTACAGCAGAGAACAGCAAAAGCAGGAGGGGAGTGGGAGAAGTTACAGGAGAGTAAAGGACACAGAGAGGATGGGGAGGGGTCAGAGAAGCAGGAGTGACCCTTCAGGAGGTGTGAGTTAGCGCAGACCTCAGTGCTCCTTATGATGAAGACAGTCTGCAGCAGCTCCGAGACCTGAATTCATCCATTGCTGAGTCTTGCTTTTGTTTTTTGTTCATGCTAACACACAGTTAATTTTCTTGCTGACATGTCTAGGACGTACTCAGATATAAATCTAATGCTCAGCTGACTAAACTTGGTCCTTGACTTGTTCAGAGAGATGGTTGTAGTGATTTTAGCCAAGGAGACATTGCTTCTGACAAAAGCAGAATTTGAAAACATAAGGGAGGCTAAAACATGGAGCTCTGTACACAAACAGAAAAGGCAAAGCTATTTCTTCAGAATTCTCAAGGGATGCTAAGTTTAGGTGCCTTAATATGCTTGCTTCCCAATCTCCGTCAACAATAATTAGATTTCAAATTAAGTGCTGAAGAGCAACTATAGCAGAAGTTGGAGAAACAAAGAAATAATTTTCTCTTCTGTTTTTAGTTGATAGACTTCCCTGACAGTGCATGCGTTTGTACCCTGTGTTGAGATGTATGTGAGGTAGTATTTCAATATTATCTCTGATTATTTTCTTGCCACTAGAATTTACATTTATTTCAGAAGAAAAGCTGTTTTAAAGGAGTTACATGTGTGACCCAATTTTCAAAATTATAAGAGCCAAACTCTCACTTTTCAAAACCATTGTATCTTGTAAATTGGCATGTCCACCAGAAAATGCCCACCAGAAATTTTGTGTAAAGGTAGCGGTTATTAATATGTACACCAAAAAAAAAATACTGATATGGATACCTACTCTGTTCAAACATGTTGTGCTTCATCAAATTTTTCATGTAAATCGAGATCCTGGAAGAAACTGACTTTAGTGCAGATTTTGATCAAAGATGCTAATTGCTGATAGATTCCATATCACATACTAAGCTAATAAAAGCAGTTTGTTTACATAAAGAGAAAACCCATTACAATTCTGTAGATTTCCTGAGACTATCTATGACGTTCCTGCACAAATAAATGGAAGAAGTCTTTATTGTAGAGCAGGGGAAATGCAGATACTGTAAAGGCTGTTGTTGTCATTAGCAAGGTATTATTTCTCCCTTGAATTCAAGCTTCAAAGAAAGTCAACAGCACTTCTTTTTTCAGTCGTTATTTTTTGTGTGCTCATATTTCGCATAGTTCAGGGAAAAACAATTAATGCTGATGTAAAAATGATACTACTGGAACAAATTAGCAATCATCCTTGTCTTGTTTAGCACCTTTAAAATGATTAAAACTGAAAAGACCTACTACTAACTTTTCAGTCATAAATTTGCTCTAGATTTTGTGGTGTGACCTAACTGCACAGTTTAGAAACAGACACGGAGATTTATATAAAGATAATCAGTATAGGTTGACACTGGCACTTGTATGAGCTCAAGCAGGGCTCTTTAGGTATCTGCATTCCTTTCAAAATACAACAGCATCTTATTTGCTGGTAAGATCAAGCACCTTGTTCTTTGAGAGCATCTTCCTGCTCTCTTATGCCTAGCTTTTAGACCCCTGTAATGAGGTGCCCTTTTCAGACGTCTCACTCTCTCCTTAGGTTCTGGAAGGAGCCTTAATTTAGACTGGACTCTGGAGTTTTAGATAGCTAAAGTGGGGTAAGAAGAATCCTGTGTTAAGTGACAATTATATTTCTCTTCTATAATATTGAGGAGATTACAAAAATGTCATACTATAACTCTGCCCAGTCTTGAATTTAGAGCAGAGCAGCCTATGTACAGACTGTCCAGTCTCCTTTTATGCTATAAACATGGATCGGCTTTGGGACCCATTTTTAGTCCTTTTTGGGAAGGATTTTGAATGTGGTCTATCCATGGTAGGTCTGGGAAATCTGTGTTATTGTAATGCAGGAGAATATTCAGCAAAGTCATGGGTAGAAGCAAGACGAACAACTGGAGATGTTTTGAAGGCTCAGTTATTTCGGCTGAAGAGGATGAGGACAGGTGTATGTCAGTGGGTATGAAAGCACCATCCAAAGTGAAGTCAAGTGAAATTAAAAGAAAAAAAATTGATGGGCAATAAAAAATGTAAATAGTTGAAAAGTTGTTTATAATTTATTTTAGTTAGTTTAATATTTTGAGAGACATTTTGCTGCTGTTAGTATGAAGTATGCCACGAATGAGACCAAGCAAAATATTTGGGATTTTTTTAATGCAGTTCTTTAACCTTGTGCATTTAAAGTGAGGATTTCCAATTTATTATAGATACAGATATCCATTGACACAGAGAGGTTTTCCTTTCCCCTCTTCCCTCCTTTCTTCCTTCCTCTATCTTGCTGACTCCTTCTTCTCTTCCTTCCCCCAGCCAAAAATAGTTTCCACTGGATTAGTGAGTCAAACGGGTCATAGCCAAGTGAGATCAGACATAGCAAAAGTAACTGGTGGAGCTGCATGGCTGAGAGTAGAGAGGAATCTGTGGGAGGAGGGAACAGGACTCGTCCCTTTTGCTAGGAATAGTGTTATATCAACTCACTATGCCATGAAACCATCATCTAAGTGCTGTCAGTGAGTTAAATGCCTGAAGTTAAATAGTATAAATTTCCCCACAGTGTCTTGAGAACTTTGAAGTTCAGGGACTTAAAGACAAAAATAGATACTCTTACTGTGTGCGTTACCAAAGGAAGTGTGGGGGGTGTTTCAGCTCTTCTCTGCCTAGTTCCTTATGGATCAGCGTTTTGTGTCACGTATCTACAGGTCTATGCTTTCAGATTTACCAGTGCAGATTCATCAGCTAGTCATGCAAATATTTATTTAAATGTAAATATTATAATACATAAATGTACTATGATATTATAACCATATAATATATAACACATAATAAATGTTCACATATATATATACGTATTTACAGCTGACATGCTGGCAAATACCTGGCATAATGACAAAAAAGCCTATGCCACTAACACTATGTCTTCATTGTGCAAAGTGCTTTTTGCGCTCTTTATAGATGTGTCTGCCAGGATGGTTTAGCTAGTAAAGCTGTAATGGAAAGTACAGCCAGGTCTGTAATAATAGTAATCGTTCTGTTCCATCATTGGGGCTGTGTCTGTCTGACATACCTAGAGAGATGCCACCAAGTACGTCCAGCTGCACCCTGGCACAGTAGTTCTTTCCCTCTCATACAACCCTGTGCTGGTCTGTCGCTTGTACCAGTTCCTGGTCTTGCCCACCCCAGGTTCCCCAGCTTGTAACCCAACACAGCATTAGCTCAGTCTCAGATAAGAAACTACCGTGTTTTCAGTGTCATCATTGGTAGAAAGCAATGGGAAGTCTACTACAAATGGAAAATTTTAGGACAGAGAGACTTTGGCTTCTATTTGGAGAGCTTTCTTGGCAACCAGAATGGCTTCAGTTTGCTTATGGAAGCTTAAGTTCTGTAGAAACAGGAGGGAGATACACACACACACACACATATATATATATATATGAAAATATGCATGCACCAGCACAGCTTATTTTTGACACTCCAGTCTTTAAAGACTGGCGCTGTTCTTTTAAGTCACATACTCAAGCCACCAATTCAATTTAAGTCCTCCATCTTATTAAGTGGAAGTCTTTTGGGACGTGGTTCCTTTAAGATCTGTGCTTGGAAACAGCACACAGAATTAAGGACACTTTTTAACTGCCAGTTTGTTTTCTTGTGCTGTTTATGTAAGGAAAGCATTACTGTCACACAGCTGAAAGCAAAAGTAAACTTTATGGCCCATGAAATGTGTTTGTGGAACAATAAAGAAATTGATTATGCTCCCTGGCAAGCAGGAGCAGGGGATAAAGAGTCTCGGTAAGGAATCTGGAATAAGTGCTCAAGTATGCATGGTGGAGAAGGTGAGGTGGGCTGTGCCCTATGAAAAGAACAGGTGGCTTCTGATCCGCTTGTTGAAGAATGAGATCAAATTAAACAGATGAGTATCCCTGTTGGCCAGATACAATCTTCCAGACTCTGAAGGTAGAACTTCACTACACGAAAGCTTGTAATTTAATTGTAATGCATTTCTGATAAAGAGCGTGTGTGTCTTGAGAAACCAGTGCAGTCACTGTAACATGAAAGAGGATCTGTAAAGACTCTAACAGAGTTTGGTGTAAAAAAAGTTTCTTCTGCTAAATAGTGTCAGCTGTAGTAGTCTTGATCTACCCACCATTTTTTACCAGGAAGCATAAACTTTTATGACACATGGTATGCTATTTATCTCTGGTTTATTGTTCTCATATGGCTCTGAACAGCTACCTCTGTTTAAGTGATGAAATGAGCTTGTTCCATTTTAATCAATAAAAGAGCTTCCACAGAAAGAAGTATGTGATGGATTCCTATAATGTCAGCACTGCTGATCAGTGAATCTAAATTTATATTTCACTTTTGTCCCTTTTCCTTTTAATGCTGCATTTAGTTTTTGCTTCTTGACTGTATTTGATATCCTTAAATCTCTAATAATTTTTAATCATTCTTAGATAAGTGCTTTTGTTGATGTTTGCAAGGGGGAATTCTTACCAGTTTGAAGTGCCTACTGGACTAAGGCTTGCTTAGGCTGGTTCCGAAATGATTATCATTTCTCCAGCTGTGAAATCCAGCTGATGTTTTTTTTTCTATATAACATTACTCTGTCTTCATCAAATCCCAGGCATCCTTCTCTCCTTCCACGTTACTCCCCTCCCTCCCTTGCAAGTCCCAGGCAAATGACTGGAGGAAAATTCTGAAGTGGAGAAGAGAAAGCACAAATCAGAGCAGCCAGCATCAAGGGAATAAAAGTAGTATTGACAAGATGTTGGTTTTGGCAGCATAGATACTTCCTCATCTAGGCTCCCTCTATAGCCAGTGGGAAAAAAGACAGATACCATCAGAAGGTAATTCATCCCATTCTACAGTAGATGTAGAAGGTATCTGGAAGTGTCTGGCTCTCTGTTGACTACAGAGGAGCATACATAACCACCTGAGACAAATACTTGTATTTTAAATAGCTGGAGTTATATATGATGAAATGTACCCCTTAGGAGAATTTTCTTAGCAGCTTCACCACATACAAAACACCACTCATGGTACCATCCAGCAGCCTGGATAAGAACTACCGCTTCACTTTGGATGGAGTGGCACAACATTCCCGTTTCAGAAATACATACTGAGGCTTCACACCCGGTACTTCTACTGAGCAGAGCCTAGCTGATTCCCAAACAGAGGCCAATCTGCTTTAGGAAGGCAGGCTGTTCCTATTTCTGGTATCCTCCAGTCTATACTTCTATCTGCACAGGTGAATCGAGTCATGAGGATAGAATACCAAATGCTCCAATAATTTTGGTCTCAAAAGTGATCTGGAATCAAATCGTGTGATATGCCATAGAATATGGCAACACACAGCTATTAAATAAAATGGTAAAACTATACATATGTAAAAAGATGAAAATGAATGAAAAAATACATTGCCAAAAGACAGCTCTTGAAACAAAGTAATAATTTGGGGGTGCCAAGTCTGATTCTGAAAGTGACTTTGGAATAGAGAGACAAGGACTCGCAAAACCAGGAGAAGGCAGCCGGGGAGCAGTGTTGCCTATAAAAGCACGCTATATCTGAACTGCCCTGGGAAACCTCAGTGCTCCTCTACCTACCAAGAAGAAGCTAAAACAGGAGGAAGGGGTTTGATCATATAGTCAGCACCCTGTTTAATGGGCTGAAAGAAAAGTAGAGCAGCTATTTAAACAAATCTCTTTAAAAGCAGCTACAACATGGTTGGAGCAGAGCATATGTGTTTTTCCTGCTCGAACTAGAGAGGGTCAGTCATTAGGGTGGTTGTATCAGCTCAGACTAGGGAGAAAATACAGCAGTGCTGTTTGAACGAGCTGAGTGAAGCTGAGATGCGCTGCTGCTGGAAGGAAATCAGTAACTCTGGTAATGGTTACTGGGATATGAACAGGAGTCCTCAGGTGCTGTGAGGACTTAAAAGTGCACTGATAATAAAACTAACCCTGCCCCAGGAAATGAAAAAAAGAGACTTTCTTAGGTTGCCTTCTGTTCCTTGTCTTGGAAAATGTGAACCAAGTACAGTTCAGTCTTTCTTCCAACTTTGCTTTAGTAACTTCTGCTAGACTCTGGTAGTTGGAACTCTAAGACTCTCCCAAACTCCCAGGGGACCCGAGAGGGCATCATCAGTGGTGGCAATTTTAACTGAGTCAAGACAAGCATTTACTCACTGGTGAATGAATTATCTTGAATTTAATATGTGTTCATTTACACATATATCAAATTCATTCTCTGATTGCAATGTAGCAATGACTCCAGTTTTGAAATCTAAGTGCACAGAAACTGCTTGATATAAGTTATTTCATTCAGTAGGTTGGTCATTATAGTAAAGATTTGCTCATAAAACAATTTGAAATAATTTCCTGGCTGTTTTAGGTCTGGTTTTGTAGCTAATATTAGATTATGAGAGAAGAAAGAATATATTAATTGGGGTAACCCTTCTCAATAACTTTGTTTCATGTTTCATAATGGCTATTGATTTAATTCCCACCATTCTTTCATTGCTTGAAGATAAAAATACAGGAAAATTTGTCTTTATTTCATATAGCATCTATCACAGAAACTGTATCTTCAAATGCTTTAGCAAGTTAAAAGAAAAGACAAGATAAATTACAGAAAGAGTAGTGCAAAGTAGGTTGGTATAAATTAAGGATTAACGCTCAAGAGAACATTTCTAGAGGGTGAAATCAATGGAGAGACCTAGACTAGGGAACTGTCAGAGTTGGCATACAAGGGTTTTATTTGGACAGTACAATGTTAAGGCAAAATGTTGCCATGCCACTTTTCTCGTGGACTGCGGTTGCAAAAGAGTTATGCTGCTGTACTCAACATCTGTGAGAACGGCACAGCCACTGCCAGTTGGCAGGGAGAGGGGAAGGAGGACGGGAGAGATGCTCTGCGTGTGGGTAGGTGGGCACCTGGGGAAGCCTTCTGAGGAGCTTAACAACAAGGGTACTAAGGAGCAGTTTTGAACCATGGGCTTTCACGTCCTGAAGAGAAATGGGAAGCAAAAATGGCTGTTTGGGAGTGGCTGATGCATATAGGGTGATATCATAATGTCCCTATTGTACAGGCAGTAGGCCATAAAGGGGAGTTTCCCAGTTTTGTGCATTTCCTGACTATGGGCACTTCTGCCATCGCTTGCCCTTGTGAGTAGCCTAGCTGATGAATTATCTGCAAAACTTCAGCATCAACACCACTGGGAGAGAAAATGAGAAAGCAATATGCATTTACTATGCCTACATACGATGTAAATGGAATGTGAGTATCTCAGGAGTAACAAAAGATACTGCGAATTCTGCCTTTCACCGTTTTGCCCTTCAGGATGTGGGGCAAGAAAAAAAGAGAAATTTTCTGAATGAAAATGCCACCTTTACTTTGAAAGCAGGTTCTGATCTTGGTTTTTCTCCTTGGCATAATAATTGATACCTCCCATGTGGTTTCTCTATTCTTTCCCAATATTTGTTTATCTAATTAATTCTGCCTTTTTATGCATGTGAGGTTGCTTAAATTTCTCATGGGACCTCTCACCTGCCTGTGTTACACCAACTGGCCTTTTCATGTTGCTATTTTTCCTAATTATCCCTGACATGATACTGGAAAACAGCAGACTTCTTCACGGGCAGTAAAACAAAAGTCTCCTTGACCACAAACAGCAAAATAACCCCAGTCCTTATCATTTATTCATTATGGATAAAATCTAGCTTTTACTTTGATAATCCCTAGGAGTGCAAATTGCATGAAATAAGTGAGACAACCTAATAGCTGCTGCCAGCACTTCTGCCTCCTTCTTTTCTGTCTTGGCCACATGGTCTCACCCTCTCATTTGCACAGGGTCTAATGCTCGCCTGTCTCCTTACAGTTATCTGATTTAGCTCATTTGGGAGAACAAGCAGTTTTCTGCCTAGTGGGTGACACAGCCTGGCTTGTTGCGTATTCGGGCAAGCACGGGAGCAGGTATGCAGGGACGCACCTCTTTCGGGGTGAGAGCAGGAGAGAGGGCTGGGGAGCAGGGAACCACATTAAGGACAGGAGAGCAAGACGCCGTTTCAGATGGCAGTGAGCGGTCACATAGGCTCAGCTCTGTGCCCTGAGGTGCTATTAACAACAGCAAGAGGGAAGAAAATCGGAATAAAGATCACAGCCCAGAAGGCCAGCCATATCCTGGGCTGCATCAAAAGAAGTGTGGCCAGCAAGTCGGGGGAGGTGATTCTGCCCCTCTTCTCCGCTCTCGTGAGACCACACCTGCAATATTCCATCCAGCTCTGGAGCCCTCCACATAAGAAGAACACGGACCTGTTGGAGCAGGTCCAGAGGAGGGCCACAAAGGTGATCAGAGGTCTGGAGCACCTCTCCCATGAAGACAGGCTGAGAGAGTTGGGATTGCTCAGCCTGGAGAAGAGAAGACTCCCAGCAAGACCTTATAGCAGCTTTCCAGTATCTGAAGGGGGCCTAGTAGAAAGCTGGAGAAGGACTTTTTATAAAGGCGTGTAGTGATAGGATAAGGGCTAAGGGCTTCAAACTGGAAGAGGGGAAATTTAGAATAGATATTAGGAAGAAATTTTTCACTCTGAGGGTGGTGAGACACTGGAACAGGTTGCCCAGGGAAGTTGTGGAGGCCGCATCCCTGGAAGTGTTCAAGGCCAGGCTGGATGGGGCTTTGGGCAATGTGGTCTAGTGTGAGGTATACTTGCCCATGGCAGGGGGGTTGGAACTCGATGATCTTTAAGGTCCCTTCCAACCCAAACCATTCTATGATTCTATGATCTGTGTTGTTGCTGATAATATTCAACAACGTATTACTGAACTTGCTGAATTCAATAGGGATGATACCATGAAAAGGCTGTAGGTTTCTAACTTGATCACTTGATCTAAACACAAGACTTGATCTAAACACCTGACATCATCGTGTGCAGCGTCTCTGTCTTCTCTACCAGGCCTTCCTGGTATTACGGGAATCTGCTGCGGGCATTGGCTACGTTATTAGGTATATTACAGTCAGAAGCAAGTTACATGTCTATGCATGGGATCCCAGACCCAGTCCTTGTCTTCCTGAGCTGTGCCAAAACTGGTGCTCTTAAAACCAAGAGACATTTTGTGTTTATTTGTCTTCCTTCCTTCATCTGGAAGCCAGTCTAGGGAATGGTTCTTCAGGCATAGGTTGGGCCGTCAGAAAAGTCTTACATCATTATGAATTTGTGTCATTGTAATTTGTGCTGTGACTGGAATTGGCATTAATGAATAAAAACATGACATAATCCTATCTCCTGTGGTGTGACAACCCTCCAGCAGAGCCTCAATTTACAGCAGTGCTATTACTGAAGAACCAACCTTTGGAAAGAATAAGTTGGCAGACCATAAATTGTGACGTATATTACCTGGTGTAGTAAGAAACCTCCTAATTAGCCCAGTTGTGAAAACCAACGTAGTAGGAGCCTTGCCTGAGCTTAATTTTCATCACAGCAGCAAAACCTCTGTCCCGAGGGCAGGGGAAAAAAGTAGCCATTGTGGGAAGGAGCCACATAGGAGAGGACTTTCCAAATTAGAGAAAATTAACTCACAATTAAAAGTGCTTTTTTTTATACTGTCCCACCTCACAAGACAGGCAGTGTTTAGGTGATAGCAACATCTGAAATGCAATGCAATGAGTTTAGTTTTCTTAGTTTTTGCGGGCAGTTAATCTACAGCCCTGCTCAGGTGCCATGGTAACAGATGCAGCTGGCGGCAGAGATTGCACCAGGGTGGAAAGCCATTGTTTGTTTTGGATTTGTGATATGGTTTTTGTAAACTTCTGCTCTTACATCTTCATCCTCTGCATACTGAAAAAGTGCAACCTATATTAAGTGCTGAGCTTGGAGACATAAGGAAATCAAACCAATAAAAAAGCCCACAAAATTTAACTGTATTTTGGGGAGTGTAATGTTAGGGGCAGCCTACAACAACCTGCCCCATGCATTATTTTTTTTTCAAATACATTTGCTTGAACCTGTGTGGGGATAAAAAGGGCTTTACAAACCTGTGGTGTAACATTTACATAGCCTTTTACAAAGCCTCCACTTTCCAGAGCAAAAGGTATTAGATGACAACGTTTCTCAGTTTACATTGATGAGGGTAACGGTGATTCTTCCTCTGCCTGGAAAAAAATCCCAGAGAGACTTGATGAACAGCACAATCCTTGGAGACGTTGGAGGCTGTGCAATGCAAAAGTGGCCATTTAGGATGAGCAAAGTGAGTCTGTTAGATATAATGGTACTTACATCTGATACTGGGGTGATTTCAAAACCAAAAATCCATGCATTTTTCCAAAATCTCAGATCTACTTAGTCTAAATCGAGAGAATGAGGGATCTCACACAGCATCTGGTGCTAGAAGTGACTGTCGTTACCTGATCAGTTGTGCCTTTCAACTGAAAGCAGGTAAGGGCTAAGTTAGAGCCATGAGGAAAGCAGGTGTGTGCGAGAACAGAGACCTGGAGCCCAGTGAGCCTCCCGGAGGTGTTTCTCAGGGACGCTGGAAACAGCCAGCGAGGTACCAGCCTGTAGCAAGCGGGTGCTTGTGATGGGGAGCAGTGTGATTTTCTGTGTGTCTGCTGGCAAACGTTGGCTGCACGCCTCCGTGTGTCACGCAGTGGGGACACGGTGCCAGCAGCGTGGCACTCAGCACACAAAGTGCCTGGGGACCTGAGGTGTGGTGTGTACGTGAGAGCACGGCTGCAGCCAGGGTGGACGCATCAAACTCCCCGTTGGGTCTGGTCTGTGGCCAGCTCTTAACTCCAAAACCATGCTTGGGAATTGTTGTGTGAGACTGTTGGTTGCCAAGTACCTGTGCCAGGTGCATTTCTGACAGCTGAACAGCTTCTGTGGCCATGGGGTGTCCCCTGGCTCTGTTGCCTTCACGAGGCTCGCTCGCACAGGAGGGTGACACCCTGCAGCCAGTGGTGCCGTACCCCTGCTGAAGGAGAAGAGGTTGTCTAAGACAGGAGAATTCTGCAATAAAAGGCAGCACGCAGGAATTTAGTGGTCCAGCCTTTCACTAGTTTTGTATTTTTGAATGTTTTCGTATTTCTGTGACACAACTGAATTAGCAGCTCTTCGGTTAATACTATGTGCAAAATGTCCCTTATTCCAAGCACAGTTTTGCTCTCCTTTTTGCTAAAACATGTCTGTTAAACAACTGGCTTTTAGTTTTAATTGTTAGGCCCACACAGTACAGTTCTCACTGTTTAATAACTGGCTTCATGGTTCCCTTGTAAATAACCAAATTATTGTGTTCTGTACCAGAACTAGGAGTAAACACGTTCTGATAATAACAGCTGTAGAGAAGCCTGGCTGCAGAGCAATGGAACAGCAAGAGCAAAACTATTTATGGAATAACTGTTAAAATATGTTGTTATAAATAATAAGTAGTTTTCCTGACAAAACACATACTACTGTTAAAAATGGACATGAGATGATGAGATGGATCAGTATTTATTTTTTTTAAAAGTGCTATTTCTTTCACCTGTCAACAAAAATTCTCTGTGTATAAATGAAATGCACTGCTTTTCTTTCTTGACAGTCCTAGGCTCATGAATTCACAACTCCAGCAATTACCTACCACTCAGGAAAATTAACTTTTGAATTTCAACAGCTCTTCATTTGTCTGTCTTGTCTGCAGTTTTTAGAAGTAACTAATTTTGTACTTTGTTTATGTGTTTCTCGCATTCTCAATAAGCAATGGGAGGTTTGAGAAAGAATATAAATCTGTAATTTTATTTTAATTATTTCTTTGTGTTGTTCCTGTATCTTGTACTTTGTATCTTGTATCTTGTATTTTTTATCATGCTAATACATATAGAAGTCAATTTAAGTCATAAGAACCTCTGGGTGTCACATCCTGCCACTTCGGCATTGTAATAAATATTACTTCAGTCAAGAAATGGTCCTCTTAATTTTAAAGGGATCACTCACTGAAGTAGTTGCTAGTAGTCATGGATAAGAACAGCAGACTCTGGCTGCCAACATTTGACTTGCACACAACTCCTTGAATGGGTAGATGCTCACCAGCATGATGGAGGAATGCAAAGCCAACTCCATAGCTCCTGTCTGTACTACAACTTACTGTGCACCTGTGTATGCTGTCTCATAGCTATATGGTGAAACTGAAAGGCCAGCATGTTCATTAGGTCATTTAAGCCATCTCCATGAGTTGGTTTGGGGATTGTAGATCATCAATAAGTTGCTCATGTGTGAAATGAAAACCCACCTTGAGGTCAGCTTCCAGTAAATTCATCCTGAGCTAAGGCAATTTGGAAACACCTGGCTAAGCCCACTAATTATTTGATTGACTGCTATAACTTGAAAAACAGGATAGAGGTATCAGACAATAATGACTTAATCTGAACTTTTAAACACTGCTGCTTTTCAAATAAAGAGATCAGGGTCAGTAGCAAATGCAGCTGCCACAGGGCAGTACAGCCCACTGGTCTGCAGTGATAATAGCGCTTTCTCTCTCTACAAGGAGCCCCCAGCCTTCTTGACCTGATGAGTTGCATGCCAAGATCTTTAGACAACCAGATTCACAAGACATGACCCACCATACTGGAGAGCCAAGGGACAGCTATGGAGGTTGAAGGGTGATGCAGCCAACAGTGCTGTCTTAGGATTTCTGCCTCCTTACGGGAGGATGGAGCAGGCTGCAGGGGGGATGCAGCAGGTTCCCAAGGTCAGCTGGTACCATCAGCCTCAGCCACTTCTGTGTGTCCCTTTCCTCCTTGCACTGAGGATTCAGATTACACAGCAGTGCTGGCTCGCTTCTGGTTCCATGATTGAGAGCCATGAGCTAATAAGAGATTAAAAGGGTGTATCAGAAAGCATTTCAAAGCTGTGATTATTCTGCTTTTAAGTTGTGCTTTTTGCTGATTCACTGAGAGCTCTTACTTCCAAACGTTTGATATTTCCTTGACCTGTGTGTCCAATGCTGTGGGCTTATATGGCTGTAATTTCATTTTTGCCCAATATGCCTTTTTTGAGGAAGTCACCGATGCTGTGTGCCCTGCTGACACTATTGACATTGTACTGTTCTTAGCCTAACATAAGCTAAAGAATCCAGTTTTCAAGTGGGTTTGTGAGGCATTAAAAATTTTCCACATGTGAAAACAGTATTTAGGTAATGCAGATATGGATTTTGTTAAGGCAAAAGGGATATATGAACTGTATGGATGTAATTTTGGTAATCTATATCTGGGCATTTCTGAAATATATTTTGTGAAGGAGTAATTAATGACTGGTAAATAACAAAAAGGTGCCAAATTCTTAGCTGAAACCCTGGTCCATGTGCTCTATCAATTAAGGATGCTGTTCTGTTTCAAGGGAATTTTTTATTCTGTTGCATTTATTAACTATAACTTAATACTGTTGTAAATCAAAATTAAGCTATCATATAGGATGTTTCAAAGGGTTCCTCTTGTGAATTTGTGTGAGAAATTCCAGTGACGTGGGAGAAGTACATTAAATTATATTAAAAACATAGCCAGAGAGTGCTGGTTTGGTTCACCTTATATCCTGCAGGTACCCACTCATCCAAACTCAAGGTGCAGAGTCCTCAAATTCACAAAACCATCTAATCTGAGAGAGGAAGGAGTGACGGCATCTCTCCCTCATCTCATGGTGTTGTAGCTAATGAGCCCAAGAGGAACACCTTGCCAGACGTACGCAGGGTCTCTCCTTCAGGACTTACTTATCTCACCTCGCTCACAGCGCTGCATCCTTCAGACCTACCCTCAAAACAAGCCAGTGCTGTCTCAAGAGCATGTGCTAACAGCACACTGACTGGTCTCTGATGGAGACGCATACCAGTGCTCGGCCTTTCTGAGTCTTATTGCTCTCTTCAGGGTGAACTGGGCAGTAAGCTTGCCATATCTGGGGTTGTGCTACCCCTGCAGTTGCTGCTAGAGCTGCAGCTGTAGTCATCCTTGGATATAAAGTGAGCACAGCTAGCAGGGGGCTTAGCTTCCTACAATGTGTTTATCTGTATGTGTGAGCTACCACCGCTGTAGTAAAGCTCTAGAGATTGATGTGAGTCAACAGGAACACGGCTTTTTGCCATGCTCCCTATGGACACCACTGCTGTTTTATTAAATAAGTTGATTTAGAAGAAATCAGTGTTGAATTTAATAACTCTTACAGCTGACCTAATTTTAGAAAGATTTAAGCTTTTCTGGTAGACTTGATGGTATGTCAACTCAGCATCAAGAATATCTGCCTTTTTTCTACTGCGTGACTGGAATCCTGCCACACTGATCTAAAGTGAATTACAGCACGTGGAAATGCTGTTTAAGAATACTAGAAAAATTAGTGTAATTGTTTTACTTAAGGAATTACATTGAAAACATTACTAATCTGTTTTTCTCTTCTCAGTTAGTAGCCTCCATCGTATTTATCAGCTTTGGC
Organism: Pluvialis apricaria; assembly: GCA_017639485.1. Classification (NCBI taxonomy): domain Eukaryota; kingdom Metazoa; phylum Chordata; class Aves; order Charadriiformes; family Charadriidae; genus Pluvialis; species Pluvialis apricaria. The sequence continues at coordinate 68,633,677 of CM030007.1, forward strand.
GTGGTAGCAGCGTTCTGTTGTGCAATAGTTGATGGAGTGTTTGCAGCACGACACATAGTAAGTAAAGTGATTTTCTGTCATCTTTCATTTTTGATCACTTCTGTCATTTCTAGCAGGAAAACATTTTCTTTTGGTTTATGTCTAGCAGCACGTCGGGCTTTTTGATAGTTCTCCGTGTTGGAGAAATGTCTTTTGTCAAAAAATTGACAGGAAAACCCATCATGCCAATACCCAGAGATAGTACCAGCTGCTTATTCATCTCTCAGGGAGTTCCAAATACAGAGGTGATGTAAAACGATGTAATGACAGGTGTGCTAAAATGCATACCTGCTTAGGAAAGGGAAGACATTTCAGCCACCACCAGCATTTATTTTCTTTTGCACAAAGGCTTTGTGGGCATGGTCAGGACTTGGAACGCACCAGGTGGTGATGAGCACCAGAATTCCCTATGGCATCTTTCAAGGGAGGTGGATTGCAACAGCACAAAAGGAACATTTTGTTGGAGCAAAGACAGCAGAGGAAGTGGCAGGCTTTGGTTAGAGGTGCTGTGAAGGGGGAACCTACTGAGTGACAAACCCAAAATTCACCATCTGCCTGCCATCTAAGGGTGGGTCATTTAACCAGAGCAACTAGTATTTCCAGTCTTCAAAACCCAGTCCTCCCTTCTTCCCCCAAACCTATTACCGTCTCTGCTGCAGAAGGATGTTTGTAGGCATTCGCAGTACTGCAGTAGCAGCGGTGTTACTAGTAGTTCGTTACTGTCTATGGGTGCCTAGGAATCTTTCTCATGGCCTTCTTGTGTAAGCACTAGACAAACTTAGAACAAAGCTTTTTTATTTTGACTCACAGAGTTCAAATTAAAATATTAGACAAAAAGGATCAATAGAAGAGCAAGACAGAATGAGTTGTGGGGTCATTTGAATATGCCAGTTTGCATAATAGACGTGTTGTTTGCTGTTCTATCTTTTGTGATAGAATACCTAAAAATCAATATAAACCTAACCTTTTAATTGAGCTTTGATTCCCAAAAGCATCAGGAAACAATCAGTTATGTGTTTTAATAGACACTAGAACTCAGATGTAGCATGCTGCATACCACAGCAACTATGAGGGTGTATGACCCCCTCACTGCTGTGAAATATCACGGGCCTGTTCATCTTTCTGCTTATGTTCATTAAGGGACAGCATAACACCACTGGCATCAGTAGAACTATACTTAATTTTCTGTTAGCAAATGCATCAGAATAATTAGGCTTTGGATCATTCAGAGCATAAAGCTGTAAGCTGATTTCTGTTTTACTGTTATTGAAGAGGACCAAATGTGGGCTTCAGAACCTCACATGCATTGCACAAGGGAGGGGACGTCTGTTGGTATAAACAACCGAGTTGTGCAATTTGAGCATGAATAAACACTCTGTAATCATTTTTTGTGCTAAATAGACCCTGCCAGATGCTGAAGTGGCCTGCTTTTACTCGGATTCACCCTGCTGTTGCTCTGGATGACACCTGGTATAACTTTGTCTCTGATTAGAGTGAGCTCAGGGAGCCTTTCCACGGGAGCTGCTTAAAAGAGGAGGGGAGCAGATTCCTGTTTAGGGTTCCTGCTCCTGAAAATTCAGTGGTTGTGCCCCAAAAAACCATTGCCACTTATTCAAATATTGGACCTGTCTCCTAATTTCCCAGGAGCCAGGCTTATTTTTGTCCTGCTTTGATGTGATCATTAGGAAGTGTTCAGATGGCACTTGTACAGTCTTACAACTTATAACCGCAATGCAACTGTGAAGCCACAGCCCCCCACTGCTGAGGTTAGACACGGTGTCGCCTTCTCTGAGGCGTGTTACTGTGTCAGAGGACAGTGTGTGTGCTCAGTCTTGGACACAGAGACAGGCAGCGCCCCTGTCACCTTTCTAGGTGTTTCCTTTGTCAGTTTGCACCATTTTGGCTTTAAGTTCCTTTCACATACATTACTTAGCTATTCTAGAAATACTGCTTCCTATCTAAATCAAACAACAATATCATATCCGAATATTATTGCACCCGTACATCTGAAGAAACAGCATCTCATACATAATACCTAGAGTTTATATTCATCTCCTCTTTATTGTAGCATGAATAGCTGCGTGACATTGCTTGCTGTCATGACATGCCCTTGATGTGTCGTTATGAACGAAAAGTGATTCAGTTCATTGCAGTGCTCTCTGGGGAGAAAGTGGGCCAGTGAGTTGTCATAGGAGAGCACCAAGGCACAGAGTCATTGCACTTACCCAAGAAGAAAGCATCACAGTCTTGGGGGCAGTTCTGTACCTGGTTAAGTCAGTGACTGGGTATAACTGCATCATCTGTGCAGAGCTGGAGACTGGATGGGGCTGGTTACCATCCAGCCATCCCTCAGTGCTGGAGATGTACAATCCAATGACATGAAGCTGCTTCAGTCATGGCATGACATGCTTCATGGAAATCCATTTCCAGCTGTCCACATTTGGGCTGTTTTATCACATCTGTCTCTTCTCGTCTCCTTCATGTATTACAGAACAAAGAAATACTTAGTAGTACCATTTTGTTGGAAAATTGATTTGGGTATCAGCGTGGTCACATTCAATCTCATTTTCCTCCTCTGTGTTTAATAGGCTCAGGTGAAATAAAGGTGTACATCACCTAATTTCTCTGACTAACACACCTGGGGAAATCTGTAGGGGTGGTAGTGTAAGTACATTCCCAATTTGATTTACAGGAGCAGTGGCGCCTTATCAAAAGAAGCTGTGTCATGCAGACTGTGGTGTCATTGCCACTGTATTATGTCCCCTTTGCGTCACAGCTAATTTCCTTCAGGGAGACCAGTAACACCACATTCAGTCCATTCCTCACCGGCCAGTGCCAGCTGTGTTCAGACCTGTGTTGTGCTGTTGCTACTTTGCCCATTGCCTTTGGGGGGGATCACTGCTGGAGAATGGGACTGAACTATCCTCTGTTCAGGGAAAGGACAAACTCCTGGCATATCAGAGCGGGTGCTCAGGTCTACACTAAAGCCATAAAGTTTTCATGAGTAGCAGTTGGGCAGCGTTCACTTTTCTGTCCCCAGTATCAGGGTGCTGATACCAAGGCTCCAGGTCCCTTTTCTCCTGGAGGGAGAAGTACTAGCTGGAGCCATTGCAGGCTTCAGACCAACAACAAATACAACATCCTTCACATCAATTTGGAATAAGAAATTTCTCCTGTTTTTCATTTTATTTTTAACTTCATTCGAGTTGGGAGGGATGTGAAGAGGACAAATCACATTATTATGGATTTTTCATAGTGTGTGCCTGCTGTGGAATGAAGGCTATTACTGTTGCACATTTTCTCCTGCTCTTGTAAAACTGTGGATAGAATAATAAAATACTTTCTCTGTTTTACTTTCTTCCCAAGAAGGCATAAAATTGACAAAAATTCTTCCAGGAAAGGGATGTATTTCAGAAAAGAGATATTTAAATTATTTAAAACTAATTTTAAAACACTTTGCTTAATAGAAAGCTCTGGAGCACAGCACTTATAAAATTAAGAACACTGAAGGAAAGGTAGCTTGATTTAAAATAGCAGTAGCTTATTTGAAAAATAATGCAGATGTAGTTTACTGTGTAAAGTTAATTTTGCCATTGTTCCCTTCAGCTGCACTTTTCACCTTAAAAAAAAAGAAGCCAGAATCAAATAAAACAAATCAAAGCTGGGATTAATGTTCAGTGATGTTATTTCAGAAAAATATGGTGATCACAGGAATCCATTATCTGCATTCGTGTTTGCTTGAGACATTTTGTTATTTAGCAGATGAGAATAGCCCAGTTATGCAACAGCTAATGGAGATTGTTCAACAGCATCCTCTCGCCACACAGGGAGACCCCCTGTCCCATCTCACATACACATTCTCTGCAGCACTTAGTACCCTCCTATCCGTGACTGGAAGCCTTGACCATTGCCACATGATCCTTAGCTTTGCAGGCATCCCCCAGGCAGAACCTAAAATAGCCAGTAGCAGTTATGAAGTGAGGAAATTGCCTGCAAGAGCTTCCTGAGAAGGTTAGGAAGATGACAGGTAGCAAAATCATGAGGAGATATTTTAAGCTGTGGAGACAAATGCTTTGTATCTTCTTTTCACGTGCTCAGCTGGGAGTCATGGAACATAGGTACACACACATGGCCAGTCGCATTTTCCTGAAGCATGGGATAAAAACAGACTCTGACATGCCTGAAAGCTCTAAGAGAAACCAAGGGATCAGGCAGGGGAAGTCCTCTGTGCTTGACTATAAGAACTACTTTTTGGTCTTGTTCAGTGGAATTCACAGACCACATCTGTACAGATTTATTAGAGGGGATCCACTAAAAAGAAAATGTAGAGCTGAAGAGCTTGGGATAATACCAGTGAGAACACCAAAGATACAGCAGTCAAATCGCAACTTGGGACGGTTGCCGTTGTCCTTTATCTACACGTCTCTTTGTCTTTGTCTTCTCTATAACAATTCTTCAGGTAGGTCAATATAGCAATAAACCCCTAAGACGTCCTTTCTCCTCATTGAACAAGCCCAGTTCCTTCAACCTGTCCTGGTACATCCTGTCCTTCAGTCTTCTGATCATTTAGTCCACTGGTCATACTGTAATTTGTCAAGGTCTTTCTTATATTGGAGAGGGATTAAAATTGGACACCATACTGAGATGTGGCCTCATGAGCATTCAGCAAAAAGGAATAATCACTTCCTCCAGCGTACTGGAAATGGTTTGCTAATGCTAATGTTGGCCACAGTTGCTTTTGCAAAAGCACCTTACTAACATATGTTCAGCTTGTCCACAAACACATCTATTTTTTTCTTTGCCAAGCTGCTACCTAGTCAGCTTAAACTGTTGTCTGGGGTTATTCACCTCAGATGCAGAATTTTACGTTGACCCTGTACAAAAACTAACAGAATACAGTCTAAAGAATTTAGATTCAGGTTCAACTATTTTTAAAGATGCAATGCATTTTTCTTCTAAATGTCTATAATCAACAGAAAAGAATAAAAAGTTTGGATGCTCTTTTAATTGTCATTTCATTACCATTTTTGGCTTCCATTTAAGCATGAACTGGGCTGAATTTTCTGTGTTTACAAAGCCTAAGACTTTGATAGTGACCCTGACATACCGTATCATTAATTACTGCTACACCCTCTTAGCTGAATTCTGGTTTAATGAAGTTTATGGTCAGGCAGGAACTTGCTTTAAAAGGAAGTGATTTTTAAGACAGTCTGATTTTATGTGGTGCAATGAAGGGACAGCATAAATCTACAGATCAGAGCCGCTGCACGTACACACTGTCCTGTCCCCTTGTGCTTGGAGCTGGGTTCCTCTGCCACGGAGGGCTGTAAGGTGTGGTGAAAAACTCAGCCAAGGGCTGTGCAGCTAAAGTTTCTTAGAAGTGCTTCCAAGATGTTCCTCTGAAATAGTCATCAGGGGCCTCCTAAAAGCAGCCTCCATGTTTTTTATCTGGGTGGGTTGAATGGACAGACCTTTGAATGAATGCTTGGGTGGTGTAATGGATGGTGATCCTTTGAAAGGTTATAAGCTGCTTACAACTTCTAATTGTGAATGGTGATGTGACATATTGGCAGAATAATCAGATGCACTTCAGGTTATGTTTTACAGGCAGCCAACAAGGCTTACTTCATTACTTTATTACTGGCAATTTGAGAAAAGACTACGATAAGGTACTGTATTAGGAACTGAAACCTGAAATGGACTATGCTAAGGGAAATCATGTTAAAAGAGCCTGAGGAGAAGAGCAACTTGCTCTGTTGCTTTGTGATTTCAGACCTCTATTTTTATAGAAATAGAGCCTAATCCACTCAAGAATTTTTTAAGTCTCCACAAATAAGAAACTGAGAAAGTGGTGGAATGTGAAAATGTTGGGAAAATAGGTCCAGAGAAAGGATAAAATCCATTTATCCGTAAGATTATCCTGCCCAGTATCAGTGGGGATTTGCTCATCTTCACTAGAAAGCACAAACAGAAATGGTTGCTTTGGTTGTGGAGGTATGAGGACTTTTTTATTCTTGCTACAGACTGCCTTGGATCATAGTAGTGAAATGGCAAAGGAATAAGAGACCATCTGTAGGTCTTCTGTGATGTAGGATAATTCTGTTAACAGTATTGATTCTGAAGGAGACTAGATCCCAACTGTAGTGCCTCTGGGATAAAAAATGTGTTGCGGTGGCTTTGAAATTTTATATTGTATATACACATGATCAGTGATCTTGTCTAGCTGAAGCATTTTAATGTGACTGCATTTATATAGAGAAAATGCTTCTTGGTGCCTTAGGCATGACATCACTCACTTCAAGCAAAGGTTCAGGTTCCCATCCTGCCTAAAAGCAGAGACGACACATGAGATTCTGATTTACAATGGCAGATTCTCACAAGCTGTTCTCAGCACTTCAGATGTGCAAGAATTGGAACAGAAAAAAGAGTCAGGCTCCAATCCTGGGTTCCCATTTTGCACTCTTTTACAGACTACGTGCCAGCTTTACATTGATGACTAAAGTTGTCAAAACTCAGGTAGTTAGCAGGATACGTGTATAAGGAAAAGAGGGTGCTGTGGAAATGCAGAGTTGCTTGTCCATCATGAGAAGCGCATCAAACCAGGCAGTGTTAAGTTGTCCCTTGGATTCCTCTCCTCTTCTGCAAAACCACTTTTGTGTCACACTGATGTAATTTCATTTTCAGCTGATCTAGTTTCTTCCTCTTGGTAGCTTAAGGAATTAATTAAAGTGGAACATATCATCAGGCACTAAGCCCTGAAATGAACCTGTAGCTGAACTGGAGGACACTAAACCACTTATCCCTAGCATGGGATCCTCACCCAAATCATTTAAGTGCAGTATGTGGACTGCTGAGACATATCGGCCAGGTAATTACCTATAGATTTGGGAGTTTAGAAAGTAAACTTCAGATATTTATCTTCTTTTTATGTATGTTTACTCAAAATACTGTTTAGTAAGGGTGGCATTATATAAACTCACTTCTGGGAAGCATAGAGACCTGACAATGGGAAAATGGAGTCTTTAATCTGTGGGGTGCTGATGTGCATTGAGCTCTAGTTGGTAGAGCTCAAAGCTGTTGTGCTAAGGAATATCAAGATGGCAGCCCCCACCCAGTGAACAAATAAATACATTCCAAAACTGCAGTCCCAGCCAGCCCCGGCAGAAAATAGAGTGAATGGGTGTGGGTTTTGGTTCCTTCAGCTTGTCCAAAAGATTTAGATCAGGGCTGTTTTGCATTGTACCTTTCTGTGCTACAGAAACCAGATCAGGGAGCTGAGTGCTGAGTGCTTTCTCACAGGAAACGTGTAAAATACTCTTATTATGTGCTATTTCAGGCCTTTAGACTGAGAAGCTGCAAAATCACCATGGCCACTTGGTGCTCTAGCTTCCCTCCCAAGGAGAGAAGCTGCATTAGCACTCTGAGGTTTATCAGCCTCAGCAAACATCAGCGCTTTCAGTGTTTTACAGGTTACAGAGTACAGGCCAGCTGTCCGCAGTTAAAAAAAAAAATTGAGGGGTTTTAAATGAGGGTGGCTGTCCAAAAGTGGCACCCTCCTTTTCCCCAGTTTCACGTTTCTGCCTGGCCTCTTGTACTAAGGTGCAGGAGCCTGCCTAGGGCAGACTGAAGGCAAAACTCACCCCTTGTGCTTTTATCACAGACAGACAGACTGACAGACAGCTGTCGGTGCCAGTCCAAGGTGAGTGGTAGGGCAGCATAGCTGGGAACTGGAGGGAAGGCAGGACCAGGTCTTGGGGCTGCAGCCTTCACTTGGCTCAGCTTAAAACCAGCATCGAGCCAAGTTGGAAGCAGGGAACCCAACGATGACTGAAACAATCAAACATTATGAGACCTCAGCTCAGGACATGAGTTAGTCAGAGAAGTACAGTCTGAAATGCCATGAAGCTCTGATGATGTTCGCTGTAAGCGCAGGACCGCAGGCAGGGAGGCCCACCCAAGCAGCCAGCTGCAGGTTCCCTGCTGCTTCCCCAGGTCTTGGACAGAAGATGCAGGTGCTGCATGTGTGCGCTCAAGAGTTGATGGCACCATCTGGTGGTTGCACATGCAATGGCCGAGAACGTCGATCCTCTTCCCATCTTTGAAGCTTCTTGCACAGATTACAGACACTCGGTCAAGAATTGCAGCAGGGGTGCCCAGCAGCTTCACTGACGACCACTGCGTCTTACTGCAGGGTGACTTCGTAAGCCCATGGCATGTAACACAGCTTACTGTCACGCCCCAAAGCATTGCACGCTTCAAGCCAGATCTCCTAAAAAGCCATTTGAAAATGTTCTGAGCAAGCCTGTTGGCCTTCCCTTTGAAGAAGAAAAGAAATAGTTGTATTCCATGTCTAATGAAATTGTTACCTTGACGACTGGTGGTAGTAAATGCAATGCAAAGAATTTCTCATTGCAATTAAGTTAGCTAGCTTGTCTGGAGAAGAACACTAAATGCGTTTTACTTTCTCCGTGCTGCTACATGAGACAAAATTACAGCTAATTACTTTTAATTCCATTTCCATCCTGTATGACTCATTAATATAATAGCATGGCATAGCATATACCATAAAGGGGTTTGCTGGTATTTTTAGCAGAGTGAGCACCAAACATTTATAACTGAGAACTAGCACTGGTTCAGTAGTGATTTTTATATTGATGGGCCACTGGAGTGAAAACTATTTTACTGATAAACTTCTTAAATACGAAGTGCTTAAGTTTCCAAGCAGTGCATTTTGAAGCCAATGGTCAACTATCCCACCATATTAAATACTAGTGTTAGCCCTTGCATCTGACACTGAGATAGGAAGCGCAGACTGCATTCCTACAGCACTGCTTAATTACAAGGTGGGATTAATTCTTTTTTATGGACTTAATTTAGGGGTTGCAGCAAAGGAGGACTCTTGCAACCAGCTTAAGCCAGTCTGCTAAGATTTCTCTTTTGTACTGCAAGATGACCAGGCCAGGTTGGCCAGGCTGGATGGGGCTTTGAATAACCTGGTCTAGTGGAAGGTGACCCTGCCCATGGCAGGGAGGTTGGAACTAGATGATCTTTAAGGTCACTTCCAACCCAAACCATTCTATGATTCCATGATTCTGTGACCACAGTCATGTAACAGTTATGTTCATGCATCCAAATGCAACTGGGTGTACTTTAAATCAAAGGATTTTCTTTGAACATCACAATCCAGATGATATAAGAGCTCCTTGTGCTGGATACATGTCCAACTGAATTGAGAGCCTTGAAATGAGCAACAGATATCTACAGACGTCTGGTGCTTCGTGCCCCATCAGATCCTGGAAGCTCTGCTTTGCTGTTTGCTCTGGCAAAATCACCTACTTTCAGGTGAAGATGTCCCCCACAGTAACTGCAGTTATATTGGTGCTGTTGTAGGTTATTGTGGTTTGCCAGAAGAACCTTCCTGGGCCAAAGATTGGGGTTTTGGATGTCTTTTTGCCGTGTTAGTATTTTCAGCTGATGCACAAGGAGCAGAGTAGAGAAAAAGGACATCCTAGCTCTAGGGTGGAGCCACTGTGTTTTGGAAAGCAGCACGTCTAAGGAGGGATGAAACATCAATGTGGTAAAAAATCTGAACGTAAAGTAATCTTCTGGGGAGATACTGTGATTAATTGATCTAACATAACCCATGAATTAACGGACAGTAGTGTCTACTAGCAAGAGGAAGCTGTTACCTATGATGACAAGTATTTTGTAAGGTATTAGTGGCCATGTCTACTCTGCTGCTATGGAATAAACTCAAGCATCGGACCTCTGTCTAATTGTTAGCTGTCACTTCAGCTCAGTTTCAGACCACCCCCACAAGCTCTCTTGAAAACAAATCTGATCTAGAAGGATAACGCTAAGTTGTGTGGGTGTGAGCAGTGTAGATGGGACCATCTGGCCTTAGGACTGGAGATTGGTTTCTGGCTTTTATTTGACAATACAGGTGTAGCCTGTGGGACCACTGCTAGATTACTGACTCCAGCTCTGGTATTTCTTTGTGCTTTGGGAAGGACGTTATCAACTTAGAAGGAGTTCAGAGAAGAGAAATCTGAAATTCGGAGTGGCACCTTTTGGCAATGGTTTGATTTATTTTGTTTATCAAAGAAAAGGTTTAAGAGATGAATTGATCTTGGCCTTTCTAAGGTATCTACATAATCAAAGGTTATCTGATAACACAGGGCTTTTAGTCTCTCACACAAAAGCACAAGTAAGTACAGTGGGTTGAAATCAATGCTAAACAGATTCAAACCATGACACAGACACAGTTTTGACAATAATGAATTATAGGAGCAGCTCTTTCAAGAGTATGGATGGTTCTGTGTCACTGAAATATTTAAATCCCAAGCTTCTTTTTACATGATCTTATGAAGCTTATCCAAAAGTTATGAACTTGACACAGATGTCTTAGGGTGAAATTATTTAGCCTATGTTATTCAGAATGTCATTATAAGAGCAGGGTCTTCAAAGAAGGGTACTGTGAACTATTTTTATGGTCAGGTGAAAACTCTGTTGCCTCTTGTCAGCAGGTCTCTCTGTGCGGTGCCAGGACCTGTTCCCTGCTGGAAAACGTTTAGGGGTTCACAGATTAAAAACAATTGAAAACCATTTATCAAGATTTCTGATCCAGGTTTGCTGGTCTTCAGATCTGCAAAGGAAATTAAATCTTTAACATGAACATAACTGAAATAATATCTCTACTAAAATTTGTTCACAAGAATCTGCAGTCTGATATTCCTCTTTTTCCAGACAGGTATGTACTATGCATACAGCCTGAATATATTGACATTACAGAGGAGCTGGTAGGATGCTTTGATTTGGTTGCCAGATATTTTCCAGTAAGAAAAATAATGGCAACCATTTTTTTTTTGGAGAACCACTTAAGATGTCCCCCTCCAGTTTGCAGAGCCTCTCACATTGGCAGGGACAAAGGCCCTTGCTTATACAGCTTCACTTTTTTTTTTTTTTCCACCACTGAAATTCCTTTCAGGTTTAGCTGAGTTGCAAATTCTTTAAAATGCCTTTTTCCTTCCCTGCTGTGACTTGTTTTCCCAGAGGGAAAGGATTGGAATGGCACCAACCAAACACAAATGTCTAAACTATTAGGCAGCACACACGTTGTGTTTGGATGCCAAAGAGCAATTTGCTTGTCGATGGGAAGAAATAAGAGCAATTCACAGTTTCTTTCCCAGCAGCATCTCTCTACATCTACCACACGGTCTCCTCATGCTGTTCTGCAGCCCCAGGACAGGGGCAGAGAGAAGGCTGTCTCAAGCCCTCCGGGGTCTTCATCTGCACCACTGTGTAGGACAAAAGTCTCCACGAAGGACTGGTCCAGCTTCCCCTAGCCCCAAGACACAAACATTGGTCCATTGGCTTCCCTTATTGAGATGTAACAGCCCACATTGAGATCCCTCATTGATGTCATTAGTTTGGTCATTCAAGCTGCAGTAATGCAGCTTTGAGGTAAAAATTTCTTGAAGATGCAGTAAGGGACGTGTTATTACAATTGCATGCAATATGGAGGGAGGAAGACTGCTCTTTTATTGTAAATTAGGAGTTTGCACTCTGAGAAAACATTAAGGGAATGACCCGCACATTTGAGTATATGAAAGCTAATGGCCATTTAATTATGGAAGCACAATGTCAATGCACAGCAGGGCAGAATTTTCAGTGTGTTGGGGTAATAGCAAATCTGGCACTTCCAATTCCTTTGGCTCTGAAAATGAAATAATTTTCTTTTACCTTTGCTTCCAGTGTAATTAGATAGGTGGGAACTCCACTGAGTATATAGTAAATCAAATCCAGACATATGGAGGGAAATTCTTCACATTTTATTCACATTAATAATCATATTATTAGTGTGAGAAATAATATGAGAGGTGAGAAAGTAAGCAGGACTTGATCCATGCTTAAAATGACACTGGTATTCTAGTTTCCATAGATTATAGTCTTCTGCATTTGTGTGTAGATTATAGTCTTCTATAATGTACATCTGTTTCCATAGGTTATAATCTTTGGCATCTGTGTGGCTCGTATGCATCCAAAAATCAGTTCAGGGGAGGGGGGGAATTTATTTAGCAACGTAGAATAGCAGCTTGGATCAAGGGATATTTACTGCCTACTTCCATCTTTAACCTTACTTTACAAAAGCACTAGCCATGATGGAATTTATGCAAAGCATACAAAGCAAGTTAATTACAGTTTAATCCGAAGAAAGGTGGGTGACTGGGGCAAAGGGCTTGCAGTTTGCTCTGAAAAGCACAATCTACTTCCCTCTGATGTGCTGCCAGCAGAAGATAATTACCTTCACTGTTTCCTATTCTCAGAAATGTTTCTAGACTATCAACAGATGTTTCTGTTCTATGAAAAAAATTCAAAGCTGCTACACAGATACATAGAGGGGAAAGGGAGTAACCACCTGCAGACTTCAGACTACAGCAAAAATACTTGGCATTTTTTTCCATCATTTATCAAAGGAAAACAGTGCTTTGAGTTGCCCTGTGCAGAAACTAGTGGAGTTAAAAGGAAAAAGGGCTGTTTATTTACGTGTCTAAATCAGCAAAGTCCTTAAACTAAAGTAAAAATTTAGGGTATTTAAGCCTGCTGCATTTTGCCCTAGCAAAAGGTTTCAGAGAGACAGAGGTTTTATTTGTTTCATCTTTAAGAAGAAACCATGATTAGTATGAATAATAATATCACGCAGCAGGAGTTTCTGTCTCTGTGGGTGGATGATTATTCAGTTGCAAAAAGTGTCCATGAAAAGTGTGTTCCCAGGTATTCAGTAAAGTTTTGATTGATGATTATTTATGGCTCTATTAAGAGCTTATTAAAATATGTGTTGCACCAGCATTGATAGATTATGAAAGTTCACACTTTTAATATATTTATTTAGTCTTTGATGAGAAATTCCAAGAGCATTATAAATATAACCCCCCTACACTTCAGTCAGCAGGATATTCAGTAGTTCAGATGTGTAAAGGTTAGTGTGTTGCAAAATGACATTTCCTGTAGTAGTATACTTAGAGACTTATATATTTCTTCCATATTGTGATAGCATTAAGGCGAAAGGGAGGAGACGGGTTGTATTTCATGTATTTGAGTTACATTACCAGAAACAGAATAAACAGTTCTTGCATTCTTGTGGAAAAGTTAATTACTCACGTGGCACAACATCATTATAATCAAGACAGAGCAATCAGTTCATGTAACAAACCCTATAATCAAGGTAATGTAATCAATGTAAGTAATCAACTGTAATAAGCAATTAAACATCTAACTGCATCAAGCAATAACTAAAATTACAGTCTTGAATAATATCAGCTAATTGCATCATTAGAAACTTGTGTAAAAGCCAATGGTAAATCTAAGTTTTTAACTGCGTGAAATAGCAGGTATCATGGGAAAGTCTACAGCCTCCTCCTGAGAGACATTAGCTAGCAAAACCTGACTGAAGCAAAGCAGCCATACTCCAGTGCCAGGCCTGGATTTGCCAGAGGTCTGACGTATTAAGGCAGGAGTACGCTTCCTTTCTGGAACCTTCTGTGGCCCCCACCTCCCAGTACAGCCAGAGCAACTGCCTCTGATGACATACTGGTTTGCAGCACAGCAGGCAGGCATGGTGTCACTTGGCAGCTCTGCACACACCTTGTTTCTTCCTGCCACCACCTGCACCTGCATTGGCTAAAGGCATTGGGGCTGCTGAACCTCCATGGGGATGTGCAGGGGTGGTCAGCTCCCGTCTCTTCCACTTGTCCTGCTGCACTGTGTGTGCTGGTGAAGGCTAATGGATCTCTCCTCTCGCCTTCACGCCAGGCAGAGTGTGGCCAAAAGTCACTGAAAGAAAAAAGACTATTTGAAGAGGATTTAAGCTCTCCTAATGGAATGATATCCATCTGAGAACAGACCTGTCTGTCCACATCAAGAATAGATCTGTCTGTGCACATCATCTAGCAATGGGGCAATTCCAGCATCTGGAGGCTTTTCATTTGACTGTAGCAGTACTACCAGCCCAGAAATCTCCCCCAAATAAAGGAGAGTGAGACTGAGGCTACCACTAAAAAAAATTTAAATAGAAGAAAAATCAATGAGAAAATACAAAGTGAGACAAATCCACGTATGTGTGTTTTTCAGCCAGGACAGTATACAGGTACTCTGAGTACTTGCTGGTTTGAAAGAGCTGAAATGAATATCTACTATTCCCAAGCGCTGAGAGAAGAGGATTCTGTAGGATCTAGTCTTTCAAATTAAATAGAAATCCTAAAAAGAGCCCCTGGAAAGCACAGTGTGAAGTAAATCTGGTTTGTGAGAGTAAAGAAGTATTTAAGCCACACCAGCTGCTTTTCCTGTTTTCAGCACTGGAGTTGGGTTATTCCAGCATAGCCATCGAGACAGGCAGGGTCCCTAGGCTGGAGTCTTGGATTGGCTTCTAAGTTAAGTTCGTTCAGAGCAGTTGGAGAAGCACGAGAAACGGAAGTGCTGACTGCAGTCTAGAGTGAAACTCTCAGCGTTGCTCTCATGGCATGACCTCACCCAATGCGTGTAAACAAATACTGTCATTAGCGCCTCGTAAGTATTTAAAGAAAACTGAGAATATATTATTTGCACCAGGGGCTCACTAATGCGTTGTAGTTACAGTAGGAGTATGGCATGGACAGAAGCATCCCATCTCTCTGTCTCACTCTACATCACTTTGAAGGGTCTGTTCAACTTTACATTTGGGAACTCTTGACTTTTAAGGCAAGGGCAATACATGTAAAAGCTGAATCAACATACAGTAGCCAAGTCTGCAGCTTAGGTCGAAAGAACATGTGAAAACCTAATTCTAGGGCTCGTAGGTTCTTTATATGGTTTGCTAATTATCAGCTGAATTTTGAAAAAAATGGCAAAAAACTTGCAAACATTCTGTTCCTGATGGTCCAGTCTGTTGCAGCCGTTGGGAGTAGCATAACTTCAGGGCTAGGCTGCTGCACAGACGTAGGACTGTGGGAGTCCAGAAGGTGCTTGCTCATTTTTTTTGCTCACCTGTCCAAATCCCAGCCAGCATGCACTGTGCACTCCCTGACAGCCCAGGGCTTGCTGTGTTGTAAGTCAAGGTGATGCTCTCAAGAGTACAAAACACTGAATAAAAAGTAGAAAGCAAACACTAATATCACAGGGGAAGAAAACTGCTGAAATGCAGAAATGGAAAGACTTGGAGACCCACTTGATGAAGTAAAACTAAACTGACATTTGGTTTCAAAAGCTGATGATGAGCTTGGTGGCAATGAGATAAAAGCTGTTAATAACTCTAGAAAAGACTCTTGGTGCATGGTCCAAATGCGAAGCAGGTAGGAATTATCATAGAATCATTTAGGTTGGAAAAGAACTTTAAGATCATCGACTCCATCCGTAAATTCAACACTGCCAAGTCCATCAGTACAGTTTGTTTTCTTCCCATTACTGTACTTGCCTAACATCCTTAATTTCAAATAAAATTCAGATTTTTTTTTACAATTCCTGTCTTTCAGGCATCTCTCCATAGTGTTCAGGACTTTATTTTCTAGCATCTGGACTCCCTTTCAGGGTCATAGTTTTTTAAAACCTGAGGTTTTGTAGCAACCACAGCATTCCGGATTGCTGTCAGCCAAATGCTTACAGCCAATTTATTACATGTTTTGAGTTTCTTAGTGAATGAGAGAGATGGAGATGCAGTGGCTGTTTCAAGTACCAGCCCCTTTAGCATCCCTGGCACTGACTGAGAGAGCACATCTGCTCAACCCAGTGCAGCAAAGGCCAGGAGCTGATGCCTGACACTCCCGTAAAAGCAGACCCTGATGCTGAAGGGAGAGAAAAGAAGCCCACTGAGCCCCACGGTGGTGGGTGGGCAGCCCTGGGGCACTGGACTGTCCAAGGAGGCACCTTTTCCTGCTGGAGCCCAGAGGCTCTTGCAGTTGGACAGGGATCCCTCTTTTCCCAGCTGCTCTCTGAAATGCAAAGGTTATGAAAATAATGCCATTACTTATAGAAATAAATTTAAATGGGCATATGAGGACTAGTATTTTAATAACTATCTGTAAACTATGGGTACAACAATTTAACATCTCATGAATATGGATAAGGCATTCTGTTGGTCTGCCAGGAGGTTAAAGATTCATTATAAAGCACAAGAGAAGATACAGGTCTGTAAGAAACTAGCCAGTTTAAAATGGTTATTGTAATTAATCTATTTTCTTTTCCATCAGTTGATGTGGATTCAATATTTGGAAATCTGGAATTGCAGAGTTAAGAGGGGATTATTATTTCTGCCCTTTTCTTAAAATAGTGAAATTATGCAAGATAAGTTGTTTTCTGAAAGCCTCTTTGCTCCAGAAATTGCAAACTGAAAACTGAATTGCATGTTTAGCTGCCAACAAGTAAAAGCCCAAAACAATTGTCAAAAAAACCCCACTCCTGCTTCTCATTCCAGAAGGTATAATCATGTGCTTTATGTGGGAGTTGCAAGGATCAGGAGCAAACAGAAATATTAGATGTTTTGTTTCTTAAAGCTGATATCCTCTCACTACAGTATTGAGGATACTGGCCTGTACTTTACAGAATCACAGAATCACAGAATGGTCAGGGTTGGAAGGGACCTCTGGAGATCGTCTAGTCCAACCCTCCTGCCACAGCAGGGACACCTACAGCAGGTTGCACAGGATGGCCTCCAGGCGGGTTTTGAATGTCTCCAGTGTGGGAGACTCCACCACCTCTCTGGGCAGCCTGTGCCAGTGCTCTGCCACCCTCAGAGTAAAGAAGTTCCTCCTCATGTTAAGATGGAACTTCCTGTGGTCGAGTTTGTGCCCGTTACCTCTTGTCCTATCACTGGGCACCACTGAAAAAAGGCTATTCTCATCTACCTGGCACCCTCCCCTTAAGTATTTATAAGTATTGATAAGATCCCCCCTGAGTCATCTTTTTTCTAGACTAAAAAGCCCCAAGTCCCTGAGCCTTTCCTCATAAGAAAGATGCTCCAATCCCCTCGTCATCTTTGTAGCTCTTTGCTGAACTCTCTCCAGCAGTTCCCTGTCCTTCTTGAACCGGGGAGCCCAGAACTGGACACAGTACTCCAGATGCAGCCTCACCAGGGCAGAGTAGAGGGGAAGGATGACCTCCCTCGACCTTAGACTTAGGTGCTTCTTAATACCCATCTTGTCACAGCCAATATGGAAGCTGTGCATTTTAAAAATGCACAAATTCTTTTCTTTGTGAGTAAAAGCACAAAGATGTTTATATTGATCACTCCTATGAATCCTTGGGATCTCCTAGCAGTGGACTTATGGAATAGAATCATAGAAAGGTTTAGGTTGGAAGGGACCTTAAAGACCATCAAGTTCCAACCCCCCTGCCATGGGCAGGGACACCTTCCACTAGACCAGGTTGCACAAAGTCCCATCCAGCCTGGGGTTATACACTTCCAGGGATGGGGCATCCACACGTTCCCTGGGCAGCCTTTTCCAGTGCCTCACCACCCTCAGAGTGAAAAATTTCTTCCTAATATCTATTCTAAATCTCCCCTCTTCCAGTTTGAAGCCATTACCCCTCATCCTATCGCTACATACCCTTGTGAAAAGTCCCTCTCCAGCTTTCTTGTAGGTGCCCTTCAGATACTGGAAAGTTGCTATAAGGTCTTGCCGGGAGTCTTTTCTTCTCCAGGCAGAACTACCCCAACTCTCAGTCTGTCTTCATGGGAGAGGTGCTCTAATGCTCTGATCATCTTCGTGGCTCTCCTCTGGACCTGCTCCAACAGGTCTGTGTCCTTCTTATGTGGGGGGCTTGAGAGCTGGATGCAGTACTACAATGAGAACAGAGCAGAGGGGCAGAATCACCTCCCTCGACCTGCTGGCAGCGCTTCTTTTGATGCAACCGGGATATGGTTGGCCTTCTGGACTGTCTTCCTCGGGAGACACCCATCTCTTGAGAATGTTGTCGAAAAATACTGAGAAACAGTTCTTAGTAAGAGAGAGAGAAATGACAAATGATGTGTAGCATTTCCTCTCCTTATTTGTACAGGGTGGGATTCAATCAGCTTTAGAGCACGTCCCCAGAAATTGAACCAGTTTGCCTGCTTTCCCAGCTTCCTAGTATGTTGGCACCTCCTTTCATGAGATTCTTCTATCTTTGGTCTGAAAGCTCTTGGGTCTGTATGCTCCCATGTGCCATGTCCACTCAGTCAGTGTGAGGCAGACACAGATACCTATGCTCCATCCAGCCCTCCAGAAAAGCATAAAAGCTGGTTGCTAATAACATTTATTTGTTCATATTTGCATGCCTGCTTTCAGAAAGTTAGCAGAGAGCCTGATCTTGAAGGGAGTGATAATCTCCAGAACACCCAGCTGTTGGCACAAGGCTGAGCTGGCACTGAAGGGTTATGTTTCGGTTTGGTTTTAGGATTAAACTTGAAAAATCTTGGCAGCTCCCTCTCCTATTCATTGCTAGCTATGTTGTGGATGAAAGGAACCTACAAAAATGTTGTAGGAAGAAAACAGAAAATGAGTGCCTGAAAACTCAGTCTGGTTTTGGACTCCTCAATTTTATCTATATTCGTCTTTTACATGTGCCTGGGACCGTTCTGTGGTCCCCCGGCCAACTGGCATGATGAAGCCCACGTCCTTACTCTTAAAGTCTCTTAGAGTCACAGGCAGCGTGGCAATGTCCAAGTTACTTACTGGGAATGGTTCTTGGCCCATGCTAATTTCCAAGCCATGCCCAGAAATTATTTTGGAAGAGTGATAGTTTGCCCAGGCCAAAGCCATCACTGGCATAGTTCTAACAATTTATTGGGCTAGATGCTCGAGTTTCAGGCCTGAACATTCCCTGGCAGTGATTAATCTACACTTCTATCAATGCAGCCATGGAAGCTAAGACTAAATAAATACTGTAATTGGAAAAAAATAGCCTTCACTATATAATTATTTCAATAAATTATTAGCCATGTTTTGGGTCTGTAAAGTATAGCATAAATTTCAGTCAATATGGTTTATGCTATATCTCAGTTTTCAGAAGGATGACTTACACATAAGGGAGATGGAATTTTCCCTATGTTATCCAAAATATATGTGTTCTCCAAGGAAACAAAAACTGGAATAGAAAAATCACTTTCCATAGCTCAGTTAAAAGCCATACGGCCTCCTCCCCCACAGACATTGTATCAAATCCACCAAAGATACTGTTCAAAGAATACTTTCCTTACACAAATAATGTATTGCAATGCTCCCACCATCAAAGAGAATGTGGGTTTTTTATTGTATGCTCTTAAAAGAAAGCAACCAACCAAACCAAAACCCTCTATATTTGGACCAAATCTTCTCTTTCTTGGCATAAAGCCTCCCCTCTTAGCCGTCTGTTCATGACTCCCAGGTTCTAATACACGTGCAAGCAAAATACTAAAATAAAAACTGCACAAAAACAGGGAGAGCTACAGTTTCCTCTGTAGGGTTCAAGGCTGAGCAATTCTGAGTTGCCTGAAATTAAAGGGAATTGCTGGGTGTCCAGATTTTTTTTGACACCTCTGAAAATTTTCTAAACTTAGACTGATGGCAATCTGACTGTATCTGCCCATTATACACAAACACATTCATACAAAATTAGCTAAGAAATCATCTTTTGCAGTGCTCAGAAAGATGGAATAAACAGTATCCGTCTTTCCTTTACATCAATAAATAAACCCAAGTGTGCAACTACATTTTTATACAGAATTCTTCCTCTCTTTGCCAGCCTACTGGTGTTTGTCCTCTGCATGTATCAGCAGAACTCCAACCAACAGATCTTTCCTACCCACCCATTTCCAGTTAAAAACAGTTACTCAAAGAAGCAGAGAAGGGGAATGCATTATTTAGTCTATATTAATATATAAGTATTACACATTAATGGAAGGTATTGCAGAGCTCTGTTCCAATAAAAGTGGTTGAGGAAGTTCCTGGTATCAAAGGTTATCAAGTTAGTTAAACAGAATATTGTTGCTATATACTTTAAAACAACTGTTAATAGATGAAATATATATATATACTTACATATATATTATGTGAAAGTAGCCCTGTCTCTACCAGTATTGCTATAAGCAGTAAAATTGAGTAGAACCAAGGACTGGTAGGTATCCTATATTCATATACAGTCTGCAGTGAGCACTATGAAAATATCACGTATTTTATGAGCAGTCCGTCAGGAATACTTTTATAGCTTCAAAGTGCGTCTCATTCGCCTTTGTTATTACAGAGGCCAATAAAATCCAGTGGGTGCTAATGCAGCATGACATGCTGTTGGATAATTTTTAAACACTTCTGTCGTGGTTTAGTCTGTGTGGTGCCTTGTTCATATAAATGCCATAGTAGACAGTTAGACCACAGCACCTCTGTAGGATGAAAATCTGATTCAAATGGAAGCTTTTACCAATGCAACCTTTTGGCTTCCCCTGTGTACGTCTACTTAAAAGCTGCATGCTTTTGGTGTTGAGTTCTGTGGGTGTCTGGATAAGGTCATAATTATATAATCTTTGTTATTTTTATACACTCAGTCATCACATTTATTTTGATTTGGGATTGCCAGACTGATTGCACATACAGAAGAACATTGCATTGAGAAGAACAGACTGAATGCAGAAAGCTGGCTTTACTGATGCAGCAGGCTAGTTTTTCAAAATTATATTTATGAAGGAAAGTACTCATTTGCCATGATTGTACATGCATATGTATTAACTGTATTCACAGTGGTTGTGCTTATTCCGTCTTGTCCTTTTCCTGGGCACTGCTGAGAAGAATCTGGCTCCATCTTCTTTACTTCCCCCATCAAGTATTGATGCACACTGATAAGGTACACCCGAACCTTCTCCTTCACTTCTGTAGGCTTGAGCAGTCCCAGCTCTCTCAGCTGCTTCTTCTATCACAGACACTCTGGTCTGTTAATTATCTTCATGGTCCTTTTCTGCACTCACTCTAGGATGTCCATACTGGGGCCCCCAGCACTGGACCCAGCACTCCAGATGTATCTCACCAGTGCTGGGTAGAGAGGAAGGATCACCTCCCAGGACGTGCTGGTGATGCTCTTCCTAATGCAGACAAGGATACTGCTGGCCTTTCTTGTCACAAGGGCGCGTTGCTGGATCATGTTTAACCTGCAGCCCACTAGGACCCCCAGGTCATTTTCTGTACCCCCAGGTCATTTTCTGTAAAGCTGCTTTCCAGCCGGTCAGCGCCCAGCCTTTTCTGGTGTGTGGGATTATTCCTCCCCAGGTGCAGGATTTGGCATTTCCCTGTGCTGAATGTCTTGAGGTTCCTATGGGCCATTTCTCCAGCCCAGGTCACTCTGAACGATAGCACAGTTCTTTGGTGCCACTCCTCCCAGTTTTGCATCATCTACAAGCTTGTGGAGGGTGCATTCTACCCATCATCTGGTTCAGTAATGAAGATGTTACACAATATTGTCCCCAGTATTGACCCCTGGGGTAGACCACTATTGAGTGGTCTCCAGTTGGACTTCATGGATCACAACACCGTGTCCCCAGCAGTTCTGCCAGCTTTCAGTCCACCTCACTGTCCGTTTGTTTAGCCTGTACTTCATCAGCTTGTCTATGAGAATATTATGAGACTGCCAAAGCCCTTACTGAAGTGAAGATAAACAACATCCAGAAGCAGGTAAGTGAGAAGCTCCACTCATCCACCAAGCCAGTCACATCCTTGTAGAAGGCTAACAGGTTGGTCAGACACGATTCCCCCTTTGTAAATCCATGTTTACTACTCCTGATCACCTTGCTGTCCTTGAGATGTTTGAAAATGGTTTCCAAGGTTATTTGCTCCATCACCTCACCACCAGTGTGTAGTTCCCTGGATTCCCTTTCTTGCCATTCTTGAAGATAGGACTGACGTTTGCTTTCTTCAGGTCCTTAGAAATCTTCCCTGAACACTATGACCTTTCTAAGATAACCGCGAGTGGCTTTGCATTGACATCATCCATGCTCCTCAGTACTCATGGGTGCATCCCATCAAGTTCCACGGGCTTGTGTATCTCTAGTCTGCTTAAATGTTCCCTGACCTGATCCTCCTCCAGCAAGGGTAAGTCTTTCTTGCCCTAGATTTTCCCACTGGTTTTGATTGAAGACCAAGGCAAAGAAGACATTGAGTATCTTGGCCTTTTCCATGTCTTTTGTCACCAGGTCGCCTGCCTCAGTACTGTGCCCATATTTTTCCTAGTCTCTCTTTGGCTGCTAATACACCCACAGAAGCCCTTCTTGTTGCCCTGTGCAGCTCTTACTGGATTAAACTCCACATGGGCTTTGGTTTTCTGTTTTTTTTCATCTCTGCATGCTCATATAATTTCTCTGTTTTCCTCCCTGGTGACTTGCCCCTGTTTGCACTTCTTGTACACTTCCTTTTTATGTCTGAGTTATATCAGGAACTCCTTGTTCCTCATCGCAGGACTTCATCGCAGGCCTTTGGTTGATTTCCTGCTTGTTGGGATGAACTGCTTGTTTGGAGGGGGTGATCCTCAACCAGCTCTCCTGGACCCCACTGCTTTCCAAAACTGTATCCCATGGGATTCTTCCAAGCAGATCCCAGAATAGGCCAAAGTCTCCTTTCCTGAAGTCTGGAGTTCAGATCCTGCTTTTTTCCTTGCTCCCTCCTCTTCGGATCCTAAACTCCCCCATCTCTTTATCACAGGAAAGGCTGCCCCTGACCTTCACATCCCTGACCAATCCTTCCTTGTTTGTAAGTATGACGTCCAGCAGAGCTCCTCTCCTTGTCAGTTGTTGTTAATGCACTTCAGAACCCTCCTGGATTACTTGTGCCCTGCTGTGTTGTCCCTCCAGCAGATGCATTATGCCTTCCCCAGATATTGGGGTAAATAAAGTCCTTTACTACTTCAAAGTAATGAAGTAGTTAAAGTACTCCGTGAGCACCAGGACCTGTGAGTGCAAGGCTTCTTCCAGTTGTCTGAAGAAGCCTCATCTACTTTTTCCGGATCAGGTAGTCTGTATTGGGCACCCACCACAATGTTGCCCGTCTTGGTCTGGCCTCTAATACTGACATATAAGCTCTCAGCTGGCTCCTCATCTGTCTCTAAGCAGAGCTCCATGCATTCTTGCTGCTTGCTCTCATAAGAAGCAACTCCCCCTTTCTGCCATCCTACATGTCCTTCCAAAAAAGCCTGTATCCATCCATGACAGCACTCCAGTCCTGTGAGCTATCTTACCATGTCTCTGTGATCCCAATGAGATCATTGCCCTGTGACTGCACGCAAACCTCAAACTGTTTGTTCTCTATGCTGTGTGTGTTAGTGTACAAGAGTGCTAGACATCCCAGAAAAGGGATGAAAGCTTTCCTTGTGCTGTCCTATGAGTGCTTCCTTATTAATGTGCATATACTTGAAGCAGGCCCCATTTAGCCCTGTTACGTTGATGATGAGATTTCCCTTGTCCCCATCTCCCTGTTCACGTCACTTGTCTCATTGGCCCACTACTTCCTCACCTGATTGTTGGTCCTCATCTCCCTCCCCTGTTGCTACTAATTTAAAGCTCTCATCACTGGTTGACTAGACTATAGGCAAAAATGCTTTTGCCCTGATTAGTCAGGCGGATCCCATCTCTTCCAAGAAGTCCTTGATCATGAAAGATGCTCTCATGGTCATAAAAGCGAAAGTCCTGTTGCCGACCCCAGACATACAGCCAGTTGTTGACCTGAGGGATCCATGCAGCCCTCTTCAAGCCATTTCTTCTCACCAGCAGGACTGAGAAAACCACTTGGGCTCTATGCTCTTGACCATCGCCCCTGTCCAGGATCTTCCAGGATCAGACTGAAATTTGAATATTCCTGTGAATATGATGGACAGCAGTTTTTCAGGGATTTGCTCCTTGTGGTAGAAAAAGCCATTTCTACTACTCACTTCCCTTCTCCCTCATTTCATCCCAATGCAACAGATGAAATCAGGGTTGGAGTATGATAGTCTGTGAAAGAAGGGCAGCACAGCCGTTGGCTGATCCTATGCTTGCTGTGCTAGCAGAGAAACTACAATCCTGTTAGTCCTCCCAACCAGATCTGTCCCTGGAAGCCACGTCTAAAGGAAAATGCATTCCCAGGCCTATGGAAGAATGTTGTCCTAGTTCAAGACAGGGCATGCTGTTTGTGTGGTATTTGCTTTTCCTCTAGAGAAGAAGAATTCCTGAAGCATTTTTTCTTACACTTGTGTGATATAAATAAATATTTTTGGATGCAGGAAGCTAACTTTTCCCTAACCCTTAGGAGTTGGTGTCCAGACTTCCTTAGGTTTGCCAGAGTAATCAGAAAGGCAAACAAGCTGATGGATGAGCTTTATTCATTGACCTGTCTGCATTCCTGCCTCACGCTGCAGTTTTACTGATTATGTATTTTGGGTCAGCAGATTTATACAGTTCACACTTCATTATGCAACAAGCATTGAACACTCAGAAGTGATCTTAAGTAGTACAGATCTTTCTGCAATTTCTGGGTTATTCCTGGATGGGTCAGAAAGCTTTAGAATGCAGTGAAAGTTAATCAGCTCAGATTTTTGCTAACAACTTAAGTAGTCCTTTGCTTGTAAGTTAGCATGGAAAAAGGGAATGGCACATAATGGTTTGCCATCTTCTCTCTTGGAAGTGGTCTGACTCACATACTGGAGGGCATCTGAGTGCTTTTGAAGTAATTCCCACATCTTGATTTGGGATAGACGTCTGATCACAGAGAACTCTTCAGTTGTCAAATCCCCCCTAGGTAAATATGGTCTAGTTCTGAAACTGCCTAGGTGTGCGCCCTCTAGCCTTTGAGTGGCTATTCCCCAAGTTTGGAAACACACATCTTCCATCTTGCCAAGAATATTTCATTGTGTTCTTCCTTTATATCAACTTGTGGGAACTGTTACAAGCAAAATATGAAATATGAGCAGTGAATGTATCTTTTGCAATAAGCTTAGGACAATGAGGCAAAAAGAAACGGTGCAGATTACTTCCCCTTTATGCCTTCATTTCTTCATTATTCTTTGTTTTGCTTTTGGGGTTTGAAGTATGTGTAGTAAGTGAAATACTTAAAGTATTAGATATTTTATTTTGTTTTCACTATGGACATTGCTGAATCCTTTAAAAAGAAAGTCCCATATCTTGAAGACAAATAGCAAACTAATTCTTTGTGCTAGGTAAGAAACTGTACCTGGAAAAAGAGTAACCGGACCATTCTCATAAAGCAGTGCTATTTGACATCAGGGAAGGAAGTTGTTAAATGCCAGGGGTGATGTCTTCTTAAAAGAGGTGACTGGTACAGGGGAAAATAAATGATACTCACATAGCTTAGTGGCAGAGTGTGGAAGGAAAATGTAACTCTGAGGAGAGCCATCCTTGGAAAGAAAGCCAACTCGGGGGTGTGTGAGCTGCTTACCCAAGTGTCTGCATTGGCTTCAGCTCCACAGAGCTGTAAGCATCTGCCATGGGTACATGGGACATGGTGCCTTCACACTTCCTCCAGACTGAGTACTTTTTTGGCTGTTTTTCTCTTTACAGGAACCCAGACCTTTGTATAACAAAAGGTGCCAGTTTTATTCAAGTGGAATAGGATTCCTATATGATGCCTACCAGACAGAGGTAAACAAACTCATCTCATCACATGTTTGTTTCTGCTGTGCTTTGAGGGGCTGGGGAGGAGGAAGGCAGGTGTTTGAGAGTATGCGCATGTAGGTCACAAGTTGATAGAAACCCTACTGTTTTTCCTCGCACAAGTGACTCTCCGCTTGTCCGAGCCTCTGATGATTGCAAATCCTTACAACCAGTGAGGTTTTGAGTCATCGACAGTGTTGCTATCCAGTACATTACTCTGGGACTGGAATGATTCCTAGTTCATCTATACTGTATAATAGCTGTCTGGGATGTATTTGTCACATTGGCATCTTTCTCTAAGGAGGCTTTTGTAGACTTCGAGTGGAATAGGAAATATCTAAATGAATCCATTTGCATTGTCCAGAAGACTTCAAATCTTCTCTGTATTTATCCAGCACAGGCCAAGAACATCAGTGGTTTGAATGCAGCTTTTTTATTATCTCAATGACATTAACATGGTCGGAAAAGTGCCCATACTGAAATGGCTAGCCTCCTGAGAAGTCCAGATTTAGTTTGTTCTCCTATTTTTCATTTTATTACTGTGGTAAATTGGTGGGAGTGAAAAGAAAATCAAACAGAGCAGGACTGAGAACAGCTACACAGTGGTATAACTTACAAGAAGCCAGATGTCCTTCATCAGCATTCCTCCCATGGCTAAGAAAAAGTGTATGAGGAGTGCTGCTGTTAATAATTCTAGACACCCTAGCAAAGTATATTACCAGGTTAAGCAGCTAATACTCCTTAAATCTTGCTGCTAGAGCACCCCATTGTCGATTCCAGAAAATGTATGACAAAAATATTTCATTGACCTCCTTGCCTAAAGACCTACCCAGACAAACTTAGGATCTGTGGCAACACCTTTTGCTATAAGTTTTACTCCATCCTCTTCTAAGGTGTGCATGCACACTCAGACACAGACATGGCCCAAGAAATGCTTCTAATTCCTGTAATAAGTGTGTAGCTGGTGTCACACTGACCACAACTCTCTGCAGGTGACCCCAGCCTCGGGCTTCTGGCCAGATGGGTTTCCCCAGCTCTGCAGATTCTGGGAATGTCTCTTGCTCTATTCTGGCAAAAACCCCACAAACGTATCTTTTAAAAGTGTAGTTAGTTTGTAATAACATTCTTGTCTGGTTGTCCACTGATCTAGAGTCAGCATGTGCTAATTCAGAGTTAATGATCTGTGGCGTTTGAACTTGGCTTTTGCTTTTCCAAAGTTAGCCAGCTAGTGAGCAGGGGACATGCTCTGCATGCCAGGCAAACACCTAACTGGGAAGACAGATTGTTTACTAAGTGCGAGTTTCCTTTTGCTTGCCATCTCTAGCCTATGAGTGGTCTCCAGCTCATGTAGTTTGCCTGTTTTGGTTCTTCTCTTTGCTCAAAGCAGAAAGAATTTGATTTTCTTGCAATTCCATGAGGTGAGAACATCTCTTCAATTTGTGCTGAGGGCATAGACAGGCACAAAGAGCCAGAACATGAAAAAAACTGAATGTCTGGTCACTGAAATGAAATAATAGGTCTTGACATGCAGAATACCCACAAATGGCTTGTTTTCACCACCCTTGCTCACATCACACAGTAATTTGTTTATTTTGGTTTATTCACTGTTCTCCTAAAAAGGAGTGTTTTCCTCTTTGCATGTTTTAAAAATGCAGTGATAAAAATAGACAGCTACAGTAACTCCCTTGGCCAATAATTTAGTATGTCTTGTACCCTAGAAGCAGCTAAAACCATGTTTAAGATCTTGCCGATCTCCCTCTTTTGTACTTCTAACCTTCTGCAGTAAAAAGGAGCAAACTGGCCTTATTGATGCTTGGAGAGGGGAAAACTACTTTTATTTCCTGTCAGAAGTGTCCCCAAAGCCATTCATCAGAACAAACCACCTTTTTAGCAGCCCACTCCATCTTATGGAGTCCTCTGATGGGTAATGGGAAAAGGGTATTTTTACCTCTGCAGGTCCTAGGCCATTTTGACCACGTGCAGGCGTTCAAAACCAAAGTCTTAAGTTCCATTCTGTGCAAAGGCACTAGGGCATCCCAACAAAATGGCTGTGGTAGCAGACACATTGGCACCCTCTGCTTCAGGATCAGTTTTCAAACTGCTTTGAGAAGTAGCCGGGTGTGATGTTTCAGTAGTTTCTGAGCTGGATCTTGATTAAGCTGATGCAGTCGTTGATGGTAGCATGCTCCTCTTCTGCAGTAAATTGCAGCTCAGGCTGAGGACATCTGCAGCTGAATGTGACTTCAGGCCACCAAAGCCCTTATGGGAAATTCCAGTAAGTTCAGACACAACAGAACGAGGTTGGTGAAACAAAGTCCTGTCTCAGGGTGAGATATTCTTGTGACAAGTGGGATGTATCTGTATCAAGCTGTGAGCTCCGTTTCCAGATTGCAACAACTGAGAGTGTCTTTATAACCTAATTTCCATTTTGGGTCAGAAGAGCTGATTTGTATGAGGCACTAACCACAGGTATAGCCTTGTCCTGGGCAGCAAAGCAATCCCCAGGCATCATTTTAACTTCCTTTTAACTTTGACTTTGTCACCCAACTTCCACTGCTCAAGCAAATCCTCCTAAGGACAAGTGCAGCAAGTCTGAGACCAGCTGCAAGATGAGCTTTCTCTGCTGCTCAGTGTGTGTGTTTAAGGCTTTCCTTTTTGCTGGGGACAAACACGTGAGGAGTACAGACTCATCAACAGTAGCAGTTTCCACACTATAAAGGATGCACAGATCCAGAACTCAGGAGCTGAGAAACATCTGGTTTGATATCTCCTGTGGAGGCTATCCCACAGACTAACACATTCATGGCTAAGCTGAACTGTCTGACAGAAGCTTTTCAAAAGCAGGCGTGTATTCCCAAGCATGCTCCTTCTGCTTTTTCATTATGAGGAATTTTCCATTCAGTAATACATTTTATTTGCATTTTGCGAACAAAATACTTCTCAGTGGTTACAGTACATTTTTTCTATCAAAATAAAAACTTTAGAAAGAATGTACTTTCTGACTTGCTGGCTTTTAAAACCTGACAGTTCTCCAGGGTTTCAAAGTCAATAAGCTAAAAATCTCAGGAAAGAAAAAAGCCTTGCATATAAAATATTTCAGTTGGTCTGTAGTGCCAAATAGAAGTGATTAATGCTTACAACACTTAAGGAGTCATTAAAAGGATTTCTTGTCTGGATGGAGAGTGGCTTACGTGTGCCTACCTTTATTGTTCTAACATCTGTCCATCTCTGCAATTCCTGCACACACAAATAAATCTTTTCAGTTTTCTATTCAAGAGCCTGCAGTAAATGGTACTTATTTGCTGGAGTGCTTGAATCTTTTCTGAGCATTTTTTTTGTGAGTTTGGAGATTGTTCTTCCTAATTATTTCCTTCTTCAGGAGGGCGTTATTGAAAGGAGAGAGCTCCCATTTATTGGAAGCTGTTCAGATAAATTGGCTTCTTTGCCCATTTACCCACTATAATGAAGTGATATTCTTACTCACTTCAGTGGCTTGCTGTGGTGTATCTCTCAAGACCCATGGTCCCTGCGTCACAGCCATAGGGATCCGCATCTCACAGCTGCAGACTCTGGGGCTTAGCAAAATAGCACCAGGCAGTGCAGCAAAAGGCTTGAAAACTCTGGCAGCCCCAAGGCTCAGGGGCTGATGTCCCGAGTGAAACTCCTGGGAGCTCAGGGTTGTCCTGCCCTGCAGTGGGGGATTTCGGAATTTCAGGATCTTTCTGCGCAGCAAATAATAATAAAACCTGACACTGCAGTAGCTGTTTTTTTGTGATCGGTAGGATGATTCATACAACACTGAAACACTGAGAATAAAAGTCAGTCTCTTCTTTCTTGGCAGGTGACATGTTATACCTTAAACAGCAAGTGCCAGCTGAAAGTAAAGAGTAACACGTGCTATTGCTGTGACCTGTACAACTGTGAGAAGTAAGTACCTGTGTGCAGTCAGTGGCCTCTGAGAAATCCTTGGTCGTTTGTCCCTCCTCTTAAATGATGGGGGGTGAGAGGGGAAGCCCTCAGACCTGGGGAAGCAACACAAGGTGCTTGTATGCTAAGCAATCCAGTTCCTCTGCAGCTGAAGTCCTGATGCCAGCAGAGAAGAAGTCAGGAGTTGTGTATCAGTGTTGGCATTGTTTCAGTTTCTTTTTCTTTAAATATGCCCATAACCTCTTTGCTGTGTGATCAAAATCGACTGCTCAGTCACAGCCCTGTCAAGATTTACTGTTGATCTTGCAATGCAATTTTCCCGTTAGATTTCATGAATAGAAACATAGGTGCCCATGAGCAGAGATCGTTGTAGGCATATGCAGAGCTCTTTTGTTAGCAACAGCCTCTGTAGGCATGGGATTTTGCTAAATTGTCATAGGACAGATACAGAGGGTCTTGTGAGTGTTTTCTGAAGCTGTCAATTTGATTTCATCATTGCCAAAGCAAGAGATGTCAGAAGATAAGAGAGGAAATGTCTGGATATGCTTATGAACATCAGCTGGAGGTTGGCACGGGGTTGCCATGCAGCGATTTGACAGGAGTGAAAAAGGTGGTTGGGAAAACTACATCACAGCACAGTCCAAGGGTTTATCATGTGGAAGACATGAAATGAACTTGCACAACTGGCTGGCTGCCTGGAACATAGAGATTTCAACTGCAAGCAGCATTGTGTCTTGCCACATACAAGAAACTCGGGAGAATTTCCCAGAGCAGATATCTGCCTGACTCACCCTCTGCACACCTCAGCATCATCTTACCATGCACTCTCATGCAACCTCTGCAACCTTCTGCGGTTCACCCACAGTCACTCTTCTTCCTTTCCCTCTATGTATTTCTCATCTTTCTTCCTTCCTGCATCTCCTGTTTTGTTTTGGTTTTGCCTCCTTTTCACATGCTAGCAGCCCTGAATAACCCCAGTCCTCTGTAAGCCCTTGCTAGCCTGCTGCCAGACAGAAACATTTTAGGTGCAGGGGAATGAGGCTGGCACGATGAGGCTTCTGCACAAGGCTTCTGCATAAAAGAGTCGTTCTTCCCCAGATCCTGACACAACTAGAGAAGCAAAAATGAAATTTAGGACTAGAGGGATTTCTTCTGCCACTGTGCGTATTTCTCATGCACACAAGAGACACAAAGTGAGTGCAGGTCTATGGTATGGATTAAAATCCCCTATGAATGTTAGAGTCTTCTGCTTGTGTAAGAAATGTTAAATGATGGAGGTATACAAAACAAATTATGTGGGAAAGGTAGAGTATGCACAACTTTGGTACGTTTTCTATGATAGACAAATAATGGAACATCATAGTTGCAATGCAGTGTGTTTACACTGAGAATGCTTTCTTCCATGGTACACAACTAACTGCTGCACATTGACACTGAATCGAACAGCCCGATCCCATACAGAAAAGAACAGGCATCTTAAAGACTTGAAAGCATTCAGAGTTATCAAATAAAGTGACTGAAAATCTGCTGCTTAAAGCATAAGGTAACAACAAGGAGAGATCAGGAGTACCCTCCCTCTAGATGAAGATCCTCAGTGCCATTTTTCTAAGACATTGGGTTTGTCTGAAACACCTGGGACTGATCACTGCTGTGACAGTATTCAACGATGTATTTAAACATGTGTGCTCTGCCATTGTCAGCAATCCACACAGGACAGGAAGACCTTATGGCACTGGCGCAAGCAAATCCAGAGTAAAGAAGCAGTCTTGCTGCTCTACAGACTTGGCAATTCCAGTTCATAGGACGGCTAGAGAGAAGTAGGAGGAGACACAGTCACACAAAATGACTTGGTGTCAGCCATGCAATAGACTGGTACGGAGGCAGGATCGTGAGTCAGATTTCCTCAGCCTCACGGCAGCTGAAGCTATAGGTTTATTTGGTTAAGCAACGTCTGGGCTCATGGTAGGGCCCAAGTGAACTCAACAGTAGTGGATCCACAATGCCAGAACCGTGCCTCACAACAAATGATTGGGTAACTGTGCTTGGCTTGGTTCTGCCCAGAAATGAGGGTTTCTCCATGCTGCTACCTTCCCCTGCAGAGCTTTCCCTAACCACCATCTCCACTGTTGCCCCATGTGCTGCAGATGGAGAAATAGAAGACCGAGCACCATAAGCTGAGTGCAAAAACAGACTTGGCATTTAAAAAATCTTTCCTACTCAAATAGCTGCTCTAGGAGCTCATTAGTGGGCTAGCACTAAGGCAGGTACTGGAAGAGCTGCAGGAAACTGTGGTTTCAAATTTTGCAGTAGGATATTTCTGACTTTTGGCAAGACAGTGCGGATTGGCTTTGCAACGTGCCTAATTTACAATAACCAGTGCACTGTAGAAATATAAACAAACAAAGATTTCTGGATAGTACAATCCATAGTGTAAAGGCACTTCTTTATACTGTACGGTTAATTTGGAACCGCAGACACCATAAACAAATGTAGCCAGCTGGCAAAATTGCCCTTCCTGTGGTTGAATTAATGCTTAAGCAACTTGCCTTCCCCGGTTTCATAGATGCCGGTGGATTTCCAGGTGAGCTGGGGAAAAAAAAGCAGCGCTAAGCATGCTTTAGCTGGTAGTTAAATGACAAGGGCAGCATCCATATGCCAGAACTTTGCCTGTGTTCAGAGACCCTCAGCAAAAACAAAGACTCCATGCTGGTGCACAACGCCAGTCTAGGGTTGGTATTATTTGGACCATGTGTTTAATGCTGGCATTAGCAGAGCCAATTTTTGTCTACAGTAGAGCTTTCTCCAGTTCACCTGAGCAGTGTTTAGTGGGAGCATGGATGAAGTACATTGCCAAAGAGGAAAGTAAGCAGGAGGGATTCATATCTGCTGATGCTCTGTGTTATGTGCAAAACCATTCCCACAGCAGTGACGTTGTCTGCATTCCCTTTCAGTTCAGAGCAGTCTTCCAGCTACTATGAATTTCTCGGCGTGAGCAGCTGTCAGGATGTGATTCACCTGTATAGGCTGTTGTGGTCCTCCACAGTCCTCAACATCATCGGGTTGTTTCTGGGGATTATTACGGCAGCCATTCTTGGGGCATTTAAAGACATGGTAAGGCTCACAGTCTTTTGCATTATGTGAAGACTTCTGTGCTTGTTGGTGGTATTAAGTGGGTTCAAACCAAGGAAGCATAAGTGTACGAAGAAGGCATTTTAAACATGTTTCCCGTGTGATCTGGGAGTCTGGAGTCACATCTTTAGGCTAAGCTGTTGCCAGCTGCTCACAGCTAAGTAGGTCAAGCCTGGTCTATACATGAATGGAAGGGAAAAAAACAGGCGTCTGTGTGAACAGATGCTGGCGATTCACTTAATGGCCTCTTTTATTTTTTTCTTCTAATTCAGCACTGAACAGAGTTCAAGGATGCTAGTTTGTAGCTAACATGTAGAACTCAAGTCCTGTGTGTGACTATTTAACCTTGTTTAGTTCGTTTACCAAGAATGGGGATTAACTGTGAAGTATCAGTCCAGTTTTTATTTAAACCGTTTTATTCAGGTCACATTAACCTCCTCTTTTGTTTCATTAAGGAATGCCACCCTCTTAACTGCTGCCTGTGCCACATCACCATGTTGTGCTGATGTGCACCACTGCATTCAGAAGAGGCTGTGTGCCAGAAGGGATTCTGTGACATAGTGCCTCATCTGCCTCGATTTTCTGACATGTTAAAAGGGTGAAGGAGCTGTTCGTGGAATTATCACTGTCAGTGGTCATATTTGCTAAAGCAGTGCCTAAAAACCAACCAAGTTGCTCATGATTTACTAGGCACTCAGAAGAGTAGATGGTCCCAGCTCAAAGAGCTTCCAAACTAAATGGGCAGAGGCGTGGGGATGGAGGTGAAGTGCAGGAGCAGAAGGGAGGTGTGATAGCAGCACAGGTCATCTTAGATCCATGATGCTTCTGGTGGCTATTCCAGAGGAGAAAAGTAAATAGACAGACAGGTGAAAGGAAGTAAGAGAGGGATGGAGCAGGGAAGAGAAAGGAAGAGAGCTGGGTGAAATGTACACCGAGGGGGGCAGACTAGAGGGAAAGGGCTGCCCGTAGCTGGCAGCCAGTGTGCCAAGGACACAGTCAGACTGGATGCCATACAGGCTCTGCTCTGACCACCCAGCATCCCTTAGCAAGCATGTCAAGGCTATCTACAACATGCATCGGGTGCTTAAAACCATGTGACGGAGCAGGGCCATATGAGTTATTTGAAATTCACCTTTGTTAAGAGTTGCAAAACGTTTGCTGGAAATAAGCGAACAAGCACACTGAGCCTTCACATGTAAGAATTGTGCAGCCATTCTTTACGTGAGGGGACTTTTGCGAGGAGTTGGTAACAAATTGCAGCCAGCCAGTAAAGAGTTGTGGCTGCCTGACAGGAGGGATCAGACTCAGCTTTCCCAGCTTAATTCATCCCCTCCCTGTGAGAGGAGCAATGGCAGAAGAGCAGGAGAAACAACCGCAGTGGGAAACGAAGGGAATAGCAGCTACATGAGGAAGGGAAGGCGGGCATCATCTACACTAAGTCCTTGGTAGAGCACTGCAGCTTTCCAGTGCTACTAAGTATTTTCGCCTGCCTGGCAGATGGGTGTGAGTGCCTCCACCAACGGCAGCTGTGGGAGTTGCTAGTGCTCCTCTGAGATGGGGAATGGTGCAGAGAGCGAGCCCGAGTCCACCTCATCTGTCTCACACAAACCGAGGCTTACACGGGATTTGGGCTGATGCTTCATAGCCGGGTGAGCTCCAACCCAGGCACACTTCTGTCCTGCATGGGGGCCATGGCTGCAATGCTAGCAAGGGACGCCAAGCTGAGGAAACATTCCTGGCACAACTGGGGTCTCCATGACCTGCGCGTTCCCCGTGCTGAGAGGCAGAGCCTGGGTCAAACTCTGGGTCCTCCAACCAGGCGATGTGCTGTGCAAGAAAATCACAGCAGCAGTGGACATGCAGCTTCCCCACCCCAGGCTCGGCTGGAGTGAGGCTGTTGGGGCTCCAGCTAAAAACTTGATCTGAATAAGCTGTTCAGTGCCTCCTCTGCAGTGGGAGTGGAAAAAAACCACCTCACTAGCTTAAGGGAAAGATGAGTTTGTGTCAGTTGCCTCAGCACAGGAGCCATGCTATGCTTGTGAAAGTGCTACTAAAGCAGCAATCCAAAGTGCAATGACCGCTCCTTGCTCCTGCCTGGGCTTTTTCAGGGTCCTTTTGAGTGACAGACCAGAGCCGGTTTGCTAATCTGCTCGCTTTTGTTAGGAAGGGAGTAACTCTTGGAGGAAGATGGGGGCCAAGAAAACATCAAGCAGAAGAGGGAGAGAAAGGGGCATGGGACTGAAATAAGAAAAGAAAACTGCGAAATGTGTGGGAGAACAATTTCTTTCTTTCTTTCAGGATGTCACCATCCCACAGAAATGCTCACTGGCATTTCGAAGGGAGAGCTGCAAATCCCACTGAAGCGCCTCAGGGCATTGCTCCGAGGTTGACTTCCAGAAAACACATGGGCAGGCTGACTAGTCAAACAAAAAACATCGTGTTTATCTCTGGGGAATGCTGGCAGCCAGAACATGTTACAAATGGGAGCGTTTGCAAAATAGTGCCGTGTCCTCTAAACCCATCACGTTTCCTGGACAGAAAAAAAAAAGAAGTGTTGTTTTGCTTGTTGTGGGTTTTCCTTCTTGTGACAAATTCCCTGCAGACCCTGGCACGTTCCCCGTGGTTTTGCTGCCTGCCAGAGGTCCATGCTGGCTCAGTGGAAACGTTTCATCTTCTCCTGACCCCCAAGATGTCAACTCTCAGTGGCCCCTGTGTCACCTGTGGGGCTGTCTGCTCTGATCTGCTGGGTGCTGGGGGAGCTGCAGCAGTCATGACAGTACCCTCCTCTTCAAATCTACTGTGTGCTTGGGTATAGGACAATGACTAGGCTGTTACCTTAAAGTCACCTTTAACAAAAAGCAGGTTAAGGTATTATGTAGATAGAAGTACATACTTGAAGTATCCAAAATGTTAAATTCCCCTGATTATTTCTTACAGAAGACAGAGGTAAAGAAATGCATGGAAAACTTCACTTGCTGGTACTAAGAGTTAATCTAGAAACTCCCGTCCCTGCCCTGGTATTCGTCTGATGACTTGTAGATCTTTTCCTGACACACCTTGCCAAGGAATCTGCCTGCCCTGAGTTCAGGGTTGCATTAATCAGAACTATGGCTGGTCCTGTGGAGGGGTTGCTGGCTTTATTTTAATTATTATTTTTCAATTAGTCTCCTTCTTGGAGTCCTCAACGGAATCTGAACAGATTAAATATCATTCCCTTATCCCCTCTCTTCTTCCCTCACCCCGGTCTGAAAAGGAAAACAAAATGAACCCCTAATTACTGAACTATTTGCCAGTGCATTCATGTCGTAGCAACCAAAGGTGCAGTCTGACGTTAGAGGTAGTCGTAGCTCAGAAATAAACGCTTTGGCAGGTCTGTGTCAGATCAGCAAGGTGACCTGCCTTGCTCTGCTGCCGCACAGCCCAGCACGCAGCGAGCACCAGCATGCCTGGCCGGGTAGGGGGTGGCCAGACAGACCCTCCAGCCACCCCCTGGCTTCCCAGCCCTCCCATGGCACTGGCAGCGCTCCCTGGCCAGTTCACAGCTCCTTATCTCTTTGACTTGGGTGGTATTTCAGTTTAAAATGTCTCCACCTACCCTTATATTTTATGTGACTAATTTAACATAGTGTCATTGCTGGAATACTTGATAGAAGCATCTAATCAGCTTCAATACCTGCAAATCATTGCTGGCTTCAGGCTGAGACCAGATAGCCTGATAATAAGGTGCTTTGTTGAGTGCATTTGGGGTGGATGGCTCCCCAAACCTGTCTTCTAGGAATGTTGTGATGTTCATCCTTAGCAACTGGAGAGCATTGCTGCTTAGGGCAGATAGACTGAAAGAGGACTGAGAGAGGTTCTTGGGAGAAGGACAGCAGCACCCAAAGGGACCCACACCAGAAAGCTGGTGACAGATGCAGAACAGGCATCTGTGCTTCACGTTGGGCAAAACAAGTGTTTCTTGCCGCATTTACATCCATGGTCAGAAGGATCTGACCATGCCAGGGCCTCCCTCCTCCAAGGAAGGGCATGGGGTGGCCCACGTTGCTGGCCCCAAACCTTTGGGTCTGAGGAAAGCTTGTTAGCTGCTTCGCTACTCCTGTCTGAAAGGCAGTGACTCTTCATTTGTCCCCACCATATCCACCCAGCAGGGCGAGTAGAAAGGAGCAGTTTTGAGGAGAGTACCTTAAAGATGAGACATTTGCCTTCTCCCATGAAATAGGCTCTCTGCTTTAGAGCCCAGCCTTTCTCTGTGCCAGCTCCTGGGGTGCTAAGTTTCTCCAGAGAGGTAAGGCCTAGATTGTCAGGTAGCCTCATGAGGTACATCAGTGACCTAGACAATGTTTTCCATGTACAAACACAATTAACTTACCTCTTTCTCATTCACAGAGAGATCTCACACTATCTGCAGAGGATGCAGAGGTTTATGTCTCTCACTGATAAATCTGAAAGGAAATGCCAAAAAAAACCCCAAACTCTGGCTGCTGCTTTTAGCATTTGTCTGGCAACTGCCATATTTTATTATTTCAGTAAAAAGAAAATTCCATGCTCTCATGTAGAGGAATCTGCTAATAAAAACAAAGGAAAGAAAAGAAACCACTGGATTTGTCTTGCTTTGCAAAGCAGAGGGACATGAAAATCTTTCACAGAGCTCTACTGTCCTTCACAAATGGTTATACAGCACAGGGTTTTGGGGTTTAACACAAGCCCCCTTTCACATTTAGCTTTTTGCTCGTCTTTTTTTCTCCCCCAATTGTATTAGCTGGTTTAATATGAGCTATTACTTCTTCTTTCAAACCTCAGCTCACATTGCAGTTAAGGGACGTGCCAATAAAGCCACAGGATACGATGAAGGATTTTGTGCTGTAGGAATGAGATATGCATGTGGGGGGTGGTATTGGACAGCCAGCAGCAAACTTCATTTCACAAGGGAGAGGGAACTGTGAGAGAAGAGCAAGTGGTCTGGAAAGGGAGATCTTTGTAGATCTGTGTAGGAAAGCAGAGAGAAAAGACATGAGGGCACCAGGTAGTTGCTATTGGAAAGGGTCTGCAGCAAATTGTGAAGGACTGGGTGTTTGGTGCTGTAGTGAATAAGAAGAGGTGGTCAAAGCTGTGTGCTGTGCTCTTCAGGGTGTCTCAGGTCTGGAGTCCTGCCAGCGCTTCTGTAACTGGTGTTAGGGAAGCATCAGCAGTCTTTTTCCAAGGGAAGAAGATTAAAATAGCTGTGTATTTCTGGTCTGAAACTTTATTCCAGATACACCCTCTCATTCTGTCTGCTCCTTGTTTTTTTGTAGTACCGGTATTGTGTTGGAAAATAGGAACTTGTTAAATTGCTTACTTGCATGTGTTAGGACCAGTTCCGGCTCCAGCCCCCTCTGCGCTGTGCTGATATATTGTTGTCTTCTGTGCTCAACAGGTACCTCTGTCCCAAATTGCTTTCAGTGCTGCACCTCCTCCTCAGATCCTGTACAATCCTGCCCAGCAGATCCTGACATACGCTGGGTTTTGTCCTTCTCCAGCAACTATTTCTACGTATCCATCCTACCCATTACCTCTTCAGGTACAGTACAAAATGGCACCCTTCTTACTCCATCTGAAAAGCATAAGCTGCTACTCAGTACGAAGCCTGCAGTGGTAGATCTTGGCTCCTGGGGTTTGAAAGGAGGCGAGGAAGTTGGATCCCAACTCACAGACTCGTCTCTAAGCCTAGTTCTCAGGTCTGTTCTCAGATCTCAGCCTTTCTCTGGTTGTCCTTTGGACTCTGTCTGCTGACCAGGAATCCCAATGCAGGATCAGAGCTGTGCTACAGTAGTCATGAAGGTGAACGCAGCCCCCATGTTGGGCAAGATAAAGCAGCAACAGAGGAATCAGGGAATCCAAGGAATCAGGGAAAATCAGGGAAACCAAGGGAAGCATCTGATACACACAGGATTCAGCAGAAAAGTTTACGCACCTTAGCCCACTTTACTCTTAATATGGAGAAAAGTACCTGAGGACTCATGAGATAGATGGAAAGGAGAGAAGAAAGGGGAGGAAATAAGAGGTCTGTGAAACAGAGTGATATGGAAAGAATTGTGGATGGATATTAGTGATTACTCCTAATCACACAAAGTTTTCGTTGCCCCAGTAAAGCTATTAGGTGGCAAGATAAGCCAGGAATAGGAAGTGTTTTTACACACCAGAGAAGATTCAAATGCCACAGGATGTTGTGGAAGAGTAAAAACGAGGGGTTAGCAACACCAGCTGCTGTTAAATATAGGGATTCAGGTGTCACTTGCAGCCCAACAAGTTCCCAGATGGCTGCCTGCCACAAGAACCAAGGGAGGCTCATCAAAAGATGGAACTCTCTTTCTTTTAGCTTCCTATAAACATCTGCTACAGGCCACCGCTGGGAGACAGGTACAGAGCTACTGTGGCAGTTGGCAGAGGTTGGTGAGCCTTACTGACCAGAGGCAGCTGGCCTGAAGACAGGAGAGAAAGCTGCCGGAGGTGCAGCTTTCTCCCCTTGCGGGAGGGGATACAACATGAGCTGAGTCAACACTGCTTTGCCTCCTTCAGAAGGATGAGGTGCAAGTCGTACTCCAAGCCTGCACTGCATCCAGCCCAGAGCTAGCCTGGAAAATGCAGGGAGTGGTGCTGAGGATGGTGTTTGCTTTTTTTTGCCCCAGAGTGAGGTGAAGAATGTAGGGCGAGCTGGTAAATAACTGAATATACTGAGACCCTGGAGCAATCATAGGAGTTTTTAGATTTTTTTAAAGCACAGTAAGACTGCTTTGTTCTGTCCAATGGCTTGTTATACTTTGGCTGCGTAGTGCTAGACCAGTGGGTACCACAAGTTTTGCAATACCTCTTAATTGAAAACACGGCATGTTTAGCATGAGCTAGCTGTGGACCAGCTCCCCACAGCCTCCTGGGCTACATCTGTTACGGGCAAATAAGTTACTGGACACAAGTACTGGGACACGATGATCATCCAGACCAGTGAATCGTTAGCATGCTCCTGGTATGGGTTTGTCCCAGACCACCTGACAGTCTCCCAAGAATGCCCAGGAAGGGGTCAGGAGACAGCAAGGGTGATAGACCATTCCTGGTAGGTCGTGTGCATACAGTCACACTGTTTTGGTGGTAAGAGTTCAGCTGTAGGGATGTGATATGTGCTGTGCCAGTTGGCTTCACAGCCAGAGAACAGTCCTTGGCACGTCTTATTTATTAACATAAATGGGGCCAGGCACTTTTGGAGACCACAGCTTGAGAGGAAATAAAGAGCACACTCGGAGATCTTTTTTTGTTTGCTTTCAGCTGAAAAGCTGTGCTGTTCTGCAGAGTTCAGTTAGCACGTAGCCAAGAGTAGAGAGAGAAGGGGATAAACACAGACGAAAGAAAGCAATTAAGCTGAAAAGATGCATGTAAGTAATCATGAGGATCAATGGTAACTGTTCAGTCCTGTGTCCAGTGAGAAACAAAAATACATCATATTTACTCCAAATTCTTAACTGCGTTCCAAAATAAACACAGTTCTTTTCCTAGATTTCTGCTTTTTCTAAGTGTGTTCATTTGTCTTCTCTCCCCTTCGTAGCATTCAGAGGCAGACACCACCAGCTGTCCCCAGGGCAGGAGAGGTTAGCAAGAAGCACTGGGCTCCAAAAGGGAAAGCG
Organism: Pluvialis apricaria; assembly: GCA_017639485.1. Classification (NCBI taxonomy): domain Eukaryota; kingdom Metazoa; phylum Chordata; class Aves; order Charadriiformes; family Charadriidae; genus Pluvialis; species Pluvialis apricaria. The sequence continues at coordinate 68,674,030 of CM030007.1, forward strand.
CTTAATCCTTTTCCTAGAAAAAAAACACTAAAAAAAAAGCAAGCTACCTTCCTGCATGTATGAGCTCATTATGTTGTAGTTTGGAGAGAATTAATTTCTGCATTGGTATATGAGTTAAAAAAATCATAATAAACTTACTCGAAGCTACAAAGGGTGAATATTAGAAGCAGGCCTGATTAGGAACAGCCAGAAGCTTAACCGTCATCCACTTCCATTACTTGACCACTGTGGGCTGACACCATGGGACGGGACGAAGGTCTTTGTGGCCCATGTGAGTGCTCCAAGCAGTGCCCAGCTGCCTTCACAAGCCCTGCTCAGCTGGTCCTGGTCCTTAAGGCAACTACAGGCCCTGAGGCTGGGATTCATTTGGCTAAACACAGGGGCTGTTAGCGTGTAGGGATCTACTGCTGCCTCATAATGGGATCAGGTGGCCACCTGGCCCCTGCTACCACTCCCGTAGTCCCTATGTCACATCTATGTGGATGTCTGGGATATCCCATGGCATCTCAAAGGGGCTGGACACTTACATGTGGGCAGCTGAATTGAGCTCTAGCTGTCCACAGTGTAGGAGACTCCACCTGAGTTGGTCTACCCTTCAGAGTTCACAGAGGGAGCAAGGCACTTCTCACATGTTGATTATCTCAGGCTAAAGATGTATGATGTGAGTGATATGAATGCAACCTAAAGGCCTTTCCACTGACTAAGGGGTGGGATTCAATTGCTACATGTCACTATGCTGTGCGCTCAGATATCTGTGTTCTTGAGCCTTCAACTGAGACATCAAAATCTGAGGCTGAACCCTGTATCCTAGGGCTGCAGTTCTGTTGCCTAAAGACATGGCATCTGAGGTGGCCTAATGTTCGCAAGACATCCATACAGGGCTGGCTGATGTGAGCCAAGATCTGTGTGAGACTCGCACATATTTCTGCAGTACCTGGCCAAGGGTGCCCAAAAGGCATAACGTTTTTGCTTCCATGTAGACCAAGATCCACACACGGGCCCCAAGACACACCTCTCTTCTTAGCGTTCCCTTTGGCTCGCCGAAGCTTTGGCTAAACACTGTTCCTAAGCCCCTGCATTTCATATTACCCTGCACCTGCCCCCAGTTGGGGCAGGGTGATAAACGTTGTGGTACAACAAAAGGAGCAAAACCTTCTTCAGCTAAGAGTTAGGGAAAACAAAAAAGTGAATGGATACCAGTTAATGAAGTAAAGTTAGCAATCAATTACCAACTAATGACTCTAGTTTGAACTCTCACCTCAACCAGAGTAAATCCACACCTTAGTTCCTTCTCCTAGGAACATATCCCACCTGGGGTTAGTCTGGCACGCAACACGCCTAGCCTAAGCGCTGCCCCTACTTGCATGGACTGAAGCTCTGTTAGCTCGAAGGCTTTGAACCTGAGTTCACCTGTGGCTTCCACCATCGAGCAGATTAATTCCTAGTCCTCTGCTGAATAACTGCTTGCTGGAGGGACAAACAAAGTCTTAAAAAAACCCACAACCTGAGCTGGTGGTAAATGTTCCTCACGCTTCCTAGTCCACAAGCAGAAATCAGACAAATGCAAAAAAGAAAGGGTGGTAACAGGAATGCATTTTGACAAGGATGTAACCAGCGTTTGTTTTGTTTACTGTGGCATGTGCTAACAAAATCATTCCTCCCTTACTGGTACAGTTCAGTCACAACTAGTCTTGGTAATAGGCCTGCCAACTGGTCAGGTAAATGATTAGCTGCGCAGGGACTGGTGGTGATGACAGCAGTAAGGGTTGTGCCAGTCATTCCTGCCAGAGGAGAACTCATTACAGAAGCAATTCCAGGCAGACAGATGGAAACAGTGGCTACAGTTTGAGGGGAGAGAGAAGCAACAACTCCAAAATAAATAAAAATCCCCAAACTACCCAAAACCCCAACAACTACGTTTGGAGCTGCTCTAGCTAGCAGCTCTGTCAATATAGAGGAACAGTTAAAGGGCATAATCAACCTTCCTGTCAGGACGTGCCCATTCTCACTCACTAAGTCACCCTGTGGTACAAATGCAGGACAACATTCTCCTCACCGTGGGGCTTTGACCCAGGGCAGCAGCCCCTGCTGACCCGGCGCCCCATGGAGAAGCCCGGCACTGTGGCATGGGGTCTGCCAGCCCTGAGCAGCCTTTTAGATGGTGACTATTATTTTTTTTAGCAGCAGGGAGCAGCGTTTACTTGCCCAGATTTTTTATTTCCCTTGAAAAAGATCCATGATTACTACTTTTTGTTTTGTTTCATTTTTTTTCAATTCCAGGCACTTTAGGCCTGAACCTGAGGGGAGCTGAGCACTACTGTTCGGGTGAAGCCCATGGACTGGCATGTGCTGGGATATGAGGCGGGGGAGTGAAATCCTGACCCTCTTGAAATCAGTGACAAAACTTGGTTTAAAGCAGTGGTAGGATTTTATCCAGAACATTGGTCCCTACATGCATTCCTTTGTTTTAATAAACTCTGCTCGTTCCTGAACATGGGCTGCTTTCTAAGCTCTATCTATTTTTTGTGCCCCTTTCAGCCAAAGCCCCATTATAGCTGAGACAGCCAACGGGAAAGACCTACAGGGCGATACGTGCCTACCTGTAGAATTTTCTCTTAAGAGGAGTCTGCATTTGGCACAGGAATAAGACCTTGCGTTTATGCGAGTATCATCACTGAGATTAATTACATCTGAGATAATTTAAATTTCACTGTGATGCCTGGAAATGAGCAGCTACACGTAACCTAATCAGTCGGTCAGGTGCAGCGCCTCACCCAGGAAGCCAGAGCATCTTTTCCTGCAGAAATTCCTGTTCTGCGCTATGTGCAATGTCTATTAAAAACTACTTGGGTTACAGATGGAATCTGTCTTGTTTCACTAGACACCATCATTGCTATACTTAAGCAGGTGCTTTAAAACTGAAGTGAGTGTTGTGCTGCAATGCATGACAAATTTAATCAGGGGGTTTATTGTATGACACACGGCAAACGCTTGATGCAGAGCTGCAAATGGGGTTGTAATCCTTTACTGAAGAAGGTATTTTTCTTTGTCTACATACAGCCTGCCAGCAATTTCCCAGGAACATCATCTACTGACATTTCTTTATCAGAAGAAACTCAGCCTCCATCTCAGTCCAGCTCCAGCTATGGTCTTCCCCCCAATGCTCCAGCCCTCTATACACCGACTTACTTCTTGCCTGGAGAAAAGCCTCCACCATATGCACCATAGAACAAAGAATTTATTTTAGGTAGCTGGTAGGCTTTTATTTTTAAGAAGCGTCTGGAAACTGTGGTGTGCAGGCAGTAGACTTCCCCAGGAGCCCAGCGCAGAGTGTGTTACGGCCACTCTGCTTTTACCCGCATCTCACTGTGAGCAAAGCAGAACCCTGGAAATGTCAGGGCAGGCACATCACCACTGGGGTGACCAGTCACCCTCCAGTTTGCCTGCAGTTAAATGCAGTTGTTGCTTTCTGGCTACCATGAGATGTTTCCTTCTTGGTACACTGGAGAATGAACTTCCTTCAAGAGGAGAAATGAAGAAAACACTCTGGATACGTGTTCCGCTTTCATAAACCAATACAGAGGGGTTTTAGCCCGTGTTGTCTGAGTGGGTAGTCGGGAGCTCTCTGAGTCAATCATTTTGCGTAGGAAGAGACCAGGTGTTTGTTTGCTTGTAGTATTTATTTAATAACCCTTTTTGGTGAAAGTGTTGTACCAATAAAAAATGTGTGGCAATTATTTTACAATAAAATTGACTGTGTATATTTATACCGTACCTAAGGCTGTGTATATTTGTAAGGACAGGAAACCAAAAGAACGGAGGAAAAAGTAGCCTACCGAATCGTTCCCTCTTTCAAGTTTCAAACGGAAAGGCTAATTTTATTTGGACTGTTTTATCCTAACTTTGTGCCAGTCTGGTCTGTGTAGTAAAATGTCATGTCAGTGTGCTGAAAATGCAATTTCCAGACAGGTATTTTAAGCTGCACTTTAGTGTTCAAATTAATTCCCCTCTAGTCAAAAGAGGACCACAACCAAAACCACTCTATGTTAAACCCCGGTTATTTATTTTTGAACTGATCAAGACCTGATCCAGGCATTTCACAACAACAGAAACAGAGTGGATAAAGGGTCAGAATCTTTTTTTTTTTTCCCCCTCCTATTGTATAGAGACAAGTTGGCAAGGCCAAGCAACAATACCTGTAGCAGTGCCATTGACAGGAACACAGTCTTGTCTCTGTTGTGTGCACCCTGCCCCCTCGCTGTGCATCGCATTAGCTGGGATCCCTCTTAGCACACGGCTGCCATGTTTCGGGGCAGGAGTGGCTACACCAGCATGAAAACGCATCAGACTGCTGCATCCCTTCCCTGCATTCTGCTCTTGTGGGAAGGGCGGTGGTGCTGCTTGCTGTATAGATTGTGCAGTCTAGACAGCAATTACGCTATAGACAATTCTTGAAAGGCCAAAGAGCAAAGCAGGGAAAAGAAGGTATTTCTCATTAACTTTTTAAGCAACAGCTTCATCTTATGATAATATTAAAAAATGCTTATATAAACAAAACCAGCCTACTTGACAGTTTCCGTTGAAAGGAGGTGACACCATCAGACCAGCTGAAAACAGAACAAAGAATGATCACCCTTTTACATAATACTTTCCACCTTTCAAGAAATTTCTGTTAATTTGTGTGTTGTATCTCTGTGTATAAAAAGCAGATTCAGTACTAATATACGTAAGATCAGAGGTTAATTTATATGGGCTGTAAAAGCCATATTTTGTTCAATTAAGAAGGTTTTTCTGAGATGCAAAGGTTGAGGCCAGTGATGTTTACATCAGTGACAAGGTGCCTTACGTGTATTGTTGACAAGGTGAGTTATGTAAACCTGGTTGAGAGAAACAGAAGTCAGAGAGGAGACTATTATTTTTCTTTTAAACATCAATTTAATGCATCCAAAATGCTTAGTTCTTATGCAAATGCATGCTGTGAAGAGCACAATGACTGTGATGAGTGAGTGGAACTACACATTTATTTCTTTTCACTTACTATGAATACTACCAGGGGGACCACCTGGGTTCTTTTTGGGGACTCAAAACCTGGGACAGACTCAAACCCTTTGAGTTGAGCACCTAGACTGCTAACAGAACAAAAATGAAATCAGTATTTCTCTTGGGTCGAAGCACAGTGACTGTAGCGGAATGAAGGAATGCTTATCGCTTTTTTCTTCTTTCAATGGTACATAGGAGCAGCTGCCTCTTCCTCCAGTGTGGTACTGCTGTAGGGTGTTAAAAACAATCTGGCTTGACACAAAAGACACCCACTTTCTGTAATTCTCCAGACTTACAAACTCTGGCTTTCTCTTCTACGCCACATTTTGGGGTTGGGGGTGTTGCGGTCTATGCAAAATATCTTTGCATACATGCACACATATGCACAGCCCAGGAGAAATTTTTGCTTTGAATTAGATTGGTTTAGAAAATGGAATTAACAGTATTTTTGCACACAATATTAGGTCTGAAACTGTAGAGTACCATACCGTACCACACGATTCATGTTTCCAGGATCCAAAATAATTCTGGCCTCATAAATAGTACCACTTACATTAACACAAAGGTCAGACGTGTTTGTGATTCATTTATGCCACATGGTAGTTTTTTGGGAACTACCACAGAAATTATACAAAAATGCCAGACATAAGACTATTTTGCTAACATGCTTCCTTTGAAAAGAACAAAGTAAAGCAGGGTTGGTTTCATCTACTTGGTTTAAAAAATAGTAGGTGTCTTCCAAGTTTGTACTGTTTTCATTAGAGCTACTCCAAGTTAAAAAGATGGGAGACGTATTTTGGTAAAGGACTAAAATACCCATGAAAAACACACAAAAAACAAAACACCGCAGTGTGGAAGTGCTATTAACCACAGCATTTTCAGGATCCCCATCTCTCACTGGAGATACTAATGTTTCTTGGATTCTCCATCATATGGCGAGTTGATCCAGAGTCATCAACTCCAACAGAAAGCACTCTCAGGAATAACGTGTTTTTTTCTTGCTCAATATAACAAGCAAAACCACAGAACTACTTCTGGGTTTACCTATCCATGCACGCTCTGCCAATAAGTTATTACTGTCTAGTGAGCAACTGTCCTTTCAAACTTGCATCTGGTCATACCTGAGTGTAGAGGGTCTTTTGAAAGCTCCTTCTGTAAGTGTAAATGAGTAGGTCGGTTGAAAGTGCTAAAGTTCTTTTTTTTTTCTGCCCTACTGCATTACTGCTGAGTGATTTGGTCATGACACGGAGCTATGATGTCATGCTGTCTAATGGCTACCTTCCTTTTCTCTGCTAAATAAAGCAGGGATCCTTACCAGGAAACATGTTTGGGATAGTCTTCCCCTCTTCCATCCATTCCTCTGGGACAGTTATATCTCCACAGCTTGATCACAGATGTTGTCACATGTGTGGATTATTTGGCTGATCTGTCATCTCCGTATTTGACTACGCAAAACATGATGTAGAATGACCAGGAATAATTTATAAAACGCCTTGTAGGATTAAACATTTTCCACGTTAACCCTCTGAAGCATAGTGTAACCTTAGCCATCCAGTGTTTGGATTTCCACCACAGCATATACCTATTTTCCTCAGTTCGTTAATCTGATGCAAGACAAGGACCAAATAAAGCAAGATTGAAGTGACTCAGAGCAGGCTAGGCAAAGCCCACCCCAACTTCACAAGGACAGCTTAAAAGCTGAATGCACTTTCTGGCTCTACAACCTCTCCTGAGTAAACCCCCACGCATATTCTCACCACACTGCAATTCGGCCTGGCTAACTCTCACGGTCTCAAGCCTCTCTGCTCCCACTAAGCTCACAGTGAATGAGCCAGCCTAAAAACCGAGAAGCAAAAATATGTCATCACCAGATAATACACTCCAATTCTTGACACCTCATCATTTGTTTCAGCAGTTATTGACACAAAAGCCATATGACATTCAACTTATTGAGTCTTCTCCTCTAATTGTTTCCTGCTGACCCAACCTTGTTTTCTATTTTCTGTTGACCAAGAGTTTTTCTAAAGGTCACAACTGAGTCTCCTATCTGTGGTACCAGAAAAAGAAACTCTAGCAAGAAGAGCAGCAACCATTTGCTCTCCAACCCAGAAGATATATAATGCTGACACAAGCACATAAAAGCCCCCACCTCCAAACAAAAACCCAAACCAACCAACCAAAAAACCCACTAGTGTAATCTCCACATCAGGCATAGCCTGAGTCATTATCTCCAAATAACAGAATACAGAATAATCTCAGTACAGGTAAATTAAAAACTTGTATGTAAATATTTTATTCTCATATTTTGCAAATCAGAAAGCAGTGTTTGGTAATAAAAAATAATACAGAATTATTATTTTTCTTCCAGTCCACACTCATATATTACCAGGTTTTCCACATTAGAAATAAAACCATCTCTTACAGTCTAAAGGTAACATTCACTTTCGGTATATTCTGTACTTTTGGCTTATTTAATATTAGTCTTCTGAACTATTTACAAATATATTACAACCTTTAAACCTCAAAGCAAAGGAGTATTTCAATAATCAATCTGACATAAGGATCAGTAGCTCCTACGTAACTTCAGTGTTTAAGAGAAACTATACACGCAGTGCGGTAGGTCTGAATAATTTATATCTTTAAAAAAAAAAGAAAAGCATTGAAAGTTTCTGAATACAAAACTTTCGCATTGCAGTGGTACCTACTGACCCGCCTCGACTGGAGGACAGGAATGTGAGGTGATGTCACTGTGCTTGTAGAGGGCCTCGTCTAAGTCCAGTGCCTTGTTGCTCAGCTTGACGGTCATGCAGCCGTGGTAGGACGCAGTGACTGGAGTGGAAGTCACAGGAACGTCTGTGTGAAAGGGGAGACAAACATCTCTGATGGCTGGTTTTGAATAAACACCTGCCCTACCTCTGCTCTGATGAGCGTCATAGAATCATATAGAATGGTTTAGGTTGGAAGGGACATTAAAGACCATCTAGTGCCAGCCTCCTTGCCATGGGCAGGGACACCTCCCACTAGACCAGGTTGCTCAAAGCCCCATCCAGCCTGGCCTGAAACACCTCCAGGGATGGGGCATCCACAACTTCCCTGGACAACAATGTTCCAGTGTCTCACCACCCTCAGAGTGAAAAATTTCTTCCTAATATCTATTCTAAATCTCCCCTCTTCCAGTTTGAAGCCATTACCCCTCATCCTATCGCTACATACCCTTGTGAAAAGTCCCTCCCCAGCTTTCTTGTAGGTGCCCTTCAGATACTGGAAAGATCACTTCAATGAATTCAGACTCTCCTCTTCTCTACTCTGGGATTTCCTCCCCCTGCCCCTCTCACCAGAAAGCAAGAACACAATCCCAGACATGGAGGAAACGACATCTGCTCTCGTGCACAAAAGCCCTTCTCCCAGGCTGAACCCTTCTGCAGTGCTCCGTGTCTCTGCAAGGCCTCCAGTACTGATTAAACACTGTGCTGCACAGCAGCGAGGCTTCACTCCAGTTGCACACTGTGTTCACATTGCTTTCCATCTCGATGTTTCCACCCCTCTATCTCTGGACCCTCTACTTTGTCTTTAGTGGAGTTATTATACCTTCATCTAATGCTCTCCCTTTCTCTCTTCAAAATATCTGCTGACAGATTATAGGAAGAACTTCAGGACAGGACGGCTCCTCCTATACGCGGTCTCTACCACTTGCTGCACTCATCTTTACTGTTCTCTAATTATGCACAACGAGGTTGCTGGCATTCATCAGAAAGGTGCTGGAATACATCAATTGAGTTGGTAAGACTAATGAGACTAATTTTTTCTACGGAGATCCACTGGTGACATACTTTTGATCAGTTTACCAGAGGCAGAAAACAAATAGCAAGGAAGAAGACGCTAAGTACAATCCAACAGACAGACTAGACAAAATTAGTCAATCTTATTACTAACTTCTGTAACATCATATACAAACTGACCTTAAATAAACCGAAAACCCCACATGTAATAAAGTAATAACATGAAATTTCTTGTGAACTGTCTCCTCTACCCTTCCCCAAAGATTATTAGTTTATTTGCAACCCAAAGCCAACCCAATCAAGCTGGTTGTGCAATGGAAACCAATGAATGTCTCAAAGATTATTTAACTTCACAGCGATGCAGGTAGCTAAGTAAACCGCTTATCTTTACACTGAAGCAAGGACAACTTGAACAATAGGTTGTCCTGTTGACCTGAGATTATATGCAATTCAAAGGGTTCTGCCTGGGGACATGCAGGGCCAAATTTGAAGCTGATGTGATCAAACACAGCTCAGACTGAGGACAGACTCTGCAACTGAGAGAAAGAATATTTGTGTGGGATCTGTAAGCCACCAAGAGATACTATACATTTTTCAGCTTCCTGGCTGAAAAGTACCATTGCTTGCTAGTTGCTTAAACTAATCATTTTAGCTATTTCCTGTTCCTCCCCATTTACCAAATTTTATCTGTGAAGTCTGCTTAAGAGAAGGGGGCATCTGTGTTGCAGTACCTCATATGAATGTAACCCAAGTTTTGACTCAGAAGAAGTTGACAGTGTTGGCTTAATGGCTTGAACACTTGTCTAAGGAATCATGCAGATTGCTGTTACACGTGCCACAGGGCCGACTGAAAGACAGTGTGGGCTTTGAGATGGATTTGTAAGATACTACCAGAAATAATGAAAAAAAAAGTTTTTCTTTGTGTTATAATTGCAAATCAGGTCAAATATTTAATTTTCTGTTATGACTACAAATGGATCTGTCTGAAATGTGGTCCTGTAAAGACTCAAAAGCCTTTTTTAAAGGCTCCTTCACCTGGTGGTATACACATTGCCTGGAAAAACACCTATGCATTATATAAATTGCACAATTTAGGATTTACCAGAACTTAAAAGACTATAGAAAAGGTAGTAAATGCCTATATGTTCCCTGATATCTCTAGAAACTCTAAATAATATTTCTTCCACATCTGCAATATTAGCTGTACTTAGGATGGGACATACTACATATTTTGACTCAGAATTCTTTCTTTAATTTTGGCAAATGGAATAAAGACATTAAGTGTGACCACTATACTTTGTTTTTTCCACAGGGTATGGAAGCAGGGAAAAAATAAAACCGACGTAATGTTTGCAAAATTTGAATGAGCCAAACTCACTTAGATGTGACCATTTGGTATAGTTATTTAACCCAGCATGATGAATCCAACCCAAGTGCTGAAATGTTTATTCGTTTGGCAAATGACAAGGTTTCTCGACGCAAGTGCTGGGTTCCTCTCAATGGCCAAAGCAGACCACAGGCAGAAATTCCTGTTGCTAAGCACAACAGAACAAAGCGGGAAAGTAGCTAAACCTACAGAAGCCAGCTGGGTTTAAACAATCATAGCTATGATATCTCACACTTAGTTCTACATAATTAAAAACTGCTTCACCCAGCACGGTTAGTCTAAGTGAACCACAGAGAACTTGGGACAGCTACAAAATGGGATTGTTTTCTGAGCTGTGAAAGTCTCTGCTGTGCATTTGAAAGCTACTTGAAAGAAAGCAGGTGAGCTCTCTTCCTTTTGCAATGGCCAGCACAGACAATTCAATCTGACACTGGAAAATGCCACATTTGGGGATTCAGCCTTGTACCTGCCAGTGTGTGAACGTCCCAGTGTGTGTGGCCTCCCCTTTTTAGGTGTCACTAGGAGTCATTTACATCATCGGCATAAATACTCTGTAAACTCTTGTTCGTGCTGGGAACCGTCACGCCATGTGTCCTAGCGCACATGGCACTTCAGCCACCCTGTTCCAGTTTGACTGCCTCAGCATCTACCAAGAGGCCAACATTGCTGCCTGTCCTTTGCTTGGGCAAGTAAGGGCAAGATTTTGCTTAGCTGCTGGCAATAAAATGGGATGTACTGCTGTGCTTCAGAGAAATAAGTGTTTCCCTAATTGCATTCCTCAGCAGTAGGGACTGATAAACCAGTTCAGCCAGAACAAGAAACAAACCCCCAAACTTGGCCAAAATTCATGAATCAGATGAAAGTTTGATCTTCCAAGTTCAGAACAGAGGAGCAAACTGACCACCCACAAGAAGCCCTGTTGTTGCTGAAAAGCTGGCAAAACTATAAATTGTGGTAGCCCCAATTTATAGCACAGAGGGAGGAAATCTGTTAACCGTGGAGTGCTATCATCAGTTCACAGAGAACATCAGCTAGGGAGAATCACCACACTGGGCTTCCCAAGCGTCAGTCAAAACAATGTGGGGCCACTGGTACTCCCCACAAGGAATGCTCACACACTCTTACCTCATGAGCATTAATGAAGCACTGCAGGAGCCTGTGGTACAGCTCCTACGGATTGTATCAGGTTTAAGGCAAAGATCCTGCTTACAGCTACCCTTCAGAAAAATCATTCCTATTACTGACCCAACAAAACCTCCTCTTTCTATTTTTGCCGCCAGCTGTCCTCAGAAGGGCATGGTTGTTCAAAAAAATAAAAATTTGTCAAGCACACCCTCACATCTGTTAAGATCACATGCCTGCATTGCAGACAAAGCTTGCTCAAGCTGAAACAGAGAAGGAGGCTCCCAGCTTGAATGAACGGAGACAGTTTTCCTGACTGCCAGCTCAGCAAGGTGAGTTGGGAGCCTGTAGTCCCAGCTACAAAAATGGGTGCTTACCTGGCAATCCTCCCACATATGTCTTCACCGTTGACTGCAAAGAGCTCTCCAAGATGGACAGACTTTCCTCTAACTCAGAGGTGCTTAGTTCACTCTCTCCCGCTATCCCATCTACCCTCAGGGATAAGTGATCCTTCTTGAGGAGGATGTCCACAGAGTGTTCCTTCTTATCACAGAGATTTATTGCCAGTCTGGACACAACTGTGTTCTCCAAGGCTACGATGATAAACTGGACAGCAGGGGAAAGAAGAAAAAGGCAGTGAGCAGAAATATATCAAGCCATGCTTATCCAAGACCCGGATGACCCTACTGTCATTTTGTTTACAAAGTTTTTGCAGACCCACCAGATAATTAGCTTTATTATGACTGCTGATCCTGTTCTGAGCTTACTTGCATAGATGAAAAACCAGGTAACCAGTGGTTAGCTGTAACCACTGTCTTCTCAGAGAGAATTCTTAGTGGGTCTTACAGAGGTTGTTATATTGCCCTGGAACCACATAGACTAGAGCTGCTGTACTAGACATGAAAAGTTGTCTCGTGGGTTTTAGTGAAATTATTCCTGATTTACGCTCAGGTAATGTCAGAATCTCTCTCTTTATTATGAATACCATTAAATCAGTAGCATCAGCACTCCATCATACCTGGCCTTTCACAGCACCTGGAGTGACACCTAAGCCTGTCTCTTGACTACCTTGGGACTATTACTGATGAGCTCCAGAGAATGGAAATTCTTTGCTTATGGCATTAAACGGCTTCTGTGCCAGAAAAACATAACAAAATATGCCTACATTCAAGAGACCAGTTTCAGCTTTTACCTAGACAAAATTTGCAAAGAGCTCCCTAGTAGTGTCTGACACGTACCCGTATGAGGCAGAACTTCGGTGTCAGCCAAGCACCTCAGTCTCAGACCACGTTCTGCACTGGTCGGGGCAAATAAGCAGGCAGGCAGCAAACCTGACAAATTTCAGTTCCCAGGAAACAGCAAAGAACCTTCTCTAGAAAAATGTTGAAGTCTGTACCTGTTGTTTCAGTTTCTTTGTGGAGTGATAATCAATCAGAGATAGTGATAAAGGGACAGATGCTTCTTCTGTAACTAGAGCGAACAACACACCAGTATCTGTTGCTGGTTGAATTGCAGCATTTACTTCTATTTCCCAACTTGTCTTGGTTTCATTTCCAGAAGAAGGTTGCACTGCAGAAAAAGAAATACATAGCATGACAAACATAGGACTAAAAGGGTAGGTTGTGCAATTTCTGCCCGGAGAAGAGGATAGGCGGAGAAGCGTATGCAGGGACTGCCACATTTCTTTTACTCAAAAAACAATAAAAAAAAAATCAAAAGCACCTGAACATAAAACCAGAGAAGAAAATGTCATGTTTCCTCTTGTTACCTTCTGCATTCTGCTGTCTTTCAGAATGTCAAAGGACAAGGTTAAGCTTCTTTATCACAAAGAGAGATTCAAATTCCCACGTCTGTCAATCCAACACATTCAAAGAACTGCTGCAAGACAGGGCACCCAATTTTTGAATTGTTTTTGACTGTCCAAAGATCACTGAGGAATCTAAGTCCAAATCTGACACACAGGAGACATCTCTATGAAAGTCTGTGTTAAATGGAAAAAGAATATAAGCATACTACACCAATCACCTACCTAATCACTTCCTGATCACCAGCCTCTCAGAAGCATTGGATGTTTTATCTCACCTGCTGAACTCTGAATTAAACTCTCTGGCGTCTTTCTTACTGACCCAGTGCCCTTGCAATTTAAAAGGTGATACTGGCTACAAAGAAAGATTTCAGTCCTGCTTCTACAACCTCCCTTCACAGGAGTATTAGCTTTGCTGTTCACCACATCTTGAAATACAATAAATAAGTCCTTTATAAAGCTTACCACTACAAAGCCAAAAAAAAAAAAAAACCAAAACAAACCAACCAAACAAAAGGAGGATTATTGTTTGTAGAAAAAAAAGAATATAAAAATGAAGGTGCTGAGGACTTATCTCTGCTGAGTGCTGTCATTTGCACTTCAGATGCTGCCTTGTCTCTACTTTGCAGCTTTTGAATCCATGTGGTAAACAAGATGACAGACACCTGATACTCCCTAATTTACAACAACAGAGCAGAAAAATCCACATAATGATGCACAGAAGGCTTCTGCAGAGGAGTAATTGCACGCAAAACTAAAATAGATGGTTGGCATTTGTATGGGCTTAAAAATACTGACCGTTGATCGTACATATAAACAAACAGAATAATCCAGAATAAAGAAAAGGTGCCTTTCTGAGTGCTAAATTAGTATGGCCAGGTTTGGCTTGAAACTTGTTATTACTGTATCTAAGCCAATTTCATGCAGCTTGTATCAGAGATATGCTTAGCGTGTTTGTCCCAAGTATAACGAATACCACCCAAGGATTAAAAGTGAATCTGATCTTGGACATTTTGCTACAGACAATATTGATTTTTGGTCCAGCATAAACTCAAGATATAGCACTATGGCTTGCAGCTCTTCCTCTTTAGCAGAAAACAGTGGATAGTGCTGGGAACCACCTATGCTGATGACAGTGGGATGTGAAGCCCCTAATGGTGAGGATGAGCTGGAACCAGCCTGGATGTGAAATGCATTACTGGAGCTATACGGAGAGAACCTAATCCATCCCGGTCACATTCGCACTGGCTCTAACCATCATACATAGGCCTTCCTTTGCTGTGAACCACAAATTTAGCTATTCCTTCTCCACCCACAGCTGCCAGTCTTTTCTGCATCAATCAACACTGGGTCTGGCATACATGTAAGTTTTAACCCATTTATTAACCAAGTATGGTCAATGGCAGGACAACAGGTAAGGAAAAAAACAAAAAAAAAAAAAAGTACTTACCGTAAGTAAGATTAAACACAGCAAAACCTCGGCCAGGATAGAAAGACCCTCGTCCTGCTACAGAAAAGCACTGCATCTTTTCATTCATCTTTATGGTCTCTTGGATAGTGGTGTCCTCCCCGTTCAGCCAGTTCCATGCCCGCATGCAACCATCCAGCCGAGGGTTTATCTAGGAAGATAAAGCAGCATCTCACGCCTCAAAGTACTGTTCAGTGAAGAATATCTGATTCTGGGCTCAGAGGAATTTTGAGTTATATTATGATGCTAAATAGGAGAAATCATTTTGACGTGTTATGCACATGCAAACCAATTGGTGGCAACCCCAACCCTGCAACTCCAAGCAAGTTAAGTGGTCAGTATTCCCCAGGAAACTCCCCTGAGCTCAGCTTGTCTCCACAGGACAGCAGGGCACTAGCTAACGCATGTGCTGATTTGGTTGTATTGATTCTGTTAGCTGCTTCTGCATGCTGCACATCATTAGTGCAAGTTACTTCTGAAGCTCTGTAGCCAAAGCTTTGTAACTCCTGAAATTCTGCATTGCGAATTGAACTTGAAGTTAAAAAACCCAATCCTTTGTGTCATTGCAAACAGCCTTCATGACACACAAGATGTTGGACCTGATCCTGGTATAAATTGTCGGGTTCTGGCTTAAGGGAGGGGTGCCTGAGCTATAAAATGGGCACACCACTCTGTACACACCTTGTTCCTTCCAGCTTCTGGTTACGTTATCCTGTACCAAATGTCAGCATTAAAATGTGAGACAGCATGTAAAGAGAAGGCTCCATGCAAAGCGTCTAAATCAGCACCATTACCCCCAATTAACTGAAGCAGAGAGAGAATTAAGTGTCTGAGCCAGGATAAAAACCTTAGGAGTTTTTGGCTCTCAATCCTGTATTCAGACCACACCCCGAGCTTAATGTTTCAGGCGAGCAGCGGCCCTGAATGACTTCTTGTGAGGAACAGGAGCCTTCCTCAGCTGCTGCACTCCCAGTCACAGAGCTGCAAGCTTGTCACCTCATTTAGAAATAAAGAGATGCCAATTTGGGTTTCAAGGTGCCAACTCTGTGTGTGGTGGACATTCAAAAGAGCCTGAGCAGCAGCTATTTCAGAAACATATCCAATCTCACCAAACAGTGTCTTAACTTCTATTCATATGCCCTATCTACTTGAATTAGGAGGAAATAAAGAAAAATAAGCTTCTGTTTTTCCTTGGGTCTTACTAAACTGAAACAGCAAATGCAAGCAGCAAAACTGTGATACAATATACATGAAGCACCAACTTCGGTCACAACACAGAGAGTGTCCCCAGTGCTGTTTCCAGTTGCAGTGGGCACAACGGTACCCTCACACAGTGGTGTGTCTGTCCACTAACCCAGCAGGGCCACTCATGGTCTCCAAGCCACCATCACCACTGTTAATTTTGTCACGTGCTCCAGTTTTGCTGTGTCCTAATTCTGCAGGCCAAGGGTGGGATACACCTCACCCAAATTTATCGATCAAAAAATCAGGAGTCTCACCTTTGCTACTGCCTTAGGCTCCCTCTACAGTCAATGAAGAGAAAGCTGTATCCAGAAGGTGTTAATTCCACCTGTTTCAGGGCAGGCTGAACTGCTCTCAGGAAGGACCTACATTTCCCCAAGAAAAGACGAAATCAAGTCCTTTGGGCATGCAAAACAACATGAGTGCTAGTGCTATACTTACCGGTAGAATAAGGTCCTTTGTTTTGAAAGGAATGCCTCCTACTGTCAAATTCAGCTGATACAGTCCTTTCTCTAGAGTAAACAGATCCCCTGAGACAGCTATTTTCATAACTGCATCTCTGTTGACCTTTATAATCAAACTTCTTTCAAGTTCTTCAACAGAGATCTGAAAAAGTAAAATTGCAAATAGAATAATTCAGGGTAAAAAGAACTTAGTATCTGCAGCCTCAACTAAAGGACAAACACCACTAGGGAAATCCCCAAGCTGGAGAAATATTTTCTGTCCCCAAGCCTCTTTGTCTACCTTTTAAGTTACATTCCACCTTGATATGTAAAACTTTACTCTAGAAAGCAACCTGGGGTTGCCCTAATGCCAAAGACAACCCAGCTACTTCAAAACAGCTACACAAAAATACAAATGGATCAACTACATGACATTTGTAGGTTGCTCTATGCAAAATGTAAATGCAATAATGAGTTATTAATGAGAAACTTCCTATTGCAACCGCATGTGAAAGGAAAAGCTGGAAAGACAAATCAGAAGATGTCTTTTGTAGGACCAGTGAAAGATAATGCAGAAGCTTTCCAGCCACACTAAGTCTAGTCTTTGAATACTGACCCCTGAAAAAAGAACAATAGAAGGTGTCATATTTGAGAGGACAATAAAAATGGGTAATGGGCAATAATTTTTCTCTCAAAAGGTCTCTGCAAGTTTTACCTCCAATATGTCCGAAGAGCTACTTCTAGGAAGATTCTATCACCACTGAAATTTCAAAAAAATGTCATCATTTTAATTATGATCAGGCTGCACAGAGAAGCACTGTAAAGCAGCCAGCTCTGCGGAGGGAGAGAAGGAGGTGAAGCACAAAGCTGACACACAGCAGGCTGCTGAACAGCAGCACAGATTCCGCGCCTTGGGACCTGGGTCCTGCTACCGATGGGGGCGTTCTGTGGCTGTAGCAGAAGACAACCCCTTCCTTCCTGCAGAGAAGAAGAAAGGAGCGCACCTCCTATGTTTTGTTATCTTCAGCTCAGCACTCCTCCTTCCCACTCCATGACAGACACCCCGCATACCCACTCTTCATCCATATAGCTCCATTCCCTGGGACACCCAGATGCTGCCACCATCAGTGAGCCGCTGTATAGAACCAAATATCTACTTCAGTGGCTGTTTAGACTTGTTCTTCCCTCTCCCTGCTAGTAGGCCAGGTCATGAGCATCTTCCCCTTTG
The DNA here is from genome assembly GCA_017639485.1 of Pluvialis apricaria. Classification (NCBI taxonomy): domain Eukaryota; kingdom Metazoa; phylum Chordata; class Aves; order Charadriiformes; family Charadriidae; genus Pluvialis; species Pluvialis apricaria. Next base: position 68,691,543 of record CM030007.1, read on the forward strand.
CATTTCGAGAGTAGCTGCCCAAGAATTATTTCCATCAGCCACGCTGAGCTCTCGCTCTGCGGCTGTAACATAAAGGATGACAGGGTTGAGCAGGTTTATACCTGGACGCTCCCTTTGGATTGCAGTCGTCAGTAATGAAGATTAAGTGAGTCTGATGGTTGAAAAGATTATTCACAGACTATCAAACTTCTTCTCCCATGGATTTCAGTACAGTCTGGTTTATATTGCTAAAACACTGTTTACATCTGGTGTGTTGCTCCCTACTATATCCTACAGGACATGAATTTACTTGTCTGAAGCCTTCTTGTTTAAAGTGGCATCTACACTTCCTGGCTGCGTTCCATGGAGACACACAAGCCAGCCTCAAGCAGGCTTTTTTGGGCACTGGCAGGCCACCCCAGTGGGTGGGAACATTAGCCCACAGGTCCTGGCAGCCACAGCCCCACAGGCTTAGCTACACTGGCCATCTAGCTAAAAACTCACTCGGACGCCTCTACTCGGTGTCGTGATCACCGCTGCCCTAATGCACCAGGGTGCAGAGCACCATAAGGAGCTGGCACAGACCCTCTCCCTGCTCCTGGCACAGATCGCGGGCAGCCATGGAGCAAATGGGAATGGGGAAAAGCCGGCTGCAGCAATGCCCGTACTGTGCTTCCCCTGGGAAGAAATTCTGCAACTTGCAGGGCCACCAAAATTCACGGCCTTCTCAAACTTTATTAGATTGTATAGAAAGCAATAATACAGAAATTTTAAAAAATTAGTCTGAGTCCTTAGCTGCTTCTGCTTATTAATATAAACAAACCCAAATCAGTGGAAACTTCAATAGGAGAAGGAGTTAATCCCCATGGAAGCTCTTAACAAATTCCAGTTTAGGAAATTACATTCTGCCTACTTCATGCTGCCCTCTGGCAGTTTCAACTGCAGTTCCTTATACTCAAAGCTTAATTGCTGGTGCACCACCATCACCTACGAGCCAAAAGGGGAAGCGTTTCGGTAGTTAGCAGACTGCTCTAATTCCCTCCTTGCAAGTAGCTGCAGCCTGCCGTAGTGTGCTCGGGGACGATCAGGCGGGCGATTCTCGTAGCTAAGGGTTCCCATATGGTGAGCCATAAGGGCAGTCAGCTTTGTGTTTTGGATTCAAGTCCTGGGTAACTCATAGCGCAGAGCCAGCCTGTCTGCTCTTTGCTGAAAAGCAAGCAGCCAGCACTGCAAACGGATGGGACTACAGGCAGCCGCAGGGTTAAAGCCAAATATGAATCTGCTTGCGATTGCTTAACCTTCAGTTCTGACATTTAACAGTGCAGGTAGGTTATTATTTTTGCTAACCATACAGTACTCAGAGCAGTACTAAACCAAATATTGAAAATAAGACAAAATTACGACTTTTTTTGGAAATGCAAAACAAACAGAAGGCGAGTGTGTTCTCTACTATCATCAGTTCATACATGCCACTTCATCAATCTGAATTACATACAAATAACTACATTAGAAGCTTTTCTTGAGGCTTGCTTTTTTGTGTTTACAATGCTGGGAATGATCATTTAAAAACAGATTAGGAGAGATCAGAGAAAATACCTAGGTAGAAATACTGGCCTGAAGTTTTGAAAATGCCTTCGTATTTCCATAAAAGTATGCAGCTTTTTCTTAAAAGACCAAAAGTCAAACACTGCTGGTGCTTTTTGTCGTGTTTTGCTTTTACGTAGCCTTTTTTTTTTCATATGCTGAAAGTTAAATAGTAAAATTACTATTTTCTCACAACATCTCTCAAGTTCCCCCAAGTTCCAAACTCCAATGTTGTAGGTCTAACCAAAGTAAGAGCTTGATCCTGCGCACACTGAAGGCCAGACTCAAGCTCCCAAACTGCATTTGAGTCTGGACTGTGACCTCTGAAGGTTGTTGGGGTTGTGTTGCACAGAAGGTGAGGTTGAAAAGTACACACACAAGTCCACACTTAAAATGAAATGTGTGGCTACATGTTTTATAAAAAGAGACAGGTAAAAAGGAATAACCCCTCCTCAACAGGATTTCCCAAATTAAAAACCATGCCAGACAGAGGAAAAAGGAGAAACGAGGGCAGATACTAAATGTGGGAGCAGATTTATAGTTTTATGGCTTTGTCACACAGATTAAATGGCATTTAGAGACAGGGCTGATCCTGGATGTTAAGCAGAAGAGAACAAAGTATTCCTAGGGTGGAGTCAAGGGATAAGAAAGCAGAGCAGAGAAAGGAGAAGTCACCAGCTCCCCAGCAACACAAGCAGCATCCCAAGTCTCTGAGTCAACCATGAAGTCAAGAGACTCCTTCCTCCTGGTGGCCTTCATCTGTGGGTAAATCCTTCTGCCTTTGGTCAGTATCAGGCACAGCATTAACAGTTTCACGTTGGGAGATAGTCACCAGAGCTATGGCCATTGACCTGCTCCAAGCAAGCACTGCTGTGCCAGCATTGCATGATGCTCTCTCCTCTGCTCCTGCCATACTATGTCTCTGGCAGCTGCCAGGCCCTGCTCAGGTCAGGCTCAGGGCAGCACTGCTGGCTGCAGGAACACCTCTGCTGCCACTTTGGGTTGGCTCCTCTCCACCTGCATCGCACTGGGCACGTGCTGCTGTCACAGTACCCACAGCTCTGCCTGCACTGTCCAAAAAAGCCTTGGGGAAGAGTTTCCAAGGGATTTATACAAGCTCTAAAAAGCTGCACAAAGAGTGCGATGCTGCAGCAACCCAACTTGACAATTTGTTGGTTATGATGGTACCTGGGGATAAGAGCCCTGACACTGCTGGCTGGCAGGAAACCAATAATTCTTGCCTAGAAATGACACCTACTTTTATCATATTGCCTTCTCACCCTGCAGAAAGCAAATACAGCCTTTGTTTACCCCCTAACTCCTATGCATTTGAGCATTTTTATATTACTTGAAGAAAGAAAATAAATTTCAGCTCTCTCTCCCAAAACTAAGATAGGAAAGTTTGGAATTACTTCACAGTGAGGTCTGGCACTTAACAAGTATGTTACGCTTCTGTGTTAAATGGTTTAATTTGGTAATGACTGCGTTTTGTGACTCCCAAGTCACCCCAGTGGCATCAACTCTGCTTTTCATGTCTTCCATCACCCTACTCCCTGTGCAGGCAATCACAACTACAATCATAGAATCATTTAGGTTGGAAAACACCTTTAAAATCATTGAGTCCAACTGTTAAACTACCACTGCCAAGTCCACCACTAACCCATGTTCCTCAGCACCATGTCTACCTGTCTTTTAAATACCCCCAGGGACGGTGACTCCACCACTTCCCTAGGCAGCCTGTTCCAATGCTTAACAACCCTTTCTGCGAAGAACCTTTTCTAGTATCCATCCCAAACCTACCCTGATGTAACTTGAGGCCATTTCCTCTTGTCCTATTGCTTATTACTAGTGAGAAGAGACCAACCCCCACCTCTCTACAACCTCCTTTCAGGTAGTTATAGAGAGTGATAAGGTCTCCCCTCAGCCTCCTTTTCTTCAGGCTGAACACCCCCAGTTCCCTCAGCTGCTCCTCATAACACTTGTACTTTCCAGTACCTAAAGGGGGCCTACAGGAGAGCTGGGGAAGGACTTTTTACTAGGGCATGTAGTGATAGGACAAAGGGGAATGGCTTTAAGCTGGAAGAGGGCAGGTTTAGATTAAACATTAGGAAGAAGTTTTTCACTTTAAGGGTGGTAAGGCACTGGAACAGGTTGCCCAGAGAGGTTGTTGAGGCCCCGTCCCTGGAGGTGTTCAAGGCCAGGCTGGACGTGGCCTTGGGCAACCTGGTCTAGTTGGAGGTGTCCCTGCCTATGGCAGGGGGGTTGGAACTCAATGATCTTCAAGGTCCCTTCCAACCTAAACCATTCTATGATTCTCCAGACAGCTCACCAGCTTCGCTGCCCTTCTCTGGACATGCTCCAGCACCTCAATGTCTTTCTTGTAGTGAGGCTCCCAAAACTGAACACAATATTCAAGGTGGGGCCTCACCAGTGCTGAGTACAGGGGGACGATCACTTCCCTAGTCCTGCGCACCACACTATTCCTGACACAAGCGAGGATGCCATTGGCCTTCTTGGCCACCTGGGCACACTGCTGGCTCATATTCAAGTCAGCTGTTGACCAATACCCCAGGTCCTTTTCTGCAGGGCAGCTTTCGAGCCACTCTTCCGCAAGCTTGTAAGCTTGTAGCACTGCATGGGGTTGTTGTGACCAAAGTGCAGGACCCGGCACTTGGCCTTGTTGAACCTCATACCATTTGCCTCGGCCCATCAATCCAGCCTGTCCAGATCCCTCTGTAGAGCCTTCCTACCCTCAAGCAGGTTGACGCTCTCACCCAACTTGGTGTTGTCTGCAAACTTCCTGAGGGTGCACTCAATCCCCTTGTCCAGATCATTGATAAAGATATTAAACAGAACTGGCCCCAGTACTGAGCCCTGGGGAACACCACTTGTGACCAGCTGCCAACTGGATTTAACTCCATTCACCACCACCCTTTGGGCCTGGCCATCCAGCCAGTTTTTCACTCAGCGAAGACTATGCCCATCCAAGCCATGGGCAGTCAGTTTCTCCAGGAGAAATGGTGTCAAAGGCTTTACTACAGTGTAGGTAGACAACATCCACAGCTTTTCCCTCATCCACTAAGCAGATCACCTTGTCATAGAAGGAGATCAGGTTAGTCAAGCATATTTCTTGCCATATGTCAGATTAGCAGAACAAATCTTACAACAAATTTAGTAAGAACTGGCTTGAGGCTATTCCTACCTTTAAAGATACAGCATGTCATACATTTTATCTACAGCTTTTCTGAACCTCTAGAGCTCTCCATTTGGAATCTAAAATCGTTTCAGTGACAGTAAAGAAACTGAATTAAACATCACCTCATCTGCTGGAAACATTACCAAATGTTAATAGTTGACAGTGAATGCACTCAAGGACTTCTTTATTTATTCATTAGAAAGAAAATTTTTCCCACCTTGCTTTTTTTTTTAATGGATAATTCTGAAAATTTTTATACTAAGAAACTTAAAGCGGAAAATTATTCAGAGTTACCAGTATATATGCCAGTTAGCTGAGAACTTCCCACCTACTCCCCAAGAGACACATCAACTTAAAAGTCAAAAGATGTAATCAAGTAAGACAAAATGGAAGGGGGGAAAAGGCACAAGTGAGAAGATGCATAAATAAATTGCTGATCTAGTGTAGTTCATACTACAGGATGCTTTTCCTGATCCTGTCACAACTAGTAACGGCCATGATGCTTCCTGAACCACCAGGAGATGTTCTGAGAAAGCGTCAAGAACATGAATCCTTGCAAGCTCCAAGATGCAGTGCATGGTCTCGTAAGACTGCTGTGATTATGTTATTCGTAAGCAGAGATTCACTTAGTTTCTAATAGACCCCAATATCTTTACAAGGGAAATGGACTATTTTGTATATAAACAAGCCTGAGGAATTTGAAAAAGGATACTGTAGCATTAGAGATTTGTCAAGGGCTCAGACAATCTGAGCCCTGTCACTAAACAAACAAACAAACAGATGAATAAACAAAAACAACCACACACAACATACAGCAAATAAACCACCCTTGGAAACTTCCTTAAGAGAGCAGCTACTGAATTCCTTCCCTCTAACTCCCTTCTAATCCTCATCCAGAAGGCACCTTCTTAAACAAACATGAAGTCATCTTAGCCCTGCTGCATCCCAGAGGCACTGTGTCTGCTCTGCTCAGGCTAGTGTTGTACAAATTAGTGACCCAGCCTAGTTTACAACGGATATAAAGTATAATGCAATTTCTAAGGAAAAATATCCTATTCTTACCTTAGGATGTATAATGCACTGGCATGCATTGAATGGACAGGTTGAAAAAGCATCTTCTCAAAAATACAAAGAATACACGAAGTCTAGCTGCACTTGACAGAGCCCATCAGGAGCAACCCAAGACAGGGTAAGATCTCAGCAGCAGTCTGGACTCACCATTTGCCACATGCCATGGTTGATAAGCGGTCCACTGCTGGTCACGCGGCCTATTCCGTTGTATTTCAGCTGCAGCTCTAGCCGTCCTTTGCGCAAAGCCAAGACTACCCATGTGCTGTCTTGATGGCCTCCAGCAAAGAAAAGGATACCTTCAGGATCAAAGGTTCTAAAGTCGAACTCAGCCACAAGTCTGACCGCACAGGTGCCAAGAAATAAATTAGTTATGCAGAGTTCAAAAACCACAGAGTACTTTCCATACAGATAGCATCAATTCTAGCAGTTATAAAGCTCCATTAAAACATACTAGCTTTTAATGCACTCCTGAAAGACTTAAGCTATGAAAATGGATTTTAAAATAGTGTCAAGAATAAAGAATACATTATTGGACTTCAGTAATTATCTTAGGAGCTCTGCGGTCAAGGCTGCCTTTCTCTATTACTGGTCTGGGTAATGTTTCGCCTTACAGGACTCCATAATCCAAACAAATAAGGATGATCACAGGAATAATTGTTATTGTAACGACTTAACCCCTTTGCATGCATTAAAGCCCAACTACGCATTCAACTGTAATTCTAAATTGTTCTCACCTCGTCAGTTGTTTCCTTTTGAAGCGCAGCCTGATAACAGGAGTGCCACTGAACATCCTCCCCAGGTACAAGGATTTAACACTTTTTCCAACAGCAAAAGGCACACATGGTATTATGTTCTATAATCAAAACACATTTTTGAGTGCTTATTCTCTTCATACAGCAGAAAGAAAATCAGAGAGTGTGCCTCCTCTTCTTTTCTCATGTAGTTGCTATACATACAGCATGCTACGGCACTTTAATGTTTATACTGTCAAAATGCAGTTGTTTTGGTACTGAGAACATTTCCTCTTTCCTTCCCTCCTCCCTCCTATCTGCCTCCAAGGAATGTTTTCCTGTTGCAAAATGAAATTGTGTTCATGATTTACAGCATAAGGTTTTCTACAGCAATGTCGTGCCTGCAACAGAAGATGTGCTAAGAACTTGCTGTTGGTTGGTTTCCGCAGAGGCAGCGGGTGACACTGAAGCCCATCCACCTCAAATGCCTGAAGGACAAAAGTGTCAAGCGCAAGTGCTGGTCTGTAACTTACACCTTATGCCCTGAGACCTTCACACCGTCCTACTGGGTCTAACTCAGAAAAGCTTGTGCAGCCAGAGGTAACTCACAGCCAAACAGAGGGCTGGCTGGGCTATCACTGGCATGCTCTTTTTGGAATGGGGACAGGAGGAGCATGAGAACAGAGACTCTGAATAAACTTCCTCCCAAAAAGGCTAACGAGACCCTTCTTTTCAGGAGAGCTACTGTCCCCAGCTCATGTGGCCTTGCCACTATGATTCCCTCCTGCTGGTCACTCAGCTCAAATGGCTGTGGTCCAGAGCTTCATCAGTTACTCTTAGTTGCAATGTAAAATGAAGGTCTGTTTAGCAGTTACGGCAACAAAGACTAACATACCTCACATGTATTCATGTCCCGGGAAAGTTTCACTCCCCCTCTGCCGTCGCAATGACAGGTATAACTCCCTGGCGAGTTGACACAGGTCTGTTCACAGAGCTTTTCTTCACATTCATTTATATCTACGCAAAACCAACAAAGAAGAGAGGAGGAAACAGCGACTGAGTTTGTTTAAACATGAATCGTCTGGGGGGACAAAAACGTTATCAGTGCTGTTTTGTAGCACCTTTCATTCGAGCGTGCCCATGTGCTCTGCAGCCAGTACTTATCCCATGCCACACCTTTACAGGAGGGAAGAGTTAGAATTAGCATCTGCACAAATCTATTTTCACAGACAGATTCCAGCTGCCCAAAGACACACAGCAAGTCAGTGGGAAGGCCGGAGGCAGAGCTCAACACCTTGTCTGCCGGTTCAGAGCCCTGGGCTTTAACTTCTAGGCAAGACTTCCTTCAGGCCCCGTCGGCTGCGCCTGTGCTGACTGGCTCCTGCTCCTTCAACTCAGCTTCAACTCAGGGACTGCTTGCTTCGTTGCTACTCAGCAGCTGGATCCTCAGCAGACAAGGAAAAGCTGAGTTTCTCATTCATTATTTTGTTCTTTTTCTTTTTTTTTTTTTTTTTTTTTATCTTCAGCTTGTTTTTATCCGCTTCGCAATCAAATGGAGGAAAACAAATTGCGATGGCCCACAGGGATCTCTTCAGGCAGAGATAAACACTTAGAGCCCGGTAGGGCTGGTTGGCGTGTGATTCAACTCATTACGTTAACTTAAGACAAAAGGCAGGGAACAATGCTAGTTTTGGAATACTTTCAAAACTTACTCCGTTGAGAAAGCTTGCAGGCAGTGTAGCCAGCAGAACTGTGCATGGTTCCAATGCATATTAAGCTCCTAGTTCAGAGTAATACCACAAGACAGGTTTTGAAAGAACAACAGCTACTGCTCTGTAACTTTTCTTGTCCTACAAAAAGAGACAGCAACATGCACTGATGCTTCTGAGCTTCTACCAGATCTTATACTTGTAATAAATTCAAGAAATCTCAGTACTCGGGCTCGTACAGCTTGATTCAAGTCATCAAAGATGACAGCAAACCGCAAACTCATTCACAACAAGGGAAAGGGAACAGAAGTCCAGTGTGTAAGCAAGATTAAAAAAAAAAAAAAAAAGCCTTTACTGAAGCCTGAAATTAAACTTCTGGGGTTTTATAGCTTTAAATTATATAATAAATGCTAACATCAGGTTATTTTATGAGCTTACCCTGACAAGTCTTTCTCAAGTCATCGTACTTGTAGCCTGCATCACAAACACATTCGTATGAGCTTATTAAATTTTTACAATGAGCTTCTCCACAGATATCTGTTGATGCTGTGCATTCATCTATGTCTGCAAAACAAGCAATTAAACAACACTACTTCAGATGAGTATAATCACTTCACTGTTTGCACACTGGAGTGGGCTCAGGGTCAAACAATCCCTCTATTGTTTTTGGTAACTGAAAAAACAGTATCTTTTAGAATCTACCTTTATGTTAGCTATAAGAAGTGACTTCAGGCTTTCAAAACCAGTTGTTGTTTCTTTCTTTAAGCCATTAATCACTATTGGAAAAAACAATGCAAAGTGAGCCAGGAGAAGAGCTATAAAACAAAATAGCTCCCACAAAACCAAAAAAATCCCACTCCATTCTGGGGGCTGAAATTGGGTTAAAAAGCAGTATGATTTTTACCAAAACACAGAAGGAACATGCAGCCTGTGGAGCATCACAGATTTCCATTCTCCTTCCTCAGACAAGCAAACTACCCTTTTTCATGCATTCACAAAACTAAGATCTGAATCTGCTCATCTGTAGTGGTAAAGGGGAATCAAAGCAGCCCAATTTGTCACAAAGAACAAGTCATGTCTGAGAGATGTTGTGGGGTTTCATCATGAAGGCAGGCAATGGACTGGCACTGGAGGTCCATAAAAAAAACCCAAGTGTTTTTCTAACGTGTTAACTAATACCCAGCAAAATCCTGGTGTTGACAAAACATTTGCACTATACTGAGAGTTTAATATTTACTTTTGCTTTCTAGCACATGTTAAAACTACAACTACATGTTACACTGTGATTTTCCTATGTATGAGTGAACTGGCCTATGCTTATAGGCTACATTCAGAGTGCTCTAGTAGACAGTACTAGGGTATTATACAAATATACATACATACAAAACCAAATGTAATTGTAAGCCCACTCACCATCCACCTGTCCATGCCAACCGGCACCAGAGGAAAGGCACCATTCAAAGGGGAAGTTGGCTCTTCTAAGCGGCTGCTCCCATTATAAAGGGATACCATGTAATCTACATAGGCATCACTTTAAACAGTGGAAGTGACACAGAAATAAAATCCTGCTCTTTGTCTTTTTTTACCGGCAGCATTAATATGTTGTTCAGATCAGGCATGCAAACTGTTTAGAACTATGTTGTCACATCCATCTGTAAGAGGTATATACACACACTTGCCTGGTTTTTCATGAGATACACATAACTTTAACAGCCACCTGTGATCATTAATGAGTCTGTGTCTCAGCACGCAGTTTCTTAACACTTTTAAAATCTCAGTTGCTTAAGTTTTGGTTATGTAAATTCATTCCACACGTTCAATCAGATACTCCAGATCCTCACTTTCTATTCTCAGCTACTATGTAAAACAGTTGCCAACCTTCTCTGGGGCCTTTCTACAGCTATTAATATTCAGTTGCAGTGAACTTATCCATCTGTATCTATCTGAATTCATTAGCTGCTGCACATATCCAAATTTAGAAAAATAAATTAAAACAAGAAGCACACAAAAGAAAAACAAACGGCTCGTATGCTATGGCACCGTGAGCCTGGAAAGAATCATAACAACGCATCTGGCCAGTCCTTCCTCCTCTCAATGTCAGGATATCAGGACCGATCAGCTAAACCAATTTAGCACAATCCAAGCCACAAATACTCTGTGAATCACGCCGGTGTGATGGTATTGGAGAGTAGCATGGCGACAAGCCCAGGCATATAGTGCTGGCTGGAGCACCCAGGACAAGCCCAGCAGAGCGCAGCTGACGGGAGCTACCAGCAAGGCTCTGCTGGGATAAGGAGTAGACCAGGGCTGCCCAGTGCCACCCAGCTCTCTGAAATACAGTCACAAGTCACAAAACATCCACTGAACCAAACTGAGAGGCCCAGCAAAGCTTACCTTCGCATGTTTTGCTGTCTTTAAGAGCGAAACCACTGTAGCAAGAGCAACGGTAGCTGCCTAGCTTGTTGAGGCAGAGCTGGTTACAGCCACCGTTCTGCACTCTGCACTCATCAATATCTGCATCAAAAGAAAGTGTTACAGTCAGCTTTTCACCTCTGTAAATAATCTGGAGGGTGAGAGTGGGATAGGAGTTGGGAAGGAGAAAGACCAAACAAGAAACTCTATTACAGCTGCAACACAATGATTACAAAAAGTACAAAGATTTCATTCAAACACTTCAAGTACATTAGCTCAAGTTCATTAAACAACAAGAACAAAAAAAAAAAGACAGAGAAGGAACTCTGAGCCAGCATTGTGGCAGTGTGCCCAGGTGGCCAAGAAGTCCAATGGCATCCTTGCTTATGTCAGGAATAGTGTGGCCAGCAGGACTACGGAAGTTATCGTCCGCCAGTACTCGGCACTGGTGAGGCCCCACCTCGAGTACTGTGGTCAGTTTTGGGCCCCTCACTACAAGAAAGACAACTGAGGTGCTGGAGCGTGTCCAGAGAAGGGCAACGCAGCTGGTGAGGGGTCTGGAGAACCAGTCCTGTGAGGAGCAGCTGTGGGAACTGGGGCTGTTTAGCCTAGAGAAAAGGAGGCTGAGGGGAGACCTTATCGCTCTCTACAACTACCTGAAGGGAGGTTGTAGCCAGGTGGGGGTTGGTCTCTTCTCGCTAGTAACAAGCAATAGGACAAGAGGAAATAGCCTCAGGTTATGCCAGGGAAGGTTTAGGATGGATATTAGGAAAAAATTCTTCACTGAAAGTGTTATCAAACATTGGAACAGGCTGCCCAGGGAAGTGGTGGAGTCACCATCCCTGGAGGTATTTAAAAGATGGGTAGACGTGGTGCTTAGGGACATCGTTTAGTGGTGGTTTTGGTAGTGTTAAGTTGATGGTTGGACTTGATGATCTTCAAGGTCCCTTCCAACCCAGACAATTCTATGATTCTACAATTCTAATTGTAACTGAGTATCTCCTTCAGAGCTCTGAGAATGCAGAAGAGTATCTTTAGTCACTGTGGAGGTGACGTTCGTTTGCAGAAGCAAACTAATTATAACGAATGTATTTTATATCACAACTAACTTTTAAAATTATACTATGACCAGTAAGTTCAGGATGAAAGCTTTAAATAAAACAAGAACAATACATCCTTACTACTACAAAAGTCATAAGAACACAAAAAGTTTTAAGTTCGCAGCTATTGAGCACTGTGAGCTAAAATGGTGCTCCACTGAAGTTAGCAGCAAAAGCCTATTAAATTCAGCGGAACCTGGATTTCATCCTCGATGTGCCCTACCTGCTCATTATGTCCTGCTTGTATATAGGACCCTAGAGTTAGCTGAAGGGTAGAACAGCACATTTCATGGCATTTTATAAGAAATAGAGGGGATATGCCTCAAACTGATCAGTTGCTGAGCTCTCAAAGCTGACTGTATACTGATTAGACAACTGTCTCAAATGCTTAAATAAGCTGCTTGTGTGTGATCCTACAATCTCCCCACAATATTTACATCAGAAGAAGAGGCTTTGGATCTCCTGTTGTCTTGCCTGCCACAATTCTGGACTAGCTGAATGTGATTTCTGGCAATTACTTAATATTGGCAGGCAGAAAAGCGGTGGCCCTGACAGGAAGCCTTGCAGGCAGAAGTACAAAAAAGAAACCAGAAAACATGTGGAGGGAAGATAACCTCACTATACAGAAATACGCAGACTACAGAAAGCCCCCTTGGGGGCTGGAACTTCTTGCTCAAATAATTTCTGCCTGAATATTGTCTTTGGAGTTGGTGGAAATACACAGTGGGATGTAAGTGGATGTGGAATAAGGTCCTACTAGCAAGGAGCCTTTAATAGATTAATTTCATCAGCTGGTGCATCATCAGAGTCAGACCCCAGCTCCCTGCTGAAAGCCACTGTTCCCATTGTAGGGGTGCTAGAAAGGAAGATGGGCCAGCTTCTCTGGCTCTGCAGCCTGTGATCTGTCACATCAGGGTTCACAGCAGTAGTTTGAGGCAGGACTGCTTGAAAAGCCACTACAATTCTGTTTCTGCCGCCTCTTTCAAAGGGGTGGGACAGAAGGTTGGAGCATAACTTCTTAGATTGCCCTGCCAAGACCAAGCTGAGATCCATTAAAGTCATATAAAGACGTTGATGTGAAAGAGTTACCGGATTCACAGAAGGGTAAAAACACAAGCGGTGTGTAATCCAGGTTCAATTCTGTGACTTTTGAATTGTGCAGCACAATACCAGTGACCATTTGAGGATACAGCAAAACCCAGTACATTTTTGTTACAGGTATAAAAGATAACAAAATCCAATTACCTTTTTCACATGTTTTTCCCTGCCAGCCACGCTTGCATTCGCAATAGAAGTCCCCCTTGAGATCTTCACATTTGACGGTCCCCTCTTTGTGACAAGGATCAGGAGAGCACTGGTTTGGCAAATCTGATTTAGGTAAGGAATAGAAAAAACAAAATAAAACAGACCAATACACTGAAGTCACTGACAACCAGGTGTTTCACTCTCATTAAAAGTCAAGCAGCTTAAACAGTAATGGGGAATCACAATCAGAAATACTCACACCTGGCAAAACTGGAAGCTAATTCTTAGTGCTTACATGCCAAACAAGCTGTGCCCGGAATTTTGCAGAGCACATGCAGTGGAATTCATTTCATTGCAAAAGGGAGTGAGCTACCACCCCCGTATCCGAAGGGCACATCCTGAATGAAACAACTCCAAGTAGCTCATTTTTAAGAAAGTTAATTCAACTCTCCCTAGTTTTGGAGTAAATAGAAAGCACGTAGCAACTAAAGTACTCAAGGAAGAATGGGTACTCTTTTCAATTACTTCTGGTAGTTCAACTGAGGATCTTACCAGGGCCGATAGATTTGTTGCTAACAAAGCCTTATATCTGAAATTTTGGTCTGAACTGTCCAACTTAGGCTTTTGTATTACGCAGAATAAGAATGAAAAAAAAATACCACCGTGTTAACAGCATAACAATAGCAAACCACTAATCCAGTTTACAGACAGCACAACGTTCCTACGGGGCCAACTGAATTACCTGAAGACTAAGTTAGATGCACACAGTGTTGCAGTTTATCCAGGGTACCATGGAGTACTAATTTCATATTTCTTTACATTTATTGCATTGTACAATATACAAGTTTTCGCCACTCCTTTCTCTGTAGGGTATTTAATTGAGCTTTGGACATAAGGACTGTCTAGTGCAAGTTCAGAAACTATGACAAACATACCTGTCCACTATGCATATGTTTATAATAACGATTCCACTGTTGTTCTGAAGAGCACTAACAGATGCCAGAAATCAGCAGATGATTGGCAATGGCTGTCGTTAAATATAGTGGGCTGAATGAAGCAGGACAAAATAGATGAAGTGAAGAAAGGGGCTCTATAAAAGATCATAAAGGATCACAAATCTCCACAACTTAAAGAATTTGCATTTCAAGTTGTTATTTCCTTCACCTCTATCAAAATACAGCCAAAACGTATTGGTTCCAGGCAGTGTCTCCCTTTCCTCCTCCATAACCAGCACAGCTTCAGCCTCTAGATAGGGCTATGCCATTGAGAAGATAAGCATTTATCCTGAGCCTCAGCAAGGTGTTCCATCGTGGACAAGGGAGGAGAGAGCCAGTGGGCAGGTAAGGAATGGAGTGTGACATGGCCAAAGAAACGGTGATTTTCAGTATTTCACCTTGATTCTCAGAAGCTAGTGCCTGGGAGAACTCTACAGGAAAAGCACGGATACACAATCCTAAAAGCCTCACAGAAATAACCATCCCCTCTCTGCAGGCAAGGCCTAATTATCTTTCTCCCTCACCGCTCCAGCTGCGCAGAGCTGGGGCAAAGCCACAGCCGAGGTAGAAGCCAGGCCACAGAAAAGAAAACCCAGCTATGCCGGCTGGCTGAACGTCCACCTGCCAGAATACCTCCCGATAAATCACTGCCCAGTCGACACACCACTGGAGGTCGAGGAGTTGGGGAAGGAGAGGCCGGGTTAAGGTGGAGGTGAGCCATGACGCAGCAGCTCTGACCAGTGTGTTTCTTTTCCTAGGCAGACCAGAATTTGTGTACAGTAAACAGAATGGTTTAGGTACCAAGTCTGGTATTTTGAAGCAGCACAAACTAAGTCTCCCAGACACGGCAATGTTTTCACAGTCACTTGATAAGCAAAACAAGCCAACAGGGAAATGCATGATTTATCTGGTGTATCCTCAAGCTTCTGATTCTTTCTCTCAAACGGGATTCTGATGTGCCTAGCAGAGCCAGATGGAAATAACACTGCCCAGCAGAATACCACCCTATCGCAACACACGATAAATGGCAGGAAAAACCACGGCCATTTCTATCGCATCAACACTGTACTGATAGCTTGCTCCTCTTATCATAAGAGTTTGAAAACAGGAGACACAGCTTTATACTCTCCTGGTGGCTTGACAGCTGTGTAATTTTGCCAACTTCGTAGAAAGTGCTCCTGATCTAAACCATTGCAAGACAAAATGGAGCTTTTGTTTCCATTCATTTACATGACAGATTTTAGTAAAGGTATTAAAAGTAAGGAAGAGCATGACTATTTTGCGTGCTTTGAGCTGTGTCTGATAGCACATATATGGCTCATAAATGCAGAGAAGAGAACTACCAGTTCCATTTTTTAAGTCGGTATGAAAAAAAGACCTTACCTAAGTACACTGACTGCTGCTTCCAGTTCATTACTCTTTAGTGTGAATTTTTTTTTTTAATATTCACAAAACTGCAAATTAAAAATATATTGGGAAAATGCCAGGCTGTGAAGATTTCAACACTCACTATTAAAAAGCAGACACACACGACCTAACAAAAATCCCATCGTGATTTTTAAGGCTACATACAACTTTTTCTCAAAAAAAATCCTGTACAGTTTTCCAGACTCTTACAGAACCAAATCCCTAATTCCTAGCTGACCTATAATATCTCTTTAGAAAAAGATCAGATCTGCAGACCGAAGTGCAGGTACCTATCTATGTGTAAGGTGAGCATCTATCTGCAAAGCAATTGTCTTAAATTCTCATTGCACTCCGTGGAGATCGAGTCAGTACAATAAACGGAGCCCATAGCGTGATTCAGTCCTCCCCAGAGCAGACGCAGTTTGGTCAGTGGAATCCCTCTAGAACCACTGACTGCAGATTAACTCTCCGCGAACTGTCATGGCAATACGGCTCATGTAGGCACCTATGCTGGAAACACCTGCAATCTACCTCTCTGAGTGCAGAGCTGAATCCTACCTGTAACCCTGACCTAAAGATCTTATGGAACTAAGAATCCTCAAACACTCTGCTAAGCTGCCTAATCACTGTCACGGTTAAAATTTGTACCTTATTTCCAGTATAAACTAGTCTAGTTAATTGCCCTCCAGCCCTTAGGTTGCGCAATGTCTTTGTATGCCAGATTAAAAGAGCCTTCCACTACCTTGTTCTGAGAGGAGAAAGACTGTTAAGAAACAAAATTTAAATGTGTCTTGAAGGCACAACCCCACAGAGCTACATAGCCTTTTGGCAGCACTTGTGAAAAATGAAGAGGCACACTGGAATTGGCCAAGCACAAAGCTTGTCATTCTTCCAAGCGCGTTTCAGACTCCTTCTCCGTTACTTCTCCTGTGAATTGACAATGGCTAGCCAAAACTCAGCAATTTAAAAATATTTTAATATTTTAATGGGGGAAAATATTATAATTTTTTTTCCAAACCACTGCATATGCAATGGGCAAAAATCCCTAAAAACAATTATTCAGCTTTTATTTTTTCAGATTTATTTCATCACTGGCCTTCAGACTGGCATTTCCAAAACACTATTAGCTGTTTGGAACAAGCGCTCCCAGTTGATACCAATATTTTCAGCAGAACTCCTGCCTCTGCCGTGCCACACACGTGAGCAAAAGGAAGCATTCAGCCTCATGTCCCACTATGAACTAGCTGGCATACTGCAGCCCACGCCGGTACCACAGGTCCAAGAGTTCCCAGTTCAGAGGACTCTAACATCCACAAGTGATACCGCTCCATTACATCAGGGCAGTTCTTGAGATACCGCTTATTAACCTTGGAATTCACTCTTCAAAAAAGGTTGCTGTAACGCAGTTTATAAACATGAAAGCTCAACTAAATTCAGTGTTTTGCTAGCACCGGTATGAACACATGACTAATCAAACTTGATCACAGGAAGAGACTGAACCACGGGGGTAAAAATGAAAATAAATATACATACGTGTGTCTTTCTCCCCATTTGAACTGATCTGCCCCCAGAACATATTTAGAATATTTATGCAGCTTTATATCTTCAGCACTGCTAAGATTGAAGAAGAAACTGGGAAGGTACTAGAAGAGTTCATTAAATTCTGACCTCTAGTGTTAGCGGTGAACAAATACCCCTTCCCCTTCTACAAAGATATCAGTTTGACTTCCAAATCGATTTGAATTTTTAAAGGTTGCAGAAGCCCGACACAAGCTTGGGTTTGCCTTTAAGCTTTTTTTAAGGTTCCTTAACAAGGGTGAGCCAAAGTTAGCGTTCAAGAAAGAAGAAAATGAAAGGCCAAGCATAGTGTACAACCTTCCGGTAAATCCTATTTGTCCCTCTTGCTTCTCAGATTATTCAGACCTTGGGAAACTGGTGAGAAAGAAACGCCTTACATGATAAAATACCAAAGATGACAGTGAGGTGGCAATAGGTTATAAAAGGGAAAAGGTCTTGTTTTGCTGCTCAGGTAGGACAAGTGATAGGGATTCTCAAGCCTAGAGAATAGGAAGCCCAGTTCTAGAATAGGAAAAATAGCCCAGTACTAAAAGAGCAAAATGGGAGATGGCTGAGCTGGTTCCACTCCTTCAGGTAGCATGAGAGAACATTTAACTACAATATACAAAACAAAAATGCTTACTATGAACGCATGTAAGGAAATCTGGACTTCTTGTATACGGCGACCCATATTTCTGAATACAAGCTGAAGAACAGAAAATGAAATTGTCATTATTATAATGATGACATGGCAGCTGTTCAAAGCATGTACACGATACCTATCCTGCTGATACATTAAGCAAGGATTTGGAGGGTGTTTGCAAAATCTATGCAATATTATTATCTCCCAGATGCCTTAAAATTCTTGAGTTCATTAAAATTTTTTAGCTCTGATGTACAGTAGAGTTATAAGCCATCTGAAGAGGATGATCACTTAACCAGATGCTACTATGATTCTAAAAGCATGTTAGTAGTTACTCAAATTTGACCTACTAAATCTCTTTTAAAAAATCTAAAAAGCACATGGAGTTTTCTCAAACTGTTGGCATTTGCGATCTTAAGTACTACATATTAAACACAAACAGAAAGCAATATGATGGCATGACTATGAATGACTAGTCAATAGAATAAGCCAGTGGTTCAATTAGTAAAGGCACTTTTTTAAAAAATAAAAGTAGTTAACAGCTAAGTTAATCAAAAGGGAAAAAGGTAGGAGACTTCAAATTATTTACTAATGCTGCAAGCTACAGATATAAATGCAACATCAACATTTTAACATGCAGAAAACACATAAAGGATCTCTGTATGCAAATCTATACACAAGTAAAAAACACACCTCAAAATCACATAAGGAACGTACAGTCTAGCTTAAAAGTTAGAAATGCATGTTTACTGCAATCAGATTTCCATCACTTTCCTTAGAGGACCTCAGCTGTGACAAGCTCCAGTGTCAGGCACCACATACCAGCACTGCCACAAAGTCAAAGTAAAAGCTGCAACTCACCCAAGTATTTCGGGTAAAAATATTCCTGTAGGAGGGAAAAAAAAAGAGGCAAAGATTTATTGAACAATATTTGTTTCTATTGTCATACTATTTAAGAGCTGCTGTAGTAGAGTACAGGGTAGATTTAGATTAGATATTAGGAAGAAATTCTTTACTCTGAGTGTGGTGAGACACTGGCACAGGTTGCCCAGGGAAGCTGTGGATGCCCCATCCCTGGAGGTGTTCAAGGCCAGGCTGGATGGGGCTTTGAGCCACCTGGTCTAGCAGGAGGTGTCCCTGCCCACGGCAGGGGGATTGGAACTACATGGTCTTTAAAGGTCCCTTCCGACTCTAATCATCCTATGACCCTCATTCATTTTTATTCAGAGCCAGAAGCAGCACAATATCATACATGCATTTTGTCTTTTGAAAAGGAAAGAAACGTTAGCTACAGTCTCAAGGTATTTTTTGACGACAGCTGATCTGGTAAGTGGCAGTGGCTGAGCATGAAGCCACTTACCCACTACTCAACAGGTAAAGGTGCTGATGGTGACTTGAAGTAGGGGAAGGAAGAGAAATCTAGGTTCAAAACCCCAGAGGGAAAGTATAGAAACATTTAGTCACTCAGTGCCTCATTGGAGGCCCTCTGCTGATGCAGGACACAGGCAGCACCCTAACACAATAACAACTGAAATAAAAGGGTACCTTTTGGTCTTACAACAACAAGCACCCTACAACTTACCAGCACCCACTGCCACACCACCCTCTCCATCACATCATGGAGACCGCCCACTCAAAGAAGGGAATGCTGAAAGTTTGCAAGTGAGAGGAAAACTGACTTTCATTGACCTAAAACTGGACTGCAAAAGGCATTCCCACTCCTCTCGTGGTACATGGCCACACGTTGCTGTTCCCTACCTTGTGTCAACAAAGTGTAGCTATGTGGCGAGAGCAGAAGTTTGCTGATGTGACGTGGATCTAACCTTGCATGTTAGAAAAATATTCAGCCTGGTGAGGCCTTGCCAGTCGCATGATTGCTTGCACCAGCACAGAGAAACAGCAGGAAAATAGAGCTGTGCTGCATGGAAGAGTGAGGGGTTGGCCTAAGCTGATCATTAAACTGCATTCTTAAAAAAACACAAAAAATCATGGCCTGGAAAAAGCATTTCTTTCCAACTTCACTTCATACTGGATTTCATAATGTGTAAGTCACTAGTTCAAGTGCTGTTAAAATTCTAACTAACTGGGGTGTGCAATGAGGGAAAACTTGTGGGTTGTATCAGTGCTTCATTTTTTTTGTTAAACAATTTTTCAGCTAATTATGAAAGCATAGGCATAGTATAATTTTCTTTCATACAACATGAGCAATTTTCATATAACTATCTGCAGTGAGACTGGAACAGTAAATATCCTGTATTCTACAAAATTAATTTGGTCTATCTTAGTGGAAGATAAGAAATTATTTTATTTTCTCCTCTTATTACAGGTGTTTGGATAAGCTCATGCATATATACAGACATGTACATACAACAGAGACAGGCACACACTGTGATTCAATTTGACCTGGACTGTCTAATGCAATCAATTGGTTGACAAGGTCATATAACCGAAAAGTTTTACATTGCTGTCATCCTCCAGAAAAATCAATCGCTTCTGGCAAATACGCTCCAGTTACTGAAATGCACCATGTAAATATTCAGCCTAAATCATGAGAGCATCAATAAAGAAGTAAAAGTAGCTTACACTTACTCTATTTTCAATTCTGACCTGAGGGGTCAGAAGGCATCTTTTGGGGTTGACCTTTGTAATATCTCTTCGGGTTAACAAACTGAGTGAGGAGGTCAGAACTCACTACAGTCCCCTTTCCCTCTTTTTTTTTTTAGGTTTAGTTTTGGAAAAGACAAGTCAAAAAAATACAGTCAAAATAGAACTAAATCTAAACAGTCTAAGTATTCAGATGAGTGGCCAGCTGTGCTAGAACCACAAACTGAACTTCAGCCAACACTTGAGAAAAAGATAGCAGCATGTGATAAAATATTCCAAACATCTTTTCCATTATTTCCCCTTTATTCAATACGTCACAAGAATGTGCAGATGTGTTTAACCACCAACAGGATAATTCAGACACTGGCAAGAACAACTTTCTCTGCACTCACAGGACACAAAACGGGAGCTTTCATATTCATGGCCACCAGCCTAATTGCTCCAAGTCAGTGATGGCAAAGGCATAAAAATTCATTTTCTCCTTGACCTCTGATGAATGAGTTGAGTGCTAGAAAAGTTGTATAGGGTTTACTTTTGAATGAAAGATTAAGGTAACTAGTTATTTTCATTGCACAAATAACCTTCCAAATGAAAACTGACTGTATATTGATTCAATGCCAGTTGAACAGCAGAAGAGTGAAACTCCAAGACACTGTACCACCACAAGCTTCATTTCACAAGGTATTTAACAGAGGTAAGTAATTTGAACAGGAGGCTATTAATAGAAATTTAACCCTTCTTTCCCTCTCTTCTTCATTTATTTATGTTACACAAACCTACTTGCTGATCAGTAGCACTTCTCCAGGTCTACAGGACCTGCTGATAATATCATTCTAAAATAAAGCAACGTGATTGCAGGTTCTAACATTACACATTCCTGTATGATTAACTTTTCATTTTTCTCCATAATCAACTTTCCTTACAACAGGCTTCTAGAAATACGATGACAATGTATTTTCATTCAGTGAAAAGATTAATCGAGAATGAAGGACAAATGATCTTCCACCTTGAGAAAGAGAACTTGCTTTAACTGAAAGTAGCAGTCCCTTTTCAAAAAACACTGATGAGAAGTTTTCCCAGTTAAAAATTCAAGTTGTGCCTAAGCTGCACAAAGAGATAGCCAGACGTGCGTTATTACTTGTGTGTGAGCCCTCAACTCTACCATGCCTTTTCAGTCTTCTGCACTGTAGTAAGTCTTAATGACCCACAGATGTCAGGGAAGATGAAAACGCTATACAGGGTCAGGTCCCTGTTTAAAAGTCTGAGACTCACCTTCCCTCCACCAGAAGTCTTCAATTGTATTTCCAGGATCCACCAAAAATGCCAAGAGAAATGCTTGAGGCTTGCTAACAAGGAGTTAGCAAAGATTCTCTGTTACTATTTTGCTGATTTCTCAACTAGTCACCTTCAATTTCAGGCTCACCAAACACCTCACCATCCAGAAAGCCACCCGGTATTCACAGGATCAAAATGCAGGAGGTGATTTAACTGTGGCCACTGTGGTAGCAAAAGTTACCACAGAATTATAGTGTGTTAAATTTTCAGCCTGGACTCCAGTAAAATAAGTCAATTTTTAAATGTTGCCAGCCTTTTCCCTTTGGATTTGCTTTCCTAAATACTGCTGAAAATAAAAGCAGGAGCAATGGGCTTTTTAAAATAAAAAGCTATAAACAAATGCATATTGGACATAAACATCCTTTGGATAATCTGTTTTACAGACGCTGACCTCACCAAGCTTTCTAACCCATCTGTCCAGTAGTAACATCCCAGTGCACGCGAGAGGAAGAAAATACCTTGCAGAAGCACCAGCCTTCACAAGAGACCAACTCTCACAAACATTAATTTCAACAATTCCAACCTCTGTGCCTGCGCCTACCAAGAAAACCTAAATGTATTTATACCCCTGCTTCTTGGGACCCAACACACTTTCTGTCTGTCTGGTTCCCACGTATCAACCAGTACGACTGGGACGCCAGAAGCTTCGGTCGCCAAGGGCCTGGCACCAGGACACCCGCCGCCCACAGACCTGCATGGAGCATGAGTTACACACCACGCGTCATGTGCCACCAGAAGTACAGCTCAGCAGAGATCTCAGGTAAAGAGGGAGGAATAGAAGAGACTGCAAAGTGCTTCACATCTACAAGTCTCCGACCTTTCAGTGCAGTGGAAAGTACGGCACGAGGCCAGTCCCTGCAGGCAGGTCCTGGCTTGCTTGTTTCAGCTCTGTTCCAGAGACCTTTCCCTTGCTGTCCAGGAGACAGAACTGTGCTTTAACAGAAAAGATTTCAGCTCTACAGCTTAAACCACCCCTTCCACACAAACACCTGTACATGCTAGGAGCAAATCTTTTGATGCATTAAACACAATTATTGGTTTCCACAACAGTAGTGCAAGACCTAAGACTGCATGCTTTTCTTTCAGGGTAGAGTGGCACAAACACTTTTTCATGGGGTTAAGAAGTCCCTCTCCCACCTACATCCAGAGCTTATTCCTACCCTTATAACACAGCCACTATAACACTTAGTGTGGATATCTAAAATGGAAAGAGAGCATAAGTTTAAAATTGTCCTCAAAAAAACAATCCAAACAAACTCCCCCCCCCAAAAAAAACCCTCCAGGTTGATCATTTTTATACTTGTTTTTTCTTCCAAATGTTAATGGTTGCAGTGAAATAGTTAAGAGTAGTTTCTGTGGAGCCACCCCCACAATACCCTGCATTGAAACAACTGAGGAGAAGGTAAGAATTCATGGCAGGGCTGTGGAGTCAAAGGTGCAGAAGTACCTACGTCAGCTTCCCTGCCAAAGGCAACCTACAATGTGACTGGGGTCACCATCTATTTTCAACTCGATGGTCAAATGGTAATGGTAAAATCCAGAAGTCAGTGAAATTATACTGGGTATGTGTTAGTCCTGCTGCATTTTTAGAGGAGATGGAAGAACATCAAATCAGAACAGCCATTAACATGAGTCACTGTATAAAAATAGACCTTCTGAAAACATAACAATGACCCTGTCTACACCAGGAAAATGTTCTCACTGTTGTTTAAAGTAATTGGCAACACTGGAAACCTCAGCCAAAAGGGCCTGCCAACTGCTTCTGTTTGTTTTGCTGGAGGACTAGGTCAGGTAAGCCTGATCAGCACTGAATCTAATCAAAATCATGTTTGAGCTGTAGTGGCAGCAGATAAATGTAGTTTATCTGATAGGTTTAGTAGTTTATCCTCCTTACAGAAGGACCGTTCATGGTCCTGGGCAACTGGCTGTCAGTGGCCCTGCTTGAGCAGGGGGGTTGGAGCAGATGACATCCAGAGGTGCCTGCCAACCTCAACCACCCTGTGATTCTGCGATTCTGTGCCTGCAGCACTGCTAACACCGGAGGATCTCACAGCCTTGTGTTAGGAATGGTAATTTCTAAAAAGCACTTTCTTAGTTACCTAGTTACCTCTTAGAGAGCAGCAGCAACTCCCACATTATGCCCTTTTCTCATTTCCATATAATGACTCTCCCTTTTCCTCTTTTGTTCAGGACTGAATGTTTGTCTTGGGCATGGCCTGACCTCCTCATTTATAAATGTACTTCATGTTTCCACACTGCAGGCCTGCAAAGAAATGGCCGCTACCAACCATAACTGGCTATAACTTAGTGTTTGACAGTTGTTTAACTGTTATAACCTGAGAATGCAAATTTCATTAATGCTCAAGAGCTCTCTGCCTTTTTTAAAACTCAGCCCTAGGCTTTTGATGCACAGCAAATCTCATGCTGAATGATTAGGCCTTCCTCCCATACAACAGTCCTGCAATTCAGAATTTTAAATATGTAGAACCTATAGTTACAGAAGTTTTCCTCAAACCAATGCCATGTTGCTTGCACAAGCTTTCCTGGTCATTGTGAGGAACCCTACACTGAGCCAAGTTAGTTTGCTTCCTCTTTTGCTTTGGGGCCATCTGCATTCTCCATGCAAGGAGCAAAGAGAACTTCTCTCCACAGTTTGGCAAGTGAGGCTTTAGAAAAACAAGCAGGCCATGCTACAGTCTAAAAGCAGCCTCCAAGTCTCATCTCCTACCACCTAAGTTACAGCTGCTTAGGGTAGCTTTTAGATTTTGTGTCCATTTGCAAAGTATCCACTTCACACTGTCCAGCTATTCTGGTGCACAAAGACTCCAACAGCCCCTTCCACCAAGTTGTTGGTCTTTCCAAACAAGAAGCATTCAAGACCATGGTCTCCAGTATCACCCATTTCATAGAGAGTAGGCATCTCTGCAGAATCCAGAAGGTGGGAAACAAAAACCATCTACTGTCATAGCTTCCCTTTCCCTCTTCTGAGGGGCAGGACTATTTCCCAACAGCTTACTGAGGTGCCACTTCAGCAAAAGATGTTGCTCTGCAATGAGAAAAAACCCACCAATTATTAGAATGCACAATTACAAGAAAAAAAGTAAGGAACAGAAAGAAGAAAAAAATGTTCCTGTATCTCACAGCCAAGCAAAACACAGATACTTTACATTTGTGAAGATGTAGGGGGCACACAGAGATGATTTCTACATGTGACGTGAGGCAGGGTTTGATTGGACAGTAACTGTGAAATGGATGTAGGACAAGAGGTAACGGGCACAAACTTGAGCACAGGAAGTTCCATCTTAACATGAGGAGGAACCTCTTTACTTTGAGGGTGGCAGAGCACTGGCACAGGCTGCCCAGAGAGGTGGTAGAGTCTCCCACAGTGGAGACATTCAAAACCCGCCTGGACACCGTCCTGTGCAACTGCTGTAGGTGACCCTGCTGTGGCAGGGGGGTTGGATTAGATGACCTCCAGAGGTCCCTTCCAACCCTGACCATTCTGTGATTCTGTGATGTAACGGGTGCCAAGGGCCAAATATTCCCACAAAAATCATTTGTAGAGTGATTCCAATGAACTGGTTGCGTGTGCTTTTAAGTTATTCTTGACACAATCCAGTCAGGAATGCATTGAGGTTTCCTCTACTGCTTGAGGATTGAAAGGCTCCTTTCCCTCCAGCTGTACTAAAGTGCAGTTGGAAAAGAAGATCCCAATTTGATAACAGATCTTCACTCAGTGTTGCTTATTTGAATCCTGACTTGTTGCAATAGCTACAATATTTCTAAGTGCTGTTAAACTAACTAACACTCCAGAAACTTCAGTCAAATTAAGCAAAGCACGATCTGACAAAACACCTAGCGTGAGTAAAAGGCTGTCTCCCTTCAACATCCTATATTGTGTCACTACTCTGCAATTATTTAAGCCATATTTAAAATAGAGCAGATTATATATCCCATCCAACATGATTTAAATGTTTGTGATCTCTCTTACAGGTTCTGTAACATTTTATCCGCTGAAGTGACAAAATACTGCATTTTTCCACTTCCTGTAATCTTATGATACTGTTTCTTTGGTTTTTGCTTACCTGCAGAAGATGCACCTCACAGGAACAGCCACTTTAAGGCATCGCTGGGTTTGGCCTCAGAGGGTATAGGCAAGCGAGGAATAAGGAAGTGACATCTGAGACAACACTAGTCCTTTGTGAAAGAATCTGTTCTCATACTTCCCTGTTCGCTATTTTAATAACTAAGTAACTTTTCATTTTCTGTTCCTGTCCTAAATGTTTTCTGGAATTGAACTAGGACTCCCTGTTCCAGGAGTCGGCCAAACATGGTAGCTCTCCAGATGCACGTGATTTTTGTTCAGTGCAACCGTGATCCATTCTCCTTTTACCTCTTCATTTATGCACCCTTCTGTCCCGGCAGGTGCGCGGAGTGAAGGCAACACCAACACCAACACTTGTCCCCCTCCCTGGGTATCCTCCTTACTTTTCAGCTTTGCTCTTCCTCTGGGTCCCACTGCTGATGCTCAAAGGAACGGGAAGAAAACAATAAACAAGGAAACTTCCCTACAGACATGTGCATGTGTGGAGAGCCTCTCGAACAGCAGGACATAACAAAACAGTGACAAAGGTACAGATATGGAAAGGAGACCTGCTGAAAAACTTCAGTCAGGTTCTCCAAGGCTTGGTTATTCATTCACTTCTTCGACAGCATGAGCTGTGACGACCCTTTCTGCTTCTCCCCTGGCACCCGGCCTTCCCATCCGAAACCTATGCTGTCATTTGCAATGTGTTGGTGCAACCCTTTGTGAAGGTGTGTTGTGACCTGGACCAGGGAACCGATCCAGCTGCAAAATGATCATTTTTCTCTCCAGACCACTTTTCTTTAGGTCAGTTCCTTAAATCAGTCCATGCAGTTGAACAAATTCTTGTACAGGCAGTGTGAACAGAGTAGGGAAGGGGATTGCTTACTCCAGCTAGATCAGCTGAGCTCCCAAATGTGAAAGCAAAGCCTGAAAAGATTGTAATGTGAATGGAGAAGTAAACTTGCCCCCCTTTCCACTCAAATCGCCATGATTTTAGTCATTTAGCACTTGCTGAATTACTTCACTGGGGACTGAAGTAAGGGATAATGAACATTGCTGCTTCTTTAGTAACTGTCCTGCCCCAAAGTTTCCCCCTCTTCATACCCCAGTTCTGTGTCCCACAGTCTCCAGAGCAGTCATGCTCTCTGCAGCTCCCTTGCTATGTCCATTCTCAGTTTCTTCTAAATCTCTGATGCTGATTCCATTCTTGTTCTTCATACTTACTGGAAAGTAATTGCTTGTAATTCATTAAGTTCACTTAGAGTTTGGAGCACACATGAACCACAGCTGCCAATTTATACTGATTCAATGTTTCTCTTACCTGATTCTCCTACAGCTGTACTAACAAACTGTACTAATTCCCAGTAGGCTGCTCCTCTTTTTTTAATTTAAAAAGAAAATTAAATGACCCCTTAGCCACAAATCATTTTTTTTCATTTTTAATTGGCTTTTTCCCCCCTCTCACATATTTATTAAGACTTATTGTATTCTTCTAAAAAACTGACTTAATAACTTTGTCTGCTTTTTCCATTATCTTCTCTCTTGACCCAAATCTGTATAATCCCCCTGCTTCAATTTACCATTCTTAGCATCTTTTTCCATCCTATCTTCAAACAGCCCCCACAGTGTAATATTCACCACTTTTGTTTCCTCTTGTTCCTTCCTTTCTACTGCACAGGAGGTTTAGCGTGTAGTACTTTCATGATGTGGTGCTTCAGTATTTCCAAGTCTGCTCTGAACTTCTGGGCTAAACCCACATGAGTGGAAACAGATAAAGATAGGGTAGGTATGAGTCCAGCAGAGTTGATGGAGCTGTGTCTGCTTCCACCAACAAATGCTGTGTCTATACCACCCAGTAGACAGATGCATCTTGCTCCACAGTCCCAGTCTGCTTGCCTTCCAGATCAGTTAGATCCACTGGAGTTTGGTACGACCCTCTCCCATCCTGTGTTTCCTTTATGAGAAACTACAGGGAGAAGGAAGAAAGGGAAGGGACAACAACTGATGTACACCAGACCTCATCCCAGCAGAAAGCCGAGACACCACTGAGGCATACATCTGGGCACTCAAACTTTTCTACTTCATTCTTCTCTCCTTCAAGCCATTCCTGGACAAATGTCCAAATCTCCCCTTATTTCCTTTCTCAAAATCTATTAAGCAGGTACCACTGTGCCTTGGAATCCATCCTTCCATATACTGAGTCCAAGCAGGTTAAATCATCAGCACAGGGTTCTCTGGTAACTTTCCCTCTCTCAGATGAATTCTGCTCTAACAAGAAGAGATACAAAATTTTATACCGGCTATAAATCTAGTCATCCCTCCACACTTTGCCAAAATGCCAAATAAATTGGTATATTGAGCAGAATTTTCACAGCAAGTAAATCAGTATTTTTGCCTGGATCTAGAAAAGAATATTCTATACAGGGATAATGAGATGTCTATTTAAAGATGATATCAGTATTTTTCATGTCTAGACTACACAACATTCACTAAATTACTCAAAGAAATTTTATACTGCTTAGCTCTCCCAGCAGCTCTTCTCCTCCCCCTACATGCCTTCATACTTTTCTGATTAGTATTTGCAAATGTGTATCTACCTTGCTATTCTTAGAAATAAGATCTAAATACTGTCTGCCAAGCACCCCTCCTAAAAGACCAGCATAAAGTTTGGATGACTCTAGTCCTTGCATGCAGCTCATCTGTGTTATCATGACCATGTCACATAATGGAACAAATAAAGAAATAAAACCAATGAGCCAGTAACACTACGAAACACAACCAAACTGACCATTACCACACCCTATATATTGCTTCATCTGCATTTCGGCTTCTCGATAAACCCAGCCTAGCAGAAAGAATGCTGACATCGCAGGATGCTTTGTTAGGATCAGTAATTTTCAAGATATGACTGCAAATAGCCCCAAAAAGCCCAGTCTGGTCTCATCGCTGCCCTTGCCATGAGTGGGAGGCTGGACTAGATGAGTGGACTAGAGACCTCCCGAGCCCCTTTCAGCCCCATTTACTCTGTGATTCTCTGCCAGTGTTTTGTGTATCTGACAAGCCATAGATTTTAATAGGAGTTTGGATGCAAGTCCCTCAAAAAGCAAGAGAACTTTTCATGTGGATGTCTGTGAATCAGATGTTCATTCCGCACGCATGTGAAAACCAGCTGGCTTTCCATGGTACTCTGTTCAGGGACAAATCCATAAACAGTAAACACAGGTGGCCAGGCTGACCTACATCAGTGCTCCTGGTGGGCCAAAGAGCTTTCAGAGTATTCAGCATGGCAACTTCAATGGTGACCTGCAAGAAGACCAGCAGTTCTTCAACAGTAACAACAGCAAGCAAGATGTGCACTGACAGATGCTGTACTAACACGCTATGGTACCAAACGGTAAGCGGCTGCATTCAAACACCTTTCGCTACACTGAGACTTTTAAAACAGAGAAAACTCCTTACACAAGGACATGTTTTTGCTGTATTTATTCTTCAGTGAAATCCAACATTACCAAGATCACCAGCAACTACACTCCCTTCTGCCCTTTGTTTTACACGCTTGGATGACCACATTTTTAAAACAGGTCAACAAAATTCCTGAGCAGTTTATCAGTTGGTTAACAAGCTGTAATACCTTGACTGCATACCAAGGTCAAATATTTCTGCAGTACTGCTTTTTATAAGGCCTCATCAACATTTCAACTAAGATAACATTCTTATCTCTGTATCTAAGATATTTTGCAACTTCATCCCATCTATCACACCTAGCATATCTTTTTAATAGATCACATTTAGAAACAGTCCTCATACCTCCCATGAACATGTTTTCCAACCTTATTTTTTTCCCACCATATTATCTTTTCATTTTTCTGTTTGGTACCTGTAGCATAAATGAAATTATAACACAGGAACCATCCAGAATTCTGCAAAAATATCTAAGGATATTACAATCAGCTTCATAAAAAAGATAGGCTGCAAGACTCATTAACCTAGGCTCACACTTGTTTTTACCATGTATAGTCATACAAATGGCACGGACTGAATTTTGTTCTGCCTCCTAAAAAAAAACAGTCTAAAAATGTTTCAATTGATCTTCCTTCCTCCAGTATGGGCAAGCTGATATTTATATTTTCCGTAACATAAAAGACAAAAGCTGCACTGGCCTGCAAATGAATGGCTATTTAGCCCCGCCTAATACACTATTCTTAGCAGTTGATGTAAGTAATCACACATGTGGTAACACCCACATTCAGGTTTCAGAGAACGTGTATCTTCTGCTGACAGCTTGCAGATGTTGCCTTGGAAAGCTGATCACTGAAGCAATGGAAGGCATGGAAAAAGGGTACTCTGGTATAGGTAGAACCATAGAATCATAGAATGGTTTAGGTTGGAAGGGACCTTGAAGACCATCGAGTTCCAACCCCCCTGCCATGGGCAGGGACACCTCCCACCAGACCAGGCTGCCCAAGGCCACGTCCAGCCTGGCCTTGAACACCTCCAGGGATGGGGCTTCAACAACCTCCCTGGGCAACCTGTTCCACTGCCTTACCACCCTCAAAGTGAAAAATTTCTTCCTAATGTTTAATCTAAACCTGCCCTCTTCCAGTTTAAAGCCGTTCCCCCCTCGTCCTATCACTACATGCCCGTGTAAAAAGTCCTTCCCCAGCTCTCCTGTAGGCCCCCTTTAGGTACTGGAAGGCCGCAATAAGGTCTCCCCGGAGCCTTCTCTTGTCCAGGCTGAACAACCCCAACTCTC
This sequence comes from Pluvialis apricaria, assembly GCA_017639485.1. Lineage (NCBI taxonomy): Eukaryota > Metazoa > Chordata > Aves > Charadriiformes > Charadriidae > Pluvialis > Pluvialis apricaria. Next base: position 68,721,951 of record CM030007.1, read on the forward strand.
TCAGCCTTTCCTCACAGGAGAGGTGCTCCAGCCCTCTGATCATCTTTGTGGCCCTTCTCTGGACCCGCTCCAACAGGTCCATGTCCTTCTTATGTTGGGGGCTCCAGAGCTGGATGCGGTACTCCAGGTGGGATCTTATGAGAGTGGAGTAGAGGGGCAGAATCACCTCCCTTGACTTGCTGGCCACACTTCTTTTGATGCAGCCCAGGATGCGGTTGGCCTTCTGGGCTGCGATCGCACATTGCTGGCTCATGTTCAGCTTCTTGTCAATCAGCACCCTCAGGTACTTCTCCTCAGGGCTGCTCTCCAGACATTCCCCACTGAGCCTGTATTTGTGCTTGGTAAACAGTCTATTTACTGGTCTATCCAGTAAATAGGAATGAGATGTCATTTACCTATACCAGAGCACCCTTTTTCCTTGCCTTCCATTGCTTCAGTAGGTATCTTTCCATAAAATGTTATTCTTGGCTAGATGTTATAATGGGCTGGATCAAGCTATAGTTTTATCTGGGAAGCATCACACAAACTACACTTACAGCCTGGCTTCATTTTACCTGAACTTCTAGTGCTGTCTGATTGAATCAGTTAATGCAATTTCATATCACATCTTTAAGTCACAGGTCTGGAAATTAGGCCTTGAAATTATCTTCACACGGCCATGGGAGAGTAAAGAATGGCAAGGTTTGTAAGGAAGTCTCATACATTTCATTAGATCATCTGATGGGGTGGCGGGGGGACAGGGAAGAGAGACAACACGTTCATGCTCACATTGCAAGCCTTTCTTCTTGAGGCCGAAGAGAAGCAGCAAGCTTTTAACTAATCTCAAATTAACCTTCAGTTCTCAAGGCTGCAAGACCATTGCGCCCATGGTGCAGTAAATAGCCAAATGCCTACATTTGTGCTCTCCTGGTGCTTTAAAGCATAAAACCTGGGAGATGCAACAGCACAGATGAGCAGCACACCGATGAACACATCTTCTTGTGTTCATCTATGAGGTTAGCCACAGGGCTCAGCGCAGAGCAGAAAGTCCTGTAGCCGTTTCTTTCCGTTGTGACCTAAGTAGTTCACCTCTGTGACCAGATTCAGCAGGCAGAGTCAAAAATGTCAGCCTTCCTCAACTACAAGGAATCATCAGCTGTCAACAGCAATCTGTACACTTCCCCGGTCAATAAGAAGCCCTCACTTTACCAGCATGGACCAGCTGCAGGCTGACAATATGCTGAAGCGTGACTGCAGTTACTGTACTTCCTCAAACTGCTAGGCGTTGTTTATCAAGTTTTCATCTTTCCTGAGTCAAGTGTCTCAGCTAGCTTCCTTCTCATGTCAGTCACCAGGACAGGACGTACAAGGCAGCACCAGTGAAATGCCAGCATGATAACTTCCTAGCATTTAAGAAACACTGCCATGACCTCAGATGTGTATTAATACTCTGTCCATCAAATCCACAGATACTGCTGGAGGAGTAGCCACCTATGCCTTACAAAGCACTGAAGGCTTCCAATGTATAGAGTAATCACAGCCCGCATACATGACCTCTGTCACCATGCATTAGAAAACTGCTACCGAACAGCAGCTGCTGCCTTCATGTCACACACTGATTGCAAAATGGATAGGGAGGGACATAAATCCCCCTGACAGGCGGTGGCACACTTGCTTCCCAGTCAAACTGAAGCAAAGTAACAGCAAGGAGCAGGGTATACTGCACGTAAAAAGCAAGTTCACTGCTCTTGGGAGGTTTGTGTCTCAGAAAAGGCAGGATCTTATGTCACTGCAGACCTAAAAGTATTATAAAATACAGTACTTTGGCGTATAAGCGCATGTAAAATAAGTAAGGGGACACACACACTAGAAGCTCATCTGGCCTTAATGATAGTTCTTCAGGGGTTTTCAGAACTAGAGAGAGACCTAGCAGCAGTAACGAAGGGAATGCGCCCAAAAAATCAAAATAATTTGCAATAACAGAAAGTTTGCGTTGTCCTGCAAAACACGCTTAAATGGTATGACTGGATCTTAGAAAATTTATATTACACATTAAAAGATTTTAAACCAAAATGGTTTCACTATTCCCACTGCAGTAGGAGAACTGTAATTTTTTTCCAATATACAAAATAAGTACCAAATATTGTTAAAGACTCCTGACACATTTACATAGTCTACCACCCTCTAAACTGATCTATCAATGCATCGCCTTGGGCTACTTTCTTGGCCAGAAGTCAGTTAGCAAAACTGATGACCTCAGATCACCTTTTTTCCAGACTGCTACAAAACCACATTTGGGATATTTTTTTTCCTGCATTCACTGCTATATGGTGAATATTTATACTGAGCTTAAAGTTATGTTATTCAACATGAATATGGAAATAGTTGTGCCAGCCCCTCTCACCACATTACAGTTATCTATATTCTGTATTAGCTCAGTTTTACAGGACAGAAGTGAACGCTGCTGCATGTAGATGTGACTACACGTACACGTAGGAGGTGTGCCGTTAAACACCGCCTGGGCAAGTGCTCCATATTAAGCTCTAAATTAAAGACTGTCAAAAAGAAAAGCCAGCATCACAATGTTTTTGCCGTACTTACTACTGCCTTGTGACAACAAACTACTGCACAGTCTACCCAGAGCTGAGCCTGCTAATGCAGCACACATGTCAAGACTTGTCTCACCCAAGCATGAAACATCTCCTCAGATGAGTCCCTCCCTTGCCTGTGGTGTGTGTGTCTCTGTGTACAAACACACACACTCTCTCTCTCTCTGTCCCATCTTCTCCCTAGAGCATCATACCATTAACAGGAACACGCTGTGCAATATCAAGCTTCAGTTGGACACCAAGAAAATTCACTTCCCACTGCTAAATCAGTGCCAGATAATCTCTGCAGTGAGAACAGCCCATCCAAAACAGCACAGAGAGGAGGTGTAAAGTAATTGGAAGAGTAAGCCAAGCTTAGTAAAGCAACACAACTGCATCCACATGCTGGCCAAAGTGAGAAGATTAGACTAAAGTGAAAGTCAGCCTTGAGAAGACTGGGAAAGTCAGCTCCGCATGCGGTGTGCAGGCTGGAACTGTGTGAAGCCACGCTTAGTGTTAGAAGTGCAGCAGTACCACGTTCCTGTACACGTGCTCTCCTGCTGTCATAGTGACAGGTCCGGAACCTACTGATTCCAAAATGCTGACCAAGCTGAATATGGCCCAAAAGGATTAAAGTGTGTTTATGACATACTTCTTCTGAGAAAGCCCTACTCAAACATATGCCACAACATTAAAAGGGCATTTTAAACACAGCTGGGATGGGAAGGTGAAGGAAGGAGGGATGGGAAGGTGTCCAGACAGAGAAGCCACAGCATTATGTTGCACTGGTCTTGCTTCATGGATTTACACCACGGGAGAACGGGGCCCTTCCAGTCTCCGGAGACAGCAGCCATGCCAGCGGCTGGGCTGCCCACCCAGACCGTCCTCATGCAGAACATCCTCACCCAGACCATTCTCACGGTGGCATTTCTAACTGGACAGCACTGACACAGCCCTTGCGCGGGCTGTGCTAGTTGCTCCGTGCGGCTCCCAGCCATTCACTGAATGGTCCTGATTCCTCCTCCTCCTCCTCCTCCTCCTCCTCCTCCTCCCAGCGGCTCCCCCAGCTGTGCCGGCAGCTGGCGCCCAGCCGCAGAGGGATGGAGGGAGGGCAGAGCCGCACAACCCACCCAAATCTTCCGCGGTGGCCCCTGCGCCCTTACCGTCTCGGGGTCGTTCTCAAAGACCTCCCGGGCCTCCTCCTTACTGCAGTGCTCCTCCACGCACTCCCTCTCCAGGTGCCCTTGCTTGGTCTCCTCGAAGATCTGGTATGCTCGCCGCTGCCTCTGCCGCAGGAACTGGGCAGCCTCCGGGGCGCGCAGCAGCACGGCTGGGGCGCCGATGGCCGGGCCGGCGGGGGTGGGGGGCGAGGAGGAGGAGGAGGAGGAGGAGGAGGAGGAGGAGGAAGGGGAGGCAGCGGTGAACAGCTGAGCCCGCCCGGCCGCTCTGTCCCCCCCCGCCCCGCACACCAAACCGCCCGGCCGGGGGGGGAGGGGGGGGGGCACCCACCGCCCCCCGCCCTGGAGCACCAACCCCCCCTCTCCCCACCCGTGGGTCGCCGCGGCCCCTTCACGCCGGCGACCCCGCGGCCGCCGCACCGGCATCCCCCCCGCTGCTTACCACCGCCGCCGCTTCCCCCACCGCAGCCCTGGCCGGGAAGCTGCGCATCCCCCTCCACCACCACCACCCCCCCCACTTCACCCCCAGCCCCAGCAGCTCCCGACCCCGCACACCCACCGCGGGAAGCGGCCGAGGGGAGGGGGGGGATGCTCTGTACTCACTCTGCCAGGAGTCCGCCGCCAGCAGGACGAGCAGCAGGGCGGCCCCGAGGGGCGCCGCGGGATGCGGCATGATGCGGCGGCGGCGGCGGCTGGGGCCGTGCCGGGCCGGGGCGGGCGCTGGCGGAGCGCAGCGGAGCGGAACGGAGCGGAGCGGGGCGGGCGGCGCGGGCGGGGAGGGCGCTGCTACTGCGGGAGCGCGGCGGCGGGGAGCCCAGCAGGGGAGCCGGGGAGCCGCTCGCCCGTCCTACCCGATCGCTCGCCAAGTCCCGGCCGAGCCGCGGCACAAGGGGACACACCTCGCGGCGGGGCAGCGGCCCGGCCCCGCGTACCTGCCCGTGGCCGAGCCGGGGGGGGAGGGAGGGAGGGAGGGAGGGAAGGGAGGAGGTGTGTGGGGGGGTATTTAGGGGGAGTGGGGCCGATGGGCGGACGGCGGGGCGCCGGGAGGCGGTGGGAGGGGAGGCTGCTGCCGTGCCTCCCGCCGGGCTGTGCTGGCGGGCACATCCTTGTGACAGACAGCTCTTGGGGCTCGTCACCCGAGGGGGAGAAGTCCTCCCTTAGTCCTGCCTTAAATTGGAAACTCGGGTTACCCCCACACCCCGACAGGTATTTCCTTCACAACTAAATTACCGGTTTATTCCAGTATTTTAGGATAAGCTCCTCAGGAAGGAGGTGGGTATGGTTTATACCAATATGTTGCAAGCTGTCCTTCACTGTCCCTCGTCCATCCGTAGTTACATGGGACATGTCCGAAGTGGGAACCCTGTTAGCTGTAACTCAGAGCTGTAGGGTCAGGGCTCAGAGCTGCACTTAGGCTGCATATTGCCACCGCTTTAAAGCTACCCTTCTTACCTGTACTGCCCTGCAGATGGGTAGATGTGACAGATAGCTTGAGTGACACCAAATCTGTACATTCTTCAAGATAACTTCAATGGGTTGTGTGAAAAAAGAGCTTGCCTAGTGTAATTTTAGTATTTAGGCACGCCTGACACAAACTTTGTGCCTCCACAATAAATTACTGCAAATATAATGTAACAAATTTTAAAAATATATTTATGTTACATGTAGTTGAAGTAAATTACATGGAAACATAAAAGCCAGCCTACTCCTTCAAAGCAACCATCCCTAGGCCGGTATCTTCTGCATGACAATGGGCAGTAGTAGATATGTAGCTAAGAGGTATAAAAACATATAAACCACCAAGGAGTGATATTTTCTTTCTGTTTTCAGCTTCTGAAGCGCAGAGGAAGAGCTCTCTTAGGTAAAAACTGTGTCCACTGCCACGCTAACAGCCACAAATGTATCTCTTCTCCATTAATTTGTCAAATAGCTGTTTGATCCATTGGTACTTCTGGCCTGCAGGAGTGGCAGCAAGGTCCCAGATGTGCACAAAGGCTAGACAGCCCTAGCGTTGGATGCACAATTCTCCCTCCCCGATCTTTGTATGATTTTGTCATTGATGTGACCTCTCAGCAAGTTGATTCAGCTTATTAAGCCAACAGAAAAGTATTTCTTTTTTAATAAAGTCTTCTGAAATTCTTGATTGCCAGTCTAAGATTTGACTGTTCAGATGAATTTTGCATTACCTGCCAACTGTCCTCATGCCATCAAACTCTTCCATAAAATTTCTAAAGATGTTGAACAGCAGAGAGTTTTAAGGGTGCTGCAAATTGCTTTATATAGTGTAATCTAATGATGAGTTTCCTTTCTTTTAGGTGTTTTTTATCCTTTTCCTTCTATTCCATGCTATACACTTTGAGTGCCTATGGTGAAAGACCAGGGCAAAAGCTTTTTGAAAATCCAGGTATGTAATATTACGAGAACCATCCTTATCTACATAAAAATCACTCCTTGAACCTCTAATGGGTTTGCAAAACATTACATCCTACTTGATATGCAATGCTGATTCTTCGCCAACATGTCATTCCGTTTACTAGTTCTATTCTTTATTATAGTTTCCAGTAAGTTGCCTGGCACAGGCATCAAACACTGATTTGGGTGAGCCCAGAAGTCCTTTTAACCGTCACATTTTCCACCTTCCGTTCTTCTGGCACTGTAGCGTTTAAGGCAGATTTAAGCAACGAGTTGCATAAAGCAAGAGTGTCATTTTCTTCAGAATTCATGTCTTTACACCATCTGATCTCAGCTATCCCAGTGAGGTCTTAGAAATATGCACCAAATTTAACAAATTTGGAGAGAGTTGATTAAAAATATCACCAGAAGTCGTTCGTTAAAGACCAAAAATCGAAAAATGTAGGTAACAGAACTTGAGTCAGTTATTCTGAATTCTGATGAGTATCAGTTGGTTTGTCTTCCTTACCTAATCCCAAACCAAAAACCAAGGTAGCATTTGCCTTTCAGTGCAGACCAGTGTGTAATATGTAGCCAAGCTGCAGAAGTGTAGTGGGAGAAGGTGCAACTGAGCAAAGTTCCTTTAGGTTCCTGCAACTAACTACATTTGTAGGTACCAAATTGTAGAATGAAACTGAAACGTCCTAAAAAGAGTAAATAGGCCTCACAACTTTAGGGTCAAAGATACTGAGTCATGGAGAAGAGGAAGGGATTCCCAGGTGTGCCCTTCCTTCCTTCCACCCATCATTCCTGCAGCCAGGGGCACTATGAGGGGGATGGTTCTTGTTGACTTCTGAAGGAAGTCAAAGCTTCTGAAAGAATCTTTTCCATGTAATGTACTTGTTTGACCACAAGGAAAAATTGGTTAGACTTATGTCCAAACCACTGCCAAAGTATCTCAGATTTTATGGACAAGTGACTGTTTCACACACGTAATTCCACGTTCCTTTCCTGTTCTTTTTCCTTCAAAAGTGCTCCAAAGATGGCATTCCTATATTTTTTTTCCTATTCTATGAGGAGGGAGGAGTAAAAGGATGTGAGATTACATCAGACTATTTAAAAAATTAAACGATTGTGGAAGGCAGTATACTCAACCAGCAAATCCCTGTGAGAGTAAGCAAGCTGATTCCACGATCCTTGACCTGAATGCACTACAGGCTGGGCACATGCCAAATATGCTCAGCACACTAAGATCTGCAACTTGCTGCTTAGTTGTGTCAACTACAATTCGCAGCCTGATGCCAGGAAATAAACTCAGACAGGAAGCTCTGAACTGTCGTCGTCTCCTCCGCTCCTGTCTTAGTTCCAGGTCAATGGGATTTCCTTTCATTAGAGGTAAAAATGGTGACTGAAAATGGCTTTAGGCACCAGCAAAACCAAATTGCTCACCTGGCCAGTGGCACTCCCTACCTACGGCAAGTGAGGCAACGTGCAAACTCCTGGGCAGAAGACGCCACCGTCCTCCACGGGTGATCTCTCGGACTAAATGGCACTGAGCAAAAGCACCGAATCTCCTGCCCCAGCCTACAGTACCTTGTGGCTCCCTGTTCTTTAAATACCTCTGCAGGCCATAGAAGGGATGAGGCGGGCATGGGGGACCAGAGGGTCTGTTTTCTGTGCAATCTGAGTCACCACGCTGCAGTTAGCACCGAGCTTCTGGGGGCTGGAAAGCCCACCGCGGCTGCTATATTTGTCATGGTGAGAAGAGGTTTCAGAGAAGAAGGAGAAACTGGAAGAGGTCCTTACATAACCGACTCTGCTTTTCACTTCTTACTCCCTTTGGAAATAATAGCTTTGAAAAGAATAGCTTTGCTTTCCTCCATTTGGGAAAAGACCTCTGGATCCCTGGGATCCAAGCATTAGGTTGTGGAGTTAACTGCTTTGTTGAGGAAGCCCAGTGGCTTTACTACCACCTGCCTTTGCATGTCTGTTATCCGGTTAAGGATATTATGTTAAAGTGTAATAGATTTCTTGCTTGAGGATAAAGCACCCATCATACCATCACTGAATGCTTCTGTTGTATCTCCTTATGTTGCTATTTGACATTAAAATTCTGAAGAGATTGAAAAACATCTTGATTTTCACCCACGTGTGAGCAGGCAGAGAAGGGAGCTTACAAACTGGAACCACTGTGGGCAGACAGACTATAATATAAATAGCTCTAGGACGTCCCTGACAGGTAATTTACATCAAAAAAGCAGCAACCCAAATATCCTACTGTCTTCACACACACACACAAATTTTGATTGTATGGAAAAATCGCACACAAAGACCTAATTGAAACAGTGTCGTTTTGAAGAAGAGCTGAGGATTTGCGTTTCTGCTTCACCTAAAGATGAAGGATCTCCTGTAGCATTGTGTGGATCTTCCCCAGATGAACGTAAGTTAATGAGAAAAATTATGGGTTCCCAAGCTAAAAATTTAAGATTTCTTCTCATCATCATCAGGAACTGAATCTGGAGTGCAAGACAGGAATCTTTCATGGTACCAATGCAATCCCTACTGCTTGGGAAATCCGTGTGGTGGACCAGGCTGGACCTACTCCTAAAGTGCTGCTGATGCAGACAAGCTGGGGCTTTTTGCACAGCCCACACTTTCCTTTTGAAAAACAGCAAAGTTTGAAACACATCAGCTTCACTTAATGTCTGGCTGTAAAATGAATCAAAATAAATCAAATTGTAAAGTGCATATATTAATGAGAAGAGAAAGACGTAAGGGTAAAAAAAATAGGATGGAAGCCTTCTAAGAAGATTTCAAGGCACTCAACATAGCAACAGATGGTCATGCAGTGCTGGTGAAAGATCTTACTAACGCATGTGTGAAATCTTATTCAGAGACACAGATTGATGTAGAATGAGAATGGTGATGAAAAAGGATGGTGATGGTAGAAAGATGAGAAACTGCAACTAAAACCAATTAGAAGCCGTGCTTTCATTCAGGCTATTTTCAGATCCCTGGATAAATATAAAAAATTACTCTCCCCTCTTCCAAATATAAATCCTTCCTGGAACCACACAAACATGTATCTTTGTTTAGATCAGGCCAATGTTTTTGTGGGAGGATGTGAAATTTCATCAAGAGGTCTCCAATAATGCTAATGGTATAAAATTCCTCTTATCCAGTATGTTTGAATTAAACATTTTCTAATAAAACAAACACAGAAAAAGTCCTATTATACCACTTAAGTCTTTTGAGCAATTAGCATATATTGGCTCAAGAAGAAAAGGGTTAAATTTCAAAATATGCTTAATTTAGTGGAGGAAGAAATGGATCAGAAGAATAAGCAAATGTAGATTAGAGAGAGAAAAAAAGGCTTGGATAAAGAAATGGAGCTGGGTGCAAGAAGAGAGATGTGGAAGAAAGGTTATTCATCCTTCACACATCATTTACGCAAAAAGAAATTTCAAAAAAGACTCCCTAACTAGTATCTCTCTTCAATAAGGGACCCAAAACACATTTCTGACAGTGATACCTTATGCTGGAGGGAGAAAAAGAGAAAGGCTCCTTTTCCTGCGGGTACTGGTCATGCCCATGTCCATATGCTGAACTGAATGACCAGAAGAATAACCTTTGCAAGGGACCCATTTCTCTTCAGGGCCATCATTTTGCCTGCTGAATGCTCTTCTGCAGCCAACACAACTGAATCTTGCATTGAAGCATCGCACCGACATGGAAGGGTCTGTTTCTTCTTCTTTCTCCTCTGTTGTCCTCATCCCACTGGAAGTGTGCTGAGTTAAAACACGGGGCATCCCGGTGACGAAGAAACTATGGCAACCTGTCCGATTGCTGGGAAAGAGTCAAGAGAAAAGGCGGTGTCAATGTATGGAGACCATTTCTGACTTCACCAAGGACAAGAGTTCAACAAACCCGAATCCCAAACCAGACCCCCTGAATATGAATGAACTTTTGAGTGATGTAAGCTATTTCATACATATTCCTAGTGGATGTGATTTGTGTTTTATTAGGCCAGCTGTGTATTAATATACTATGTATGAGGTCATCATGGTTTATATTCATATGCATTCCACATGCAATTGTTTTCTAGGGGATTTTTAGTTGCTCGAATAAAGCCTAAAATAAATACAAATAAATTCAAGGGTGACATGAAGAGTAAAAGAGCATTTCAGCGAAATAGTAAGAATGTATGTAAGCCCATACAGTGTTATGCCCTACAAAATTGCACCAGGGATAACATAAACACCAAGTTGGCAAGTGGACTTGCAGAGAGATTACGTGTGAGCTGTCTCTCGGAGGCAGGAGGGACCATACTGGTCGCCACTGCTGCCTTTGAAACGGGCTTCTTATCAGAAGAGCACGATGTATTCTTTATTGTGCTCATTAACTCAAAGCAATAGACATGTAAGTTAAAATTTGCTTGTATATAGAAAAAAGTTGGCTTATTGGGAGTCAGTGGCTAAACTTGCAGGTATATGGTGCAATACAATGGGGTGATGAGAGACGAAGCCAAAGTTTTCACAAGATGTAGCTCTTGCAAGTGCTCTGAGCTCCTAGAGGGGACCCCACACTGAAGCAGCCTCCGTGGATCAATCTGGGTTTGGAAGAAGGGAGAAGAGCCATCACTGCACAGCAGCTCCTACGCTCTGGTCCCTGGGGCAGCTGCTGGTGGCTGGGGAGAGGAGTTGCCTGGTAACAAGGAGCTGCCGCCTTCTCATTTCCAGCTGTTAAATTGCATTGAAAGTAGCTGTATAATACCAGAATAGAAACCTGGCTTATCATTTAATATAACAAAATAGGAGCCATTTAATGACATCTCTTAATTGCTTACCAGGATAACATAGTTCCTTACTGGCAAAGTAAGCAAAACCATCTCAACCTTTTGCCACAAGGACCATTTCTCCTGTGGATGTGTTTTATTTTAAGCAGGTGGAAAAGCTGGTAAGTCTTCAGTAAGCGCTTGTGCTGATCAGCGCAGCAACGCTTTGATTTTGTCACTCATCTTTTTCCTAGTAGCAGCAGGAAACACTGACCTCCTTGCCGAAGCCAAGTGTACCCATTCTTTTTTTTGTCCCTAATTAAAAGGCAAACGAAAGGGATGACATAAATCACATTCCACAAATGTGAAGAGCCTTAAACAGAACTCAGTCCCTATTTCCATATTGTGTGCACCCACATTCCTGCCCTCTTGCTTGTGTGTATATATGGACATATACATACAGTGGCTGAAAATATATTTACTAGATATGACAAAGATGACATCTTGCCCTCTGGACTACATCTTTATTACTTTGTATACGAAGGAGATGAGTCTTTGCAGCAGAGTTCTAGCAGGTCCATGGCACAAAATGAAAACAGGGCTTTCTGTAATCTTTTATTGATTAGCTCCTTGTTCCAACAAGGTTTGTCAGTGGGATGCTGTAACCTTTGGCGTGTGTGACGGATGGAGAAAAGGCAATAGCAGAGGGGATTGTACCAGAGCAGGACAAGAAACAGACATAACTGAGAAACTAAAGAGTAATTTTTGGAAAGAGCATGCAAAGATATGTATTAAAATATCAAAATTTAGATTTACTTTTTGAATAGAAAATGAATATCTGATATGCTGGTTTATCCATCCAAATGGCAATGTGCATATTTTAATAGTAATAATAATAGTAGTAATAGTAGTAATAGTAATCGTAATAATTTCTGAGTTTAATTCTAAATCAGGACGTGTTCTGTTTTGGCTTTGTTTTTTTCTGGAAGGGAAATTCTAGATGTCTGGTTTGGGAGGGAATGAGAAGTGAACGAGGCCTGTTAACATCTTTCTGGGAGACAAAAAAAAAAATGGAGGGGGTGGTCAGGCCAGAGCAGATGATTGTCCCGCTGTAACCCTGCCATCATCGAGGGAAGGAGTTTCCAGATGTCACATGGTTGAGCAGCCTGTGATTGACTGCCATGAAATTTCCATCTCCCAGTGCTGAAGGGAAGGAGAATGCCCACAAAACCCCAAAGCAGCAAACTAAAAGGAGGTGTGAGGTACAGAGGACGGCTCCCAGGTCCTGGGAACAAAAGGTGGCATTGATGTGGGCTTGGGTGTGGGAGGCAGCCCAACAAAGAGCTGCTCGAGGAGCCTGCATCCGCTTTTTTGGAGGGAAATGGAAACAGAAAGAAACGAAAATCTGTTTTGGTTTAAATTCAAACAATCATAGTTCAGCAACATGTTATTTTAAAATTAGGGAGGGAAAGGGATATCTAGGTGAAGTATCGCTTCCCTTTTCAATTACAGATTGCTCTGAAAGATATGGTAATGTGAAAATGCATTGCTAGTGAGAGCTGGTTTTGAGCCCATGTTGTGCTACGTTTATGTAACATCGGTACTTAAAATGGGCAAGAAGTATATGTCAAAAGAACAACGTTTCATTCATGTGCAAGCTGGTCTTCAGGTAGATGTCTTGATGCTCTCTTGTCTGTGAGAAAGCTTTGCATTTTAGGAAGATAGTGCTGCTGTGAAGAGAAAAAAACCCAGGAGGCATATACAAAAATAAAAATAGTCTGTGTCTCCATCCATAGATGCATACAAATATGCACATATATGTATCTCCATATTCACATACGTATTGCCATGTCCCAGCATCCTACAAACACAAATCAGTTAAGCTCCTTACAATACTTCTCTGGGACAGGAAGGTATTATTCCTGTTTACAGACTAGAAAGCTGATGCCTCAAGGTGAGGAAGTTCAAACGTAAAACCCAGGAAGAGCTGGAATTGTCCTTATTTCTTTTAAGTCCAAGGTTGTTTTTGTTTTATGTCCAGGGTTTACAATACCACCTTTTCTTACCAATGTTTGACACGATTTCAAAATTTCTATGGCAAAGAGAGAAAAATCATGGGATAGAATAGTGCTCAAATAAAAGGAGATAATTATTGTTTCCTTTAAAGTTGAGGGAGAGAAAATGTTTTGCCCATCTTAGCTTGTATCAGAGCAGTAATTTAAAAATTAAGGTCTGATTCTTCAAAAAGCAACGTATTTTCGCTATCATTGATGCCAGTTGGGTCTGCAAACTCTACCACAGGAAGAGGTGAATAAGCGGTTGAGAAGACCTCTGAATGAATTACACTCAGACCATGATAATTAAGGCCCTTCTTGGATTTTAAGGACTGGAACCAGAAAAACAATGGTCCAAAAGACCGAGTTCCACCATCTCATTTTGACATGGACAGACCAACGTGTCATACAAAACACAGCAGCAACATTCCTTTCAAAGGAATAAACAGAGCAAAGCAGGTCTGGAGGGGCAGCAACCCCTTTTACAGACTGGTGCAAGGGGCAGATTAATCCATCCCCACTACAGGACATAGGCTGGGGCTTTGGTGCTGACCCCATGTCCCCAAGGAGCACACCCTTACTTCCCATAAGCTATGCTATGAAGCAGTGGAGGTGATGCAGAAGGGACCTGTGATACTGTGGTGTATGGAGAGGACACTCGGCAGGGAATAGGGTATCCCCTATGTTAGCCTCTTTCAGTATTTTATCCAGTGATTGTATATTGTATACAGGACCCAGCCTAAGACTGCGGACTGGGCTCTGCTGCAGATTCTTCACTACATTTACTCATAAATGACTTGTATTGACTCTCTCCAAAGGAAATACGGTCACCCAGTGGTTGCCATTTGTCTATAATCACTTGCTTTCATCTATGGTTTGGCACCAGCTTCACCAGGAAAAGGCAGATAATTATAGTGTGCTTCTAAGTTATTTAACCAGAAATTCAAATTTCAAGTCCCAGAAATTACACATTGGTTATAACTAAGAAAAAAATTCAACTATCCCTTTAAGGAACCAGTGTTAAGCAGAGTACTCCTGAGTAAGTCAAACCTATCACAAGAAAAACACCTTAATATCTGAAAAAAACCCACCCTTCAGTTGTTATCTGGCTAGAAAATTAAGTTCAGCTGTTTTCTTACTAAAGTTTTCCAGTTCTTATTTTTATTAAGTGTGCATTGTTTATACATTGTGCTTTAGAAATATTTTATTACATAAATGTTTGTATTGAGGGAGGGAGGAAAGGGTGGGAAAAAAACCAACAAATAAATCCGGCCTATTTAAGGCTTTCAGTCTGTACATATGCTGCGAGGAAGATCCTCACAGCGTGGCTCACTGTATGCCAGGTGCGTTTGCTGCCTGGGAACGTAGCTCAGCTTCCCATACCACCGGCAACTCTGTTAAAACTAGAAATCTTCAGTATGTCCATTGCTTGCGCAGACACCAGCTCTTAGGGCAGGTGCAGTAAATGCACAGCCCATGCATGTTCTGGGGCTGAAGCCCGCTAAATCCCACATGCATTATCCTGAACGCAGGAGACTTGCTGCCTGTGGGCTGTGGGAGCTACACACCATCAGCAGAGGAGCTGCCCTCGCCGTGCAGTGTGGCAGGGCTGTGGCAAGGCCAGCCGGAGCTTTTTGAGGCGTTTAATGGGAGATAAAAGGGAAAGCTGCTGTACCCGCTGCACTGCTGCTGCCCCGCGTCTCCCACGGGCAGTGCCCCGCTCTGGCCTTCAGGCAGAAAAGGGCTCATGAGGTCAAAGCTTTGTCGTAGGTGCAAAATGTAAAGTTAAGAGGCTGTGGCAATGTCACTGGTGTGACTCCTGCACACAGGTCAACCCGTAACGCATGTTCATATGTGTTCCCATGTGCATAGCTATATATGTTCATTGCATGTAGTGAAGATAACTGCCCTCTGCGGAGCTTCAGGTTTCTCCACTCAAGGTGCTCAGCTGTGGATGCATCCAGAGCACCGTGCAAGGAGGGATAAAACCTGAACCACGCTAAGCACCAGCACACGCTTACCCGGGGGGCAGAGGCATCCAGCCTCCAGCAGCCCTCTCCTTCCCTCTCTCCCCATGTGCCGAGATATCTCCTGAGTGACCCCCACAGCCTGATACCCACTGATGGGAGCCACAGAGAAGCTGCAGCGCAGGCTGTTCCCATGTAACGGTCCCTGTGCCCTTGCCCCGATCCTCCCTCCCCATCACTCACTGCACTAGGGGAGCGCTACCCCCATCCCACTCCCTGGGGGGGTATCCTCTGATGCCCACCAGTTACAAGGGGGATGCTCAGCTCCTCCTGCTGCGCCTGGGAATGCTGCCTCCACCCCAAAAGGGGTCTCTCCAGGCACACTCCCTTTTTCCTCCCTTGTGCTCAACTTTAAATATGTATCGCTATAGCATTGTGCAGCTTCCGACAGGGGCTGATAAGCAGATTGCAAAGGCTCATTTTATTCTGGAAAGACAGAAACCTAGTGCAAATGACGTTCACTTGGGGTTTTTGATATGTGCAGCTTGATACTTATCAGCCCAATTGTACACCAGGGAAAGAAATGGCAGGATTGTTCTCCTTGACCTACATGGAGCTTAACAAGAAAAACTGTGAAACTCTTTGTGTTACAGTCAAGCGTAACTGGGGCCTTCACATTTCCAGAAGTAAAGCGGGTTCTCTGGCCAAATTAAAGAAAGTGGAGAATTGCCAAAGAAAACATTTTTGTCCAGCTTAGCTTATCTGATGTTACCAGCATGTAGTGATACTTTATCGTAGCGAGTTATTTCCTCTGTTAAACATAGAAGCAAGAGCAAGTATGGATAAACAATGCATGCAACCAAACCCCAAACACTTAACTATTTTAGCTTACCGTGGGGGGAAGCGGGGACGGAGGGGGGAAGAGATAAAATTAAGCATTCCTCAAAGAGCCCAACTAATGCTTTCTGTGCTGGAATTGTCTCCATCAGAGAAGAAAGCCTGAAGCACAGAGCGAGTGGCTGTCTGGCAGCCAAAAGTTCTCGCAGAGCCCAGGTCTGTTGCGAAAGACGGGCACTCTGCGCAGGGTCAGGACGGGTGACTTGGGAAGATGCATCTCAGATCTCGTGGCTTGGAAAATGCACAGGAGGAAGCAAATGTCTCACCTGCATTTAGACACGTCTGGAGCAGATGTTTGTGTCTGAACCACACACCCCAGGCTTCCCTCATGGCAAGCAGAAAGTTGTAGACACCTTTAGAGGCACAGTTTGTCTGAGCTATTTCAAGTGTCTGCTTTGGGATTAAATGATTCACACCCTGAATACATACTTATTGGTTAAAAAGGGATTACTCCATAGCGGATGTCTGTGTTACAAACATCGATATTTCATCAAAAGAACCCACAGGTCAGCACATGACTTTCTCGTGGCAGTTGCCATCAGCCATCGTCTTTGGCCACTGGGAGCTGTACGGCTTTGCCCACCTGAGTGGTAAAGGGAGGAATGGGAGACCAGAAACTTTTCTTCCTGCGAATAAGAACCTAACCATCCAAAGCAAATGTGTAAAGCTGCACTGCGACAAGGAGGAATGGCAAGGATTATCTCCCCAGAGAATGCAGTTTCACCATTATCCCTCCATCCGTGAATGCTACAATTGAAGTATTTAGAAAATTCCAGTGCACTCCAGGCCAGGAGCCTCTGAGCAAAACAGCACCCACAGAAATATTTAGAAGAGAAAGTATATGGTACAGTAAGTGTTACTCATTACCACTATAAACCAGTCTTTAGCACAACAGTTTTGCTGCAGGACCATAAAATTTTATGCTGCCAAGATAATACACAGAGGGCCAAAGGGATTTTCCAGGATAAAGGGCTGAAATAGGTTTGTGTGGCTGAGACGTGGTTTTTGTGCCGTAGCACCCCGTTATCTCTGTGGCTGGAAGATGAGGAGCTGATTCATGTGCCCTTAGCACATGAGGACACCAGGAGGTGATGAGCACTCCAGTGGAAGGAGGAAGGGCATAGTCTGATCATCCCCACCAGGGAGGCCATGGCCAGTCTCATTTGATTTATGCTTGCTTGAAACCCTTGCTGGTTAATTATGATTTAGTGCAATGTGTGCATGGTGAATTACGTGGGGTTACGAAAGGAAAGCTCTGGCTGAATGTCCAGAACAAGATCTGGGTTGTGAAACCTCTGTGTGGTGAGGCAACGATGGTTCAGCTGGCCTTCAGGGCTGGCTCAGGTAAAGCTGTGTCAGCACCCTGCTACCCATCCCATTGCCTGGAGAGTGAGCCATGACCTGGGACATCATTTCCTCACTGATAATCCCTATGCCAAGGTGCCTTGTTTGCACATAAAAATATCCTTTGACATGTAAAGTTCCTGCTCCTGCCTATACCTTTTCAGTTAAGTTGGGCAGGGTGAGACACAAACTCGTCCGATAGCATATACTGATTCATAAGCTAGGATGTTCATTGGCACAGCAGCAAAAAATGTGTTTGCTAACCCTTATGCACATCAAACAGGTTCTGCTGGCACAAACATGTTCTGCAGAAGGTCCCAAGGAACCTCAAGGTTCAAGAACAGGGTGCCATAGAATCATCTCTTTTCCTGCCAGCAATACTTGGAAGTCATCCAACACTACCTGTGGCTTCTCTAGTTTAGTTTAGCTGGAATTGAGAATAAGCAAGAGAAGCATGTGTATACATCTATGTATGCAGAGGTAGAAAAGGCAACATATAGAAGACTGTATCTTGGTAGCCTACATGTAAGTCCAAGCGAACACTATAAAGAATATACATATTTAAGCATTTATATGTTTTCCAGTAGATTCTTAAGAGCCACAATTTAAATTCATGATGCTGAAAGTCAAGAGGCCTTGGCTCAGAACGAGATCAATCACCACTAAGACTCTGGCAGGAGCCAGTGCTTGGTGTTTCATTACACTGTCACACAGCGGTGTTGAGCTGTATCTTTTCAGGCTCTATGAACTAGGCCCCGTACAGAAAAGCTCCCAGGTGTGTGTTACTTCAGGCATACAAAAAGTCCTTTGTACCTCTGTGACTTGAGCTGGGCTCCTTATGTTCTTCTGTGGTGTGGAGCTGCACGTCTAGATTCATGAGTAGGATCCAGATCCTAAGCAAGAATTGAGAACGTCAATGCCTTTGTGAAATTAAACCTCTCAGTCAAGTCCTGGATATTTTCCTCTAGACAATCCTCAAAACTTAACATTAAAAAGAAAGAAACCAAATAAACCATAAATCTAGATGTAGTCTAATGAGATTCGAGCCTACAGCAAATACTCTTCTTTTATCGAGAAATGGAGAGTAGGATCAAATCTGCAAAAAGTACCTATAATTCTAAATTTCTTAAAACTCATTAAAAAATAAACTCAAGAACACAAAAGCCTAGTCTAAGCAATCTCTGATTCTCTTTTGGGGAATTTCTTTAACTAATTTATAGAAATTAAGTTAGAATAAGCCCCAGCAGTATAAAAGGCTCCAAAACTCACAGGAATTTGTTGGTGGTTTGCAGTAGGCTGTGATGAGACTTATCTGAACAGGACAAGGTAGGATAAACAGTACATGGATATCCAGCGACATAATAATTTTCCTAGTGTGCTTGCAGGCATGTCCACGTAACATCTAAAACTGAGTCTTGTGAACGCCAGCAGTTCTGCGGGTATGAGCAGAAGAGAAATAAAGCTAAATCAAACAAGCCAAGAGACAGATTGCATAGTACAGGAGAAGCTATTCACTGTTTCTGTGTGGAAGCAGCAGTTGCACCCACACTGAGACAGCTCATCCCCACGTACCATGCTCCGCCTGGCAGGTATAGTGTCCTGAGCGGTCCATCAGTTCAGAGCTGATGTGGAGCTAGGAGGGGGGCACAGAGAATCCTCTGCTTTAATTGTATTTTTGACTTTGTCACAGTCAGCTTTAGTAGGTTGGCTTATGTATCCAGTTACAATCTCTGCAGGAAATCTCAGGACCAGGACACCTGGGCTTGGGCAGCCGGCACTGCCGTGCTCAGCAGCTCAACTGCTCTCATCCATTGGCCTAACACTGGCACGGGCGGTGACAGTAGAAAACCCAAATCAGAGTAGTCTTTGCTTTTGTTTCTTCATCTGTGGGAAGTGTACAGAGGACTGCGATTGGAATCAAAGGGTTTGCAGTAAGGAAAATAAAAAAGCCCAAGGGACACTGACTGGTTTGAAAGACTTCAAGTTTGTTTACATCCCCTCCTTTTTCCTTTTTCCTCATTATCTGGGATTTTGGGAGGACTGTAGCACAAAAACATCTTAAAGTGGAAAGGCTGGGACGCTCATGGAAAGATACACATTGAATAAGGTTCCAGCATCACATCATCTTCTAACAACCAGCGGTGGTAGCGTGCTCAGAGTTACTTTCATGTGTGGGCTTCAGACTTAAGCAGCCTATCTTGACTCAAAGGACCTTATGGCTCCCTGCAATTATGAATGGGACTGACTGAACTTTTCAGCAGCCCTGTTTACATTTACACATTCTTGTCTGGTTAAAAATTGGTTGTTTTGTTTTTTTTTTGTTTTTGTGGGTCCTTTGTGTTTTGTCTCTGTGACTGCAGCATATCCGAAAAAAAACCCTGAAATGTCAACTATATCAAGAGGAGACAACAGTGACTGTCTGGGATTACTCTAAGCACTTTCTTTCCTACAAAATAGGAATGATAAATTTATATCTTCTTTTATGCCCAGGGGAATATCTTAAGTATTCCAGGAATTATCTATTGTTTAGACAATTTTTGTTGTCGTTGGGGGAAACAACACAATTTGGGACATTACTAAGATGTGTGTGTCTTCAGAATCTCCTGAAGACTTGTATGCAGTAACTGATCTCCCAGCTCCTCCTTTCCATTGCAGCCACATGCACCTTCACTACAAGGCTTTACTTGGGTATGGAAGTCGCATGTCAGTACAGTGGTCATGCAGTGAAGTTTTGAGGGTACTCTATTTTTCAGACAGGATATCACAGCTCTCCCTCTTCTGTTGCCTCTGTGGCAGAGACCAGGGATATCTGGCACATCTTAGAGTAGTCGCAAAGTTTAGATCTACCTCTTCCTTGTGGAAAATTAGGTTTCTTCTTATTTTTTTGACTTCTTGTTTTAAAGTTGATTTGCTTTCCAAAAAAAGCGATGTGACAGAAACATGTACTTCTGCCATTATAAAAACATGTTCTCCCATAATAAAAAGCATGTCTTAAAGAGATGAACGTATTTTTGCTAAATCTATGTTAATTAGTGACATGAGCAAAATTGAGATAACTTCTTCAAGTGTTGGGGTTTCCTTTCTCTGACAGCCTTTCCACTGTTTTTCCATCAAAGTCAATAGAAGGAACCTGGCTCAGAGCACACTAATTGAGGCTTTTCTGACACCTCCACAATGCAAGTGAAGATCTAAAAATAAAGCATTTTTCAAGCCTTTATTGAAAAATCTATACACTACCACAAATCTTTCTGCTTCTTTTTTTACAAGAAACACTATTTTAATCCTTGCTTAATTCTCTCTTGAATCTTGTTTTCCTGTGTTCTCTTCCCTCTGCCCCTTATCCATCTGCAATATGCAAAACCAGATTTCCTTTCCCCTTCTGCCTCTATTTTACTTTCTCTTCTCTCACAATGACTCAGGAGAAAAGGAGGAGTCTGTCGTCTGTTGTACAGAAGAGACATGCATAGCCCAGCGTACTCTTTACTATTTTTCATAGCAGCTTGACAATATTGAGTCATTGCATCCTATAAGCCACTGAAAGTTGCAAATCTAACTGTGAAACTTTACATTCCTCTTACTGAATTATTTTTTCAAACTGTAATACTCATTTATTAAGATCTTTTTGAATTCCAATCCTGTTCACCAAAGTGCTTGCTACCCTCCCCAGTATAGCGGTCTACAAAATGAGAAGTACGAAGCATAGTATTTAATGCATTATTGAAGTACTTATGGAATATTGAATAGCAAAAGACTTAGGCCCTTGTAAATGTCCATTTCACACATCTCTCTTTTCTCATCACAGTTCACTGATAACAACTTTCTGAATACAGTTTTCCAACCAATTTTTTTATTTCTCTTGATTTGCTGCATATATGTAATGTGCATGAGGATATCATGTGAGCTGGTTGCAAGACCTTGTCAAATGGAAGAGGTATTACAACTCCCCTATCTACAAATAATAGATTAGAATAAATAAATAAATAAATAAATAAATAAATAAATAAATAAATTTCCTTCTCTTGGAAGGACATTACCTTACTTCGGCATGATCTGTTCTTGAAAAATTTGTGCTAAATTATCCTTTTGTCATTGTTTCTTTTCTGAGACTTACAAACTTCTGGTTTGTGTCTGGCTGTAAAGCCTTTAATGAGTAAATGAAATTGCCAATTCAAAGTTAGTCAGAAATAAATGGAAAGTTTTTCAATAGCTGAACTGAGCAAATTGTGCAAAATAAGCAAGATGGTCTCAGTCCACTTTCCAGTAGGCAGTTGTATAATGATGTGCAGTGGGGATGAAGAAGCAGAGCAAGTGCTGATGCCAGTAGGCATCCCTTCATCTGTACCTCCTCAGAGCTAACCTTCTTGTGGAAGCACACTGTGTATAATCATTTAGTGTTTACCAAAAGACCTAAATCCCTCATGGCTAGATGTTACTTGATTTTGTTTGGCTTTCAGATTGCAGCCTGTGGTAGGAAGAGTTAGAAGGTACACCATATGGGAAGGATTTCAAAGTCCTGCAGTATTTGCATCCCTCTGCTCCGGTAAAATCAGTGGCAAAACTCTTGCTGACTTTGGTGAAAGCAAAGCTGGGTGATGTTTCAGTGTGTTTGAAAGCTGTTTCGTATTGATCCGCTCAGCTAATTGGCTGAACAGTACATACGTTAAATAAGAACCTACTGGACACCTCTTCCCTCTCACGTACCAAAGCTGGTCTGCTGGAAGATGTAAAGTCCTGCACCCTCCTCTGCAAAGGGTGGCAGCAGATGTGAGAAGCGCTGCATTTCCTGATGGCAACCCCTCCACCGGACCCTGTCCCAGCCCAGCCTGTGCTGCCCCACCGGGGCTCTGGGGACTGCAGGGCTGCTCCCAGGGGGAGCGTTGGAAAATGCAGAGGTCTCTCATCCCAGGTTGTGGTTAACTTTTAGAGTAGAAAGGATTAAAAATGCGAAGAGTGTGGCTGCTTGTCTTTAAAGCACCCCTGCCAGCCGCAGCTTCATGATTTACTGTCCCCTCCAAACCAGGCCTGTCACAGCTAATGTCTCAGCAGGCAATACTCAGGGGCACTGTGGCAAGTAGCAGCCAGTGTAATCTGTATTTTGTACCCATGAAAAGGGACGTAGCCTACTCACGTGGAACAGAGTAGGCAGAATTATGGCATTTTATTGTACATCAAAGTGCTCCCTTCTGCAGGTCACTTCAAACCTATTTCTGATTTTAATGGTAGTACTAAATAGTCCCCTTGGTAGCAAGTGAGTCTAGCCCATTCATTTGACTTAACAAAAATAAAATAAACATAACATTTTCCTTCTGAAAATAAATGGGAATAATAAAAAAAAAAGAACCTAAACCAGATATTTAAGTCATGAAAAAGACCTTTCCTTTTTGTTATTTCAAACCATAATAATTTATATTCATTTTTACTCCTTCAACAGCAGCTAGTGGCGATGAAGTAACTGAAAAAGAGCATAAATCACTGTATCAGAGCTTACTAAGTCATGTAATATCATGACCTATATATTCCTATTTAGGTGACTTGCTACATTTGCATGGTTCCAAGTTGAAAAGAATGCGTGTTTCTTTAGGAACATACAGCTGAGTGGTTGGAAAAAAGCATATAGAGGATAATAATAAAAAAGCGTGCAGCTGAACATGGAAAGACAAGGCTGAGTTACTGTCGTACTTTTTCTCGAAATCCATCTGTTTATCATAAATTTTCATGTCTGTGCAAGCATATTAAGAGATATTCAGTGATGTGGTAGTTATTGGAATCATTACAAAAACAATAAACCTGAGGAGAAAGCCAGTTTTTCAGCATTTTATTTATTTTACAGGACAAGCAATAAAACGCACTTGTAAAATTTTGAAACTTCACAGTTACACTGAGCAAGCACTTAGCAAGAAAAGCCCAGTTTTGCAGCAGGTTTCAATTACATCTATAGTGGATTTCAGGGCAGTTACATCAGCTCCTATACACGGGGCAAATCAAGAAGCTGATTAGAGTGCATGAATTGTGCAAATAGGGAGCTTGTGGTTCTTCTCTCGGTTGTTTCAGCTCCATTTTCTTCTGTTAACACACAGGTTTGTCCAGAAGCAGTCAGTGTTTTCAAAATAGCTCTGTACTGAACTGTAGGCAGGATTTTACCTGTTCAGAGATCAGGCTGATGATGAATTTGCCTTTCCTGAGGACCCAGGAGACCATGAACACGTTGGCTGTATATTTGGGTTGTCTATTCAGATTTATTTTGAATTATCACCTTACACAGGCACAATTTGTATTCCACTATTAAACAGAAAAAAAAATAATATTAGCAACACAGACATTTTCCCAGTTTGATCATCAAGAAGCAGACTGTGGTGTTAGGCGAATAGGTTTTTAATAGGAGGAGGAGGACACGGCACAAAAGATTAAATGATTTCTTATTTGGTGATGTTTTAAAAGCAAACCGAGCATTGGAAAAACCAGCTGTAGCCTAAACATGGCCTCTCTGAGCTTTTAAAAACCCCAGTACAGAGTCCTGCCAGGCCTTTAGGAAGACAATTGCAAAATCAGCAAGCCAAACACCACCATCAATTGCTCGTCTAGACATAGTCCTCCCACCTCCTTTCCAGCCCTCGTCTTTCTCCTCCGCCATTCCTGAAATACCTCGGCAGTGACTGCC
The DNA here is from genome assembly GCA_017639485.1 of Pluvialis apricaria. Lineage (NCBI taxonomy): Eukaryota > Metazoa > Chordata > Aves > Charadriiformes > Charadriidae > Pluvialis > Pluvialis apricaria. Next base: position 68,745,781 of record CM030007.1, read on the forward strand.
TGCGCATCCTTGCAGACAAGCAAGGAATCCCCCTGTGATGGTCCAAACGTCCCAGCTATTTATTTCTTCTTGCCATTTGACTCGGGGAACAAGCTTTCACAGAGGCAAGAGGAAAGTGGGGAGGAAGCGTAGGTCTGGAATGATGTGCTGCCAGAAGACGTGGGATACGTTTTATGCAGACCTGAGGGGGGCAGTGTGCATGTGGCTGTAGTGGGGGGTGCCTGTGAAGGTGGTGAGCTAGCCAAACTACCCAAAGAGGAGCTTGTTCCTTCGAACAGTGCTCCCGCGTGGAGCAATGGGGCCCATGTAGGTGTTGGGAGCCACGAAAACCTGCTAGAAAGAAGGTGCAAGCAGCCATAGGAGGACTCTTTGGCTGTATGCCCTTTTCCTGGCCTTCCCTTTCTGCTCTCAGCAAACTTGGAGGTGAGGAGAAGACTGCAGGAGCTGCAACCCAATGATGCAGCTGAGCTGGAGGTAGGTGGGGTGGTTCCTTCTGCCCACAGGGGCCTCTGGCTATGACCATGAGCCACATGGGCTCTGAGGTTCACAGTGGCGGCAGCAGATCCCACCCGTAGGGAATGGGTGGGAGGATGGCTGGTTTCCCAGGAGTCCCAGAGCTGGTGGACAGCATGGTCCTTGCACAGGCACTGAGAAGGCAAGGGGCTGGTGGAGGTACAGGGCTCTTGGTGGTCAAGGAGGCTGTGAAAGGAGGTTTGTTGGGAGCTGGGGTAGAGGGCTGGGTTTGCTGGAGCAGGGGGATAGTGATACTGTAACCCTCAGAGCCATCAAAGGGGAGCACACTGAAAGGGCTTCAGTCAGTTGTGGACTGCAGAAATCTGGTGAAATGCAGGATGAACTCCTCTCCTGTCGTTGCATGGTTGGCCAATGACTTAAGAAGAGATTCGGTGCAATTTCCTTTCCAAAAGATGTTGTTTTGAAGTAAGCCTGTACATTTCACAGATGTGCCAATATACTGGCTGACACAGCTCCTATCCCAGAAGAAGAATCTATTATTTCTTCTTGATAGGAGGTCAAATAAAGAAGGGAATGGACTGAAACCACATTCCAGTATATTTGTTATTTCCAAGCTCCTAATTGAGAAAAACAGAGTTGCACAACATTTTTTGCGATTTCATCCATGATTGTTCTCTGAGGGATCAAACATTACAAGAGACACTCATGTGGACAGCCTGGACAAATATCTCCTTTAAAATTCCAGCAGGATGAAGAACAAGATTTTCTGGAAACCACTCAGTGCAAAACACCGTCCAAATTCCATTTGAACGAAAAGGCACGTCTGCAAATGAAACACATGGCCAGCTTTCAGGCTTCTATGGCAAGTTCTGTTCAGTTCAACCTCTGCTGTCAGGTGGGAAGACTCCTGTACTCTTAAAAATGCTTCTCTTTTTTCCTGACAGGATCTTGTTTTAGCTTCTCACTTTTGGAGTCTTCAGGGTGAGATGTTACGGGAACCACATCTATTCTGCTCAACAGGAAAGGGCTGGGGAGTCAGCTAGAGCCCTGGACATCTGATTGCCTGCACACTTCACAGTTAGCTGTGTTTTGGATTGCTCTGCACAGCTCGCTCTGGCATGAGCCTGACCTAGAAAAGCCCTAAGCAGCAAAAATGTGAGCCCTTCAGTGCTCCTTGGACTTGGTACATGGTCCTCATTAGTTTAGCTGTGAAGAACTATCATCCAAGTCCTGCTTCTTTGGAAAAGCTGAGCATCCGCAGTCTCCACTGCAATTGTTTTCATGGCACATTCATGGCAGTCAGGGATCCAAACCCCTTAATTTCCTTTGAATGCTCTGATCTGGCTTTCTAAAGAAAACGGTGAACTCTATCACGTGCATGGAGGATGTTGGGTTAATGGCCATGTTTTCTTTTCACCCTGCGGTTCAGCACCCTGCTGAAACATACAGCTCTTCAGTATTTAAGTTTTGGGAATCCAAGACAGTTCACTACTCTGTATTGCAACATTTGGCAAGACAGTGCTTTGCCTGTGATGCCTTGTGTGCCACGCATGTGTTTCTGAAGGGCTGGATAGCTAATTTAAGGATTATTTGGTGTACAAGGCACAGGCAGAGGAGCACACACATGCTTAGCCAGAGGGAAAGAAGTTAAACCACTGATCCCAGAAATACAACAAATGTGGTCCAGGATGACTTAACTGGGTATGTCAGCAGAAATCACCTTCAGTCCTGGCAACAATGCTGCAATGGCAGAGGAATTTATAAACAGAAGTTGTTTCTTGCCTCCAAAAGAGTGGGACCTGTAACACATATTTTGGCTGAAACTAGCACCATAAAATTCATATTCTGGGACTATCCTTCCACATAATGTTAGGTCAATAATTACAGACTAGAAAGACCAGTCAGGCTCTCCTTCTGCCCATCTTCCTGGCTACCACAGGGTATTGTTCTCCTTTCAATTTCTTCAGCTGTGGAGTTGTTGGGACAATATCCCACCACTTGAAGGACTGTGCTGGGAGGAGTTTCACCCGGCCTTTCTGGCTCTCACACTCCATTTTGGAGGCGCAGTTGCATCTCATTATCAGACAGAAAACATAAAAAGTCATTGCTTTTCTTCACTAGCATATGTGATGTCTAAACAGTATCTGCTCCTCCCACTGCTGCCACTTAATCAAGCTGCATATTCTGATGATGGTCATGCCCCAGATGTCATGCTGGTGAGCCCTGTCACCACAGGGAGGGACTCTTCTTAGCCACTTCCTCAGTCAGCCAAGTCTAATCATTAAGTGCCTCAACTGGACCTGTTGTTGCAGAGTTATTTCACAGAGGAGGTGAGATACATCCCAATTCTTGGACAAGCGTGTTTGAGGGACACCAATGCCTCACTTGTATTTCTGCTCCTGCAGCACTTTAAAATCTTGTATCTGAGTCACTTGTTTCTGTGCTGTGTCTAGATGGCCCTTGGCTTTGCTGCTTTCCAAGACCTCACAGTTCTCTGCAGCTTCCTGAGGAGGGGAAGGGGAGAGGGAGGTGCTGAGCTCTTCTCCCTGGTACCCAGTGATAGGACACATGGGAAAGGTTCACAGCTGCACCAGGGGAGATTTAGACTGGACATTAGGAAGAATTTCTTTACCGAGAGGGCGGTCAAACACTGGAACGGGCTTCCTAGAGAAGTGGTCGATGCCCCAAGCCTGTCAGTGTTTAGGAGGTATGTGGACAATGTCCTAAATAACATACTTTAACTTTTGGTCAGCCTTGAATTGGTCAGGTGGTTGGACTAGATGATTATTGTAGGTCCCTTCCAACTGAAATTATTCCCTTCCTTCTTTTCTCTTCTCTTCTCTTCTCTTCTCTTCTCTTCTCTTCTCTTCTCTTCTCTTCTCTTCTCTTCTCTTCTCTTCTCTTCTCTTCTCTTCTCTTCTCTTCTCTTCTCTTCTCTTCTCTTCTCTTCTCTTCTCTTCTCTTCTCTTCTCTTCTCTTCTCTTCTCTTCTCTTCTCTTCTCTTCTCTTCTCTTCTCTTCTCTTCTCTTCTCTTCTCTTCCCTTCCCTTCCCTTCCCTTCTCTTCTCTTCTCTTCTCTTCTCTTCTCTTCTCTTCTCTTCTCTTCTCTTCTCTTCTCTTCTCTTCTCTTCTCTTCTCTTCTCTTCTCTTCTCTTCTCCTCTCCTCTCCTCTCCTCTCCTCTCCTCTCCTCTCCTCTCCTCTCCTCTCCTCTCCTCTCCTCTCCTCTCCTCTCCTCTCCTCTCCTCTCCTCTCCTCTCCTCTTCTCTTCTCTTCTCTTCTCTTCTCTTCTCTTCTCTTCTCTTCTCTTCTCTTCTCTTCTCTTCTCTTCTCTTCTCTTCTCCTCTCTTCTCCTCTCTTCTCCTCTCTTCTCCTCTCCTCTCTTCTCCTCTCCTCTCCTCTCCTCTCCTCTCCTCTCCTCTCCTCTCCTCTCCTCTCCTCTCCTCTCCTCTCCTCTCCTCTCCTCTCCTCTCCTCTCCTCTCCTCTCCTCTCCTCTCCTCTCCTCTCCTCTCCTCTCCTCTCCTCTCCTCTCCTCTCCTCTCCTCTCCTCTCCTCTCCTCTCCTCTCCTCTCCTCTCCTCTCCTCTCCTCTCCTCTCCTCTCCTCTCCTCTCCTCTCCTCTCCTCTCCTCTCCTCTCCTCTCCTCTCCTCTCCTCTCCTCTCCTCTCCTCTCCTCTCCTCTCCTCTCCTCTCCTCTCCTCTCCTCTCCTCTCCTCTCCTCTCCTCTCCTCTCCTCTCCTCTCCTCTCCTCTCCTCTCCTCTCCTCTCCTCTCCTCTCCCCTTGCCTTCCCTTCTCTTTTGGGGTTTATGCCTCTGGGATTTCACCTTGTGTTAACTTTCAGTTTATAAGGCTGAGTGCAGTTTTTGATCTCATGATCTGATCCTGTTCCACAGATTTCATGGCAGTTAAAGGGGAGAGCTTTTCTGTCTTGGTGGTGCATCTGCAGCACAGAGTGATATTTACACTCTTTACTTCTCTGTGAAGAAAATAAGTAGTTCGTGGCCTCTCAACAGTCACCATTCTGCAGCTCAGATCAGACTGCATTCACTCTGCAGGGACCACACAATTTAGTTGGAAGTAGTCGCGGTTTGAATTGGCGTGTTGCATTTTCTGCTTGTGTTGTCAGATGTATAGCCCTATAGCAAAGAGCTCTAAAGAGAAATCTGCTTTCTCTGAGTAAACCTGCAGCAGTATCCTATCTGCATGTATCCTACAGTTCAGCCCTTAATGATGACATAAGTTTACAAATGAAGGATCATTGCTCATTTGATAGACAGTCATTTTGCAGCTAACACACTCCTGCAGGCTTGAGGAAATCCAGCAAAGTATAGTAAGTGAAGGAGTCAAATAAGGGGAAGAAAAATGTGCAATGCTATAATTAAAGCCGCCAAAGAAAACAGAGTTCTGGAACAGGAGTTATTTAAAGACAAAAGCTCTTAGCCACACAAAAATTAAAGTACATATTAGCCTGATTTCCAAATGCAATGTGACTTTTGCAGCCGTAATGCTTGTCTCTATCTTTAATCTCCTTTCAAACAAATTTTGACACCCTGCCCCCCCCGCCAATTTTGGGTAGGGAAGACTGCAGGTAGCAATTTTGAAGATACCACATTCTTACAAAACCAGCAGCAATGTAGGGGAGGAAAATGCAAATAAAAGCTACTGTGAAAGGGAAACCAGAGCGAGCTCCATCCTTACCCACTCCATATTGTGGCAGCCAGGGTGTGCATGGTGTCGGGCAGCACAGCTGGCAGGGTGACACGAGCAGGTACAGGTGACATGGGAAGGAACTGGTAAGAGGTTGGGAGTCTTGGGAAAGACACGGGGGTATTTCTTTGGCTGTTTTAATTTTAGAGTTATAGTTCTTTTCCCCCTTTTTAGACTGTGTGTTTTTCTTTTTGGGAACTAATGCCATATGAATTCAATTGTATATGGGATAGGCAAGAAGCATAGCCAAAAAAATAAAATAAAATCAAAGAACAGCAAGTGCAGAGGCAGGGACAGTGGCTGGGGTTATTGCAGTAGGATACAGAAGGTCACTGAACAGAAAAAGCCCACAAGAAAGCAGACTTTGTTGGCTCTCCTGTTCCCAGAACCAGCTTGAGCTCTTTCTGGGACATTTTTCCCCTCTCATTACTTTCCAGGCTCGCTAAACTTCTCGATAATGCCTCAAATTCAGAAGCAGACTGTGGCTACAGGAGCATGTCTGTCTCAGCAATCACAGGATCGCACATTCTTGTTTTCCCTTCCACCACCACCAAACAGTCCTCAGTCACAAAGTTTAGGTCACTGTTTGAATTTTCGCACAGTTCCACCTACACAAGCCTGGGGCTTTGTGAGATGAGGATGTTGGCTGCAAAAAAAAAAAAAACACCAAAAAAACCCAACCCCAAACCAAAATGACTTGAGGCATCATTGTCTTGCATTGTGGGTAGTCACCTGCATCCCTCAGAACAAGGGTTAAAAATGTTACCAAACCAGAACATCACCCCTGAGCCCCAGGTGAGGGGGAAGTTGGGAGCGTCACAAGGTGTGAGGCAGCAGAGAAGCAATCTCCAGAGAGGCTGGGGCAGGACCTACACCTCTTCTGAGTAGCAGTCTTCTACTGTGGCCCCAAGCAGTCCTGAATTCACCTGCTTTTAAACCTGCCACAAAAAGCCTTCTTAAATGATGGCGTTTATGGGGCAGTGTTTACAGGGAGCATTCATGAAAGTTTTAGAGATGCAATACATAAGGAAGCTTGCTCTTCCTCCTGTCTGACAGCTGCCAGCTACGCACAGCTGAACATGTAAGGGTTTAGCTCCACTCTGCTTCCTCCTGAGGTCCCCAACCCTTATCTTTTAGTAAAAAGCATGTTCAGCTTTACCTCAGGCTACCTCATTGTGTAATCTCAAACATCTTTATTCCCTCGGGCACAGACATTCTCGGCAGACTCAGTTTACGGGAACTATCATCTCATGAGCTGGAGACTGCATCATGCTGGGCGTCTGGTCCCCAGGTTTCTGCCCCTGCCAACTCCACCGATGTTTCAGTTTATGCGGTGCCGCTGGTGGGGGGAAGCCTACCCCAGGTGGGCACCCTTTCAGCTGGGCTCCCGCTCCCCATTTCTCTGTGCCACACCAGGATCAAGTTTGTCTCATCCCAGCAAGCAGGAGGAACAGTTATTTCTCTCCCAGACATACGCTGGAAGACTCTTCATAATTCACAGTTTGCCTCAATAAAGGAAAAAAGACTGAAAAATTCCAATATTATGTATTTCATCTCGAGGCAACTTCGTCTTTGCCAGCTTCTCCTGGGAGAGGGCAGGCCTGCGTGAGAGGGACACCACGTGCCTGAAGAGCAGTGGAGGAGGTGAGGGCCCATCCTGACCAATGGCTGCTTCAGTAACTGGCTCTTATTGTAGATTTGGATGTGGCCTCATTTACCGGAACAAGAACTGACATTGTAAACGTTTGCTGTGCAATAAAGCCTAATGAGCCCTTCTTCTCTCAGCATTTTCACATTTTCAAGGTGATCAGTAGGCAAAAGGCACCGCTGCCCAACCACTCCTGTCTGTCAGACTGCTCACAGATATGCAAAAAAGTCAGTGATTTCTGCTTCTTTGCAGCGAAAAGAATGATTATTGTTTCTGACTCAGCTCACAAGATTTTGTCATGTCTGATTTTGCTGGAGGCTCCAGCCCTTCACGCCAAGTTATGGTATCACACAGCAAGAACAGCTAAACAGCCCCAGATGGCCTGGTTGGTTTGCTTTAGCCTCCTAGGTTTTTAGCAGCGCTGTCATATACCCTGTTACTCTTGGACAGCATAGAGGTTGCTTTCCTGAGCCAGGTTTGTCAACAGTCTAGGTGAATTCTCCAGGGCTCTGTTCTGGGATTCGGCGCGCTTTGGCTTGGCGCGTGTTTAAAGTACACTCTGGTTTGAAATAAATCATATCCCCGTGTACTACCATAAAGGAATGTGGACGATACTCTTGCGGTTATCCACAACATCTTTGTGGAGATTTTGGGAAGAAAAACAAATAGCACCCGTCCAGATATTTTGAAATGCTACCTCCGACTGTGAGGGAGAAAAAGTTTAAAGAGAAATTAAGCTGTTATGAGTTGTTTGAACTAATAACCACCGATAGAAGAATAAACTTGCTTCTAAAAATATTGTTCAGCTGAAACCTCTGTGGCTGTTTTTTTTTTACTTATCTATGCAGTAAGGCACACACTGTACAGAAAGGCTAAATATTCAGTGACTTGATCGGTAGCTAGTGAGTGCTAAAATACAGTTTCATTGCACAGATGTTGGCCTGCATAAACTGAAAGACACGGCAAATTCGTTACTGAGTGTGGTGGAGAAGCGTCATCATCCATCATCTTTTAAGGTGGCTCATTTTACTGGTAGCAACTCCAGCTGTGGCCTCAGTCAAGATACTCTACCTGCAAAGGCTGAATTGAAAGGATCTGCAGTGATTTCTCAGTGTGGCATAGTATAAAAAATTTGCTAGATTTATTAAAGTGTTAGGTTTGGGATATGCTGTTCAAGCATTCCTTCATCGGGATGCAAGATACTTTGACAACTTGTTCAAAAGAAAAATCTGCTCTACATTATGTGCAAGTGCTATGTCATATTAAGCTGTAATAGGAAGACACCATTCTTTTAGCTCAGTTTGGGTCATTATGACTGTATCCTGCCATTGATCTATATCTGGGTCTCCAAGCTATGTCCATTAAGAAGCCTGAAAAAGTATCAATGGCAGGATATAGCCCTTTGTTCTTTCGCATTACAATCACAAGGAATTAGAGCGGGATCTGGCTCCCAGGACTCTGAGTTGGCCTGCAGCTATTAGCTTTATAAGAATGGCTCGCATCCCTCAATGAGAAAAGGCCTTTGGAAAAACAGGCCGTCATCCGATAGCTTCCAAGCTCTGATATTGGCAAGTAGCAACTGCTTTCTTGTTGTAGGAGCATACCAGCCATTGCAGAGCTTTGGTGGTGGTTTGTATTTAATAACTGCGTATTCTCGGGTCTTTCTGGCAATGCTTCTTGACCTACCTCCATTTATTAAGTTTTGATCCCTCATCAAACAGATGTTTGATTTCCCCAAGTGCTCTTGCACACTGCGTTAGCCCCGTATGTGCATGCTTGGCTGGAGAGCAGCAGAAAGGAAGGAGGGGAGAGCTCAGAGCATGCCCCTCTTTGACTGTCCGAAGCTGCCTGGCTGCTAAGGGCTCCTCAGGGTCCTTAAATCCCCAACATCCTTGCCATAGATGCCATAACCTTGCATCATCTGTGGTTATGCACTGTGCAAAGGACAGTGGTGGACACGCTCTTGGTGGTCCCAAGGAAAGCTCTTTCTCTACAATGTCAGGTCCAGACTCTTCCAGTGCCAGGACAGGGTAGGGCGAGAAACACTTCAAACCCAAAACATGTGAAATGCGTTTGTTATGGATAGATGGCATAGTGTCAGCTCAGTAAAACAAGATTTGATATGCTGTCGTAAATGTCTCTGTAGAAGTAAATCTTGCCAATACTGAACCAAAGAAAGGTAGCAGCCTTGCAGTCAACAATCAAAACCTGTTCCACCCACTTCCATTCACAACAAGTTTGATGTTTTGTGTTTAATGCCAACCAGAAGCCCATCAACGCTCTTAAAGTACTTGAATAGGAACACTATTTTGGAACTTAGGCCAAGTAACTCAGACCAATTCATTTATCTAAATATTTTCCTTGCGGAAATCTATTTTCGTCCAGAGCATTCTTGTGGAAATTATTTAGGCATTGTATCTGTTCTGAAAAAAAAAAATCCTCTATAATTTTGCAGTCTTTGGGGGTAATTTAATATTGACTACTATTAATAGGCCAGGTTAAAAAAAGCACCCTTTTTAAAACTAGCTCTTGCCACTAATGGAAGGAATTTAAATGAAGTCTTTTATTCATACAGGACACATGCAGAAACTCAAGACTGTATGTTTATGCATATTATTTTATTAAAAGAATCTCAACATCCTGAGCCATCCCAGAAGTCAGTTTCACAATGAGCTACTTGTTAGTGAAAGGAGGACAATTTTGATGATGATTTTATGGACAAAAATTTTCTAGTCACAGAAAATCTGCAACTTATTTCTGAATTGTACATGGAAACCTCTTTTTTTCCATATTTGTATAACATTAACAGGTATGAAGAACAATGCAGAAAAGAAGTATCCAGAGCAAAAGGTCTTTAAGCATAACATTATGTGGTGATACAACTAATTTATAGGAGAAGTTTATTACTGTACTGATCTAGTGATTTCTCACATGGACTTTGATTCCAAAGGATGTACAACTGACCAGCCTACCAACTCCCAATTAAATAATACTAATGTGTAGGTCATGTCCAACTGTTAATGTACCTATTTTAAAGCATTTTGCAGTTTAAAACAACATTAAAGGGAAAAGATCTTGGTGTAAACCTTTAAAAATAAGGTCTGTTTCACTATCAGTCACAACACTTGCATATTACAGTCACCTTCACAGTCAGGGTGACAGCAGTAATGTGCTGGCTATAGCATGTGGGAAGCAGTTTCAAAGCTGTCTGCTTTGTCATGTGCAAGGCCCAAAATCCACTGGAAAGGGGACCAAGGAGAGCACACCTGGAGCTCCGATGGGATCACCACTTGGCCTGTCTCTCTTGACTCTTGTATGTTCGTTTCTGCCAGCCCCAGATCTCTGGTGACTGTTCCGTTCACAGGGTTTCCTTTTGCTCTTTCTTTCCATCAGTTTGGAAGGAAAAACGTGCTGTCCCCAAGAGCTGAAGGCAGTGAGCCCTGAGCAGCCCAGGCGCAGGGCTGTAGGTTGGCTGGGAGCTTTGCAACCTGTATGTCTCAGCAGAGAGTCCATGGCACGTCCTTCACCACGCACCCTTTGCCTCCTGGCTCATTGAAGGAACCTCTGAGAAGAGCAGGAACATTTTGAAATTTGAACACGAAGAGGCAATTGAGGGGTTCAGGAGAGGACACGAGCTTGATTAGTAAAACACCATCACACTGATCTTCTTCCCTTTGCAAATCTCCTCAAGTAAGTGAAGACGCAAAACGATGTCTCCTGCTGGCTCCAGCCATCCCTGCGTAGGAGCACAGCTCTGAATTCAGTTTCCACAAGGGAGATTTCTTTTTCTTTTCCTTGGATAGTGGTTAAACACAATATTTGGGTTTTATGTTTCTGTCCTGCCTGAAGCAACGCCTCGCCTGCGTGTCCCAGGCTGCTGCTGCTGTATGATGGAGAGGCAAAACACAGGCTTTTGTTTTGGACTGCTCATGGGTTTGGAGACATTTTATGCCTCATCATAGCCGATGCTGGGACTCAAAGCTCTCCTATGTTGTGCACACTATTAACCAGCCAGCAATTTCGAAAATATTTTTACTGCTGCTAATTACCCTTCGGGGAGACTGTAAAACAGAGTCTTTATGGGAATCTCTGGGCTGCCTATGCCTGGAGGAAAAATATGAGAGTGATTATCCACGTTTGCTAACCAGAGCATCACAGTGATCACCTCTATGTCCCTGTGCCCGGCTTGTGCCAGGCTGCTTGGGGGATGTTTACTGCTCACCTTCTCACAGCTATTCCGAATGCTGACACTCGCTTGGGAGGGAAAAAAGCCACAATTCATTAAATATCTTCCTCTTTCTGAAACTAGAGCTTCATCCAACCTTCCGCCAGTGGACTGTAGGCGTCCCAGTTTAAAGTAGCTACACTGCAATGGCTTGGTCTAAGGCAGACGAGGGCAGTGGCGGGGTGCTGTGGGGAGAGGCTGTCCATGTAGCACTGAGGCTACAGCCAGATTTACTCCTGATGTCCACCTCCACCATATTACCCATGACATCTGTGGCAGCGGGGTGCTGGGAAAGGTGCTCCTGTGGCTATCCGGGGCACTGTAGCTCTGTCCTGACCTGTGCTGCCCTGCCAGGGCTGCCTAGGGCCAGCTTGAGTCCACACGCAGCCAAAAGACAGCCTCCTACCTGCTGCTTTACCTCTGGCCATATGGGGTTTCCCCCTTTCTTTAGTGCCAGCACCAATGCTTCTAACACCCCAGCTGGCACGCGGCAGGAGATGAGCGAAAGAAGGGAGTTCAGATGGCTGGGGACTAGAGGGAGCATTAAGGCCTTTGGTCACCATATAGATTCTATACATGTATATATAGAGAGCGGTTATAGATCAAGTGCATCATGAAGCTGCACCAGGGTGTCCTTGAGGCACGCACCTGGCCCTACATCTGCAGAATAGGCACTGTCACCTGCCCCTTGGGGTTTGTGTGACACCACGCTAAAGTGTAGCAAAGAGCCAGCACTGAATGCTGCGGCAGCAAAGAAAGGGTTTATTTGTGTTCGAGAGGAGAGGAAAGGAAGCAAAATGAAAGAATTAACACTCAAAAAAAAAAAAAAAACCCAGAAAAGGAAAAAGAAGTGCATTAATGCAATTCCTTCTGAGGTACTGAGAAAAGGAGAGGTGAAAAGTAAAGCTAATGGGAGAGAGTAATCTTGTCCCAACAGCTGTGCAAATCCATGGACAGCCTAGCAGGGGCAGGGCTGCCCGATGTTCCTGGAAAGAAGCTTCTGGGCAGCATCAGGCTGGGGAGCACGCCTTGTCCGTGCCACCCTGCCATCCCTGCCCCTCTGGGCAGGCTGCCTGCCTCCTCGCTGCCCTCGGCATCTCTCAACGGGAGATTCAGCCGCAGATTGCTCCCTTCACGCTTCCCCTTGGCCTCTGCGCAAACACTGAAGACACAAAATGCTGGTCCCTGCCTCCACCCATGGAAACCTGGATCTGCTTCTGGCCCCAGCCCAGAAGAGTCACGTCGGGCTGGTGGTGCGAATAGCACCTCATTTTGTGGATTTGAAGGTTGCGGGGCAAATTAAGGATAAAACATTTTCTTTCAGCTTAAAATGACATGCTTTTGCCGGATTTGAGTCACACGAGCTATTTTAAAACTCTCTTAGAATGCTTTATTTTATTTTTCAAGAGTCATAATTGAAGATGGGCCAGATTAAGAGCTGTGGCCCAAACAGTGCTGAGCTTGGGTGGGGGTCAATAAAAAGCTACATCGCAATTTTCCAGTTTGGCTCATCCTGCTGTAATAGGCAGTCTCCAGAGGCGCCGCAGTTGTAGGAGACTTTTGGAAACTATCTCGTACTCGAATGCTCTTTGTGCTCGAGGTTTTCCTTTCACAACTTCACTTATTTTGAAACTCATCAAAGAGCAGTTTGAATGAGTATTTGTTTGGCTGTGGTGAGCTCAATTTTTAAAGGGACAAGGCTCAAAAGTCTGAGGATCTGGTAGATTCCTGCCAGACTGAACTGCGAAATGGAGTGAAAAGCAGCAATTTTGCTTTGAAGTTTCATATATAGAAACCTTTCTATCCTGGGGACCTTGAACGCAACCAGCTTTCTCTTTGAAAGAACCAAAAATTTCAGCATGAAACCCTTCCTGGAAAGACTTGCATGCTTGAGCTGATGAGATCATGTGAAGAAACTTTGTCTGTAACCACAGAAACTGAAAATTGGAATACACTTGATGAGCCTGAGCTTTATTTCTGTTAAGAAACATCCTCTTTTGCTAGGTCTGGATGCCTGCTCCTTCTCCACCTGTGCTGTTGATCCACCAGGAAAGAGGTATCCGGCAAGTGCCTGGTGTTGTCCACGTCAGTTAGGGACTGATGTCCACGTGGTTCCTGTGTTACCCATTCCCCTTGATGACTGGTGCTTCTTGGGATCAGGGGCAGCAACCCCTGATGTCCCAAGCAGTGAGCAGCAGTGTTTCCAAATTGCAAAGTCAAACTGCTGGCATCCCTGAAGTTCACCTGGACGTGTGGGTGAGTGGCAATGTCTCCCATGACTCCTGCCACTGCTGCCGGCTAGAAGGGAGTGGGAGGCATTGGGTTGGTGGCATGCCTGCAGGGTGTGCACACTCCAGGGCTGGCCACTGAAACCAGCTGCCAGGAGCCATGGCAGCCAGGTGTGCAACTGGGGTTGGTGCAGCTGCAGCGCAGGAGGCAGGGCTGGCCACGCAGGGACAAAAATCGGTGCAAACTGAAGGTCTTGCTGAGGTTGGAAGAACATATATACATAGACACACACATATCCTGCTGCCCACACCACTCTGAAAGATGGCCGACCTTCAGAGGTGCAGGGGCTCCAGGAGGCTTTGTAGGTCAGAGACAGAAGAGCTGGGGATCAGTTGTGGAAAACACAGTGACTACACCCTTGGCGTAGTCACTTCAATCCATGTTCCTATGTGCTCTTTCCCCAGAGTAGGAGTCTCATAAATAACCCACTCAGAGGGTTGTCTTTCTCTCGACAGCCTTCCTGGCCTCAGCTTTAAAGCCACAAACACTTCCAAGCAATGTCGAATGTAAGGGAAGCCGGTATCTGCTGCTGGCGCTTGCCTTTTCATGACAAGCTGTTCCAACACACAGCGGCAACATCGGGTGTGAAGTTGCTGAAGACGGCACCTTCTTCTGTTTGCATGCATTTTTCTGGACTCTGTAAAGACCAATGACAGAAGTGTTAAAAGAAGTTAATTTAAATGGTTGCCAGGAGGTAATTGCAGACAAGCCTCGCTCATGACGAGTCTCAACTTAGATTATTGATTTATTTTTTGTGCGGTACACACCTTCACGTTTCAAAGGCCAGGAAAGTTTTTGCAGCAATGCCAAAATATGAGCAAATAACACAAAAATTAAATATCTACAAGCAGAGGTACTGTATGGGAGATTCTCAGCCTCAGGAGGTGCTCCGCTTTCAGGTCCTGCCCAGTGTGGGCCTCTATCCCAGGGTTCCCTCTGGGATAACCTCATTCAGATAAAATGACAGATTGGTGCACAGTCTTTCCAAGGAGGTTACACACCTCCTAGGAGCCTCTTTCAAAGTGAAATCCCCCTGAATCGTCCCATTGAGGTTTTTAGATCAGGCTGCTCAATGTCAGAGGTTAGAGGAGCATGGATGAGAGAATTTTCAGCAAGAGCACATAAGAAGAATAAAGGCCTGCACCTCATTTTCCACAACAATTTTCCATATAGGGATTGGAAGTCATGGGCATGAGCTCTCCCATGTCGTTATGCTTTGTTTCTGAAAAATGGTGAAGACAAGAAAAATGGCAACTCCAAGGTCAGGTACCTTCCCTGTGAGTAGCATCTTTCCCATGTGGTTCCCACTTTGATACCAGCCAGTGGGGTGAGCTGGTTATACACAAACCTCTGTTTTCCATGTTATTTGAGTACGTAAGGTCCAAGCTGGTAAAGTCTTAAGTGGTAAAACTTGAACTGCAATTTGTGATCATTCTTCTCATCCTCAGTGCTAAAAATATGGCTGATATCCTGACTTTATGGTAATGAACAGCAAGAAGTCCCAGTACACAAGAGATGTCAAGTTGTAATTTTAAAAGCCTAGCAGTACAATGACAAACAGAATAGAAAATATGATTGCTGTCATTCTAGCACAGGATAATAAACTCTTTATGGATGTGGTAAATTCAATCCCAGAATGATGCAATAATTTAGACAATAATTCACAACAGCCAGCAAAATCAGACAAAGTTCCCATTGACTTCAGCGAGGGCAGGATTGGTCCTGGAGGACACTCTGGCCTGCTTTGGCCAAAAGCTTACAATATTTAACCTCATGTTTTCCAGTGGAGAGAGCCACGCAAGCCATCTCTTACCTCACTGTGTCTCGGTGCTCTGAGGCTGCTGTAAGAAAACATCTGCTGAAGAAAGCACAGGGGGACAGGATGGGACCCAGAGGGTAGGTACCAAGCTCACACATGCATTTCAGGTCCTACGTAATGCCGTTCTCCAGCAGTAATTGCCAATGTTTCCCATAGGATTACTGGTGGCTTTGCAGTTGGGCTTTGCACACAGACAACCTTGCAGCCAAGAAGCATAGGTGCATGAAGTGAAGCCATGGGTGGTGTCCCTAACCTGCAGCTGTCGTGATGGCTGGGCGTCACCTGGTCCTGGGCCACAGTCCCCCATTCCTAAATAATCTCTTTTGTGATAAAATCCCAGACTGTTTGCTACAGAAGGTGAAGTCTTCTGATTGCTTTAAAGTGATCTAAGTGTGGGTTGCTGCTGATGGGAGCCATCTCATTCTCCCCTTGCCTCCAGGCTGGTTCCTGCCGTCCTCTGTGCTGCTGGAACTACTCATCTTTTTTGGTTTTGGTAGACTTAGCTTTGAGCCAGAGCATGCCCCCTGGCTGACTTTGACATTCAGCCTCACAAGCCCCAGGTCCAGGACAGGAGAACCTGGTTTTGGGGGACTGACCCTTCAGTGGCATTTCAAAAATACAGCCCGTTTGTGAGCAGTCCTTCTGCTCATCAGTGCCACAAGGAAGGGTGAAATCCTGACTTTTGCAGTAAAGGGCAACAAATTTTACAACAGGTGGGTTGTCTGGAGCCACACAAGGCAAGGATAAACAGAAGAGTAATTCATTGTTACCCCTGCTGTCATTTGAAGATGGGGTAATAAACCTTATGGATGTTGTGGATGCAATCCCAGTACCACAGTAATTTAATAATTTACACCTTCAGAAGCCATGCAACCTTGCTTGAGCTGATCATGAAACTCTATCCTACAAGGTGGTGAACAGCTATAATCTTACCAAAAGTACTAAAATAGCCATCTGGAGAGGGTATCAGCTCTCCCAAACTGTCCTTTGATTTATGTTTGCACAAACTGTCCCGGGTGAAGGACTGGGATGCAGAAGACTTGGTATCATGTACCACGCTGGTACAGACCTGCTGCAGACCTGAGCTGAGCTGGGTCACTCACATGCAGCCTGGCTCCTGGGGACACACAGGGAGTCGGGGCTGCTGGCACCCCATCGACACCATCCCCACATGGCTTAGGTAAACCAGGCTCCCAGACACGAGAAGGGCTAAAGGCTTTGGCAGGCGGGAGCATCTTGAGAAAACGCAGAGCTGCAAAAAACAATTTAGGGAGCAGATCTCTGCAGATGCACCCTCCCGACTGCACATTCAGCGAGGTGGACTAAAAACGTGAGCAGGCTAATTGCAGGCCTGGCTCCGTGCCTGCATCTGGCAACTCTGTGCCAACATGGCTAGCCAGTGCGTCCCGGGGATGCCGCAGCCCCTCTACACCAGCCGAAGCAGGTACAGCCACCCTCCTCCCAGCCAGAGCAGCACAAGCTGAGCTTCGTTAGCATCACTGCTGGTATAACGAATTTGGGGACAAAGAGAAACAAGAGCAGTAGTTGAGGGTTTAAACAGGAGAGCAGCCTGGCCCCAGAGCGGCCACCATACCTCTTTTTCCTTTCTTTTTGGCAGCAGCTGACAGGCGTTTCTGTGGGCTCCTGGTTCAGCAGCGAGGCGGGCAGTTAGAGGAGACGGTGAAGTTATTTAGTTCCCCAGGCGCTCC
Source organism: Pluvialis apricaria (assembly GCA_017639485.1). Taxonomy (NCBI): domain Eukaryota; kingdom Metazoa; phylum Chordata; class Aves; order Charadriiformes; family Charadriidae; genus Pluvialis; species Pluvialis apricaria. The sequence continues at coordinate 68,762,650 of CM030007.1, forward strand.
CGGGGTGAAATTCTGGCCATAGCGAAGCCAGCGGGAACGCTGCCATTGCCTTCCACCAAGCCATGATTTCACCCCATAGGTATTAGTTTTTCCTCTCCTCCCAAGACCAGTGCAGATATTAGAAAACCACAGCTATCAGGGTGCTGCAAATAAATACTCCGGGCCACAAACCTGGTTTCTTAGTCGAGAGAGACATAATGAACATAAGAGGACAGGCCGGAGAGCGGTGAGGATGCAACACAACAAAGCATGATTAACACAAGGTGGAAGAAATAAAAAAAAAGCGGCTTCTGTCCTCAGTAGGAAATAATATTGTGTTCTGCAAAAATAATCAGCTGACACATGCAGCTTAAAGCATGTTATGAACTTTGTTTTCCTACAGTTATAAGCAGTGTCTTTCAGTGGTACACTGCACATGGCCTTCAGCTGCCTTTCTGCCCAAGAAGCGCGCAAATCAGATGAGGTGATTTATGATCAGCATGACAGACAGAAAGGCCTTTCCTGACAAAAGATCATTTTCTTGCTGAACTAAGTCTAAGCTCAATGAACCGCTCATGGTGAGCGGTGAGTGAGATGGCGGTGTGTGGCACAGGACCGGGCAGATGGAGATGCTCCTCTTACCTTTGGACTTTCTCCAGCCTAGGCCAGAAGAGGCACCAGATCCAGTTTCATGTAGGGAGAAGGAGAACAGTTACATTGACTAAAACTTCTTTTTCCTTTTTTTCACATCCACGTGGCACCACTTCACCTGGTCACCAAGAGGGACCAAGTGATGGTGCCACCTACATGACACATGATCAAGAAGGCGCTTTCCATGGGTCACCCTTTCAGGCTGTTCTCTTGGGCTTTATCTGAGAATTAACTCCGTGTTTTAAGGTGGGCTAGTTATGAATGTTGGGTGATGAGGAAGTGCTGTGTAGTTAACCTGGCTTCTTTCTAAAAGCATCTCATCCTAATCTGGACCTCTGCCTGTTTCTGTCAAACATGGTAAGAAGAGCTGCTGTAGTGCGTGTAAATGAAATTAAACAGGAAAACAAAACTGATGGCAACATCAAAAATATGATGTGGAAGGATGGCTTTTTTTAGACACTTCTCTTATTGTAGCCTAGAGGAAATCAGCTGTGTTGCATATTTTTTTTAAAAAGGGTTCAGACTTGAAATCTGCCAAATGACCCAAAAGCCATGCAGATGGAGGGGAACACAGTCCACTGCGGCTGCCAACCCACAGGTATGGAGGGAATTTTGCTAAGTATTGCATCTGGTAACGGAACTGGGGAAAGAAAACCAAAAATTTTCACAGAAGACAGCTTGCTTCTGATAAAGTCCGCTGAAGATTAATGACCTTTCTCAAGACAATTGCTGAAGATATAAATGCATTTACATGCTGCAGTCAAACATGGCCTTCTTATTTTCAGTGTTTCTTTCATATTTGTGCATATGAAGATACTCAGCTATGCTGAGCGCTCCTGTCCAACAAACCTTCAGGAACACACACAGACAAAAGCCCAGCACAGAGCCCCCAGCAGGGCTGCAGCCTCCTGCACTGGCCCTGAAGGAAACCACCTGAGCCAGTCAATGGGACGTGGACAATGTAGAGTCCTGGCTCCTGTCACCACTGACTTTCTAATCTGGAGGGGAGTTCCTCTAGGTGGAGACTATTAGGATCTTTGAACTGGTTTGAATCTGTGTTTCTCATCTCTGCTGGGAATGAGGCAATCTCATGGGAAGCCTTGCTGCTCTCCCTCAGTAGAACAGGGTTTGAAAAGGAAGAAAAACGGTCTAAACTTTGATGGAGTGGCTTAAATTTCAGTGGCCACCAGCACTGGTTCCAGGGTAGCTGCCTGGCTCCAATGTAGGGAAACCATTTTCCCAGCTGCTCTCATAGAAGGGGCTGAAGCTGAGAAACCAGCTCTGCTAAGGGGGTGTCTGAAGCTGCCATGGGGACCCTCTGGTAGATGAGACCAGACCAGGAACATTTCCATAGCCAGATCTCCACAAACCTGGGAGGAACTGTGATGTGCAGCAGGAACCATGGGACTGAGTACAAAGAGCAGAGCCAGATGTGACCAGACAGATATTAGACAATCCCTGAGATCCCTTGCAGCAGTGAGGATCCTGGCACAGGTAGGAAGGGGAGAGGTTTGCTTGGAGCATTTTTTTCCCCTCAGACCTGCAAACTTTGAGCTTTGCCTATGCCTGAGGTGCCTCTGGTTCAGAAACTCCTTTGCATCATCTGTGTTGCCTTACCCATCACAGTATTTCAAATAATGAGTGGAGCAATATCTTTCAAACTGGGCAGTATTTTGAAAATATTCTCATGAAAAATACCCAAAGAAGTAATTTGAAACTTCAGAGAGATCAGTAGGCTGAAGAGCACACAGCCTACAAGAGGATTCCTCAACCAAAAGCTGACAAAAGTCCCTGTCAATGGCATCTCCTCTCCCAAGGGGAGGAAGGCTGAAGGAATTACTGAACTGGGGGAGACCTCGTACTGAGTCTCTGGGAAAGACATACTGGAGTTAGCATGAAGACAAGCAGGGGCTGGATATCCAAGCTGTTCTTGGGCACAGGAAGGTCAGAACGGTCAAAACATGTCAAAGCAAGGTCCATCCAGCCCAACTCCATTTCTGAGCCAGTGACCAGTAGAAAAGCCACCAATTCTGTCTCAAACCTCCCACTTCCTTTGGTTGCCCCCAGTTCACACAAACACACATGCAAGAGCCAAGGGCCTCCCAGGTTCTGAGATGGCTACTGAGGGCCATGATGAGGCACTGTGCCAGTGGGGCCAGAGGAAAGACCCTCAACCTCTGGAAGTCTGAAAGCAGATGGGATGAACAGGCGGGATGGAGATTCACCAGGGGAGCACAATGGGGTAGCTCACAATACCATACATGTCTGTGAGTAAGGTATGCAGGGAACATCTGGTAAAAGGATAAAAATATAAAGCAGTGGTGGATAATAAATAGAAGTACAGTGAAAAAGAGAGGCTTGGCACTGCGTCTGAAAAAGCTGCCATTGGTAGAAGCTGTTGCGTCAATAGGTTTTGTACTTTATACTCCTAAAAACACTCTTCAGTTATAATCTATGTTGGGCACTGTAATGTGCTTGGACAAAAGCCAACTGATGGGTTTTCCTTATATTCAGTACATTATTTAATGTGCTGGCCCCTCTCACTTCTTGTGGTTTTGTCGCTGAAATAACTCTGGATGTTCAATTTTTTATCAAGAAGTATGTCCCTCAATCTTTGCTGTATTTTCTAGGCTCTTTCTGTCAGTCATGATCTATTCTCTTTTGTTTTGGCTTGAGTTCATACACCCCACCACCTTTTCTTTTGGGATGGTCTCTGTGAGCTTTCCAAAGAGATATCCACAAAGATTGGAAGGGATAATCAGGGAGTTAAGGTCAGACTACTACCTGACGGGAGGGCAGCATTTTGGAGAGTTAGGCTGTGATATCTGCTCTGATTTTGAATATCTACAGTGAACTGGGAAGGTGAGCCACGAGCTGGGGAAACATAGAATCATAGAATCATAGAATCGCTGAGGTTGGAAGGGACCTTTAAGATCATCAAGTCCAACCATTAACCTACCCTGACAAAACCCACTTCTAAACCATGTCCCTAAGTACCATATCTACCCTGTTTTTAAACACCTCCAGAGATGGTGAATCCACCGCCTCCCTGGGCAGCCTATTCCAATGTTTAATAACCCTTTCAGTGAAAAAATGTTTCCTAATATCCAGTCTAAACCTCCCCTGACATAACTTAAACCCATTTCCTCTTGTCCTATCACTTGTCACCCGGGAGAAGAGGTCAGCCCCCACCTCTCTACAAACTCCTTTCAGGTAGTTGTAGAGGGTGATAAGGTCTCCCCTCAGCCTCCTCTTCTCCAGGCTAAACAACCCCAGTTCCCTCAGTTGTTCCTCATAAGATTTGTCCTCCAGACCCCTCACCAGCTTTGTTGCCCTTCTCTGGACACGCTCCAACACCTCAATGTCCTTCTTGTAGTGAGGGGCCTAAAACTGAACGCAGTACTTGAGGTACATCTCAGACTGGTTGTCACGCACATGATGTGCAGTGTCCAGGGGAACAAGGTTACACCATGCAGCATGCCAGATCTGATGCTAACAGGAACGTGCCTCCGCCTGAGCTGATGTGCGAGGGGTGTTCCCGCAGAGCAAGACAGAGGCTCTCAGAAGGGTTTTCCTCATTCAGATCTGCAGGCACAGCCGCCCAAACAGCTGTCCCAGCATCAGCAGCTTGGAGAGGGAGTTTCACTGATGTAAAAGCCCAAAGAAGAAAAGTAGGACTGTCACCCACTGGTCCTCATCCAAAACACCAAAGACCCCCCTGGTCCAGCACCGTATAGCATAGCATTGTTGGACTATGAGAAAATATGTTGCCACCGCACCACAGGCTTGAAGAAGCGGGATCCAGCCAGGGCTGTCCTAGGGCAGTATCATATGCAAACTCATCACAGCAGGGACAGGGAATACAGTGAGAGAAGTCTCTGTAGTCACCGGGGACTCACTTGCGCAACCTGGCTCCTCCACTAGTAGTGCCCCTAACTCAGGGCACCAGCATTTTCTGATTTTCAAGAGAAAACAGGAAAAGTATTTGAAAGCTATTTTCTTTCTTCTTTGGAGCTTGTTGGTACATATAAAAGCTGGAACATTCTTGAAAAATGGGATTTCCAGCTCCCACAGGTGAGACCTTTACTCTACAACACTGCAGCCTGGATTGCACTGTGCCATGGCTCTCATCACAACAGGTCCCTTCTGGAGGGTGACGGTTTTCAGAGGATGACTCCCTTTAAAGGGTCCCTGAAAGACAGCTAAGAAAAGGCAGGCTATTGTTCAGAGAAGTAAATAAATTCAGGGAACCCACGCTACCACAGGAAAATGCTTAGGAGCTGGGGACACATGAAACATTGGCAAGCAGTGCCAGAGAATACGCAGTTTGCGTTTCTGGCTGCTTACCCTGTGTGGTGATCTCTCTTGCGGGCTTTTTCTTTTTTAGTTTTTTTTTTTTTTTTTTTTTTTTTTGCATGCAATACCATACCTAGTTTGTTTTCACTGTCACTTGGTGTAGGTATGCAATGGGGACCTGCTGGCACACAGTGGGATACAGAGTGATATTTGCACATCCAACTTGCTTACATACACCATCACAGTAAATGCTCTCCATGCGTTCTTCAGTCACAGGGTCCTTGGAGACCCAGACTTAGTACAAAGCGCAGGGATATTGGAGAAATGTCCTAACTGCCCGCTGATCTACACTAACTTCTACAGTCAATCCTGCTTGCTCTGTTGTTTCAGTAGCTATGAGCACGTCAAAGCAGATAAACAGGAGAAAACAGGACAGCTCTGTTCTCAACTTTAGTATCTTAAGTATTTAATTTTTTCTTGTACCAAAAGCAACTGGATCATAGTTTGCAATCTAAACTTCAATGATTTATTTTCTCAAGCTGAGGCTACCAGCATTTCGCACTTGTGGAAAAGCAGTACAATTATGGTGTCTTTCTGCATTGACACCACAAACAAGAAGTCAAGCTCACATTAAACCCGTCCTCTCAGAAGACTGAAACTTTCTTCACCACATGTCAGCCGAGAGCTCCCACATGAGCAGTACCAAGTCTCTTCCACAGTGCTTTCTAGTGACTTAAACTTGTCAGTTTAAATTTGTATTTCTGTATGTTTTTTGAAAGAAAAACATGCCAAAAGAGTACTTTGGCCGGCCTCCCCCATCTCCCTGGCCGCGTGGATGCGCAGAGCCAGCACCTCTCCTGCCAGGCGGTGGCTTGGTGCCTCTCGCAAGCTCTCGGGATTCTTGGAAACCCTGTGTCCCCACGGCCAGGAAGCAAGCAGCACTGGGACATTGTGTAAATCTTCCTGTAAGTCATTGAATGCTTCTTCGAGGTCCCAAAACAGGGAAGGGAGGAGCCTTCCTCAGCTGAATAAGCCTCCATTCATGTTTAGCTGAGAGGCAACCCTTCCTCAGCCTTCACAGATCCTCCCTTCCAGTGATGCTGCTCCAGCAGCCTCGGGCTTGGGGAAAACATCTCCCGCTGCTTTTGGGATACACCACGAATCTGTCATCAAACAGAAGTGCCCTCTTACCTCTTGCCAAAAACAATGAATTTCCAAGAGGTTGGCACCTTGTCCCCAGGCCTGTTTTCATTCATAATACCTCCTGCCTCACGCCTCTGCTGGGAGGGATGCTCAGGAAGGCAGAGTGCCATTAGCGCTGGTGTCAGCCCTGGACTACCACATATTTTGGACATAGGTCAGAACACAGACTGATAGAAAAATTAGAGTCCGTTGGAGGAGGAACAGTTCTCAACCTCAGCTCCGAGGATGATGGTAGTACCAACACGTGGTTGTGGCTCCCCCATCTAGCTCCTGTATGCTGGGAAACAAAACCTTATGAAAAATGAAGAGTTTCAAACAATTTGTTATAGATGCTCTGCTCTGGCCCTCAGTAGGATTGCACACTAGGTCAGTTCAGCTAACAAGGTTCATGTGCCACATCTCCACAGGAAGGCAGCAGGAAGACATCAGTTACAGAAGATTGGTCTCAACACAGCCTCCCCACAAAGGGTGATTACTTTTCTTTCATAAATACTTGACCTGCCTCTGTTGCTGGGACCCCAAAAATCTTGCATTGTATCAGGTCCAATGTGGTGGTGGTGGAGTTCATTTTGCAATATGCTGCTCTGCTCTTTTACAGAACCACTGGAGGAGCCTCTGGCAAACAGAGCTGGACAACTATTACCCTGTCTGCTGCCCTCCAGAGAACCTTTCTTGACAGGGGTCTTGCAACAGCTAATTTGATGAAGGAGAGATGACCGCTGCTCTGGGAGGAGCTGCAGCCAGCCTCAGTCGGTGGGGAACCATATCAGGCTTCGTTCTGCAGACTTTGACTCTGTGGCTGCCACAGGTTTTGCATCTCTTTCCAGCAACTGCGGTTACCTCAGAAAAGCATGGAATGCCGGGGTGGGGACACACTCCCACCTTTGACGTCTGGCTATAAAGTACCTGGCTTGGGGGCTGCACTGCGGGGCCTCACGTTATTTCTGACCCTTTGCACTGAAATGAGACAGCAAATCAAAAATATACCTTTGGGTCAAAGAGGAACTACCTGTGGTTCAGAGGACACCCAGGCCAAGAGTGATACAGCGTGAGAGCAGCCAGCATGGCTTTAATCTGCCTAACATGGGGCAGGTGAGAGACAGTGGCCTCATGATGGGTGCCCAGTCCTCTTCTGGTTAGCAGCATAGAAATACTCTGCAGTAGGCTGGAAAGACGCTAGTGAATGGGAATGAGAGGTTTCCAGGGCAGATCAGTTTTCCACATCGTCTCTTCTAGTGTGTTTTGATGCTTAAACTTTTTCCAGGTAGTATGGAAGGGAAGAGAAGACAGGTGGCATCCAATGGGGGAAAGAACAAAATAATCAGGCCTCTGCTGGCAATTTGTTGAGAGGCCTTGAAGCAGCTTCTTTATGCCTTGTTCTTTAACTTCATCTTCCCCAGGATAAGGCATAGCCTTTGTAGGGGCTGGCTGCAATGCTAGCCAGCTGTGGTAGCTTGCACCACTGTGGCCTCTCCTGCAGGGAGCTGGGCAACAGAGTTCAGAAGTGGTCCCTGTGCCAAAGAGGTCCCCGTCTGAGATGGGTATGAGACCGGACCAGGTAAGAGGAGAGGGACAAACAGAAACTTTATATTCAACAAAAGTACTTTGTGAACCTTGGACCTTTTAAGTCTAGCTCCCCACCAAAAAAAATCCCGGTGTATGCAGCTGGATACATTGGATGTACTTGGAATATTTGTCTAGCAGTAAGAGACTCCTGTAGCAAGAGTCTTTCATGCCAGCGGTAAGAGAACCCCTATCTGCCACTTGCGTGAGAAATTTAAAATTTCCAAGAAATAGGAGGGCAAAGTAGTTTTCTGTCTGGCCATGAGGTAGCACCATTGAGCTATTCACAGCAAACCCCAAAGCTAATTTCCCTCAATTTTACAAGCAACACTTCTGGAGGCACAAGCTGCCTGTCATCTTACATTGACCAGATCAAGAGATTAGGTTAACCACTGTGCTAATTCAGTTTTGGTGATGAGTCAGGCCATGCCTACCTCTCTTGGCCATTTTTTTCCCCCTCTGTGATCTTTCCAATTTCTTACATGAAAATCAGCATTTTACTGGTTGTGCTCACATCATGTCCTTTCCCAGAGTGTTTCTGGGCACCTGTTGAGTTCTGGTAACCGCTGGCTCCGCCAGGTTCTGAGCAGATAGGTGCTGTCTACAGCCAGCCCCATCACACGGCTCTCCAAGGGACAGAGGATGAGCAGAGTAACCTTGACAGGCTCAGAGGGTGAGGAGGTGGAAAGCAGGGGCTGTAAAAAAAAAACCAGATTTGAGTGGGGAACTGAATTTGAGCTTCTGGTTTCAGGTTGCAACCAAAAGGTTTAATGTGGGTTTTGGTTAAGTTGATGAAGAAATAGACAGAAACAGGGAAGAACTGGCAAATCTGTTCCTGGATAACCAGGTCTGATTACATTATCCACCTTTTGAAGATGTTGAAGAATTGGAGAAGAGTGCTGTTTGCTGCCAGACAGAGACATTGTCTGGAAAACATCATATCACGGCCTACAGGACATCCACTCTCCTCCAAGGCAGCCTCTCCGCATTGTTTTTGTATGCTGTTGCCAAGCAAGTCAGTTGGTCAGAAGAGGGTGAAGAAATCCAGCTTGCAGAGACGCCTTGCTGGCCCCCTGCAAGCCCATTGCTGTAAATGACATATTTCCTCCAGTAAAAATGATCTCAGGGAAAAGAATAAAAAAACTGTCTAATGAAAAGCTATTTCTATCTGCAGCTGCAAAGTTGATGAGACCCATTGAAAGGCAATTAAAGTGACCCTACCCTTAACGTTTCAAGGAGGTTGCATGAATGTCAGATTAAGTTCTTCAGCCCTAGAAGAAGTCTACATTAGGAGAAGGAAATGATGCTCTCCAGAGCTTCTAGGGCCACAGGCTGTGCTGACGATGAGATCTGCTTCCCTGTGCAGCACTGCCAGGGGCACTGTAATCATTGCCCAATGTTTGTTGCTGACTGCCTGATCTACAATTGGTTTGACAACAGCAGTGACTGATTTGGTTGCAGCAAGAGATAATGTTTGCTTTTGAGGAATATAGCAAGACTTCCCATGAGCACAGGAAGGTGGTGGCAGATGTACACTGGCAACTTGGAAGAAAACATGCCAGTCCCATTGATGGAGGAAGGGCAGAGGGGGGAAAACGTCACTAGAGAACAATGGGGGAAACAGGGGATTTTACCCAGCCTATCGACTACTCAGCAGCAAGCCTCGTGCTTTATAAGATGGAAAATGACCTGGAGTTCCAACAAACACCATAGGGCTGCAAACGTGTAGGCAAGCCCTATGGGAAGGAAAGCTATGGTGACCTTGGAATATTTTTTGGATGCCTCAGTCTGAGCTGGAGCAGCTGTGCTGCGGACAGCCCCACACCACTGAGGCCTAAGTGGCAGCCCTCAGGGGTCAGCACTGCTCAGGCTTTTCAGCCCTCTGGCAGCCTGTCTGCGTGAAGATTCGCTGGGAGGCTTCGGAGGAAGGCAGCTTTCTCATTTCTTTCATAATTCTTACACTCAACAGAAGAACCCCCTCACTGAAGGGCCTGCTGACAGACAAAAGTTTCACACTCTAGTTCTTTCTAATCCTCCGAATACCTCAGGGAAAAGTAGTCCTCTAGTTAAAACACTGCAGCGACTCATTCAGTGCTGTTGATGTGTACCAAGTGCAGACAGCAACGGCACCAAGCAAGTGTTATTGAACGCACATCTGTGATAAGGGTACGTAAATGTCCCCCATCAAACAATTCTCCTGCGCCTGGCTCTACTGAATTTAATCTAACAGTGGCAGCAATGGAGCCTGTGGCTATTTTTTGCACCTTCCAAAACAGACGTTTCCAAACACAAGCTTACATTGCCCAGAGGGTTTGTGGGACCAGTGGCTCTCGACAAGAAATGGAGTAGGCAACCGAGAAGTTTGTGAACTGCTGTCCCATACAGAGCAGGGTTTTGGGGTGTTATTTTTCAGGTTAAGATATCAACTCTAGGTTTCAGTAGGATTTGAAGGGGTTTAAGACCACACGGGCCTTCCTCTCACCAAAGAAATTGAGCAGGGTGCTGCTCACTCCCTTGTCCACAGGAACTGAACAATGAGGAGCTCCAGTGACTTACCTCGCCTGACTCCGCGGGTCATGAGGGGCACTGAAGTTGTGTCCCCTAGATGCTGGAGGGATTACTCAACACAAAGCATCATCCACTGAGTCCTCAAAACTGAATCTAAGTCTCATTTTGTTTGCTGATAGTTCAAAACCCTGAGGGTCAAGCTTTTAAAACCCATTTAACAAGAGAAAGTGTGTGTGACTCTTGGGCTGATGTATGTGTTTCATGCACTCACTGTATCAAAAAGGTCTCTCAGAGCCACCTTCTAGATCCTTATGCCAGAGTGATGTTACAAAGTGGAGAGGTGGTTTATCTCATGCATTATGCTGAGTGTTTAAAGCAAAAATTGATCCACTCCTAGAGCATACAACACCCATGAAGGCAGCAGGCTCCAGAGAGCAGCAAGGGTGAAGATTTAACCTCTGGGAGCTTTCTTGCAGCTGAATTTGCTCTTGTCCTTCTCATCTTTTTTAGTTACCAAACTCAGAGACCTTCTCATTCGTGGAAAATTTTTGTGCAAAGTTTTAGCCCAGCGGTGCCTTCCCCAGCCTTTGAAAACATGCACGGTAACACACAGCTCTTGTTAGTGGGAAACAGCCTCTTTACTTTCTGTTGAGTGGAAATCTTCTAGCACCCTCTCATCTGTCCCTCTTATAACAGAAACAGAACAGATGGCAGAAGAAAGAATATTGCATTTCATAGACTCATAGATTCATATAGAATGGTTTAGGTTGGAAGGGACCTTGAAGATCATCAAGTTCCAACCCCTGTGCCACAGGCAGGGACACCTCCCACCAGACCAGGTTGCCCAAGGCCCCATCCAGCCTGGCCTTGAACACCTCCAGGGACGGGGCCTCAACAACCTCTCTGGGCAACCTGTGCCAGTGCCTCACCACTCTTAAAGTGAAAAACTTCTTCCCAATATTTAATCTAAATCTACATTCTTCCAGTTTAAAGCCATTCTCCCTCATCACTACATGCCCTTGTAAAAAGTCCTTCCCCAGCTCTCCGTAGGCCCCCTTTAGGTACTGGAAGGCCGCAATAAGATCTCCCCGGAGCCTTCTCTTCTCCAGGCTGAACAGCCCCAACTCTCTCAGCCTCTCCTCGGGAGAGGTGCACCAGCACTCCGATCATCATCATTTAACACTGCTTTCTTCTCCCTCTCATAGGCTTTTGCATTTGCAACAGATGCATTTTGGGAAGAGCAGCCTGAGCACACACCCACTTCTCTGGTGCAAGATGAACTTACTTTCTGCATTGCCCCCAGCCCTCCCCACCAAAACTACTCCTTGTATTATTGAAACAGGACCCCAATGAAAGAACAAGGTAAAATTTAGGCCACAGAAAGTGGGTGCAAGACAGACCAGCAGCAGGAACCTTCATAACAGACAGGGGTGAGAGCAGATATTCACCTAAATGCCAGGCTATATGTTGAAGGAAAAGGAGTGTGGCTTCAGCGTAGCCCTTTAGAAATGACCCTTACAGATCACAGCCCCCCCCCTTCAGCTGACCACAGCATCCTATATTGGGTGTTACTCCTCTGTGTAAGGTGACCTGGTTATATGAACAAACCAGGCTGAAGCTCTGCTTTTCTGTTTTAATTAGCATCTGCTTCTCAGCTGGTCCTTGTCAGCCCTCACTGCCAAGGATGAGATGCTCCAGCATCTGGAGACAGACGTCTCAGCTCACCAGTGCACAAAACATCCAGTCTCTGACAACATAGCCAAAAGTAGCCTGTGCCACAAACACGCAGCTCCTGCCAGCCCACCTCTGACCAGCCCTGTCCCCGTGTCTGCCCAGGCGAAAAGCACAAAAAGCTGCGATTTAGTGGTGTTGCAGAGGAGGGGCTTGCTGAGAAGCGCTCTACTCCCAGGTCCCAGAATTGGCTCGAAACTCAGGCAAGCGTTTCTTAAGAAGGGATATGTGCAGATCAAGCATCACGTGCCTTCCAGGGAAAACCACCCAGTGCAAACAAGAGAAATCAGCTGGTCTGCGCAGAGCAGGGGGGAAAAGCCACACACAGAGCATGATTTATGCTGCCTCTTCCAGGATGTGCCCTGGAGAGGTGCTCCACAGCCACACGTTACAGCCTCGCCAGTGCCAGCTGGGCACACCTCTCCTTGGCAAACTCCTTGGGCTCGCACAGTCCTGCCAGTGGTGGCCGGCAGCGTGCAGGGAGCAGGATCTGCTCCTCCCAGGAGAGCTGCCAGTGGCCACCCCCAATGCCACAGGCCGACGGTGGCAGCAGAAGGGGCTGGGGGAGGTCAGGTTTGGGTTAAGGCGTGCCAGGGAAGAGGTCTGAATGCATGGTGCCAGGGAGACAACATGAAAGAAGGCTGCTGGAGAAAGTTTCTCCCCTGTCCTTAAGTCTCTGGCATGCCTCGTTCCTGTCCAGCTGAGGTCTAGATCCCTCCCCGGACCAAGGTCTGACCAGCTCCTGAATCTGTTTAGTACTGCTCCTTCTCTCTCCTGCTTATCCTGCCTCCTCCAGCCTGGGAGGCAGCCCAGCTCCTCTAGGGCCTGGACGCCAGGAAAGAGGCAGAGATGGTTTGCCAGCAGCTCTCTGCTAAGGACTCTGCACCACTGATAACTCCACTTGATCCCTGCAAACGAAACAGTAATGCACAAAGGATGCTTACTCCATCTTAAGGAAGTGCTTTATGGTTGCTCTGGGTCAGATAGCTGAGGGCCTCTAAAGAAGTCTTCACCTGATTATATTTCACAGGACTGATCAAATATAGTGTTATTTTTCTTATGCTGGTGCTTGCAAAAACACCAGGAGGATATCCCTGCTCCCAAATTTAAGAATGTCAGTATCCTTCACATTTTTCAGAAAGCTATTTTCAGACCTATTTTCAGAACATAAGTCCTTGGGGCCAGGTCTAACGTGGATGTGATGTTACTGTACTAGTGCTGTAAGGCCCTGCAGCCTTGGGTGTTCTTCCCAGCCAGCCCAAAAATGACCATGGGGCCAGCTCCAGGTCTGCGGTTCCCAAGCTGTGATCCACACCACGGGAATCGCTCGTGGCCCTGGAGAGTTAAATACACAGTTGTTTCCTAGTGTGAGTTTAACAATAAGGATATGCGGCTCACCCAGGCAAGTGGGTTTCCCTTCCCATGTTGGAAAAGAGGATGGAACAGGGAAATCAGGGCAGCAGAGACTCTTAAAATGAGATCAGTATCACGCTCACGCAGTACAATAAGAAGTACAAAGTAAACCAAAAGCAACAGCCAGGAAATTCATTGCTGCTTGGGAGCTCCAGATGATACCACATGAGAACAGGCACCCTCCTCCTGTTGAGCCGTTTGACAGTGCCGAGGCAGTGAGGGATTTACCCTTCTCATCTCTGTCCGCCCTCTACCAAGCAGCAATATCCTTTTTTCAGGTACCAAGTACCCAATTAAAAACACCATGGAAACACCACACAAGGCTTGAACCTATCCACTCAGACTCACTCGGCCAGTACAAGCTTGTTTGGGAGGGGACACTTTGTCGTGGCAGCCGTCATTGTGCATCAGGCACCATCGGAGCAGCTCCAGCTTTGTACCTGACCAGGTGTCGTCCTGTCCTGCCACAGCAGGCGGAAGAACAAAAAGCCAGTACAACCCTGCAGAACGTGTTCTGGTGAGCTCAGCAGGACCCCACGGTGCGCTCACACCCCACCTGGGTCAATCCTGTGGCACCAGCTGAGCCAGCAATGCACACAGCCAGTGCTGGTGCTCACAGCAAAGCACCCATGAGCTTCTCCTGGTTGGGATCTTTGCGAAACAGCCCAACGCTGAGCAGTGCTGTGGGACGGATCCTGCATGAGAGCACCCCCATCTAGCGGCCTGAGCTGTCCCTGTGGCACCCAAGGCAGGAGGGAAAAACCCTGTGAGGACAACCAGGGCTTGCAAGAAAGTCATTGCTGCACAACGAGGGTGAGTAAAGAAGAGTGACAACGCACATCGCAGCAGCCGGGGTCCTCTCCTGTCACCCCAGATGGGGTTCATCTCACCAGCTTTAGATGTGTTTACTGTAAGTGATCATGCCAGGTTCCTTGTGGTCAGCAGAAAGGAACGGCAAATTTTTAGGGTTTGAATAATTTCATTCTAGGGTAGACATCTCAAATTGTTAGTCATGCTCTGGAGGGGCCACCCTCTTTCCCCCAACTATTAAAAGAGGTCGAGTAACTAACTGAAATGTAAGCATCTACATGGTGGACATCTACATCTGGAGAGACAGATCCCATCTTCTTTGTCTTATAGCTATTATTGAATTAACTTGGAATACAGATCTTGTTTCATGTGGATGTCAACAAGACATCAGAAACTGTCTGGTTAAGTAACACTCAGACAGTGCTGTAAGAGTTGTACATGAACATATTCAGCAGAACATCATTCCCCATCCCCTGCAAAAGAAAACCCAGTTCTGATCAAAGCAGTTTCAAAGCCCCTAATCTCCGTTTTTGAACGCTCAGCCCCCGCTACGTGCAAATACTCAGATGAGTGAGATTTCAGAGACAAGGATGCTTGCATTGTTACCTATGGCACGGAAATACTTCTTTTGCACCCCGCCAGCTCCAAGGAGTACTGAGGTTATTGTACTTGTAAGGGAAGAAAAAATAGAAATGCTCCACAGAGAGCTCACCAGCTTCCTTCCTCCTCCACTGCAATGTTGTATCACCACCCAAGTGGTGATATAAGTGGAGCGAAGCCTCCTTGACTGAGTGAAGACAGCGGTCCTGCCTCACAGACAGAGGTTTTGTCAGGAGTCGTCGAAAGATCTGTCTCATCTGTTTGAGAGGGAGGTGGGATGAGGTGGACCCCAGTGGTCCCTTCCACGCTGAGTCTTTTGGTGATTGTCTAATTAGTGATGGCAACCAGGACTAGGGCAGTTGTGAACAAGAGGTCTGAGACACGGGAAGGGGTAGCAGGCTGGGCCTGGCACGTGGGACAAGAGGAAGGCACTGGGAAGCAGGGGCTGTCCCCATCTCTTCTCTCCAGGTACCAGGTGGAGAGAAGAGATGGGGACAATTATGGAAGGGCAAGGCCAACCCCATACATTTAAAGGAAGGCAGGCAGGCAGGAAGGAAGTAAGGAAGGATTGGCAGAAGAAGTTGTGCCAGGCAGAGCAACCTTGCCTGGAGGGACTCCCAGCAGCACCCACCTGCAGGGAGCCGGGGGAGAAGTGTCCCATGCTCCTCCTTGCTGGCCCCAGGCAGACAGACAACAACTGTGGCTGCAGGTGGTCCATGCACACATGGCTGTGTGATGGCTCATGGGGTTTTCACCCACATGCTGCTCTGAGGAACACAAAAGAAACCAACAGCTCACTTGCAGCAGGAAATGCTTAGGTGGGAGAAACAGGCAGAGGAAACTAATTACTGAACAGCCTGACGAATGGAGCGTCATTCAACTTTGGGAGCCTGGTGGGCAAAACCAGCTCTGATTCTTCTGCTTGAGCCTGCCCAAGGCCTCTTGGGTCTTGCTTTATCTTGACTGTGTCAGGTCCCACCCTAAGAGCCGAGCAGGCTCTCAAACACCAGGGCACTTCCAGACCCAGAAGATGCCGTCCTCCAGCCCCCAGGAGGACTTCCAGGCCTTCCTCCTCTTAATGCTACTGGCTGGTACTTACTACCTGCCCAGGCCAGCCGGTTTCTTCATCCCCCCTCTTCAGGGCTTGCAACTTCTAAATAATGCGAAAGCATCGGCCATCTCTTTCTGACACCAACATAACTTGGGCAGTAGCTACCCTCTGCTGAGAATCAGTGCCAAGCCCCCTCAGAGGGCTCTCCAGACTGCTCTGTATGAGGGCTTTTTGCTTACCATTCCCCCTTGCTGGCACCTTCAATAGAAATTATGCCAAGGGGAATTCTCTGGAGTGAAAAAGGATGACATTTTCCAGACAAATGAGATTCAAGCCCAGCTCTCCAGTGGGAAACCTGCCTTTGAGCCTGTGGCGGTCTTCACCAGGGGAATTCAAGGCAGCAAAGGGCTGGTGGGGAGAGTGCTGGAGCAACCGTCACAGGTCCAGCTCCTTGGTAAACCCTGAGGGAACATGGTACTGTGCCAGCAGGAAGAGCCAGATCTCGGAGCTGAATTTCTCTCTGATTTTGCCTGGTTCTCATGTTAGAAGAATAGCAGGACCCTTGGGCAGCCACCAGGCTGCACACGTAGACAAGGCAAAAGATGAAAACCGGGTCGGGGGTCATCTAAACAACAGTGCATTTTGGGGGGAGGGGACACACACGCAGGCAATACTGGCTTCAGAAGAAGGTCGTGTCACAGATGGTGCTGTGCATCGGTGATTTTAATAAGGAGCATGAGGTGGGGTGGTGCTGAAAGCAAATGGATTTGGAGCATAACTGGGAGACGCATTCACTCTGGTGGCAAAGCTTTCTGGGGTGGCTTGTCCCCACCTCATCAGGTGTCCCGATGCAGGTGTCTGTGAGGCTGCTATAAATCTGGTCAAGTGGATGGTCCAGGTTTTTCCAAAACGTCCCCCTCTTTTAACAAGCCCCAATTATTTAACTGATTCAATTGCATCAGTGCTATTAATAGGATGCTGAACCACAGCCAGGGTGGGGGAGCAGGAATCTCTTTAAGGGGGCTGTACCACAAGAGAAAACATACCGCGGAGTTGTCCTCATAACACCATGGCTCAGCGGGAGGTGAAGCATTTGCATCTCCAGACATCACAGATGAGCCTGCCTATTTTTAAAGTGGCTTTTCTCAGCTGTGAGCCTCTCCAGTCATTTTCATCACGGGCGTAGGATGTCATGGCTGCCAGAGGATGGCTTCTGGAGAGTGAGAAGTAGGAATTATAGCTGAGCTGTAACACAGAAAAGCTTGCTAAAGAAAGCAAAACACAACGTGTTTCAGGGTGGCCTTTTTTTGTGTGCACAGTTTCTGTTTTCATCAAGTATTTCCCTTTTTCCTCCCCTATAATTCATAAAATTTGCTTCCTTTATTCTTGTCAGCAGATTTCTCCACACAAACATAGTGAATATAGTTTTAGTTTCCACCCCCTTATCCAAAGTTCCTTTCTTAATCAAATAGATTAATTTCTGGTATACCAGGTGCACCTCTGGTACCCTATGGCCAACCCTGTGCACTATTGTCACCTCTACCAAGACTTACTTGCTTTCACATAAGAAAAGTAAGAGTCCATATCCAGGTAGTACATTTGTTGTGGCCTCAAGTGAATAATAAACCACATATTTCCTTTGGACGGCTTTAGGGGAGGACAGTGTGACAGTGGCAACTGTGACAGAGGTTAAAGAAGTTGAGTGAATTTAGTAAAATTAGTCAGACACCATACAGGCTCCACGCTTGTGGAGAGAATTTGCCCTTGATGTTAACCAGAACTGTGTACATCTGGCATATGTTTTTGGTAAGATTCAGCATGGCAACATTTTCAAACTAGTAAAAAGCTGATTTCCCTTTTTATCATTTAAACATTCTTTACGTTTAGCCCAGGCTGCTGGTGAGCCTTTTGTTTAACCAACACATCCACATTAACTTCGCAGGCAAACCTGCTACCACCAGGCAACTTTGTGTTAAAAGTAATAGTTCTGAGCAAACACGGTAAACCCAACGATTTGAACTTTTCAGGTAAATCACAGAGGGACTCCAATGGAGCAGCAGACAAAAAACGGGAATTGAAATGGAAAGGCATGTGTGATTTGTTCAGAAGTTAGGCGTGCTGTTTTCTAGACTCAGGATGAATCTCCTAGGATCCTATTTTATCTTAGGTTATTTTAGGAACCTAAAACAATTATTTGCTCCGTGATGGCTTCTTCCAGTCTTTTCTTATGCAGCCCAGATCCAGAACCTTACACACGTAGGAATACAACACTTCTGTCTTAAAACCTTGTCTTTTCCTCGGTACTCACTTGAGCTTTGGAATAATTAATTTGCTTTTTAATGAGAGAAGCTCAGAGCCAAAAAGAAATGTCTTCTCCACTCAGCACGCTGGCCTTTGTCTCCAGAATACAGAAGGTGGCGCATGGGAAGATGCTGTTAAACTTTATTTCCAAGCACCGCCCAGCATCAGTCCCAGCCTCCGGCCACACGCTGCCCTATGCCATAGTCCTCCTGCAGCACCCGTTTCCTGGAGCTAATAACGGGCACTGGCAGGGTTCACGCTTTCTCCTGCTACCCGGGCAGCTGCCCACACAGCCTGTTATAAGCACGCTTACGGGATTGAGAGTTGCAATGACCTCCTTGAAAATGCGCGGAGTATTGCAGAGGAGGGATGGAGACGGGAATCACATCCACGTCCGAGTGCCTCAGACACCTGCGTCGCACAGCCAGGCGCCTTAGCCCCCGCATCGGCTTCTTATGCAGACAGAAGTTCTCACTGATTTCTCACAGCTTCTCAAGACAGCAGTCGCTGGCCCTTACTCCCACGAGCCTTGCAAGGGTGTGGTGGGCCCTAGGTGCTCTTCGCATTAGCTGCACGCCATGCCCGCGGCGCATCATCCTTTTCTTTATTTCCGTTCAGTGATTTTTACATGGAAAGCTTTCCCGGCAAGAACCTTGTTCTTCAACCCTCTCCCCCATACAGAGACTTCATTAAAATCTTACTGGGTGAAGAACCAAGTGCCACTGGTGCCAAGAGAGCTTTGAGACATCATCGGCCCGTGCGAGGCTTGTCACTCCTGCTGCCCAACCGACTGCACCCCAGCACAGCTTCAGACTCAACAGCCACAGCATGAAAAGGCCCCAATAGCGATTTGTCGTCACGGCAGCAGCTGCTCTCCATCTCTACTCCACCCACCCAGAAAACACGCACGCAACAAGTGACAAGATTTTATCTGTCAACTGAACTCCCATCCATTGCCTTAGGAAACTCTCACAGGGTCTTTGGGTCTGCAGTTTCGCAGCCTCATTCTCCCAGTCTGAACTCTTTACTTCTGAAATGCATGAAGACGTTTGCCTGGCCAGAGACACCGTCTCCTCTGAACTGGAATGGACGCAGACCAGGGACACTTGGGTCCTGTCACCAGGTCAGCAAGGGAGAAAACAGGCACAAGGACCCTCTTTGGCATTGGGAGCCTCAGGAGAGAACAGTCCAGTTTCTGAATTTTTTTTCTGTCAAAAATAATTATTTTGCCTTTCAGGCTAGGATAGAGGAGCTTTTTTTTTTTTTTAAATGTTATCTTCATTCCAGATTTAAGGGATGCTGCCCCAAGTGTTCCTATCGGGTCAGCTGTCTCGTGGGCAGGATTTGCTGAGTATTTCTGAAGATAACATCAGAAACATATGCCGCAGACAGACAGGAGACAGAGGCTAAGCAAGTATTGGAAGCTCAGTTTTAACACAACCCCCTCACCGATTCTGTTAATTAAGTTATGCTGTAAGAAAAGCAGCTTTCACAGATTTCCTATTGACTTAAGCTAAGACATGTTAGCAGGAAAACAAAATGATTGTATACGCTGAATGAGATTGAGTGGAAAAGAGACAGACCTGGGAATGGCGTTACAGTAACTTTGCATTTAACTCTGGTCATTTCTTACAAATCCTGTGCCAGTTTACTACCTCACCTTACTTAAAACCTTGTTTGTTTTTAAAACAAGACTTACAATTTTTCAGCAAAAAACATGCAATTGCGTAATTGTGGTCAAGTTCACCTTCACCAAGAGAGTGGTGATGTGTCTTCCACCATCAGTCTGGTTTTGCTTTCCTGGCTGTGGTTTACCTGTTAAGCCACTACTGTCACTCATCGAGAGCGTGCCTGCAGAAGCTCTTCTCCAGAAGTTTCTCAGAAATGCACACCTGTGTTCTGGAGACGGAGCGCCTGACCCAGCAGTGGGAGTGACCTTGAACACGAGCCAGACTAACACACTCCCGAACGAGCCACACAACAGCTTTCCACCCCGGAGGGGCTGTTGCCTTGCCTTCCTGCAAACGCTCCCCGACAGAGCCAGCGAGCGCAGCTTGTCACACAACGCCTCACAGACAAAGCTTAATGTACGTGAGTATCCAGAGAGGACTGGTAAGCTCCAGAAGACCGACATGCACGAACCTCAGCATGTCCAAGGTTTTGCCACAGATGGGTGGCAGTTCTACAGGGTCACAGGCCAATCTAGATGCGGGGCGCTGTGCCCTCAACTCTTTCCTCCTGTCCTTTCAACATGGGCTCACCCCTCCCTCGCAGCAGCGAGAGCTGTGAATAACACAAGGAAGCAGTTCCAAAGGCCGATCCAGCTGAGCGATAACTGCTTCCTTTGCAACAGTGGTTTGTGGCTGGCTCAGGTGCCCAACCTCAGGGGTTCACAGCAGAGTCCCACGGGTGCAATGCTGACCCAATAAAAGGGGTGGGGTTGGGAGGAGGAGCGAGGATGGGACTCAGCAGCCCCAGAGATTGGTTTACACTCACAAGGATCTCCATCCACGGTCCAACTCTGAACGGCAGATGCTGTGTCAACAGGCACCCCTGGTGACCACTGTGAATCTAAACAGACTCCAAACGTGCACACAGTTTTCAGAAATAAAACATTTCTTTTAATTGGCAAGTAGAACACACATTACAGGTCATTAGTATTTTATAAACAATATTAAGTTACAAATACATGTTAAAAATTGCAGTTCATGGCAGCTAAAAGCTTGGAGTCCAAAATGCATCTCTGCAATGCTGCATTACTTCCCTTTCCCCAGTCTGCTGGGTGAAGATGAATAAAAGATCTTTTATCGTCTACTAGGAGGTGGTCTACTATATACTTAAACAAAAAGAAAACCTCATTCCTAAGAGCATCACTAACAGAGGCATTCAAAGTACTTCAGCCATCTTAAATCATGTCAGATACAATGAGGACACAGTTAAGAGTTACTCCGTAACACTTTAAGCAAAGATACAGATATCTTCACATTAAACTGATAGTTCAACGCTTTCTGTTCCAACTCAGCTTAAAACCAACCCTAGCTTCTACCCCACAGAAGCTTAAAGTCCATCATGCAGGCTTCCATGCCATCAAAGCTAGGGGTTTGTAAATCAGACCCTTATACAGAGGAAAGTTACGGTGTACAACTAAACAGCATACATAAATATATATCTTATATTTAGCAGATCTTTTCTCCCCTCCTTAATGACTTTTGTTGGTATTAGTGAGATACACAGCTCATTCCATTTTCACTACACTCAGAATATTAACAAGTTACCATTATGCGTGTTAATATACTAAATATCCTTTAACAAGTCTCTTTAAAAAAGTATTTAAAAACATTTTTTGAAAAGTAGAAATCTATTTTCCAGAAAAGCAAGTGGTACTAGGATAGCATGCGCTCCAGTGCTTAAACATCCTTTCAGAGAAAACCCATCTTGACGGCTTTCGTGCCTGGGAGTCAGCGTGTCTCAGCTGCCAGACTTGTGTTCTATTCGTCCTTCTCACCGTGGTGGTAAAAGGTCATCAAAATCAGCTTATCTCGCCTTTCAGTTGGCAGACTTTCAAAGATTACTATTCACTGGACTGCATAAGTGAGACATGTAGCTTTGACAGAAGTTCATTTCTTTCTTCCTCATATTTATGAGAGTCAGTTTTATTATACTGCTGAGATTGCATCTTCAAAACCAAAGTCTGCTGAATGTGTCTGGAGAAATGACTTTGTATCTCAAAAATATCAAGAGTACCATTCAGATCTGAATTTCTATTAAGAACTGTGCACATTTAGCAAAAATTATGCTGCTGTAAAAACAAAAGGCCTGCTCCGTGGCCTGCTCAGAATACAAGCTACAACGCAAGAGATTACACCAGAGGGTTTTTCCTCTGCTTCTTTTCTAAATGCAGGCATTAAAAGTAAAGTGTTACTAAGCTTTTCCTAAGAGAGCACGCAGGGGTGTGGCATAATATACATTAATCAGGAACAAAAAACAGTAACAAACAACCATTCTAGAAAATCATAGACTCATAGAAGGAAATGCTGCATATTAGCAGCTTGCTTGGTTTCTGAAACATAAGGAATTGCATGGAAGTTGTCAAGATGAAGTCCACACACCTCGATCATTGAACTGATCACTAGATTCCAAGAAACCAAAGCAAATTTAAAAATACACATGACAACAACTGCCTAGAAGGCAGAGTTTTATCATCTGTCAATAACCAGATGAATAAAGTGCATAGCAACTATTATAACAGTTTCTTGAAGAGAGAATAAGTTTAGCAAGTCTCAAAGTTTGTAAGCTTGACACTTATCCATACATTTTGCTACATGTGTGGCTTCCCTTTTGTTTTGCTGTTTAGCTTCACTGATCGACCCTTCAGCACTGTCCTGTGATTTCCTTTGCACTTCATATGGAATGTGCCGATATCTCTGACTGCTGCCTGATGTAGGTCTGGAAGCTCTTGTCACCAATGGGATGTTCTCTAAAAGGGAAGAAAAAAAAAAAAGGAAAAAGTACTATACATAGAATTTTCCGTCACGACATCAAAATGTCAGAACGGAAAGTGAACAGACAAAAGCTTTTCCCTAAGTTTGATTTTCAAAGCTGTAATTGTAATGATAACACTGCATCTTATTGGAACTGGAAGAACTGATTGAATTGATCATCTTTTTTGTCAGCCATGAGCAGAATGCTCCTTTATTTACAGGTACACAAAATACAGTCATGTGGCTGTATCAGCCACTCTTGCCATTTTTAAACCAACACTCTAAAATAAGCTGGTAAATACATGTATCTTCTAGTATTTACTGCTCATGCCATGAGCGCAAGTTCAAAATTAAAAAAAAAAAAAAAAGAAAACAAACGACAAAACCCTCAAAATCCCCAAACCCCACACTTATTTTTATGAATGAAACTGAATTAAAAAATAAGCATTTAAAAATTCGTTACAGTCCTTTAAAATATTGTGATATCAATCCTAAGTCACAATCTTACTTTGTATGTATTTGCAGGATCTTTTTTGAACATGAATATGGTGAACGCCAGAACATACGCAAGGCAAATACCATTTCCCAGGACTGTTCCCCTGTTTGGACAACCCATTATACTTACTGGCTTCCATATTTTGTCTTCTTAAACTTATCCCTCTTATATTGAGCATGTTCCTGCTCTAAAGTTCCAACACCTTCAATAATCAGCTTTAGTGTTTTATATGTCTCCTTAGGGTCATCAATGATGAATGTAGAATATTCTTCCTCTTCGGGTCCATCATACACAGATTTGCTGCCACAGGCCTCTGGGGAAACAAAAAAATAAAGCACGGGAATAGGTATCAGACAGGCAGGGGCAAAAAAAGTGAGACAAGCAGACTAAAAACACTGAGTCCGGGGTTCATACAGTTCCTTGGTTTGCTTCCCCATGACCACCACAGAACTGTGGCTGACATCAACAGCAGAAGGAGCAGTTCCCTGTCCTTTTGCTGGGGGGTTGGTAGGCACGGAGGCTGTCCCATGCCCCTTCCCTCCTCCTCATATTGTATGGAAAGGGCAGCAAGCCTGGCAGCTGCTCCTGGCTTGGTGCGAAGCTGTCCTCTGCAACGCCTTCATCTCAGTTACCACGAGCAGTACACCATGCACACACTTTGGGAACTCTGACACAGTCCTAACTCCGCCACTGTGCTGCGGGGTTGGCCTGCATGAAGTCAAGTACTCACTTGTCAGAAGGACAGGTTCCATCCCTAAGCAGCAGCTAAGCAGCAAGTATGTGCTGTATGCACAACATACTGAATTCAAAACAATTACAGGTTGAAGTAATCAGGGAAGATGTTTTACCACATTACTCCTAAAAGATTCATACAACAAGCATAAGCAGAATATATCACGACTCTTCCTGGCTGCCTGCTTAAGGACATACCCTAAGGAGGGGCAAGCCATACTGTCTTCTTATTCTCCCAGATAGTCTTCCTGGCTAAGAGATCACGACACTGATTACACGTGAACATTTGCAACACATTCATCATGTGATCTACTTCTGCATTGTAGCCGAGCACATTAGAAGGGGAGAGAGAACATTTCACTTTGTCTCTGTTTTTCCCTAGCTTTCTAGCTTTACTGCTGTCTCAGTCTCAGCTTTCGAGTTACCTTCCCCTTGCTGCACTGTCTGCGCCAGACCTGCGTCCTTTCCCCCGACACTGAAACTCGATGCTGGCTCTGGCAGTGAGGATTCGGAACAGGGGAAAGCTGGGCATTGGTTCACACGTCTCGGAAGTGGTGGGGATCTTAAGTTTGCAATTGCACGGCGGCCAGGAATGGATTAAAGTGCTTTCCAATCCGTGTGTTTGACACCGCTGGCTTATCTCATATTATAAAATAAAGTCCTATTTAAAGATCAGTGCCACAGTGAAGGCTTCCCTGCCACTCCCTGTGCTAAATTGGGATTTCAAGTCTGGCACCATGTACACCGGATACTTTTCTTGGCATGCCGACTAGTACTGACTTCCTCTGTTGTCTCTTCTTTCTTTTATCCTTCACATCACATCTCTGCTCCCCTCAGCTCCTGGGGGCTTCCTAGCCTAACCTTCACTTTTCAGCATTTCACAGACATCTACGGGTCATCTGTCGCTGATAATTCTGGAAGAGCCTTCCTGAGAAACCATTTGTATCCAGCCTGTTCTTGGGATCTGAATCAGGGAATGTGCACATGACTTCTGGTAACACAAAACCATGTTCCAGTGAAACCTCAACTTTGCTGGTGTTTCTTTTCAGGATCAGTAAACTTCTGGTTTAGTGCATGATTTGTCAATTCAGAGCATCCAAGCAATGCTCTGTGCCCACTCTATTTTAGGATGCTGTGGTTAAGACTGTATTTCAAACAACTGTTTATCATGCAAAGAACTTTGTACAGACTATGAGACTGCACACTGCACCAAAAATAATTCACACAACTGCCTCAAGACAGCAGAAAGGGAAACAAGTTAAATAATGGCCGCTGTGTTCTAGGATGTGATTTGCAAGGCTGGTCTAGCTAGAACATACATTTTTTCATAGGTATTTTTGCCTTACTAAGTGTATTGAAGATGCAATGATCTTTCATCCTCACCTTGCATTTTCTCCAATTTTGGCATATACAAGTTGAAAAGAGAGTAGATGCGCTCAGTTTCTCTATCTCCATCTATATCCAGTTGTATATTTGCTGGCAGGCCTCTGTAAGGCATCAGGAAGAGAGGTAGAAGTTACATGCGAAACAGTATATTATGGCACAAAAAGCACTTAACAAGGATGAAAGTAAAAGTGAGTACTCATGAAAGCCAACAGATTGTATGTAATGGACCTCAAAACTTCCCATTTTTCCCCAAAGAAAAGGCAGACAAGTTCAAATTTCTTTATGCTTAGATTTACCCAGCATGCTTTCGCTCTGACTTGAGACAGGACTGCATCAGTATCCAGACACTTTGGTGAATTAGTCTGCTATAACCAGATGGAGGAGCCAAAGCACTGAACTCCCAACTGTCCAGGTCTTATGTTCTGAGACTAACTACCACTACAGACTTGCTGCTTCTCTCATTTTAGATGAAAATAGTTTCTACGAACCAGACAGTACCTCTTTATTTAACAGAGAGCATGAGTGAGCCCCTTAGAAAAAAATCAGTTTAGAATTAAATCTAGAAGCAGATGACTGTCTGTTTCAGGAATATACAAACCGGACACCAAAGGGATTTCTGACATTTTTACTAATGACAGATAATCAGAACCAAAGTATCTTATCCCAGAGTCGACTCCTATCAGTGTCTTGAACTCTAAAAACGTCAACAGTTTGACCAAGATATGCAGATACTGACAGTATCAGAAATAACAATAAAGACGGCCTTTGAAAACACCACAACGCCTGCGCACCTGGCAGATCTTCTTGGTAACTGCATACCTGCAAGTCACACTGCAGAGATGCACACACCCCTGGCAATACCTACAGCAGGGGCATGTTACCAATCCTTACCCTGTGCAGGGCGTGCAGCCAGGAGTGTTATCTGCAGTAGCTTTACAGCAAAGCCAGTGGCCGTTAAGATAAGCAGAGGGATGATAGACTGTGAGGCGCTTCTTGTTGCATTGGCTAACTTTGGTGAGGATATCAATCCAGTCCTTGGCCTCCACGCAATTATTTGCTTGGATATACAGGACTCTTCTTTCAGGCTGGATCACCTGGAACATCTGCAAGTAAGGAAATAAGCCACAGAATAAACCACCAGAATGAGTTGGTGAACCTAAGACTGGCCTCAGACTGATGATTTATTAAAGGAAAAACACAGTATACTACAATAATGTACCAATAAATACATTTCAACACAAAAGCAAGCAACAAATGTGCCCTTAAAACGGTAAGACCTTTCACCTGGTACAAGGAGTAAGATACTCTTCCTGTAGGGGATGATTTACAAACAGCTAATATCAGCTTGCTGGTTGGGCCTCAACAAGATTTGTTGTCAGCCTCAGGGATGCAATTTTAGTAACGCTGCAGCTCCAAGTTTTGGAAAGTTGACAGAGGGACCCAATACAGGGCTGAAAGGAAATGCTAGTCAGCAGGGGGCAGAAAAGAGAAAAACGAGAGTTTGGATCCAGCCTCAGCAACAGCTTTGCTTTCGTACTGCCATATCCCTAGTCTTTTTCACACCTATTGCAGCACCAATTCTTTCCTTTAAAAACTTCCACACTTCTGCACCCAACTATAGCTGCTATTAGCAAATCACAGCAATACAGCTTCTTTTTAATCGCCATAGGGTAGTTCAAATAATTACACATTAATTCTGCGTTACAGCTTGCACACTAAAAATCTAAACTAGAGCTTTCCTGCCTGTTCAAAACTGCTTGCAACCTAAAGTGGCACAATCGCATTTATCTTCCTCAGCTTGAAGAAGCAACTTTCTGACGCACAGCCTTTTTGCTTGATTATACTGATCATGCACTGAAGATAACCAAGCTCAAGTTAGTGATCTTATCTACAAATTCTGGAAAGGCAAATGCCAGCCATCTTCATTTCCTCTAGCTTCTGCAAATACTTAATTTTAATGTGTTTTCCTCTCTCTCAGGCATTCCTAAATTATCCTTCCCCCCTCTACCTCTTCATTTGGTTATTCAAATCATTAGACATTACACTGCCCATTTCATGTGGAATATTATTTTCTGTTTTCTCCGTGCTACTTTAAAAAGAAAAACAGAGGCACACACAAAAAAATATCCAAACACAAAAATACCACCAAAACCACACCAAAATTGAAATTCACTTTTGTCTATTACAAAGACCTGAAACATTGGCCTGGATTCTGCATCTAGCTGGTCAGGAGAATATTGCAGATGGGCACCAGGCACAATGTCTTCTTCCCTTGTGACACTTTTAGGTGCACATCCTTCGAAGTAGCTTGCAAATATACTTGCTAATTTGTGAACAAACAGGATTTTTTAATTACAACGTCTCTTTTAACAGGAAAAGGAAAGCTGCAACAGACATCTCCCTGGATTTAGTATCCTTATAGATGTCAGACAATCATTAGAATAGTGCAGCACGCAACAGCAGTGTAGGAGCTGCTAGTGTGATCAGTCCAGCACTACCAAAATACACACCAAAGACAGAGTCCTTTTAATTAAACTTTTCAGGACATTAACTGGCAATCTGAGTCTGGGGAATAGGGAAGGAAGGAACGAGGAAGACGGGAGCGTGCAAGCTTAACCTTCCCTTAACACAGAACTACAGAGAAGAGAATTTTAATGTCCTGCTGGGGTAAATGGAGCCTTCTGCCTTACAACAAAGGAATAGATTTAAGGAGTATGGCTTTGTGTAAGGGGATACCAACCTAAGTGAGCTAACATATGGCAACTGTTACTGAGAAGCCCACAACTAAGCCAAGAATTTCAAGTGGTTGCAAGACCCTTACACTACCAAAACCACCAGTTGCTTCTCAAACAACACAGAAGACCTGAACAGTACTTAAAGCCACCCCCACACAGCCCAAACTGTGCTTAAGGAAGATGAAAGCTACTGGCCTTACTGCCAGACAGGCAGATTTATCAGGATTGAGGAAGACACGCTTAGTGCAATTCAGAGCTCAGATACATAGAGAATATTTATAGAAAATGTGGATCTTTAATCACACTTAGCACCCATGATGGAATATCCATCACAAATACATCTGCTGTGGTGTTTTGAGAATTCTGTTCTTGCTGCAGTGTTCTGTTTAGGTATGGCAAGATAAATGGGAATATATTAGCATGGGAAGGCGATAATGGTATTTTTTACTGCTTATGGAAAGACTCTGAACCTTACTTTCCAGAATGGATGTAGTCACCTTTATTTCCTAGGTAATACTGAATTTAAGCAACCAAAATAGCGCAGTTTCTGATGTGAACAATAAAGGGGTATTTTTCTTATAATAAATCTTTACAATAAAAGGATATTTTCAATGCATTCTAAGCCCAGTAGCCTCAAACATAAGTTAAAGACTGCTGTCACTGAAGAGTTGATGAGAATTACAGCTCAGCTCCTTTCCACACACAGTAAGTTTTATCTTAACTGTGTGGCAACTTTTAGTTCAATCAAGTTATTTTGCAGACTACAGCTGGTAACAGTTCATCGCATGTTACAGCTGCCTTCTGATAGCTTGAGAATTATTTTGCAGCTTGGTTGCTTTTGCCTATGTAATTAACATGAGTTATAAACACCATAGCCAGCTACAGTACAACGAAGATGTGCTCTAGAAGCAAGTGATCTGAAACTTAGTTCATCTTTTAACAGAGAGAGAAATGCTACCAAAATAATACTTGAAACATGGAAAATACTGATGAGCCAAGCATTGTATTTCACTTTAACAAAGTGCTGTTTGAGGAACCTAATTATCTAGGGCAGGTTTGAGCACTGCCCTGCATGGTGTCCACAAGCAGTGTAGGTGGCAGGAAAGACTTAAAGGCAGAAAACCTAAAAGTCACAAACATTTATGTGTATAAAGAAGTCTGTAGTAGATGCATATTTAGAACTGGAAAACACTGAGCTGTTTTTTTGTTTGTTTTTAAATAAAACTTTGTAAGGACTGTACTCAGCTTTACAGGCAGAAGAGTATGGAAAAAGCTCCTGACATCACCTGAACTGATCGTGTGTAAGAACTGTTCTTAAACAATAGATAGTATGTCTCGCATACAAAAGTTTGCAGTAGTATTCCATGCATGAGAAATACAGGTGTATTTTATTCCCTAACGCAGCAATCAAAATGCTAAACCATACTGGCACATCACAGATGTTTTGGCACATGACCTAACCCAAATGTATACCCACCTTCGATAACCTATAAAGAAACCCTGACAGCTAAGAAAGAAGATGTGATCCTTCACAATTATAAGCAGCCAGTTCCTTCCCAACAGAGAGGTCTGTCAGAAAGTGCAGGGACTCGATTATCTTACCTGCGTTTGACATTATGGAGCCCGGACAGCTGATCAGCATTGGTCAGTACTGAGTGTGCTGCAGATCATGAAACCCAAGGACTGCTGACTGGGCTGTTAAGAATCTGAATGGGCTGTACTTTTGGAAACTCCTGCTACTATATACAGAACAAGCAGCTGTGGTTGTACATCTTTCAATAGAAACCCAATCCAGGTTACAAAAGGGAAAAAGGCGATTAGGCTGGTGGATCTAGACCAGCCTAACAAGTAAATTAATGAAGATGACCTACTTACATTTTTCATTTTAAAGGATTCCTCCTCCAGTCTTTCCACTGCCAGAATGTTTTCAATTGGAATGCTACACAGAGGGTGATCACCTGCAGAACACACAGACAGAGATACTGAGCAACTTATTTACAACTCAACTTCACCCTCTGCCCTTATTCTAAGGGCTGATTCCGTTCCTTTGAACATCATTTTGACTGCACACGAAAAAAAATCTTTCACTCAGCAGGGATTTACCAGCATGGTCCTTAAGTCTTAAGTTCATTGCTGTTATGCTAGCAAACCTCTTAGAAACTGACTACTGCAGCTGGATGCAGTACATTTCCTGAGAAGGTGACAATGAAAGAAATCAGTCCTGTCAGCTGAACTACACTAGGTTGATGGTGGTGACATACGATCTCAAAGTTGAGTGTGAAATGAAGACTAGCATGACCTGAACATGTTTCCTTATCTTTCTTACTCCCTATGTATTTATATGATGGAAGGAAGTGGTATTTGTTGTGTACTACTGAACAGACAGGAACAATTTGCAAAAAGCAAAATCCTCGATATAAGGCAACATTAAGTGAACACATTTTTGCAGGTTCAAAGCTTGCAGGCAAATCCCTGCTTACTGCAGCCAGCTGTGCCAATGCTACAGAATTTATGAGACAAAGCTGAGATGCATTTGAGAATGTTCCATACAAATCCACATCCCAGAGTAAGGTATTTGTATCCTGAGTTTTGTTTCCTTGGACAATCTACTACGTAACTATGAAACCTACAGATGATGCTGATCACTGGTATTAGACAAATATTATCAAATATTCTGCTAATTTATAAGGCACTGTGCTACCCAAGAAGCTTCTCTAATAGTCAGTACAGACATACTAAAAAAAGGGGCAAGGACATACAGGCTGACAGACTTGCCTGCACTGTGCCTTCTACAATTACAGATCTAGATCTCAGTCTTCAGTTCTTACACAATCCTTATGTTTAACCTTTGCTTTAATGTATCAAAAAAAGACTGGCAAACTTTTGTTACCTTTGCTTTTCTGATAGGTAAACTCATGGTTTGTCAGGCGAAACCATCTCTTCTTGAAGTTTTTCATACCAAATCGTTTTCTTCCTTGTGCTCTCTTGATCATGAACCTAGTAAACAGGACAACAATTGTCACAATACACCAGATTTTATATATACATGCATATGAATATATGCATACATATAAAATATGTATTTATGTATATAGATTCATACATATATACACATACATGATGGCACTTGCAAAGTTTTAGGAGGAGACACACAGTGCTTTCTAATTATTGAGGCCTTGTCTTGACAAGGAAAGGAAAGTCATGTTTGGATAGGTTTAGCGCATCTGTTGGTTAAGCCTGTCCTTTTTCCAGATCGAGACAAGGGGCAGGACACGTAGCTTGACGTGTAGTCTACAGAGGGGCTCTAGTTACTTAGCTGAACTGCAGCTTGTGCCCTTTCCTCAGTTACAAATCCAGCTAAATGGTTTCCTACTACAGCAGAAAAAGGGCAGAACACAGTACTGCTCTGCTAAGCTTGACCTGCTAACTCTGCAAGCTTTTATTATTTCTTTTAAAGCTGTGAGAAGGTGCAAAAGGTTTAGAGAATGTTTAATAAAAGGCAGGTGTAAGGCCTCTGGAACACAGGAACTGTACCTTTCCATGCGTTCATCATTCTCAAGCTCTAGAAACAAAATCTGGATGTTCCACAGCTCCATTTGCAATTGCACATTGATGCTGCAGTTGGAAACGTGTTTTCAGTAACACACAAAGCAATGTGACAGCTGAAAGCTAGAACCCCCCTTTTTTGGCAGAGGATGGGTGTCCATTTAGTGAGTTGTGAGTTTTAATTAATTTCAAACTTGAGTAGGCTTACAAGAAACTGTGATGCATCCAGCACCTTCCTAACCACCAAATCAATCCAAAAGCTTCAAGGTGACTTTAGAAAGCCTAGTGACTTCATACTGCTCAGCATCACCTCTGATGGAAAAAAACGTGTATGCAGTAGAGAGTTGGTAACAGCTACTCTACACATTAACTATTGTGCCAAATACAGAATTCTATAATGGAGCCAGTAAAAACTACTTACTACAGAGTAGTTTTTATCAAGTAGGAAGGCACTATACAGCACAAAGAGCACACAGAGAACAGTGAATGATTTGGCTGAGGCCACATCTGGAGTATTGTGTCCAGTTCTGGGCTTCCCGGTTCAAGAAAGACAGGGAACTGCCGGAGAGGGTACAGCAATGGGCTACAAAGATGATGAGGGGATTGGAACATCTTTCTTATGAGGAAAGGCTCAGGGACTCGGGTCTTTTTAGTCTAGAGAAAAGAAGGCTCAGGGGGGATCTTATCAATGCTTATAAATACTTAAAGGGAGGGTGATGAGAAGAGTCCTTTTTCAGTGGTGCCCAGTGATAGGACAAGAGGTAACGGGCACAAACTTGAACATAGGAAGTTCCATCTTAACATGAGGAGGAACTTCTTTCCTTTGAGGGTGGCAGAGCACTGGCACAGGCTGCCCAGAGAGGTGGTGGAGTCTCCCACACTGGAGACATTCCAAACTCGCCTGGACGCCGTCCTGTGCAACCTGCTGTAGGTGACCCTGCTGTGGCAGGGGGGTTGGACTAGATGATCTCCAGAGGTTCCTTCCAACCCTGACCATTCTGTGATTCTGTGAAGATTTTCAATAGCAGAGCTAAAACGCTTAGAACAGCTAATACTGTTTTTCACTTCTGATATCTTTGTGAGAAACAACTACATTGCATCCAGCTGAACCACAGATCTGTTTAAAGCTCAAACAGAAACTGAGGTTCCTGCAGACTTTAACTGTTTTGTAACCAGCTGGGCTGCTACCTGCTGCCCATTCCAAGTTGTGTGGGGAAAAGCTGGCAAGGACTGTACAGGGCAACTGAATGTTTTTATACCAGTTATAGTTACACACCTCTTCCATTCCTAAAAAGGTCAGACAGTTACTGTCTCACTCTTTATTCTTGGATTACTTGAGAAATACTTCATAAAACCATATGATTCGGGTCATCACCAGGCCCACTGGCTGTAGTCTTCAGATTTCAAAGTTAAGGCAAATTTCAAGGGAAGAGCAGACAACCTTGGGATGAACAATATGCTCTTCAGGTTAGTTTCTCTTCCTTCTCGTGCCAACACTTAAGAGGTGAGTTAAAACTGCAAACTCTTACAGAGCCTCCCTCTTTGAAAAATACAAACTCCATACTGCAGAGCTAACAACACATTTCTAATTAAATCCTTCACAGCTGACATAGCCAAGAGAAGAATGTGCTTTTATTTCCCATAGATAGGTGACAAGCATTCAAAGCCACAGAAGTTTTAAGGTCAATTTAAAGGATTTCTTTGTTTCTAACATTCGCAGAACGTGTGAGAAGTCAAAGCAAATAGTCAGAAGCACAAAGGGAAAAAAAGTTTAAGATGAAACCCATTTCAGTGTTGGATGGTTGGAGATTCTGTTTCTTCTTGCGTTTATGGTAGACCTGAGTTTGGATCTGCCTTAGCCTTGCTTGGAAGCATCAGCAGGCCCCTTTCACCTACAAAAATGGCAGGACTAGTTCTCCTTTTAATTCTCTTCCTTTCAGAAAGAACCACGCAGACAGCTGTTAAGCAGCAATGGCATGATCAATGCCAGCAAACCCAAGTGCCAGTGACTAATCTTTGGCACTGTACATTTGTTCAAAAGTACATACGCTATAGCTTTCCATCTAGATACTCTTAATATAAGTAAAGATAGACTAAAAAAAAAAAAAAACCCAAACAGAAACCCCACTAACGAGCCAGTCAATCTGGAGAAGAATCAAATAAAAGGCTGTGAACATTCTCACCCACTCCCCATGATATAACATTGCAATAATGTAAAATGTCAGGAAAAATAGACAGCTGAAGGCCACTCCTTGAGAACAATTTATGTGAATGCTACTTAAGAAGTGCCTAGAAAAGTCTATGGCTACTTCTTAATCACTTCCAGTGAGTTCATTGGGATCTATACACTGAATACTAAGCAAATCTCAGTTGCTTCTTGGAGCCTCTGCCTACAGATAAAAGTCCTTTATTCTCTATTTACAGCAGGTTTTTGTTTAAAGGAAGGAAAAAATAAAAGGAAAAAAAAAAAAGGCTTGGTGAACATCAAGAAATACATAACAAAATGTTCTCTGCTGGGTTTACACAGGCATTTCAGGGTTGTTAACTTTGGGGAGGAAGTACTCTTTTTAAGTCAGACACGTCTACTGCTGTGAAGGAAGGACATGCTGTCAGCTGGTAGCTACAGCAAAGCACCAACTGCTCCTACCATCTTACCTGCAAGAACTATTACCATCAACTTTCTTTACTGTTAGTTTAAGAGTCCTTAAAACAGCAGCCACAGGCCGAGCAAGAAAAGACAGAAAAAAATCAGACAGGAGCAAAAGAAAGACAGAGGCAGAAAAAATGTTTTAGAGTTAGAGAAAAAATGTTACAAACTATACATTTATTTTCAAAAACAAAAGAATGATAAATGTACAGAATTAAAATAGACAAACTTACTTCTAAGGACAGACACTCATCAGAGAAGTGAAGTGAACTGCAGAGGTTAACTGGAAGGGGTAGTAATGTTTTCACCAAAAGCCTAATTTTTGCATGACTTAGAGCTACCATGAAAGCTTACTTTCAAGCAGCAGTTCAGCTTACTGAGATCTGACAGGAAGAATGTGGATTTTTTACTTTCTTCCTCCCAGCTCAAAGAAGCTGTTTCCACAGTGCACTTAGATGATCTTAACAACTCAGTTTTGTAACACAAAAAATGTCAACAATTATTATATAAAACTAATACAGCATATGGAACACGCTTCCAAAAAAAGGAAAGGTACTAAAAGTAGAAACTGTTCCAAGTGAATCACAAATTTTCCTTGAAATGGCCATGATAATGATTAGCATATGGATCTTACAGGGCAGCAAAAGCAAATTCCATTTGCAGGCTTTGCCCTCACTAAGATATTCAGTATCTGCCTTCACAGTGGAATTTTACAGCTTTTGTTCACTGGAGTTGAGAAAAAAAAAAAAATCAACTTGATTTTAGCACAACGCTGATTTAAGTTTATTTTGCTTTAGCCGTGCTAATTAAGTTCTACAGGTTTCTTTTTCCTTCACTTATTTCAGAACATACTTAAATTAAGATATTTAAATCAAATGAAAAGATGTTAAAATCAGCTATAGCAGCCGCAGAGAGTAGAAATAGCAACACAAGAATCTTCCTACATTCTTCTCCGAACACATGGATGGAATAGGGGTAGCGGAAAAAAGATAGCTGCCTTAGAATGGTAGCAAGCACACAAGTAGAGGGATTTGTTGCACATGCATGCTTACCCTTCTTTAAGCAATATAGGTTGCTCTATGCTCTTGTGATCTCTCCTTCCTGAAGATGAAATTAAATCTAGAAACTAAAAGGTGAACAAAAAGCATAGATAAAAATGGCAGCATCGCACTATGCAAATTAAAATCTTTAACATTTGTACAGGACAGAGCTACAAGAAAATATTGTAAAAGTAGTTAAACAGAAGGTAATGGCAGAAGCTTGAGGAATTTGGGAGGTCTCCTGGGTTGTAAACTAAAAATAGCACAAATGCTCTTAAGCAGAAAAACTGCAGATGACCAACACTTCTTGTGCTTTTCCTCTGTTATACATATCTTTCACTTCCTTTTGGACTCAGCAATTTTCACCACAGATCTGCAGCATTCCATGAAGCATGCACATGTCTGAAGGTCTAAGCAGCAGCTTGTTAATCCAACCTAATTATTAAGTAGAAGTAGATCCAGAGATTCTACTATTCACATGCCTATAATTTGATAAAAGTTTCTTGAATATTGCAGTTATCAGGAGTCTGCTTTTTCCAGTACACGCTTCCTGGTTTACAAACAGTATGTGTTATATTCTAGGATTCCAAGCATCAGCTTCCACAACATAGCAGGATTTTCGTAACATTCACATGCATTACTTACATTTTTTACTGCATCTGCATATTTCTGCTCATTAAAATAGTCATAAAAAGTAGCCATGTAGGATTCCTTGAAATTGGCCTGAAATACAAAGTCCAAACCATGCATATCATAATACAGTCTATACAGAAAATATTATTGTTAACAGCAGTAGACCAGGAGGCAAGACACCGCAGATCAGAGGGTTTTTTTTCTGGCCAGAGGTAAAATAAGCAAAGCGCTACTTTCCTGTTGTACAGCATACATTCAAATTTTTATTTCAAAAAGGTACCAGAATGCATTTCAAATGTTCAGTTACTACAGTTAATAATGCATTCTTCAAAAGCTTGAAAGTTCTGCTTTGGCTTTTAATCTTGGTCCTAAAAGAAGCTGAGAAAAAGTGTGAGAGAAGGAATTCTATTTGTATTGTCTCAAAGGATTCGTAATGAGATACAGATTCATCTACATTTGCCTGTGTGAATCCTAACTAGACCACCAGCGACCCCAAATTATCACCAGATATAACAGTGTGGTGCATGGGCATTTAGATCTAATCTCATCACTGACTGGCAGAAAACTGAACTGGTATGAAAAGAAAAGCATAGCCCTTACTGGGCAGTTCTTCTCAGTTGAGTTTTAAAATGCTGAAACAATCTGTAAAGCCCTGTAGAGCTGCTATCATATACTGAAGGCAAGTAGAGAACTTCAGGGGTTTTCCTGATCACTATCTTTCTTCCAGAAGGAAGGACTGAAAAGCCCTGGGACAGACTTCTAGGTTGGTCACACAATTTTGCTTTACTGAAATCTAGTTCAGATTAAGACAGATTTAGCTTTCCTGTGAGCATGAGAGGCTTATAATCAAAGTAATCATAACCAGTTTTGCATAAGCCTAGTGCAAC
The DNA here is from genome assembly GCA_017639485.1 of Pluvialis apricaria. Classification (NCBI taxonomy): domain Eukaryota; kingdom Metazoa; phylum Chordata; class Aves; order Charadriiformes; family Charadriidae; genus Pluvialis; species Pluvialis apricaria. The sequence continues at coordinate 68,799,339 of CM030007.1, forward strand.
TCAAGCATTTTAAAGGCTTAATTACAATGAGTGATAAAAGATTAAAAAAAAAAAGAAAATCACTTTCCTGAATTAAGCCTTTAAATGAAAATGGCATACTTACAGATTTAGATTTCGATAGGCTGCCTAGCGTTTGAATGGTTTTAGAGATAAGTGTCAAAGTTCGAGAAGTCTGAGGATCCTAGGAAAAAGAACAATATTATATAGACTATCTCTTAAAACATGGAACAGAGGAAGCTAAACTACATTTCTTCTTTCACTTGTAGTAAAGTAACATAAAATTAGAAAAGACTCAATAAAACACTACAGGAAAAAGTTGCTTCTTTTAAAGGCTTTTGACTCTTAAGCCATCATGCTTCACAGCTACCCTGTTGCTCTTCAGAGAACCAGAGGCAATCACTTGCAAAACAAAACCAGAGTTCTATTTTCAAGACTGCCCTAGTCCTCCCCTCTCTCAACAACAACTACTAAGTCTTGGATAAATTGCTTAACATCCAAAACATTTCCAACATTGCTGACAATCAATCCAGCATTAATGTAATGTTGCCAAAATGAAGCAGTGACCATCTTTTCCACAGCAGCTTCGACGATTTACCTTGTTTGTCCTTAAATTTCACTGTTCCTCCCATACCTCCCAAGTTCTTCACATATACAACATATGCTTCATATCCAAGATAGAGCAGATCTTTGAACTAACAAAGGTACTTCTCCTAAAGGTTATTAAAAGAACTGAAGAAAGAATCTTGATAGACAGACTATGGTGACAGAACCATATACATAGCTAGAAAAAATTGACACAGTACTTACTGGATGGTGTGGTGTAAGCTGAAAGAGGTTTGGAGAAAGAATGGCAGGAGCAAAGAATCTCAGGAAAATAAAGCTGCTAACAGCTGTATACCTCACATCTAGGTCACCTATTAAAAAAAAAAGACCTCTACTCAGCATTTCATTAATCCTTCCTTAAAAACCTTATGAAATTATCGGAATGCCTTTAGAAAGCTAACTCAAGCATGTGCTGGAAACGTATATATTTGTGAGCTACAGGATTAACTGATGATGGAAGATCTGGAGCCAGAGATCAGCTAGCATAGACCAAGGAAACGTCAATGACAGTCTTTTAAAAAGCAGTGAGTTCATGACACAGGCTACAAGGAGAACACCATTCACTTTTCCACTGCACAGGGAATTTCATACAAACATCTGCTATTCCACCTATGCAACTAAAGGATGATGAATAACTTAAATAGTTTATGAAACATTCAGTAGAGGCCAACTCTCAGTTACCTAGTTATAGCCCCAAGCACAAGTGCTGTACAGACTCCTAATGTGTCTATTCCAGTTGGTAATTACAGAAAATACAATTTATTTATTTTCACATAAAATAAAGAGCACAACAGCACAATCAATGGCTTTCTGCTTGAGCTTCTCCACCATGAAGTGACTGTTTAAAAGGTGAACTTGTATTACTCTGTAAAACTTCTTTATAGTAATCTGCTTCCCTTCACGAAAATACACAGGCTGGTTGTTTTGCTCAATTCCAGTTTTACATTGCCTGCTCATTCTCACACAGCCAAAACAACTAGGAGGGAGCGGAAAGAATTCTCTTCTGACAGCCAGAAAACCTTTGCAGCACACAGGCCTCCTATGGCAATGAGCTTGCAATGACTCAAATAATTTATAGATTGGCCTTCACTACAGACTGACGTATGAGTAGAAAATAATTCAGCTGCATGGAGTCTGCAGAATGAGCCATTACAAAAACCTGAACATTTGAAAACTGAGCATACTTTGCAAATATTGAAACCATAGATACATACCATCACAACGCTCTTTTTAAATGCTGTTTTCCTTTGAAAGATGTTTAAGGAAAACTCATACAACCATTAAAAGTCAGGGTTTTTGTGGAATGAATAAACAAGGAAAAAACAGCATTAATACACATTCCAAACGCTGTTTTGGATGAGCTGCTCTTCAATCACTAAATCCATCATGGATCATGCAGACTGCTAGACTACACCTACATTTAAAAGCTATCAGTAATGTAAAACAAAACTATACAGAAACTCACCTTGAAAACGTTTGGCAGCTGATTCTCTTAGTGAAAAGAAAATATCACACATCACTGTAGGGCAGCTTACACCAGATTTTGTAATTACAGTAAAAATGCGATCAACGTATTGCCTTAGATTTTCCTGAAAAAATGCAATGATTACGACAAAATTAGTATAATTTTCTGCTGTAGAAAGTGGTATTATTCCTGGTTTTATTCATAATGGCATCATTAAAGAATCTCACTTTGAACATTATATACTTGCAAAACAATCTCACACTTGATCCTCTTTTTGGTAAACACAGATATTCAAGTACAAGAGTAAAAATATTATTGCTATCAAAAACAAACATCAAGTGATATGGCTGTATGGCATATCTTTCCTTTTTGTAGCACCATTTTCTAGGTCATCAGTAGAGCCACAGGCTAAATTACCCTTGTCCTCACGGGCGGGGGAGAAGTGATTAACATTCTACAGATATTGTATTTATAACATAATGTAAAGCCATTGTTAAATAATTATAACAGTTTGTGGTGTTAAGAAAGCCTCCAGTGTAGTCTAATGAATGACAAAATTATTTGTAACATCAAACATCCAAGGACCTCAAATTAAACTTGATAGTGTAAAGAGAGAGTCTATCTTCAAAATCTAATGCATACCCTGTTATTTTCTAGGTTTTCACCGTCTTTTAATTTCACAGGATCAATTTCACAAGGTTTATGGACCTGACAGATCTATGGAAAAAAAAAAGTGAACAATTAATACATCAGTTTACCTTCAAGTAGAAAAAGTTTTGTAAAAAGCACAATCTGTTAGTTTTTTGGGGTAAAAGGCAAAAGCCAACTTTATAAATTGCACTTTCTTATTTTGACAAAGCATCGAAGGTAAGTTACATGCAATCTTTTTTTTTCCCCCAAAAGTAGCATTAATTTGTTCTACTCTTTCCTTGAACTGAAATGAAAAACTGTTCGTTAGACTCTCTCAAGCAAGGCTATTCAAGAAAAGTTCCATTTTGCCAAAAGAGTCAACTTCGAAAGTATATCTATATCCTTTAAAAACCTGACGTTTTTTGATGAAACATTAAAACAACAGCTGAAGAAATTGTCAAATCATTTAAGGGAAGTCTGTGGTCTGAAAGTATTGCCCAATTACTGCACTAAAATACCCACACCCACCATTCTGGACTGGATAGATAATAAACCATTGTTACAATACATGCATCACGTACATAGATAACTCTAAGAATAATTTTATTCCTTTATACCCACTGGATGAAACGTATTACTTATAGCTTCCCAACAGCTTTCTGCTGTATATATTCTTTATGCAGCTAAGTTACTCCTTTATTAATTTCTCAGAAACAATAGAAGTTAGATTTTATAAAACAAAGTATTTTAGTTAAATAAATGGAACTTTTCCTTTTCGTTTAATACAATCCAACTGTTTCTGAATTGGGTGACTCAGCTGTGGCTAAACTAACACAGGATTTTAACATAGAAAGAGGCTCTTAAGAATTATTCCTACAAAGTCATCTTAAAATGGGAAGGAATAAAGAGTATCTGCTCCCTGAAGGCCTTTTATAGTGACATTTTATCAAATAAACAGTCTAAACTGCTCTTACCTCATCTATAATTGGCTTTAGTGTAACTTGCAGATAATGCATCCCTGCCAGTTTCATTGTCTCATCAATGCACTTGGAAGTTAATGAGTTTCCTCTGAAAATGGTGTTTGGATCTCTGCAAGTGAACAATTTTCTGTAATTTAGTCTCTCTGTAATAAACTGCTAATATATGGAAATAAAAGAAGCGGTGAAAGGTGACGGAATGCACAAACAAAATCTCCCTTTGACACCAGTCTGCCATTAAATGCAGTCACATAGCATTTAGTGCACTTGCAGGTTATAAGAGAAAAGCAGTAGACATGGTAACTCCAGAGGGAATACAGATTCTGTTCTTTGTATTAGCGCAGTGCGCTCAGTGCACCACCCAAACACACGGCAACACACAGGCTCAAATCAAAGGGGTTTACAATATAAACAGGGAAAAATGTGCCCACTTTCACGTGCTACTGAACAGTGTTAATTTGAGTAAGGGAGTAAGCTGGGAGGGAGATGAAAACATCAGCTCCAATGACACAGCCATCTTTTCTAAGTGACTTACAGCACTGTTCTGTGGTAACACTATTAAACACAGCGCAGATCCTCATTCTGCCCTGAGAACCGTGTGGAGAGCTGATGCCATGCAGACTCTCACATTTTACTGAAAGGCAACTTGCACCAAATTCTTCTTGTACTAGACATATGACCAGTGTAATTAGTTGAGCTTTAGCTAGCTGCACTATCTCGTGTACTTCTTTTTAGTATTACTTGCATTTTAAGAATGCAAGTAATTTCATATTAATTTTATACCTGCAATTCCTTGTATACCAATTTACATTACGCAGATAGGTACATAATGTCTCATCTGCACCCGTATGGTCAAAACCTGTGCCTACTGACAGCAGATCAAACTTGGATATGAAGTTATTTGCTTGTTCTTGTACACACATCGATGTCTTTTCTGCTGTTTATAGTTTACTACAGTTGTACCCATTTACAAGCAGTGAATAACAGGATGAATTACTTTGCTGGATTCATCATTTTGTTTCATAAAAAAGTAAGCTCACTGCCTGTTACAAATGCCAGAAAGCCCCGAAAACAAACACCATCTTTGCTGTTTTATCACAGGAACATGACTGACTAGGGAGCAGCAAATTTCCTCATACTGCAGCAACCAAGCCCTTGCAGCCAACCTGCAGCACAGAAAAAATACACCTACCTACAGGAAGGAAAACACTCTATCCCTCAGACACTCTGAAAAAAGCCAACCCACACAAAGACTTTATTTTGTACTGATGAGGAAGCTGTTACTTTAGAGTCAGTATCTGTCATTCCCTTTGCCTCCCAATTGTCTCTTCTACTGTCAGTCAAGAGCATGACTACATAGGCATGAGACTCGTGGCAACAAATGTTCTTTAGGACCTGCTTGGTGGGAATACTAGATGTTACACTACTAAACTGTGAGCACACCAGTAAGTTAAACAAGGGACTTATAGGAAGTGACCAGGAAAAAGATCTTGTTTTCTGCTATCCACTGCCAGATGCAATTCCATCTTTGTTCTTCAGCCCTCTAATGGGAAAGATTAGATATACAGCTTTACTTAAACATTCATGACTAGGAAGAAACTTGCCTTTTTTTTTTTTTTAACAAATTCAACAAACACTTTTACTCAGCACTAGATGATTTATTAGCACACTATAAAGCTGAAATTATTTCATATGAACAGCTGAAGGTAATGTAGGATTTCACAGTTATCATCAAATATAATTAAGACTGAGAAGATTGAAAATCCCTGCTCTCAGACCTTAGAATAGTCTTGGAAGTAGACTTTGCAAAACACGATGGGAATTCTTCCTAAAATGAAACTCACCAGATCTTCAGTGCAGTGAATGTTTTTATAAAGAACCCTGCCACTCAGCTGGGAGGAACAGGAACAACTCCAACAGTTTCTTTTGAAATTACAAAATTCTAGTTCTAGAAACTGAGTAGAGGATCCTAACACTAACCAACACAGTGCAGGTATGTTTGATAGCAATTTGGGTTTTTTGTACTTACTGAGTTCTCTTCACTTCAGCATTCGCAATGGCACTTATGAAAGGCACAATTCTGCCATAGTGTAAGAAAAGCCTGACAAGAGGTATGGCTGCTTCTTGTTTTTCTCTGCAAACTTCACCCAAAATGTGTGCAGCTGATGCTGAAACAGGCTGAACAGTGGAAAGAAAGAAAAACTTTGAGAGATCTTTCCAGAAGAAGCATCCTTTCTTTCTTTTGCCATTAGCTCCTTAATGCAGAGCCCCACACAACAGTCGCAATGGCCAGTTACCCAAACGTGACTGTATGTAACGTGGGTGGGCGTTACATTCCAGTTTTTGTTGGCTGTAAGTTCTGATCGCAAGAGGGCAGCAATTTAAAAACTATTACAGTACAGTCTCTTTTCCCACCCCATTTTTAATAGCTGTCTTTTCACTGAATGTCACTGTTGCCTGGGAAGCAAATGAAGAGGAAGAATTCTAACCCTTCTCAATTTCAAGCCACAGTAAGTACAGAACCCAGGTGTTGTACTGAAAAAAAAAGCACTGTTACAATTGCTAAAAGTACACGTAACAGCACATGTGGTCCAACCCTCTGACACTGCAGGATTGGCTCTTGGTTTGGGTTGGGTTTTAGTTTTTTTTTTGTTTGTTTTGTTTTTTTTAAAAATTATGCAAGTAAACCTGTTCCTCTCCAGTAAAGGAAAACCAATTGATCAAACTGAAGTTTACTTTGCATTTTCACATGTAAAATTAGAAAGCCACGGAGAACATACTGCTGCTAAAAACCACTGGTGTTCCTGGGTGTGCCTTCACCCACCATACTGCATGCCGATAAAGATCTTCTCTGCAAGGACTGAAAACAAGCACCAGGGATATGCAGAGCTTAAAGAGGCCCTCAGGTCTGTAAAGGAAGAAGCTGAAGACTCTGGTAATTACACAACTATGGTGCCAGCAAGATAGTGACAAACATTCAGAGAGCCCCCTGTGAGGATGAGCTGCAGGTGAAGAACAAGCAGCGCAAGCAAATTACCTCAACATCTGCAGATTTTAGCAGGAGGTCTCTAAGTGGACTGTAATAGTCTGAGGAAAAAACATGGTCCTCGGTGTAAACCACATTTAACCTTAAGGAACCAAGGTCATCAGGTTTCAATGACTTGTTACCATTATCTCTGGGCTGCAGGAAATACCTGATATGCAAAAAATAAGACAGAAAATTTGTGCTGAAACACAAGATTATCTCAGGCTATACATGAACATATATAAAATGCACAGATGCAATATTTATATGTGTATCAAATTCTTGAGACTTCTGAATCAGACTTTTAAATTAAGTTTGCCAGTCTATTTTGCACCAACTGCAACATGGGAAGTTCTGATCATAAAGATTTATGTAGGTATGATTAAGAACCCACACACTAAAACTACCGCGCGGCTGATGAGCTGCAGTAAATAATATCATAAAGCCAGCGTATTTGAACTCCCACATGCAATACAGAGGCAGACTGAAATCTCTGTATATCACATTATCAAAACTTCTTGTTCTTACATTTGCTAAGATTACTTTGGCTTGCTTACAAAAAGAGATACAAATTAAAGCCATTTAAACTTTATCACATAGCAGTAATTACTCTTAAGTCTTCACAGCAGACATATGTTTCTACTTATTCTCCAAAAGAAAAATGTCAAATACCATGCTTCATAAGAACTAGACTGTCGGAGAAATTTCAAAGGGAGTCTCAGTTCTCCTAGAAACTCGTCTCCAAACTTCAAGTTACTGGCATTCCAAAGATCAACCCTGTAATAAAACAAAATAATTTTAAAAGTTTCATAATAAATAAAAAAATTAAAAACAAATAATTCCAACCTTGTTTTCAATTTTATTTTTTTTTCCCCCTCAAGCCTATGAGGTAGAAGGTCTCGAAACTGTACAACAGTGGTTTCCAAACAGTAAAAAGACCTTAGATTTCTGGAGCCTTGCAATTCACCTCCATGAGACATCAGTGAAAAAAAATCATCTAGACTACCTTTCCCTTACCTGTACTGTTTCCATTATCCGTATCGATAAAGATTTGGGGGGCTGTTTGGCTATCCCAGATAATGGAAAAAGACAGGTAAAATGGACACCAGGGAAAAAACATGCAGAGATATTGAAGGACTCCATACTGTCAGTCCTGGTTTAATTTGGGATTACTAGCATCTAAGCAGCAGCTTTACAGAGTTAGGCTGAATGTCTACACAGTCCTTCTCAATGCTCTAGCTCCTGGGTAGATTCACTGTGTCAACTTACAAATTTGTTGCACCTAAACTAGCTCTGTACAGATCCTCAAAACCTTAGGACAGTTCTACCACTTTATATATCTGTGTATTGACTGAAGCCTACACAATTTTTGGCACTCGGTCCCTCACATTTGGGAAGTTCTGGTATGCATCTCTAGATGGTATTTCCTTCCCTTTCACATGTTCTTTAAAATTAGGATGTAAAACAACTGTGCTGAGATTCAAAGTAGAAGTACTGGTGTCTAACCTGGCATTTGTAGATAAACACTACAATACCCATCTTAAAGCAAGTATTTCAAACTCTAGGGTAGTTGTTTCTGTCCAATTTTAAGGTTTGCTCTGAGTGGCATTTTTATTATAAAACAAGCTCAGCTGAGAATTTCGCAGCTAAGTGATAGTCTGAATGTGCCTTAAACTTTGGGGGAAAAAGATATATGGGAAAAAATACAGGTTTTCAAATAACGAAGAATTTTAGAAGAGCAACTTTAATTTAGATAAGGTGTAAAATCATCCAATTATGGACACATTTACAGAACCTTCCTAGTCTCAAGCAAGCCCCAGTAGGCTTGTCAAGGAATGGATGTTGATAGTCCTGCTAAAAGTTTATCCTATCTTATGCAACCGCAGAGGATGCCTCTTTTAAATCCTCTGAGCCTTGTATCTCTGAACAGTGTCTCATGAATCAAGTTTCATACACTAGACATACCATCAGCTCACATTGCATGCCTGCTGGGTAAAGTTCTTCCAACTCTGATATTTTGACAGTATTTCTGCAGGGCAAGAATTCCCCAAAAGGAAAAAACTTCTTTGAGAATTCAAGTTCCTCTCCTCTTTCTCCATAGTTGGTTGGTTACTATCTAGCTGATTCAGATGGCTAAAAGCAGCTTCAGGAGGAGAGGAATCTTTTGAGACATTTATTTACACATAGTCAAACTTAACAATTTACCAAGTACTTACAGGCTACTGGTTTCTAGTTTATCCAAATTCTTTCAAGATGCCCACTAGCAATAACACTTTCAAACATACGCAGCCAAAGGGTGTTCCCCCACAGCAACTTAAGTTACAGCAAAAAAAAAAATCAGTGCAAAGGATCTGCAGGAGAGGAACTAACAACTCAGGGTAGATCTCACACTACGCAGTAAGCAAAGCAGGCGTGCAAATTCTGAAATTACTGTTTTGTGTGCTTGAAGTACAAGGCATAAGCAGTATTTTAAAAATCATAATACACAGACCTCAGAGTCTAAAAGATTACTGTTTCCCAAGCTTTTTAAAAGGCAAAATTATGCCCAGTGTTATTCTGAAGCTGGTCAGACTGTAGTCACAGAAAGAAAGAAACAACACAGAGGGGGAGGAGAAACAATGAATTTCACCAGAACATCTGGTCCCTAAGTGTTGATATGCCCTGCCTGCAAACTTCCTACACCCACTCAAAAAGAGAAACTTTCATAGCTTTAGAGAGAAACCATGAGAGACTAAGTCTCCTCTTCACCCTGTGGAATGGTATTTTTCTCAGGAGAAAAAAAGAAAACAAACCCCCAAACCCATAAATTGTATGATCTGTCCAAAGGGCATGGGGGCAATCTAACTCTGACTAAATAGGCTGGAGGAAGTGAGCAGGGGTAGAAGGGGAACCTGAGATAGAAACAAAAACACTCTGTCCTACAGGGGACAAAACTTCTGAGCAAAGAGTTTGCCCAACCACAACTAATACGTTATCTGCTTTTGTCTATTATTTAAGCACTTAATCTTTTCCCAACTATTTTGGAAGCCTCCTCGCAAACTATTCATCTTTACCACACTGTGATGTGCTGGTTTTAAGGAATGAAAGACTTTTCTGAAGCTCAGCTCCACATAGAAAATATACTAAGTAAAACAACTGTATCATTCCATTTAGTCCAGTAGTACAAAGTAAGAATCAACTGAAATATCAAGCAATGTGTAACCACTGCCCACCAATGTCTAGGGTTCCCTTCCAAAGTCACAAAACTATCAGAGAATCCCAGCTTTCATTTAAAAATCAGCGCATGACTGCACATCATGGTTATAAAGACTAGACTGGGACTCCCAAGACACTGTCCAGTTGCCCATTCCATCCCATGGGATATGGGACATACTACTTCATACCTGCCTATACCATGCAAAGCTTTGCAGAAGTAGGGTCTGGTGCTAGGACTAGGTCATCTGCTGTGCTGCAACACTGAAACCGTGAAGCAGCATGGCACTGAACCTGGACTTTTGCTCTTTCTCCTATGAATTGGCTGTGGGTTGCCCTTAAACTACCTACCTTTGCACTGCCTGATGCAGATGTTCTCAGAGAAAGAGTACAGTTCTTGTCTCTCTCACATATGAAGTTTCCCTTTCCTGTCTCACGGAGTCATGGCAGACACAAATCCACTAATGGTCATGTAGTGCTGTGATACTACACTAACAGGTTACATAAACCAGCAGTTGACCATCAAATTAGAACGCCCCTCATCCATTCATTCACGAACACAGATGGGTCTTGCTTGATGAAAGTAAGTATTGTTTCCCCTTCCTGGTCTCCCCTCCTTTCCTTACAGCCAATTGTGCTTCTGAAGCAACTAGGGAATGTTTTGGGAGATAAGCCCTCACCCCCTCTCTGCTGGGAATACTTGGGGAGGAAGGGAGTACCACCTCTCCCTCAACCTTTCTTCCTCCAAATCCTAGCACAAAGGAGAGGGAGATTTCTCACCACCTGATGCAGATACAGCAGTTTTCAGCTACAGTGCAGCCAGATCACCAGATGGCCTGAGTCTCCAAGTTTCAATGTATGTGATGCTATGACGCATGTGATACCCTTAGCTTTTGCACCTCCTATTGTTTCTTCTCCACTCTTTCTATTCACCTGTCCCCACAGACACTGGTGACAGGCCTCAGCAGGTTTTAAAATAGTACTAAGTGGGTGGCAGGGTGGTGGTGTTTTGTTTTTGAAATCAGAGTTGCTTCTTTCCTGTGCAATGGATTTCACACGTATCATACCCAGCCTTGCAAGAAGGGGTTAAAGTTTTGCAGGCAAACGAGAAGAGAAACTGCCTCTGCCCCAGAGAAACTCTGAGTTCAAGAGTTTCCTTTCAGGGAAGAAGGACCTTATATGGGTTGCTAAAATTAAGTGATAAAAGAAAACAGACCCTGTAACTGAGAGCATCATAGAGCTTCTGGGCTCTCTTGGGAAACTGAGGGAGGGAGGAAAGGGGAACCCAGACATAAAAGGCTGTGCTTAATGACAACCACATATTAGTGTACACACAGTGTATATAGGATACCAAGGAAAATAATAAGGATCTTGCCTGCAGCAGAACCATCACACATATTCAGATACAATCTACAGGACGGTGGAGGTAAGTGAACATACAGATACAGTGAGGAAGACTCATCTTGATTTATCAACAGTAAACCCATGGTTGCCACTTTGAAAACCGAGTCTGCTGCAAAGTTACACAACTTTGGAAGACAACTTTATTAGTATAAAGTGCTTTGTATTACCTAATCTCCATTTTGTCAACTTCATCAACATCTTCAATATCAAAATGGGATTTCTTGTTGTAGCTACTGGGTCTTGTAACCTAATAAAAAGGAGGAAACTTTAACAACTTGATCTGATACAAAAGCATTCCGATGATACTTGTACAAAGCTCTGGAAGATCGCAGCCTTTGACTATCAGCAGTGACTTCAGTCCTGATTCTGAAAACATTCATGCATGTGAATAAACATGTTGACTAAACAGATTCCTGACTATACAAAAGTGGTGGTTACACAATCATATCCAAGAGTAACTAGATACTCCATACTTTTTTTACAGAGAAAGGATGTCTTTAATATTACTACAGTACTTTGAGTTTATGTTGACAAAAGAAAAAAATCATGGAAAGGAATACCACTTTTATAATCTAGGAAAACAAAAGGGCAATTAATAATTGGGGTTTAAATACAGCTGTACACCAGATGGCCTGAGGCACTCTGAAGACGGGGAAAAAAAACCAAAACCACCCTTAAAAACATTATACAGTGGATCCAATTAACGTTGGGAAGTTCTGCCTGTCCTGACGTCCTGGAAGTCGATTTATCATGCCCATACAAAAAATACCAAGCTAATCAATTGTCCAAGAGATGCTAGCCTGTGTTGTCCATATCATAATATAGAACCAGGTACAGAGTTCACCAACCATACTTGTAAGACTGATAAACGACAAAGCATGGACAGAAAATAATGGGAAGATAGCTGTAAGTGTAGAGCATTAGCAAAGAAAAGCTTTTGTACAAACATCTCTTAAAATTTGTTTTCTAGCATGATTATGAAAAGACTTCGATGATTGTATTTTTGTATAGTGTATAAGAAACTTGACAAAAAGGCTACCCCACCCAGCTGAAACCACAGCAGGAACTGATCAAATACAAGTGTGTATGATGTGTGGGTTCAGCTCTTGGTTGCACACAGAAGCTGAACTTTATTGTAGATTTAAATACGCTTGTGGCTTCATACTTCCCACTCACAAAAACTGGCTTTTATTGTAAACTTGACTTCTTGGTTTTACATTGTACATCAGATACAGATGGTACAAACAAGGGAGGCAAAGATATAGCTGCACAAGTGGAGGGGAACCAGAAAAGAAACTTCAACACGAGACACTCACCAGAGCCCTTTTTTCTGTGTTTGTGTGTGAGGCAGGCATCATTTTCAAGGTGATACATAAAAACTAAAAGGTACTAGAAGCACTGGAGACCACACCCTCTAGACTAACTGAATCAAATGCACCTGTAAGCCCAACAGCATGGAGGATTTAAATACAGCCTACAACTTCAGGAGCTCAGCACAAATTTTCTTACCTAGACACAGTGCAAACTGTGCTACATAACTGCAAATTACATTTTCTCCTACCATTGTGAAGCTAATGGTGTAATTTTTAATAAGGAAGCAAACTTTTAAGTCTTTTATTATCAGTAACACAAGTTGTTAAAAAAAAGTTACAGCATAGGTGTCACTTATGGCATGTCCCTTCTAAGTAAATACTTTTCTGAGAAGTTTTTACTGGAGTCTGCATGTACAAGGTCTCTCTGTTCACCTGTACAACTGCTTAGGTGTGCAGATTAATACAGCTCAGGAGTGGTATTCCTAAAAAGATAGCTGTATGAAGTCCATCTGTTCCAAGGATGGAATTGGAGATGAGGGAACTCCCAGTCCACAGTGCTGAACTAGCTGCCAGGTACCATTTTACCAAAAAAAAAAAAAAAAAAAGGGGCACAACTCTGCTATGCTGGTCCTTTTCTTTAGGCAAAGCTGGCGAGCCATTTATCAGCTGTTCTTTTTTTTTTTTTTTTCCAGCACATGAAGGTTTGCAAACAGGTCCCCTGCACTACCTTCTTCGGTTCCTGTAAGAGGGGCATTTTCCCGTAGCTGCATATAGAACTCCGAGCCCCGACACCATGCTGCAGCTGGAGCAGTGGTGAAAACGGCTCCTAACCATCAGGTGCAAGTTTCGCTCATAGTGCCCCTTAAATAAGCCCTTAGACTTCCCAAACCAATGATAAGCTATTTTCCATTCAGAAAATTAAATCTGTGCAACTTTTTGGTTGTAGAAAGGGAAGAACCCAATCGCTGCCTTTTACAGATCAGCTTCCTCCTTGGAGGCATAGCCAATCACTGTGCTAGCAAACTGCAGGAAAGCTGATGAAGCTGTTTGGAAACAGCAAGTGACACCGCTGTCAACAGCATGAAAATGTGCAGCTCCACAGGACTCGGAGCACTCCGTTAGCACGCACCAGCCACAGGTCTGCCCATGTCTCATTAGTGAATGTACTTCCCAGTCACAGCAGTTCTACTGAACCGTGTTCCTTGGAGACATTTAGCCTGATATGTACTAACTACTCCCAAAAAGACATAAATCTATGATGGCTCTGCCTGTGCTAAGGGTATGTTTATGTTTCAGCTTTCTGGCTGATTCAGACATTTCCCCCATTCAGACATTTCTGCTTTTACCCACAGAAAATATTTTGCTCTGAGTTAGCAGAACAACTGGGGCATGGACTTGAGTTCAGGTCTTGCTTCTGGTGATGCTTGCACGCAAGCCAGCTCTCAGCATAAAGACAAGCTAAGCAAGCCTCCAGCCCCCTCTGCAACTCCAGCTGGAAGATACTTTCTGTTTCTTCCTCTCCCAACATGGCACCACCTGGCAAGTTTAGTGTTTAAATACCAAACGTCCGCTGTTTCTGCAGCACACAGATGGCTGAGGAGCCAGATAGGTGAAGTTTTGTGGTTTACAGTCTGAATTCCTGGATTACATTCTCACGAAAAAGCTCTCGCTGACAGACACCTCCAGAAATGCCTATGTTAAGAATAAGGAAGCCCACTTTAGTTTATTTACACGTAGCATCGCTCTTGTGTCACTGCCAAAGGCCACAGCCCTGGGCCAGGTGACAGACTGAAATCGTGGGCAGCCCTGAGTAAACACACAGACACCTCAGCGCAGTTTCAGCGCTCAGTACCATCGGATCTCTCCCCCACCAACCATGCCCACGCAGCACCTCCACAGAGTCTCATGGAGTCAGGCAAGCAGGCACAAAGGCTCACTGCTAGCTAAAGTTAAGGCTGCAGGGAAGTTCTACCCTAGGAAGGGATGTGTTGGGTTAGCAGAGGAAAGTTCCCCTTAGACAGCTATCCTGGCTAACCCTCAGGGCTTCCACCCCTTTGGGCACTGAGAAAGTGCTCCTGGCAATAAAGAACTTGCTGTATCTGTTCCTCAAATCCAAATACATTACATCAACAAAAGCATGCTTCTGCTGGTATGACCGGCTTTAGATTAGTCGGTACAACTGTCAGGTTCTAGGCAAAGATGGTGGCTTGTAGAAGGAGGTGGAAGACAGCAACAAGCCCCTCACTGGCACTGCCAAGAATGATATGTGGACTTCAGATCTGCCCAGTGCAACAGCACTTGCATGAATCCTCTCTCCCCAGCTCTCCTTCCTTCTGTGGCTGCCTGTGCCCCTGAACTGATTCGAGAAAATACATCCCTAGGTGCCAACCCTATACCAGCAACAATTTCTAATGCAAATGTGACCTGAATGATGCAAGCCGTATGGGCAGAAAGGGCTCTTCAATTATATGCCAACTGCATTGTACCACTCTGGCTTTTCATCAACTTCATTATGCCAGACATGTTCTTGAGGTGTCTATTGAAATAGAACAGTTAAGCGTAGACCGCGACTAAGATGCAAAGAGAAAAAGAAAAGAGAAAGATACACATACTTTAGAAGACAGAATGAAAAGTTTCAAGAAGTAGCCAAATTATAAACACATGCACATATATGCATGGACACACCACAATTACAGCTACTCTTGCCAGAAAGAACCAAAATGAGCCATTTCATAAAACTTATACTTTGTCTTAACTGGACATGTTGAAAATGCTCTGTATTAAAATAAAGCTGTATAGGTTTCACCCACTTGAGAGGAAAGGCACTGGGATTGCAGCAGACTGGCACATCCAGAACATTCAGCTTAAGTGTATTTTTCCTCTACAGTTTTCAGTATTCCTAGGAGATAACCTTTCTCCCATTGACTGGGAAAGACAGGGTGGAGCAGCTATAAAACCACAGGCTGAAAAAAAAAAATATTATTTTTTTTCTTAAATCCCTTTTTTAAAACTCTCCTGGGGTAAGTCATGATGGAGTGTACAGTCTGCTGCTCAGAAGTGCCCACCCTTGAAGTTTTTCCTACAGAGCACCTGAGCTGAAGCAACATACTGCTCCCTGAGCAGCCAGCCAGTCTGATCCTGGGTAGTTCTTTCCCCTGCACTATACTCTGAAACAGTCTTCAAAGAAGACAGCTGGCACAACATGGAGCAGGATGCTGTGCCAACTATCTACAGTATAGTATTTCAGCTTATCACCCGTTCCTTTGAAATACCAACCTCAAAATAAAACACTTCATCAAAATGTGGATTGTTGGTCTTCTTTTTAACTTTAGTCTTTTTGGCTTCCGATCTGAATTAAAGAAAGAAAAAAAAGAAGATAAGAAACAACATTAGCAGACGTGTGGTCTTAGAACAGAGCCACTGAGGAACAAATAGTCATCCACTTGATTTATCTGACAAAACTGGAATGCCATGTGGATCCAAGCACAGCAAGGCATACACATTTGCACACATTTAACACAGGGATTCACTGCACGCCTGTTTCTCTAAAGTGGCAGTAGTCACAGTTTGTTATCCTCCCTTAAGCACAAGTCCTTGAACCCTGATTCTGTCACTCACTTGATCCAGCAGAATATTACATCTGTACAAAGCAACTGGCAAGAATAGGGGTCTGAGCAGCAACATTTGCGGGAGGGGCATAGTCTTAGTCTTGATGTGAGTCAAAAATTCCTCATACCCTAAAAGCACAGGAGACAGGAAGACTGACATAGCTATTTCTGTGTTTTGTATTTTATAATCCTGGCCTGAGGAATCCATGAATGCTTTTCAGCAGTGTTAAATAATCAAAAACCCCAGAATTATTTCCTCAGTAAGAATATTTTTATTGCTATATTACCGCCTTTTTCCCTGCAGCCTCAACAGCACCTAGTCAATGCTATGTTGTTGAATTATTATGAGCGGTGCCGAGCAGAAGTCTCTTAATTTCTACTGCTCTGTAGGAACAAGACATGGCAGACCTCCCTCAAACCACTCACTGGGCAACAGGCCTGACAAAGTTCAGCACTGCCCATTCATCCTCTATGGGCAGTGCCATCCGCCTGCACCTGCCTTTTAGAATACAGACATTTAACCACTTGGCATCGGGCTAACGCCAGCCAATGCATTTCACACAGGCCAGCCAACAGCTGTTCGATGACTTCCAAATGTTATGAACCTATGCTTGATTTGTTCTCATTACCTACAAGTGAAAAGCTCTGTGTTGTCCTGCGTCTCCCATCTTCCCCTACAGCTCTGCAGTAACAAGAAGGCATAGATAAAACAGACACAGATGGAGAGGCGCATCAGCCATGTGGAAAACTGACCTACTAATCATTTCATCCTAGAATCTATCCCTCATTTCTCATGCAGCAAAGCTGCTTAGATAGCTTGTCACTGCTTATATTAACCGGACAACTCTATATATTCTTTTATAGAGGTCAAGCAAAGCTGGGTCTAATTCCCAGTGCTACTACAGGCTTCCTGTGTGACTTGAATGGGCCAGTCCACCAGTATACAATGTTCTCCCGTATATAATACGGGCATAGAAACAGTCAGGAAGTCTGATGGCTCTGTAAGTACAAATCACACAATAAACAGCAGCACATTTGTTGAAATTTTTATGCTTGGCATTGCATAAGTGCAGCAGAATAAAGCAGCTTTCCTGCTCTAAAAGGAGAGGCATTGAAAAATCCAGAGAGGAGAATGATGTACAGATTAAGAATATCCCACTATTCCTAGGAGGAGCTGAGATAAGAGAGACTAATTGCCTCCAGGACATAGGGCAGATTGCCTATCCCATCTCATCAGTCACACTTGCCAATCAACCTCTTTACCAGTAAGCCCATCTGGGAGGGGACTGGGAAGCAGGATGTAGAACGGGAGGCGATTAAGGCAAGCACAATTATTGGGCAATTACAAAGCAGTGGATGGGATATAAGCTGCATGCTGCTTGCTGGAGATAGGAGGCAAGCCTTCTTCCCCCCACCAAAAAACAGATAGGAATAGGATGA
Source organism: Pluvialis apricaria (assembly GCA_017639485.1). NCBI lineage: Eukaryota > Metazoa > Chordata > Aves > Charadriiformes > Charadriidae > Pluvialis > Pluvialis apricaria. Next base: position 68,816,996 of record CM030007.1, read on the forward strand.
GGCTATGCTCCTTATCCTGAAGGAAAATAACGTTATCAGCTGTCATACATTATCTGGACTGGGGGGCAGAGGGAAGCAGACAAAGGTAAGTTTGGACATTCCAGGATAACAAGGGTTAGTCAAAAAATCTCCTTTCAGTTTCAGTAATAGCCATGCAGGACCATATGAAACAAGTTATAGGCTTAAAACATCAAAGCATACAACTCAAATACACAGCGTATTAATGTGGAGATAAGGCATAACACACCTAGACAAAGATGAAGAATACAGACCAGTCTCAAAGACTCCTCTGCATGCAAGGTACGTATTTGTCAAGAATGCATCTTATTTATAGTATTTTCAATAAATCATGGTAAAACATTATGAATAACCCATGGTACCAAGTCTGATTCTTTGAGGTGATAGCAGAGGTATTTTGTTTCTAACACGGCACAGACATAAAAGATGACTCTAGATAAGCAGAAACAAAATAGTGACACCCAACAGCATGGAAATTTTTTATAATAAAACATTTTTATAATAGAACAGGAAATTTAAACTGAAGAGTATTGTGCAGAATCTCATTACTAAAACCTCATTCCAAATTTTATCCATGCTATTATGTCCACATGTATCAAATTATAGGATTGAGCCACCTAGGGCTTTTGACATACACATTAATTTGCCACACCTTGAAAGTGAAAAGACTCTAAATATTCACATATAAACATGCATACTCTGTAAGATGTTGATGTATTCAGCTTTCTCTTCTGCCCCTGCCCAAAATTAGGCAATAAATTTGCTCAAAAACTGGCCTCCAACTGTGAGCTGAGAATATGCACAAATGAAGACTAACCACAAATTACATACTCCAGGATATTCAAATTATTCAGGGATTATTCAGACCTTTACACAAATCAAAACCGAAACAAGCCTCAAATTACTTACTCTAGTATAATTCAGTAGTTCATACATGCACACACCAATACTTAACATATTCTAGTGGTGTCTAAATACTCCCATCTGTCCATCTGAGAATGCAAATTTCTAATAGACAAAGGAAACAGAAACTATCCTGATAAAATGGAAGCTCCTATGTGTGCAATACTTGCCTGGAGGGTCCTGCTAAGGTAACAGTGGCGTAGGGATCACATTGCCCGTTCACAATGGGCAACCCTTGGCATTCCAAAACTCTAGAAAAGAAGAAAATGCAGACAAACAAATCAATTAAGTGGGAAGAGACTGGAGTGAAAATAGAAGCAATACATTTTTATCCTGCTCTCTTTTCATAATACTTTACACTAGGGAATTGAAACGTCACTAAGCACAAGCCTTTAATTTATATCTAAACTTGAAAACACATTTTGGTCTTAAATACTAACTTTAACGGGGTCAAAAATACTGTTAAAGTACACAGAAACCTTAACTCAAAGGATTATTATCCAAGTACAACAACTTAAGGTTCATGAAATAAGAGTCTGCTGTCAAGATGGGAGCTGTCAGCACTTTAAAATTCTGTGACAACTTATTCACAAAAAAAAAAATAACCAGAATTTACTTCTGTAAGAAAAGATTAAAAAAAACCCATACAGACAGATCCCAGCAGTAGTCAAGTAATTTCTCAGAATCACTTTCATGAAGGCCTTGGAGCTTTTGACAAAATTTTTCATGGGCTTATTTGTAAAGGTGAGTTAACTACACACCAGTAGATAGGATGACAACAGCCATCTTTCGCCATAAAATTTTCAAATAGCAAAACCGAAGAAACACATTCAGCAGCTCTGCACTGAAAAAGTCAAAGAGACACTGGAGGGACAAAATGGAACAAATTGGGTTTTGCTGCAAGCCATGGTGAGAAATCTGCACTTTCGCACTCTCATTTCAACAACTCTGGAAAAAAAGAAAAAAAACATAACAACACAACCCCAAAAACCAGTGAAAAAATGTTTCATGTTTCACAAGTTAAAACCTACTGAGGAATGCTGCACTGATTGGAAACAAAGGCAGACAAGCCAGTTGCCAGGACTCTCCCTCCTGAGAAAAGTTCTGCTTCCGAAAGGTAAGCCTGTTGGGCTGATGTATTTACACAATTACAACTGGAAAATTTCGGTTAAGACAAACTCTGAAGCTGTTTGGGCAGGTGAGTAGTACTATACTTGCAGTGTGAAATACCTTGCAAATTTCTGGGTGCTATAAAATCAGCAAGAAAAGTAATATCCATTTTACTGCTTTCAGTGACAGCAACTTTGATACAAAAAAATATTAAAAAAAAAAAACTATAGGGAAAAATTCAGTAAAATTCCACAATTTTATCCACAAAGCAAAATATTTGGTAAAATATAATGTGGACTTCAAATACAGGTTAGCTAGCTACAGACCTATTACTTACTCTTCATAAAGGGAGGAAAAAATTTAATCTTATGCACCAATACAGGAATCTTTTTTGTACCAGAGGAAGTACAATCTAGATAGGTTCACACAGTCCTAGGAAGTACGCAAAGATTGAGATGTGGCTTGAACTCATTCCTGTTTGAACAGAACAACGGTACACCAAGTGTCAGTGTGAATCCCCCAACCCCTTCCACTGCTTCCTTAAGGCAACCTGAAAGTTCCTTAAAAATGAAATAGTAACTCAATGGCTTTATAGCAGTCAGCCAATTTTCTACTTCCAAGCCAGCTCTCATCCATACAGGAAGAATTATGTTCAGAAAGAGAGTATGATTCTTGTTTTAATAAAAGCAGCCCTGTCAAGAATACGCAGATAATAGAAAGTGATCCCAGACAGCATGATCTACACTTGAGGACATGAAGAGGTTATAAATCACTACACAGTAAAATCACAGATGAACCTGAATGATGGAAAGTGTGAAGTTATCCAGACAAAAAAATACACGTACCCTAACTATATACATATACAATGATAGGATCTATTTTCATATCGCCACGTAGAAGAATTTTTTGGTTTTTTTTGTGGACAGTCCTCTGTTATCGCATCAACCATCACCAAAGGTTAAAAAGACAAACAGTATCATTAGCTGGTCAGAGAGAACCCAGCAACATAAATCATTGGGCACTTGCATCTTGAATTGTGCGTGCTCCACAAAACATGGAGAATAACAACAGAATGACTTCTAACTGCTTGTGGCTCTCCCAGGTTTGTACTCTCCAGCTCAGAAAACACAAGTTATCCATTCATGAACAGTTTACAAAATCATGAATGGTGTGAAGAACATTTCCTCACAAAATAAGAATTAAGGGGCACATAATGAAATTACCAGACAGCAGGTTTAAAATAAACAGAAGGAAGCTCTTTTTCCACACAATGCATAATGAAATTGCAAAACGTATTGCCATGGGATGTCGTGGAGGCCAAAAGAATACATGGATTCAAACCAGGACTACATGAACTCATGGAGTGTAGTTTGTAGGCAGCTATTAAAGCTTAATGGTCCAGAAGCCTCCTCCAGCTCAGGAAAGCCCAAACTGCTGTTTGAGAAGGGTGTAACACTGGAGCAGTCATACCATATTTGAAGTACCACTCACCAGCAAATATCAGAAACAGTGCTAGGCTAGACTAGAGGGGCATTTAACACAGTAGGGTAGTTTTTGTGTTTGCTGGGGAAAAACAAAAAAATAAAAAAAAAGCAACAAAAGAAAACAAAAATACACAGATGTTCTCATACAATCACGATGACTTAAGAGTAAGACATTTCTTTGTGTGCAGTTGGAATAAGAAAAGCAAAAACAACCTTGAAAGAAACAAAATGTGGGAAAACAGGAAACAGACGCAGACATAAACTGTATCCCAAGCATTTCAGGTAATTTAAGTTTAGGTTATTGTTTAAGGATGCTGGAGAAAGCATGCAAAAGACTGAAAACTTCAGATTTTGAGGAAGGAAGGCTATGTCTGGAGAAGTGCTCATTCTTATTCTTATATCTTACTAAGCATTGTGGGGAGAGACAATAAAATTCAACAAGGCACCAGTCTGGTCAATCATGTTAGTATAGCCTCATTAGTTGCAGGAAACTGTAATCCTAGAGCTGCTTTCGTTTCATGGGAAAGTTGCTACGTAAATTAACACTGCTCCTTTCCCAACCTGGTACCAAAATACTGGCTTTAACTGGCAAGCAGGAAAGGAGCTAGAACAAAATGACAGCTACTCAGAGACACGATAAAATGGAGCCTCAATTCTGTCACATGGGTATCACATTATTAAGACTGACAGTTCATATTTGGATTACATGAAAAAACATAAGAAATGTATAACAAAGGTATAATCGGGGGGGGGGGCACACTGGGAAGCAGTGACTAAAGCCAGTAAAAATGAAACACCTTTGCTCTAATCATCTGCAGAATTAATTTAACATACGTGTACTACTATAATGAAAAAAGCCTAAGCAATCAAGATTATTCAAGAATTACAAGTTGACTCATCAGGCCCCAGAGGAAAAATGTCTGGTGGCTGCTAGAATCTTTTCTGCCCAACTGGTAGTTTCTGATGATTAGCTGTCTCGAGCCCAGCTGGGACGGGGCAAGCCATCCCTCACAGCTAGCCCGGTTGGGCTGGGCTAAGGTTATTGCTGGGTCATATGGGAAAACTCTCAATGCAGCTGCCTCACTATATTTTGCTTGTGGTTTATAAAATTAACAGGTTTCAAGGAACAAGACATTTCAGTTTTCAATGTGGTTCATGACCAAACCTTCACAAGAGTAAATAAGCTATGGAAAATTCCCAGAGGGTAAAATAAAACCTCAAACCCAAACACACCATGAGCATGCCCTCTTGCCTTTAAATTATATGATTACAGAAGTTGAGAGGGAGGCAGGGAGAGAAGGTTTTGAAAAAAGCAAAGATTTTTCAACAACGACTAAGCAGCTCACATCTGACAGTACAGGCATTCCTTCTGCCTCTGGGCTGCCAACCAAGAGCTGTAGGCTGTAGTCTCCGAGACAGCCCCTACACAATCATACTTAAAACCAGGCTTCACAGGCGAGCAACATCAGGACAATCCAAGCCTGTGGGCGTTCCACACCCCTTCCTTGGAATCGCAAAAATTATTTGAAAATTATAGGCTTTCTGATTAGTTCAGGATGTACATGTGTCATTGGCATCCTTGTGCGCCAGAATGGACAACCAACACGAAAACGGATGCAGAGAAAAGAAACCAGAAGGGACATAGCTGTTCTTAAAACATGTATCCATACTTACTGTTCTTTCCAGACTAAATCACTTCCACTGTACGTAGTCAGGCTCAGTTCTTTCCCCAGTTTCAGCCTAGGGTAGGGAACAGCACACCGTTCCCATTCTCTTTTCTCAGATCAGACTGTTTTCTCACTGTGATTCCTCAACAGAAAATAAATACTTTTTTTTTTCCTACGCAATCTTGCTTTCTATCACTGTACATAATCCATGTATTTCAATTGCTTTTACGTACATATTGGGTTCCTGGGATCAGTCTTAACGCTTGGCAAGTTTACTGATGTATCGTATTAATCTTCTATTTCCAGCCTTCACTTGGTCCACCTCTCTTTTGTTTCCTAATCTTGAGGCTTTGTCCCATCTCATATGCGTATTTTTTGGCCACACGCAGGTTCTTTTCTGTGTCATTTCAAAGACAAGAGACTTCCTCCTCCTTGCTTGCTCTAGTGATCTAATTATTTCTTGAACACTCAGTACTTTTTGTGGTAAGCCTGACCAGACAGAGAAGTATCAACTTAAAAGCAAACTTTGTGGCAGTTTTGTCAGAATCATCATCAAAACAATGCATCTTTGGCTTATGCTAAGTACTTGTTTGGTAAGGTACATTCCCCAGTATGTGACTTACTTTCTTAAGCTTCTCTGGATCCCTCTTTTTTTGGTTCCCCCTCCTTTTTACCTACTGACTATAGGATCGTCTTGTAGTGTATGTACTATCCTGAATACCTTGTCTTCCAGGAGTAATGGAGCACCTCTGAGCAGTCTCCCTTTGTGGATGGGCTTCTCGGGGCACATAAAATAGACTATTAATCTTCAACTTCATAATAGAGTAGTCCAGTCTTTTCATCTAGTCTGACAGTACAGAAGTGGTGCTTCCCCTTTCTTTGCCACGTTCATGTCCTTTTCTTTCAATGCAGCCTTACATCACAATCCGAGCTCCTTACTCATTCCCAGTGGTGTAAGATGAACTTTGAGGTAAAGCTGCATGGTAGATTTCCATGTGTAACTTGGCTGACCGCACATCTGTGCTGGCACACGGTAGCTGCTCTGAGACCAGTGAACTGACTTCTGTCTTCCACTGCAAGCAGGAACTGTTCCCAGGCCTCCTTCTCATTCCCTTGGTGTGTGTGTGACCAGGTCCTTGCTAAACCAGTCACAGTCGTGTTTTAGAGGGGCTTTGCCTGGATGTATCTGCATCCACAACCACCAAGCACAAAGGAACTACATCTAGCTCAGAAATTCCCCGAATCATACATTTCTGGAGGCCAGAAATGTGTATCACCATATGAATGCTCTCATAATTCATCTCCTACTGGACACGCTCAGGGACAGCATCCTGGGTTTTGGTCTGACCAAATGTTACATCTGAACTGCTGTTAGTGCACCTTCAGACAAACCTTGCGCTTTCTCTTCACTTCCACAAAGTAACTGACTGATGCTCATTCAGGACTTAACATAAACACACAACCTTTTTTTGCCAAGAGGCTGACCAAGTGGCCTATTTCTTCTGGAGTAAGGCAAAAATTTTCTAAATTTACTTAATCCTGGTTTTAAATTACAGTCTGCCTCCATCATCAAAAACACTAAGATAATTATGTCCCAACCTCCCCAGAATTTCTTTACCAGTCCGTACCCTGACTCTGCCTTGCCCCTGTCCCCAGGGAATAAGGAGGCTAGCAATACTGCATCCATATACTGAGTCAAGCCTGTGTCCTCTGGATGAACATTTGAAACCAAGGGATCATACCCACTCTCAATAAGTGAACTCTAGTAAAAGATGACTTCAAAAGTACTTATTCCTTGACTTTTGGAAGTGATCTACTTGTATAAAACTATTATTCTCACCTATTGATCTCTCCAGGAAGCCTGAAACCAGAGTCTTTATCCAATCCTCAGCCACACTACTGCTCTCCAATCTATCCTTCCATCTCTTTTACTGCCCCTCCAGGAAAACCACTCTCCTTTACGAACTCCAGCAGTACCCTATCCTCTTTGGATGATACCCTCCTCCTCTTTTGTGTTTTTGGTTGGTTGGTTGGGTTTTGGTTTGTTTTTTTGTTTGTTTGGGGTTTTTGTTTAGTGAACAAACGTGTTCTGGCTTACAAACAAGAAAACTCTTGCCATCCCATCAACCTCTGAGAGGATTAATGCCTAACTGGAGCTACTTTTCCCCCCTTCGCATGACAATTCACTTTGGCACAAAGATCTGTGGCACTAAATGAAATCCTGCCCCATTCAAACAAATGGCAGACCTTTACCTGGGACCAGCATTTCTCTCAATGTGTATTCCCTTAAAATAATGACTGTACAGCATTCGATGCATTGACTCTAAAACACTTATATACAAGGTAGATACACTCAAAACCACCCCCATTTCAGCTTCTGAAATCTGGATAGAGCTTATGCAGATCAAAGGATCAGGCTGTGCAAGCAACTATTTTGCTTTTTCTCTTTAAAATCCCCTCCAGAGCCTCCACGCCAAAAGCACAACAGAAACCTTGAAATGCTGAGATTACAGCTGCAACCCCACATAACTACTGCCTTTTCTTCCCCATTCCCAGTTGGGTTCAGAATAGCTGCTGCCATGCAAAACATTTGAACGTGTTCTTAAACTTGTGTTATCCTGAACAAAGGTTCCTTCCTGAGCTGACCTACAACAGTTTTTGTAGCCTCACACAGCACCCAGATTAGCTTTTGGTCTTAACTGGAAAGCTCTGTACATGCAACATTTCTGTCACGCACACACAGTTCTTGTTAATACAGGGCTGTTGATGGTGATTTCCTTTGCACAGAGCAGAAGAAGAGGAATTGACTGTTAATGTTTGGGTTCGAGCAACAATTTCTTTCCCAAGTATTTACTGAAGATATTTTACAACAAAACAGAAACAAATATTCATACAAAGCCAGCCAATAATACAGAGAAAGCAAATGAAAGCTAATAAGCACAACCTCTGCTTCCCCAATCTAAACCAAATATTAGATATTACAGTAAAACTACAATGCAAAAACTGTGTCATTAAATATAAAGAAATACTGTCAATACACATGCATCCCTAAAAGCATTATCACTTCAAATAAACTGAAAAATTTTCTCATGTCAGTACACATCTAAAGATTTATTAATAGTTTAAAAATCCCATGGACTTTTTTCTGCTATTAATATGGGAGCTGTCCTCCACGCTACAGTTCCAATCATCCGATTTGTCTCCCAATATCAGCTCAAGAAAGACACTTAAAACCACACATTTACAGAGTACCATCTGTACTCTGTACTAAATAAAGAGAACAGACTAAAAAGTGGGTGTCAGCCATCCTGTTCTCACCGGACAAGGAGTTAATCCATTAGCAGTTAAGCCAGTTTATGAGTCAATTACAGAAGTGTTGCAAGCTTCCTAAAAGCCACTTCAGAAGAGTTTTTAGCTGGGTTAATGTAAAAAAAATGGTTAAATTATCTTCTGTGACAGTGCCCTAAGGCCTTGAACAAAGACACAAGCTTGCTGAAATTTTGAACTGCACTGATTCAGTGACTATTACTGGCACTGACATCATCACTTCCTCCTGCCTGGGTCTTGGACTTGCGAGCCCTGTTAATGGGGAGCAATAGCTGAACGACGAGAGAGTAAAGAGAAAGGGTAAGTGAGGAGGAGGAGGAGGAGGAGTTGTTTCTAGCACATGTTGATTTTCAGAAGACCCAAATACAAGTTGCAGAAAAGCAAGAAGTATGTAAAAATTATAAGGGAATAGCACTACAAAAGAAGAGGTACAATCAGGAAAGGATGAATTTGCTCAATGACAGAACTATGTTGGTTCTTGTAGGGTAAGTGAAGAAATTGGAATTTGATGTAGTATAGTAGGAAGCCAAGGAATTGGTCACCATATCAAGGCAGTTGCAGAAGCACTTTTGTTAAAGCAGCATGGTGAGGAATGTAAAGGAGTGAAGCAGAAAATGACAACAATTACAATATGCAGCAAACGATTAGAGCTTAGACAACAGCTTTAGCTGAGCTGACAGTGGCCTAAGGCAATATTAAATGGAAGCAATGAAATACTGTCAGTACAAGCAGATAAGGAGAGAAAGACGACCAAAAACCAAAAGACAGCATGGGAGTCAGACACAGAAAGGCAGTTATGGCTACATAACGAAGCCAGCCAGTGACACAAACATCACCCATGTTGTTTTTCTTTGCTTGGAAACATAGGACTGTCTCAAGAAGATGCACAGTGTGCTATATGGATATACTGGGTTTACGGAAAGCAAACTGCAACAATCTCTGACTCGAGGACTGTCCAAGTTTAACCTGCTCCCAGGAAGGAGCTGCATGCACAGGGCACAGTCCCCTCCTTTCAGACCGTGCCTGCATGTCACTGTATACATGCATGAGCAGATAAGCAAACAACATAAGCCGCATGAGCAGCTGATTTTTCCCCCCTCTACCAGCCAGTGGGGACCAAAAGCATCTGCAACTATTAGACAGACTGATAACCATATGACATATGGAAGACAAAATGAAGAGGCTAGCTTTGGCGTGACAAATTCATCCCAAAGACAGAGTGTGATACTTGGCAGGGTAGAAGTTACCAAGAAATTATCCAAAGAAAAATCTTTTGAGCCTACTGGCAGGGATCTGACTATGAAGTAAGTAAAAAGATAAGAGGAGAAGAGACCAAAACCAGAAGCTTTAAAGAACTTATGACAGAGAGAAGGAAATAAGGCACCCGAGGTGGGTGGAGATAGGTATTCAACTATAAGAAACAAAACAGCAAAACAGAGGCAGCATGTCCTTAACTTACCTAGGGGTTTCCTACCTAACTGGTGAGTAAGGGTTTCCTCCAAAGTGCTGAGTATAGCCAAGTCAAACAACTATCCCAGCTTGGCCATAGACGATAATATTTTAAATAAAAATTCAGACATGCTGGTAAGCGACCTGAACAGATAGACATCTGTAACGACTGGGAGAGCATGAAGTACAGCAGATTGGAGGAAAGCATCTAAATCTCATGTCACAACACACTTGAACCACAGGGCACAATAACTCAGAACTCTTGGGCCAAGGGAATGCATCAGCGGAAAGTCTGGATCAAATCTCAACAACCTTTGGGTGACAGGGGGTGCACACAGGAAGGGAAGGCAAGGGAATGAGACACTTTAATGAGAGCAGTGGCACCGACAGAATGAAAAACCCAGCCAGCTTCTTCTCATCCCTACCCAGTCCAAATATAATGATTTCTCTACTAAATAAATCCTTGAAGACTCTTTCACACAGATTCTCACATTACATATTTAAATAGATGTATTATAGTAGCAAATGCACCTTTCTAAATGTAAAAAAAAAAAAAAAAGAAAAGAATAGCTCACAGCTTAAAAAGAAGTAATTATTTGTGGACCTAGAAAACAATCAAAGGTGCCTTCAAACACTACATGGAGGCTACAACCTTCTGTATTGGGCATGCCTTGGCACACCTAAGGTAGGTGGAATTTTTAATGCTTTCAAAACACAACTTGAAACAACTCCGAACAACTCTTGATTACATTTATGTGAATAATCAGAGGATCTGGGATCTTGATTAACAATGCTTAGTATTAAAGGGCAGTGATTTTTCCTACACATTAAGGAATTAAAATTAAGCTGATTCATCACCACTGCTGAAATCTGACGGCAGTTAAGTTGTAAAGTGAGTCCGAAAGTAATGCTGATGCACTGAATTAATTTTGATAAGAGAACTGGGCTAAGGTTATCCAAATTGTGTCACAGTTAACATGAAAATGCTCTCCAACCAGAATTCAACAGATAATATTAATAACTTGATGCTGCCTAGATTTACACAACTAGAAAGATGTTAACATATCTCATTGTGATTGCAGACAATGCAGTAATCGAGCGGGGGAGGTAAAAAAAAGAATAAAAATCACACGGTTATTGGGTATTTGACAGTAAAATCAAGGCATAATATCCTCAAAAACTATGTTTTACTAAAAAACAAAACACAGAAATATTCAATCCAAATCAGCATTCAGATACACCCAGTCTGTGAAAGGCAGGAAGCAGAACTGTGGAGTCTTCGCAACATACAGATCGGGCTCGTTAAGTTTCATTTACCTAAGTTTTTTACACTAAGGCAGATTGAGCTATTCATTTCAAGAAGCACAAACATCATAGGCATCAAAAAGCACATTTTGTAATAGACTTTCCAATGGAATTAACTGAAAAATCCTGCTCAATGCCTCTGACTTGGCAAGAGGAGAGATCAAATAGGATTCATAAACCATTCATTTAAAAAACGGCTGTCACAGGATAGTGACTTGCCTACTTTATATTGTTCCTCTGGTCCTACAAGGCCACTTACTTCATTGTGACACTTGATTATGCTAAAATCACTGAAGTGAGTACTGAAACATCTCACATGTAAGGCAATACACATGCAGCTTTTCAGAGCTGGTGTAACACTTTCAGTGATCAATTGCTGTCCTTTCTTATCAGTACTGGGTACGCTGTTATGACTGTTGGTGCCCTTAGCTCCTGCTATAGCCTCTCCCTCACAAGTTTCAGCAGAGAAAGGCACCATCTCTTCTGGATATGTGCTATAGTGTTCTGAGCCTAGAGAATCACACTTTGTATATAGTACAGAAATTGCAGGAAAGATGTTTTGGGGCCATTGTGTGGAAACACCAAAGGAAGTGGGTCCTGCAGACAAAATCTTCCATTAGCAGTGAAACCTTCTTATTAAGGCATCACCCTCTGCAACACCACAACTGTAAAGCACCATACTCCTAAGAGTCTCCACAATTTTTAAGATGTTAGGAAAATGCCCACCTGGAGTGATCCTGCCTGATGGTTTCTCCTGTAAAAAATGTATAGACATACTGTCTTATAGGTAGTGTATCAGAAAAAAAAAATTAAATTATTTAGACTTTTCTGAGTGATGGCCTACTACTGAGTCATCACTGAGCAATACCCAGGAGGTGTCTGGAGAGGAAGGCGCAGACTTTTAATGGAAAACAAAATACCTCAACCAGTTGGATGGGATAAAGCACCAGGTGAGATTTCCTGCGCAATGAGAACACATCAGAATGGTAAAACTGGTACCCTGCAAGGAACAAAGCAGTACACATATTGTAACCCTATCCCATTTTACTTTCTACTCTGAAAGGTCAGTTATGTCCCATCCCAAAGAAGGCTCTGATTATATATAAATAAATATATATATATAAAAATATATATAAATAAATATATAAAACAGTTGTTATACTGTTGTTCATACAGCACTAAGATCCTTGGTGATTAAAAACAATGCAAAGTAAGCACTCTTTAAAAAAAAATTTAGTGTCTTGTCACTTTAGATCTTAGGAAAAAAACAAGATGCAAATCAGGGCATGGTCAGGTAGACATCCTGGTATAACCAGCTGTAATTACTAGCCCACATCAGCTTTATAATTCCAGTTATTACACAAACAGTTCATACTTGCATCAAGTTTCTCCTTGTATTTTGGGGCCAAAAGGGATCACTGGGATCCCACAGTCTGGCCTCTTTCAAGACAGTGATGAAAGCTCTCACCTAGTCAAGTTGTGCAACGAGTTCACAATGTCTACTGCATCTCCAGAGCACCTTCTTGAAAGAAATTGAGGCTTAACTGAAAGGACTCACAATGATTAAAATATCCTTACAATGTTCTACAGGAAACTGTTCACTGACTAATGATCATGACTCAAAAAAAAAAAATGCAACCAAAAAACTAACAAACTTATTTCCCACTAGATTTAGCCTTTAGCTTCCAACCATTGGGTATCACTGTAGTAGGAATAAGTAACCATACAATCAGAAGGAATCCCTCTGAATATCGTGCATACTGTGGTTTCATCACTTTGAAGTTTTTCTTGCATGAATCAAACACTCAGTCACTGTGAGACACATTTACCAGGTCTTCAATTCTTCCTGTAGCTCTTCTATGAACCCTTCTGAGTTTAACAGCATGCTTTTTTCTAGCTTGGTCTCCTAAAGATACCAGCCTATGAGAAAATGCTTTCTGTCTACATTTGGCCATCAATCTCCCACTGATGATTTTTTTTATTCAGTTGGTGATTTCCACAAAATTTGAAAAAGTGGTAGAAACCTCAAAACATACTCCAGTTCTACGAATTTGGTTAAATCCAAAGCTGTGTAGAGAAGAGAGCACCAGTGGACATCCCCAGGGAGGAAAGGGCTGCATGTGGCAGTTCAAAGATTCTCTGTTGCCTTGGACTCAACAGTATACGAATAGCGAGAGTTGGCCATCACACTGTGCCACCTCTTACCAACATGATGGTTAGGCTAGCAGGGCAGGAGACTGGACAATACGGCAGTGATGGTCAAACAACTAAAAAGCTAACAGCATGTGCAGTCAGTATACTGCAGCTGTATAGAGCCTAGCTGAATTCTTGCTTCTGTTTGAAGCTTGTATAAAATTATTACAAAACCATCAGCTTGGAAGCAAGTCAACTGTAAAATGAGTTAAAATCAATTGCAGACACTACTGCCTCCAAAATCATAGGCTCCTTGCCAATTTCTGTGCTTATTAGAATGGTATCTTGCATTCTTTCAAAACATTTCCTTTTTCTCTTTGTATTTGAGAGAACCAAACAATTAAAGGAGGAACTAGCAAACTACCTTGTACAGTGGGAAGGTAAAGAGTGGGACAGCAAAAATGATTGATCTCAAAGTGCTATGAAATTAAAAATGCATACGAAAAGACACTTAATCTTTCCCATTCACAAGTGCTTTTCTATGTCACAAATACGCAATTAGCAACACAGATTAAATGTTTCACAATCAGCTCCTACTGACAATGCCAGAAATAGGCATCCAAGTCAAAGGTTTACACCAAGAAGGGGGGGGCAGGGAGTACAGTAGACACCTGGTGATTTTAGCACTGTGGACTTTGGAAAGAACTTGGCCATAGTACATAACCAGTTGTGCTCCCAGTACAATAATGTACCCAGAAACATGAACATGATTTCTAGCTCATCCGGATGGAGTAGGGAGAGAGATAATTTCTCATTATTGCCACATACACTGCCAGATTTCTTGAAATAACTTCCTCTCAACAAATCGTTCTGTGAACAACAGAGTTAATGAAGGGCGTTTCCTATGTACCATGTCTTTACTCTCCTCCTACTTGCAAAAAACCCCAACTTCAACACCTGGGGCCCTGTGACTTCCCCTTTACTCTCCAGCTTCCACTACTCCTATCACACCTTGATGTCCCCAGTTCTGCTACCTAAATATCCCACTGGCAAGTGTTGCTCTTGGAGCAATATATAGAAAAACTTGTAGAGAAAAGTGCAATTTGTAAGTTGCGTTTCATCACATTGCTCCTTTAGAAGCTTCACCAGCACTGGTTTTGGATGGTGATTGCCAGAGAAGCAGTAGGAATTCCAACAGTCATTCAGAGTGAAACAGCATATAAATTTACCTTTGTATTATGCTTAATACAGTGTACTTCAAAGAGCCTTTTGATACAGGTCATGTTGCAAGACAGCTAACTAATTTCTCCTAGGGCCCTACCTCAAACATAATTGAACTGCTCCAGCTGATCACCTTTAAAAGACATCAGTGAAGTAAAAAACTGCAGATGTTTGGGCTACTCTCAGAATACACAAGGTGCTAACAATTCACCGTTCTCAAAATCCACACATCTCTTACAAACTACAGGAATGCTCTCTAATGCCACCAAACCACCGTAACACTGTGACCTCAACCACATTTAGAAGTTAAAAATCATTTATCAAAAGGATTTATGCTCGAATAATTTGCCTCCGTTTATAATCCCAGACTATGTTTACTCCGTGTAAAACAGGAAGTACCCTCACATTATTTAAACAGTGGCACTTACTGTTGAAACAGACTGACTTAGGAGAGTTACATTCCAGTTTTGAATTACGAACTCAGTTTTATACATATTCCAGACCATGTGGTGATAATTCAACCTCAAAATGGAGAGTGCTTTAAAACATGTTCTGCTGGAGGTGGACTACAGCCAAAGGGTCTAACTGAAGAGGTTGCTCTTGGTTAGGATTACAGATAAAAAGATACTTGTTTGTGATTTCAGTAAACAAAGAATTTCATGAACAGAGGAGAAGCACTGAAGAAACACTGAATACAACACCAAAGAAGGTGAAACTGAAACTTCATTTAGTGGGAAACCTGGCAGCAGGAGGAAACGGTATTTATAGACATAGGGAGGTTTGAAGGAGAGTGAGCAACTTAAACTTGATTTACGCTACAACACGGTAACGAGACGTTTTGGTGGGGATGGAGAAGCAAAGGGGAAAGAACTACTTAGGTGGCAGGCTGTGTAACCTCGATGCTACCAGAGCTAGGTAGAAGGAAGAAAAAATAAAGATGTACTATGCTAAAGCCTTGGACAGAGATGCATATCCATTCCTTCCCTCTTCCCCAAAACCCACAGTATTGCAGCACTACACGATAAAAATACTAGATACTATGTGATTTAATCTCTGCGCAATTTTCCCCCACCAGTTTGTTATGAAACACATACAAGACTAAAAGCATGACCAAGATACAATCCTGCAGGAAAAGGCACAGTTTGATGCAGGGTACACTCTCTAGAGAAAGGAGATTGGGACACATTTTAATGGATGCATGAGTTTATTAAAAATGAAGCCTTGAAACCATTTTATGCTCTCATTAGCATTTCCTACCAGCAGCAAACAGAAGTTGAAATTTTTCAAAATACTATAAGGTGACCTGATTGATGCATACATTAAACTAGCCTGCTTGTAGTCAGCAATATCATTTTCTTTCCCCTAACTGATTCAGCTCATGTTTCAGGCAGAAAAATAAGCTTCATTTGACCCTGCAGAGAGTTCAAAGCTGGCTGTATGCTGGATTTCTCTGCAACGGACTAAAAATTTCTCCAAAGCAACACATAAACATACATTCTGTAAACCTGGAAGCAACAAACCCAAGAGGCAGGGTTGCTCAGGGACCCATTTTGAATGTAGGGAAAGAGCGCTGAGAGCTGTAACATCACAGGAAGAGCACCCACTGCCAGCTCTGGCCTCAGGCTACTTCCAGACTCAACAGGAACTCCACCCTTGCACCAGGCCAACACACCATAAAGAGCCTGAGACTGAGCGCTGCTGCCTCACATAGTAACAAAATACTGTCATCAGCACACTGCCTCCATGAGAGAGCACCTCCTGGTTCCTGTTGACTTTCTTGCAGAACATCACCTCTAATTTGGAAAAGAAAAAGACAGTATGGCACATCATGCTCAAGAGAGGACCAAACCGTGCTCTACACCACCCACAAATACCCAGAGTCCACACAGCACCACTGCCACCTCTTAAAAATAACAAACCTGTAATACTATGAAATTAAAGAAATCGCATCAAGCTAATGGGTCCCAGTGTTTTCTTCATTCAAATGGCATTCAGGAGAAAAAATACCACAAAACAGCACAGAAAAGGATTATCTAAAACTTTGCTGGCTACCCTTTCTACGCTTCCGCTTTCCACTCTTATCAGCAGAGACAGAGCCACAACAGAAAGCAGACAAAATTTTGTCTTCAGCATCATAGATACAATATAGCCACACATTTCCAAGTTCTCTCTTTAATCCAACCCTTTAGACAGTTTCTTTACCTATTTCTGGGATCTGATGAAGATAGTTATCTGCAGGAAAGTAAACTATCTCCAATGTAAATGAGAACAGCAGGAAACTAGTTAGTAAAGGAAAATCCTCAAGTGACTTGAAGATGATGCCTGTATGTTTTAATTTTACACAAAAGCATTTAAATATATTCCATGACTGAAGGACTAGCTGCACTCCTGTAGTTTTTCAAGGTGTCTCTAAATGCAATCACAGGTGACAACAGCAAACCTTCACCAGACAAGATGGGATCATGTTTTCCTCTTAGATTAGGATGCAGACTGCTGATCCACAAGCAGGAATGGCCGCTATCTCAGCCCTTCCAACTAGACTTGATATATGTGGCTTTGCCGTTCAGGAGCTGTGACTAGCAAAAAATAGAGGCTGACCCTCTAAAATTTTCAATATGGACCATCATTAACCTTAACATCAGAAACATCACGTTGCGTAATAGAATTTTAAACAGTTATGTAATGTCAGACTGATTTAGGGCAATGGTTGCCAACTTGCGAGCAATGTGCTGCCCACGCTGCTTTCCAGCAAAGCTCATGGACAAGGAAATTCAAATCTATAATGTGAGCAATCAGAGAGGAAGGTCATATGCCGCCCACAACATGCTCTGTGCTCTATTCACACGGCAGAGAAGGTTGGGGAACCATCACCAAGCCCCAGCACTCCCACCCCTAGGCAGAGACCTTCTGCTTTAACCGCACTTGACAAATATCACCTTCCTCCTTACCTCCCCTCTTCCTCTTCAGAAGGACTTTTAAAGCTGTTAAATTCCCACAGCTCAGTCACTGTTCTCTTAATGATCCCTGAAGTGTTTATCTTAGGGATGTCATATCTGCTTATTGTTTCCTTTCCTGCTTACTCTTGCAAACAGCCCATTTAACTGTGTTCCACATGGTCAGAATACATCTTGTAGAGCTCTCAAGATTGTTGCATGGCATTTAAGTTTAATTCATAAATTAACGCAGAGTTACCACATCTTCCACACCAGGGCTACAAATGCTTCATTTATCAAATAAAATTTCAGCATTGCTAATGTATTTGTAGATTCATACATCACTTACAGGAAAACTGTGTTACTACATATGAAATACAGCAGTGGCTACTAAACCACATATATTATTATCTAGCTGAGGGAGGTGGGGGGGGTGGGGAGAACAAAAGGAGGAGCAGGGGAGAGGGAAGCTCTCCAAAGCAGATGTTTCCAAGCTTTTTTAAACCTAAGAGACAAGACATAAGACAGGACTTGAAGGAGCAGCTGGGGACACTGAATAAATACAGACATTTAAATGTGACTAATTACATACACATGCTGGAATTCTCAAAGGAAGATCGGGGAGCCAAGCTTCCAGCTCACGCTGACTTTCAACAGGAGTTCAGCGGCCTGTTCCTTCAGGCATGTTGGAAGTCAGATGTCATCTTGCTAAATACAGAACACTGCTTCTAAATGTTGCCTCTGGTAGCTTAACCAAGGGAAACCTACGGATTTTTACAAAGCTATCTGCAGGAGCCCTCCTCTTCATTAAATAAATATGAATGCACGTATCTGCTGATCCTAGCCTACGTTGCTCTGTGAGATGAGAGAAAGTTGCCTGGACCAGCCCAGAGGCCTTAAAACCTCTGGGGAACCACCTTTGTGTGCTGAACACAAATGTGCTGCACAGAATCCGCTCTAACAGTGGTGTGGAAAAGTTTACAGAAGGTATAGGGCTCATTTCTGAGTTCTTCTGTTGTGAAGCAGGAAGGATATCTGTGTATGGAAAGTGGTGACTCAGAATAAACTTAGGGAGAAGCATGTGCCATTGTTTTTCAGATGTATTCATGGAATATCAGTAACACACACTCCGTTCATGACTTGATTCAAACACTTCAACCTGGCATGGCTGCAGAAAGACCATCCTTCCCTGGTCTCTGCTGCTCATTTTCCTTCATCTGCATTACAGAAAAAGAATAGTGCAGTTTCTAGGATGCAGAGGATTAAGGCTCGATTCAGCTTAAAAAACACGAGGGGAAAAAAAAAGAAACCACCATTGCTCAAGCAGCTGCCAGGAGCCGTGTGTCAGCACAAAGGGGAGGGTATGGACATAAGCAGGAGGAAGCATGGGAAAGTCTTGACCACTTCTTTCCATGATCTTAGTAGCTTAAAATGTTCATAAAATTATGGACAGATTTCTGGCAGGTGACAAACCACTTTACAAACAAGAGATGGCCTTCTCTTTACAGCCAATGGAAGGTGAGGCTGGATGTTGGTAGCCACAACAAGCAGCAGCTGAGGGCCAGGAAGGCTGTGGTTGTAAAGAGCATGGAAGAAAACAAGATCTTTTGTGAGTGAAGGACAGAGAGGGGAGAAGCCAAAACCTACTGAATAAGACTTCCTTTTTCCTAGCACTCAAGATGACTCACTACATGGCACAACATTAGTTAGTACAAATGCAGTTACATGAAGGTACCAGGCCGCAAAGTCCATATGTGTTGTCCTTTATCTGACAAGCACTTGGGCAAAAGTCTGTGCTGAGCAGGTTGTAGGTCTGAGGCGAGGTGAACATATGACACATCAAGAGCCTGCATCCCGAGTCCTGTAACAGGGACATGAGAGACTTATAGAGACCCAGCTGAGAACTGTGTCCAAGCCACTCACTGGGACCCTCAGGTTTCACAGCAGTTCCACAGAGGGAGCCCACAAGTAGCAGAGTGGTCCCAGAAGGAGCGTGCAGAAGTGAGAGTTGTGGTTCTTACAAGGGACGACAGCGGGAGCCGCCGGGGGACACAAGAAGTCTGAGTGTGGTGCCTGCGTCTGTACTGTCAATGTAACTTTTAAATCCACTAATGCTTCTCCTTATAATCTCTTTTGCAGAGATTCAGTCCAGGAGATTGTGCTGTAGCAGCTGGCAAAGACTTGGGACTCTGAAGGGCTCTGATGAAGCACAACAGCTTAGTGGTTTAGGGCTAAATGAAAGTATTGAATGCTTCCTAAGGAAAAGCTATTAGGTAACAGTTTTTAAACTGATTTTTTTGCTTCCGCTGCAGAGGCTAAGGAAGCTCACATGACTTTCACATTTCAAAATAATCTACTACTTAATGTTCAAGACCTCAGCACTTAACAATTTTAATTTGCCCTTCTATTCAGATGAATTTTCCCATCCACCCGTCCAGCTGACCGTTCAGTGTGCTCCACAGGACTGCAGGCTGGCTCAGCAAGGCCCCAGCTGCTTTTGAGTCTTTCTGGAACGCAGAGGTGGTGGCAATGGTGGTGGCTCAGGGGGCAGACTGGTGAAGACCTACAGGTAAGCTCGTAAGAAAACTGATCTTTATTTATTTCCTGGGTAGGCAAAAAAGTATCCTAATTAGACCTAGTCTTCGTTCAGCCTGCATACATGTCTTTGGAAACAAGCACTATTCTAGGGCTTAAAAAAGCATGCATCTCTAAGGTATTTTTAAACAGCTGCCCACTGGAAGCAGCTTTTGTTCTCCTTGCAGACCTGAACTGTTTAACCAGTTATATATATGAGGCCATTTGTGTGGTAGTGTTTATCTCTGCAGCCAAGACACATTAAAAAAAAAACCCAAACCAAAAAACCTTAAAACTTAAAAAAGGAAGTCAAGGAAGTTCACAAGACAAGCATTAGATTAATCGGAACAGTCTGTTTTTAAGATGAAGTGATTCTTGGTTCTTGCTCATAGTTTTACAGCCTCATCTTACTTGCTTACTGCAACAAATTCATGAGCTGTCCACAAGAGAAATCAGTTACCTTCACAAAACTCAATCGGAAGCTGCACTCCCCTAATACACCCGGTCTCTGCTTTTCACTCATGAATTACTTATAACAAAGGTTCTGCCTCCCCTACCTTTGCTGCTCTTCCCACTGGCAAATTCCGGCTACACAGACGTTTCCTTCAGCATTGCTTAATTACCTCACTCTTACATGTCTACGCACCAGAACCAAACTATCTATGAGTGAACCTGAACAAGCATTCAGATCATGTGCAAAAACAGTAAGAGATGCAGTTTACTGTATACCTTCCTAAAGCAAACAGTGTGGCATGAAGAAAATGCTGGACTACTTTCTGAAGTGCCTTTTTTTGCTCCCAATGTAATCATATCCCAGTCTTTTTCTTCATCATTCCCTTTCTCTTTCTCACTCGTAAGACACATTGCCATGAAAACCTGCACCAACCGAGCTACATACTCTAGAAATATTTTTATTTCTCAATTCCTTTATCTAAACTACTGAGCTCTACTCTCACTTACCACTCAAATAACAAATAGCCATGGAAACATGTCAAACACAGTGCCCAGGTCAGCTACAGAAGAGAAGATGGCAATGGGAAAAGATGGCTTCAGCAGACAGAAAAAGTTTGCTTAGCCTCTGATTAGGGCTGGATTTAAACCAAGACAAAAACTCTGAATATTATGATTCAGTGGTTAAAACCTCAGGATTTTTCTATGCATTTCAGCTAATACATTGTATTTAGTGAACAATACCTTGCAAATCATGGTTACAAAATGCTTTGCAAACCAATCTAAGTATTTTCTCCGCATTGTAGAAAGTGAACAAAATAGTCTTCAAATCAAGGCTGTATAGGCAAAAATTTGAATAAAGATTTAAAACCTTTCTGGTCAAATGAATAGAAAGGTAGAAAAACATGCTGCACACTGACATACTGTTAAAGTTGTCATTGCCTGATTGCTTTTCATGAAGTAAGAAGCTGCATATGTTACGTGTTAAGAAGGACCTTTTCAGATGCCGAATTTTAGCATTTCAGAAATTTCACTGAAAAATCCATTGGTACTATAGTATTCCCAGGTCTCAATTAACTGAAGACAAAACCTTTAAAAGACAGCTGGCTGTGGCATGGCATACTCTCTCAGAACAAAACATAGTGAGGCAAACACTTCTCAATGTCCTTCAGTATACCACTAACTATTCAAAACAGACCACGGTGAGAGTGCAAGGATGTTCCAGTTAATCTATGTTTGCAGAGTCCCAGACATCACAGGGTCTTAACCCACAATTAGGGTTTGAAGCATATGGACAGAGGCCTTTGTGGCTGTATCACACCACTAAGGAGTGCACTACACACTTCCAGAAAGGCCAAAGCAAAAAAAAATAATATCTGGTACTCAGGACAACTGTGCTCCTTTCCCCTCTCTAAGCACAGTATCCTCCAAGCCTGCTCTAAGGACAGTCCAAGCTTAATGATAAGCCCCACTGTCCTGTGTGTCCCCCACACACATATACCCTCTCACAAAGCAGATACGCAGTAGGGTAGAAAGACAAGAAACTGCCTTTTCCCACCTTCTATTTACCCCTTCCCTGCAAAGCCCTAGGACCTATAGCAACACAAAACACTTCAACAAAAGATGCCAGCCTAGGACTTTGTAGATGCAGATTTGAACCCTGGTTTCTCAGAATGCAAGTGATCATCATCACTCAGTCATATTGAAATTGCACAAGGGAAAAATGACACAATGAGAGTCCTCAGGCAGCAGTTAAAGGAAGGCTAGACCCTCTAGGTGGTGCAAAGCTATACTGCCATAGCAGCTTTTGCTCTGTAAGAAGTACAGCTGTGTTCCAGTCGCATTGTGCCCTGGTTAATAAGTTCAGTGGAGCTTCGAGCCTACACAGTCACTTGCACCAGATGATCCCCGTTATTCACTCTGCCTCATTGCAGCAGACTGTGGAAAGAAAGATTTCAAACATGCCTACTTACAAAGCTCTGGTAGGACCTGGATGGCTAGAGGGTATATGCACAGGCATGCAAGATCACATACCCCAGCACATCCTCATATCAACAGTGTGCCTAGAAGGACAGAGGTCAACCACATGGCTCACCTCCATTTGTTAACAGGTCCTATAAAGACTACCATGACAGCTTATTAACAAAGCCTTAGCAAAGGCAGGAACAAAAATATGTCAAATACTGGTCTGAAAATAGGGCTGGTCAGAACTTTCCTTGCAGAGCATTTTTTCTATTGACACAATTGCCAAATTGCTATATTCCTGACAGAAGCCAACCAGCTCTTACTGCTGCTCCTGAAGTAGCCACCTGAAAGGTTTTGGTGTGGTCATACAGCAATGGCCTTCTAGACTCCGCCTCAGAGGAAGGCGAAATCTTGACTACCATCTGAGTCCTGCGGCTTCTACATTTCACTTAGTTTGAGTGAGATCAGATGGCTGATTCTGAGACTGCTTTAATAACTGATGGCAAACTTTGTTTGTCAAGTCAGCTCTGCCACTAAACAAGTTGTGCTACAAATTTGCTTAGCTAGTAAGGTCCTTAATGCAAATCAGGAGGACATTAATATCCTTTGATATCTTTTTAGTATTTATGCCATGACTAAATTAGATAAGTGCTTTATTAACATTTAACACTATTAGGAAGAAAGTTATACAGATTATGTGGAGAGAAGGAGAAAACAAAAAATCTCACATCCTGTAAATTCATAAGGATATCATTAAGAACATTCAGTGTCCAATCAATGTTTTGATTCCTCCAACTATTTTTAAATGAAGCACTGCACACTGTCCGTAATTACTGTATTTCTCGTAACTCTGCAGTTACATTTCAAATCCTACCGTGTTGCAAGCTTATGGCAGACGACACCAGTGTCTGTTATGACTTCACTCAGTCTCAGCTCGAGGTGGACCTTCCCCTGAAACACACCAAAAACACCATATGAAGAATTAGTTTTATGCATAGCCAGCCACACCATTCCAACTTAAAACAAAGCAAGTTAGTTAATGCAAGTAATTCCAGGAGTATAAAGATTAAGTAACAGCTGTATCGCTAAGGTATTTCACCTGCCAGAAAAATCTAGATTAGTAGCCATTTCACTAAATTTCAGTGCATAATTCCCACCATTATTTTATCTCTGTATGTCTTACTAATTAAGGGGTACGTAGTGTCTGTGGTCTGATACAAAAATACTGTGTTGGAGCTTTATCTATATTTAACATTTTAAATATTAAGCAAAGATCTGCAACACAATCATTGAAAATGTATCACAGCAGTGTGTTATAAATTAATACCTACAGGTTATAATCATTAGAAAAATTAAAATTATGAAATAATATAAACCACGAGACCAGTATCAGTAGAGCCATGTTGAACAACTAAAAAAAAAGTTCAACATTGTTGCTAGCATCTACTATTATAGAATCTTCAACTCCTTTACCATCACATTGCCTTTATTATGACTTGGGCCAAAAATGTTACACTCAAACATGCTGAGAAAATAAAGGCAATCATGAATACAAACGGCATTCCTCTTATTAACTCTATTACATTAAAAAAAAAAAAAAAAAAAGAGTATCCACTCCCACCGGCAAAACTTCAGCACCAGTCTTACAGTGAATATAATGCAAATGCAAATTACATTGTTATTGACCTATTCCCATTTACAAGAAGGACCAGAAAGAGGGTCCGGGGAACTACAGGCCTGTCAGTCTGACCTCAGTGCCAGGGAAGGTTATGGAGCAGATCATCTTGAGTGCCATCACACAGCACATACAGGACAACCACATGATCAGGCCCAGTCAGCATGGGTTTATGAAAGGCAGGCCTTGCTTGACTAAGCTGACAAGGTTGTCTATGACAAGGTGACCTGCTTAGTGGATGAGGGAAAGGCTGTGGATGTTGTCTACCTACACTGTAGTAACGCCTTTGACACCGTTTCCCACAGCATTCTCGTGAAGAAACTGACTGCTCATGGTTTGAACAGGCATAATCTTCACCGGGTAAAAAACTGGCTGGATGGCCAGGCCCAAAGGGTGGTGGTGAATGGAGTTAAATCCAGTTGGCGGCTGGTAACAAGTTGTGTTCCCCAGGGCTCAGTACTGGGGCCAGTTCTGTTTAATATCTTTATCAATGATCTGGACAAGGGGATTGAGTGCACCCTCAGTAAGTTTGCAGACAACACCAAGTTGGGAGGGAGTGTTGATCTGCTTGAGGGTAGGATGGCTCTGCAGAGGGATCTGGACAGGCTGGATCAATAGCAAATGGCATGAGGTTCAACAAGGCCAAGTGCTGGGTCCTGCACATGGGTCACAACAACCCCATGCAGCGCTACAGGCTTGGGGAAGAGTGGCTGGGAAGCTGCCCTGCAGAAAAGGACCTGGGGGTGTTGATCAACATCTGGCTGAATATGAGCCGGCAGTGTGCCCAGGTGGCCAAGAAAACCAACAGCATCCTGGCCTGTATGAGGAATAGTGTGGTGAGCAGGACTAGGCAAGTGATCATCCCCCTGTACTCAGCACTGGTGAGGCCCCACCTCGAGTACTGTGTTCAGTTTTGGGCCCCTCACTACAAGAAAAACATTGAGGTGCTGGAGCGTGTCCAGAGAAGGGCAACAAAGCTGGTGAGGGGTCTGGAGCACAAGTCTTATGAGGAGCGGCTGAGGGAACTGGGGTTGTTTAGCCTGGAGAAAAGGAGGCTGAGGGGAGACCTTATCACTCTCTACAACTACCTGAAAGGAGGTTGTAGCAAGGTGCAGGTCTGTCTCCTCTCCCAAGTAACAAACAGTAGGACAAGAGGAAATGGCCTCAAGTTGCACCAAGGGAGGTTTAGATTGGATATTAGGAAAAAGTTCTTCACCAAAAGGGTTGTCAAGCATTGGAACAGGCTGCCCAGGGAAGTGGTTGAATCACCATCCCTGGAGGTATTTAAAATACGTGTAGATGTGGTGCTTAGGGACATGGTTTAGTGGTGGACTTGGCAGGGTTAGGTTGACGGTTTGACTCGATCTTGAAGGTCTTTTCCAACCTAAACAATTCTATGATTCTATTCTGACATGCCAGCACTGCCCAATCACCTTCTGCAAATCGTCATGGCTGTAACTGAGTCATTCACCTTTGTAACCACCTCCCTTCCACCCTTTTTACCAAAGGACCCTAAAAGCCATCCTGCTAGTTAGTCAGAGCTCTAATACGGGTGTCATGTTTGACTCAGATCTACCTCAACTCATACAAAAAAATGTGTTGCCACCCCTTCCATAAGATCTTCCAGATTTGACCTTTCCTCTTTCCCACATGACCAGAACTCTTGCCAGAGACTTCACTGTCTCGTCTGACTGGTTACAGCAACCTCCTACTCTATGGGGACATCTATCCTATGTAACAGAGGAGAGTGAAGATCAAACCCTGGCCTCAAGTTGCACCTACACTGCTAAGATCTATTTCCTTTACAGGAGATTTGTCTGGACAAAAGCTGGTAAAAACAGTCTAAAGCAGAGCAGGGAGTGCAGTAATAATTAAGTTAACATGGACATGCAGAAGTTCAATTCAAGCTCATTCCTTGAGCCTTTTATATTTAGCTTAGCAGTATAAACAAACTCTGAAGTCAGTGCCTGAATACTTGTCCTGAAGAAGCCTATAAGAGATTCTGTGTCTTACTGCAACATTCTCTCCCCCTTCCTTGTATACCCCTTTCTCAGTACCATTCCTTCTGCACTATCTTGAATGCATGCTTCACGCTTTATTGCATTTTAAGCTTTCACTCCTTAAACCTCTATCACCTACTTATACCTTCAGTATTCTGACTCAATAGCATTTTTTCCTGTTTGACGGCTAGAACACAGGCCTTTCGAGCACATGTGGCAGATGATACTGGTGTGCATCCAGAAAACAAGAAAAAAAAAAAAGACCTCTCCAAGCTGTATAAAAAGCCCACGTTGCAGAGGCATCACAGCAGCTCACTAGCATTTTGAACAGGAAAGGACCCAAACCTGCGTGGGAGTTTAAAAAGATGGCTCCTGCCAGGTGTCTTTTGCATGATTTTAAAGAAAATAATAAAAACACTGCAAAACCCAAACCTGTTGCATTTGGCTGTCAGACTCCCGATTCTTCATGTTGGTTTCAGCAAGACACAAATCGTCCTTCACCCTGTCAGTGTATGCAAATGTCAACATCTGTCATTTTCTTCTAAACTGAAGCCTGTCCTCATGAATAAGAGAAGGATTTCTCTGCACGAGTGTGTAAAGCCACTTCCAGACCCATCTCTTTAAGGCTCAGTACCATCATACCCACACATAACAAGGGCTAAGCACACAACCAGCTGAGAACTCTGGTTAAGCAGGACCTTTTTTTGGCTTTAGTTTTACCTCCTTTTTCCCTGACTCTTCACCAGCTCTTCCACTGGTCACATTTTTATCAGATAAGTTAAACCACTAGCCTCTGGAGAACAAGTTTATAATATGAACCTGTAAGAACACTGCTGCCATTTTCATTGATATACTGCATATTACCTTTACTAGAGAAATCAACACTAATACAAGTTTTGAAGAAATTAAGAGACAGGAACAGAGATTTACAAACCCTAGAGAAAACAGCCCTTTGTAGAAAAATACATGTAGAAAAATGAAAAATATACATGTAGAAAAATATCCCTTTGTAGAAAAATAATGTTTTTACTGAAATATTTGTGCTGATCATAAACAAAGGCAAGACCTTTCCTCTCTCAGGAAAGAAAGAATGCTTCAGTACACTTAGGTGAGCCTGAATGCAAACCTACTTACAATGCCAATTTGCTCTCTCTCACACAGACTATGATGGAGGCTCCCTATTTTAGAAATCAAGCTGCAAAAATCTTTTTAAGTCAGCAGCACTTCACACATTTTCCCAGCTACATTAAGTACAAAAATATAGTACCGCCTCCTTTGGGCTGAGAGCCATTTTTTTTTCTTGTAGCTCATTTTGCTCTTGTGAAGACTTTGAAAATGGTCAGCTGCTCAAAAAGTGACTCAAAGCTTCAGACAGCAAAACGGACATCATGGGATCACTGGCACTAGCAGTGCTATGACTATTCCCAGAACACCTCCTTACTTCCAGTTAAAAACTCAAATACATAAATACATTAAAATAAGGCCACAGGAACATACTAGCAGGCTTATTTAACAGAAAATATATCTCCTACATAAACAGAATGCTTTTTCCCAAATCAATTATACTGTTAGGCAAAACATAAGGATTCATCTGAATAAATTTAATCCTGAGCAATGCCATTAGTTGGTTTACAAAACACCAGATAACGCATTTTTCAAAAGGGAAGACAGAAAACTATACAATGAATCAGTATCATAAAATCAACAGTTAATCTGACCAACAGAAGGTGAATTGATCACCTACACTAGATTAACTGTATCACAGAAACAGGGAGTTGCCACATCTTTATTTAATAATTTATAACAAAGAAATTCTTATTTTTATTATCAAAAGAATGACTGTGATAGTAACAAGAGCCTCCAATTGTACTAGATGTGCACAGTTATTGACAGTATTTACAAGCAGGAAAGATCAGATAATGTGGCAGGATAAGTAGTATGTTGTCCCTGTTTTATAGCTGAAACATGGTGGCTTGGTCCTGCTCAGACAGAATCCCTGTTGCAGAGCCAGGGATTGAGTTCTGTGTCCTAGCCATAAAGCTTTTTTCCTTCAGCATAGAGGGAAAAAAAAAAAAAAAAAAAGAGAAGCTGGAGGTTTGACAATTTTGAAGTAGAATGCATTAATTACTAAAAACATTTCCATAAAAAAAAAAAATTCAGGAAGTTCCTAGAAGCAGCTACGCTCATTAGCATACCCTTCACATTTGGAAGGGTAGGACTTTTTCAAGGAACAAGCTGAAGGAGTGCCAACTCAACTGCTGAACGCTTCCTTTTTCACAAACTCTGGCTGATATGGATGGGTGGGTTCACAGGTCGTACGTCCTTCCTAATTACATCTAACCACATAATGGGACCAGCCGGCTTCTATTTTTCAGTTCCTGATTAAAGAAGCCATCAGTAGATTGAATTTCTTGTAGGGAAGTAGACAGTCTTCAAAAGGAAACCATTAACAAACAAAACTTTTAAAGGGTCTTACTGAGGAAAAGAAAAATTATACTATGCATGTTAAATATCTCCTTTACTAAAAAAATAATAGAATCAAGTTCCAGTCTTGTTGACATTCTCATAGTGCTAACAGGTGTCAGGAAGAACTACACACAGTTATCTGAAAAATAAATTGAAACTGATCATAAGCTTGCAAAGGAAAGAAAAATCAGAATCAAAGTCCTGGTTTTATACATACAGGAAAACCCTGTCCCCAGCCACCCCATTTCTCCTTGGAATGCAGCTGTGAGTTATTGTGGACTGAAACACCAACAGACAGTTGTAAAGCAAGTAAAAGTGTACAAATGCCACCTAACCGTATCATGTTTCCAGCAGTTGCAAATTTGCAGTTTAATTTAAACACAGTATGTTGAAGGAGAAAAGAAAACACATGACCACAGATTACCCTGAAGTTATTCTTATGACAAAGTTCTGCCATCCTGGCGTGGAGCGTTTTTAGCATCTTGAACAAGCGGTGGGCCTTACTTAGAGGCAGCATTTGCAAAGTCACCAGGACACCACTGGGAACCATTTCTGAGTGCAGTTACGTACACACATTTTGGTCTGGAATCTGACACACACCATGTGATCCAGCAACTGAGTGTCAGATCAGATGCAACATCTGATCTAACTCAAAACAGATGCAATCTGGTTTTTCAGGGAAAGAGTTATGAAAAAACACCGATAAACACTAGGAAATTCTGTGCTCTAAGGCTCTAGTAAATGCACAAAAACCTGACAGTGTGCCTAAGTTCAAAAGACAGGAGCCAAATCTACTCAAATCTCTTAAATCATATCTTTAAGGAAGCATCAACCAGATCTCCATCCTTTTTGTTACTGTGAAACAGTTTTTAGAAATCTTTCACTTTTTAAAAACAAAGGCAAAGAACAAGTCTTGACTGTTCATTTTAAACAAGAATATATAAAATATACAATCTACAATATACAATAATACAAATATCAAGTCAATTATCTTCATATACAGGGCTCACAGCACTGTAATTCTCTCTTCTACAAAAGAAAAATAGCTGATACCACAAAAACTCCTAAAAAAGGTATTTGTCTACTATTAAACCTGCTGGACAGTAGGCTTGTGATCACCCACCATTCTCACTAGCCTACCTGATTTTGCTGGGGACTTTCCCCTCCAAGGTGGGAGTGCACCCACATGGAAGTTTTCCAAACATTTATCCCACATGGGAACCCTTATCCCAACATAGTTTCCCAACCTCATCAGCTCTGTAGCTCAGCTCAACCCTGCCCATTGGCTCAGGAGTGTGGAAAGAGGGACTGGGACCCAAGTTCGGCTCTTTACTCTTTCTCCTGCTGGTACAGAGTGACTGCAGGCAGTCTCACCCCAGCTCTCACAGGTGGAGGAGGGAAGAGATGTAACAGGGGCGGGTTGTAGGAGAGGGCTAGGCAAAGCCGGTAACATGACTAATGCCAGCTCCTCATTATTTTGGAATCTCAAATTTAGGATTGTGATACCCTTGGTATGTTGGTTTACTTTCTCCAGACAACTTGCAGCAATGGAAAGGAGCATTGGAAGAACTCAGTGCTGCACACAGACCATTCCAAACTATGGGATAACCTGTGCTGTTGCTTTCTCTGTCTTTCCAAATTTTATTTCAGGACATCGCAAATGTTATTAGACAGATCCTGTTCTACTTTGAAACTCTCTTAGACAACTTTCAGAGATGTCACTTTCTGGCACTGGTAAAGCTTAAAAGCAAACAATAAAACTTATCTGAACTCTAAGAGCTCGTTAAATGCTGTCCATGAGTGGGAGAGGAAAGACCAAGGCTGCAGCTACTGCTTTAAGTAAATCCAACCCTGCAGTATTATCAGCAGCCCCACGTAGGGTCACAGCCTAGGGCAGGTCCGAGAGCAGGAGGAAGAGTTTATTTGCTGCTGTAACAGCTGCTCCTTCCTTTAGCAGAGGGTAGCAGGCGGCTGGGAAAGCTCTAAGGACCATGCTCCAGATCACAGCCTGCCTGCTGGACCAGTGTGGCACACAAGAACCTGGAACAAAATCCAGGAAAGTGTAACAGCTGTAATGAACACCACATGGATTCATAAACACTAGGCAAAGCAGAACCGATGTCTGCTTGGTCTCCGTATGTGCAAGCGTGTCAGAATTGCTCAATAACTGGCAAACATCTTCAAATGGCACAATATTAGCCTTCCTGTTTCTCCAAAGGAAGAATAGCTCCATACGGTCAAAATCCTTATAATTAGTCATATCTTCCTCTCAAATACTTTGATGCCTTACAATCTGTAGATATTGTAAATGAAAGCCACCTGGCTTCCATTTCCCCAGACAAACTGTGTTCTGCGGATACCACAATCCAGGTACGTTATTTTGAAATAATGCAAATTTATTATTCAGCAGTACCACACACCATGTTACCAACTAGCTTTTTAAAGGTAACAGACCAAAACCGGATAGACTGTCTTACCCCTTTGTGCTGATAAGTCTGAACACAACGCTCTTACATTCACATACGGAGGAAGTCTTGCCACAAAGCAGGATCTGGTCAATAACTGGTCTTTCGTTTATCAAACATTATTTACCATTGTTGACACACGACTCAGTTCTCGGAAATAATTTTGTCAGTAGGCATGTAGCCTTGAGAATCTCCCCATCCTATCAAAACAAAGATTTCAACTCTTTTCAAAACAACTCAAAGAGAGAAACCTAAAAGCCACTGTGCATAATATAGAGGGTAACACCCATTTATTTCCTGTGTGTGGTGGGAAGCTGATACCAAACCTGGAAGCAGCTGCTTCTTTTAACAGTTTGCATATACACATGCTTACAGTAGGTTATACAAAATGCATCAGTAACTCATCTTTACGCTAGAAGCATCTAAATACCTAAACAAAGATAGTTAATGTCAGTGTTGTATAGTGGGCACACAATGCTCTTAACTGTTTAACAGAGCAGATAATTCTGTCAGTCACTGGAGCGAAACAGCCCTATACAGCTGCTCAAGATAATTTGCTCAACCTAGGTTTTCTTAAGAATATGGGTTTGAAGGTAAGTAACAGTTAGTATCAGAGCCATTCCAGTTCAACACAATTTGGTCTACATATATAGAAAGCATTGATTTAGACAACAGGAAGCAGGCAGATATTGGAGAGATGGTGGCAACTTCCACAGTATTATGAAAGTAGGGCAAAAGAAAACAGAGTAACACATTTCCAGCCTCCTCTGCAGATCTGGGATAATTTTCTCTGACTGTCACAAAGGACTGAATGGAGAGGAGCTAATTCAAAAAGCTTGTGGTGAAATCTTGGCTCTGCTGAAGTCATGGCAAAACTCCCACCCTGGCAAGGCCAGGATTTCATTCATAAAGCCCGACGCTTGGGATACAGATTCTGCATTCAATGGGAAGGTGCTGACAAAAGAGGAGAGTTTTTTTTGAGCAGCACAGAGTTCCCTGGATATATTCTTCTAGCTAATATACAGGCATCATTTCAGAGCCAGTGGTGATTTCCAGCACAACAAAAGGATTTTAGGTGTACTCTCCAAACATAGCTGTAAGTAATGTTTTTCACTAATGATGTATACTCCACCACCTGACACTCATATCAGTCCATACGCAAGAGCAGGCATGTTTAATTAACAATAGTCAAAGGCCTGTGTAGGCAAAATGCTAATGTGGTGGAAAGGCTTTTGGTGTCTGAAGGAAGTACTTCTTAACATCAGTAAATCTTTTGCACAAAGCTTTGAGCACAGAAGGTTAAAATGTGAGACAATTTGCTTCCTCAGTATTGGTTATCTGCCCTTTACATGCCTTTTTTTTTTTTAAAGTTGATAGCCAAATAGACATGTTTCAGATACATCAAAGTTCTTATGAGGAGGAAAGGGAAATGAGCAATTTTCAAGTTTTTATGTCAGATCTTTTTGCCCCCAACAATGAGTTTTACATAAGACCTTGAGAATGACTGGCTTTGGAAAAGCACTCTGTGATTTAGTAATGAGAACTCAGCTGTAAGAGAACATGACCATTTCACATTTGCCAGTGCTGTGGAGGAAGTAACTCAAGGCACACTTGAAAAGGGGAACTTTTAAAGCAAGAGCCTGTACAGGAAAACGTGTCAGAATGATCTAACTCTCCTTGCATTTCTCCCCTGCTTTGGCATATACAGACTACATGGTTTGGAGTATGCTGGTGTATTTTGATATTAATCAGAATGTCTCTGGACCTTTAACTGCTCCACTGATTACATGCACACAAAGGGTGTTTGGGTTGCAAAGCTCAAATTTCACAAAACAGACTTGAACTATGCAGGGCTGAAGTTACTGTGAAAAAAAATGAAGGGGAAAACTACTCCAAAACAGGAACGGTTTTAGAGATCGCATGTGCACTTGGGCTTAAATTCCACGGAGAACACATGGACCACTGAGAGCATCTGTCATCTACAGCCCCAGGCAAATATCTGAACCAGTTACTGTTGGGTAAACTTCTGCATGCGAAGGAAAGGCAAATATTCATGGATCAAGAGAGATGTACACACAATAGCATGGCAATTTTTGATTCCAGTCATCAAAATGCATGAAAATCAGAATATTCCTGAAAGACAAATGACTTGTAGAAAAAACACACATCCCATGGAAAGTGTGCCACATCATGCTTTAGCTGACTTCAAACAGCTTCGAAAGTTGTGTCTTCTGTTGCTATCCCTGTCCCTCCCCTCCAGCTGAGGCTGCTGTATTGTTCATAGCCTATTTTGATGCAGAAGTTAAACCATTTTCAGTAATGGTTCAATTCATGTTTTACTTCCCACTGAAGTGTTTGGGCACTCATACTGTCAGACACTGGGCATTTAACTCTGGGCCTGGTAATGTCACACTGAGGAGTAGGCAGACTCCATCAGAAGATGGGAACTTAAAATTCCTTCAACTAAATCCACACAAACCCACCAGCTTCATAATTTCACAACAAGTTTTCCTGTCTGGAAAGTGAAGCCATGAATTATGCATTTAACAGCTGCTGTCAAGTTTCATTCGGCACTCTGTGTAATAAGTCTTCCTGATAGCATTTAACATGTTTTAGTATATTTAAAAAGGAAATATTCAGAAATCATGTCATTTCATATTTATATACCAAACACAAATACAGTTTTGCTGGAGTTTAATGATTTGTTCTCCAAAGAAAACCTCAAACTTAAACCACTTACACTACAACAGTTTCATCACCCAGGTTACATCTAAGTAGCATTCATGGTGCGCAATGACAGGACTATAGCACACTATGCAGTATGTTATTTTCAAACGAGTGAGAGCAAAACCAGCCAGTGAGATCCAGGGACATTGATGTACCAACAAAATAAGAGTCTGTTGACCCCAAGGGGCAAATACAGTCCATTGCTGAACAACACAGTGCTGTGTTCTGATGGCTACTGTCACCCACCCACTCAGATGAAGGGAAATTCAGGTGCGCCTGATCAAGCTGATTATCTCAACTAACTAGTTTGCTAGACCAAATGATGAACCAAAGCCACAAGGGGCATGTGGGTGAGGAATAAACCAATCTGTATCTGTGGGCTGAGCCGCTGCACAGCACCTGTACCACTCGGCATGGGACTGCACACCACACCAAACAGCAGCAGTTGTGGTGAGATTACAGGCCTCTTAGAAGCGCTTCACCTAGATGGACAATGCCCTAATTTTTCCTTCAAGATGAGCAATCATGCCAGACCCCAGTACATCTTGCTCTCAAGCAATAAATGGATATGGCATTAAAGCATCTGACAATAATGCTCATATCTGCATAGGCTGACAATTAACACAGTCCTGCTGTCAGTTACATCCTCATCTGCCATAAAGTTTATCAAGTCATAATCTCACCTTGCACTCCTGACAACAGAAAACATCTTTATAAGACAGTAAGAACTAGCAACATTGGAAAACCCTAAAATCAAATCCAAAGCCTTAAGCTAAACGCCTTGGCAATGATGTCTGATGAGTTATATAACATTACCACTTACATTTTGATTTTTTTTTAATATATAGGCTTATTTATTTTGTACAGCATCAGACTACATAGAGCTATAGCTTCTGAATAAAATTTGAGAAAACAGCCCAAAAATATTAAGAAATCCACTCAAATTCCATTAACTCTAGAATTCTATTTGTTTATTTTTTGTATTATTTTGCACTAGCAAAAAAAGAGAGGAATCTCCACATCACATACTCTTCCTTTGCTAAGTATGAAGACAGAAAACAGTCTTGCTGTGAAAGTTTTCATCATTTCCAGAACTCATACAAGTGAGGTCCTGTCCTGGTTTGAGGTACCATGACAGGTCCAAACCACGTCAAGAACAAAATTTTAAATTCTATTCATTAAACTTCAGATAGACAGCTCAAAATATCAGTTTTTAGTAACTTTTATCAGTTTAGTAACATCAGAAATGTTACTATCTGTAATTTCGAATGTGTCCTGTTCTGAAAAACGAGGCCAAATGTGTACCAGAACTGCACATCTGAGAACCACAGCACCCAAGATCACTAATATTTCAATAATCCAGTCATTTTAAGCTGGTTTTCAGTTTCTGACTCTGCTGATTGGTCTGCTTAAAACCTGGATTTTTTTTTTTAGGCTTATCAGTCCTATACAGGCTTATCACTGTCACCCAGTTTCTTTCATATAATGGTTTAATGAATTAGAAAGAATTAGAAACCTGGTCTCTGATACTTTGGTTTTTTTTTTTTAATTCCTCACTCTGACTTGTATGACCTCAAGCAAGTCACATTCTTTTTTGACACTTATTTGTCACTGTATTCAAAGTGTGGGAGTGACAGTAGCTTACCTCAATACGGTCCTGTGATGCATAACTAAATATCCATGAAGTGCTCTACAACACGGAAAATAGTATTAAGGCCACTGGCCGACAAAACCAGGAGTAAGATGCAAAAGTTTCCTGGCGCACGGCTCAATGTTTAATCCACTAGATTATATGGCTCATGGGGAAAACTGCTAAGAATGATAAAACCAATAACTGGCACATTAAAATTGCTTTTTGACTACTAGTATTTGCATGATTCATTGCACATGTTAACTACTTAAAATTTCTTAATGGTTTTCCTTAAAATGGAAGAAAAGCTGAGTAACATTGTAAAAGTACTTATCATTAATGCATATACTCTTTTTTCTCTTGTAAATGAAAAAGTGATTAGAAAGAGATACAACTGAGATACCACAAATGTAAAAAAAAAAACCAACACACCACAAAAGTAGTCCTTCGTTTGGTTATCTTCACTTGCATAGGAATTTGTACAAAATATTTACAAATCTGTTCCCACTATTACGGAAAACACAAAGCCCTCTTACAGGCTCCTTAGCATGAAGAAGGTGGAACATTTAAGTAAGTGGATAAAAATCATCAGAGTGCTATTCATATTTACACTAGTTGTAATAAATGCTTATCACGGAGCCCAGAAACAGCTTTTAACAGTTGGGCTCTAATAAAGATACAAACAGCGGAAGTGATAAACTGTACAAACAATTACAAACAGAGAACATGCTTTCCAGCAAATATTGTGCTCATCTCTCCAAAAGATAGAGCAGCCTGCAAACCTTTCTGTTACGAGTTCACAGCTTATATTACCAGTTGTCCTAGAAAGCACCCTGGTCTTAAAAGCTTCCACAAGCTCATTCTGTGTAAATATTGTAACAAAATAAACAATGCAGAAGCTTATCCAAATATTGTCGGTTTTCAACTGATAAATTACAAAGGGAAAGTTTTAATATCCTGCAGGAAATAAACACTAAATATATTGTTTTAAAGTCACTGTCATAAGAGCTTTAGGGTAAGAAGAAAGGGAGACCAGGGTAAACAGGATAGACCTTAAGTTAAAAGGCTGTTAAAAGCCTTTCCATCACCATTGAAATGTGGCATTAAAGAGGATCAGTATTTTACAAGAGAATGTTACAGACTGAACAAGCTGTCATGAGGCTTTCTTTGCATCACGTGCACAACAATATATTATTTGTCTCTCCAAATAAACAGAAAACCTAACTTTGAATGTATTTTTACATACGCTTCAGTACACATAACCACACTACGTGTTGGAACGAGTATCTTCTGACCTGATATGTACAGACCTGCATGCAGTCAGAAAAGCCAAGATATTATGTCCAATTCTACCACACAACAGTATCTAAGCTGCATTTCCTCTTGCACTTATTGGAGACAGTTGCACAGGTCAGCCATTCATGTCTGTGACGTCCTAAGCAAATACTGTGGTTCGAAATTGATGTGTAATATATAGTTACAGGGAAAACAAAAAAAAAAGTAACTGATTTATATTGACTTGATATCCTGCTACATCATTTTCATTTCTTGCTTTGCTATAGTGACTGTTTTCACAAGACCTAACATTGTAATAGAAAATAGAATCTGCTTCAAAAGAGGATAAGTTAAAAAAAAAAAAAAAAAAGAGGAGCATTACTGTGTAGCAAAATCTGCAAAGTACTGAACCCTAAATGGAGCTGAAGTGATACTATCATCACCATTCCCATGGTTTGGAACAGGGCCTAGAAATCTAGCAAGGAGTGGCGTGGGGTGGTTTTTTTTGTTTTGTTTTGGTTTTTTTTTTTTTTTTTGAGATGTACTTGCTGCCATTCCTGTGACAATCTGCCTACATAATTAGTTAAAACAGTACCTGCAGTTACTATTTTCAGGCTGACTGAGGAATCAACACTTATTTATAGGGTTTTAAAGTTATTTGATACTTTAGATGACCACACCCCTCCTTGTATCAGTGATCCTGATAGTTCAGATAGTTTTAATTATTTGTGTGGGCAGAATCCTGGCCCCATTGATTTATGCACACTCGTAATTCACTCTACACACACACAAGTTGCAAATGTCACTGAAACCTAATCCATGCTAATGAGCAATGCTTCTGTTTTGTGGGGAAACAACACATCTGTCCGAGAACCACATGGAACCCATAAAGCTGCCATGGCTTTTTTACAAATACTCCTTGGCCAACATAATCTCACCTGTACTTCTGAATCAGCATCAACATGCTGGAGTTGAAACCAGGTGTCTCTGTTATGATACTTCTGCAGGTCTTCCTTCTGTATAGCTACCTTTCCTGCAAATAAAACAAACCAGAAGCACAGTTTAAGACATGCTATAGCTCACCCAAAGTACATTTCCATCAAAAACAAGTTTTAAAACAATGATTTAAGGACTGTCCTATTCAAGAAAGGCTTCAGAGCAAGGAAAGATTTCTTCAGGGCATACTTCTTTACACAATACATAATTCTTTCTGATGAGCAGCTTTTCCCACTTGGTCTTGTAAAAGACTTTACAATTCTTAACATCATACTTGCCTAACAGACCGAAGTCCTGGGCTCTGTGGATGAGTTTGTAAGTATGCTTATAGTAAAAATACCATTATTACTTCTTTGACATGACAATTAAACTTGTGAGAGGAAAAGCTCAAAAAGTGTTGGAGAGAGGGGGGCTGTTTGTTTCTGATTTTTGAGGCAGATGTCTATAACAATACCAAAAGAAAGCTCCATGCATGGAGTTATCACTAACAATATTTTAGGATAAGGCTTTTCACTATATATTTTTGTAGCTGAAAGGCAGCAACTACAGATGTCAAGTCACAGCAGATTCACAGATCTGCATTTTGAGGCTCTGTTGATCTACCTCCCTCACTCAAATCTTGTGAGGTTTGCATTCTGCAATCCAGAGCTACCCAAGTACTACCCCTGACTGTATAGAAGAAAAAACACAACTACAAAACACAGTAAAGCTTTTCCCCTCACCTTTTTAACTCCCTCCTATCCCTACCAAATAGCTGTTTTGGTAGTTATGGCAACAGCAGCCAGTTCCATGCTATGAATTACTGTACATGCATGCTAAGGGATAATATATATGTAAAGCTGAAACTTTTATCCTGCCCAGTCTCTCTCAGGCATTACATAAAGCACTCTCTGAGGGGCAATGAAACTTTTTCCGAGTCTCTGTCTTTGTATATACAAAGCAGAGCATGGCATGCCTGAGGAGCACGTGATACTCAAAAAAGAGCTTTGGGCTGGGTGGTTCCCCAGGCACTGAGCAAAGCAACATGTTGAAAAGGAAAGAATCCAGGGCCGTTCACGAGGCTCAAGAAAGCTGCTTTTTGGCATTGTGGTTTGGTAGCAGACTATCTCTGCTAGAGCAAGTTGATCGCATACAGTTTGCGACCACTGCTTTGCTACAGAAACACAGACTTTTTTTAACCAAATCCTAATAGAAAATATATACCGATGGACACAGCCTTAGTGGGAGAGAGATTTCCAAGACTTCCCAAACCCATGCAGTTTGGCCAGAGGTCAGTGATACATTACCCCAGCAAATGTTAACAGAACGCATTTAAAAAAAATAAAAAAACAATCCACACGATGGAAGCCTACGAAAATAGCAAACACAAAGTACTCTCCCTTCTGAAATCTAAAAGCTTACTAAAGTGTCATCAGTAAGTTATGACACCCCAGTGTTCCCTCAAATTTTGGCCTTTTCCTTTAGTCATTTGCAGGATGGCTCCACCCAGAGCTGGGCTGCCCTGCGTACCCCGCTGCAGCTGCTGCTGCATTCTTCTGTCACCCTCAGGCTGCTGCTGGTGACAGTTTCCACATTTCCAGTCCTAGTTTCTAAACTACTCTGCCATCCTTCTACAGCTGCCCTCCATAGTATCTGCCAGGGGCTCTGCTCTGGCTTCCCCAGAGCTGCTGACCCATTACTCCCAAGTCTTGCTCATTCTGCCCTCAGCGCTCTCCCTCCTCCTGCTTGCCCTTCAGAGATTACCAGATCCATCTCCTGGCAAACATTAAACTAGAGATTAACGAGGCAGATTCATTACCAGGCTCTTTATTGGATATGCAGAGCAAGCGACTTGAAACTTCTTAGAAAAGTAGTAATTAAATTACACAAACCTACAAAATAATATGGCAGAAAGGGTAAATAAGACATCTGAACTGTGCTGAACAGAGGACACCAAGTTACCCTGCCGAGAATCTCTGTAACGATGGCTGCGTTTTCAAAGCTTCTACTTTTATTCTTCAACCACAGTACTTTGTGGGCAACCTAGTTTCTCCAAAACATTTTGAGAGAGGAATTTAAATGCGTGACCTCCCAATAATTGCTTTGGACCTCATTTGAAATTGTTTACTTTCACTCCTTGCTATCCTCACTGTACCCTTTAATCTCTTGCAGAAATCCTCCACCCGGCTGCAGTGTAGCATGCACTTCCCAAACACCATCATCTGTATCTTTTAATCAGTTTCATTTGCATTCGCAGTCACCTCCCATGCAAGGAACGTCCTTGGAGAAAACTCAAGGACGATTTCACCAACATCTGCACCTGTACGTAGCATAAACAGCGTTATCACTGTCCCCTCTTTCAGCAGGGAGTTCCACTGCTCTCTCCATCAAGGATGGCAAGATAACCCAGATGAGTCTGACTGTACAGTCAGTATGTAATTGAAGCACGTGTTTGGAGGTAATGGTACATACCTCCAGCTCCAGGAAGGTTAACATGGGAGAACAACTGTTTTGATTAGGAAACTGTTTGAACAGCACTGTTTGCTCTGCACACAAGCAAGTCCTACTAACGAGTGAAACTTATTGACTGGGCTGGCTGGAATCCAGGGTTTTTCACTGTATACCAAGTGATCCACAAAGGATAAAAATCTACTATGGAAAAAAAAAAAGGGCGGGGGGAGGAGGGAAGGGAGAGTAAAAAAAAAAGGGCCTACACTTTGGCTAGTCTAAACATATACAAAGGTATACTACTGATAGGGCAGATTGTTTGATCTGCCCTGTTAAACAGTTCTCTGTGTACAGGATCACCCTGCACAATTTCTGTTTATAACACTTTGCCTGTGCCGGCCATGTCCATATGCTCACCCAACCCACTGAGCATGGTCAGGTCCTGCCCTCCTCTATACAGTCACTGCTCTGCCAGCAACTGAACTACATCTGACCTGGCTCATACAACTTCTAGCCTCACCAGAACTAGGTTAAATCTTGGCCAATAATCACAAGCTGTTGGCACCTGTCATTTGACCTGACACTGTGTGATAAGGGCCTACAGTTCTCCTTGAAGATAAACCTGACACAAGAGGTCAGGAAGGTTTACCACCACTCAGTTACAGGACATTTTCCTCTTTGTGTTTCTTCAGCACACTCCCAAACTCGAGCCCATTGTCCTCTGCTCTTTCTCAAGCCTTGGGTGGCTGCCAGGCAGCGGTGAGAGACTCCAAAACTTGCACCTGAGGCACCCAGCCACTCCTGCTGGTTTCCTCAGAGCTGCCCCAGGCTGCAGAGTCTGAGTCTGTTTAAGCTTTTAGACACTGTATGGGAGGAGGCAGGAAACAGCAGAGCATGCTGAACTGTATGTGGTATGATTTCAAAACTTAGTTACAGTTTTAAAAGTTAGATTCTCAGCAATAAGACCAGCAACAACGAGTTAAAAAGCATTCTTCTCATCTGAACTAATTTCTTTACAAAGTCTGACATTTACCAGGACCTCAAGTCAGGGGAGGGAAACTTCACACACACCTGCAAGTTTTTCACCCACATAGCAGCAATTTCCGTATGTCCCCCCAGTTCAGACTGAACAGATCTTCACTGGCACAGTTATATCCTAAGCCCCGTGTCCAAAACAAAGATGCGACATGCCACACCTGACCCCTTCCTTCTGTGAATCTCTCTTTAGGGAGAAAAACAATCTACCAACAACCTATTATTTCAAACACAAAGCCAGCTCACAAATGAATGAAGTTACTACACAAGGCCTGGATGGTCCCAAGGGTGCAAATTCCACTTTACAATCCCTGCTGCAAACTGATTTAAGAGCCTCCTACTTCTCCCACCCCTGCACCCCTGTCCCTGCAGCAGGCTGTACTGAAACTGTTGAGGAAGCCGATCCAAATTAAAAAACACCGAACAATGAGAATAAACATTCTGGGGGAGGAGAAGGGAAGTTTCAGGGGTCATATGTGGGTGTTGTTGGCATTTTTAACACACAGATCATTTCAAATGACCTGTTTCACGGTTTCCCCACTCAAGAGTCACATTAACAGAGCTAGAAGATAGCAGAAGGTCAATAATT
Organism: Pluvialis apricaria; assembly: GCA_017639485.1. NCBI lineage: Eukaryota > Metazoa > Chordata > Aves > Charadriiformes > Charadriidae > Pluvialis > Pluvialis apricaria. The sequence continues at coordinate 68,858,820 of CM030007.1, forward strand.
TGGGCACAGAAGCAGAAATATGCAACAGAGATGGGTAGGGATGTCTGGCTTCACCGCTTGGGGAAGTGTTTGTGGAAGCACCGCACCCTCAAGTGCCCGTCCCTCACTGCAGTTTCAAAAGCTCTTCCCAAGCAAGTCAATACAGCCCATTAGCTTGTCTCTGGACATGCCTCGGCTTGTTAATTCAGGGTCTAACTATGACAAAAGACGAAGAGTTGATAATTTGGCTCAGGCATTCTCCATCCAGCCACAACTACCTTCTGTCTGGACTACCTGTTAGTGACAAAAGTATTAGGCGCTAGTGTGAGGATTACATCTCATCTTCTAATATTCATTTGCCAGTTTGCAGAGTGTTTGCTTCACAGCTGAGATGTGAGTATTTATGTCAGATGCTAGATGAGCGGAAGATATATTCCTTTACCAAAGTCAGACAGCAACAGGACAGGAGTTTGCACCAGGATCTACCCAAAAAATGATCCAACAGTTATTTTACAGAACCCTAAACCAGAGCATTTCAGGAGCCCTTATATCTTCTCTTTAAGTTATCTTTGTCTTGGAACATTTGCACAGTGAAAACAACAGAACTTCGCATATTGCTGCCAACTGAGCTGAAGCAATATAACGTATTATTTTTAATACAGCATACTCCATTAACACTGACTGCAGTATAGTTAATTTCTAGCAAAGGGTTAGGTCTGAGTCACTCGTTAAAAGGCCCCAAACACCTAATTAATTCAGTTTTCTCTCAGCTCTGAGCATAGACTACTTTGCCTCTTATGTGCTGCAATATTAGGCAGTAAGAGGACATGGAAGCTACTTCAGAAGTTGCTTCATGCCAGTATATTAAGTGCACAGACATTTTATCAGTGAATTCATTTAAAATAACTGATATGAAGGACAGTCACTTGCAATAGCTCAAAAGACTAAGGACAAATCAGAATCGATTTTAATCAACATTTTAGGCTGTGAAAGCCTTATGAAACTTTAATTACCTTGAAATCTCCAACAAAGAAGCACCGCTACTGTTCTAGACTACCTGGAATTTTAGTTATCTACATGAAAGGTTATCTGTCATCAAATAAAAGTACAGAAACTTTGCAAGACAAAAAGGGCTAGATGCCTGCCTTGTTCAAGAACAGCACAAATTCACTCACCCCCCCATATCACAGAAAAAGATTGAAACAAGCAATCTCCCTGCTTGAGGATTAGAAAGATAAGGACGAGAATTAGGGGCAATATAAGGCTTCAGAGCCTTAGAAGCAGCAGTGTGGCTCCCTCCCAGCTCCTCTGCAGTGCACCATGAAGCACAAGCACTACCAGACTATCTGCTACCATGGGTAAGAATTAGCGGCAACAACGGCAGAACACTTCCAGCACAGCAGCAGTGCATCCTACGCAGAGCAGGGAGGTGAACTATATGCATGACCCCAGTTTTGGTTTTTTAACAACTAGTCCAAATATAATAATGAAACTCATTTTTCCCCTTTGTGGGTTTTATCTTGGATAATAAGGCAGAGAAAAGTAGGCTGTGGATAAGACATAGCTTCTATCCTTAAAAGAAGGAAGCTGCAGCATTGCATGGATGATCTTCTACCAGAGTAGTCTTCCTGGCCACAATCCTAAAGATCTTGCCTGCCTTACATCACAATTTAGTCAGCACATCTCTCCCTTCCTGTTAAAAAAACAAACCAAAATCCACCAAAACAAAAATCTACCCAACCACACCTCTGGTATCAATTCTCTACCAGCTGCTCTCTAGGCCCTTAAGATATCCATACATCTGAGAAATGTGGTATAGCCCATGACTGGTTGCAACGGAAGAGCAGTCCTAAGATCTAGACTTGCAGTCACTTTTGTCTGCCTTACAGTATGCAAGACAACCCTGAGCATGCTGCCTGCACTGAATCACCATCTCCTTCATCCCCTTCATCCCCAGGCCCTTCCAGGTACTGCCACCAGAAGCCACCACTACTGCGTCTTCTTCACAGTCCTAGTCTTTGCTTAGTTCAAGCAAGGCATAAAGCAGACAGAGACTGCCTAACATCTGCTACTGCTGAGTAAGTAAAGTACCGCAGAAAACACAAAAAGCCCAGTTCAAACTATAGCAATCAGAAGTAAGCTGAGAGGATGGATCTATGATGATATTGCAAATACAGATAGTATTAACACTGCCATTTGGTAAGGAGGAGGGTTGCATAAAAGGACAGTCAAGGTTCTAGCACATTATGCTCAGTAGTTTTGTTTATAATATGTGTATTTGTACGAGGAAAAAGGAAAAATATGTATTTTTGAAAGCTCAACTTTGTTATCCTGCCTTTGTGACCATCTGTTATGTTAAAAGATATTGTGAGTGCATCCTAACAATTTATTCTGTGCAAAAAATATTTATTTTAGGCTTTCTATGCAACTGCAGAGAATCTTCTCAGGATAATTCTAGTTTATAGCTTCTCAAGACTTGTCATTGTGGGACAGAGTCATCTGTTTCCTTTATTTCATTAGTAGCTATATTTATACCATACTGAGCAGATATTATTCACATGTCATCCAACAGTACACCACGGAAACAGTAAACCAAGTTATGACTGCTGCCTAAACTATGGTCGGGAAACAGAGGAACACAATTTTCTATTAAAATCTCGATCTCTGCTTCACGCTGTACTGCAAGATCTTTCCTCCACTGAGCTAGCAAGAAGCATAGTTTAGCAGGAATGATTCTTTTTCAATTTTTATTTTAAAACAATAAAATAATCAAACGGTGATGCTTCAGCTACATTTGGCAACAGTTACCTAATAACAGTAGACGGTTTGCTTGGACACTTGGTAATAATGGTGGCAACTCTACAAACACACCTCCTCAGCTTTGGAAGTAGTCATTAACAAAGGCACAGTCACCTCAAACAACTTTCAATTCCAGGCTGTTTTCACTCTGTGAGAGCGTCCATGAACTATGATTTGTTTTCATCTACTTTAGCCCAGAGTAGCTAAGTTTAATTACCTCCAAAGGCAAATTTGTTTTATTGCCTTACTTTGCTTCAGCTCATACACTATTAAGCAGGAAGACAGTTATAACCTGCCAGGATACAAACGGCCCTAAGAGTTTCAATATGTTGTAGAACATACCTGATAACCTCTATGAAGGTGACTTACAACAGTTAAGTTATAGTAAATGTAATTAACAGAATCCCTTGCTAGTCTTGTCCCCACTGGCTTTCTGCTCCTTCACTGAAGAGCTTTGGCATTTCACATCTGTGCTTTATTCAGTACCATTCCATCAGCATCTCCAGCCAAGCCTCCCCGTCAGTCAGGAGTACCACAAACTTTCTTCTGTAAGTTCTTACTCCCCAATGCAGTACAGAGGCCAAGATTTGATACAGTGAATTTACTTCTTCCCCTCAGAACTTCACAGGGGGTGCATTTTGTTCTGTTCAGGCTCCTGCTTAACACAGATGTTAGCAAGTCAGTTACATGCATCTGTTACCAAAGCAAATGAAGTGCTGAGGGGGTGGGGAAAACAAACGTGATCTGTGATTTAAGTAGAGGATAAATAATTGTTTACTTGTCACCTAAAGGGCATATGATATTAACTATTTTCTCAGCACAGTGTTAAATGCCTTGGTGTGGCACTCTTCCTGTTTTTTAACTGATGTATATGTTCAAGGTCACAGCCTGGCAGCCTGAACTGTTCATTAGACGCCTAGGAGAATACCAGCTCAGGGCATATTGTGGAGATGGTTTTCTTCACAAAATCTAGCTCAATTATTAAAGGGTGAGAAAAGCCTTTGGTCCCACTGTATTGGCACAGCCTGCCTCATTCAACATTTCTAAAGAGCCAAAAACTAAATATCAAAACATAATCACTCAAGAACACATAAATATATTTGCCTTATTTAGCAGCACTACTATCCTAATAGTCTATCTACTGCATCCAGCCAGAGCTATCTTTTTTCCCCACTACTGCTGGAAGGGTACCAATTGACAGTTTTTCAGGTTAACCTCATCTCCTCAATGTTTTTCTCATTGTAACAACTAGATGGAAATAGCTATCCTATGTATTATACAGGCACATGTTCCATCAAATTGGCCCACTACTCCTATTTGATCATTTGGAGACAAATGAACAAATCTAATTTTAAATAGAATTTACCATTACTTTCAGTAGTACATTTTCTACTCAAAGCATCTCAACATACTACATAAATCAGTATATAAACTCTAACCAGTAACAGTCAAGACACACAATATCAGTTAAATAGCAACTTAATCATAGAATCATAGAATGGTTTAGGTTGGAAGGGACCTTGAAGATCATCGAGTTCCAACTCCCCTGCCACAGGCAGGGATACCTCTCACTAGACCACGTTGCCCAAGGCCATGTCCAGCCTGGCCTTGAACACCTCCAGGGATGGGGCTTCAGCAACCTCTCTGGGCAACCTGTTCCAGTGCCTTACCACCCTTAAAGTGAAAAACTTCTTCCTAATGTTTAATCTAAACCTGCCCTGTTCCAGCTTAAAGCCGTTCCCCCTCGTCCTATCACTACATGCCCTAGTAAAAAGTCCTTCCCCAGCTCTCCTGTAGGCCCCCTTTAGGTACTGGAAGGCCGCAATAAGATCTCCCCGGAGCCTTCTCTTCTCCAGGCTGAACAGCCCCAACTCTCTCAGCCTCTCCTCATAGGAGAGGTGCTCCAGCCCTCTGATCATCCTCGTGGCTCTCCTCTGGACGCGCTCCAGCAGGTCCATGTCCTTCTTATGTTGGGGACTCCACAGCTGGATGCAGTACTCCAGGTGGGGTCTCACGAGAGCGGAGTAGAGGGGCAGAATCACCTCCCTTGACCTGCTGGCCACACTTCTTTTGATGCAGCCCAGGATACGGTTGGCCTTCTGGGCTGCGATCGCACACTGCTTGCTCATGTCGAGCTTCTCATCAATCATCACCCCCAGGTCCTTCTCCACAGGGCTGCTCTCCAGCCATTCTCCGCCGAGCCTGTATTTGTGCTTGGGATTGCCCCGACCCAGATGTAGGACCTTGCACTTGGCCTTGTTGAACTGCATGAGGTTGGCTTGGGCCCACCTCTCCAGCCTGTCCAGGTCCCTCTGGATGGTATCCCTCCCCTCCAGCGTGTCTGCCTCGCCAAACAGCTTGGTATCATCAGCAAACTTGCTGAGGGTGCACTCTACCCCACTGTCCATGTCGCTAACAAAGATGTTGAACAGTACAGGTCCCAGTATTTCCACAGCAACTGTATATTTGCTACACTATCTAAAAAAAATGACCAATCATATTTCAGATCCACTGAGCTCTGCATTTGCTTTATTATATTTGCATTTCAACCAGCGTCCAAGATTCTTCCAAGATGCAGTTGTTCAAAAGTTATATCTGCTTAGCTAACAAAATCCTACATGACTTAGCAAATTATGATTAGGAAAATGCAAATGTAATAAACAAACATGCAAACTCAAAGATATCTTTATCTGCACAATGCTCCCATCCTGTAAGCCAAAATACTACAGTATGTTCCAAAACATATCTGCCACGCATGTGTTCCACTTTCTGAATTTGTTTGGTTCTCCTCGGAAGTTTCTGTCAGAGGTTTCAGGAGGTTCTTGTTTTTCATTTTCTTGCCCCCACTCCTTCCGCTTTTGGTGGCTTGAGCATTCTCATCTGTCACACATTGAGTTGCATTTGGGATGTTAAAGAATTTACCATAACAAACTTGTACTTCATATTTGAATAAATAAAAGCATGCCTACTCTGAGCTCCAGTCACCCTGGAAATCAATATTAGAACATCAAGAGAAAGTTCTGGCAATACCAAATAGCGATTCAAAAAGAACTCTGCTAGCCAACCACCTTCAAAAAATAGCTACTTGCCAAATTCTCACCATTTTGACACACATGCGCTCTGTGTTCTCCCTCTGTCTCGAAACGCCCTCAAAACCAGCCGAACAATACAAACAGATGTTTTAAACATACCAGATCATACAGGAAACACAGGCAAATTCACAAGCTCAGTAACATTTGAACTTAAAATTTGTCTCCCTGGATGGAAGACACAACCCTCAACTCCCTTCTCTGAGAAAGTTCATTGCTGGATGAGCACGGGTATCCATGTTTTCTTCAGCAGAAGTATCTCATGATGACATAATATAACAAGCGATCTCTGTAATGCACGCAAAGGGCCCCTATTCACAGAATTCAGCGGTTCTGGGAAAAAAAGCCTAGTCTAGCACTACTCTGACCAAACTTTTTCAGTAGGGAACTCTTCCAAACCTCCCTTGCTCAAGACTCTTCAAGGAAAGGTCTCTTAAGACCAAGCTGAACATACACATAGAGCAGCTATTTCTTTTAAATATTACAGACTTTGTTGCAATGAAAGAGTTCCCTACAATCTCAATGTAGACAGGTAACACTGGAGTTTTGACTTTTAGAGCTACATCGGTATAATAACACACCAGTCTGCCTACCTATTGGTTCTGCAACACACACAAAAGTCGATGTTGCCATTTCCTGAAGAGGTAGTGAAAAATAGAAGCCTGATCAATCATTCAGGCATCCAAACAAAAGTTTCTCTGTGTCTTCTGCAAGTCCTTTTCACAAACTGCTCCCAGTACCTTTAGGACAAGATTACTCTAGCAGCTCCTGAAGAATTCCCCTCCAATGTCAGAGCTTGATTATTAAAACAGGAACTTAGGAAACATGGAGAAAAGGAAACAATTTGCACTTCTCTATCTGCAATTTCATGGGTCTGGCTTGTGTTAAGTGTTCAGAGATCCTTGTTCCAAGAGAGGTAGTAAAGCCCCGAGCAAGAAAAATCCCAGTCTATGGCTTGTTTATGGGTCACTGCAGCTGCAGAAAACACACAGGAGATCAGATGAGGCAATTTTAACAATGAAAAACTCATCAGTTGAAAGAAAGGAGTTATTACTTTCACCTTACAAGGTGAAGCTAGAGATCAGAGAGACCAAAAAGCCTTCCAAAAGCTCACTCAAAAAAATCAGAAACTGACCTCGTCCTCACCAGGATGCTAAATTGCTAGATGCTGTACATACGTAAGATCACTTCAGGACATAGAGAGAACGATGACCCAGTTTTCTACCGCATATGTAAAATGTAAAACAATAATTAAAGACAGAGCTAATGACTGCATGATAAACTACTGTAATGTAAAGATACGTATGAAGAGATCTGCACCACCACTCCATCCACTTTAATGTGATGCATTTTATAGCGTTATACAAACTGTTGCTCAACATGAGACAACTTCCTTACTACAGGCTCTGTCAAGATATCCACACATCATCGATAGCTATAGTCATGTTATACTGAACTAGAAAAATGGTAGTCTAGTAGACTTATAAGAGATTAAAAACTTAAAAAAAAAAAAAAAAAAAACAAACAGCAAATAACTTAAAGTGGAAACTGCTACCCTCAATAACAACTAGGCTTTTACAAGACTTTTATCCCTGAAGAGACAAATGAAGTGTCATGCAACTTGCTGCAGGTGAAATGCGCAGCAAACAACATCTGGAAAAGCAGAGGTCTTGCCTATGTTAAACAGGCACTGGAAGTCTTACAGAGCTATTCTGTAGGCAATAGCTTTCTCTGATACTCTCTATAAAATTCTGTCATCATTGTATTGTGGGTACCTATGACCAGCACCTATTATTCTGCATGCTATTAAGGTAGTCATAGCTTAACATTACTGCACGCAGGTAAGCGTAATGAGCCCTGGAAAACTGTAAGACTAAGGGTCTTGCATTTCAGAAAAAAAAATAAAAATGCAGTAACAAACGATGTCGCCAACATTTAAACAATGTTTTATTGCCTATTTCTGTTAAACTGCAATCTGTATTTGCCACCATAACAGACAGCATTTATCTCCCAGTCTTTTTTGTGATATGTAATAATGAAGGCATTTTTGTCGCTTGCCAAAAAAGGGCAATACTGAGCAGTACTTACCACTGTCATTATCAGTTCCATCAAGACCCCAACTCATAAAACTACATACGATCTAACAGTTAAAATCCAAGAGAAGCAAGCTGTAAAGAAAATAATAATATAAGAACACATACCTATGATGGAATCCCTTCGAAAAACATCTCTGTCAAAAATATAAAATGACAGATGGCGAAAGGTCCGAGGAATTTCACAGTAAAAGTCTTCTCCATAGAAGGGGCTGGGTAAAAAAATAACAACAATAAACACACACACACAAAAAAAAAGAAATTAGTGTTGGTACCCTGGAAGAGCCAGTCTGCTTATATTTCACACTTAGAATATCACTCTGTACTGCGATAGTCTCTCCTGCCCACGAAGGTGCACCTTCCAGCACTGCTGCACTTTGACTCTTCCAAACTCTCTTAAATGCCCACAGAACAAGACTTTTTTAACATGCAAGAAGGAACAGATACTTCTTTTTACCTGGAAAACAAGTGTTCCTAAACAAAGAGGGCAGAGACCCCATTATTTGTTAACATATGGTGCATCGAATAGTGGAGAGAGGCCCCTGCTGCCACACTATGCTTACAAAAGACCATTACAATAGAGATCACAAAAGCATACACATGAACAGGATGAGCAAAATACAGCGTGGTTCATGGCATATATATTTTGATTGTTATTTATTTTTAAAAGTATTTTATTTAAAATAAAGCATCTACAGACATTGCCTCCTTTCTCATCCCCTGCAAAGTTTCTTATTTAAAGTCAGATTCAGTCAACTGATGGTAACAGCCCTGGAGCTGGCACGATGCTTGTTACCTGATAGCGCTGCATATCTGTCTATTTTTGCTTACTGGAATTGTATACAATAAGTTCTTTTACAGTAAGACCAAATTTAAAAAAAAAATAAATAGGTATTTATCTCCGCATGAAAAGCTCTTTAGAGACTTAAGGGGCTTTCTTTGGATCCTACCAATTTACATTAAAAAACCCACCACACCTCAGACACCTAATAGCAACCCTTTCAATTTCTCTCTGTCCAATCACATAGTTAAGGATTCACTCGTAAGAACGATAAGCATATATCAACATTATTTATTCATTGACAGGTCTACCATTTTACCAGATTTTTCATTCCGAGTCACTCATGCTTCAGTAGCTCTAAATAGGTGGATGCAACTTGAGTCATATGGACAAATACAGCAAGCACTGCAGACGTAGACTTAAAAATAAATCTAATTCCAACGGGCCAAAAGCCAGCAGGTTTTTTTTTCTTCTCCTTTTAAACACAGACCTCCTTATTGTCTTGGCTAAGCACAAAAATGGGAGACGGAATCATGCTGTAGCTTCAACCATTATCAAAGGCTTTTTGCGTTAGAAAATTAGATATCCAAAAGTTATTAATAGCTCCTTGCAGTATCTTTTAATTTTTCAGCGTTTTGCCAGGAGAGGTCATTCCCTTGGCTTCTTTCAGGATATAAAGGATCTTTGCTCACAAGCTAGCGAGGCTCATTGACAGAGCTTTAAACCAGGCTTGAGTGAGACAATATCAGGCTTGCCCGTGACAAGCTGTGGTACGACAGGCAACAGGTGAAGTCCCTGATGACTGCAAAAAGGGAAACATTGCACCAATTTTTAAAAAGGGTAGAAAGGAGGACCCTGGGAACTACCAACCCGTCAGCCTCACCTCCATGCCCACTAAGACCATGGAACAGATCCTCCTAGAAGCTATGCTAAGGCACATGGAGAACAGGGAGGTGATTCAAGATGGCCAGAATGGCTTCACCAAGGGCAAGTCCTGCCTGACCAACCCAGTGGCCTTCTATGATGGAGTGACTACATCAGTGGATAAGGGAAGAACTATGGATGTCAGCTATCTGGACTTCCGTAAGGCCTTTGACACAGTCTCCCACAACATCCTTCTCTCTAAATTGGAGAGATATGGATTTGATGGGTGGTCTGTTCGACAGATGAGGAATTGGTTGGATGGTCACATCCAGAGGGTAGTGGTCAACAGCTCAATGTCCAGATGGAGATTGGTGACTAGTGGTGTCGCTCAGGGGTCCGTATTGAGACCAGTACTGTTCAATATCTTCATCAGTGACACAGACAGTGGGATCGCGTGCACCCCCAGCAAGTCTGCAGACGACACCAAGCTGAGTGGTGGTGTTGACAAGCCTGAGGGACAGGATGCCATCCAGAGGGATCTGAACAGACTCGAGAAGTGGGCCCATGTGAACTTCATGAGGTTCAAGGTCAAGTGCAGGGTCCTGCACCTGGGTCAGAGCAACCCTCAGTATCAATACAGGCTGGGGGATGAAGGGATTGAGAGTAGCCCTGAGGAGAAGGACTCAGGAGTACTGGTGGATGAAAAGCTGGACACAAGCTGGCAATGCGCACTCACAGCCCAGAAAGCCAAACACATCTGCATCAAAAATGCCATGGCCAGCAGGTCGAGGGAGATGATTCTCCTCTTCTACTTCGCTCTGGTGAGACCCCACCTGGAGTACTGCATCCAGCTCTGGAGGCCTCAGCACAGGAAAGACATGGACCTGCTCCATCAGGTCCAGAGGAGGGCCACAAAAATGATCAGAGGACTGGAGCACCTCTCCTATGAGGACAGGCTGCGAGAGTTGGAGTTGTTCAGCCTGGAGAAGAGAAGGCTCCAGGGAGACCTTATTGTGGTCTTTCAGTCCTTAAAGAAGGCCTACAGGAAAGATGGGGACAAACTTTTTAGCAGGGCTTGTTGCAATAGGACAAGAGGTAATGGCTTTAAACTTAAAAGAGGGTAGATTTAGACTAGATATAACTAACAAAAAGTTTTCACAGTGAGCATGGTGAAACACTGGCACAGGCTGCCCAGAGAGGTGGCAGATGCCCCATCCCTAGAAACATTCGGGGTCAGGTTGGACAGGGCTCTGAACAACCTGATCTAATTGAAGATATCCCTGCTCATTGCAGGGGAGGTTGGACTAGATGACCTTTAAACATCCCTTCCAACCCAAACTATGATTTTACATTACCATATACTTTTGCTTGTACTTCTGCCTACAGTAAAAATACACTCCCCCAGAACTGCCACATTCCCTTAAGACCTAGTGACAAGTCTCACTCAAAACACACAGACACTGCAAATTAGCTAACCACTCTGTGTTTGAAGGGAATATGCCACATTAATTTCATGAAGTCCAGAGACATCACTCAGTATTCTGCAAGAACATTATTTAAGTCAATATTCCACCTCCACATGGAAGAAGACATTGGATAAACAACAAAGCCCAGGGCTTACCCACAGGTTAAACTTCCACCACTTGAAATGGTTTCCCATTCCTTAAAATAAATGCATCCAGCCATAAGTTACGGCAACCAACATAAGCCCTGCTCAGTCATCCCTACTGTGAAGGCAGGGGAGAAAATCTAACAGCTGGAAAGAGCAGCTGGTTTGACTGTCTGTCCCAACTACCCCCTCCAGTTCAGCACTCTTGGTTATGTCCTCTTTATCCGTTCTGCTCCAAGAGGTTTTATTTGGAATCATGAATTCAGCCGCCACTGCTTCAGGCACAAAATATTTGAGTTCTTTGGTACAAGCAGCTTCTACCAAACTGGGAACTATCTGACTGTCCCAGCAGCCATGCTTCTGCTGGCAGCCCCGAGGGTCTCATTCTGCACACATCACTGGGTGCAAGTTTTCACGCACAGGCTTACCCCAAGGGAACTACAAAAATGCATAAACATTGCCCAAATATCTAGTGCAATATACATGCAAAACACTTGCATCGTTCTGAGCCCTAATACTCTGTTCAGCCATAAAATTGTCCTTTCTGCTGGAAGAACATGACAGATGAATGTACTCATTAATGACCTGAGAATGAAGTGATACTTAATGAACTGTGGATTATATACCCAGTTCTCTATCAAGAATACGAGAGAAGCTTCAGTAGACTGGAAGTCTAAAGACAATGTAAATACAAGACAGACTTATACTGAGCATACTTTAATTCAGCTCAGCTGATTCCGGGGGAGAGCGCAGGGAAGAGACAACAACTGGGGCCTTTGGCGAGTCCCCTATTCATGTTTGTCACTGGTGGTGGTCAGGGGCATAAAATAATTAGGGCCACACCACAGCAAAACAAACACGAGATTCAGAAAAGCAGAGTGGACAACAGGAAACATCTAGTCCAATACACGGTAGCAGAAAGAGACTGATTAACAGAAGAAATGCTACAAAGGCTGACTTAGCCATGCGGGGACCACATCTGGTCACTACTTTTAAGCACAAGGCTTATTAGCCAGAGCAGTGCCTGCTGGCTGGTACTCTTCACAGGATACATTATTTCCAGCTGCTGTCAACAGAAGAGATGCTTTGTTCTGCTCTTGGCTTTCACCCTTGTAGATTCACAACCTCTCTTCACTCAGGTAACACCCCTGAGGTGCACTGTGTTCTGCATTAATATAAGCAAGCAGATTTCCAACTCAAGTGCATTCACTCTGCACCAGACTTTGCCAGCAAAGTTTTAACTGTAAGGATACACATCAAGATAAATTTGATATCCCCCTGCCCCAATCTTGAGTAGCTCTGCAGAAACAGTATCTTTTCTTCTGAAGGAATCAAAAGTAACCACACAAATGCTTCCAGCTTCTACTTAAATGTGTGCTTTTCCTCCATGTATCTCTTCAGAACAGTACTCGCTTTGTCTCCCACCCAGACCTGAAGAGCAAGAGGTCGCAGCAGTCAAACCCCGTGATTTATTTCCCAAGCTAACTTATCTTGAGCATGAGCCCCAGGGCTCCAGAATGGTTTTTCCAAAAGAACAGCTAAATCCCTCCATGAGTGTCCCCTCTCTCCCAAAAGCCAGAATCAGTCTGATGGGGCTTCAGCAAGTACTTTTATTTTGACATAGCAATTAATAAAAAGCAGCAGCATCTGCCTACACAGCCCTCAGGAGTCTGACAAGATCCTCCAAGACAAACACTAGAACTAGCCTGGCTGAAAACTTGGGTATCTTTCAGAACCAAGTGAGTTCAGATTCAACTTCCAGGTTTTGAGTTAAGCTTTCCTTGTAGATTAACCAACCCTACACTGAGGAGAAGTTTTAGTCGTTGAAAGAGGAGGAGAAATAATGAGGGCCCCCTCCCCCAATCTTGCAGTGTAGGCTGCGCATCAGTATGGTCACAACGGAAGGGCATGAGCAAGACCAGTGTTGTCATTATTTCAGTTTCTTCTGGACTCCAAACAAGCCACAGGATATAACTGCAGAGAGCAGGATCTTGCAAGGACAGAAACAGTAGACGTCCACTGTAAATGCAGTTCAGCTCCTTCCAAGCTTCATAGAAAAGCATTTTCAAACCCAGCTTCTTCACTAAAGACTACTAAATTTAGAACAGTTATACTAATTTCTTTCTAGTTTTGCTATCAAAGCGATGAGAAGAGTAGCAGTGCAGTTTACTATTTAGCTGTGAAATGGGGCTTGTTCCTAAATTACTTTCTCTTGTTTTCCTGATGGGATTAGAAACTACAGAGAAAGACCTCTACCAGTTTTTAAATCCTTTCACCAAGCTTTCAGGCAGACTGACTCTGTAGCCTTCTGACTCTTTCAGGGCTTGACTCTGTAGCCTTCTACTCCACATACCCTCACTCCACACCCCCTTCTCATCTCTTTTCCAGTACATACCCATCACCTTGCTATGCTCTGGAGGAGGGAAATTCCTTCTCTCAGGAATCGCAGGGCTCTTACTGCACTGCTTTTATACAGCCCCTACCACCGACACGTACACTAACTGATCCCTCCTCAAGACACTTTCCCTAGCATGGCTCCACAGCAGTCATGACAGAAGAGGGGGGGGGGAGAAAAAAAAAAAAAAAAAGTCAAGTAAAAGCATAAGGAACAGTGCAATGGATTTAAACCTTCTTCACGCACACCCTCCCCTCACCAAAAATTCGCTTGTCTGAATGCTCACGAGAGCAGGAATACCAGGAAATCACAACCAAAAATTTCCCTCTAGGTATTGTTTCACTCCCATACAGCTATCCAACTTAAAGCCCTTCCCATTTCAACGTATCTATTTTTGAATCTTGTCTAATGTGAGTTTTGGCAACGGATATTTTTAGGAAGAGATGGGGAAGGAGAAGAGAAACAAATTACTGTGCAGATCAAGTAGAATGAAAGTAAATAAGGAAGAGAATCCTCATTTCAAACATGATGAATGGGAACTTCTTCCCCTAGAAAAGGTTCAAAATTTGCTCATTTTTACATGTTTTACTAAACTCCAGAAGCATACTTGTAACTTTAATTCCGTACCTTCAGATATGTACTGAAATCATCACAAATAATATTAACAGAGAGGAAGAGACTTCATAAAATAAATCTCAGCGTAGAAAAATTTCTTTAGTTTTAGGCTCTGTTGCAAAACCTCGTGCTTGTTTCTCAATACTTAGGATTCGCCAAAGCAGTTTTGTTTTTGTTTTGGCACCAGTACTTCAGTGGATGAAGTGAAGGAGTTGCATGATGAATAATAATGAAATCCCGCAAACCAGGATTCTTTGTGTATGGATTATTTTTTTTTTTTAAACTGCTTTTGTGATTGAAAGTAAGGACTATTAACATGCCACAGACAACTCCACATCCTCTGACTATTTTAAAACGTTTAGAAATACTGGATTCATCCTGTTGCATGAACTGAAGACCAGAGTTCACATTGCCATGTGAGCCGAAAGCAAAATCAGTCTGTACAAAGGAGTACACTTGTTTGTTTCTACTACTAAACTTTTTCTAGTACTTGGCTAATACGTTTTATACTATGCTTTGCAGCGTATGTAAAGGGAGTGGGGTAGAGAAGAGAAGGTTTATTCAAAGCAGATACAGCAAGCCAAATAAAATCTGAATACACTTCAGTCTCCTACTAGACACAGAGCTACAAGACAACTGGCAAGTAAGACAGGCTCTGTAAGAGCCAAAGTTGGCAGATGTCATGGTAGCTTCCTTACACAATTTATTAAAAATACCTAGTATTAAATTTGAAGCACAGATTTGGCAGAGGACACGCAGCAGGAAGTATATGGCAAACAAGGCAACATCTAAATCCAAACATACCATTTATGCCCACTGTTAGAGAGCAGGCTGCAGTCTTCCAGGCATCCACCGAGCCTAAGCAAATTTTTCCTTGTGTCACTGTGCAGAGACACCCAGATGGACAGTGCTGTGTTATAGCCAAAACCACCCCTACTACACAGAGAAGAAAATAAAGCAGTGTGCATTTTCTCAACCCTATGCTCAGAAGAGAGACAGACACACACTAGCTATAGTTATCATCCTCACTTGACAGTTGCTGGTTTGGCTCAATGAGGCTTACAGGGATTATGATAACTTTAAGCAGCAGCCGTTTGGCCCCCAGTCACCTCTTAAAATATTCTGTAAGATGACACACACAAACAACAGAAGTCACATTACAGCTGCATTTACTTTTTTTTTTTTAATCACTCAAAGCAGCCTACAACACTAACAATTGTTAGTCACATTGGTGCCTTTTCGGGTGGATAAACGCTCTCATTCATAAACCCTGCCTAGTCTCAAGGCTCACTTCAATTCTCCTCCTTCGATTAAGTCTTGCTTCCCTTCCTGGCGACCTTCCCAGCTGTATTACTTCCCTACAAAACCATACAGCCCTTGCCTTCAATAATACCCTTGACCAGCCTGAAGTTGCACCCATACACATCTTATCCCATTCCCTTAAAGGCTTGGGGTGTTTTCAGAATTGAAGTCTACTGATATTAGGAATTCAAGCCACGGTCAGATGTAGTTGAGCACAGAAGATGGCAGGCCCTGGGGCAGACAGCACACCAAGTAGTGAGCTGGGAGCATGCAGGAGAGAAGCTATAGAACATGTAGACAGCAGAACATGCTACAGCATCCAGCTCAAGGCCTCTTTACATAAAGCCTCCAGGCTGGGGAAAGTTATTTCAAGGAGGTGAGCTGGCAACATAAGAATATGGAAGTAGCTAATGGAACTAAGTTGGATACAACAGCTAATTTTGGCAACACTCCAACTAAGGGAAACAACTTTGTGTTTAAAATTTGAGAAGTGGCCTGCATCCAAGATGTTATCGGAACACGAGAGAAGTTTAGCTATGCAAGCACGAACTCCAAACATAGGAAAATAAAGAGTTTAAGCAAGCCTAGAATTAAAAAATAACAGCATTAAATACAGCAGTAGAATTATTAAAGTTCTGAGAGCTACCGATTGAATTTGTTAACTGATCTGATCTAATACTAAAACAAAGACACAGCAACTTCTTGTTAAAGAGAACACAGCCTTAACTGATTTTACAGCACATTTCACTGTTCACTCACAAGCACACTGCAGACTTGTAGTTCTGTTACCTTTATTGGAGACTAGCAAAAAAAAGACCAGGGGTGGGGAAAGTGCCTCTGGCTTCATTTGCTGTTTCATTCAGGCTTTGATCACTATGTTTAGCACGTGAAAAATTCCTCAGTGAAATAGTGGAGAACTAAATAATCAGACTCAAGACGCTTGGCTCATCTCTCTAAAGCACACACTGTCAGCCATTCGATTCTTAACGTACGACACTTTTTGCCTTTATTCATATCCTTGAAACAAATTTAGAGATGTCACATTCCTTCCATTCTTCACCTATGATTTGAGAAGCTGCCTTGATTTCCTGTTGCAGCTGACACTGCCCTTTAAGTGAATGGAAACATTTGATGCAAACAGCAAAGGCAAAGTCAGTCTTAATGCCAACAAGCCAAGAAAGTTTATCCTCAGGGAAGACCTGTAGCTAGGAACAAGTCCTGGATGGTGGAGCCTGAAGTTTGAAGCTATTCATAGGGGAAGCTAAATAGTTGGTTCAGCAAAAGAAATCAGTGGACAAAATTCTTGTCAGGCTGTTTGCCTGCAGCTCAGAAGTAAAGAAAAGTTGTAGATCTGTGCATTTAAAAAAAAATAAAAATAATTCTTAGATGTTCCTTAGGACATAAAATACTAAGTCCCCTTCACGTACATCTCTGCTAGGTTATATGGAATGGATCCAATTCTATTCAGTGCCTTTGTGGATGATGGCAATATAAATATTGAACAACAAATACAAAACAGAGAAGCATATTAAATCCTGGCTCTAACTGACCTCTTCCTCGTATCTCATGACTTGCATGTGACCTCCTTAGAATTGACTAAAAGCTTGTGCCAAGGAGTTTATGAAAACAGTGCTGCTTGAAGAGTTCAAGATCCTGTTCCTGGGAACCTGAAGAGCTTGCTCTGACCAACCCACGCGTTCACTGTGCTTGTCCAAAGATCCCCAGAGAAGTCGGATGGCTCTGAACTGCCCCACATAAACAGTAGTTTCGCATCGCTCTGTGGTTTCATAGAAAGGCCTGCCCGTGTTATAACCCTTGACTTGTTTCAGCCAGACGCTACCAAGTTATCCTCACAGCAGCCCTCAAAATCTTCCAGTACATGGCAGCAGTGCCACCAACCAGTTTAACAGAAGCCAACAGAGGCTGCATGGCAGAAATTATTGAAGTTCCTGATTGTAATTTATGAGTCCCACCTGACTGCTAAACAGAGGAGTTAACGTTCACCATGCTGGCTGCTCTCAGTTTTTGAGATACAAACTTATATAAAGGGCATCAGGCTCTCAGAGATTCTCTTCAGAGTACTGGTAAGGGCACTGCACTGGGCAACAGGATGTGCTGGTTCAGTTCTTGGAGTTCTGAATGATTCATGCTTTCTTGATTTAAGAGGTTATAGCTTTCAGCTGTTTTCTCATGCCTCTGCCACAGCCTAATAAAATAAAAATCTGCTGCAGAAGATTAGGACACAGCTCAGGGAGGCAACTTCTTACACCATCCCAGTATAAAACACAGGAGATCATGAGTCAGAATCTGAAGGCTCTGCCACAGATATCCCAAGCAAGCCAGAACTGGACATTCATCCAAGACCCTCTGGGAAGGAGAGATAATTGCTTCGTTTCTCCCATTTGCCAGCTCTATTTAAGCTTTACACCAGGAGAAGGCCTGCCTGGAGAAATATACATTTCTGCAGTGCTTAGTAAAAGCTTAATGAAACTCAACTTGGGGGGGGGGGGGGGGGGGAAGGCAGCAAGCAGTCCTTGAATTCCCAAGTACACAAGACAGTGTTTAATTATAAGCCTTTTCATGCAGATAAGAAAGTCATTTTATGCAGTTCGGCTGAAAAAGATCGGCTTCTCCAGGACAAATCTGAATGAGAAGACATTGTTTCAGTCAGTAGTGCTAGGGCTGCATATGAAACACCTTTCAATTCAGACATTCACACAAAGCATCTTATTTTTCATAGATTACATGAAAATCATTTTATGAGCTTACTGGAAGATGGGGAAGTTACCGGTATGAGTGAAAATACAGGCAATTCTTAAAACTTGCTTTATAGCAGGCCAGCCCATTGTCAGCCATGAAGTGATAGGAAGTAGAAAATAGGCATGAACAACAGAGCAGAGCCAGCGCTCTCCCCTTCAAACTACAGTCAAAGGCTGTGTCACCCACTTCAATGCCAGCCACGCAGATGTTCAGGCAGGACTCAATTATTTTAGTCATGCGTTGGCCCAGCTTCACATCCCTGCTCCCATCTAACATCGCATACCACAGCAGTTATACCTCAGAAAAAGGGACTCAACACATGCTTCACTATTAGGTTGGCAAGCGCCTGGCAAAGAAACACCGTACATGAAAGCAGGTATTTCTCTGCTCTATACAAATTACATGGGCCTTAGGGCACATAAGCCTCGCCTGCCCAATAATTCACGGTTACTCAATGGGTTGAATCAATTTACAAACAAGTATTAAAGAATGTAACAGCATGACTGGATCCTCAGCTATGTGCTCATCTTAAAGTCTTACAAAAAACAATAGGCAACTGCAGTACAGTCTGAAATCATTTGAAAAACATCTTCCTCTGGAAGTCTATGCACTTGTTTTAATAGATGTAAACACAGTCATAAAATATTAAGTAGCTGTTTGAGCGTGCCTTGCTAAGTAAGAGCAATTCCTATTCACAGATTAGGAAGACATTCCAGTTTACCATTCATGTATTGGGGATTTTTGTTTGCTTTTCTTTTATGCAACAGAAAAACAAGGACAGAGAAACACCTATATGGATAAACACAAAATTCAGCTGATAACAGTGTCTGTAAGTGGATATTCAGGGACTGTGAAGAAGCAAGTTTTTCAAAAATAGTACTTGCAATTAGAAGCTCACAGAGGGAGAATGCAGACTACCCACGGAAGACAGAAATTCACTGGGAGAAGAAACAACAACTGAGGAGATCATCTTTAGTCAACCCTTAGTTCAAAGAAAATAGGACTGTAAAGGGATTTTGACAGGTCATCTGGTCCACCACTGCTCCAAAGCAGGAAGATCACCATATTTTGATCAAAATTGATTATATAGAACCTGTTAAAAGCCTTCAGCAATAAATATGGAAAAACCAAGGCACTCTATTCCAGTGCTTCAGAATCTTTAACAACAGGAAGATTTTTCTTCACAATAAACCTTAACCTAAACTTCCTTCCCCACTGCAATTTAAGTCTATTATTACTTGCAATATCCATACTGGAGATACAGAGCAATTCCCTCCCTCAAGTTTTTTTTTGGGGGGGGTTGTTGTTTGGGTTGTTTTGTTTTTTAATATATTTACATAGTTATACCTACTCTCATCCCTCTTCTCTAGGCTAAATAATTCCAACCTTTTAACATTTCCTCATCAGTTATGTTTTCCAGACCTCCGATCATTGTGTTGCTCTCCTCTGAATTCACCTCAATTAATGAAAAGAGTTTAGCTCCACAGGAAACCAGAAACCTTCCCGTTCTGCCTCAGTGTACCTCTTCAGCTTTATAATGATATCTAAAGACAGATGGAATTTTTCCCACTGAAGGAATTACACTTATTGCTTATTCCTACTATGAGTTTGTTTTCTCAACAGAAAAATACTTGGATTAGTTCAAGGAAATTACATCAACTATTCTCATACACCCCCACTCCCCACCACCCACTTCCCTGCAAAGCACTAATGATCATCCAGAAAAAAAACCCCACTGTGCAACTTCTAGTTGTGAACAGGAGGGCTACAGTTGGTTGACCCAGGAATTAATTTGAGTTAACAAAGTCACTTTTAGAGAAACAACTGGTTTAGGGACACTGCATGGCAGAAAAAAAAAAAAAAAACAAACCCAAAAAAACCCCACCAAATCAGTCTTTGCTTGCTTTTTTTTTTCCTTACATATAGCATACTGCAAACTGGAAAGTGTTAGCATCATCATTCAAAACTGCTCTAATTATGTTTAGCCAAACTAAATGCCTCAAGAAATGAAAGTATGGACCAGTACACCATATCAGAATATAAGATGAGAAATAAAGACTTAAAGGCAACAAAAAATTATGTGAGACAACAACTAAAGTGACTTAAGAGAATAAGTCCCACTTCAAGCTACTCAGATTCACATTCTTAAATGAGTTAGGTACTTCTGAGGGGCTGGGGGTCTAGAGCTATTTCCCAAAGTAAATTATTTGCAATAACAAGGCAAATACTGAATTCCTACCTGTATTACTCAACTCTCGCTCTTTTCCCACTTTATATCTTAAGATAAAAGTTATAAACTCAACTGTTCCTTGCTGCTACTTTCCCCTCAACTCCAAAAAAAAGCCTCGCTTCCCAGAGCATACATATATGCCCAGCCTTGTTCCCTTTATTTTTTTGATGTTTGGGGATTTCCAGGAGAAAGCATTTTAGCTTTTGCTACATGCTTCATCTTCTGTTTCATTCTACATTTGGCTTCCACAATCTCACAGGAAGCGTCCAAGATAATCAGACAGGCATCTTGTATTCAAACCTCTCCTTTCAGTGGCAGGCTCATGACAGGAAAGAAAAATTCCTAACCACCCATTAGACCAATGCAAAATTCTAAGCATAGACAGATGTGAAATGGAGTTCAGTGCTCCCTTCTAAGTTGAGATCTAAAAAGCTTAAGAGAAATTCAAAACAAACATTGCAGAAAGAAAGGAGCACTGGCTGTATATTCTTAGGAAAACAGTTAATATGGCTTGCCTTGGTGAAGACCTTTTCCCATATATACAGATAGAAATCATGACATTAATAGTCCTTCCACTAGCGTTCTTAAAATGGGAAGAAGGATCATATCTATCTTCCCTCGTCCCCCCAAAAAAGTATCTTTGGAACATTAGACAAACACAACAAGCAGAGACTGATAAGAGTTAACAGAAGATGTATACATGTATTTGTTACCATAATGATTTCTCCACTATTTTGGTCCTGAAAACCTCCTCCTGGTCCAGGTTTACAGTACAGTAGCAATCCCTCATCTTGTTTGGCCCTGGATATGTAGGAAGATTTTTGGCTTCACCTAAAGACAAGAAAGAAAAAAACGCAAAAGTATTACATATTAAAACGTTACCCATAAACTAATCATCTATCAACTAATGCAGTGTCAGCAACATGGCTAAAGCGAACTATTATATTGTATTTTTCTTCCCAAATGTTCTCCATTAAACTTAGCAGCAGTTTTCTGTTTCCAAGGCAGCAGCTCCTGACAGTCAGAGCTTAGAGCTCAGCAGTAGCCAGCAACAACTCAACGGTTTGTTGCATCCAATTTATGCGCGTGTATTTGGGTGCATACTGCTTCCTTCCAAATTTGTGTTTAGATTTTGATCAGTCCTCCCATAAGATACCAGAAACACAATACAACATGGTAATAAAGCTTTCAGATACAGTGCACTGATTTTATCCTAAAGGCATTACCAGAACACAGCAAACGAGGACTGACCCCCAGCTCCGCCATTCTCCACAGATATGGAGATGAAAAACAGTCACTTTAGTTACAGCCAACAGCCTTATACCACAGGTTGGACTTCAAAGCACTTTGTTGAGGTAATTAGCACTTGTGAAGCTGCCTAAGTTTCTCACACAAAAGTACCATGCAAGTCATGAATATTCTTCATAATAAACATTTGTTTCAAAACTGCAACAGGAAACATGCATGTATCCTACATTTAACAACAGAAAAAAGTAAGTTTGAGGAACTAAGGGTAACCAAGAGACTGCAAAACAAGAATAAAACCACAGCTTTCCCCTCTACATATCCATTAATAACCAAAGCTGAGTACTAAATTTCCTTGGCAGACTGATAAAAATCACAACTCTCAGACAGGAAACTGGGTAATGCTCCTCATGGCTTTGCTAAAGCACCTTAGCACTACATAAATGAGTGATTTCATTCTAAAGACAAAACTTAGAACTCTCCAAGAATGACTAAATGTAAGTCTACAATGCACGTGGTCTTATTTACCTTCGCTCTTCTAGTACCCAGAGATTATAAGCACATACCATGGGAACTAGATAATTCTCTCCTGGTAAAAATACAAGGAGTAAAAATACAAGAAATAAAAATAAAAATAAAAACAAAAATACACAGATCAAAGGAACACAGGTTTGTTTGCCAGTAGAGAAGGGAACTCTAAATGACAGTAACAAATATAACTTTTTATCAGATGTCTGCAGCCCAGCTTAAGTGCATTTTACTAGACACATGCCTTTCCCAGTCTCCAGCTCCCAAATAGCTTTATACTATTAACAGAATCATCTTGCTTCTTTCAACCCTATCTTCAGTAAAGACATACTTTTTTCCTTTCTGCAGAGTTGTTCAACAGCACTCTGATGCATGTCCATGTAAATTCCGAAGAACTACAGCAAGGGAAGATTAAGCCAACCTGCATCCTCGGCTTTAAAGGAAAAGCATAAAGTGACAAAGGACCCCATGTCTTCCTGCCTGTGATCTCTATCTGGCACACTGTTCGCACACTTTTGCTAACTGACTCGTGGCATGCCCTTGGAAATGCCACACATGCATACTTCTCACAAACAGCCTGTAAACTGGCGATTTACATACAAACGTGTGTATGTTTTCTAAAGCTAACAAAAGAAAGTAAAGAGAGGCATTGAAAAGTGACACGAAAACACTGCTTCAGACAGTAATGCTTCGCTTCAGAGTTCTTCTAAATAAGTTTGTGCTCTCAGCTCAGCTGATGCAACTTAATAGCATTCCTCCCACTTCCTTCAGAGTTGTGAGACACTGTATTATAAAAAGCTGTCTCCGCTGTAACTCAAAGGTGTGACTGGAACATCTGTTGGCATGCCCAATGTGGCTTTAAACTAAGCTGAAGTGTTAGCAATAGTTTAACTGCAGCAGCTCTAGCTAAAAATACATTAAGGGTTATTGATGGCTTGCTCAGCCTGCACCGAAGTCCATTCTTCCATGGTAAACCTCCAACTTTTACTCTTCTTAGTCCAAGTTCAAGCAAATTACAAATCAAATGTACAAGCCTCACACAGACGGAGCTCTCCGAGTTTGTCTCCTCTACCCAAGTCCCTAGCATCTAAATTTCTCTATTCTCACATTAAAGCCACGTGAAGCCAGCCTCTTTTTTTGGATGACTGGGTAAAGTTCCCCAGACAGAGTGAGTGTGCGTGTCAACAGGAAGAGTTTCAATAGCAGAACGATAAGGAAGTCTTCCTCTGGGGCTGGCACACTATTCTCACAGTTCTTCCAACAGAATGGGACAAAACTTTTCAAGCTCAAAAATTAAACCAAAAAAAAAGCAGTTTCCCTTTTTCTGCACTCTTCCGCTTCCTACTTCAACACAAACGCGCACACACACAAAACCAATTCCAGATTTTGAGATCTCCATTTCCAGTTTTCTGACGTGCACAATATTCACTTATGTGCTTAAAGTTAATAGTCATGTCAGAGCACTCTGTAAGGACTGTATTTTGAAAACTCAGGTCTCCTCTTTGTTAAAGGACTTACAGTAAAGAAGCCCGCAATATTGAAACCTAAATGCAATGCAAAGGAAGACACCACTTAGCATCACCAGAAAATGACTGCCCGCGCAGTCTGTACAGCAAATTAAAGTTCACCACCACCACAATATTAGAAAGTGGGGCACAGAGGGAAGATAGAGGGAGAAGACATTTTACAGTAATTTCTTTCTTCAAACTGGAAAAAGGCCCTGAAAAAACACTGAGACTAGAACAAGGGATTAATTGACCAACCCAATATATTAATCATGTTACTGACTTGAGTATGAGCTTACCAAAAAAAAAAAAAATACATTTTCTTCCCAACGCTAGCAGCAGCCAATGGCTGTTTAGATTCCTCTAGTGCTGAGCAGTTGAGAAAGAAAAATTTGTCAAGCTTTCAAGCATAGCTAAAGACTCCGCTCTCTAGCCAGACATTTTATGTCAACAAATGCGCTCTGTTAGAGCTTCAGTTGCTCTTTAGATTCCTCCAAGACAAAAATGTTCCCTCAGTGGCACTGTTTTGCCATCTACAATGAAGCTGAACAATTTGCTCTGTATTTTTTTGGTTCTGCTACTACTGAAATGTAAAAAGAAAGCCCAGAATACTTGATACAATCATGCACCATTTCCATATTCTCAACAACCAGAGCTGACAAGATCATTTAATTTGGGCAAGAATGTAACCTATCTGTACAGAAGAGGAATCTTCATCAATTGCATTTTCAAGAGGCAGCTCTGCTGCTTCCCTCCCCCCCTTCATATTTGTGAAGTACCTGTATGCTAATGGATTTGGAGAGGGTTTGCAGACAAAAGGTCCATATATTCGCCTTTAAAACCTTCGGTTTTCCACTTCCACCAAGAACAAACAGAACGGTTCTTAAGATGTCTAAGATCTTGACAATTTAAAAATACACAAGCACTTTGTTTTGGAGCATAAGGCTTCCAATTTGGAGCCACAGAGGCAGAATAATCAGTTCAAGTTTGCAAGAGATTTTCTCTCTGCCCCTGCACTTCTAATATACATGGTCCTAATTTAACTGTGTGATGCACTCAGCTTAGCACTAAGTACTTAAAACTAGCAAAGCTGATTTTAGCTATAGAAAAGTTATTAGGTATTTTGGACAAGTCTTAAAAAACAGACTATACAATTCTGAATACTTCACTGACTTGTTATCTTCTCCCCACGAATACAGGGTTACTACAGTTTAAAAATGGACTACCATGGCAGCACAGATAGCTTAACTTGAGCTAGGCACAGGGAACACAAAAGGCTGGAAATAGAGGAAGAAAAAACTCAAAATCATATACATCTTCCTTGTTCCTTCCAATGTTATACATCCCTACCCTGCTAAGACACCGGCAATACAAGGGAAGCAAGAACAAAGGGCTCTCCTGCACATACAGTAGAGAAGAGCACTGCTTAGATGCTTGGGGGTGTAACTGGTAAAAACAAGAAAAACTCCAAAGATGTTTCTAGGAATAAACAAATATATAAGTACATGTATACACTTCCTTAAGGTTTTGCCACCTTAAATTTTTTGAAGCATCTGGTGTTTTTAATTGAATTTAGATACTTGGCACTGTGTCATCTTTGCTTTTGACGTATTTCCCCAGGCACAACCTTCTGAAAAGCAGAGAATGCGTGACAGCCAGGCATTATTTCTACCTTTTGGAACAAAATTTGCTGCTCCTGTGCTTCTAAGTATTGGGTCACTAGCACACATCTGCCAATCTGACTGCATTAAGAAAGACTTTGTAATGTGCCAACAAATTTAGCTTGCTGTCTTCTATCAGCAACATATTTGATTTTATCAAGATGGCATGGGAGAATCATTTCCCAAACTATTTCAGAAAACAAACAAGTAAACAAAAACCTACTTCCAAAAAATAAACCAAATAAAAGCAGCTGAGCTGCAGCATTTGACTTCAGGGAGCATGCTGAAAGACTTGAGTACAGAGACAAAATACCTAAAATCTGAAAAGGGCAACATATCCAAACCAACAACAGTCCAGTTTGTTTCTGTCATATTCAGGAAAACATTCTCCAAAGAAGCTCGCAGGCAAGCATGTTAAGAACAAAAACAGAGCAGTGATGTATGCCAAGAATGAAAAGCTGCTCCTGTTCTCCCTTAAGCTCTCTATACCAATACAGATGCTAGAATCTGAAAAAATTATCTCAAGCACTCCTTTCAAGTTTTCTTTCTTCTGAAAAAAGTATTATTCCTTCAACATCCACAGATCAAGCAAAACCAGAAGGAGGAATATATGTGTACACACACAGCTCTGATTCTCTATCACAATTTATGCTTTAAAAGCTCCTCATGCACAAACCCCAACATATATTTCAAATATCAAGATGCCAGCAAGTTTATAATCAATACTTAAAGTAATTTTAATTAAAACAAATATAATACCACCCAATGTTGATTAAAACATGCAGAAATACCTAGAAGCACATTAACTTTTGTGCCTATGCATGAATTTAAACTGAACGGAAACAGTTGCGTTAATGTTGTATCACAGAATGGTCAGGGTTGGAAGGAACCTCTGGAGATCATCTATTCCAACCCCCCTGCCACAGCAGGGTCACCTCATTTTTTTTGTAAGGTGTGCTTTTTGGGTGTGAGGTGAGGATAAGGGGAAGGGTATGACTGCAATACAACAAGAGGGATATATTGAAAAAAAACACCTTTTACTATTAAAATGGTCATACTTAGAAAACTTCTATTCACATCAGAAGCCAGGTTTGTTGCTAAATAACCAGTGTGATAATTACATGAAATTAACATGTTTGGAAGCAGAATATACAGTTACATTTGTATATAATTCCTATATGTAGATATACCATGTGTACCTCTCAGACTGGAAAGTTTCAATTCATTTTTGATTTTTCAAACCAGAAAAAGCAATAAAAATTTAAAAAAGAGTAAAGTTCCAAGAATCGGTGTACCCAGTGTGCAACTATGGAGGTATATAAGTAGCTTAGTATTCTTGTACATTTGTATAGTAACCTGAAAACAATAAATGCTTTTTAGGCAATATATGCCGATTGTAAAAAAATGTACTCTCCCCTCCACCTATGTATATAGGCCATACAGCCTGAAAATAAGAAAAACACATGAAATTCATAAATATCTAATCAAGAAAATGGATATCTTTAGAAAGTGAGATTTCTTTTAAAACAGATGTGACTAGAAATACTATTTGTCCAACAATGTCTCTTTGCTTTAACCGTAGGTATTTACGTGTGCATAAACACACACACACTTTGCTCTCATGGAGAGACAGATTGCATTGGATTTCTAAACCAGGTCAAAAATAGCCATCTGTGAACAGATTTTGATGATCTGGAAAATGAGATTTTTAGATGACCTATTCTTAATCTAAGCCCTTGCCTGCCAGCCTCTTTCCATGTGAAATAGCCATCACATTAAAAAAGTCAGGGAAAGCACTTCCTCAGCAAACAATACTGGTGACCTAGACCTTAGCAACAACCCCAGAGCAACTTGATAGCACAGCCAGGGCTGCTTCAGAAAGTAACCAGGAAACAAAGCAGACTACGTTAATTGCAACTTTTTAGACAAGAGCATCATGTGGAAACCCTCTTGGCTTTGGGGCCATAAACAGTATCAACCCCAAATCCTTTGGCACTAAACTGAAGACCACCACCAGCTGATATCCCTGTGCCAAACACTATTTACACCTACTTAGACTTAGTACTTACAGTGGAATTTTACTGCCCTTCACAGACTAGTGACAGGAACATCTGGCATCCATTACTATCCCTTCTGCACAATCCACTTCGCCAGTACACATGGTGCCATACTACCACCTTTTCCCTTCACATGATTAAACTTGTTCTATACCAGTTAGGAACCTTCATATAGATCTTCCTTGCTCTGAAACCTGTTCTGAGACAGGAGATGACAGGTCTTTATCAGCCGTAACAACAGCTAGGCCTAACCAGCTACAGCCACCATTGTGGACAGACTCAAACGTATCAGTCTGGCTGGTAACCAAATTTCTTCTTTCCTATACGCGTGTGAACAGACATTCCAGTTCTCTTTTTGCAGCCCTGAAGGTCCAATAAACCATCCAAATATCTTGCCTTTACTGTTCTGAGTATAGCAGAAGCAACTGAAGACATTTTCACTGGAGAGCAATGGGAAGCTGCAGGCTCACAGCTTTACTTTTCTTAGTAAGAGGCAACGAACACCGAGGAGGCTCAAAAGATCTTGTCAGGATCTCAAGTACTTCAGTGGTCACAGCACAAGGGCCGTTAATCAAATCCCAGGGCTGGGAGGGAAGTTACATGAGGGCTGCTTGCAAAATTAAGACTTTAGTTTGTACAAGAGGAGAAGCATAATTCTCCTCAACTCATTAATGTAACTGGTTGCGTGCTACTTGCCAATACCGTGGTCTAACAGCAGGAATCAGGTTTCTCTAAAGATTCCCTTAGGATGGTAACTTAATCCCAACAAAACAAAAAAAGTGTACAGTCCAGCTGCTTTTTAACAAGGCTAAAGCTGTTTTGTGTAAAAGGACACTTTGAATAGATCATTTTAAAGTCGGATACTGCCAGGATAAAGGTGTTTTCAAGGAGTTTTCATTCAAATTCAGCTTTCCTGTGGCACTGTGGGGCTACCATTCCAAGTATCTTTGATGTGTCTGTCTTGTATTTCTGCAGAAAAACTGATGAATTAACCAAATTGTTTCCTTATCTGCGTTGATACAACATTAGACTCTGCTCCCCATGTACTATTTTTCAATCCAGTTTATATTTTGAAGAGGATACTTTGCATCAAGATACATCTCATGCAACTTTCCAGCTGCATTTGAGAGAGGCTCTTCAGGTTTTTCCTAGCAGTTTCAGTAATGTAGGAACTGGCTACAGATTGTTCTGTGCCTCTGAATTGTCACCTTTGTTTAGGTCGGGGCTTGTGCAGGTTTTTTTGTTGTTGTTTGAGGTAGGGGTTTTGGGGTGTTTGGTTAGTTTTTGGTTATTGTTTTTTTAAAAAAGAAAATCAGCTTCCTAAAGTTACAAAAGACCTTCTCTCAGCAAAGTTTAAGTCACTGAACATCTGTTGTGGGAGGCCATGAGGGAGAGGATTCGGGCTGCAGGAGGGGCAGAGTAGCTGAGAGGAAGTAATTTAAACAGGCTATTCCATCATGGAGCTGCGCTGTGCAAACAGCGAGCAATTTCAGCTATTTTTAGAAGAACAGTATGAGACAGGAAATACAAGCAAATGATTTACAACATCAAACAAGACATGACCAAAATCCAACAACAATTCAACTATTCCCTTTTGAGAGTTTTTGTACTTTAGGATAATTTGAGATAGTTGCTCTATAGTAAGGAGTCTAGTCATTGCTAAAGAACAAAAGTAATGTTCTCAAAAACATCAGCATAAGCAAAAAGAAGTTTCTGTGAAAACAAGTATCTATTTTTACCTGCCTTCATTTATATTATACACACACAAAACCAAAACCCAGCTGAACAACAACAACAAAAAAGACAATTTTTATCTATGTACATCCTAATTTTTTTTTAGTGTAGATCAAAAAGCTATAGCTGTGTAAAAAAAAAAAAGCCACAAGCAATGAAAAAGGAATGATACCCTCTCTCTTCCAGGACATTAATCACTTCTTTCACAAGTAACACGAAAAATATAATTCTGCCAAAGGTTGTGTTTTGCTTAGATTAAAAACTAGTAACAAAAGGAGTGATTGCTGAAAAGTTGAAGCTTTACCGGCAACGTGAAGAAACCATAACCGTTTCCCTCTAGTGATTCTGTTGTCCACAATTGTTTCTGCTTTAGAATTACTTATTTAGAAATGTCTTCATTAACCAGAGCTTCACAGGATCAAGTTTAAATCAAGTTCAGCTTGGCCCTTTGGCCCCACAGTGTTCAAAACCAAAATAAAACCTAGCTATTGAGAAACAGGGTGACTCAGAGCACAGCAGTTCAAGACAATCTTGAAAACCACCAAAGATTTAGGAATTAACTGAGCAAAGAATGTCTTCCTCCACATTCAGAACACTCTTCCTATTACAAAATTAATCATCATGAGGGAGAGAGAAGGTTTTGAAATATCCCCAACTTGCTTTACTCTAGTCTTTCTTCAAAACCAGCAAAAATAGGTACTTTCCTAGAAAAATATTAAATTCATTTTTCCATGTAAAGATCCAAACTCAGAAACATCTTCCTCCAAACTCGCAGTAATTAGTGGGTTCACTTAAATCCAGTAACAGGCAGAACTACAACTACTTCAAACTTGACATGGTCTCGATATTTCATTAGTCCACTTATTCCTCACGTGTTGCTTCATATACAAAGAGCATTGTATGTACTAAGGTAGAATGTAACAGGAAATCCTTTAAGAGAAGTGTGATCATAACCAGTTCTCAGACTATGGTCTGAGATGGTTTTTGAATAAAAACATTAATTTAAGGAAACTCACAACTTTCTAGTTGCAGTCTTAGGCGGCTGACAAATACTATGTTGCAAACACGCCTCTGTACTAAACAGAATGCTCAAATTAGGACATAATCAAAATCATCCACAATATTCGTTTAACTTTTGTAAATGAAGATCCAGTAATTAAGCACTTTTTCCAGTAGAGTGAAACAAAAATAAATGCCACTTGCTCATTCCTAAGGTTGGTGATCTATAAAAATAGATCTATAGGTGACTAAGGATATGACCTATAGGTGACTTTTGCGTGCTGGTGGACTTTAAAAATTAAATTATCTGAAAGAAAGATTTATTCCACTGTTGAATAGCCTGGACAGACGTGTGCTGACAACGCACAAGATTTTACATAGATGCTGCTAATGTCTTGTTGCTAGCTTACAGTCCCATTACTCAAATGAAACCAATAGCACCTCTCCTTACGACACTAAGATGCTTAGAAGTATTTGAGCTTGACTAACAAAGTGATCACCTGCCAGTGTGCAGTGCTGTGCAACTAAACTCTTAGGACTGCAAATGTGCAAGGATATGCTGCAACTGATCTACAGACCTGTTCATTTCTTTGTGGAGAGAAAGAGGACAACATGCCTCTGCTCTAAAGCCCAGACTGCCTTAACCACTGCCACCACACAGTTTGCCCCAAGAATTTCTAGAAGCAGCTAGTCACAGAACATCCACACGTTGACAGAACTGGACCATAGCCATCCAAGATCCTAAACATTCAACTTGCTGTGTCAGCAGGCTTACTACAGAATTACTGAATTTTTTTTAAACACATCAGCACAGGATTTTTGACTTGTTGCTAAAATAAAACTTTCAATTAGAAAATATAGTTGAAGAAAAACTGACCTAGGTGTAGGGAGGAAAGGACAATGTCAGCTACCACTGTCTTCTGCATTTGGTCTTTGCAGATGTCTTCTGAATGCTCTGACATGCTGAACGGTCACGTCCACTCTGTGAGCCCACTGGCACAGGTCCACTAGGTCTAAGAGGGCTCAGCAGACA
Organism: Pluvialis apricaria; assembly: GCA_017639485.1. Classification (NCBI taxonomy): domain Eukaryota; kingdom Metazoa; phylum Chordata; class Aves; order Charadriiformes; family Charadriidae; genus Pluvialis; species Pluvialis apricaria. The sequence continues at coordinate 68,890,098 of CM030007.1, forward strand.
TGCTACAAGTGCTTCCCCGGACTCCATGAAGATAAAGAATATTGACATAAATTCAGGCAGTAACTTATCTCCAAAGTGAAAGCATTTCTATGTAACTATCTGTTCAGTTTCTTGATTATTTTTTTTGTTTGTTTTCAAAGGACAGAAGTGTTTTTCCCACTCAAATATTAAGTATACTTCAAGGAAAAGATGTTATATTTTGATATGACTTTATGAAAGTACCTTTTCTTCACAAATCAGAAGCAACTAAAAGCGCTCTCTCAAAACAAACCATGCCATCCCACCTTATAAGAGCAATACATAAAACAGTCAGCTAATCTCTTAGTATTTTCAGACTCCAATTTGGCATTATTATATAGACAGTATTTATTTAAAGAATCAGTGTTCTGCCTGGGTTCCTGTAAGGAATATTCCTCCCCGCCTCCAGTTAGTGCTTTCACAATAGAGGATGTTGAACAAGTGGCCCTTTAACAGAGTCAGTAGCTGTCAGACTGCTCAACTAGCAAGCTAAGCTATATTGGACAAGCTGTATTTCCATCCTCCCAAGGCACCTTTGCTAAGACAAAAGGCAACCAAAGATTTCTTCACAAGGAGGAACAGGAGATGACGATGTTAGAGGAACACACTGAAGGCCAGAAACAGTGTTTAGCAAGCGAAGTTTTAAGAACATCCTAAAATATTTTCAAACCTGCTGACAGCAGAATAAGAAAGGAACAGTTAGCTAATATACGTGACAGGAAAGGAAAGAAAAGAATTACTGAAACAGTGAAGAAACAATTTTGGATCCAAACAGGCCACTTCATTCTGGAGTGAGGGGAAAAAGTACAAATCAAAAACTTAAAAATTCTTTCTTTCAGTTTCATACAAATTGAGAAGTAGTATTAAGCTTCTTTGCTTATGAGTTACAATGTAGTATTAATAGCAATGCTTCCCCTTTCCCAACTGTCCATTCTTCACAGCGCTAAACTCCACGCAAGTCTAAAATAGGTGCATGTGAACAGACTTAATCTTAAGTCTTTGAAAGTTTCCAAGTTGCAAGCTGACAGTGTACCAGATTATTTTTAAATACAAGCTGTAAAGTTCTATGCATAGATCTAGAGCAGTATATGGGACTGACTGTCCAGTGTGGAGCAAAACAAACTGTAAAAAACAAGCGAGAAATCCCCCATCCAAGTTCTCAGAGTCCTGAGCAGTGGCGGCTGGGGAAAGAATCTTTCAAGTAAATGAAGTTCACGTGTATGAAGAAATACCCAAACATTTACTTGTTCTCGCTAGACATGAAGTCACAGGGTCAGGTCCCCACCTCCCAGCATACAAGCCAATTCATTTTGGCTAAGGCTTTAACCAAACATACTCATCTCTTCACCAAAGTAACCGCCAAAATACAGGGTCATGTTGTCTTCCTAAAGATGATGCAAACAAATTTCAAAGAAAAACAGGTCTCTTATTTCAGTGGTTATTCTTATAGAAATGGGAGCAAAATTCAAAAATAAATTTCGTTTGTACGTAGACACCCAGAGACGGAGCGTTTTTCAGAACTGCCAGTGATTGACTGCTAGGCATTCCCTACGAGGATTCCCATCCACACCCACACAGTTCATTCACAGTTGAATTTTTAATATGTCTGTTTAGACACTACATGTATCTGTCTCACACAGAATGAAAGGAAAACTAACAATCTGAACTAGTAACAGTTGTGGGTGTCTGGTATATGTAAGAATCAGCTGAAAACTGGAGGCAGAACAAGACCACCACAAAAAGCTTCACAAAAACCCCCACTGTTTGAACTTTCAACAGATAACTTTATTTTCTACCCCACTGGTCTGCACCTTCACCTACTTCAGGAACATTTTCCTATCAAAACACTTAACTTGCAAGATGGAAAATAGTGTTGTTCAAAAGAGCCAGAATCAAAGTTTAATGTGGAACATTAATTCATCTTTCCTTCTACTCAGGCTTTCATCTATGAACTATGACAGTGTTTATGACCATTCATTCTGGCAACTTCCAGTCCTCCACCCTTTCACAACCCTAATTCTCTCTCAAGGCACAAACCAGACATTGCTCCCAGGGATATGCATATGATTCAACATTCTGCACAACTTTGTTGCCTGCATTAGCATCTACTGTTCACGCAGGCTCCTGCGTAAGAGGATTTGGGGCACGAATGTAACTGGGCTTTCCGAATCATAATTTGAAAGAATTCCTCTCGCTGTCCACTGACTAGATAGAAAGCCTAGCCAGCTAACATCAGTGTCCAGGTTAAGTGCTTACAACCACACAGTACGTATTTTCCCCCCTCTCTTCTTACTTCTGATCTAGCCACCTCACATTTTCTGCATGGCTAGTCTTTCAGGCTGCTATTCTTCACAATGAACTATTACCCCTAAAATCACCTAGTACAAAGATAAAGAACTTCCAAGAGCCTTCGTAACAACATATCGCACAATAGGGACTGGAACTTGTGCCACTGTCCTAATGTTGGTTGAAACCTCCATCAGAAGATCTTGGCTCCAGCAAACACTTCCAGGTATAGATAATTCTGCAAGGAGAGTTTTTGCCCCAAATACTTCAAGTTTGATTTAAGTATCATAAGAGGCCATGCACGTTAATAATTTTTGTTGTTATCACTGTGGTTTCTTTTTTAAATTTATGTTTCACAAAGTTCAAGCTACTACCACAATCGCAATGCAGTTTTTGTTCTTCACAGCATAATGAAGGAAACCCAAGTTAAAGCTAGATGTACTTCAGCACACTGAACGACTTTGAATTCACCTGCCTTATAGCCAATTCCTTGCTAGTACCAAGGGCCCTAAATTTAATATGCTGATTTCAGTGGGACTCCGATAATATACCAGTTCAAGATAGTGATGCTGCTGAACTCAAACAGCAAGCAGGGGGGAAGCATGTAACTGGCAAGCAAGGCATCAACCTGCCGTGCGATTTATTTTTTACACAAGATTTCAAACAGTGACTAATCTGATCGCCCTGAGAGGGGGAACATCACATGAATCTTGGCCTGAGGAACAAACCTAACCAAGGAATGACTCATTGTGCAGGCAATGTGATGAGAACCAAATGCTAGATTATCCAACTTCAGTAACTACAGGAAGACAAAAACACATTTACTTCTTCACTCCTCAGCACTCAGTATAGATAACACAGGCACAACAGTGCAGAAAAACAAGCAAGAAGATGCTGAGCATAGTCATTTATTTATAATCAGTGATCAAAACCACAGAGTTCAGAAGTTAGTGTAGCTGTGTGCACCTAAAACACATCACTAGTATAAGCAGCTGAGATTTTGAAGAAACATCTGAGCCAAAAACAAAATACTCCCATGTAATTTCTATAAATGCTCATACGATTAAAACCCGTATTTACAGGGAAAGGTGTAACTTTCCATGAAGTGTTTGCAATCCAGCTGTTGTTTTTTTATGCAAAGTATAAAGCAGGGTATTAGAAATGGAAAGTGGCCCACTTTCCTTTTCTAAACTATGCAAAGTGTTAATATAATGAAACTCAATTGATGTTAGTTTTCTTTTATTCTTTTAGTTTCAGTTTACAAGTTAGTCATACCAGCTGCAGAAGAGGGGGTGAGCAAGACACTGTCTGTAAAGCATTGTGGAAGTGTTAAGTATTTTGCATACTTACTACTAGTGACAAGGCAGAATTCATTTACCTATGCAGAAGTCCGGGGAATTAAAAACATGAACAGGAGACACATGCTCTGAAATACATTTGCAAAGTTTTATTTTTATAAGCATGTACAGTTCCACAAAACTGCCTAACACAGCACAAACCTGCTCTGACTTTGCTTCGGTAGCAGAGGTCCAACTGTAGCGAGAGCTGTACAAACGCGCAAGACATTCTCTTTCTTGAAATGCTTAAGCCTACACAAATATTCATACATGATAAGGGAGGATTAAGCTTTAAAAAGGGAATGGCAGGTGAAGGATATTTGACAGGATGGAGGTATAAAGGCACAGCATTCCCAAAGATAATGCAGTACAAAATGTATATAAAAATGCAATGTTGATTTAAATTAAGAAGTGTTATACTGAAACTTTTCCAAATCAAACTACTATTAAGGCTGACACAGTTAGTTAGTGACAATGGTTTGCTTTAACAACGTGCAGCCAGAGCAAGCACTGCAACAGAGCTTATTCCCCAGCCCAATGACCAATAAGGACAACACACCCCAGGAAGTTTATACTCACACCTCTGAATCCACAGCTATGTGCTGCAATGGCTCAGTCACCAAAAGCCAAAATACACAAAACCTTCGTCAACCCTGTCCTCAGCAGTTTACAGAACACATCAAGCAGGCAAACAGTGATCATTTACCCCCATGCACATCAACTTATAGTTCATTTTTTAGAGCCCAACAGGAGTGATATAATATACAACATGTTTTTCTTGCAGATACAGCATGTACTAATTTTATCACAAATTTAAAAATGAAGTTATGGTATCACATAAAGTCAGTGTCAATAAGCATGTATACACCAACCTATACCTGTGTAATATCCACTTCTCTTCAAATAATCTCCTGAAACCCCTGTGCAAATTCATGGCTTACAGAAGAACAGCAGACTAGAGTCAGGGAACGCTTCTGATAATCATGTGTAAAATAAAGTTGATTTCTGGATTATATCACACACTTTCACTGACTGTGAGAAAGTTCCTCACTGACATTTACAATAAGCAGCTGCAAAACTTAAAGCATGTAAATAGACATGCCTATCCAAAGACTATTTGTTGGATAAAAAGATGCCCATTTTTACCTTTTAGGGTAGAACATGAGTTACATATAGTAGATGCATACAAATCCACGTGCATGCTGCAGTCATTATTTTTAATGCTGGGGGATGGGGATGAATACACCAGACATTTGGCTACAAAAAAAGACCAATGCTTCTTTACAAAGATCACCCAAGAATGGAAAGCCACTTAACTTCAATTAACTCATTCCACATAGTTTCAAAAATGGTTCATTTGCTTTTACAAAGTAATACCACGCAGCAGAGCTGTTCTGTGCAAGAAGTTTGTATTCCCGTGCAAGAAGTTAGCTCCTTTGGTCTGAGATTTGGATTCCATCCCAGTTCTGCTGCAGACTCCATCTGTGATTGTGCATAATAAGTCAGCTAACTTCCATACTCGACCTCCCCCTCTAGCACTTCATATTCCAAATGCAACTTTGGATGCCTCAGAAGAAAGACGGTGCTGGAGTACTGCATTACAGTATGTGCTAATGGAACTACATGAGATGTTGTGGAAATTGCATTTGAGGGCTAGCTACAAAGAGGCCAACAACGCCAACCCAGCCTGACCAACACGCCTTACACCGAAGGAGTCTCTTGCACAGCAAGTAAAGATCAAGATACTCTTGGTCTGAAAAGCCTCTTGCCTACCTACGTAAGAGCACAAGTAGGGGGAATCAAACACAAACCAGTATTTACCAACACAGAGTAGGAGAAGACAAAGCATCTGGTCCTCTTAACAAAAAGGTAAGGCAGACAAACAGCTTTCAGTAACCATGACAGGAAATACCTTATTGTTAGCAGTGTATACTTCAGCAGTACCATCACATACAACGAGAGAGAAAGAAAAATGGCTCCCAAAGGCTTTATTGTGGAAAGAACACCAATTCAGGCATGAAAAAGATGCTATAACAGCTGCAAAGCAATCTGGCAAAGAAATGCTCATGACAGAAACTACTTTGATAGGAACGACACCCATCATGGGAAGCTGCCTGAGGTGCACTGTACCAAAACAGAGGGGCAGAGGAACTCTGAGCGGTAAGAAGGTAGGTACAGGGAAAAGAAGCACAGCATAACAAAGACAGAAGCCCTAGAACAGTTCCCACCTAGGCATAAATTCGCCTCTATGTACTCCAGCACTGTTCCATCCCAAATAACCATGCCATACCCACCACCCTCCTGCCAGCTATAGATTTGAGACCTGAAGAAAGAGAATCTTCCCAGAAGATGAACCATTTGTGAATATGGATGTTAAAAATCTTCAGCACAGGAAAGCATCTGTTCTGACTTTTGCACATCTTTTGAAATACTTGACTAGTGGGGCTTCTGCAAAAGAAAATACTGTTTCATATCTCCAGCTCTAACTTGTTTTGAAATTAAAGTACTTCCATTGTAAATTCAGAAGTGAAGCAGCGGATGCACCTGCAAGTGGAAAAACAAATCCAAGTTTGCTATTCAACCAAAGAAATTGCCTACAAAGACATGCAAAAAATATCACTCTTAAAAAAAAAAATCTACTTAGGTGACAACATTCTGGATCACTGTTATTTGCTTATTTCCTGAGTGTTTTCATAGTCATTAATCAGAGCTTCTCTCCTTTGAAAGCCAGATAGAACAGGTTTCTGTAGTAATATGTTCTTGGCATATAAAGGATATTCCTCCAGAGAAGGACAGCAAACAGTATTTAATAGCATAAAACCGGTAGGAAAGCTCAAAGGCAAGTATTGTAATTAATTTTTAATATTGTTGCAAGTTAGTGTCTCTTATTTTCTTGAATTCCAGTCATTCTGCTCCAAAAGACAAAAACATTAAGAGGGGGTTTTTAAGCAGGGAGCAGCGATTTCCTCACCTGTATCTGTAACACTGTAGCTTCATAGCCGCTTGAAGCCACCACAAGCCAGCTGACTGCTTGTTGCCCATCTTCCTATTGCATGCTCTTGGAAGAGACTTGAGGCTGCAGTCTCACAATTACTTGGACTACAGGCTCACTTTCCAAGGTCACTCTTAATAGTGTTGTTCTATAATGCCATCATCTAAGGGCTCACCCAAAAGCAGCAAAGCCTCTGACAAAAAGAACCCACTCTACTTACAAAAAGATCCAATTCAATCAGTGATTATTCCTTCTTCAACTCTGCGCTCCCTGACCACCACTTAATACTCTCTGCCGGTTAGTCTCCTCCACTCACTTTACTGTTGAGCCCTCTTACTTCAAAATAACTATTCATCCAGCAAAGGTTTCCAGAACTTACAAGATATTTCCCTTTCATTTACATAGATTGACTTTCTTCAGTGCTTTCTATGTAAAACAGTACTGAATCTTGTCCATTCTGCAATGCTTGAGCTCAAATAAACGGATTTAAGCTTGTTTTTTCATGGTGTTCTTTGACAGTCAATCTGTCTACTTTTATTTATCCTTCCCTTTAATTCAGCTGAATCACCACTGTGACTGAAGCTTATATCATACAGCATTTCTTTCATGAGGTCCCTTGCTCCTTACCAAAATGAAGTCTAAAATACAATCAAGAAACCCACAAGGTAATCATCCACTGGCCACATCAAGTGCGTCCACACCCTATTCACTGTCAGTAACATTTATTCTCCATCCGATAATTAAATATATTCCCCAAAATAATACTTCCTGTACGTTTCTTGGTGCACATACCGCACCTAATTCTGTACAAATGCATACTGTCAACTGAAGAGGCTGTGTCGCTGCCTCTCCATCTCCAACACTTTCCCTGAGGTCAAATATAGCCAGCTATTGCCTCCGCTTGATCAGAAAATGAAGTTTGGCATGGTGGGAACATGAGTTAGTTTTTACATTAGATCACCAGGTTCAGTCAGCTCCCCAGCTGCCTGCCAACCACTGCACTCAGAGGGCAGAAGCGGCAGATGACAACCCCTCTACAAGACAATCCACAGCTACAGCAAGCGAAGCGTGCCCCATTAACACAGATCTCTTGAGCTATATTCAAATCCAGCTACGGACGAGACATACCAGAATCACTGCATTACCAAGCTCATTACAGTTCCTACCGTAAAACTGTATTTCCCCTCCCAAATGGCACATTTATTCACTCTGATACACATGCAAGCTGAAGGTAAGCAGACCTATTAGACTTTATTAAAAATACTGTCTTGAGATTATTCACAACAGCTGCTTCCTCTTCAAGCTAGAGGAAAACAGATGGCAACATAACAAGAGCTAGATAATTTTTAAAAATTAACTCTAAAACATGACACTTGTACAGGATTTCTTCCACTCATGCATCTCCAAATGGGATAGTAAAAAAAAAATTATGCCAAATGTTATTTTGCTAGTAGAATATAACAGCTTGATAGTGTAATTAACATATTAAAAACAAGGGCAGAACAAAGAGTACATCAAATTGAAGAGAAAAACTGCAGGTTGCATAGAACCTTAGATCACAAAGCTGCTGTTGTAGATTTCCTACAAAAACACTCTGAACACAGTTTATCTCCTCTCTCAAACACCTATAAAGCCTGACAGCATCAAGATAGTGCAATTACAGGTGTGGAGAATAAGGGTGTGTTCTTTTTAATATTAATTAGCAACCTCAATCAAGATTCATAGGGGTGGAAAACAGCAAGAAAAGTCATACTAATTATCCCTGTGAACATAATGACGGGATTTTATCTGTATCAGTCTTGGCACCAACTTCAGCCCATCAACTGCATTTCATGCACAATTCCATACACTTGAGGGTAAAATGTAAGGAATTATAAATAAATCACTGTAACATTTTAAACACAGGTTGAGGGAGACCACGTATTATTGAGCTACCGCATTTTGTAACAACTGTTTAAATGTTCCCAAAAATTCCTTCCAAAACAGCAGTACTTTTGGACAGACAGCAATGAATACTCAGTTGGTTGCTCCTTCTACAGGACCAATTTAGACCAGAAGAAAAAATTTTGGACAGAAATTAAAGCTATGCTTCTGACAACCTACTTAAAGGAAACACAGAGTTTAGCGTAAGTGAAGAGTTTATCTTTTTTCCCTGATGTGCTTAGGGCTGAAATACAGTATGCAGTAGACCCCTGAACTACCAGCCCAGGTTTCAGGATCTACTAATGTCTGTTAGACTCGCGTTTAGCGTAGTGAAGAAAACAATGCTACGTTTCACCCTTTTTCTGGGAAGACTCTTCCCTGTAAGTGACAACTCAGTTTGGTATACGTTGAAGAACTTACAACATACATCTTTTTTCCAGGCAGAAGAATTTATTTATTTTAAAAACCAACAAAGTAGTCTTTGCCAATTCAAACATCTTTCCAAACCCCACTGAAGATCCACAGACAAATACTCCCACTTACATTCTCCTACACCATTAACATGCCAGTTACAAGCCTCCACCACCTATTCTATCAACATTTCTAAATAACCAGAAATTAAACAACCAGAGCAGTCAGACACCAGTTTTACACTGACAGCAAAACTGGTGCAAAAGAAAACTTACATTGTATGTGTGTATGTCTATTCATCCCCCCTCAAAAAAATAATAAAAAAACCACCACCAAAAACCAAACCACACACGTAAGTTGTGCCAGATGGCTAGCACATTTAGAAACAGAGATGGTCCTAAACCCATCTCTGGATAAACTCAACCATATCGTCGACAGCATAACCCCAGCTATGGTCCCTGTGATTCTTCCACCTATAATGTTTAGTTGTAGTAACTTGTAGCCAATGTGTTCAAAACTGCAGAGCTTGTGGTCAGTAAAGTATATATACACACTGAAATACTGTTCTCCGTAATAATATATAGCAAATCTATATCGAATATAATAATAAAATACACTACACATAATAACATAGTTATTGCAATATATTATATGGGTAATTATGATATTATAATACATTATATATATTTTATGTTGTATACCCATACATTGTATCAAGATACATGACAACTCAACACAACTTTCAAGCAACTTTTAAACTTTGAAACTCTGTTCAGCTGACATTTTACAAACATTAATTTCATTTCTGACTACTTACTCTGCTGGTTTTTGATACAGCTTTATCTGAGTTACAGAATACAGAGCTTTTTCTTCTGCAAGCATAATCAAATATCATATGATGCTAATCTTTAACTAGATCCTAAGTACCTCTGAAGTGTCTGGAATAATGAAATTGTTTGGAGTATTAAAAACCCAAGCAGTGAAGAGAACAATTACAGAAACAAAGATGTTCCCTTCCACGCCATTTTGTCTTTCTGACCTCCATTCTAAGGGTAGAAGATTGGATTTTGCAACTTGATCACCACATTATTCAGCGCATTTGTGATCTCAAGCAAGACAGTGAAGTCTCAGATATGTTCATGTACTCTCTAGCTGTGACTGTATGAATCAACTTCCTCTATTTATGGAAAGTGGGTACTAACTTAACTCTTGCCTTGGCATTTAGCATCCACAAGCTTCATTCTCAAATTCATGGGATATCCTCTGTCCAGCACAGTCTGCCATTCCAACTAAGTTGTGTAACTCCTGCTGGCACGGCTAACCAAAGCTGACACATGTCCACACTGTGGAGGGAAAAAACCCCACAAATCATTATTCTCTTGTGAACCGTAAAACTCAAGTAAGTGGTGTTGAGACTGCCATTCCCCATTATCAGACCCACACCCAAACCTTTTTAAATGATACCTCTTCTATTAGTTTGCTCCCTTTTGTAAAGGTAAAGTAGATGTAAGTACCAGATGTAAGTATCCAGAATTTGTCTTGTAGATTGGAGCTGTATTTCTAATCCTAAGCACAGACCCTGCCTTGTTTTCTTCAGGAATCAAAGGTAATAAATGCTGTCAGTCAAGCTTACATTCAAAAGGAAAGAGATGGGGCACACGTATAACTGATAACTGTGAAATAAACACCTAAAATAGATCTGCCAAGGAATCCAGTTACATCATTGAGCTTTAACCAGTTATAGGGTACTTGCAGGAACCAGAATGCACCCATTTAACAACAAGCTTCCTTCCTCATCCATTTGCTCCCCTGACAGATCCCCATTAAAAATGCTTTATGACAATCACCTATATCATACGGGTTATTTAAAATAAAGTTCTCTCACTTGTTATCATTAAGAGATGCAAATTACCAACAGCTCACACCCAGAGGAAGATGTCTACTGAATAGATAGTACAGCTCTCTGGTCTTCCCAGCAAGGAGGAAAAAGCCACTTAACCAGATAAGCGTGTCCTTTCAACTTCTCTCCACTTCCACTTCCTTACCGTACCTTAATCTAACCTAGAGAGTGCCAGAATCAACACTGCACTAAGGTAGAAGAGCTCACATAAAACCCCAGCACTAACAGTAAAGCCATGCTATAAAGGAACGTTCGATAACTTACTGTACACTTCTCATGAGCTCTCTGCTTCTTGGTTTAGGGAGATCCTCTACCACTTTCTTTACATGACAGTTGTGAAAATCTTTCCTGCCGCCCACCTTGCAACTGCTGTCTCCTTACATCTTTGCTTAACTTGATTCCCTGTCATCTCCCTGCTCTTACACAAGCAAGATACCCTTAAATATACAGGAATGCTCGCTGTCTTGCATCAAGGAATTACTAAACTCTCACAGCGCAGACTTTATGTGCATCTTAAGTGAAGATAAAAATCTGAGCAATTTGTTTATGCAGAACAAGCCTGTTTCACTTTAGAAAATACTAGAGAATACTATCAAATGTATCTTCCATGACACACATTCAGACTACAATTCAAAATATTTTGCATGAGTTATCATTCACCTTTCTGAGAAAAGATTAACACTGGTAACTTCTAGGTCTTTTAACCAGGCAGAATTAAAGAGGAAGATTGAGGCACCACATACCTATCTACAAAACACTGGTCATTACTCTCCCTTCTGTGGAAACAGCACATTGTAAGTACTGCTGTTACAAGACACACCACAGTCTTTCAAAGCAGCAGGAAACTCGAATGCAAACAGAACCCTTTCATCTGGAGCCCAGGTCTGCAGGGAGAACCACTGGTTGAGCTCAAAAGCTAATTTTTTTGCACAACTCTTCTGCCTGTTGCAAAAACTCCTTCAATACAGCTCCCACAGAACTAGCGCAGAGAAGTCTAAAAAATCCTTCTGGGGAAGAGGGGAAGAAAAGAGACAGGAAACAAAGGAACATTACACTTAATAGTTCTCTTCTGCTAATCAACAAAATAGTGCTGACATGATGTAAGGGCAGGCTTGCCACAGCCTGGAGAGAAGTAAGAACATGCACCAGAAACTTCACAAAAATCGGACATGGTTTTCAAACCACAGAAAAAGAGAAGGAGAATAAATCACTAAAAAGTCATAGAATAAGAGCAAGATATTAGTCAAAATAGATGGATGAATAAAGGGACAAAATACAGCTGCAAAAGGTTAAAGAGGCTTCAAGACAATTTATTTTCTTTCCATCCCAACAGTCCAATTAGCAAGCATTGTTACATACTGCAGCAACAGCTACCTAATACCTCCTGCCTCCCACACACTCCTCCTTATCCACAAAGAGCTGTGGAAATACTCGCCTTTCAATGTAAGTCACAGTGACTTCAAGAATCACACCGGGGGGAGGGGGTGGGGTGGTGGCATTGGCTCCCCTAGCACACAGGATGCATTTTATTGCCACAATTAGTGTTACAAAACGCACAGCCCTATTTTCTGTTATTGCATCTGCACTTCCTCTTTTCACCCTTCAGGATTCCCACCATGGCTACCCCAGGATCAGGAACTGCAGAAGATTCTATGAGATAAAGGCTAGCCCAGACAAGATCTTACCAAAACATCAGTGGTGCCAGGGCCCTGAGCACAACCTCTCCCGCAGCCCTCAGGGCTCTGAGTGCCTCAGCTGAAGGCCAGCTGTGACACGATGCAGCTGCATAAGCTCACACCAGGCTGCTGGGAAGACAGAGGTGTGAGAAAGCCTCACTGGGCACCTTTCTCCACTTAAGAGCTGGATTCCAGCTCAAACACTCGCCCTTGGACCTTGCCAGAGCTACATAGCAGGTTTGTCTGTGTCTTGCCTCACCGATCCTGACCCTGAACCGCTGACTTGATTTCCTGGTGTTACCTACCCATCCCTACAGACTTGTCTGGCGATCACTGGGCTCTTGGTTGACCCTGGTTAACATCATGGACCTCATGTACTCTTCTTGTTTAGCTACCATAGGACTCCCCACTTTGTTGGCGAGACCACTGCCCTGCCTGCTTTGCTGTCACACTCAGCTTCCAGCTTGCCCTTCTTTACCAAGTAATCCACTTTGTGCTCCATCACAAGTGGGATAAGATGGCCCCACAACTTAACAGAGCCACATTAAATTAATCTTTTGTTCATTCAGTTCTGCTCTAAATATCAGTAAAACACACCCCTACACCAGCAGGGCCCTGGGAGTTCTGTTACTAAGATCACAAGGACCACTGGAGTATTTAAGTAATCATTGCTATCCAGAACAGAGCTAGACTAGTCAAGGCTAAGCAAAAGGTTATATTTGAAACGTAAGTGACCAGCAGCTCTTCAGAAAGGTAAGCAGCCAGAATACAAAATGGGATTGATTATTAAGGCTATAGCAGACTTCTCTACATTGTTTAGACTCCAAGCAACTAGAACAGAAGTTGCAGTATATGTTGTACACTTGCACAAAACAATGCTCTACACCAGGACTGGGACCTTTACATGGCAGTGCAATGCTAAAAATTCTAGTACTGACACCTTACAGAAAGGCAAAAAAACGGTGTTAAACCCTGCAGAAGAACAGGAAGGGTCTGAACAAGCTCTGCTGGGGAGGGGCAGGGGAAGGAGGGTTACACAGGGGGAAGAAAAAGGAAAGCAACAATTTAGTACCAGTTTCTTAATAACAGCTTCCTCCTTAGTTTCTATTCCCCGGACCCAAGTAGTCACTGAAATTGTTTTCTGCTAAACTCTTTCTACTCCCCTCAAGTATTTCAGCTAAAACAGCTAACATCATCTCAGGAGAAGCTGGCTTCTCCTGCAGATGTCCAAATGACAAAACTAAGTATTAGACAGCCCCTGGCTTTAGAATAGGAATTTAAACAATTAAAGCAAAGTCCCAAAAAAATATAATTTTTTATTATTATTATTTAAGACCACAAGCGTCTTTGCCGATCCTTGTGAGAGCTAGTTGCTCTGGTATTGAATTTAATTTCCCCAGTACAGATATGCCAGGCAGGACTTTGACTGCAAGAGCCCTACCGCGTCCAGGAGGACACAGAAGGCATTTGACTCAAAGGGCAGATTGACAAGAACAGGATCTTGAGAGGAAGGAAACAAGACTTGGCTAGGCAGAGAAACAGAATCCTGCTTGTCCTCCCTTGTCCCTTCCCCTAGCAGGGCGCTCTCACCACCCTGGTCACTGCTCAACCAAAGCCAGTTAATTCCATCTCTACGTACAGCTGGGAAAGCTGCCTGTGAGGCACCTGCCCTGTATGTCTCAGGAGGGGGAAGGCACATCATGAATGCAGTAAGCAAGAAGAAAGAGGACTGCCACAGTGGAATAACAGTGTCCAATGTGCTATTTGGATCTTAGATCCTTGCTGCTTTTACAAAATTGCCTTCCAGAAAAACCTAGCATTAAACTCAAATTGTTACCGTGACTGGTAGGTACCTTTTTTTCCTACACTGTCCGCCACTTGAGAGTCACCCCTGCCTTAGAAAAGGCTGGAAAATAACTCAAATAATTCCACTGTATAGTAAAGAACACAGTGGAAGAGCCCATAAGAAGTGCTAGAGCAGGTTTTGAACCAAACACATGTGCAGGAAGCCACGTATTCCACCACAGAAACAAAATACAGAATAACTGCTCATTATACCAAGTACCACTCAACCCATGGGCTGAAAGCAGCACAGTGTTTTCCTTTTATAAGTAAGTGTATATTCCTGTAGTGGCAGGAATCTTCATAGACTCATAGAACAATCAGAGTTGGAAGGGACCTTAAAGATCATCTAGTTCCAGCTAGATGGGCAGGGACACCTCCCACCAGACCAGGTTGCCCAAAGCCCCATCCATCCTGGCCTTGAACACTTCCAGGGATGGGGCATACACAACTTCTCTGGGCACCCTGTTCCAGTGTTTCACCACCCTCACTGTAAAGAATTTCTTCCTAATATCTAGTCTAAATCTACCCTCTTTCAGTTTAAAATCATTACCCCTCATCCTATCGCTCCACTCCCTGATAATGAGTCCCTCCCCATCTTTCCTGTAGCCTCCCTTTAAGTACCGAAAGACTGCTATAAGGTCTCTCTGTAGCCTTCCCTTCATGAGGCTTGCACAGGCCCACCTCTCAAGCCTGTCCAGGTCTCTCTGGACGGCATCCCTTCCCTCCAGTGTGTTGACCACACCACACAGCGTGGTGTCATCGGCAAACTTGCTGAGGATGCACTCAATCCCACTGTCCATGTCACCAACAAAGATGTTGAACAGCACGGGTCCCAGTACCGACCCCTAAGGAATACCACTCATCACTGCTCTCCACTTGGACATCGAGCCATTGACTGCAACTCTTTGTGCAACCATCCAGCCAATTCCTTATCTAGCGAGTGGTCCATCTTGACAAGGTCAAAATCCTTGTCCCTCCAATTTAGAGATAGGGATGTCATGCAGGACAGCATCAAATGCTTTGCACAAGTCCAGGTAGATGACATCGGTTGCTCTTCCCTTATCCACCAACGCTGTAACACCGTCATAGGAGGCCACCAGATTTGACAGGTGCGATTTGCCCTTAGTGAAGCCATGTTGGCTGTCACCAATCATCTCCTTATTTTCCATGTGCCTTAGCATGGTTTCCAGGAGGATCTGCTTCATGATCTTGCCGGGCACAGAGGTGAGACTGACCGGTCCATAGTTCCCCAGCAATGTCTTTTTTCCCCTTTTTAAAAATGGGGGTTATGTTTCCCCTTTTCCAGTCAGTAGGAATGATTGACTTTTGTGCCCACAAAGGGATCAGATCAAGGTTACAATGGACAACCCTCATGATGGTAACCCTCATTTTCAAGTGTTTGACTCTGGAAGCTCACTGGTGCTTAGCAGATGCACGGGTAGACAATGCAAGCTTTCTAGACACTGGTTGCAGCTGCCAGGAACATGAATGAAGATGTATGTCTGACACCATAACATCACAGTGAGACAAGTATCCAAGCTGTCTTATAGGCAAAACAGCAGCTACACATTTCAGTGACTTTCCTAAACCAGGCTGTCTTTCAAATAATTAGTATAAAAACTCATTTATCATTAAGGTTAATTAGGCAATTAATGAACTGAAAAAAAATACACCTGAGGAGACTGTAAAATTAACTAAGTGGGCCAAGTTAAACTTACTGTCTAGTGTCTTGAAGGTTTGGGTCTGAACCATCCAATCTGGATAATTACAAGAGTACAAACCAACAGCAACATGATTACACTGTCTACAGCTAAACCATAATTGCTGATATGATTCTGAAGCCTGGGCATAACTAAATACCTTTTAGTCTTGTGTGGTATTAGTGGTGCCTCTAACAGCAGCATCCTCTTGAGTTACATTTAATTTACAAAAGCCTCTACCTCTTTATCTTTCTTCCCCAAAAGCTCTCAAACACAGCTCTACAACAGAATTCATATTACCCCCCATCAACAGTTGAGGAAGTTCTCCACTCTTGAAAGAAACATTTAAGCATACTCTTGATAATAAGCTATTTTGGACCAAGAATTTTACTTTAATGTCTGTTAAAAAAAAATAAATTAAATCCCGATTAAAATAAAGACAACCCATTGGCTCAAAATGGTGTTTTGAACCTTTATATTGTTGTCACCTTCATCCTACACTGGCCTATTTTACTGTTAACCTCATGCTCTCCAAAGAAAGCTATCATTCAACGAACAGAAAGCACAACAACGCAAAAAAATCTAGCACACACTGGCTGGGCTACAGGTCATCCTTACTACACCCTGCTCCCCCTGAAGCTATGAAGGCTCAGCACTCCAGCACAGTTGGTTTCAGGTGTACCACAGGGGACAGAAGCAACAAACACCTTGTCAGGGGCTACTGGCCAATATGAACAGACCGGTTCTCCTGTTAAAGGACGTCTGCAGCAGGTGAGCTGCATGGACCCCATATATGCTTTTCTGGATGTGTTCACCA
The DNA here is from genome assembly GCA_017639485.1 of Pluvialis apricaria. NCBI lineage: Eukaryota > Metazoa > Chordata > Aves > Charadriiformes > Charadriidae > Pluvialis > Pluvialis apricaria. The sequence goes on from CM030007.1 coordinate 68,907,003, forward strand.
CAAGACATTCTTTTCTCCCTGCCATGCCCAGTCTCATTCACTATACAAATTCTAACTTTGGGGAAAAATTATTCAGAGGTTAAGACAGCAAAAAAAGAAGTGTGCAACCACATCCAAAATGATGACAAAAAGAAATATGAAAAAAAACGCAAATGACACCTGCACTGGACCAAAACACCCTATTTTGCTTCGCTTCTGTCCAAGCCCAATGTGCCCTAAGACAAATATCCTCAATTCTATCTCCTGCCACCCAATACCCTGGAAGATCTGTACACTGCAAAATACATTGGCATTTTCATCATGACACCGGAGACTACCAAATGCTTTATCTAGGATACAATAAAAGCACTGATACATCACCAGCACTGCCTCTTCCAAAAGCACAAAGGGAAGCAAATTCCCACCTTTAAAGCAAAGCTACAAGGTCCTGCCTTGTGACTGACTCCATGCTGTGAAGGGAGTGTGTGGAAGCTCCCGTCCTAGTCTCACATGCTGGAGAGCAACAGGGGATCAGGCCTAGCCCTGTACCCAGTATTTCCTCCAGGCAAGTCACCTCAAGTAGTGGGGTTTTCAGATTATTTTGGAATGTCCAAAGCACCTGGTTAACCCCACACAGTACAAGAGTAGTTCTGGTGTACCTGCAGCCTGGCACTAATTCAGACATGTAAGCTCTAATTTGGTTCTAAACCCTTTTTGGAGAAGATATTCACGCATGACTCCATTTCATTCTGCGTGGTCTGTTAAGCACAGTATTTGCTCCTGCGCAGTTCCCAATGCAGTATGCATAGTACTGCTGAAGTAGGGATCCAACCTTACAAGCATTTGGTAACTTCTGGTTACTGACAAAATCAAACAGCCATCATACAAAAAAAGACAGACATGGAGTCTGACATGGTATGTCTATACCTAAGTAACATTTCATGAGACTAGAAGAAAAACACACCTTCTATTCCAGAGATTCACTTTGCACAATAAAGCAAAGCTCATATTCAAGAGCATCAAGTACAAGTCACCTGCAGGACTAGATTATCAACTCCCATTACTAGAAGCAGGGCATCAGCATACCAAAAATTTGCAGGTGTTACCAGGGAACTCTAATAATGACAACATATGCAACATTTCCCACTAGATTATTACAGTGATTGGTTACATTTAATACTGGAGCTGACTAAATGTCATTCAGTTTATATTTCTTTACTTTCAAACCCACAACTTTCTGGAACACTGTCACAGAAGCAGGTGTCAAAACACACTAATTATCAGCCTGTTAGAGCTTCACTTTTGCTGAAGCTATTTTGCTCCATTGCAACATCCCAAATTCCCCCAGGCACTTCTTATTCCCTGTCAAAAAGTTCTGCCTCACCACTCAAAAACAGACAGTTGGGAATATGGGTCTGAATAAAAATTAGCTTTTTTCTCCCCAACCCCCCCCAGCAATTTTGCTTAGTAGGCCTAAAAAATAAACAGCCACGAGGGAATAGGGAGAGAATAAGTATACCACTTACACTATCTCGAAATCTAGTTCCTTCCAACCCTAACATGCAACACCAATTTCCTGAAGTCCACTGCAGGCAGAAAGTATAGAGGCTGGTTCTATACTTCAATATGAGAAAGAGGCATAAACAGTTCTCACAGCTTCAGTCAGGGGTGGATTTATGACTACTGACCATGACCTCTTTTCTCCATCATCACCTCTGAAGCACTAATAGTCTCAGCCTATTCTGCAGCAACGACCTGAAGCTCCTTAAAGTATTGCACAGTTCATTGCAGCTTCGGTGTTCACACTGGTCAAGCAAAATCAACCAAAGGCTGATGGCTGACAGTGTGCAACAAAATTAAGTGGAACAATCTACAAACACAGGGTAAGACTAATATTTACAGAAGTAAGAGGGGTGTTGGCCAACTCCTACCTTAAATTTGGGGCAAGAGATGCTAACAGAGCACAAACGTGGTTCCTCAGGTATCTTAACAACTTGACATTTGAATATTATGCAACATCAGCCACAGTCCCAAACATCAAATATCTACACCACAAAATATGACTCCAAATTTCCAAAGAGGAATAGATCAGAGAACTTTTGCAGAAATAGCTGATGCTATTCTGCTTATCTGCTGGGTAATACTTTACACAAAAGTTCAGAACTTAACCATTATGCTCATGGAAGCAAAATGCAATTCCTCCTGATCTCAGGAAGCGAACTAGATTAATGTCCCAGTGCTGCAGGGAAGCACAGTCTGAAGGAGGTCGCTAGGACCAGACGTGGTCTCGGCTACTGAGAGTTTGCATAGATCAAGACAAGGACCTTACTGACAGTCAATGCAGGGCACAAAACTTACAGGAGCATAGTTCCTCTCTGACTTGAGCACAGCAGGTGCAAGTTTTCTAGGACCTTTACTGCCTCCCTGAAACAGAGTACAACACAATCTGAAAGTAGCAATAGTCACCTACAGAGCAAAATCACTTTGGTTTTAGCCAATTCTCAGCCACACTGAGCACTACTGATAGCACGCCCCTAGCAGTAACTTCTACTGCACCCACTTGATCTGCTGAAAGAGACTTCAGGCAACTGCTGGAGTTTCACAGCTCTCCCACTATTTTTGCATACCTTGTGGGAAACAAGTAGCACTTCCCCTGATTTCCTTATAATACATGGAATAAATACAATGTGCAACTTCCCATACGTACAATCTTTTTAATGTAATCAATTATACAGTTTCTTTTAGGGACATCTGAGAAAAAAAAAGAAAAAGTCAAAATAAGATAAGCAACTGGAGTCAGCAGATGTGAAAATCTGATCTGTAAAGGACCGACAGGTCTCACAGTGCTAGCACTCCTTGCTTCTCTCTGCTAAACTGCCTTAAAAGAGGCAGCTAAAAATAAGATAAATACTTCCCCAATATTAAGTTCTCCATGAGAGCAAATGCTGCCATTTCAGAGATATTCCACAATTTGAAAATGGAAGGGAAAACAGCTAGTGCATTTATAAAGACAAGAAACAATGCTTATAATGCATGCCTTGTCTTAATAGCAGGAGTTTTGTGAAGAATCTTTTGAACATGTATTGTACCACTACAGATCTTTCATGACTACGGAGAGCATGTAGAGAGCAAAGCTACAATCTCAGAAACAGCACTCACAGTTGGCAAGTGACAACAACAGAAGAGCCAACCACTGGACTATGAAGAACTTCCATTTGTTCTGGAAAACTTGGGCCAGCCACTCAGATACGAAGTATTCATAAAAGCACAATTTTTGTCACATGTTTTCATCATAGAACAAAACAGAGTCTTGCAAATAATAAGCGCGATTCTGTTAGACCACTGCATCCCCTCTTTTTTTAGTGACTATTAGGGATCTGGAATAATGCAATCACAACCAGTAAATATAACTTAAATGGCACTGGTTTGGAGGGGATGGATTGTTTTTGTTTTAGATGCACACAACTCTCACATTGTGTCATACTGTCAGAGCTCAATTTTCCAAGGTTGCATTCATGTGTTCTGTAGCAGTCACCAGCTTTTCAAACCAGAATCTAGAAGCAACTGTAGGATGTCACACCCTGTGTCTCCTGCAAAATAGATCTAATTTTCCATTACAAACTGGTGATTGTTCCTGGGCAGGGGGAGGAGGGAGACTAAGAAAGGGAGCTTTTATACTATCTAACAGATTTTTCTTCTCTTTCTACCATGCTCCTTCCTACAATTCTACAAGCTGAATGACCGCCAGAAAAATCAACGAAACTATTTTTCATTGAAATATCAAAACAAAACATCTGAGAAGTTTCATGATACAGTTCAATTACACTGTTAAACACAAGGAACATATAACCACCTTTAAGAACTCACTAAATGCTTTAAAATGCACATCTTAGAAGAAGATAGGAAGAGAAACAGCTTTCAGAATGCCACACTGTAGTACTGAATGGAACAGGAAATGAGGAACAAAGAAAGGAATTTCATAGATTCCAGATGTACTCTAACACCAGCTGGGAAATACAAGCAAGAATCAACTAAAGCCTTGTAAAAGTCTACCACTAACTGTTTTCTTCTAGAGTTCTTGAACAAAAGTAAGTAGCTGTAAACAATTTGTAAATAGAAATAATTTTAGAAGAAATTGGAAACAGTAGGAAAAATAAACTTCTTCCCCTCCCTCCTATTTTTAAGGAGTTTAAAACCCAGCCATCAGTGCATCTGGTTTTTGGAGTTGCTTTTTTCAATATAAGAACTCTGTATAAGCAGCCATAACAGAAGCATAACTGTAAAGTATTTCAAGTCATCAGCTTTTTAATATTTGGAATATTAAAGCTTAATGAATCTTGAAAGCAAGGAAAATAAACAGTACAGTTGATTTATACACATGCCTTCTGTGTAACTGAAATTGAATGGGAATTTAAATTTGTAAATTGCTAAAAAAGCAAGGTATCAGTTTCACTCAAAAACTTTGTTCCTACAGCTATAAATTAAAAAAAATAACCACTCAGGTTAAAAATCCTGGAAACAGAACTTCCGCACAAGTTCAAATACCCTTCTCCTCCCTATGTAACCCAATGTCTCCAACATTTCACGTTCCTTTTCTGAAACACACACACAGGCCTTTTCAATACAAACTTCTTTTCAATGGATTTTGAAATCTGAGTAACGAGTACAGTGACAAAGAGACAAGTATATTTCCTCCTAAAGTCACTGTGAAAGATGAAAAGAAAGCTTAAGCATGCATATTACGGAACACAGACCTGCAAAAATAGAAAATTTCCCCTCCTCGCATTACTACAAAAATAGGTGTTCTTCCTAGCTCCAAGGCTTTTCATTAATTTGCTGAATGTGGCAAAATTGAGACGCTTCATCTAATGTTCGTCCACCTACTATCAGCTTATAAGAGTACATTAATATTTATGCAAATTAAACACTGCATCAAATGCTACCTGTTCAAACGCACCAGTCATTCATAAATAAGTGAAACACTCTCCCTCTTACCATCACACCATACTAATCCATTTCAGTTAATGGCAACGCAATCACACAGTTACACACCCCAGTAAGCAGGGAACAGTAAGATTCAGTCGTTGGGCTAGTGAAGGGATCTTTGTTTTGCCTCAGTGCTCCCCGAGAGGTAATAACGAGTAAACGCATAAGTCTCTAGTCAGGTAGAAAAAAGATAAGAATTTTGAGAAACAAAAATAGGGAAAGAAAATTCTAGTTCTTCATAATTTTGAAGCTTCACACCTCATTTTGCAAAACTTTCACCCAGAAAGTCTTCTATAGGAGGAAAACAACATGTGAAGTTTCAGGGAAGTTGCTTTCCCTTGGTAGAGCTTAGGATGGGAGAGGAAGGAAGTTATATTTGTTCTGGTTTTATTCCAAAACAAAGCTTTCAGTTGGATCCTAAATTCAGTCACCAGTCCACTATGCTGAAGAAATCAAATGGGCACTGCTACAGAATAGATACTTCATGAGGTTTTAATAAATGTTGTTAAAATGAGGAGGTAAGAGAGCTATTCAGAATGTGCAAGTCTACGATCAGCTTTTCAGTTTAATAAAATATAACTTGTTATGAACTCCAAGCATCTCTCAAGCTTCTCCTTGATTTAACCACAAAATAGGTAACCCTCTGGCATTAGAAGGTTTAAAAACACAACATTAAGACATACTAGTGCATTTTTTAACCATCAATATATGCCTTAAGTGACTTGCTCCTCAGATGCGTTAATAGTCCACTGGCACACACAAACATTCATCTTTCTTCTACATATTTGGCTAAATATTTGTTGGTCTGAAAGCATTATGAGTAATATAACTGTCTGATATTTACATCTCAAAGTATTCAGCAAAGACTACAATCCTCTGTCTTTATTCTAAGTTTCTTGCTCTTACGTGGGGAAACTGTAAGATTTATTCTCCAAACACATCAGTTTGTAGAGGGTTTCCTCACAAGTGAATCGTCACAACATGAGAAGTATTAAGAACTCCTTAACAACCCCAAGTGTTGCCTCATCCTTTCCCCCCCAACTCCTCCAAAAGAAAAGCTGCTACATGAGCTACTCAAAGAATTAATTTGGCTCTCACAGAAATATAACTATTGGCTTCAACAAAATTATTCACAATTTACACTCCTATAATGGAGATCAGTCAGTCCTTCATGACTCAGAGGCTAAGAAAGGATAGCAGGAATACCTGAAGGTCCATTTGCAGCCTATAGCGTTTATATGCTCTAAGAGCCTGATGCCTACTACCAAAGGTATTTTACAAGTTTTTTTTTTAAAATTGTGTTTTCTAATCTTGCTGTAGGCAACACCCTTCAGTACTAGCATGAGAAGGTCTTCCTTAAACGGGAGCATCAGTGCAATAAATGGCTTCGTATGATAACAGAGTGACAGCATATCTGCATAAGTAGAAATCTTGCTCTGATGCAAAGAAATGGAAGGGGGAGTTCTGTTCAAGCATAAACACAATAATCAATATCGGGTACCCCAGCTTTAGAAGACAAGTGTCTGCTGGAGAAGTGGAGCAGCGTGTGCGAGTATCAATAACAACTAAAACACCTCAACTTCCACCAGCAGCTAAGGCTCCTGAACTCAGTGTGATATGCAAGTAGTTCTCAGGTGGAAGGTCAGAGCTACAGATATATCAGTTTGTCAGATTGTCTTCTTGGTGGTCTTGCTGGAGTTTTAACACTTATTCTCCAGAGCAGCTGACCAAGTCAGTGTATGTTGGAGACTAACAAATACTGCATCATCAAGAAACATGTACTATGGAAGGGGAGCAGACCGAAGAGCGTAGAAAGATTCAAGCAGTCTCATGACACTGCTAGTATACAGACATGAAAGTGGGGGATGCACTCACTGTCCCTTCCATCTGGTTTCTCACAGACACACACTCCCAGTCAAGCTCCTGTCCTTGTCTCTGGACAAGGTCCAGAGACAGCTCTGATGTTCACTTGAGTGCACAGATTCAGCTCGCTAAAAATGGAAGAAAACTAAACCTGACATTCTTTGGCCTGCTTTGCAAATTGAACTGTTTTGTTGAGGGGGTTTTGTTAGCAGAAGAGCATCAGTCAACAGCATGTGTCTTCAGGGTGGGGGGTGCAAAGATCATTGCAGAGCTGGGAGGAAGATGAGTAGGGAAGGGGAAAAGCAAGACCCGCGTTTTCAGCAGCAATGAGCTACTAATGTTGGGTTAGCATATCATGATGCCATGCTTTGGACTTCACCTAGGAGGACAGAATCACAAAGCAACTCATGAAACATGGAGAAGAACTGCATCAGGAAGAACAGAGACCTAAGAACACAGGAAGAGAAGCTAATATTAGAATTTACCTAACACAGTAATTTGAGAGAGAGAAATTTGTTTTCAACCAATAATAATAAAATTTTTAAAAAAATCATATCAACACAAAAAACACCAGCCAGCCTGAAGAGCAATTCAATGCAATGAAAAGTTTTCGAAAGCATTTTCTGGAAAACCACAAAGCTAAGATATCCAGCACTTACATAACATCCTCATGTAAGAGCATTTGGTACTTTGACCGGCACATAATCACCTCAATGAGAAGACAACGAAACACTATTAGTTCTCATGAGAGAGATTACAGAACTTTTTTTTCAAATGTACTAATTCCAAAAGAGGACAAAAAAAAAAAAACAGAAAGTTTGCTTCCTGACATCAGAGGCTCTGAGCAGATCTGTTTAACAGTTTCATTCCCGTCAATTTACCTCTATGCACTCTAAAAGCCAAGTCACATTGGCTTCCACTCTCATATATGAATCATTTTTTTAATTAAAAACAGTTAAGTTATGGATAACTTGATGTCAGGCTGGCAGCCTCAAACACAAACATCTTCCATTTCTTCAAAACTAAGTTCACTGAAGCACTTTCCACCACTACCTTTGTTTCCTACTCTCACTTGCAGAAACTAGGCTTTGGTCTCCACTTTAGCTCCAGCCACAGCTGTTCCTTACAGTCCATGAACAGTCACAGCACTCCTCCTCTACAAATCGCACTGGTTCCAGGTCTTTTGCCTGCAGCACCCTGAACACAAGTCGGTCAGAACACAACCACCACCAAATTCAGCAGAGTTTGAAATACTCAATCAGCTGTGAAAAATCTGCATAATCTATTCTGCACCCTCCACAGTCTGTCAGACTCAAGCCTTAAATAGCACTGCAGTCAATCAATAACAACAAGTTGCGACTTTATGTTACCTACGCAACATCAGTTTAAGCTGTACTTGTTAACTTTTTAATGTGCAGAAATGATCTTGAGAAGTCTTAACTATATTCAGGGTGAGATGCAAATAACTTCTTCCTTTTTTTACTTGTTGGTCCACTAACTTTGAAACACTTGAAAAATCATTGTTATCTTTATAAGAAACATTTTACATTTCCTAAATAATAATTCTCTATTTTATATATATAGAGAGAGATAGGTACCTCAGAAAAATTATCTCATTCTAAAAATATCTATTCAACAACCTTATGCCCCATTTAAATGGTGATAAATCCTTTTACAGTATTATGCAGTGAGCATATTTAGTCGTACTTACCTCTACAAGTAACCACTTAAGACAAGGCACTAAATCCCAACAGACAACATTAAAAGAGACACCTTCTCAAGTCAAAAATGGATTTACCTGATCAACCCTAGGATTATTATACTTAAGGGAGGCTTTAAGTTTGTCGGAGACAAGATAGTTCCTCCTTAACCTTACAGAAATGCAGAGAGGCATCTCTCAAACATTTATTCCGTATCAAGTTTAATGGTGGAAGGGCAGTAAATACCTTCTCTTGGCAATCAACCTGCTTAAGCACTAGTATACTAGCGCTTAAGCAAATACTGCCTGACTTCACCCAAGACCCTCAGTTTCCCAAAGAAAAGTTCGATTGCTTTCACAATGTCTTAAACTACACGAATTAGTAAAGAAGGCACAGCAAATTTAAAGAGTCAGAAAGACAGCAGAGTCTACAGACCATCTCATCTAGTCACCTGGACTGTCACAACATAAAGGAAGTTTTTGAGTTCTCCGAAAATAGTGCGTTTACCCTTTGAACAGGGTAAGCTGCAAGTGGAGCACCAACCTACATCAGGTAGTAGCCAACCTTTATCACAAAAATTTCACAGCTTTGTGTTTCTGATCATACTTAGCACTAAGGAGAGACTATGCGGCCAGAAGTCTCACATTTTAGACTATGACCTCAACACCTGTAACCACAAAAGGTCCATCCCCGGCCCTTTCTAAAGATGATAAAAGAGCTTTAGAAGTTTATGAATGTCTTAAATTGAGACAAGCCCTCACAGTGTACAATCAATGAGGTCAACAGAATGATGAGCAAAGGGTCCTCCTCGTTATATTACGGCCCCTGGTAGCCTCCTGATATGCAGTATCCTCCTGTCCCAATTATTATTTCAAAACTATGGGACAGTTTAAGCTCTATAACAAGTCCTGCTACCACTAGAAAAATACAATTTTAGAGTAGAGCCTAACACTCCTAGATAAGAGAGTACTAGATTTCAGGGACATGGAAAGCTTGTTACTTTACAGTGAGAATTCACAAATGAGCCATTTCTTTGGATCTTTCAAGTATAAATAATTTCAAAGTAAAATCCAGCAGAAAGTTCTCCACTAACCAGCATACAGCCTTCCACAGCAGAAATGCTGAATATGAGCTTTTATTTTTTCAACTGAAAGTTTAATAGTTGATGCCATTTAAGGAGAAAAAAATAGCAATTAAGTACTGTATATTTATTAAACATTATTAACAACATAACACAAGTCATGTTGTCAAGCAGAAGGGCTCTTTGTAGTTTTTCCAGCCAATCATCAGCCATAGAGCCTTATGTTGTTTCCTTTCAGGTTTTGAAACACTGACTCATGGAAATATCAGTACTGCACACTTCCTCAAAGTGGCAATCTTATAGGAAGTGTTTGTTTAGTCTTACATGACACATTGTTTTGTTTATGTATAAGGGATTCCGGTAAAAATAATTTTTAATTAAGGAAAAAAAGACAAGAGGGCAACAGCTTCCCTTATGAGAAGCCAAAATAAATCAATTTCAAATAGACATTTGAAACAGACATTCATTAGCACAGATATTACTTTTTTCTTTTTACTGTATGTTACTTCCTTGCAGTAGACATGAGCAGAAGTAGCCAGACATTGAGTTCTTTCAATTCAACAAACCACAAGAGAAACCCAGAAACTGGACAAGAGGTAGCACAGTAACAATTCCTCTTAACACTGCTACCCACAATGACAGAGTTCATATCGCTGCTCTGTAACTTCAGTATCTCAATGAGACATTTTTTTTGGAAGTGGCACATCATTAGCAGTGCAACCAAATGAGGGAAACACAGGTTCCCAAGAAGCCCAAGGGTTCACATTTTCAATAAATGAAACAGATCGCCCAAGCCAAGCCCAAACATAACTAGAAACAACACTACTCAGAATGGGAAAGCATTTAGGAGATCTGGGATGTAATTACTCATCTAGGTAAATATGGCTGATTCTATGCAACCCATCAGTCCCAAAAGAACAAGTTATACCAGCAGTAGAAAATGCCTTCATTTACCTGCAGCTTCTTGCAAATACAAGACAAGACCCAGCCATAGCAATACATTACATTAGGGTATTCAAACATCTCTAGGCTACAGCTGTTTTGCACAGCCTGAAGCCTCCAAACTGCATCAGCCTCTATTAAGAAAGGCACACCACCATGGGTGCCCCACCCTGATCTCGCAGTGCGTTTGCACGGATTCTTCAAAGCACCACGCCTACATTTCATCAGATTTACACTAAGGCATATGTATCGGTGCCCCCATTCATGATGTGCCAGCAAAGGTACTAGAGACAAGGAAACATCTTACCAGATTCAAGCACAAAATATCAGTCCCAACTTGGCCATGAGAAAAGCTCCCAAAGAACAGAACTGATCACTTCTAGAGCATGATAAATCAAAGCAAATCAAGACGGGAACAACTTACCCCTTTGTCCTCAAATAACTTATCTGTTAACCCATCAAAAGATTCAAAGCCTCCTGTCGCTAGAGAAGAGAGAAACCCACAAGATGCTAGCGAATAGGAACTGATAAAAGACAAACAAATTTACTCTTGGGGATAGCTGACAAAAGTAGTGTCCCTCCAATGTTCACCATCTCCTTTCAAATCCACTGACAGGTGTTTTTTGCAGGGAGCCTACAAACCTGCATATACCATTTCTTCAAGATTAGGATTGCTTTACAAAGCCTGTTAGATTAGAAATACTCCCTCAACTCATCAGGGCAATTCCGCCACTTCTATTTTCCCAAGAAATTTCACAAAAGATAGCCAACTACAGAAAGGTATTTAACTTTTGAAAACAAATCCCAGAAACTCATCTTCCTGCCACAAAAGCTGATGAATATACCTTCAGATACTTTCTAGTGAACAGAAGGAAAGAGGTCGCTTTTGTGTGTGCTTATTATCGCCCTCTGCTGCATTACAGCAGAAAACCTGGGCACAGCAGCGCTCCAGAAAGCGCCTGGCATTATTCTTGCAGTTCATTGAGTAAAAAGCTTCTGCTTAGAAGGCAGAAGTGAAGCAGCCGTGTACCAGTGATGCACGCAGTTTTACCTACTTATTATCCACGCTAAAAGGCAACAAGAATCCTTACTGCAATACTACACATTAATCAAACGCTTAGCTCTGATGAGGACTCTGATAACTGAAGTCAGCAGTAGGATTAACTTTAGTCCATGATTTAATAAGATTAATCTCAAGTCTTTTGCTGCTGTTATTATCTTTAATCTCTTCTACCACTCAAAGAAATCCCCACACTCTAGTGACATCAATCATTTAGGTGTAGCAACATCACTGTTTTCTTCTCAAAAAAAACCCACTCACATCCTATATGTGAAATGTGTTCTTATTCTTTTCACTAAAAATGACCAGATAGGAACAACCTGCAATAACACCACTTGCATGGTGTCCAAGTTTCTCCCTTGCAAAAGACTTTTTTTTTTCCCCCCTCCTCCCCTCTTTGAAAACAGCCAGAAAACAAGTCTCTGATGATACTTCCATAGTCTTACTGAATCTATTTTCTGGATATATAGAAGAACACAAAATCAACACATAATTTTAAGAAGTAAAACTTTGTAACATAAACTAAGAGTCCGCTATCACTAAACTACCTGCTAACAATCAATACGGAAACAATCCTAGCAATGGTCTCCTGGAAATACTAATGCTATTATCCAATAGTGAGATTTCCTACGCAAACTCAAGTTTCAATTTTATCTAACACAAAAATTTGTGGTTGCTAATTTGCTTTTACACACACGGATATGCAAGAGGGGATTTCCCCCCCCCCCCTCAAAAGCGTTAATAGGAAGCTACAAGCCCAACTCCCTTAGTACCCACCACTGCGAGTTCGGCGCTGAACTTTTCCGCCTCCCCCGGCGCTCCCCGCCACCATGCCCCGTCGAGGCGAGGCAAACCGCTCCCTCTGCATACGGGTTTGATTCTATTACGGAAACGAGGGATTTCCCTCCCAGCCGGCACACTCAGAACTCTACCAGGGAGAGTTTTAATCTGCAGGCTGACATCTGTCGCTTACTTTCTAATAATGTGGTTTGGAACTCGATCAACAGCCAGCAGAAAGAGTGAATCTCCGAAGGCGACCCGTCGGAAGCCGTGAAGCAGCAGCAGCCGCCTCTGCCCTTCCCGCTCACCGAGGCGAAGGGCTGAGCCACCGGCTCCTTCCCACAACCCGCTTTTTTGGCCGGTTTCGCACCAGCTTTGCCAGTGACACGCAGTACTGAGACTCGGTGACCGCCTTCAAACTTTTAGCGCGTAGCTTAGCAACGAAAAGAGGGGAAAAAAATAAATAATAATAGTAATTAAAAAAAAAAAAAAAATCGCGAAATCCACCTAATATCCTGCGCCGCCCGGGCTCCCGCCGGCGCCGCTGCCCAGCCGGACGCGCAGCGCGCTACCGGTCTGTCACCGCGGCACCCGGCCGCCTCACCGGCACCGGCCGGCCGGCCCTCACGGCGCCGCTCCCCACCGGCCCCGCACCGCCGGCCGGAGGCGCCGCCGAGCACCGCCCGCCCCACCGCGACCCCCCCCCCCCCGCAACCGCTCCCCCGGCGGGACGGGACGGGACGGGACGCGGCGCTCAGGGGAGCGCAAAGGAGCGGCCGGCGCCGGGTGCCTCAGCCGCACCGGTGCGGCCCGCTGCAGCCGAGCTGCCCGCCCGCTGCCCCGCGCCCTCACCGATTTTAATCCTGACGCTCTGGAAGACCCGCAGCCCCTCTTCCTCCACCGCCATGGTGGTGGTGGTGGTGGTGCCGCCGCTGCCGCGCCTGGCGCTCAGCAGTGCTCGAGCCCCGCCGCCGCGGAGACGCAAGGGCCGGACCGGGGTGAGGAGAAGGAGGAGAAGAAAACAGGCGAGCTGCTCCGCCGCGACGGGAAAGAGGGCGAGCGGAGGGCTCGGAGCGCGCCGCGACCGGGCTGCTGCGAGCGAGCGAGCGAGCAACCGAGCGGAGCGGAGCGGAGCGGAGCACAACGCCCGCCTCCCGCCCCTCAGGCGGCCAGCTCCCGCCCCCGCCCCCTCATTGGCCAGCGGCGCAGCCGGCCGCGGCGCTGATTGGGCCGCTGCCTGCCAGGGGCGGGAGGGGGAGCGGGGTGCCGGTGGGGCTGGGCGGGGCGGGGCGGGGGTGGTGCTGCGGTGCTTTGCAACAGCTGGAGCGCGGCGCGCGCGCGCTCTCCGCAGCTGGGCGGCCGGCGCGCGCCGCGCTTCGGCCGCCCCCTCAGCAGCTGCGCGGCTGCCGCCCCCGCCCCCGCCCCCGCCCCGCCGCGCCGTGAGGGGACAGGCGGCGGGTGTTGAGGGGCGGCTCCGCTCCTCCCGGCCGCGGCACACCCCCTCCCGCCCAGCCCCGCCGGGACTCCCGAGGGGGCAGCCGGGGGGAGGGGAGGCGAAGGCTGACTAACTCCGTGGCCCGTTTCCAAGGCCGGGCCGGACCAACCGTCGCGCAGCAGCCGTTGGCCCCGGCCGCGGGGCCTGCGCGCCACGGCGAGAGGGAGGCAGAGAGGGGTGTCCAAAGCCCTCTTTCCCACAGAGCCGGAAAGACGCCCCCGGGGTTGGAACCCATTCATTAGCGGGGAAAAGGCGTCCCGTGTTAAATAAACAAACCCGGCTGGGCGCTGGGAGCGGAGCAGGCCAGTCTGTCTCCCGGCTCCATTTGATCCGCGGCGGAGCTCGCTCTACCTGATTGCGGGGGAAGAGCAGGGAATTCAGATTTCAAGACTTGCATGGTTACACCTTAAACGGCAAGAAACAGGGCCTGTTGTCGGTATTCAGTGCCAAACTTTGGCTCGTGTGAAGTCTGTAATTGAAATCCCCCTTTCCCCAAAGGTCTGCCAAAAGCAGAGCACAAAGATCAATAGAGGTTTACAGGTGACATTATTTAAAAAAAGAAAAAAAAAAAAAATCAAATTACCTTTGGTGCAGACAGTCACTACTCCCCTGAGGAGGCTTAAAACATCCCTACGCAGAACAGCCCGGGGACATCACAGTCCAGCATGTCACAAAATGCCCTTTCTCAAGCCTGTGGCAAAAAGAAAGAAGAAAAAAAAAAAAAAAAAGGGACTCTCCCCCCTCATCAAAAGTTTTCCCACTCTAGCTGTAATTTCAGGAGCGAGAGAAAGGCACGCAGACTAAGAACAATCTATACACATATTAAGAAGCTAGTATTGAAAGAACCAGAATATTAAAGGGCAGCAAGAAATCAGAAGGCAAATCCTAAGCCAGTCATATGCAGTATGAAGTCTGTAGGCAAGAAGTTGTCCAGGCAAGCTAGAAGAATACAGTTGAGCAGGCCATCATTGCCTGAATCATGGCAGGTACAATACATAATGAATTACCTTTATTAAAAAAAAAAAAAGTGAGATATTGAAATAGATAAGAGCAAATGAAAACTTGGGAAGAAGCTACAATGGCAGTGGAAGTCAGCTTGTAGGAAAGCCTGACACGTCTAGGTTTTCCAGCACAGGTATGGTCCTAACTGAAGGAAACTGGCAAGCACACAGCCAAAAAAGGAAGCAGTGAGTTATCTTAAGGAGCTGCCTGACTTACTGTATTCTCCTTGTCTGCATAGCCAAGTGACGTATGTAATTTGATAAAAATATTTTCATAGCACGAGACTCTGAAGGAATTTTGTAAAGCACAGGCTTCCATTTACCAACATCCATGCCGTAATTCCCTCCTCCTCGCTGCAATATGCCCAGTGTCCTCTGTAACCTCATTACATTATCCTTGTTCCACCTACCATGTGCAGTCTTCTCCGTAACACTCCCAGCCCACTGCAGTACTACAGCTCCTCTGCCTGCTGGTCCTTTGTATCCCCCATGATACCTTCAGTGCTCTCTGTCCTGATAACCTATAGTATTTTCTTTACCATAGCCCCAGTTTCACCTGTCACAATACTTCTGACTCCCCTATTTTTGTCTCGCCTTCCAACTGAACAAGAGGTGACACAAGCAGCAGCCTGAACGGAAGCTACAATAAATGCTGATCAGACAGCTCACATTTTAAGACAGACACTGACTCAGACAAGGCAACCTGTTGTTGCCTCTCCAGTGCTGGATGGGGCAAACAGTTTTGGAGTATGCATGTTACGCAGGTCTGTTTTAACACTCTCTACATGCTTACAGATAAAAAGGAATAAACAATGGCTGTTGCTTTTGCTCCTTCGCTGCACATGCACACACCCTGAACATATTTTCACAAAATAAAAACAGGCCGATTGAATCGTCTCACTGAAGAAGAATGGCAAACAACTGTTACACACAATGCTGCAGACAGGCAGAAACAAGGACTTTCAGCTATAAGCAAGTGTATAAAGTTTAGATATAAGCAAAGGAAAATGGATCTTATTGTCAGGATCCCTGTAAGTTGACCCCAAATGAGCTCGCAAAGTGATCTTATAGAGCTCTTTAAAAGCATGTTGTCTTTGTACTTGTGGTGGTTCAGTAACCAAAGAAACTTCTTCCACACACTGATACTGGGACCTGATAAATCTTCCCCAACAGCATCAGAGAGAAACCTGTTTCCATGCTTTAGATATTATAGACATCTCAGATAAAATATTTTACTTCTCTCTGTTTTCTGTATTTGCCTTTAGTACATAACGACTTCAGCTGACCTCATTTCCCTGTCTGAAGCTTTTCTCATCTGCAGAAAGTTGACCCCAAAATAGTCATTAAAAAAGAAAATCAATTTATCAATTCTCTTCCCAGCATTTGCTGCTGTAAGAGTTACTCTGAGCAGATATTCAACAGACTATCCTTCCCAATTTGCAGTTGTGTTCTTTTCAGACAGTCATGGCACTTCAATCTCCTTTATGTCCAGGAAACAAAACTAGATATCTACCTATAACTCAGTTATTATATGTTCACAAAACCAGGCTATACATAAATTCCTTTTTGTGCACCCAAATTTGCAGTCGGAGTCCACCACTCTTAAATCTAATTTAATTTGACCCATCATAAATCCACTCTGTTATCTAAGGTGATGGTTGCCCCCCACATCCTAACCTCAGGTGTTGCTTCCAACCTCTCTCTGTGCTAGCACTGGTGCTTACACGGGTGTGTGGCGTACCACGTTTGTTGGTAAAAAGAAACACAAAAACAAACAAGCTGTGATGAGTCCCATTTGTATATTATGAAAAACAACAGGCCCATAAGCCACGTACAATTTGAAATGCTTTGCCTGCGATCATAAGCAACCCGAGCAGAAAGCGTCCCAATCCAAAGGTGTGACTGGGGCACAGTGGCATGCTGGGCACCTTTAGGAGTGCGTGCTTACCCACGGCTACACTTCTAGGTGGTTTTTCAGGATGGCTTAGCTTTATCAAGAGCACAGATACATCCAGGAAAGCTGTGGCAAAATTCAACCATAAACCCAGCCTTTCCTTTAAAACATAGTCAAATACCACCAACTGCTGCATTTGAGTATAAAAGAAACTACCAAGATACCTGCAGAATCAATTAGCAACAATCAGAGCAGACCAACATTAAAAACAAAACACTGAAAGAGCAAAAAACCCCTAGTAATTAAAAAAAACTTACAGCAAGGAAGAAAGAAAGGAAAAAAAAAAAGCAGCTGGCACCTTCTTACACTCTTTGCTGTGGAATAAACCAAGCTTCCTCATATGAGAATCTACAAATTGTTACTTGCGGCTCGCTGTGCTGTCCAGCTACTCTTCTGGTAGCTCTTTTCTGCTGAAGCTTTTTGACAGTGCTTTTGTGTATCAGTGTGCTAGTTTATTTTCTGTTGTCTTTTGTTTTCTTGACACAAGGCTAGAAGCTTTTTGCTTCATCTATGATAAATATCAGTCTCCAAATCTAAATGCTGTACAGTCCAACAATGTAAATGAAAGGAACATTTCAAAACTCACATGAACATGTATTTTTAAAGATGTTAAACAAATTATAAGAAACAGCCAAAGACTGTGCATTGCTTTTTCAGTGTCTCCATTGTTGAAATGAAACCTCAGCAGCAGCATATCACATGTGTGTGTGTCTGTATTACAGATAACATGTGCAGGCAACATGAGGTTTGCAGCTGCTAGCAGTCTGATCAAAAAATCTAGGCGAAGTGAAATGCTGTTTTTTAAGATGTGGATGAGTCTGTTAATGACAATATCTTTTCCAACTTTTCTTCATCCAGGCCATATGGGTTTATATTATCAGCTCTTCAGAGGATTCTCGGGTCTAAATTAGACTACAAAGAAGGTCATTTTCTGTGACTCATTTGTGCCAAGCAAGGAAATCATTTCCTCTCTTGATCTACATGATAGCTTTCTCTTGGGAGGAAACAGACTATAAGAAGCTTTCAAATCTCCTTTTGCATTATGCAAGAAACTAACAAAATGTGAACCTACTATCCCCTGGGTACCACAAACCTGCTACCTATATTTCTGTGAAGGAACAACATATTTAAGACAAATCTAAGGAAATATCGCTGTAACACAAAGTGAGGCTATGATCTGATAACTCAGCAAGATATCACGATTGAATTTTAGGAAGACATAGATAATTTCAACTAATAATATCTATACCAGGCCCAAAGGCAGCTACTATCCATATAGAGACACACGGTATGACTACTCCGACTAGGATGACCCAAGAAACATTTATCCCTGGCAAAGTGAGTGGGGAAGCAAAGATGTCTTTGGTACTGCCTCTGAACCTTACTCCCTGACTCTGAGTGGTAAATTCAGCCCTTGCAGTGGTACCTTTCACAGTAAGATAGTAAAAGTAGTCATCTTTTTTTTTTTTTCCTCCTGAAGTCCTAGAACCAACCAACTGGTCAGGAAAGCGCTGCCGTCCTTCCCCTGTCTCCATGCATAGTGAAGTATGGCAGACATATAATGAACCTGTGTAAGTAGGAAATTAAGAATGAGTCTGTGATTACCTGTGTTTCCAAAGGCTAAGAGTTTGCATCTGATGTAGCTACAGAGGAATGAAGAAACAGTAATGAAATCGCTTGTATGAGTAGTCTGGCAGAGAAACACTTTGGCCATTACACTAAATGAAAGAAGGAAAGGAAGAGAATGATGACAGGAAGGTGGTTTCAATTAGCAAAATCCCAGCAACAATGGCAAGGAAGCACAGATTTCACAAAAATACAGAAGTGACAATGTTTAATTGAAGGAGAAACATGGGAAAGAGTGGACACTACTGAGATGAATTCTGTAGGCGTGTGTACGAGTATATACATGAATGGTGCACTCACACTCGATAAAAATAGATCTATGCATCAAAAGCAGAAAAACTGGGGATTACACTGCAGTTACTACACTTAAGGAAAGCAAGGATCTCCACTATGACCCCCCGAGTACAGAAAGAAAAGCACATCTACCTGTTGTTTTACTACTTGCCTTTTCAAAAAATCTCACATTTTTGCTGGTTGTTGCTGGAAGACTGGGCCAGGAAGAGGCCAGAAGGGGGAAAAGAAAAATGGCTTTAATTACAGGAAAAAGGGGCCAGCGAGAACTGTTTGTTACAATAGCTGAGACAATACAATTAATTTTTATGTTGTATGTTTTTTTAATCTTTTTTTTTTTAAAAAAAGAACACTTTGCTCTTTTAGTTCTTGTTCATCACTTCTAAAAATCTGTCAGTCTAATGTCCTCCTAAAAAAATGTAACTATGTTAAAATCCAAGTCATTTCAGCAGCAAGCACAGAACGTTCAGGATTCTGATGAAGTTTACCAACATGAAATACCTTCTGATTAAAGTCGTAGAAGCATTGTGTTCTGGGTCATATCTGCTTTACTTGAGCCTATAAACTTTGCTTTCCTATTAAGGAACAAATCCCTTTATCCTTCCAGAAAAGATTATAATGTAATAAAACTGCATTAAGATCTTACAGGAAAAAAAACCCCAGTGATTATGTACAAGAATGAAATGTGGTGAATTTTACTGCAGTTTAATAAGTATGCATCTATTCTTATCTCTCCCACATTGGCCTTCTGTGGAACTGCTATAACTAAGTGAAAACAGCAAATAATCCTGAGAAAGAAAAACCGAACAGCAATGGGACTTTCTACTTTTTATAAAATACTGGGTACTGCTGTTTACAATAAATATGTGGTTATGCAAGCAGGCATATAAACACCAGTATTTCACACGTCATTGCATATTGGCAGCCATAATCATAACTCATATTTTCTTCGCTTTTATGTCATCAGCTCATCTGCAGTCTTCTTTGTTCTTTATGAGAGTTAATTTGACAATACAGGACTCCATCCTTACTCTCCAGCTCCAAGGCAAAGCTTGAACCCCCCTCAATTTAGCAGCACCAATAGTATCCCTTCTGAGGGGACTGCAAGGAGAGCTCTTACCCCATCTTCTTGCCCTCCCCCCCGCCCACCCCCCCCAGGGGTTGTACAGTCCCCAGAGGGAAGCAACCGGGATTATACTACCAACATCTACCCAAAACCGCCCATAAAACAAACACTTCTCTGCCTCCTGGAGATGTCCAGTTTTGTGCTATAAGCAAGATATATATGACAGATGCCATAAAGTTTACATTGGCTTTGGGAAGCTTTGCATAATTCATCCACAACCAGCACTGTGAGTGACACAGCTATCCCACATGCAGCTCTAAACCTTGAATAGACTTTTCCATGTAGTCACGCGTTTACTATGGGTCAGATCCTGTGGTCTTCCATTTGCTCAAAAATCCCATTGAAGCCAATGCTGGCAGGTCAGCTTGCAAATGCCACCCTCTCTGTGTGTGGTGAATAGCTCCCATTGAACCCACTGGGATTACTCATGTGTGTGAGTAACTACTAACGAGAGCAAAAGGAGCAAACGCCAGTCCTCCTTGGGGGCTGCTAAGCTGAAAAAAACCCTTCCCTCAGTCAGTAGTACCACTCAGGCAGAGCAACTCCGCCAGCAAGGTGCTACCTAGGAAAGGCAATGTGGCGCAATTTGGCACCATTTTTTTAGCATGTAATTCTTTAAAGCATCAGCTAATTATCCAGGCATGACTGCACGGAGGAGCTCTCTCCCATCACAGTACATGAGTGAAGATAATCTCGTACCATGAAACACAATTAGCCAGATGGTTATTTAGAGGTTTTTGGATAGAAGCAATTCCTCTGATCTGGGAGATAAAAAAAATCAAAGCTGAATTAAAAAAAAAAAAAAAAATCATACCACACTTGATTCCCAAGTATTTAATTACATATTATCATGCTTAACTACTAATCGGCTCCAATTATGCAATCTTATTTTATTGCTGTTGGAATCACATTTATAACCACTATATAATGTGTATATTTAAGTCAGTATCTGAATAAACAGTCTGGAAAACACATAATTTGTACCCAGATTTAGTTACTAGTGTGATTATCATCTGCCACCTGCTGGAAATGGCTGTGATATCTCAACTAAGTTCCACCAATGGAAGATCTGGTCACTCATCAAACAAGCAGAAATGTCAAAGAACAAAATACGCTCGTTATACCCAGGAGCTTATTGCTTTTGCACCCACTGGGAAAGTTTAATTTGCACATGGAGGTACTTACGTGCATTCACAGAGAAGCCATAACATGACATTGTTTAAACAAGCAGAAATTTAATTTGCTATTGAGAATAATGTTATCTGCCTGTGACTGACCAGAAGGCAAGATATATAATCTGAAACTAATGCATCCAGCTAACCCCATCTCAAACTGGCAGAGCGTTCTTCCCACTCTGCTGGAAATAGCACAACTGCAGATCCCCCTGCGCCATCCTCACAGAGGATTTCTTCCTCTACCCAACACAGTCCACCATTGTTGTTGGGCCTTATTTGAAGAGATTGACCGTTCTGGCTTTATGGTGGCCCACAAAACCCTTCAGGAGAAGAAAACCTGCCCGTCCAAGACATCTGCTCTCACTCAAAAAACCAAACCAAACAAACAAAAAAAAGCAGCGAGAGGGTTTGGATGAGGTATTCCTCAGAGCGCCAGAACCTTGTAATAGCTGCCTGTGTGCCAGCAAACCAGAGTAAGCAATCCAAGTAAGCCAGAGGGTAAATCCGAAGGCAGCACTGCAAGACTGGCTTTGCTCTCTTGCTTGTGTGGAACAGGCTGAATAGTAGCAGGATGCACAGGTAAGACTAGCAGTTCTTGTCAGCGTGCTAGCTTATTGCATCTGACTGGCCAATGATGGGACTAATTGTATTGGTGTAATTTTGCAGTTGGCAGGTCTCCCCAGGCCAGTGGGGAGAGACAGGTACCACTAGATCAGGGTTTTAGACCTTTTTTTTTAACCCAGAAATCATACCCAGGCCCTGAAGGTGCTGACTTCTATGTCCCCAACAGGTTTAGAAGAAGAGCCTGGGGTTCACATTTAGATATTGATTGCATTCAGGGAAACAGTGCCTTTTTCTGGCTACCTTTCAATTATTTCTGAGGTCAAAGAAGGAGAATGAAAAATGAAGATGGGGATACAAGTAATTTTTGAAGGTTATCCAGGTCTGTGGGATGGAGTGGAGAAAGAAAGAGAATATATATCCAAGGACCTAATAAAATTATAACTAATTCCTCATTTTCTCCACTAACTTGTTTTAGCCATTATAAGGCAAACAGATGTTTATAGCAGGAAGAAGTAATATAAGCCCTGAAAGCCATATAACAAATCTGAAACACTGAGCAACACATTAGCAAGAATTAACATTGGCATCTGCTATCACACGCCTCCCCTGGAGGGGAAGGGCCAGTCCTGCCCAAGGCGCGCAGAGGCGCCCGCGTCCTACGGCAGCGCGCAGCATTCCCACAGGGAACAGTAACCACTGCCCATTCCCGCAACTCCTGCGCACCACTGTGCACCCTCCTGCAAATGCACAAAACGACATATCTGTTGGCATTTGCTTTTAGCTGAAAGCCTTTGCGGCTTCGCAGTCCCATTTCCATTCTGAGGAGGTGGCTGTGCTTCAGGCCCCTCTGAGTTTTCTCCTCTGTGCCGCTCTTGAGAGGCTACAACCTCTCCGCCAGCAACATGGGCCTTGCCTGCGCTGGCAAGTTGCCCTCATTCCAGCTGTAAATTTAGCTATGCCTCGTGCTGACAAGCGGGCTGAGGTTTGCTCTTATGAAGCCTGACAAGGGCTTGATGCAAAGAAGCGAGCCACAAATTAAAAAACTGCCAGACAGAGAATCGCCAACACTTCCAGCCTGCCCACACCAGAAGTCTTCTCACGGCTGCAGTGACGTTCGTATCCCAGGAAAAGGTTCAGTTCCCTGTGCAGACGGGGCACATGGCTGAATGCAGATGGCCGGGCTGATTCCCCCAGCTACAGACCCGCTTTTCAGCAGCAACAACCTGGTCCTGGTTACCTTCTGCAGGGCCTTCTGGGGTTACCCAGAAAGCGCTCCCCTCCTCAGGCAGAGGTGGGGGACAGTGCCCTGTCCTCATCTCTGGGTGCGTACTCCACAGCACGCACGCCGAGACCAGCCTTCCTCAGAAAGCTAAGGACTACTGCACAAGCAAACCGACCTCGAGGCAGAAGCTCAGTCAGTGGTCCGACAGCCCTCTCCTCTCCCTCTGTGCCCTCCTCGCACATTAAAACCGCTGAGGAAAATTAGTTAGCAGCATGAGTCTGCTTGGCATTTTTGCTGTAGATCAAGGAAATCCTGGATCTTACCAAACATTGTCCAAAAGATTCAAAATTGCGTATGTGGATATAAACATATGCATATATAAATAAAACTCCATATAATTATGGCAATGTTTTTCCCTTCCTCTTCCTCTTCTCCCACCCCCTTTCCCTTCTCTCAATTTCTCAGACAATAAGTGGGAAACAACCTTTTTTTTTTCCCAGCCAAAAATTAATTCCTGCTCCAAGCTTCCAGAAAGGGTCAAGTCTAAAGGAAGCATCTGGTAAATCTGCTTTTGTATTGCAGTGGGAGCCATAGCCCTCACGTCCCCCTTCCCTTTGCACCGCTCAGCACAGCAAGCGGCTCGTGCCGCGTTGGGAAAGGTTTGCTCTGCTGCACACGTATGCAGAAAGACGCACTCTGCGTGACCGCAGGCAGCCCTTAGATGGAGGCGGCTAGGTATGCTGCATGCACAGACAGAGCAGGTCCCACTCACCCCAGCAGGTTTTCCAGTTGCTTTTTTTATCCCCCTGACTACAGATGGACTCTTCAGCCACTCAGTCGGGCGGTTTGCTTGTGAGTTATATGATAAGGGTGTGTGCTTGCAGGGTCAAAGTCACAGCGTTGGATCCTATCATGTAACAGCCCGAACCAACCAAAAAAAAAAAAAAAAAAATTGGCTTCTCTCAGCATCTCCAAATGTCCATCCAGGGATAGGCAATGAATGAAAGGAGACTGGGCCTGATCCTCAAGCACACCCACAAATGGCTCCGGTCCTGCAATTTAGTTTATGCACGTGCCCAAATTTGGTCAAAGACTTCATAGAACAAGGTGAGGAACTGCCATGACTTTAAAATAACCAGGAAAGCTGTCAGCTAAAAAGTCAGGACTTATTTTCCTCCTCACACATACAGAAATCCTTTAAAGCTTTAGAAAACGTACGCACTGCCTCTTACAGTTTCTTACTATGTATACAAAGTTCATAGCAAAAGCAAACGGCGGAAAAGGTACTTGTGGTCACAGTGAGCAACAGTACCTCCAAAAACATGATCTATATTGGGAGTGCAGCGGGAAAAGCAGCATCTTCTTTAACTTACTCCATAACTGGGCCATAAGCATAAGTAGCTGCTGTAGCTGGCAGCTCCTGAGCCAGCCCGAGCTCTTCTTCCAGCCAAGGCAGTTGAAAGGGCAGCAACTCACTAACCTTGCAACGTAGTTCAAGGGGGAGGTAACTCAAGATTCAAATTCCTAGCAGCAATACCACCTGCAGAGCTTATGGTCCTATGTATTATATGAGCAGGTTTGCTCATAAATCAGACCAAAAGAAAAAAAAAAAAAAGAGATTAAAAACCAAACCCATAAACCTATGAGAGCCATAGGGTGCTGAGATCTCAGAAAAGAAGCTCAGCACAGCCCAAGATTTCCATAGTAAAATACTAGGCTGGTATTGACCACCTTGCTTTTATGCTGCAGAAAACACTCTCTACTTTGTGTGAAAGCTGAATGTATACATGTCTTGATATGTACTGGAAAATGCATTTTTTGCAAAAATCTTCTTACATTCATTACCTACTTATTCCTCATCTGTTATTCTTCAGCAAGTAGCTTTTTCTGTCAAGAAATTATATGCAAGTCCTTCTGCACACGACATGGAAATTCCCATGGCTGTCACTTCATAACACTGTATAACCTACCGAATAAATGTCTCATAAATATCTGTTTTATCTTGTAGAGGCAGGAGGTCCAGTCCTCTGGTTTGTCAAGGATACTTCACAAGTCTGCTCGTGAAGAGTAGTGAAATGCTACTCTAAAGAATCCCCTGTTGTAGCTGTAAGTTTAGACCGTGAAATTAGAAAGAGGTAGGACCTGCTGTTCCTGTCTTCCAGCACCATCTTCTGACAGAAAGGACCTGCTGGACCTTAGGTAGTTCGACATTAAGACAGTCAATTTTGGAACTGTTGAGCTTTGTTTTCCTTAGCCCAGAACAAAACAAAAACCACCACCACCAAAAACCCACCCAAAGCAAAGTTTAGCATGAATGCGTGTACAGTCCACAGCTTTTGAGGGCAGAGAGAGCACAGGCAACCACAGCGGAAGTTTAAAGCCACTTCCCTTCTGTCACAAACTTTAATTGAGAAGCAGCTGAGAAATTATTCCCACTGATTTCAGTTTCTTGGTGGGCCATAGTTTCATCATTGTTAGAGCCTATGTTTTCCTTATATTTTAAGGGCTTCATCAGAAACAATGAGAAGTTTCCTTTGATAATGGTGCCCTTTGGATCTGTCCATAACAGATCATTACACATGTAGCATTTAAAAGACCAAGGCCACGACCCTGCCAAGCAAATGAGGGCCTCAGTATTTCTACTTGTTCAAGAGCAAAATATAATTGTATTGTGTGCACAGTTAGAATTTACATGTATTTGAAGAAATGCATTTCAACTCCGTACTCTATTATTTTTACTGACAGTCTCTACATCTTCCTGTTACATTAACAGGAAAATAATAAGAATGCAAGCAGCTGGAAAAATCTACTTTTCAATTCCTTCCATCATTTGTCTGAAAATA
Organism: Pluvialis apricaria; assembly: GCA_017639485.1. Classification (NCBI taxonomy): domain Eukaryota; kingdom Metazoa; phylum Chordata; class Aves; order Charadriiformes; family Charadriidae; genus Pluvialis; species Pluvialis apricaria. The sequence continues at coordinate 68,932,691 of CM030007.1, forward strand.
AGGGTGTTTGCTTTACAGCTCAAAATTAGTATTTTCCAAGGTTTTAATTTTATGTCTGCTTCTGTTGTTTAAGCACCATTTCACACCCACTATAATAAAATCACAAACCCTTATATCCAACCTTACTTTGCTACTGAAATGCAAAAGTTAATCAAGATAGATAGAGATTCAAGAGAGCACTGGCCCCAATTTTGTGTTGGGTAGTTGTGTGACAGATGTGCCGCTTTTCCCCTGCATCCACATGAGACGCTGTGTAAGAACAATCTGCACAAACAAACAGCTTTGTGCTAAACTGGAATATCCCCCAGTTCATCCTTGTACAGACCCATTCTGGTCAGTGAATTTTGGTATGGTCAGCTATAGGTTCCCTCCTTACTTCCCGGTGCTTTTATACAACATGCATTAGCCTACCCATTTCAAAAGACCCATGACAGCTTCAAGTTGTAATTAAAATCTTCTCCTTAGGAACTACAGACGTTATCAAGAAAATGCATGAGCCAAAAGCAAAGCCTTCAGCTGCCTCCAGGACCCAGCTTCAGGGTGCTCCACGCCACAAGGATGGAAACATCAAATGAACTGTGTGAGCTCAAGCCCAGCTTTGGAGGTGGCCAAGCTGAGCTTGAATGAGCAGAAGCACCTTTTCCATTTTTGGGTGGGCCTGAGAAAACATCTTTGCCCATTCATCTCCCTGCCAAACATAGCCTATGAAGAATGAAAACCTAGGTGGCCCGGCATGAGAACCAGTGGTCAACTTGGTAAATAAGTGGCTTTTGCAAGTCTGTTTGAGCTTTCTGTAACTCATTAGCAGGCAGATGGCATGCAGATAAAGAAAGGTGAAAAGGCTATTAAAAACCAAAACTATTTCCCTACAAACACATTTGCTGTGGCTTTTGAAAGGTGCATACTTAATCAATGAAAAAAAAAAGTTTTAAACAAGTTATTGCAGTGCGAAAGCGAATACCTCCCACTGTGGGCTTGCTCAGAGCATTACTGAGGCATGCTATTTGATTCAAGGCTCAGCAAATATAGCCCATTATACAGTCCTTTGCATATTTACGGTAGTGTGCGAAGCATTATTAATAGCTTACACCACTGTCTTTCCTTCATCAGTGGGAGGTAGTCTGGCTAGTGAAATACAATTGGTGATCTATTTTATATATGAATAAAATACTCTTTGGAATGCATTGCTATAACATTCAGTTCTTGTTTGCTCTTCGTTAAATGTATTGTTTGAAATGCTACCACCAGCTATTCATTCTTCTTCTGAGCAGCGATGCCATGACAACCCCCACGTGACCGGCTACAAACATACCACAAGTCTCCAGGGCTTCACTTTAGGAAAGGCTCAGGCTGGTATTACTCATACTCTTTTGTTTGTTTGTTTGTTTTTAAAGCCCAGATTCAGAGATGCTTTATTTTGTGCAAGATGCATCGAGCCTACCAGCCAATTTTCCCATGTGGCAACAAATATCTTCAGCTAAAATGGGACAAAGCAAAATATGAAGAACACAAGAAAAGGGTAGGTACAACTGTTTGATAAAGAGCAGAGGCCGTTGTGAAAGAACAAGTTTACCCAAAAAGGCTACAGCATCTCTCTACTTATTCTTAACACTGTTGTGAAAGCTACTGATCAGCAATAAGGTACAAGTGATGTGTTTTAAGAATATCCAGCAAATATAGGTATAGCTTTTGTGTCCATTTAGAGTTATCATAATGAAGTTCACCAAATTTAGAAGTGAAAAAGATTTGGTCAGTCATCTGCTCCAAATCAGTAATAATGCAGGACTGCTCCCTCTTGAAAATCTGTAAGTGGTGAATACCATCAGTGATGATTCAACTGTATTTCTACCTTAGGAAGATTTTATCACAAAATAATTAGCTTTAATACGAAGAAATAGTTCTTCATTATTTCCAGACTGGGTCTGTTTCATTAACTGTATAAAAATATCTTCCTTCCTTCCTTCCATTGTTCCCATAATTTGACTTGCAGGTGGAAAAAAGTTAAAGATGAGGCAGATAATTGAATTTGACATATTTTTCTAACCAAATTGACAATATTGAAATAAATAAATAAATTTCCTTCTGTGTGAATTAACCTCGAGAGACTTACTATTGTATATAAGCATGGCTATTTAAACAGCGGCTCTTTTAGAGCAGGGAACTGATATTACTGTAGCTCAAATACTCTCAGCATCCGCTGTGCATACAGAACTCTTCTTTGTTCAGCGTACAGAGCACTTCATACATGCGCTAAGGCATTCAGAGGCCAAGAATAGAGGTTAGATATCATCATGATATATAGTGAAGAAATGTATTTATAGGGAACAAAACATTTCCCACGACTCAAATGCTCTTGGATTAAACATGAGCGTTAATTTCTGAGTGCAAGCAAAGAGAAAGAGTAACTATCATGTTGGGCAAGGGATGGCTTAGAAGGTAAAGAATTTTGTTCCTTATTACAGAGTTCACACTTGGCTCAAGTAGTGACTAACAAGGTCAACATGGCCAAAGAGCGGCCTTTTCAAGTGCCCCTGTGTTGTCATGCTGGCACACTCCTAAATTCCCACGCTAGTTGCCCAGAAATTTCCCCGTGCCTTCTGCTGGCGTGAACTCAGGCTTGCTGCGGTAAGTGCCAGCTACCAGAGCAGTGGTACCTGTGGGATGGGGTAACTGAAGGCAGCAGGGCAATTCGGCAAGTTGTCCTGAATGACACAGCCCACGTGTGGCATAGGCTTTTGCTCTGCCAAGAGAGACGGGGATCACTCTGAGAAAAGGCTCTAAGGGCCTCTGCTTGGTGATGTGCAGGCTTTGCATTGAAGGGCCTCATGCACACACGCAAAAAAAAAAAAAACAAAAAACCACAAAAACAGATCAAGAGAGCATGGGGAAAAATAGGGAACAAGGGAGAATAAAAGGTAACATACAAAAAAAAAACCCAAGAGGTACACTTCTTTGAGAAGACCACTAAAAAGATGGCAGTGGTTAGGGATAATTTTCTCCATGATGCAAAGGTACAAAACAATGCCAGTACATTTCTGTGTACACAAGAGCACGTACTTCCAGTCTGAATAATTTTGTTATTTTCTTAACAGAAGAAAGGAATGGGGGGGGGGGGGAACAGAGTTATATCTCCTCTCTGCAACATTCTGCATAGATTTAAATATGAAATGGCTCCAAAACAACCATGGCTCTGGAAAGTGCCACAACAGAGACTAGTGTTAGCTTAGAAAATAGCAGGTTTTACCTTTTACTGTTGTGCATATAAGGACAGAAGACAAATTAATCATAACACTTTCCAGAAAATGATATTATATTGATACTAATTCCACAGAAGAAGTGTTGTTTTTCAACCCACCTTTTGTTGTTCAAGTTTGAAACAGTTTGCATATCTATAAATCAAAATCAGAGTCTGCATAAATATAACAATTTTTATTCACACCAGTGATTTCTACTGACTGATACAATAACAACCCTATTTTACAAATTGCATGTCTTCTTAAAGTTATTTTTAAAATAACTTAATAGCACGATAATTTAAAGCACCTGAAGAAGCAGAGGATATAGCAGCAGCAGAAGCCAAAACCACTAAAACCCTCAGAGATTTACCAAGTTTAGTTCTGCTACCCAGTAAAAATCAGCTACTTAACATGATGGGATCTAGAAAGGATTAAGAGGAGCGCTCTCATCTTCCCCTGAAACGAGCTGGAGCTGAGGGCAGTTAGCCACTTCTGGGATCCCACCTCCTCAGAGACAACTGACATAAAAAAAGCAGCTGAATGTTTTCACAAGAAGCCAAGAAGGTCAAGTGAATTTCAGACAACGCTAGAAACTACTAAACATTGTCCCAGTCAATGCTGTAAATTATTCACCCCGTTATAAAAGAAAGGAACCTGTCCTGGTAGTATGTATGACAGGTCTGCCATCAGGGATTCGAGCTTGGTTCTCGGCTCATTACAAAGTTGCGACAGAGAGAGATGTAGAAAACTTCTGCTGCACTCAGGCAGTGCTTTGGTCATGCCCTGCTGCATGGGGTTTGTGCTGGTGCTGCGCTGGCTGCTGTTACTTGGCAGCCTCTTTTTTTTTTCCAATAGCAAGTATTTCTTCTTTCTGTATTACTGAGTCCACCTGAGATGGAACGGTTCAAGTATGAGGTATAGCAGAGGGAGAATGCTTATCACAAGTATTTAATGACAAAGATCATAGTATTCTTTTAATCAATCCAGTCTCACTCCTTGCAGGACCCCAGTCAGAGAGAATGGTCTTCCCTCTAAATCCTGTCTCACTCCACTCCCCATTACCAACTTGTCTTCAGACCAAGGCAGCTCACAGATTATTCTTCTTCCTCATATGTTGCATGGCTATTTGGGATAGCATGGAGATAAATATTACAGTGCCACTGAACTATCAACTCCAATTATTCGAATAATTAGATCCTCAATTTGCTCTTGATGATCATTCTAAAGTGCTAATAATAAGAGGCCTAGGAATACTTTCAACATAAGAAGTCCTTTTCCAGTATTGCTTACCTCTTTCTGGCAGCATCCTAAACGTGCATCCCTTTGGAAGATCTGGTACAGCTTAGGGGTACCTGGAATCTTTCTCTAGTCTTTTTATTTCTGCTGGATGCCTAATAAAAACTGCCTGCCTTCTCTTAGACAGTCTTTCCTTTCCATCCACACCACTGTAACCGGACTTTATGTATTTTTACATTTCTCCAACATAAAGAGCACTTTGCATCTCCAGCAGACTTTAAAACAACTCCCTTTAACATTTTCATTTCCCACTACTCTTCTCTGGGCAAGTCTGGCTTTGCTGATCTAATGAATCATATGTTTAATAGTGTTACTGCTGGTTAACAAAACAGAACATGAGAATTAAAAGATCTCCCGTAATGATATGCAAGGGTATTTCCAGCAAAAATGGATAAACATTTCATTTCTGTTGCAGATCCAGGCAGCAAAACCACTAGTGGACACAAGTGCCCCTGCAATATACAGCCATCTTCATCTGAAGTTAGGGAAGCTGAAGGTATAATACTGGTTATTTCGCTGCGCACTAGCATGCTTACCTTCACAGCTCCTCTCAAAGAAAGCAAAAAGACTACCAGATGGTCACAATTTCAGGGCCTTTTTTTTTTTTTTCTTTCCTTGGTGCAGTGATTTTTGCAACATGACTATCAGGATCCATGAATAGCAGACTCCCAGCGACATTAAATAACTGATTTTATCTTTATGATTATTGATGAAATCAGAGCGCTTCAGATTAACAAGTGCTAAAGTGTTCAAATAGCCTCCTAAAAGGTACTTCTGCACAACCATGAAAAAAACATCGCAAATAACAAGAATAGCACAATCATCAAGATACACACAGAGCAATGAACTGAATAATAGGATGTTAACATATTCAAAGCACAAGAAATAACAATGGGTAGCCTTGACTGGCAGTTATCCTTCAAAATCTTACTGCTCCCAAGAGGCAAATTTTTATTAAAACACGAGAGTGGAAAATAAATGGTTAGTTAATTAACTCTGCTCACTAAAAGGAAACAACAATGGTTTAAAAAACTGAAATGTGAGCACAGTAGAAAACACGTGCAGCTAAACCTTGTCAAAGACTTAATTTCCAACACAGTGCCCCTCAGGCAATGGGAGCATAGCCCATGTAAGGACTTCAGAATTAATTTCCTTAAAATTGTTTATCATCTCGCTGTGCGGCATCATAATCCCCAGGCACCTTAAAATCATTTCACTAGCAAAACAATTCATTTCTCCTCCATGCATAAAATCATATGCTATATTAGGACATGGATTCAATTGCTGCTGTTAATTTTTTCCTATTACTGTAAAAATAACACCGATAAAGTTCCTTTGAAAATGAAACATTGCATAACCCCCCACACACAGACGTTAACAAGAAAAACACCAACAGGAACCCACTACTCTTAGGCATGTTCCTTTGAACTAGAGGTCCTGATACCTGGAAGCGAGAATGTGGTCCTAGTCTCTTTCTCACCCTCCTTCTTCCCAAACTGCCACAGAAAGAAAAATAAACTCTCTAGTGTTGCAATCTTCTAGTGGCCAGTTCTTCTTTACCATCGTTCCCCTCAAGGTTATTCAGAGCCTGATGGGATTACTTAGTGCACCAGTTTTAGGTCCTTTTATACTGCAATGTGACCAGCATGTGACCCGCTTTGGTTATAAACCCCAGCAAACAAGGCAGATGCGCTAGATTCCTCACAGCACCCTGCTGCTCTGACATGAGCCACTCAAAACTATCAGAGCGGGACAAGCAGGATTTCCTATTCATTTCATACAGGACACGCAATATCTTTGGAGTGCCTAGAATCAAATATGTGGAAAAAAGGGGAGAAGGGAGAAGAGTGAATTAGTATGCTCAAAACAAGACTATTTAGTCAGTGATTCTGTTCTGAGAAGGAGATGTTGCAGTCCAGCTATGAAAAGAGCATTTTCCCCGCTTTCCTCCACCCAGCCTCTCTCTGGTTACCTCCAACTCAGTCCTGCTGGAGAAGGCATTCTTGGGACTCAGATAACTTTGAAAATAAGTTTTTCTCTTCACCTCTCCTCCATTTCTTCCCAGTCCTCACAAACACGCTTTTAGCATGGATTTGTGTTCCTCAAAAAACAGTATGGTAACATTTTTTACAAATTAGGCAATGCCCCAGGATATCCAAAGGGATTCTCCCTCCTCCAGTGCACTCCTTCAATTTTCATCCCACTTTTGACACTAAGGCATTTTTCCTGTTATACAGTTAGTTTCAGGGATTATTAATAATCTTCCATTTTAAAACTGAAGTTAAAGAGGCTTAAAAACCATGCTAAGGATGAACAGATCTAGCTTACACTGTTTTATACATCTCTTTCCATTTGATCGTCACACCCAGTTGTTGCTTCTCTTCTTACACTAGCCTGCAACCCTTCCAGGACAAAAATGGCCTGCAATGGGACCTAATCCAAGTCTCACTGAAGTCAATGGAAAAATTGCCATTTGATCCAAACCAAACCAGATTCTAGCCCACCAAACATAACAGAAAGATTCCCATTGTCTTCAGAGGAACCTGGATGAGTCCTTCGTGTGTTTGTACAGTGTCCATCACAGCAATGCTAGATTTTGACAAGAGTCTACGAAGGCTGCTAGAGACACAAATGATAGTGATGATCCTGGAAAATACATTGACAAATATTTATAGAAATTCTGTTTATACTGATGAAATGCGTTTGCTAATCATGCAGGCTGCTGCTGCTGTGGTTGCAGGGAAGTGTTTCAGGGTCAAATTCACAGCATTGCAAAGGGCTTTCTCTCATTGCATCACCATTAAAATGGTGAAACAAAGGGTTCTCTCAACGCTAGCACAAAGTTTTACCTGATCAGTGTCTGTTACACTCTGTGAAGAGGAGGGGACAGCAATTTTGAACACCCTGTTAGGTATCCATGGTACATCACTGCAGCTTTCTATGGCCTTGTAACAACAGAAGCATTTCTTTATCACTTCTGTACACCAAGTTGGAGGAAGATCGACTTTCCATCATCGAAAGAGACAATCATTTGCTGCTGGAGAAGATGTCCTGCATCATGAGAACAAAGGGACAAATCGACAACAAAAATGACTATAAGGCCAAAAGGTAACATCAACAGCATTTTTTCTATGTAGTTATCAAGTTACCTTCCCAGTGACAAATGTAGCTAAGGATAAACTGCTCTATGAGGACACATATTTTAAAAGGCAGCCTAAGGTATAACCAACATTTCAGAAAGCCATTTGCTTGCCCTGTCACATGAAATCCAATGCCAGGTCATTTTCCTCCTACCTTCTGTTGAAGAGAAGATGGTTTTAAAATAGTTTTTCAGTTTAATAACTAAGGGAATGAAAAAAAGGGGGGGGGGGGGGAATGAGAGAGAGAGAACATTGCCCTACTTTTAAGGGAAATAAATGAAGCAAACCTATTATGTCTCAGCAAAGCTGTTGTTCCTGCTAAGTGAGTCATTGCTGCTGACTTTGCCAGTTGTTCCTACAGACACCACCGGAAAGAGGGAGATCCAAAGCTTAGAGATGAAATAAAAACAGAGCAAAAAATAGAATTAAAGTTAAAAAGAAAAGTGGAGCAGGAAGCAGGCAGAAGTGAAAATATGATTTGCTGCTCAAAGGAAACTAAGCAAAATATGCCTTAAGGCTTTATCACTGGAGAGACCCACCTTACATATTTTTTGATCCAGGAGAAAATTCACATCCCAAATAGGGCACAGCAAACCAACCAACTGCAGGGACAGGCTTTTGAAGTGAAGAGAATGGTTTGTATAACTCAGGTGGCAGCTGTTACCTCCCGTGATTCATTTACAGACAGACTACTTCATGACAGACTGACTGCTCATCAGGCCTAAAGACAGCAAAATGCAGCTCAGGTGCAAGTGAGCTAGGTAGAACTCACTACAAGTCACCATCATGAATATCCTGACATTTGCACAGTTCCTTGGGAAGACAGAAATGGTTTGAAAGAGAGTTGGTCATGTCCACATCATGCAAATCCACATCATATGGTTTGTCACTAGTGAATAATACTCAGATCAGTGCAGGCATCAACAAGCATCAGTTAACTCGGCTACTGAAGGTGTGACTCCTCAAGATATGGAAGGAGCAGAACATCCTCCCCCTTTTTATTCCCTCTCTCCCTTCCTGATTCAAGTGGCAAACACTTGTTGTTTTCTTTGGATCAACTCTGGTTTTCATCAAACCTCTCCATTAGCTAATTAAACTTGAGACAGCAGCAGAAAACTAACCCAACAAAAACAAACAAACCTGGATAGTCTTTCTGCCACTCTCTGCAAAGTGATGAATTGCAGGGCTGGTGCAAGGGGTGGAGAAGACCACACAGCTGGGAGCAGTGGGGAGGTGAGCAAGGGAAGGAAAAGAGCAAGTCCTTTCTTTTTTGGTGGCAGGAGACTGCTACGAGATCAGCTCAGCTGCCTGGGAAAGAAATCACAGAAAGTTTCCAAGGCGTTTGAGGCAGTATGCTTATCTCTGTTACCTTCATGCTTCCCAACTCAGTTCATCAGGTTTGTACACAAAAGTAACTGAAATTGATCGTTAAGGGTCTCGGACACTGGCCATGCCCTCACCTACAGTACTGTACTACAGCAATTTCAAGACTGGAGGGCTGGCATTAATCCAAGATAAAACTAGCATTTTTCCTCTTGTAAAATGTATCAAACCTCCATACAGGCAGGGCTGCATTTGGAAGATACTGAGCAAAGACTATCTGCTTACGAAGGACAAAAGGATTGGGTTGCCAGGGCCAGTTAATGCAGATCAAGGAGGAGCAAGTCCCTGTAGGAAAGGTATAAAACCTCTAGGCAAGTTTTCCCCTGACACAAGATTGACAGATATTTCACGTTCTGGATTCCCAGGTGTGGGAATATGAACAAGCGTGAAGAAATTTGATTCTGCTTGTATGGTTTTCCTCTCTAGTTTAAATGGAGAAAAACGAAAGCAGGAGCTGCGGAGAGTGAACCAGGAGAACCGCGCCATTCTGGACAGAATTACAAAGTCCCAGCCTCAGTACCAAGTTCAGCGATGGCACGAGGATTGGCAACGAGCTGAAAAATACATGGCCAATATTGCGAGATACCCTCGTGGGTGGTGTAAATCACAGAGTCGAAAGGTATCCCTGAGCTCCTGTTCTTTCCTTCCCATTTTTTTTCTAGATCGGAACTGCCCATACAGTGCATTTTGCTCCACTTTTGCCCTGGGGATTAACTGCACGTGGCAGCCAGCCGCACAATTAACAGCCTTTCATTTATACAGCCACTCTTATCAAATGAATCCCAGAGCGCTCTTCGGACTTTATTAGGTGATGTGTAAGTGCAGTAGTTTCTACAACCAGACTGTCCACCACGGAGAGATGGTGCTCTCAGAAATAAATCTAAAAATAGTTTTTAAAAAAAAAAAAAAAAGAAGCAATGGCTTCCCAGTTCCCTGAGAGAAACAGCCAAACACTGCAGTAACATTTAAGGTCTCCAAGTGGGCATTATGTATCAAGGGCTCCAAAACCTACACTGACCATTCTGCACAAAGTAACCAGCTTCTTATTTTCATTAGTAACAGAGGTAAAGAAAACAACAGCAAAACAGCTATATGAGGTATTAGCAAGCTTTCCTAGAGAAAGAAAACTGACTGTCTTTAACCTTCCCACATCCAAACTCCCTGGCTTTGAGCCCACTAGCTCACAAACTCCCAACTTTCCTCCCAAACCAGAGGGAAGCTGCAGCACTGCCCATCAGGCAGGGAACTGGCATCAGCTCTGCCTTTACCCATCCTCCCTATCACCTTGGACTGCTGGGCCTCCGTAGTCACGTGTCTTGATTTGGGAGGGATGTCCTCTGTCATGCGAGTCTGATTCAATATATATGGGTGTTGCTCAGCCCCTATAGTCAGTGTCTTACACATTACCCCTAGCCTGAGGCCACAGAAATAAATCTTTTTGAAGTCTGTAGTTTCTGAACATATGTAAAAAGATTTTCAAAGGTGTAGCTCATCCAAATCTATCCGAGTCCTTGGAGGACAGTAGGTAGTATTTCTTTTATCGCAGGACTATTCTTCTGCCAAATCTTTGGTCCCAGTTCTAATTCCAGAGGATCTGCTCAGGAGAGGTATAGCACTCCAAAGAAAAAGCAGTAAAAACTGTGGCATTGTAAACAAGAAACAGGACGTCTCGCCAACTTCTAACCAGAGACCGTTCTTGAATACAGCTATATCATTTTTAATAAAGATTTCCAAAGCTATTCAGTCTGAGGGAGAAAGCAAGTATAGAAAGCTTCAACCCAAACAGTTAAGACTTGACAAAGAAATAAGCAACTAAAAGGAAGGCTTCTACAATGGAAAATATCAGGTTGCTTTAATTACTGTGGAAGTATCATTACAAGCCAAAGAATTACATTAAAAATAGTAAGGTTGTAAAGCCAGGTGCTCCATCCTCAGAAAATACAAAAATTATGGCTGTAAGATATTTTTTCAGGTATTTATATGTTCACCAACTTTTGATTTTGGCAGATTTTTTTAAATACATAAACAAATTCTCATAGAGAACTAAATACATCCTGCAACCTTCCTCGCATCAACTGTTAAGTCTGTGCTCTGTAATGAACACCTGTAAGAAGTTGTCACTAGAAAACACTTTTTTCCAATCTCCAGAATCAAGGCAGTAATAGGTTCTTTATTTTACATACATGTATATTGATTTCTCTCTTTTCTGGCAGGAAGACCAATTTAAAAAGAAAACATCTAAACAAGACAGAAAAAGAGAAAAGCAACTGAAAGAAGAAGGTATGAAGAGTAAGATGAAGGAAAAAGAAAGAGAACATGTCCACCATGGAAAGGGAAAGAACAACTAGAACATGACAGAGTTCCAGAAATAACATTATTCCAGTAGTCTCCTGTGAAAGCAATTTAGGAAGTAGCAAAGGGCTCTTACTCCTTCTTGGATAACGATGGCATTTGGAAATTTTACTGTCCTCAGCCTTCTGCTTTGCCCTTATTCTGGAAGTGATTCCTTTCCTGGTGTGGTGGACCAGCAGAACAGGGGGTTGCGAGCCCATTTTGTGATTGTCACCCTGTGCATCAGTATACTTTGGTTTTTGTAGTTTAAGTTAAAATATCACTGTTCTTATGCAGATGATAATTTCTAGCATTAGAAAAGGCTGGACTTGTAAGGGTGGTAACCTTTTCAACTACGCAGCTGAATTCAGCAAAAATTATAAGTGGAACTCCGGCTTGAGCTGGGGTGCCCGGGAGAAGCAGGTGGAAGGACTCAGAGAGTTTTGGATCCTAGGGGTTTATATTCTGTAAGAGTGTAGATATTAAACACACCGTGTCTTCAGTATAGTGAAAAAAGCATAAAGCAGAATAGCATAAAAGCCACTTCCCTTATAATTACCAACAAAACTCCTTTGAATTTATAAAAGCTGGCAAAGAAGGAGCCTAACCAGGAAAAGGATTGTAACAGAGCAACCGTAGCATAGCTAATTGATCTGATTCAGATCAGAGTTTTTTTCCCACATGACAATTTTCATCTCAGTATCCAAAGTCTTCCCAGCGAGGAGTCAGTTGGCCAACAGTGAATACTTCAGAGTGAGGCTTTTGGAAAGTCTTCAGAGGCTCTCTGAAGGAGAGGGTCTCTGAAGGCTCTCTGGACCAACGCCCTCCCAGCACAGCGACAGAGACCACTTCCTTCCTGACTCATGATTTTATGCAGTTTTTGTGTCAGTCACAGTAATTGCATTCACAGAGCAAAAATACTAAAAATACATGAAATTTGCTTCTAGCTTCCCTTATAATGGGATTTAGCAGCCTGAAATGAGGAGAAACTGCACCGTGTGACCCATCGGCTCTCTGCATGTTACAGTCTACCACTCTTTTAGACCATCATTGATCTACAGTTCAGGGGACAGACACTTCTGTTCTGAAATGTATATTCTGTATTACTTATTTTTTAATTACACTTCTTCAAAAGAAGATGTGTGTTAAAATCACAAACGGATCTTAGCAAAGCCAAGCAGGGTAGCAGCAGTTCTCTCAGAAGAGGTATCAATCGAAAGCAAGCAGGAAGGAAGAAGTATTGGCTCTTGCTTTATCTGAAGTAGAATTTAATCTGTAATCATTTTGGAGGCTTATACTCCGAATAACTATTTACTTCCTGGCACTCGGAAACACTTTCTAAGACATTTTCTCCTTTCTCATTTGCAATATGGTTCAGTGAGTAATGTTTGAAATGCTAATGATGAAAACTTACTTTTGGAAGCACAGAAACTCTAAAGTACAAGACTATGTCTTTATAGTCCTGAACTGAGAGTAGAAATAACAGCTACCGTAACCTCCGGCTCTCCGATACTTCACTGACTCTGCCATACAACTGTGAACTCCTGACTTCAGAAAATTCACAGCTTCCCACGGCAGGATCCCCAAACGCACCACGCTAGAGAGAAAAGCTTCACCATACCTGAGTGCCTGGGTCAAGAAAGAAAAAGGATTCATCTTGCCCAAAGCAATTGTAGGACTGACCCGATGTGCTGGGACAATATACATCCTAGAGTGCATTGAGTACGCCCAGACCCAGCGTAGAGGGGATGACCCCTGTGCAGTGGTCAGCCACAGGGCTCCATGGCTCTCAAGCCAACACCCATGACAGGAGAGTTCCAGGAAGGCAAACTCAGCCTTTGTTGTGCACCTCTGTTACAGCAATCACATTGGGCAAGCATGCATCCACTCTTCCCTCCAGCAGTAGCTCATTTCGTAGAATCATAGAATGGTTTAGGTTGGAGGGGACCTTGAAGATCATCTAGTTCCAACCCCCCTGCCATGGGCAGGGACACCTCCCACTAGCCCAGGTTGCTCAAAGCCCCATCCAGCCTGGCCTTGAACATTTCCAGGGATGGGGCCTCAACAACTTCCCTGGGCAATCTGTTATAGAGCCTCACCACCCTCAGAGTGAAAATTTTTTTCCAAATATCTAATCTAAATCTCTTCTCTTCCAGTTTGAAGCCATTACCCCTCGTCCTATCACTACATGCCCTTGTAAAAAGTCCCTCTCCAGCTTTCTTGTAGGCACCCTTCAGATACTAGAGAGCTGCTATATAGATGCTAGAAAGCTAGATATTTCTAAAAGAAGGGTTATGCGCCCTTTAAACAAGAGCCAAAAAGACACTAATTTAAAGAACCAAAACACCCTTAACTATCAGAAGGAAGATGCCAGCGTGGCTTTAATAGTAATTCTATTTTTTAATGAAAATGTCCTGTGCCCTTACAGCTGAAGTCAAACACCCCTGAGGTCCTCTGCTTCACATGGTTCCAGGTTGGATTATAAGGGCACTCTATAAGGGGCCAGCTATCCTTAAGAGGTTATATCATTGAACCAAACAAAATTCTTGTTTCGTTTTCTTCTTTAAAAATTCAGATTGGGATGATAACAACCTAAAATGTTTGATTGAATACTATGTGCCTTATAATTAAGTAGAAATGTTACTCTCTTCAAATCCCTGGCTCCAAAGTTAAAACGCTTTGCTACTGAAACACGGGTATGATTACAAGCCAATAGCCAAATAGTTGAAGCAAAAGAGAACTAAAGTACCACTACAAAAAAGAGTGTTAAGAGTTACAGGAAATGTTAATCTGAGGGTCAAATTCTGCTTACATTTACACTACTGTAAATCCAGCCTAGCAGCCTTATCTTCACTGAAATTGCTGTGGGTATAACAACCTTAAATCAAGAAACCATGTCAAAAGAAAACTCGTGACGAAGTTTTAAAGATGGCTGGGCTGAGCTTCGCTACCAGCTCACTGCCATGGGAAGCAAAAGGTCACGCTCCCCCTCTCAGCCCTCTCCTTGCACCCCTTTTCCATTCTGTTTATCTCACACCAATACTTGTGCTCTTTAAGCTCTGAACAAGGTCAGTTCTAGGATAAAAGTCCCAAAGGAAAACTTTTTTTTAATTTTTTTATTTTTTTAGACAGAAAAATAGTTTTCCAGTGGGTTAATGCGTTGAATCAGTTCATTGAAGATGAATTTAAGATTAAGGCCGCAGCTGATGCAAGGAAGTAAAGCCACATATTCCTTTGGTAAAGTGGAAAAACGGTTACTCACTGCCTAACAGTATTTAACACCAAAATAGCTCCCCTAAGGGTCAATAGAAACACATGTAGCCCAGCAAAATGGTTGCAACTCAATAATCCATGTTGGTTACCATGGAAAAATTATGAATATAGACACAATCAGGGTTTGTCCAAGTTAAGAATGACTAATCTGGTATTCACCACCAGCCGCCTTTTAACTGGACAGACACCAAGTATGAGTGCATTCATTTCATTATTTCTTTATATTTACCACAATAAAAGGAATATTACTTAAATATTCCTGAATTATTGGGCTTTTTATTTTTCTTTTTTTTTTTTTAAACATGGAGTTTTTATGATTTCAGGAGAAAACTATTCACCTAGATTTCCAGGCCCTGAGTTTAAGCAAGAATAATAAGTTGAAACCATATACCCAGCAGTTTAAATAAATAAATCAGGCCTTCAAAAAATGTTGCACTTGTATTAATGCATTAAAAGTTGTGAAACTGAAATCTGAATTGTGAATCTTTTTATTTGCTTTGTAGTTACAGAACATGCAGAGTTCATGTTTGCAAGTTTTTCTTTGCTTGTACAAAGTTAAGAAACCTTCTTTTGAAGGGCTGACACTTGATACCCCAGCAGGAACTTGAATTAAAAAAAAAAAAAAAGAGAGAGATACCACAAAGGTTGTAATAAAACTGTAAGAGTGAGGATCTTTGTCCCTTCCCAACACTCATGTTTGGGCCTCCTTGCTAACCTCACTGAAGTCAGCTTAATTGCTCTATGTTTTAAATGTGTTTCTAAAATAAAAGACAGGGTTTATATAGAAGGAACATAGTATGTGTAGTAACACACTTAACTTGCATGTGTTTAAAAACTAAATCATCACAAAAGAAGTGCAAAGAAAGCAGCAGTGTTATGCAGCAACAACTAGAGGTTACCGGGACAGCGTACAGCATGGTGGTTTGTTTAAATCTGTGGTTCACACTGTTGATTTGTCCCTTCAGAATTAAAATGCATTTATCCCTCCATACATCCTACTGTGAAGTACAGAAATGCAACCTCCACTATAGATACGAGGAAATCTGGCATAGAGGCTACTGTCACATTAGTCAGAGGGTCATATTTGCACCTGACTCCAAACTCACCACTCATACATACTTCTTAAAGATCAATTTACATTTCAGGACAAACCAACTAGATCACCAAGGAAAGCAGCTCAGGTATAAGAATTTGAACTCTACTCTTAAATATAATATAAATTTAACTGTCCCCAGCCACTTCTGCAAATTCAAGCACATTTATTTAAGTCTGTACACAGATAACCACAGAGTTCAAGGTCTAGGTTCACAAGCCAGTGAGAGGCTGGTGCTCAAAATATCACGTATGGATGTCACTTCCTTGCCAACATGAGGTCTAGTTATTCTTTTGCTCTTCTACAGATGAAAAGCCAGAGTCTAAACAAACATATGAACCACAATGCGTGGATGCGCTAGAGTTTGTTGGGCTACAGGAAGACACTGCGTAATTTGTCATCCTGAAGTACTGTTACAGCTCTCCAATTTACAGGCTAACTTCTACTGGGACTTTGCACGCAGTACCTATAAAACCATACATGGGGGAAGATACAGGACATCGGGAGAAAGAATATCCCCAGGGTGGGAAAGAAGGAGCCTACAGGAAGGAAGATGGAGATACGGTGGTTACTGGGCTACTGTATCAGAGGGGCAGGTAATGAAAAACCTCCATGCCTGCTGTTGTTCCAGCCCTCATGCATCATTTCTAGCTGGAGCAGCCAAGGAAAAGTTAAATGAGGAAGGGAAGCTGGAATGGAACATCCTGGTCACCTCCACATCCGGCACTGTCCTGCGTTTCCTTATATTAGCCAAATATAACCCAGATTTATTTCACTGTGGTATTTTCTTTCGATTCAGCATATTCTTTATTTTTTAATTAAAGCAAATGTTGCCAAAGCTGTAAGAAAGCATACAAGCTCAAGAAAAAGGCTAAAAATTACTGCCATTATACATGTATGTAGAAGTGATATAGTACCACCTCCGAGCAATTCACCTATCTGAAAAAGAGAACAAAAAGGAGGTAGTATTACCAAAACCATATGGAATTATAATTCTCTTATATATTTAAATAATGCTGAAATCTTCCTTCAGCTGACGGAAGCTTGACATTTACATACATTGTTAAAGGAACAGAAGAAAAACCTTCGGTAAAAACAGAGATGCAACTTGTGAAGTGAATCACAGCTACCTTTCTGTAGTGTTTTCTTGTAACATTTTTGAGACCTTTAAGAATCTGATAAAAGGAATCCAGAAAGAGACAAGAAAGATTTTTTGGTCTTTCTTACATATTTCTTTGGTGCCCATGACCAACAGAAAATTAATTTTATATTCTGCATCAACCAGCAAATTTTGAGTCGCATTTCAATTTTAAAACTCGTAGCTTTCTTTATGAATTAAATATGGCACCTAGTAATACAATCACTACAGTAAGGCTGGGATTTTAGTTCCAATAATACATTGATTAAACTCTGCCCTCAAGAGTTTCACTTTTCAGTATGACAAAGGTTGCTTTGATTATCTCACATCTGCATTATCTATGTATTAGGGTTTAAGTACAGTGCCGTGATTTGGAAGGCATGTGGAATCGTGCCTGTCATATATAATCTATACCCATATGCACAAATTAAAGCCCATTGAGCTGGATTCCCTGGAGCCTCCCTGGAGCTCAGCTGGCATAGCTGCACTGAAAATTGGTCCCATTATCATGAGACAGACAATCACTTCTTGCCTCTGCCTTCCCCGCCCCCTCCAGTTGTCCTTCATGGCGCCGCTTGCTGCATTGTTTGTGCGCTGCCAGTGCTTTGTTGCGGGGACTGCGGCCTTTGAATTGCTCCTGCCACTCGCACTGCCAGAAACAGAAGCATTTGCTGAACAGGATGTTGTTGATAATTGGTTTAATTTAGTCTCCCCATCTCTGTCAGGCTTCCATGCAACAGAAGCACGCAGAGCAAATCTGGGTGAGCTCTTTTAACAGTCTGCGTAGCACAAGCTTCTTTTCACTTCTAGACTCCTTAGCTTGAAGCTTAGCCCAAATTAGAATATATACTAACAGGTTACAGTGCAAGAAATTGTGGTCTTAACCAAGCACAGCTTGTATCTTCCTGAGGCAACACAACTTGGATTTTGGGGCAGCTGCTGGGGACCTCTATGCAGCAAACAGGGTGCAGCTGTGTCTTGGACACACTTACATAAACATCTGTGAAAACCCACTATAAAAGACAAGCAAAGAGGGTACAAACCATCAGGAAATACTGGTTACCCACTAGTTAGAGTTCCTGCAGCTTTTCTACTTTATGTCTTCTGCAGAAGTTCAATCTCCTTTTGCTAAGCATGTTTGTACAGCCTTAAAGGCAAGCTTCTTGCATGAAGTTCAAATTATTTCATCTTTGCTGCTGTTTTAACCTGAGTTAGTTAGCTTTGGTTAACTGATTTAGGTTAAAGCTTAGACTTAAGTGTTTTTTAGTACTGATACATCCTACATCAGACTTCTGGAACATCTTAGCAGCCATTAGCTAAAGCTTTTCAACATCACAGCTACATCTTAGTCTAGATAAAATGTCACTGATTGATAGATTAAACAACATGAAAAGATCCACACGTTGGCAGACACATGATAAAGATACGGACAACCTGACTGGTTCAAATTCATTGTCGGTGCAAACATACATGGAGGCAGCTCTCTGTCCATCGGATTATGTTTGAACATCAGCTGAAATGAGCCTTACCTCAGCTGTGGAAAAATCAAAGCAGTATTTGCAAACCCTTGACAGCATCAGCTAAAACCCAGTATAAAACACAGATCACATTATAATGCTAGTCATGAAAACCTGTGAAAGTTTGCAAATCTTCAGATATGGGTAAAAAAAAAAAAGATTCATATTCACCTTTGCTGGAAAACACCAGACAAACAAAATTCCAGCAAATGGGTACAAGTGCATAAAGCTAGTCTGGACTTGCATCAAGATTGATTTCTAGTATGTTAGAGATCCAATCTGAATGTTTTGCACAACTTGTTTCAGGCCTTGATTTTGTGAAGCGAAGGCAAGAGCCCATTTCCTCTATGCCGAGTGCAACTAACAGGAGTTGTAAAATGGGTTTGGCTGCCTGACAGGGCATAATACTTTTATCCTCTGACCTTGCTGAGAAAAGGACCGAGGTTGGCATAGATGCACACTTGCGCATTTTTTCCATCATCTAACGGATTATCCTGATGCAACTAATTATTGCACTGTAAACACAATTTTATTTTGATGTTTATCATTTCTCAGAATGATAAACACCTTCTGCTACTGAGTTCGTAAATACATACACTTCTTTAAAATCCTGCTTGTAATTGTGTCTTCTTATAAGAAGAATAATATTTTGCATGGTATGTTACCCCCAATGCCAGAAGTAGACGTTAGAGTTCAACATATATGGTCTGTGTGTTCTGTGCAATAAACACGCTCACTATAGGATACATGGCCTACATGCCAAACCCACCTGAAAGTTGGGGGGAAAAAATATCTCGGGTTCGGAAGTTTAAATTAGGTGCCCAAATAAAATATCCCGTTTTCAAAGGCGCCCAGCATTTTCAGACAGAAAGCAAACAAAAAAAAAATCAAGCATTCTTTTGTTGGCTGTTTAAATATAGTTCTGTATCTTAATTAGATAATCAAATTTGAATTAAGATGTTTGCCTCCATTTTAAAAATGTTGTTCATCTGACCACACTTGTAACGGCAAACAGCTCAAGCCACTAAAATCAAAGGGTAAGCTAATTGTATTAGGTAAAAGCATTCAAGAGACTTGACTTTACAAGCCCTTCATACACAAAACTCCCACACCCTGCAGGATCGGGGCCTTACATTGAGACCTGAGACCTTCCTAGTTCTTTCAGGTCTTTTTTTCATGCTGGAAAAGCAAGGTTGCCATCTGGCACTGGCTTGCAGCAGCTGCGCCAAATAAACTTGAGCAAACATATTGGCACAGGTGTGATTAACAATTAGAGGGGGGCAAGTACTGCATTTTAATTTATCTAAACAAAAGCTTGTGAGCTTTTGGTCCACACCTCTGAGTGCATGTCATGTCCCACATTGTCAGATCTAGAATTTATTCTTCAACTTCAGTGGTCTGGAGAAGGGTTCATCTAAATCACTGCACCCAAGCATATTTTGGGTTAAACTTTTAAGATGAAACTTTTTGCCTTGAACCATGCATATTCCGTTCAACATAAATATATATCTCTCTCTCACTAAAAAAGCTCTTTTGATAAGTTCAATAAAATGCTTAGACTTTTCTAGTTTACTTGAATTCACTAGTACTTTTCAAGGTCGTTCCCCCCCGCCCAATAAGCCTTCCTGTTTAACTTGAGATACAGTTTGGCTCAATTATGCAACGGAAAAAATAAATTTATTTGCACAGAAGAAAGCAGTAAACAGTTCACAAGTTAGAAACTGCATTTTAATGGCCTTAGAAAGACTGGGAAATTACTAAGTATAGTCATATTGTCCACAAAAGTGACTGAGATCTTTGCAGATCTTTCCACATGTCTCTTGGAACATGTGTTGAGCAAATCTCTTGAATAGTGGAGGAAAAGACAGTTTTCTCTTTACACCACAGAAATATGTTCTTTCTAGGCTCCAGATGAGGAATTTTTATCCCACGGAAGTGAAATGCATAGCTTTTTTAAAGCCCAACTACTTGTAACTTGCTTGCAGAGAGTGACCGTGTTAATTTAACTGTGGTGAAGTTCTAGGAAGTGGTTTTCAAATCCTCTGTTTGTGCAAGGCCAAACAATTCAACTCAGTTGACTCCGTTAAGACTGAAAGGCCAGACACCGGACTGAGTTCATTCAGAAGAGAGCACAGGCTGCTTAGATTTGAGAGATCGGACAGGAAGATAAAGAAAGCTGCCTCATGTGCGTGGTTTTGTCTTTAGACAGGGCTACCAACTCTGCCCCTCTCATCTCTCACCCTGCTGCTTTGGGGATTAAACTCCCTCAACTGCACACGTGCAGTGACCATTACCTGTGACACTTGTGCAGAGGAACCCTGCTCTGTATGCACAACGAAACCATTATCCAAGGCACATCAGACTGTTCTCACCTGTGGTAATGGACATATTTTGGACACTCAGAGTTACCATGCTTACTCAGAGCAAATATATGTCCTTGAGCAGTAAGCCTGGAGTATCCTGAACGTGCACGAGGCCTAATGCCCATCCACAGTCAGCCTCACAAGTGCAGTAAGTCTCACAAGTTCCTACTGTCCTGTTGAACAGAAACATAAGTAAGCATGTCAGCTGGGTCTGCGTCCTGAATGTCCAAGAATTTATGCTGCCCGAAGAAAATGCTGCCAGAGGTGCTATGCGTCAGGGTGTTCCTCCTAACAATGAACACAAGAAAACGGAGCGTCTCTGAGCAGGTCCTGCCTCCCAGACCTTTGGGTCAGATTGTGATAATCACAATGCAGGATAGAGTAACTTACAGTCTGGTCCAATAAGCCACATAAAGCTCAGTGAGATCCCCTTTTCTCAGCCTCACTCCTTTCCTATCAGCCGCTGCCAGGCAGGAGGAGTGGAAACAGAACAACATGCAGAAACTGGCTCTATATGGCAGCTGGGAGCTTTCCTCCTCCAGGGAAATTCCTTACTGGCCATTTGCAAGCACAATTCAATCCCCTGCATCAGCTGAAAAATTAAGTCTGATAAACTAAAGAAATCTGGTGATGAGAGACAGAACCTGGGACCTCTCTGCAAGTCGCTCCTCAGCTGCACAGGCCTTCCCTCCAGCCATAACTTTCTGGATCTGTAAGATCTCCAAGCAGGTTTTGATCAAGGTCCAGGTAGGTACGAAGATTTGTATGTGCCATGAGGTCAGCTGAATGATGTCCAATCAAGAAGTCAACAGGTGTTGGCTTTGCCAGAACCAAGGGGAGGCAGAGCACATGCCAAGTTGAGTCAGTTAGCAGAAATCATAACTCACATAACAGTAACACACACTGAGGTCGGTTCGCTGTGCTACTAAAAAAGTGCATTAATCTAGAGGCTAGAACAATCAAGCCAGCAGTTAGGAAAAAAAGTACCTCTTAAGACTCATGCCAAACCAACAGAAATGCCACTTACATTCTTACAGCTAGCATCCAAATAACTGATCACATTTCATCATGAAGAAACATGTTGCTATTGCCCAAGGCAAGCACAGAATCTACTAAGGAACCAAATGGGAACAAATAAGATACTAAGTCTGAACTTGACAAGCAACATTCCAGTTCCTGCCATATTTTTTGGTGAGGCATGTATTAGGAAGGCAGATTATTCTGTGGAATTTGTTAATTTTCTGTGAAATTTACCTGACTGTTGCAGAGTGCAACCCAGAAGATCAGGAGAGGATGTATATCTCTGGCCCTTGAAGGACAGGGAAGATGATCTAGGTTAATATGCTGAGGAACACAGCTCTAGGTCTCTCTGACTTCTCTTTTTTATTTATCTTGGTATAAAGGGATGAGCAGGCCTGTATACATGTGTGCATATGTCCTTGCAAGTACTGTGAGGTAGGATAAATTGAGAAATAACACAGGCAGAAATGAAATGAAGCGATTTTAAAAGTGTGTTAACACAGTGATCATGAGACCTGCTTTGGAAGAATATGTTGTACAAGAACATGGTACTTATTCTTAGCCCAGGAAAAATTTTGCCTGTGGTACAAGCTCTTTTGTTATCAATATGACTAGTGAAATATGCTGACATTTTCTTCACCAGCTCATAGATAGACTCTAATAAAACAACCTAAATCATTCCTACAGTAAAGGCAGCCAATCACCACAGCTACAATAATGTTACTTCCCTGTTTTCTAGAAGCAGTGAAAAAGTATCCTCAGCTTCTGTGAGCACAGTGAATTAAATTGCTAAGGAATTACAAACTAGCAGCATTTCTAGGACCAAATTCATCACACATACCTCCGTTCACTCTAGAAGGTCCCTGGGCAGCTCTTCCATTTCCTTCCTATCTATAGCAAAAGCCCAGTGTATTTCTCCCTCCTCCTTGTCATGTTTATTTCTCCCAACAGTGTTTTTTCTTTCCTGTCTGAAGATAAGTAATTCAGTGTTACCACATAAAATTCTGAGCACAGATGAGTTAAGGGTCCTATAAGATGTCCATCAAAACCAGATTTTTGCTCTGCAGACATTTATGGAAGTGCTTGAAGCTGTGATTGCCTCTTATTTCCAGTCTCTAATGCCCAAACCATTACAGTTCTGCCCACTGATGCCTAAAACATTCCCTAAAATACTTGCATTGATTAGACACAGCTTTTAAAAACTATTATATCGAAGCTGACAGACAGATGATAATAACTGTGTGGCCTCATAACCCTGACCAGCAAACAAAATAGAGGCACCATAGCAAAGCCGTGCTATAACTAGTTTCCCACAGTTTCAGCTTTCCTCATAGCAGCAATCATAGATTGCACACACTTTGGGGCAGGGCTCCTCTTTTTCCCTGGTTATTTAATTTTCAGTTCGAAGATCTCTAAAATCAGACAAAAAGATTCGGTGGTTCAGCAATTTAGGTTGCAAAATGGCGGACCACCTGAAGCTTCGCATATCAATATTTATAAAAGGTGCCATTCTTTCACACTCCCCAGTGCTGAAGAGGAACGGAACAGAAAAGAGGAAACCACTGCTTAGGAGCAGAGCCGCTTGCCTGACGTGCAGCAAGCACATACTCCTGCATTTTGTAAGCAGATCTGTCAAGTCTCGTGCATAAAACTCATTCAGCTGACCTCTGTCTCAATTTATCACAGCAGCACCAACAACTCACCTACTCCAGGTCAGTGGTCCTGGAGCAGAAGAGAGGTGGTTGCACTGTAAAGCAGCGAAGTCTGTGCTTCCCACTAGGTCTCTTCCCTCCCTCCCCTCCAATACACAAGCAAGAAGGACCTATGCTGGAAGAGGTGCTTTCTAGGGTTGCAGCCTCCCCCTGCAGTACGTCTTGATCACATAATATGATATTGCTGAGGAAACCCAAAGAGGTGTGCCGTCACAATACAAGCCAGTGCCTGCAGCTGCACACATGGAACAAGATGAAAATAACGAGGGCTATAGAAAGCTTTCTAATTTCCCATGCAACTCAGGACAAAGACTTGAGGCTGATGCAACTCTCATCTCTCATTAATCTAAAAAACAAGAGGAGATTATTTTCAAACTTAAAATATGTGTGAAGAATTCATTAATTGCTGTTAAAAAATAAAATATCCAAGGAATAGGGCTCTGTCTGCTTAGCCATGCTGAACAGGAGCTAAAGGTACTGGTTCTGCAAGAGGCATCCTCAGACTCTGCTGACTAATGTGACTCTGTGGCACTTCAGGTTCTTTGCAGTGGGTCCTGTTTGGTTCCATGAATCTAGACTGAGACAGGAAATTTATCTCAGTTTTCTCATCACAAAAATACTAAACCTACTGGTAAGATCATTGCATGCTGTGAGAAATGAGCATGGAAGGATGCAAAATACAAATTATGCCTTTGTAAAGATTGCTCACAAATCAGAAGACAGATCTCCCCCCCCAAGTTAAATCTTGTTATCCATTTTTTCATCTTCCTTCCAGATGAAATAAAATAGCCAGAGAAATAAAACACGGTCAAGTCTTGGAATGGTTAATATATTGATACAAGTTCAGTTTGCAAGTAAACTTCCCCAAGACTCATTATAACCACGTTTAACAGTGACCCCTGGTGTTGTTCGGCAGCATCTTTGCTTTTTGTTGGGTGTTAAGCAAAGAATATCAAATAAACCAGACTAAAATAAACCTGCCTTTATACTGCAGGACCATATCAATGCTCAGCCTCGCAAGGGTCCATAAAAATCCAACCGAGAGAGCAACACTATGTTGCTGTGTATTGGTTAGCCGTTTCTCTTCAGCCTTAGTATTGTAAAGACCAGATTTCCAATGTCTGGCTAAGGATTGGAGGATTATTTCACAGTTTATCAAAAATAAAAACCAAGCAAAAAACATCCACAAGAACTTCCATTGGCACATATTATGGAGATCTAAATAAAAAATTTGTTGACAACATTTTATTTTAACAACATCTCACTAAGGAATTCTTTTTGCAGTTGAGCCTATTACAAATGCGATTAATATTTGGTCTTATTATTCATGTTTACATTATTTACACAGTGCAAAAAGCCATGACATAATACCTATTTTTGCAATAGTTGAGGTCTATATTTGGGGATTTCAAAGGATATTAAATGCTGGCTAGCTATTTCTGATGAGAACCATGTAGGACTGACAAAAGGGAAGAGACTGAGCAATACCTAAAGATTGGAGCAGAAAATTAAAAGGCAGGGAGAGAAGAATCTGGAAATAAGCAGAAGAGAAGAGAAATGCCAGATCCTAGGCATAATGGCTACATGAGTAAACATACTTAGAAAAATGAAGCTAGAGAAGATAGTGAATTTTATGACATTTTTGTGATCCGTGAGAAACATTAAACAGACAGAATGGGTACAGGTCTCCAATCACTACAATCACCTCTACAAACCCAGACTAAACCATATGTCGCCGTAACCACATCTGAAGTGTCTAGTTTAACTTGAATTTAACCAGGTATTTCTATCAGCAAACCCAAAATAAATAAATAAACGAAAGAATGAACCCCCCCACACACATTTAAAAAAGAGAAAGAACTATCAAAACAAGACCAATTCTACTGTGTATTTTACTTTGGTATGTATACAGCAATTTGGATCAATAGAAGAATTAATGACATGAAACATTTCAAACAAATCACTACCTAATACATATCTTCACACATTTATTAGACCTACAGTGGAAAAGAAACTACAAATGCCATCCTGCTTTAAACCAAACAAAAACAACAAGAAGAAAAGAAAAAAGAGAGAGAATATACAA
Source organism: Pluvialis apricaria (assembly GCA_017639485.1). Classification (NCBI taxonomy): domain Eukaryota; kingdom Metazoa; phylum Chordata; class Aves; order Charadriiformes; family Charadriidae; genus Pluvialis; species Pluvialis apricaria. The sequence continues at coordinate 68,958,279 of CM030007.1, forward strand.
TAATGGTTATGAAAAACAGAAGTGTGTGTCCTGGTTTCAGCTAGGATAGAGTTCATTTTCTTCCTAGTAACTGCTGTGTTTTGGATTTAGTATGAGAATAATGTTGATAACACAGATTGTTTTATTTGTTGCTAAGTAATGTTTATGTTAAGTCAAGGACTGTTTCAGCTTCCCACAGAAGCTGAGAGGGAGCATAGACAGGATAGGCTGCCCAAAGGAATATTCCATACCATAGATGTCCTGCTCAGTATATATATGGGGGTTGGCTGGGGAGCAGGGATCCGCATTCTGTGCTCAGGATGGGCTGGGCAATCCATCACTGGGTGCTGACAGCAATTGCATTGCATCATTGTATTTTATCTATTCTTGTATCATTATTATTAGTATTGTCGTTATTATTATTATTATTTTCTCTTCCATTACTGTGCTATTAAACTGCCTTTATCTCAGCATACGAGGGGGTTTTTCCTTCCTTTTCTCCCTCTTCTCCGTACCGTACGCGGGGTGGGGTGGGGGGAGCGTGTGAACGGCTGCGTGGTCCTCGTTGCCGGCTGGGGTTAAACCACAACAGTGTTTTAACTCTGCAGGTAACTACTGAAAGCTCAAACCACCCCTTAAACTCCCAGTGTCATTTTCCACTTAGACTAAGGATCAATTTGTAAGTTTTCAGTTTTCCAAGACAACAGAAATTCACAGACACACAAACCCATCAGCTGATTCGAGTCTTGTACAGCAACACTAGAGGGCAGGAGAGCAGCTTTTAGATCAAAGTCTTGCAATTTCAGCAGTTCATCTGGCCAAAGGTGTGCCGAGGAATCCCTCTTTCGGAAGGGAACAAAATAGAAATAAGGTATTTCTGTTCCTATAGACTGCTTACCACTGCTAAAAGTATCGTGACTTTTATTCCCACGTACTAGCAGAAGCAAGGCAGTGCAAACTGGAGCTGAAGAAATTAGTTTGCAATGAAATATCCTTTCACTAACACTCTTTATTTTTAAACATAAGCCAGCATCCCTCCATCCATCTCTTCCGCTTATTTAATCTTTACTGGCAGATTTAGTTAATGTTGCATTAGGCTTCTCCTCTCTCTGCAAAAGAATTTTATATATTGTTTGATATATCACAGTCAACTGTAAAGAGTTCTTCAGATTCAGTGGGCTTCCTTCCCCATCCACGGGCCAAGGACCACCAGGGTCTGCTCTCACAATTAATTTCCTTGATACAGATGGTCAAGATCAACAGCCACTCCTGGGCCAAAAACGTCTCTGACTGTTGTACAAGGAAGATGTGATCTTATTTAGCCCCAGCAAGAATTAGTGTCTTTGACCAAACATAGTATTTCACAGAATCACAGACTGGTTGAAGTTGGTAGGCATCTCTGGAGGTCATCTGGCCCAACCCTCCTGCTCAAGCAGGGCCACCGAGAGCTGATTGCCCAGGACCATGTCCGCACAGCTTCTGAGTATCTCCAGGGCTGGAGAATTCACAACCTCCCTGGGCAACCCGTGCCAGTGCTGGGTCACCCTTACAGTGAAATAGCATTCCCTGATGTTCAGATAGAACCTCCTGTGTGTCAGGTTGTGCCCATTGCCTCTGGTGCTGTCACTAGGCACCAGTGACCACAATATTTCTTTATTTCTAAGATGCAGAGACATGCATAACTCCTTGTCACATCAGAGCATTTTTAAATCTGCAAGTTGGAACTAAAACAAAGAAACCAAAACCAGTTTGGAATCTCAGGTTAGGAACTTCTGCCGTAGCCAGCGCTATCTTAAAATGGGAGTGCACAGGGCCCCCCTGAACAAATCACAGGCTCAATAGTCCATCACAAGAAAAAGCACGGTCAGTTCTCACTCCTACACAACACAAGTGTCTAGGGATGCAAAATGAAGAGGGGATTCACACCATGAGCACAAATCTGTCAAAATGCAAATGTGATTATGCAAAATGCCGAACGCACCTGCAAGAACAGTTGTTGCGATCTATCTAATATTTAGATAACACGTGAGTTTTTGTCTACTTGTCGTGGGAACGTGTTCTTTTTTTTTTTTTGCTAAAAAGTTTCCATGAAATGGTGAAGTGCTTCTCTGACGTGCAGGCTGATGCACGGTTCAGTATGCAAGGTTCAGGATAAGGACTGCAAAGTGATTAAAGCAGCTTTTTATTTTGGAAGCTAAATAAATAAATAAAAACAAGTCCTGGTGAGAGATTCAAGGGATTAAGTTTAGCATCTCAGTAGAGTTGCTGATTAGTCAAAAATACTGTTTTCATCCTCTGGAATGAAATTCTTATCCATTTCAGCAGAACAACAAAACTATACAAGAAAATGGCATCCGGATATAATGTTATTACAACGTCTTTGAAAAACATATACGCTTCAGAGCAACAGCAAGGATAGGAGTTAAAAGACAACCTTCAGAAGGTAATGATAGTGACAACAATAAACATGGGGAGGGGAAAAAAAAAGGCAAAAAACCCTGATTCCAAAGATGCTACGAAACTGCTTTTCAAGGAAACCAAAAGTTGAAGCATACATACTTGCATTCATTTTAGCTATTCTCTGCTTCGCATGCGTTGCATCTCATGCAGCTATTAATTCCTTTTCTTTATGGAACCAAAGGACACAAGTGCCAAGGTATACCATCTTGGTGTAAGAAGGCTGCATCTGTCCTGGTACAGCCACCTAAGAAATGTAAAGTTGTTTTCTGTATATGATTGTTTCAAACGTTGCATCTTAGTAACAGAATAATCCATATTTCCATAAGTCCATATTTCTTTAAGAAGAAACGCCAACAAACTGGATTTCAAGTTAGCTAACCAGAAAACACATCAGGGATTTTTTTGTCCACGCTTGTGATGAACTGCAGCAGTAAGCAGTCCTGTTCACAGTTAAGGGAGATGAGTAACCGGCTGTACAGCTGCTCAAGCTACAATCTGAGCAATACATGCTAGGTCTCATAGTCAACAGATAAAGTTTTCACATTACTCACTACTTCACGGTCCCAAAGTCTGCAGACCAAACCCTTAACCGAGCAGACACATTCCGGTAATACATAGCATGCATATTTCAAGTAAACATCAGATTTTTACTTCAAATGAAATGTCAGACTGATCAAAACTATGCCCCAACCCCAAAGTTCTTAAAATATCAGAGCATGTGTGTGTTGCGTTACTTATGGTTCACAAGCATGTTCTGGTCCGCTTCCTCCCTCCTCTCTGCATCCAACTATCTGACTGCTTTCTGCTCCCATACCTGTGCTGTGTCAAACAGTAAGAGCTACCATTATGGCATGCAAAATAATTTTTTTGTTTCCAGATTTCTCTGCTGCAGCCCTGAGCATGAAAACATACACACCTGAGCTACCCCTCTACATCTATCTGTTCTGGCAATGGAGGGGTGGAGGAAAAAGATATGTTAAAAACGTCAGGCCACTAAGTCCCACTACAAGGAGGACTCTATGGACTATTTTGGGAACCTAGATACCCAACACACATGTAGACACACAGGACAAGACTCAAGTCCCTAAACATGGCCATCTAGTGTCAATTTAGGTATTGCTGTGAATTCATCTGGCCTCCCAACCCCAGACCAGGAGGGCAAGGCTCTTCAGCAGGCTAGTCCCATGGAGATGTCACAGATACTCTACAGCAACTGAGAGAATAGTCACATTTAACCACACTCCTACATGTGGAGAAGTTAATCGAGGTCCTAGGGTAGACTCCATTTGATATTAAGACACATACATTTGGGTAACTGAGATAGGTGCTTAAGGTCACATTCTAGCCAATAGAAATCTAATTAACACAACCAGTGGAGTCCAGAGAGCCAGTCAGCTTCCCCCAGTGCAGACATCTATGTTTGGTCAGACGAATTATTGTTTTTGCTCCACTGACAATGGAAACTTCCAGAAAAATGGCAAAATCTAGACTGACAGCAAAGCAAGCCAAGAACATCTCATCTGCCTCCCAGTACATCTAGCTTGGCTCACCACCTTTACTATTTTTGGACTGTGGCTACATATACGCTGCAAGAGAGGAGGGATATTACTTTGCATACTGGGCAACATAATCGATTCAGGTGCATAAAGAGGAGCCTAATTGTAGTCAGTAGCATAGCTTTGTAATAAAAGTTGCTTTTTGTGGTGCAAATATTTATTTATTTCTCAGTATTAAAAATTATCCTGAAGGCTTTAAGTTTCATTGTGAGCAGCGTGAAGAAGTGAAAGAAAATTGTATTTTCTTCATTTCCTTAAAACAGGTTTCTCTTTGTTGGCTTCTGAGCAAGAAGGATTAAACATCCTTCAGCTCATCCTTGGCACCTCCAATAGCCATAATGGAGTAATACTGCATGTGTGAAAGAGAAATCAGCAGGAAAGAGGCCATTCTTCCAAAATTAAGCTCTTGGAAAAACCAAAACCAAATGTGATCTTGATTATTCTGATACAATCAATGGGACTCACTCATCACTACTGCAATGAATCAAAACCTGCTGCAGAGAACAAATATAAACACCAAGATTCTTTATTTTAGAAAAAAAGACCCAAATAGCAATAGGTTTGCATCATCTAGATAACCACAGGAAGAAGAGTGTTCTACAAGCAGCAGACCCAACAAAGGCTGGCTTCCAATGAACTGAGACACACGCCCCCAAAAACAATTTGCCAAGCCCCAGCTTCCCTTTGCCCACAATACCTTCAGTCCCTGTTCTCCCATGTCCTTGAAGCCTCCTGACACATCCTCTGATTGCGATCCTGAGCTATACACACCCTCAGTGGACTGCTGGCAGGCCAAATGGAGCAGATTACTTAGTTGAGGCTGCAGCCTTCTTTGGGGGAAAGGGGCAGTCATCCCAGTCTCTAATCTTGCCACTGATTTTCTCAAAACTTGCAGGAACTAACTTTGCTATTGGAGACCTCTGTTTACTGACCAAACTCGCCTGATAGTGACTAACAGGATGAAAGATGTTGTGGAAGAGGCAGGACTGATTTACAGCACAGTTGTGTAAGCTAAGATAAGAGAAAGAAAAATTAAATGAAGACACTCAGTTTAATTGCAGGTTGCTTTCTTGACAGCTTATGCAGTTCATGGTGGGCAATCAAGGTCAGATACAGAAAGCAATACCATGCTATTGAGCCTAGAAGTAAAAGAGACAATACTATTTCCATATGAAAAGGCAAGAATTCTATAACATAATCGAAGAATATTGTTGAGAAACATGAAAAAGCCAATTACTTCACTTTCCATTCTTCTCCACCTCCGTGCATGCCATGGATGCTCCCAGTTGATCCCGTTCAGTCCATTTCCAGATTCACTTTTTTCAGACCCATTAAAAATGAAAATAACACCTTTTTCCATCTCCTTATCCCAAAGCAGAGAAGGAATCACACCATGGGAGCAATTCAGATGTTCTGCCTTTGTAAAGTGGGGATTCCCAAGGGTTGCAGCCTGGCAGGTCTGCGGTAGTTATATATGGGGTTGGAAACAAGCGTCCACATGGGTTTGGATCAAGAGGAAAAGCTTCAAAATTAAGGCAGTAGAAGGTCACTCTCATTTTCCACTTCTCTGGATGAAACAGCTGAGCTAGGGGCCATCTCTGAAACCTTCCCAGAAAGATTGACACCTGCTCCTGGGGCATTTCGGGGAACCTCTCCCACCGCAACACACGCCTGTGTTTCAGAGGCCTCACTTCAGTTACAATACTCAAGCCAGAAACAACGACACTTTTCCAATTTCAAAGAAAACTTTTTTTACGTACAAACTCAAAGCGAACCTACCCACTTTAACTGGATCAGGTTTACACGTGCAAGCATCAAACTGACTCGGAAACAGTAATTTAAAAGCAGCAGGAGGAAGCAATGTGCTAGCACCAGCATACAGTACCTATAGGTATTTTTAGAACAAAAGAAAGAAAGAAGGTTCTCAATGTAGATAAAAATACAGAAACTTCCACAAAGTGAGAAAGTTTTAATATGACTGTGGAGCCCTCCCCTTCCTCACAAGATTTAAGATATTAGCGTACAAATTGGTAAAGCAGTTTGTTTTAACTGACTCTCTATACCTTCACAACTGTTTTAAGTACTATTAGCAAAGCAGTATATATATCAACACCACTTAACCATTAGAGTAGTTTTGCTTGTTACTAGTTTTAAATTTGAAAGAGAAACGTAGATGTTATTTGAAACTACTTAAAATTCTATTTTCCCCTGTTCACCACTCAAATAATTGTTAAGGGCCAACCACCAGTTCACAGAGATCTTGCTCTTCACAGCACCATGGATCAGCCCCATCTATTTGCCCACATACCTACATCACTCCCAGTGAAGGAGCAAAGCTTTGGAGCCTATCCATAAGGACATTCTCTTTAAACGACCAGCTATTTCATGAGTGACAAGGTCAGAGCATCTTCCTGTTCCAGAAATGGGACTGGAGCCCACCTGAGCAGAGCCACCAGAGCAGCCCTGCTGTAGCCTCCCAGTGTAGCTCAAGCAACCATTTCTCAGAGCTCCAGCCCCAGAAACAGCTCACTCAGAGGAGCTAACTTTTCAGGAGAACACGAGAAAGCAGCACATAACACACAGACGTTACAGAGCAAGAGGGTGATACTCTCTGCTTTGACAATGTAAGAACTATACAGATGCTAACAAAGTAATAACATACTCTATGTGCATTTCTGTGCCCGTTTCCTCACCTTCGTAGGGTATTCCCTGGGCCCCTCCAAGATCCTGCAGACCACAGGTCTCTTCTACACTTCAGATCAGCTCCCTCTGACTATGGCTGCTCTTAACCGTCACCCATCCCCAACAAGAGCATTTTCTTCACTTCCAACCCCCACACTTCCTGTGCATCTTTTTTTTCTTCCCCAGCCAAAACTTTTATCTTACAGGTTACTATCAACTCCTGATTTTTTAATTTTATTTCATATTTTGTTCTGCATTTGATGTTTCAAACTCGGTCCTCTACTGAAATATTTAAACTAAAAGCTGGTAGATTCAGGCTAGATATAAGGAAGAAATTTTTTACAATGAGGGTGGTGAGACACTGGAACAGGTTGCCCAGAGAGGTGGTAGATGCCCCATCCCTGGAAACATTCAAGGTCAGGCTGGATGGGGCTCTGAGCAATCTGATCTAGTTGAAGATGTCCTTGTCACGGATGAGTGAAATGCACCTCACTCAAAAGAGAGAAGCAGCAACATGTTTTATTGAGGTAAAATAACAATTTGACAAAGTTCAATAAATCTGATGGAATTTAACAATATTTGACAGTGATTTACCAAGGTTCAATAAGTTTGATGGCAAGGTTCACCCTATTAATTACTGCATGAAAGAAACATACGAAGGAAAATTGAGTTAGAATTGAGTCAGAATGATTCACACTGAAGCTGGAGATGCAAAGGGTAAGGGACACCCTCCCATTGAGTCATGAGGTTCAGAGTGGACCCCCTTGCTTTCTAAACTCCTGATGGAGCTTAGGCACAGCCAGGTCCAGTCTTAGTCTCAGACTTAGACAATGGTTTATGTCTAATGGAATTACCTACACAAAGTTTATAATAATATTGAGTAGCTACATGGAGTAGTAATGTTTCATTAGTATTAATTCACCATGCTATCAGTCATTTACCTAGGATCTGTCACGAGTAAGGAATGGATCCACCTTGGACAAGGAAGGATCTCTTAGTCTGAAGTAAGGAATCTCAAACCTTGAGAGGTGTTTCTGGTCAAGGGAAGAGTCACCTGGTGTGCAGTCCAGCTGCAGTTCAGGGAGAGCTCAAATTGGGCCAATTGTGATGGTAATATTTATAGAGCGAAGTAGTTGACTGCTAGTCAATAGTACAGACAAGATAGATGTCTTCATTTTAGCTCTGGTATCTTGTTCTGTACTTTGGTTATCTCGCATTTTTGGGCTTCAAAACCATGTTTTGAAATGTTTTTCTGAGGCACCTTCACTCCCTTGTACGTGAGCCAGGAGCTTGCCAGCTCGCAGGTTCACCACAGGGTGTGAGGCCTTTTGCTCCTTAGTCAGCCTGAACCAAAGTACGGCCAGGGGTCAAGTGGATCTGTCTCAGTCCCTGCTCTTGGCTGGCGGGTTGGGCTAGATGATCTTCGGAGGTCCCTTCCAACCCAAACTATTCCATGATTCTATGATATTTGAATTCATTTTGTTCTCTCTGAGTTCCTGCAGTTTGCTGTCCCGACATCTCATGCTAAATAAAAGCCACTGAGGTCTGGTGAGTCACCATTAGACTTGGTCTAAGAGATAAATGTGTCACTTATAAGCAAATTGTGGGCTCCACCACTCAGCAGTTTCTAAATAGTACCAAAATCTCACTGTGTCCCTTATAAGCAAATTGTGGGCTCCACCACTCAGCAGTTTCTAAATAGTACCAAAATCTCACTCAAACTTCTTTTATTGTACATAGAAACATTCACAAACTGACAAATACATATGCTGTTAACTGCATGAATTTCGAAGAGATTTTAAACCAACAAATAGAGTGAGTGGAGTGGTAGCACCCATGACAAGCCACAGGTTTCACAGAGCTGTAGGTACAAAAGTTTGATTGCATCCTCTCTTCTGCCAGAGTATGGTCAGGTAGCCATAGAAGGTATTTGGACACCTGAAGGTGTCTTCAGGGAAGATGAACATGACAATAGCATGCATTAGACAGGACTGTTGGATCTACAGAAACCACTAACAAAAGGATTTGTCCCTTCATTACACGAGCTGATGGAAAGATGAACGTGGATTTTGCTTTCCTCAAGGTCTCAGTTACCGAAACATGAAAAAGCAACAGACTTACAAATCCACTTGAGTGAAAAAAAGAAAAATAAATCTTTGTTTTACTGCAGGCATAAAACAAGTATCTGCCATCTGCAGCACACACACTCAGCAACACCAGAGAAGAAACAGCCCCAAAAGGCTGACACAGCGTGAGGTGAAAATCCGACGTAATAACAGGAGGAAATCACTGAAGTCAAGCAGTTTTACATCAAAGTGCAGCTACTGCAAATAGATCAAGAGAGGGCACAGGGATCCATTTTTCTCAAATGAACAGTTTGCTTGTGACCAGCCGCCATCTTTGTGGCCTTCTCCAGGCTGTGACCCTGACGCTGGTTTTCCATCTCTGTCAAAGCGCAGACAGATGATTGCTCTTCTTCTACCAGGTGTAACCACTCAGAGAGGTACAGGCCAGCATCTGAACTATTTCAAATTGGTCTTTTTAATTACTTAATCCATTAATTAATTCACATTATCTGTTTTTCTGTAGTAGAAGCTGACATTTTTCAGCAACGTCCTGGTGGATAATGATTCCCTGACACCAAAAATGACTGGCCAATGAAGGACTTGTAGAAAACCCCTTGACGCGCCATCTGCCATCGCTGCAAAGCCTCGAGGAAACGTTTTCACCTCAAGGCCACAGCAGCCAAAAGAAAGGGGTGGGTGGGGGGGTGGGGGGGGTGTCCAGGTCCCTATAGGGGTCCTCACAGAGACAACCCTTCAACTCAAAACTGGGGAGAAGAGCCTCAGGATAAATTTACTGGGGGATGGACTGTGGATAAGAGCCAGAATTCCCCTCAGTGCTTTCCCCACCACCACCCCCCGGGGGCCCCCAGCGCTGCCGGAACGATGCGCTCGGGGCGCTGTTTCCGGGAGGGGACGGGCGGGAAGGGGGAGCGGGAGGACGGGAAGGAAGCGGGGCGGGTTTGAGCGCGGCACCGCCGGGCTGGGAGCCTGGGCGGGCTGGGTGGCGGAGAGGCCATCGCTGCTGGCGCGGTGGGCTCGGCGCCTGGGCTGCCTCCCCTCCGCTTCACCCACTGCACCGGGCGGGAGGATGAACCTGGAGCGGCTGAGGAAGCGGGTGCGGCAGTACATCGACCAGGTGAGGCGCGGGGGAAGCGGCCGTCGCTGCGGGGTGGGGTTTGCTGGGGAAGGGGCGGTTGGTTTTCCCTCGGGGAAAGGCCCTCAGGACCCGGCTCCCGGGGAGGGGGGGGGAGGCCCGGGGTGCAGCAGGTGACGGCCTTTGTAGCCGGGGAGGGGGGGTTAATTTTGAAATAATGCCCCGTTTCCTCTGGAAAAGGAAGGCGCGGGGGTGGGAGAGGAGTGGGGTGCGCCGCCGGCGCCGTCCCCGCGGGGAGCTGGGGCCTGTGGCCTCCTCGTAGCGTGACGGGCGGGTGGAGGGGGGTCGTGGCTTCTTCCTCGTTTGGAGGAGGAGGGAAGCCCGCTGTGGGAGCGCAGGCATGTTTGCGGGATCCCGCCCTGGCGGGCTGTGCGAGCTGGGCCCCGCTGAGCTGAGCTGGTGGTTATAGGTGCCCATCGAACCGACCCGCCACGCTGCAGGCTGCTGCGAGGAGGGACAGGCTTGTTCTCGTTTGTTGGTGGATTCAGCAATTACGCTGCTGCAGGGCAAGCAAAAAAAAAAAAAAAAAAAAAAAAAAAAACAACAAAACACAACAGGAAAAAATGTATTAATAAATTAGGTTAAGTATAGCGTGAAACTGCACTGCTCAATTTCTGATTCTGAGACTTGGTACTGGCATCGCAGCTGGGAGAAACCCATCCCTTCGGTTATCACAAACGTTTGTGCGTGTGGCCAGCAAATCTGACAGAAAGATTGATTGGGGATATAAGTTAATTTGGTGGATTTTATTGTTTTCTTTTGCTGTACTTATTTGAGTTAAACTGGTTCACCAAGCTGCTTTGCCACGCAGCTGTATAGATACCTGTGCAGTCCTGAGGAAGGGGCATCAGGAGAAATGTGGGACTGCTTCTTTGTGTAATATAGTCAGCTTATACTACTGTAGAACTGCTCAACAAAAGTCATATAGTGCCCTGTAGGCCTGGATTATGCCTTTCTTTTGTGCTGTTGAGAGAGTTATTTAAACCTCAGTTCTTGTAGACAGCTATTACATATGTGGGGTTTTGGTCTGGGGTTGTTGTGTTTTGTTTTGTATTTTTCCCTAGGAGTGCAGATTGAAACCAAGCTATTTTCTTGGCAAATTTGCTGAGCATTCTTAATCCCCATCAAGGAGGGAATGTGGGAACACAGGACAGAAGAGATTACTTAGATCACGGAGCATAGTGCTTTGTGAGGACTGGAATACCGTCAGTGTGCATTTCAGAAAAGTCTGCCAAACCTCTACTCCAAAAGCATAAAACAGTCTCTAAGACTGTGAACAAACTCCAAAACTGTAACGTTCTGGGAAAGAGCAGAAGTTATTGGGACTTTTCTAGTGTTGCAAGTCCATCCAATGGCAGGATACCTGTTAGATGTCCAGCAGATCCTGGGAAGCATATTATGCCTCATAGCATGGAGAAGGATAAAAAGGAACAATGTTAGCCCCTGCTGATCTTCTTTGAGAATAATCCCAGCCAATTCTATGAGGTTTTGCCTATCACCCCAAATCTGATGGCAACTTTAACTGAGTTAGTGGGATATACCTGCAAACTCTGCATCCATCAGATCACTAGTTGCCACCAGTCTTGTCTATTTCATCTGCTTCTTCTGAACTGCAGACTTAACAGTAAAACTGTGTGTCGAAGAATAAGGGCATATTCACATAGGGACTATGTTTTATGTGAGGTTAAAGCATCTGCCTGTGGCAGGGGGGTTGGAACTCGATGATCTTCAAGGTCCCTTCCAACCTAAACCATTCTATGATTCTATGATTCTATGATCTTGACTGGGGAATGAAAATTTCTTAATCAGAGATGGTGCTGCTGAAGTTTCCTGAAATAATTTGTATGTCTCTTTTTAAATATAGTATTGTCTTTCTTCTAAAATGTAGCTTCTATTTTAACTGGAAGGGGGAGATTCTTGCTATTTCTTAAGTGTCAGCAAATCAGCTAATGACCTGTTGCCGTATTTATGTTGTGCATACCTTTTGGTCAAAGGTACCTGCATTTTATTGAAAACAAACGAACAACCCCACCTCAAATTACTTTTTGCTATCCTTTAGAAGTTACATTACTGGCCCTTTTAAACTGTTTTATGAACTTAGAAATATCTCAAATGTGAATCAATGTTCATTAGAGACTACACGCATAAGATGTTAAATATGAATGGTGTAGAGTATATTTCAAAATAATCCAGGAAAGCTAACCACAAATAAATGCTAATTATTTCTATCATGCTTTTACAGCAGCAGTATCAAAGTGCCCTGTTTTGGGCAGACAAAGTAGCTTCACTTTCTCATGGTAAGTAGTTACTTTTTGCATTGTTTTTTATTAACTTCTTTCTGATAGTGTTCTGTTTCGTTGGGCTTTTTTTTAAGCTGTGTGGCTAAATGCTGAAGTCTTGAGTTTAGTGTAAGTGCTTTTCTGTGCTCTTTGGCATGCAGTTTTTCCAAATAGAGCAGGGCCCATCTTCCTTCCCTTCTGAACTTTGTGTTAAAATTAATGTCTGGCCAAACCTTAAGGTTTGCCTACCTAAAGAAACAAAACAAAACAAAAGCTACAAGAGACAACGGTGGTTTCCTACAGGATTCACTGGTGCTCTGGGTGACAAGTAGAATGCAGGTTTACTGAGTGAATTGATGCCGGTAGCCTATGTTTGCCTACAGCCGTGGTTCATTTGCACTTCTTAAAATGATTCTAGGGGCTTGATCCCTCAAAAACTTTGATTGCCAGTAAAGTAGGAGAGTACTAAGCTGTGCTTCTGCAATTGTAACTTCAAGCTGCAGACATGTAATGCTTTCACTTTCACTGTTGTTAGGTTCCCACTGATCTTTTTTGAGAGAGACAATTCTGGGTTGTGTTTTTCTGCCCTATGTCTGAGGGCAGCTACTTTTGTTTTTTTTTTTAGATCTGTATCACTGTTCTCTCCTTCTCATGACACACCTTTAGTATGAGATTTTTTTTGTATTCACTGTCCAGTGCACTATCTGATGTCTTTAAAGTTAAAATCTGATTATTTTTTAATTTTAATCACTCACTGATAGATGATACAAGTTGTTTATACATACATATTTAAAAAATTAAACTTTGTAATTCAGTAGGATGCTAGAGTAGGGGAAAATATTTTTCTAGTGAAGCAAAAGTGAATATTCTGTATGAAAGTGTTTAAAGATAGATTATAAATTAATGACTTAAAATTTGTTATTTTATTTTAGAGGAACCACAAGATATCTATTGGTTGGCCCAATGTCTTTACCTAACAGCTCAGTATCATAGGGCAGCACATGCCCTTCGATCACGTAAGTTGGATAAGGTAAGTCATTTTAGTCAAAGACTTACTATTGTTATTCCACCTTTAAACCTCTGCTGCTAACCACAGTGACTTCCTCACCATCAGAGGATAAGGTTTATGGGAAAAGTTATTAAAAAACCTGCATGATGTAGTTACCTGAACCAGGTACAGCCCTGTGTTCAACAGGCCAGATTGAAACTCTTGTCCCCAGATAGGGTTACAGAAAAGAGATTGGGTCCAAGGATGTAACTGCAGCAAGTACAGGAAGGTAGAGTGTCACTTCAGGTGTAGTTTAAATTATCGTTCCGCTCTGCTAATTAGTGGTTAAGGCAAGAGTGAAGCAAGTGTCCTTTGAGAGTTTAATAGTAGAGAAAGTGTTACAGAATTAAGTCATTTTGGTCAGGAAAGATTTTTGGAGGCGAAAGGGGTGAAGAAGCCATACAACTACAAAAGCAGAGAGCAAAATGAAGTCTAGCAGTGTAAGTAAACATGCTTTCTCTTTATAACTAATATGTATGAAACTTCTCTTCCAGTTATATGAAGCATGCCGCTACCTTGCAGCTAGATGTCATGTGAGTACGTTTTAACCATCTTGTGAAGATTAAGTACCTGACAGGCAATGTAGATCTCTGTGTTCGTTGGAATAACAGGTTTAATTTTGTGACAGTTGATTTAATTCTTTAACCTTCAGTGTAGTTGCTGGAGTATCCATTGTGGTACTACTCTGAAGAAATCCAACTGACCTTTTTTTTCCAGGAAAGAAAATACTCCTTTAATATTTTGTGGGGAAAGAATGTGAATAATTTTTGTCTCATGTCTTCATGTTTACATTTTTGATTGGTTGGTTGTAATCTGACCAAAGGAGATGTGATTTATAGTTGTATAAATATATTTACCAGCTTTATACTTCTGTATAAAATGTGATACATGAATAGTAAAATGCAGTGCTTTCGCAGAGCAACTGAATCAATTGGTAGATTAAATATAGAAATTTGACATAGAATAATGTGCTGCTTATAAAGAAAGATCATTGTATTTTATTAAAACCTGTATTAAGTATTTTTAGAAGCATATATGCGTCTGTGATTCCATAATGCTGAATAACAGGTTTTTCTGTAGGTGTTAGTTTTATATTTTTTTGTGTATTACAGATTACTAGTAAAATAGTTGGCTGCAATTGTAGAATGACACATGTCCAAATAAGAATATGCATGCATGAAAAACCTGCTGATAAGCACTGGTTGTCATAATCTATGACTTTGAAATGTGACACTGTGTTTATCGGTGCTTTATGTACAGATGTTTCAAATCCCAACCTTGTTTTTTACATGCACATGTTTGGCTAGTATGCTGCAAAAGAACATCAACAGGCCCTCGATATTCTTGATATGGAAGAGCCAATCAACAAAAGACTTTTTGAAAAGTACTTGAAGGATGAAAGTGGATTGAAAGACTCTACCACAGACTGGGAGATGTCACAATCCTCTGTAAGTGATATTTTTTTAACAATTTTTTTTCTAACTAAGAAAAAAATATGTGAAATCAGAAAGTGATTTTACAACTGTATGAATCGGAAACTGTGTTTAAGCTTTTGTTTTGGATAACATAATTTCCGAAAATGCTGAATTGTTCTCCTTTCAGTCAGAAGTCAGCTTGCCTATATGAAAATAACTTGGTTTACAAAAATGAAGAGTGTTTTCAACAACTTCCCATAAATTATTTGCAGACACTTTGCAAGAAGTTCATAATCTAATATTGGTTTTTAGTCTTTTAGCTCTATGCTGCAGCTTCAGTCTTGATATTGTAAGCTAACGCTTCTTTTGATTGGGCTGCAGATTGTGAAATAACAAAGCAACTTTTCTTCTCCTCTAGATATTTTTAATAATATATTTCCTTAATCACTCAAGTGTTGTTCTCAGTGGGACATTTTTTTGATCACGTTTGAAAATTATGTGACGCGAAGGTGACGTTTTTGAAGCTCAGTGAAAAAATTCTCTATAGGCACGCAATTAAAAGGGATCAGTACCACGTGTAGGCTGAAGAGTCTGTGAAGAGTCTTTACTTTTGGAGTTATCAATTGAAGTTTATTAGCTCAAACTACAGTGAAGGTGATTGACAGATGCCATTTTCCCTGTACGACTGAAGTAGCAAAATGGGTAAAATCATCAATGTGAACTTATTTCAAGTGCTGGTATTAATGGGCTTAAGGGAAAAGTGGATTAGACCGAGTTACTGCAGTGCGCCTTAACGGGAACATTTAAGCTAGCACTGCAAGCAAAGGAAGAAGTCCTCAGCTTTGGGTGTTCGTTTTTGCTCCTTGTTTCATGGTACTCTGGCCCAAGTGTTTGTGTAGCTGATTATTGAACTTAATTGGGAAACTATTTTGACTGAAAAATAACCTAGCCAAAAAACTCAACTTCCATCAGTCCTTACCTTCACTAATGCTTGTGATAATGTAGTTCACGAGTGTGAGGATGGCTTTGGTTTGCCAAAGGAGAGAACGACTGAAGTGGATGCTACTAAGAGAAATTTAAAATCAAACTGCTCTCTAGGAACGCAGCATCTGCAAACTTAATTTGATTAGTTTGCACAGACAGTAGTTCCAGAGTAAGACTGACTGGCCTCCGAGCTGGTAGAAATATTACCACTTTAGCAGCCCCCCTGGGGTTTGCAAGTTATTAATGCAGCTATACTGTTTCTAGTATGTGGACTGCTGAGAGAGTTGGGCTTTCTGGTTAGTCTGATGGCATAGATGCTTAAGGTGTAAACTTTCTGCAAGTAACTTGCTGAGACTTCTGTGGCCTTCTGACTGAATTGAACACCCATCTGGAGAGTTTTGAAAGAACGTGTTAGTTATTAGACATCTTAGTACAACTTTAACTATGGTAATAATGATCTTTCACTACTTCTGTTTCTGAAATGTCTATGTTTTGGGTTGAAAAGAAGGACATGTTTTTCTGCTCAAAGTAGTTGAGTCCATTGATTTGGCCTTTTTCATCCCTACTGCAGTTGTTCTTGTCTTGCCTGAAATATGTGGTTTATTAGTCAACAAAGAAGTGAGTCGCCTTTTAAAGTGACGATTTCCCTATATTGAATATGAAGGGTATTTAGCACAAATAGCTTCCAATTAAATATCAGAGGGCTGGATCCCAGAATTAGAAAAGATAAACTATCTCCTTCTATCCTCCCTCTGCTTACTTCAAGCATGTGTTCGTTTGGCAGTAGATAACCTGACAGAGCATTCATTTTATTTTTTATGATAGTAGAGACAATGTTTTATTTAAAGACAGCACTAGAAAACCAGGTTCCATCATACATGAAATGCTTTTTACTTTTCAGGGAGCCCATTTGATTTGTGCTCAAAACCAAATTGCAAACATTGATTCAGTCTTTGACCTCCAGCCCTGCTTTTCCACCAGATCAAGAGCTCTATATGCCTTTTGCGAGGGAAGATCTATGATGCTTTGGATAATAGAACCCTAGCAACATACAGCTACAAAGAGGCCCTGAAGCTTGATGTTTACTGCTTTGAAGCATTTGATCTTTTGACGTCGCACCATATGCTGACAGCACAAGAAGGTCTGGATAGTAATATTACTCAGATACAAATAAAATTTAGCTGCAATGTGCCTTTTTCCTGGAGAAAAACTAAAGCAATGCTACAAGTAACAGACTTTAAGAGTTAAGAATAGAAAATATATTAAATAAGTGAAAATTACAATCTGCTCAAATTTACATTTATTTTTCAGTCCTGCAGTGCTAAGGATTAAAAGAAACAAAGTAACCCAGCTGTCCGGTCTCTTAGTTCCTGCAGCTCCCACGCTCTTTGCCCAGCCTAAACAATGCTTTTCCTGTGTTCTCCACTTCACAGGCTTTGAATTCATGAAACCCTACTAGTGCTTGCTTAGTTATAGTAGACATTGCTTAATACAGCAATCTGAGTGATAAAATTTGACATGTAGAGTAAATAAAAATAGGGGTGTGTTATGTCATCTTTATTAAATTTTATTTAAAAGTGTGGAGGGAAAAACTAAGAATTCAATCATTAATTTCCATAATTAGTAGTATTATCTGGTTTTAGTGTACCTGTACTGTTTTCTTCCTTGTGGTTTTGGGATGAGCATCATAAAATTCTTTGCATCTCTAAGTTCTTAAAATGTTGGATCTTGCTATTTCTTCTGTAATATGACCACTTCAATTTCTTTTTTAATTCACATAGAAAAAGAACTTCTTGAATCTCTACCTCTTAGTAGACAATGTACAGAAGAAGAACAAGAATTGCTTCACTTCTTATTTGAGAATAAATTGAAAAAGGTAAACCCCAAAAGTGGCTAAAAAGCCGGAGAATTGATTGAAAGTCTTGACTTCAGGTGTAAATCTTCTTGGACTCCATTTATTCTGAACATTGGACTAAATAAGGCCTTTGTAGTTTTGATTTACTTTAAATTTTTTGATGCAGTAGATATCACTTTATGTAGGTAGTATAATAGTTTTGTGTAAACTTATTTTCTGGTGTGGTGACAACTTGAAATTCTGATTTACTTTTTTTAGGTTTATTTCTTGAGAAACCTCTAGGTGGGGAAAAAGAATATAAATAATGTGGGTAAAATGTAATTTACCTGAAAATACTAGAATATAACAACATTATTCCGGACTATTTTTTCCAAAGATAATGTGAGAGCACTGAAAGCCAGCTATATAGTGCTCAGTACTCATTTCTACAGCCCGCACTTAAGATATTGACACTGGCAAGCATATTTCACGTTCTGAATGAGCTTTTAAGTACACTATAAAGAACCATTTTACCAAATAAGTGGTTTATGGGCTTTCAGTTTACAACGAAGAATTTGAAGAAGCTTAATTCTGCTTGTATATTCTTTTAGAATTAAAAATATTAATATCCATATAATACCACATTATATATAATTACCATCTGATTTTAGGTTGGATTCAGATGTTGTTTCTTTTCTTTTGTCTTTCAGTATAATAAACCCAGTGAAACAGTGATTCCTGAATCAGTAGATGGTCTTCAGGAAAACCTGGATGTGGTAGTATCCTTAGCTGAAAGACATTATTACAACTGTGATTTCAAAATGTGTTACAAGCTTACTTCTGTGTAAGTATACAAAGCAACTTTGAGGGTTTTTTCTCATATGGTGTAGTATATTATTAATTATGCCTGGACTTACAGTGAATATCATTGTTCAATGCATTGACATACATAAAAATTTGATACAAAGTTTCAGGTATTTAAAATGTGTAGTTTGTGTCTGGCAAGACACATTATTTTTATGAGTATCCAGAGCAAAACTCCAGTTAATCAGCACTGTGCAGCACTTCCCTTTATCCAGACTCTTCCTTACTCTGGTACCTTCAGTTTTGTGTGTTCTGTACCTACTTCTTGTTTGGCCTTCAGAACGAATAGGTTTGGATCAGCTGGTTAGTTGGGAAGTATAATTTCTCTGGCTGATTAATAGTTATGTTAACTTTGATGTGCCAAGTATTGTGTCTCAGTTGTTATGTCGCCCAGGCATACGCTGTTCGGTTGTCGGATCAGTCAGAACAACAACATGGATTGCTTCTCAACTACTGTAAATGTGAACACGTGGTTGTGGAGCTATTTTTTCTGCTGGCCTGACAACTAGCTTTTTAAGAAACTGTATTTTTGTGTATGGACTGCATAGTTTCAGAATATCAGTAGTATAAAATAGAAGGGGTTTTGTTTTGGTTTGTTGTTTTGTTGTTTTTTTATAGTACAGCTTTCTCACAGCTGAAGCACGCCCTCACTATGTAGAATATCCCATGGAACTGAGTACAGGCAAGATTTTTGGGAATGCTGTAGGGAATGCTGACAGGGTGAATTTAAACATCTGAGCAAATTTATGAGCCTATTGAAATAAATTATTCCAATTCAGTCAATAAGATTATATTACTGCATCTTTGTTTCTGAAACTTAATTGCCACACTTGGTCTCCGAAGGAAGAGACTATCACAGGTGCTAGAGCTTGGAAATGTGAATCTGAAAGGTCCATATAACTTCAAAGTTTTAGACTCTCTTTAAGAGACCATTTAACATACTTGATTATATGTTCTTATATACTTTTCATTTGAAATACTTTGAACTATTTAAAAATGTAAACTAAACTTATGTTTCAAGGTGTACTTCTCTGAAAAAGGATTCATAGTGTTGTACTTCTGATTTAAGAGATTCTGTGAATAGGTTTGAAGACATCATTTCTTTCTCTGCTTAGTTTACCAAATGCCAATGCTTACAAAAAGGGCACATGCCTAGAAGCCATGTCCCACATGCAGTCTGTTCTCTGCGAGACTATCTTCCGTTTTTAAATGCCACCGGAAATAAAAATTTTGAACTGAGCTAAATATGTTTCCTAAGGCACACTGCTTAGTGTTAACCTGAGAAAGCTGAGGGCTAGTGCTTGAAAGTTGCTGTCAAACATCTGGAAAAGGTGAACAGAAACGTTATTGCTTGCTGTTTGCTGGTTAAATTTGAAGTGACTTGGAAACAAATGTGCATTGTATTCTCTCGTTTTAATTGTATATTCAGCTTGCAAAAATTTTCTGTTATCTTCTTCTGTTAATCTAAATTAATTGTTGTTTTTCTGGTCTAAGATAGCCTTTATTATGCTGTTAATAGTTACCTTCCAGTCACAAATAGTTTTCCAGTGCCTAAAGTGGTAATTAACTGGAACATTACACACTATAAAAGCAGCTTGCTTATAACACATTAAAATTTTTGAAATGTGCATTGCAGATTTTTTCTTTTTTTTCTTTTAGAGTGATGGAAAAAGATCCTTTCCATGCAAATTGTTTACCTGTGCATATAGGGACACTTGTGGAGCTTAATAAAGCGAATGGTAAGAAACACAGCATTCAATATGAATCAACAGAAGATTGTAAAGCTTCAATTTTAAAAAAGAATTAAGGATGCTAAGAAGCCCCCTAATACACCATTGAAAAATCATCGAATCATAGAATGGTTTAGGTTGGAAGGGACCTTGAAGATCATCGAGTTCCAACCCCCCTGCCACAGGCAGGGATACCTCTCACTAGACCAGGTTGC
The DNA here is from genome assembly GCA_017639485.1 of Pluvialis apricaria. Lineage (NCBI taxonomy): Eukaryota > Metazoa > Chordata > Aves > Charadriiformes > Charadriidae > Pluvialis > Pluvialis apricaria. Next base: position 68,978,544 of record CM030007.1, read on the forward strand.
CCAAGGCCATGTCCAGCCTGGCCTTGAACACCTCCAGGGATGGGGCTTCAACAACCTCTCTGGGCAGAAAAATCTACATGTATTTTTCCTCCTACCTGCAGTTCCAAGAAAACAGCGGTAACTGGCAAAGCAGGGAGTTTCAGAGCTGACAGTAGGGCAGGGGGGAGTAGCTGCGCAAAGTGTCTTTATTCATTCATGATCATGAGTGTCACTGTCTCTGGGCTATGTAGCCAGGAAGTTAGTGAGCCACACTGCTTCATTTCTGTTTGGTTTCTGTTTTGAGGTGATCATCTTAAGAGTATTTAAGTGTACTTTTTCTGCTCAACAACAAGATAAAATATATTAATTTAAAACCAGAAGGAACTCTTCAGCAGTGTGTATGCTTAGGTGGATGTGCTTTTTCCGTATTATAAAAAAAAAAATCTAGACTCTCCTTGCCTTTGCTGTTGTGAAGGCCTCTCTTTAGTTCAAACCAGTTAATAATCATGCAGCACCTTTGTTGGAATTACAAGAATAGCTTACTTGCAGCTGGGATGGCTTTTTCTCATTTCAGACTGCATATAAACATCCAAAGCAAGTGAAGAGCTTGAAATGTCTTTAAAACCAATTGGAAAATAGAATAAGGAACTCATATGATTTGCAGTCTCTCGAAGGACGGTGCATTGTATGTACACAAATAGGTCATTAGGTGTACTAGTACTTCTCAATGTTTAGTAAATGTACTTTTCAGTTACTTTACAGAAAATATGGCCAGTATTCTGATTTTTCTTCTAAGTCTGCCTTGAGTAGCATATTGTAAATAAGGGGTTATTTTGTAAGCCAGCTTTCGTATTTGATTTTTCTGAAGCCAAGAATTGATGTAAAGTACTCCAGGACAAACTCATCAATTTATTCTGATGAAATAGCATTACAATACATAAAATTTCTATTTCTTTTGAAATTGCATAGGCAATAGAATTGTTATCCTGTATCTGATTACTTCCACTGTTATTAGAAAATCTGTAGTAAGTTATTAGAATAACTAAAATTATTATTTTTATTAGAAAAGTAGTCACTTAGAATTATTCCAAATAATACAATCATTTATTTGCTTTTGTCCTATTTTCAGCATATTAATGCACAGGACTCTACTTTGAAATTGATCTAGCCAGTATGTTGTACCTTTTTAAGTGCACGAAGTTCAAGACAAGATACATTCAAGTGTAATACTACAGGCATTTATTTTAATGTATGTTAATGACCTAAGTTGTTGCAGAATTCTTAAGGGGTGGGATGTATAGCTGCTTATTTATGTGCTGTGAAGACTTATGGGTTGGTTGGTTTGTTTTGTTTTGGTTTTTTTTTAGTTAATTGCAAACCCAAATCTATTATGAGGCAGTTTGAAGCATTACTACTGAACAGAAAACATTTTTGGTCACTTGTGCATTAGTAATGTTAGACGTTCTGGATATTTTGTATAGAAAGCTAAAAGGCTCAAAATATCTTAATGGTTTAGCACATTTTAATTTTCTTTTCTTGTTTCTTCCCACTACATAGAGCTTTTCTATCTTTCTCACAAACTGGTGGACTTGTACCCAAATAATCCTGTAAGTTGTTCTAAGCCTTCGTTACCTGGTAGTTTTTTCTAGATGAAAGCACGTTAAAGTTGTAATGTAATTGTCAGTTTGAGCAACAGAATTCAAAATCTGTTTCTGGATGGAGCTAGTAAGCATGGTTCGCTCCTTTTATTTTCTATGCATTGTAATTTTCTTATACCAAGGTTCTTTTTTTAAAACAAAGTACTTGTGAAATATAATCAGTGTGAGGTATTCACTTTGAAAAATAATTTGAAACAAATGCTACAGTAATAAATCTATATGCCTCTTCTGGGCAACCTTTTCCAATGTTTGATCACCTTCATAGTGAAAAATTGTTTTCCTTTTACTCAGTCTGAATTTCCCGTGTTGCAATTTGTACCCATTGCCTCCCATCCTGTCACTGCACCTCTGAGAAGAGTCTGGCTCTGTCTTCTGTATTCCCTACCATTAGATAATTGAAGCTTTCCACTTGGCTCTCTCTTCATGAGGCTGAGCAAACCCAGTTAGAGAAGTACCTGCCAGCAGTTCTAGCTTGTCTGCAATATCAAATAATTCGAAAAGTTGACTGTGATTTTAGTGAAAATGTTCCTAACTTCTCTAATTATAATCTGTTCCTCTGTTATGCATCGCCAACGGTGATGTTTCACTAAAATCAGTATGATATATCTAATAATACTCTATTTTGATTTTAATGAGTAGGTGTCATGGTTTGCAGTAGGATGCTACTATCTCATGGTTGGCCACAAAAATGAACATGCCAGAAGATATCTCAGGTAAAATTTTTTTTTGCCAGTTTTCCTTAATTAATCTGTTGCCCACTCGCTAAATAAATATTTAATGTTCACGGTTTTTGTAAGCCCATAAAGTACACAGAAGTCTTGGTAAACTGGTTACTACTAAAATATTCCTTTAGTTGACACCCTCTTTTTGGTATACGAATTTAGACCTCAACTTTCTAGATACTTTAAAAATGACGTACAGACTTATGTAGAATCTCTTTTGGCAATCACCTTCCTATTATAGGCAGGCGTAGTCCCTGCATTCGCTCATCCTGCCAAGCTAACTACAGCTAGGCGATCAAGCCTCAGTTCTCAGCTTACGGACACTCAGGCATTCTCCCAGGTTCAGGTTTCATATCTTAAAGGGAAGAGTTAAGCAGAAGATTCTGACATTTGGCTGTCTAGTTCTTTCTGTGCACAAGCGGCTTTGGACTTCTTAGGTTGGTCAGTCAGGCCAGTGCTCTTTCCTGTGGGTCTTCTGTATGTGTATTGTTTATCAGCACTGGGGAGCGGGACCTTGCTGTGAAGTAGGGCATTTGTTTTGGTGCTGTAAGCTTAAACTGAGAAAGCCTAAATCAACCTGTAAGGCTTTCATTTTCCTTTGAGACCTTTATACACAATATATATAAAGAAGGGTTAGTAATTTAGACCGTTTTAAATGCCTGTTTATTATGAATAATCTATTTAAATTTCTGAAAAATACTAGGGTGAAATTCTTCAAGAAGCTGTCTGGAGTGACATAGGTGTTTATGGTGGTGAAATAAAAACCATCTTTATTAAATCTGCAAGCATCCCTAGCCAGGAAGGGTCTTTAGATGGGGCGGGGAGGGGGGCGTGGGCAGGAGGGAACCAGAATCCAGGGTAGTTTTGGTAAAGAGCAAAAAAGATCTGGTAAAAGAGAAATAGTTAACAAGGTACCACGAGGCTAGGGACAACTGTCAGCTTGGCACTACTTTTTAGAAAAGGATCTGGAGGTACTGTGGATAAAAACACAAGCTCCCGTATCGGTGTTTTGGAGTCACAGGACATCACACTGGTGCGTGCTGAACAGGGCAGAAGGCACAGCAGGGCAGTGCCTGGAAGCATGTAAGGGAAGTATCATTCTGGCTGCTCCAGGAGGAGCTATCTGCATCCTTCACGTCTTGCAAAAGGTCTTACCTCATCTCAGCACCAATGAGGAAAACAATATTTGTGATGGAACATAATCCACCTTTTATAATAATAACAAAGCTATATTTTAGTGTGTCACTATTGACAAGTCAACATGCGTGGAGAACTCAAGATGGATGTAAGGCAGTTGAACTGAATTCAAGAGAAGGCAATAAACAAGTATTCTGGAGAAGGTGGACAATTAGGAAAGTTTTTGAAGTGATTGAAGCTGTCTAGGATGTAGGGTGGTAAGATGCAAATGTTTGAATATGTAAAGTTTTGTCCCAAAAGACAGAGAACAAACTGTTCTCTAGGATCTGTCATGAGAAATAATGAGTTTAACTGTGACAAACAAGACTTAGATTAAATGTTAGGAAAAACTGAAGTGTTTAAGGACAATTAAGCAATAGAATAGATTACTTGCGGAACATGTAGGATCTCCATGTCAGAAGCTTTTAAGAAAAGATGGGGCACATCTGTCATGAGCTGTCCTTGCCTTCAGACTGAGAAAATACCATACAGAGCTTTCTAATGTCTAAGACTGTCAAGTCCGTCTTTCTGTAAAGACTCCAGGTTGCGATCTTGATGCTCAGGTTGCAGTCTGCAGCTCAGGACTTGAGCAACATTTGGTAAATACAGCAACTGTCTGCAATGTGACAAATAAATACTCTTGTCTTCATTAAGGCTAGTACAATTATATGGCAAAATTTCAACACACAGTTCAATCTAAGAGTTCATTTGGTACTTTTGTATCCTGCTTGTGAAACTTATATTTGCTAGAATATATTTATGTTGACATGTATATCTACACTTTTGTAATACGTTATGAGTCACTACTAACTTGCTGTATTTTGACTAATTGACCTATTATATCATTACTCGTGTTCAGTAATAGCAAATAATTCCTGCTGTCTGTGTGAACAGCAATAGAAATAATACAGTGAATTCTTGAAAATGGATGATACTTCACAGTGGTAAATAAATAGTTTGTTGAACTTTTAAACTTTGTTTGCCAATAGTCATTAAAGAAGATTATCTTAATAGATACCTAACTATGTGGCATAGCATTGCTATGTAAGTAGTCATCTGAAGCAGATGAAAGTTAATTTCAGATGTGTTTGCTTGTGACCTGCTCTTGGTTTCAGCAAAGCTACTACACTTGAGAGAACCTATGGGCCTGCGTGGATAGCATATGGACATTCATTTGCAGTTGAGAGTGAGCATGACCAAGCAATGGCTGCATACTTCACAGCTGCACAGCTCATGAAAGGGTATGTCAAGAATGTCATATTCAGAAAAATTAAAATTAATCCATAATTACTGTAGAATATTGACCTATATCCCTTTAAACAGTAGGAATACATTTGCAACCATTATCTGGTAGAGAACAACTCAGGAAAAAAAACCAATTTCATCATCTGCATTTGACTGCATTATTTGTACTTGATTATTGTTGTGATTTTTTTCAAGTTCTAAAGTCAAGATTTACATTTAGGTAATCTGTGTTCTACCTAAAAGTTCTCTGAAATTTGTGAATCATGTTTGTCACACCAGGTCATAAGCTGCTGTATAGTAATATCTTGAACAGCTGTCCACTGTTGTGGAGAAGGTTATAAAATGAGTAATGGACTAATCATGTCATATTGTATATACAACTATTGTATTTGATTGTAGTTATTGGTAAATGTAATCCCTTTATTATTACTTCTTCCATATTCCATTTGTGAGTGAAACGTAGGAAGGATACTGGGAAAAAAAAAAACAAACCAGACCCTCAGAACTAACTTAAGCACTGAGAAAATACATGCAATTCCAGAGCAAGTTACAGTTATGTATTGAAGTTCAAATTATTGTCTACAACTAACAAAGACATGAAGTCATATAAACTGCCCCTTAGGTTAATAGTCCATTTAAATCCGTTTTTTTGCTTGGATGTACATAAACATATGTAAACACAGTTGACATTTCTTTATAGTCTGTGATGTCATTCCTGGTAAGTGCATGATACTTCTGGTTTTTTATAGGTGTCATTTGCCGATGCTCTATATTGGACTGGAATATGGTTTGACCAACAACTCCAAGTTAGCTGAAAGGTTTTTCAGCCAAGCTTTAAGCATTGCACCCGAAGATCCTTTTGTTATGCATGAAGTTGGAGTGGTTGCATTTCAAAATGGAGAGTAAGCTTGCAAAATGAGATAAAATACATTCTTAAACATGGATTATTCTGAAGTGTAATGTGCCAATATATCCACTCAAGTGCTTATATTGAGCTATAGAATACAAAGTTTCTTTTGGTTCTAGTTTAGATAGTGTTTATTCTAAACCCTTGCTTTCTACATTGTTCCTCCTTGTTCAACGTTGAACAGGGAAAGAATTTAATGCTTGAGGAACAGGCAGAGATCAATTATTGTGTGCCTGTCATGGGGTGGTTGAATGCCCTGAAAAGGCATCTGTCTGCATACACAAGTGCACACATGCTATAAAACTTTGTAGTGCAAAACATTTTGTCAGCTCAGGCGGTTCCAAATATATTCTGAAAAAAAATAACAGATGTAAGAACTGTTTAGTGAATATTCTTGATTTGTTTCTGATTTTTTTAACTTTGTCTTGTTATCTCTTAGGAGCACACACAAAATATAGCCAAATGTAAATTACTGTTTTTTACAGCTAATTTCACTCATACGATGAAATAATGTCAAAGAACTGTTCCTTGTAATACAGTTTTCTTATACTGCTAATGAAAACTCTTCACTAATTTACTTTTCTTTCCCCCCAACCCTGTCAATTCTTAGCTGGAAAACTGCAGAAAAGTGGTTTCTTGATGCACTGGAAAAAATCAAAGCTATTGGAAATGAGGTATTTTTCCTAATAACATGCACGATCATAAATTTGTAAAATTCCAGGAAATTCTGTAGTATCTTCTGACAAAATATTCTTATTTTAAGGTAAAAGCAATACAATATAAATTTTACTTTAAAACTTGGGTCATCTACTTGTAATTGTGTATGTTGGGTTTTTAGATGACAATCGTCACACATTATCTTCAGTGCTACAGGAAAAGGCAAAAAGTATGTTTCTGTATGAAATGAAAAGGAAATAAGTATTGACTGGAGAGGGGAATCCAGGTCTCCTTCTCAGCCTTGGGTCTTAGTAGAGCAATGGTTCTTGGCCTGAGGGTGGAACTGGGTACACGTGTGAAGATGGTTTCTGCCACCCTTAAGTGTTAGCCATTTCTTGAATGACTTCCATTTTTGTTTGGACATAATCCTCCAGGTATGGATTTGTTTTCTTTCTACCAGATAGAGCCTCTGTGTGGGAATGGGCCCAGGGATGTTAAACGAACTTCCTGAAAGTAATCAAAATAATCGCTGGCAAAAAGTTTGTTAGTTAATGTGCTCATAGTTCCAGAGATTTTGTGAATCAAAAGTCAGCCATTACAACCCCAATTCCTCAAATGCTGGAACACACAAATGAGTTTGTACCTATTGATAGTACCATTTATTCTATTTATGTGTCGTCACCTTGTCTAAAGAAACACATTGTACTAGAGTAACTTAAGATGCCTTAATGAAAGTAGTACTACCTTGTGACAGGCTGAATTTTATGTGAATTTTACGATAGGTTTTCTCAATTTTTAGCTTAAATTTAGTTAATGAGGACACCACCTCATGCTGCTATAATTGTTAACGCAGCAGCTCCTATCAAGATAATAAAATTGCTTCTAGAACAAAATAAACCTTCTATAAAACAGAAAGCACTGAAAAAACTATAATCTTCCTGTGGACAAGGCACACATTTACTAAAACAAACTGCACAGATTTATACGCTCACCAATATATAAATAGGTTTGTTCTGTTTCAGTTAAAGCTGTATTGTTCACACGAATGCCACAAACTTTGTAGATCAGGCTTAAATTTATGCATATGGTGAAATTCTTTTGTGTGTTGCACTTTTCTATTTTATTGAGAAGTACTAAATACCAACATATCTATAAACACACAAATGTGAATTTAGAGTGGGAAACACCAAAAATAGCTAGAGATACACAGATAGTCTTACATTGTGTTACAAATTGCAAATTCGTAATGCAATAAAGTCCAAATGATTTTTAATTTCAGCAAAAAGTGTTTTAAGGATTTTGTTGGCTCAGATTGTCTTCTGTGTGCCTTGTAAATGAGCTAATTTATGTAGAGCAGATGAAGTTAGACTATGGAGAAGACAGTAAAAGGACTTTCAGTATTTATGATTATTTATAAACACCTAATTTGGGGGCTCTTCAGTGCTCCTAGGCTGAGAGACTTGAGGTGATTCTTAAGTAGAAAACAAATAATGTTTGGTTTGCATCCAAGTCTTACTATCACTGACCATTTAAAGAAATTTAATTGAGTTTGGGGAATGGAAAAATTAGAAAAATGAGTTACTGAATAAATGTTTTGAGCTTAAATATGTGTTTTGAAAAGAATTGAAAATGCTTGTGATATTTTTCTTGGTCATGAATGAATTGCCTTGTTCATTTGTATGGGTTTTTTTAAAGTAGACAAAATTCAGTTACAAGCTGCAGTTATTTGAATTGTTGCATTATTTTGCAGGTAACAGTTGATAAGTGGGAGCCTTTACTGAACAATTTAGGACACGTCTGCAGAAAGCTCAAGTAAGCAGAAAGTACTGGAGCTACATTTATCTGGAACACTACACAAATATGTTTTCTCTAGGCCTACTTCTCTTTTATATCAACATTAGGTACCACATGAGAGCAGTGTAGAAGCACCTTATAAGAACAAGATTCCCTAAATCAGCTTGTGAATGTAAATACATTAATCACCCCTTATATCCAGTTTACTACATGCAAGTTAAAGTACTTGATGTAAAAGCCCTTCCTTTGCTTAACTATTGATTCTATTAGAAAGTTGGTTGTAGGCTTTTAGTTCCTTGTATGGGTCTGAATTCTAACTGGCTTCTGTCCCAGTCCTGACATATTTGGATATGTCCACTGATGTAATTAATATAAAGGTGGTTTTGTGGCGATTAATTGCTTGAATCAATGCTTACGTTGCTTTCCTTAAATATTCAGTGGCATTAACACAGCAATAAAATACTGCTTTATGGTTTTTGAGAACAGAACTATTTCATATTTCCATTCTAGGAAAAGAAAAAGAAAGTGCAAAGTACATATGCAAGCTTTAACAGTTTTAACATAGAGAAATGTTTTCTTGTTAATTACCTTAATCTGATTTTAACTAGTGTTTTCTTTTGCTTAATCAGTACCATATCTTTTTTTTTTTAGTGTCATGGTTTTAATTGTCCAATTGGTGTATACTGTAATTTTTGTTTCAAAGCTGCTAATGAGGATGTGATTATGGTAGATTTAAGTTGTACTTCTGCTTTGGCTTTGGTAGTAATTGCTTTGTGCTTGAATTGCCGATTAGTTCTTCATTTTCATTATGAAATACGGATGTATAATAGTTACCCCTTCTGCCAAGATCAAACAAAAGGCACTGCTTCTGGAATCTATTCATGAGTATAATTGTAGGGGTTTTTCAAATACTTATTTCCGTTATAATTCCTTTTGGTTTTTTTTAATTTCTACAATAAGAAACTGCTTACATCACACTTAGGGCAACTTGCATTGTATTATTTGCTCAGGTTCAGAAAGCCAACCTCATGTATTTCTACATCCTTGTAAACCATCATTTAGGAAAATTAAGCTGAGAATTTAGGCAGCTTTGACAACTTAAAAAATTCTGTAGTTAATTTACTAGTGTTCATAATACGTGCTATTGGTATTATGAAAAAAATGGATATACATCTGCACACTAGCATTATGTGATTGAAATTTGAAAGCAGCATATTAAAATAGTGGTAGTTAACTGGACAGGTAAATACTATGAGTGAAAATAAAATTCAAATCAGGGGAAAGTTTCATGCAGCAAACAAACAGTTACATAATGTTTCTGCCTCAACTGTTACTTAATGCCCTCTAACAACTTCATGTGTTGCTACTTGCATAACTTCATTATAACTATAGACCTTAAAATTTCTTCTGAATAGACAATTTTTAACAACTTGGTACTAGGATGTAAAATGTGACGACTCAATTTCTCAGAGTAATGCCATAATGTATATTTAATCCTTGTTTTATAAAATAACAAATGCAATAAGCAGTCTAATTAATGGATAATTTTCACAGAAAGGGTGGCTGGTATTTGAAAGAAATTACAGATATGTGTAAATCTTCTTTTCTGATAGAGATGGTAACAAAATGGAAGTGACAAAAGTACCAGTGTATGAAGCACTTAAAGGTTGTGAAATTTCTGCCCAGAGAGCTTTTCTCATTTTGAACAATGAGTGATTTGGTCTCATATTGCTCCTTCACTCCCCTGGGGAGGAAAATGGAAGCTAGAGAAAGAAAGCTAATGTTACAATGAGCAGCATTAAACATCTAAAGCAATTTACCATATCAAATTGTAAAGATCATCTCTAAATGGGGCCTAGCAGTAGGCAGCTGTTGTGCTATATACGGGGAACAATAATTTCTCAATTATGTTGAGGAAGAAAATTGTCAATATCCATGAATCTTTTGTGCATTCTATTATGTTCAGAGTGTGAAGCAATAATTTTTAAGTTCTTGCAGGTTCGTGTGCCACTGAGCTAAGGAAAATACCGATATAATACTATATAAACACCTTTCACCCTGAAGCTTACTAACAGATCATCTGTATTTAACCCTAACAGGAAATACGAAGAAGCACTGGAGTACCATCGCCAGGCTCTAGTATTAATTCCTCAAAATGCTTCTACTTACTCTGCCATTGGCTACATACATAGTCTAATGGGCAACTTTGAAAGCGCAATCGACTATTTTCATACGGTATGTAACTGCCTTAAATTAAAGTGCTGGTCACAGATTCTATTATTTCTGTTTTGGTTTTGGAACTGGGAACCAGAATTTTATCCAGCCTCCAAATTAGTGTTTATTTTATAATCTTAGGAATTTTTATTTTTTTTAAAAAAAGTTTTCTGTGGATTAGGTAAAAATGGCCACTTTGGGAAACTTAGTACTTGGATCCTTCTTTTTATAAATTGGTTGAATATTATAATTGTCGTATACATTTTGTGTACATGACGTTCTCATGCAGCTGAAATGATTTAAAATACTTCCAACCTGTGCCTTGGAGTAGAAATTTTACAGCAAGTGCAACATTTAAAGATATGCTATTTTCTGTTGTTTCAGATTTATCTTTATGACATAATACTTGTATATTTTTATTGCAGGACAGTTTTAGTGATTTCATGTTTTCATAGAGTAACAGTGAATTTTCCTCAGTTGAATTTTCACATACAAGTTGATTGGCTTGAATTTAGCTGCAGTTCTGTTTACCTAGAAGCTTGTATTACATACATTTAGTTGTAATTACTTTAAGCATGTCTCAATCTATTTTGTTATAGATTGTAGCTTAGCTATACAAAATTAACTTCCGCACAGGTTTTATAATCATTATTTTAGTAGTATGCTATTCTTCATGACTTGTGAATGATTTTCTGCCTGTATATATATCCTTTTCTGGTTTTGTTTTGTGTTTGTGTGACCACTTCAGCCACTTCATATTACAATATTATCTTGGTTGTGCAATGTTTTGCTTTACAGTGAAGACTATGCTCTGATAGCATTGTCGAGCAACAAAACAACAAACTCAGAACCATCGTGGACTTAAGATGTAAATGGTTTTATTTGCTACTGAATACTTTTTACTGTTTTTTTTTTTTTTTTAATAGGCCCTTGGTCTTAGGAGGGATGACACATTTTCAGTCACCATGCTTGGACATTGCATAGAAATGTATATTGGTGATTCTGAAGCCTACATTGGTAAGTCTTTCACTTACGTGACTCTTAAAGTCATCGAGTCCTTTAAGAGGAGTCTTATTCTTGCATCAAGAAAGAGTGTCTACCATTACCTAGTTAACTCACAAAGTAGAGTATGTTCTGATTTGGTTTTTGTTTTGGCTTTTTTTTTTAATGGCTAAATGAGTCAGAACTTATCAGCCATTGCAAATGACCACTGTTTTTTCGAAGCATCATGACAGGAAATTCTTTCTAATATAAAGAAAGGAAAGACTTTGCCGTTGGAGGTGGGTGGTGATGGTTTCTTTTATAGAAAATACTGATTTGTGGCAGCTTAGGAACCAAAGGGAATGGGGAAAAATAAAATAGAAATACGGAGTTAGAAAATCAGAGGACTTGATTTCAGCTAATGCTGCTGTAGAGGGATCTGGGCAAGTCATTTTCACCATGTCAAAACTCTGCTCTGTAGAGACAGGATAAATTCTTCTGCCTCCAAAAATAGAACTTTACATGTGATAGAAAAAAGAAAGTGCAATATAATGATAATGTATTATATTGCTAGAGTTTGAAATATTCTATGAAAGCTTTCTGCCCCACCAAAAAAATTTATAGTGACATATTTCTGCTTCATTGAACTCAGTGATCTATCTGTAATGAACACAGTTGATGTCTTGTCAACGAGGCTGAAGCCAGTAAAAGCCATCTGTGTGTTCTGTTGCTTTTCCTGCAGATTTTTCATGCAGTTGAAGCAGATGTTTCTTCTCAAGATTGTCTTGCTCCATATGTAGTTGTTTAACACGTCTGGAAGAACCATGCAGCTGTGTGATATGCGTTAATGCAAACCATGCTGTGTGTAACTTAAACAACAAAAAAAAAGCGCCTCTTAGGGAATTGGGAAGGGAATTGGCAATTGCTTCTCGGAACAGACTTTTGAATCTGAGTTGTACTTCTTATGTTGTGCTTTTTTCAAAAAGGAGGCTGCTGGATTTTTTCAGAACAACTCTATTCAACTTCAGTCATTAAGCAGCAACAGCTCCCTGTTGGTCTGAAAACAGAGAATCATAGTAGCTTCTGGATGACAGTTTCTTTGACATACATTTTTGAGTGTTCACTTGGAATAAACTAATGGTTTGACTTTTTTCCTAGGAACAGAGATCAAAGACAAATTAAGATGTTATGACTTTGATGTACACACAATGAAGACATTAAAGAACATAATTTCACCTCCCTGGGATTTCAGAGAATTCGACATAGAAAGGCAAACTCTGGATGAAAGTGGCATAGTAACATTAGAGGCGTCACATCAAAGGAAAAGTACAGATATTAGTCGCCCATTGGAAGAAACATTTGAGATAGAAATGAATGAAAGTGATATGATGTTAGAAACATCGATGTCAGACCATAGTACGTGACCATAAATGCTGGTAAAGAGCTCATTTTGTCTAAGTGTAATATGTTTGTTTTAGCATTTTTGTTATGGTGTTATACTTTCAAGAATTTGCTATTTTTATATGAATTCAAACTACTACTCTGTACTTAACGCCTGAGAAATAATGCTTGCCTTAAGGATGATTAAAAAGTATACATGATGGACTATTTCTACAAAATTAATCATACATGATGAAGTAAAAAATAAATTCACCTTTTTTTTTAAAACTGTTTACCGATCCATGTGTCTGCCATCATTAAGATTGTGAAGGTTTAAAAATAGTACTTAACATGGAACCATTAACATTGTTGTTAAATTGAATAGCCGGTCTACTATAGTATTATTGTTGCTTCTGAGTTTTCATCCTGTCTGTGAGAAACGCTTTCTTAGTAAATAGACCAAAAAGAATCCATGAAGTTTTATATTCAATACTTTATAAATATGTGTTCTTTTAAGGAGCAATTTCAATGGTTTTCCATCATTTGACTCTAATTTGGCATACATTAAATTGATGACAAAGCATGTTACTTTGTTATACTTTCTCCTAGTTATTAAGTTCTGTTCTTTATAGTTATTCTATATTGTATTACTGAAACATCATTTAAGAACTGCTTTTGGTAAGCTGACTAGACAACAAACTTGAATGGTGTAAACATTAAGATAAATCAGCCTTACCCGCAATTAGCGTTATAATAAAGTTGTAAGCCACAGTGTACTACTGTAGGGACCACAGTCACTCTCTTTACACATAGTTGTTTTGTCAATGCAAAGGATTAACTGAATAATACACACGCACAGTTTTCACAGGTCTGTAAAGTGTGGTATTTTGAAATGTCATTGGTTCACTGAAAAATGAAGAAGTAAAGCGTATGCCTCTGAAACAGCAGCAGTGATTAGTCCATCCACTAACCAGGACAGGTCTGTTTGCCTTCTTAGCATGAGTGTTGAACGTATTTTGTGTAAATTTTTCCCTTCCCTTCCCTTCTTGCCTTTTCCACATATGTCACTGTGTGGGGCTTAAAATTAAAAACTTAATGCTACAAGCTGTCATAATATTTTCTTCTGTGACTTGCAGCTAAGTTTTGGTATTTAATGTTTAGAATAGATTTCCTGAAGTGTAGCAGTCCAGATCTTAGTGTGAAGTACTTCAGAACTCAAGAACTAGCAATCTTTCTGTAGACAAAGATTTTTCATGAAATACAAAAATTATTGTTTTAGTTGCCAAAATAAAATCATTGGTCTAAAATGTAATTTCTACACTGTATCTCAGTACATGTGTTTAGAAGTATCTTCTAGCATAAAAGATATATGTTTGGTTATTGTTATATAATTTTCACCCATTTTATTGCAGCAAGGTATAAAAAAAACCTGACATATTCGTGTGATTCATGAAATATTTCCTATACCTTTTTTTGGCACTTTATGGAACGAAGAGGAGATGATGTCTGAATCCAAGTACCTGTATTGAAACCTTGCAGTCTTTCTGCTTTCCAGCAGTCCATCTGTCTTGATTAATGGTCCTTTTAACTTTAAGACAGGTGATGTTTACTTTTACTTTTGCCAATGAATGGATATCAAAGGACGGACTGATACTGTAATCTTTGAGTGTAATTTTGTATAGAGTTTTACATAAACTGGAAAATATAAACTACTACTTCTCATCCCACTACATCTGTCTCATGGCTCACTGAGTTCTCAGTAGCCAGGTTCTGAATCCTAAGGAAGATACCCTTAGTAGACACCACTACTTGGAAGAAATTGCTAGGTGGGAAGGCCTTTGTTTATCTGAGGATACTCATTAGCCAATCTGAGATACCCGCTAGTGAATTGAAATGCTAGTATTTTTCTCTGTTTTGCCACCTTCTTCGCTTGCTGCGCTGCTCAGACAGATTTTTTTGCTGTGCCTTTTTCCTGATAGCGCTCTCATGAACCCCCATGTGCATCAGGGAGACTTCATTGCATCAATGTGGGCCACGTACATAGTTTGAATCCAGGGTACGGGCTGTTTTCCACATGTCTGTGCACTACTGAACATGAACTCAAGTTCTAGATGCACCTGCACTTTAAAATTCAAGGGTATTGAGTGAGGAAAAGCTAGGGGAACAGTCTGTGTTTTAACAGTAGTCGCACATGCTGTCACTGTTGATGTGATTGGGTCCATGAGCTCCCCTTGCTTTTCTATGAACACCAACACAGTATAGTAGAAAAGTCTGCTTCTGTCCCAGTGACAGCAGGAATTGTTCTGGGGCTTCACAGAGGAAACTACAGATGCCCAATTTACTGTTCCATATGTTGGAACATACGGATTAGAGTAGGTGCCCAGCGCGGAATTCAATACTAATCCCATATTCTCTTAGACGTTAGAAAGTAAGCTGAACGAAGATGTTTTACTTCCTAGTTCTAAAGCACTTCATCCAAAGCTGCATGTTCTGAAAAACATGAGGTGAGCCATGAGTCTTAAGTGGAAAAGTCTTTATCCAAGCAGAGTGTGGGAAAAATGAATCATTCGGGTAACATACGCATCTCCTGGCCAGTGCCGGGTCTCTTTTCTTCAGCATGGCTGGGTAAAAAGTTCATAGAGGGGGTTTTCTGTTCTTTTGGTATCTGGTAGTTTGTGTGTGGTCCAGGTGACAACTTATGTTTGAGGTAAACTGGAGATTTTTCCTGGGCACGCTAGAAGACTCTGGCCAGTTAAGACCCTATAAGGAGTGTGTCTCAACAGCTACTGTGTTAGGCAAGTTGCATCCTTTAAAGGATCTTTTGGTAGCTATTTTTACATGTGTTCTTATGTATCCCAGATGACTGTAACCAAGAAGACCACCTCATGGATGAAGTGACCGCAAAGGCTTGCTGCTGCACACAGAGCAGCCAGCAGGCTACTGCCAACAGACTATCAGAGCTGAATTCCTTTTCCTCTAGAACATTATCTATTTTTTTTTTTAATCCAGCATAGGTAAATCTAATTTTCTAGTAAGACATTGTGGCAATTTCTACGTGGAAGTTGGCACAAAAGTCTTCTAGCAAATCAGGCCTTTTGTCTAATCTCAGGCATGGATATAAGCCTTGGGTTGTTTCCTTTTTTCTGTTACTACTATTTTAATTGACAAAATAGTTCAGAAGATTGATAAAAGTTAATATTTCTTCCTACGCTCTCCAGTTGTTATCTCATGGTGTGTCGGCTCTGATGACAATACTGGTTTATAGTATTCCTGCCCTGCCTGTAGGGGTCTGCTTACCCCTGTGCTACTGCCTCAGTTGTGTTCGTACAAATGTATTATTATGTGTTTACATTGTGAACCAAATCAGGGAGCTGGTCCAGCATTTAAAAATCTTTTCTCTATCTGAGCAGTTCTCGGGTTCAAAGACAGCAAACCACTGCTGTGTTAGTGTCATCAGTGGGGCAGAGTGGTAGGAGTGGGAAGAAACGGATGGAATAGCGAGAACGGGTGTTGCTATAAAGGCAGCATATCATGACACTGTGCCTTGGCAGGTATCTGCTCGAGGTTTTTTGGCTGGCTGTTGCTGTCCTTCATTTATTGGCATTAAAAGTTACCTAGAAAGAAACGTATTCCTAGATTGTGAATGACTTTTCCTGGACGTCTGAGGAATTCTTGATATGACTTGGCTTGGCTCCCAGCCCTTCAGACAGCTACAATTAGGTTAGAGCTTGTGAGCTGGTTGATGATGTATGTCTCTCAGACAGGACTTTAGGGAAAATTTTTCTCTCCTCCTTTCTGTTCTGTCCAATTTTTTGATCTGCTCTTGTTATGTCCAAACCCTTGTCTTTGCACCAGCAGCTCCTACTGTGCCCTAGTCTTCCACACTTCCCAGCACCTGTCCCGCTCCAGTCCTGCTCTTTCCTGGACTCTGCTTCCTAGATAGTGGTTGGTGCCTTTCTGGGTTATTCTCACATTCTGATTTTCACCCTGGTTCTAGTTAAATTGAGTATTGTCCTTGTCCTCATGAGGTCTTTGGTTATTAATTTTTGTCTAACTTGACCTCAGGTTTTTGACTTTTGCTTCAAGTCATTGCCTCAGTTGGCTTTGGCCACTGGGTACAAGGGTCCAGGACTTCATCAGGTTGAGTAGCTTATCAACATGTCCCCAAAAAAGACATCCTCACTCTGTCACATAACCTGATCTCTTGCAATGATCAGTCTTGTCCCAGAGCAGGGTGACCTGGCCATTGCCTTAAACGTTTTCAGAATTGGTTTGAAAATCCAAAAGACATTTCTGCTGCAAATGGTTCCAACAGTTTCCTCCCAAGTACTATTGCCTAAAAGATTCGAAGAGGAGTAACACATTTCAGAGCTTCCTCAGCCAATGCCACCTGCTTTTATTATTTCGCATCAAATCGTGTGTTTCCTTCATGTTGTGGACAGCTCTTTAAGGATGGACAATGCAGCAGCATCTGAAGACTGGCAATGACCCTGTGTATTCTGCTTAAATTGCAGGTATTTTTGCTCATTCTGTCTAGTTTCAGTAGCTCCAGAGGACTCCATCGATACACCCATGACGTGTGCCCTTACTTTGGAGTTTGCTGTGCCCCAAGCCTGGGAGAAGTAGTTCCAAGACATCCCAACTCACCCAGGCATGTCAAGAAACTTTTTGGATCTAGGCATTGCAAAATGTGTTGATTGCAATCTAGGGCTGAATAAGCCTCGATCTGATTCAAGTCAGATCTTTCTTAATTCCAGTAAGGTCAGTACTTACTTCCAGACCAGCCACCTGGAAGACCAGTTTCTCCTGGGGGAACTCAATTCAGGGACACCTTGCAGGTGAGAGATTATTCTGAAGCAATATTGCTATATATTTCCCAGTTCTTGTCCTCATTCTGCTCATCACCGGTGACCTCCCCAGGGACTTGCCACTGCCAGAGACTGGACTACAACACTGTCTGCCTCTACAACCATTCACACACCCTTATTTGATGTGTTTCTCTTATTTGTTAAGATAAACCAGATGCCAAATATCTACCAGTGTTTGACAAAAGCAGAAGACCACAGGATGTCAGGCTCTGTAGGAGCAAAAGCAGCAGATGAAATTCAGGGAGCCAGTCAGGCAAGGAGACAGCCAGAAAAACCCTCAAGCCCGCTTGCCACATGGCCTGGGAGGCTGAGGCTGGTGGTGGCACTGCTCTTCTAGGTTGACCAAGTATTCCCTGCAGGCGCATGACTCGTGAGCTGATGCAAGTAACAAGTAACGGTCTCTTTTCCCTCTTTCCACCTTGTTCTCTCCCCAGCACCGGGCTAGCTTTCAGGCCCTGCATCCTAAGACTCTGGGTGACACGTCCCCGAGGAGGCAGAGGCAAGGCCATGGCAGAGGGAGGCCCCAAGGCTCTACCAGGCATCCGTGGGTCTAGGTCGGGGCCACCAGAAGAGGGCAACAGGCACATTTCTCTGTCCTCCCCTGCCCACCAGTAGAGTGGGGGCCCTCTGGGCTGCCTGAAAGTGTCTCTCCCCGCCACGAAGGAGGATGGGCACAGGGATGGAGATGGCGGCAGCGACGCCTCCCCTCAGCCTCGACCGCTGCCGGGATGGGGCGGGGGAGTCCCACTCGCGCGCCCCCCCTCCAACTCTCGCGAGATTCCGCCAGGCCAGGGGCCAGTTCTCGCGAGATTCCCACCTGGCTGCGGGCGGCGGCGGCGGCTCCATGCGGTCGGAGCGGGAGGCCGGGCCGGGGCTGATGCGGGGCGGCGGCGGCCGCGAGAAGTGGCCCATGGACATCCCGCTGCGGCGGGAGTCGCCGCGCCGCGACCCGGACGCTCCGTCAAACCCGCCGCCCCCACCGCCTCCTCCTCTTTCCCCACCCTCCCCGCTGCTGCCGCTGCCGCCGCCGCCTCCGCCGCTTCACCCGGCGCCGGGTAAACAGCGCGACGAGAAAAAAACGGCTCTGAGCAAAGTGAGGGGGCGCGAGCGCAGCTGCGGGCGGGGGTGGGGGGGTTTCACGCGTGGGGCGGGGGGGTGTGGGGGTGTGAGGTGCGTGTAGGGGCGGGCGGTGAGGAGCGGCTGTGGTGGGAGGGGGGTGTGAGGGGGTCGGAGGAAGTTTGCGGTGAGGAGCGTGGCGCGGGTGGGCCCTGTGCATCGCAGAGTGGTTTGGGTTGGAAGGGACCTTGAAGATCATCTCCTTCCAATCCCCCCTGCCCTGGGCAGGGGCACCTCCCCCCAGACCACGTTGGACAGGCCCGTGTCTTAATTTCAGGAGGCTGTGGCGTTTCGAACGGATGCTTCTCCGTCTGCAGCGTGAGGGTGTTCATTCGCTTCGGTATTTTGAGG
This sequence comes from Pluvialis apricaria, assembly GCA_017639485.1. NCBI lineage: Eukaryota > Metazoa > Chordata > Aves > Charadriiformes > Charadriidae > Pluvialis > Pluvialis apricaria. Next base: position 68,997,592 of record CM030007.1, read on the forward strand.
TGCCCAGCCGTAGCGCTGGGGGTTTGAGTGCCTTTTCACCTTTCATTCTTCAGGAATCAAGGCTGGCTATTGCTGTGGCAAAGCTTGCTCCTGCAAGGACAAGAGCACTTCTCTCTCCCTGGCTTTATTCGAGCACTTTTCACAGAATACTTATATAGAGTACTGAGAGATTTGATTTATTCCTGTTTTCTAAATTGGAAAACTGAAGCACTGAAAATAACTATAACTTAAAATCAAGTTAAATTCAGATATCAGCAAGAAATTGAAATAGACTGTGTGGAGCTTGGTGACCATTGGACTGTTTTACGTGCTGACATAGTTCTGTCCCAAAGGTTTCCGTATGTTTTCCCAGCCTTTATTATTGGCCAGTTTACCTGAGTGTGGTGGATTGACTTTAGGTGGCTGCCAGACCCCCAGCCAGCCGCTTTCTCACTCCTTCCTCAGCAGGGCAGGGGGAGAAAATAAGATGAAGATCATCTTGGTCGAGATAAAGACAGGGGGATGACTTAGAAATTGTCATCACAGGCAAAACAGACACAACTTGGGAGAAAATTAATTTACTTTATTGCTAATTAAAAAATTACAGTATAATGGTGAGAAACAAAGATTAAAACACCTTCCCACCCTCCTCCCTTCCCTCCCAGGCTCTCCCTCCCCTGCCCCCAAGCAGTGGAGGGGGATGGGGGATAGGGGTTGTGGACAGAACATAACAGCTCCTCTCTACTGCTCCTTCCTCATCACGCTCCTCCACTGCTTCAGCTGTGGGGTCCCTGCCATGGAGCACAGCCCTTCATGAACTGCTCCAGTGGGGGTCCCTCCAAAATGCTGCAGTTGTTCGCGAACTGCTGCACCAGGGGTCTTCTCCATGGGCTGCAGTCCTTCAGGATAAGCCTGCTCCAGCGTGGGCTCCTCTCCACAGGCGGCAGATCCTGCCAGAGAGCCTGCTCCAGCCTGGGCTCTCCATGGGCTGCAGCTTCCTTCAGGGCATCTCCACCTGCTGCAGCGTGGGGTCCCCTATGGGCTGCAGTGTGGATATCCGCTCCATAGCGGTCTTGTGTGGGATGCAGGGGGACAGTCTGCCTCACCATGGTCTCCTCCAGGGGGAATCTCTGCTCCAGCACCTGGGGCACCTCCACCCCTCCTTCTTCTTTCACCTTGGTGTCTGCAGGGCTGTTTCTCACACTTTTTTTCCCCTTACTCCCCTGTCTCACACACTGCTGTGCAGCCTTTTCTGTCCTTTCTTGAATAACTTTTTCCCCAGGGACCACCACCTTGGCTACGGGGCTCAGTTGTGCCCTGCGGTGGTTTTGTTGGAACTGGCTGTGTCTGGCATGGGGGCAGAGGCTGCCCTGGAGCCCCTGCTGCCAGCACCTGCGCACATAAACTTAGTATGCTAAGATGCTGCTGTAATAAAAGTCTTAAAAGCTAGTTTAAATAATTTTAAAAAGAGATACTGTAAAAATGTTGTGTAGTCAATATCTATTTTTTGGTCACTTGTTAAAATCTTTTGTTATTGGCTAAATTGCAGTGGTTCTCAGGCTCTTCATCAGAATATTTCAGTTACCCTACAGTTTTACAATGTTAGCAGAAACTGAGGGAAACTGTTCCATCTGTCAGCAAGTCCAAGAAGGTAAATCACTAGGAGGCTAATTCTCCAACTGAAGTTCCTAATTTGAGGAAGAGCTTTTAAAGTGAAATAATATGATTTGTTTAGTCTCTTTCTACAGTATATTGATCAAAGATAAATCTCCCATTTTCTTTTATGTATGCAGGTAGTTATTCGACGGCTTCCTCCTTGTCTAACTAAGGAGCAACTGGAGGAACAGCTACATCCTCTACCTGCCCATGATTATTTTGAGTTTTGCACTGCTGATCCCAGGTGAGGATGAGCAGTTTGTTTAGGTCTTCGGGTGCTAAAACCTAATTAAGGTATTTTGGTCATACCAAATCACATATGTTTTTTCCATCAAGCCCTTTTTGTTAGTTTTGTTAGTTACTTAAAATATTTATGAAAAGCTGGATACATATGCAGAGGCAATGCATTCCTGCCTTTTTCTTTTAGGCTGGTGATTTTAAAACAGAAAACTTGTGTATGAATAGGACATAATTTTATTTGAAACCCTGATTTTTTTTAACTTTCATTGGTAAAATGCAACAGACTGTTTGTTGGCTGTGAGAAAGCATCAACCTAGGCCAAATACCAGAAGTTTTTTCATGAGTGCCATTTGAGCTTAGTTTCTTTGTTTGCTTACATGTTTTTGTATTTATTTCGTACAGTTTCTCAAATAATCCAGTTTTATTCATTTTTGTCTCATTCAAAATAAAAAAAAAGATAAATAGGAAGAAATAGTGGTTGATTTAAAATAGAACAGTATATTTGTGTAATTTACTCAGTATCGCAGTGGTAAAATACGATTCCCTTTCGAAGAAAACAATTTCCAAAAGAGAAGGAACTTAGTCATTAAAATAAAGAAAATGCCGTGTATGCTACATCTGCATGTTTTCTGAAAAACTGAAGTATATCCATCTTGCCCATCTTAGCTTATCTTAATGTGCAATGAATCATCCTCCACAGGCACCGTATTCTTTCCATTGACTACAGAGGGATCCTGGGTGTGTATTGCTGACCAGCTTTTAGAGTTAGGGGTGACCCCACCCAGAGCAGATAGTCTTTCCTACCTAGGGAGTTGTTTGTGGCAAATTACGCTTGGAACAGTCTAGTTTCTGGGCTGAATTTATTTGAAAGGATACTGCCACTTCTTGACACCGCTGTGTTATTAGATGGTTAACTCTGACTGTATAGGTTTTCTCAGAGCCAGTTCCACAGTTGGAATGGAATAAGTGTCTGTGTAGCAAAACTCAGTGGCGGTTCCCTGACCTACACAGTTACACATACGTACGGCAACTAAATAGTAGGTGCTTCAGCTTTTGTGGTAGAACCACAAAGGAAGTGAAGTTAGGAAAGGGGAGAGTTTAGTCTGATTAAAAGCCTTTGTAGTTACTTACGTTTTTCTTCTGAACCTTGTCATTCGCATTTGTAAATGGGTATCTTTAAGGCTTCGGTCCCAGCTGTTCATTTGATAAAGGGAAAATATCAAAGGCAAACAAAAAATTCTCTGAAGAAGAGTGTCTCTGTCTTCAGCGTGTTTAGCTGCACAAATGCCAGGAAACAGTTAAAAAATTACAATTTTAATTTTCTAGAACAATTGTTGGCACAAGAATTTAGGGAGTCAGCCATCATAGAAAAGAGAAGGCACTGACAACAGTTGTACATATAAAGTTTCATTTTTCTCTTTACTTTTATGTGATGAAATTTGCAGTACTCAAAATGCTGTCTATTCATTTAATTGCATCCATGTCAGGTTACTGCTGAAAGATACTGCGGGTGTTCTCTCATGCTGTCTTATTCATCACGTACTTTCATACAGCTAGGGACAGAACAGATGTATATACAAAAAGTTTGTTAGATCGCATATATGACAGTAGTTCATTCTGGTAGAGGGATGAGGACATGCTTAAAACACTTAAGTTTTTCTTGCCTTGAGAGCAGATCTTGGTGATCAAAATAAGAAAAAGTCTGAAGATAATAAAGCTGTATTTCTTACATTGTTACGCTACTAGACTTCAAGATGCAGCAAGCGAAGAATACACATTTTTAAACTTTTTTTTGAACAATGATACCTCTGATACGCGTTACTTGGATTGTCAGTTTCCTTGAGTCCTGTGTATAAGCCCTGTAATAAAGTAATGGCCTGGGAGAAAAATGTTCTCTTCCTCCTGAGTTTTGGATTCATGTTCTCTTCTGCCTGCACAAATTTAAACTCTCTAGAAAAAAGTGTTTTAATACAAGTATGAATTTTTCAGCATGAACTGTTTTGTATTTGCCTTTTTTTTTTCCTTCATCTTCTTAAAAGTTATGCTTTCCTACAAAAGATGTATTTTTTCAGAATGGGTTTGTCTTTACAAGGTTTGTATGGCTACAGCTTCTTTCAGCAAACTACTGCAGTTTAAACGGGCGTTTAGCTGCAGCTCTGCAGAGCATTGGCTTGACTGATTATTTGTTCTTTGACTGGCCCAGGATCATCTTGCCCTCTTTGTCTGAATGCTGACACATACCCATGCACATCTGTTTATTATTTAATTCTTTGCATGTTCACATACTCTAGAGTATACAGTAAACTTTCAGAAATTGTAAGTTAGAGACAAGATTAATACAGTGAGTCTTAGATCCCTCTTATCCAGCGGCGATAAGGATATACTCTTCTGAGTATAAAGCATTGTGCTGCAGTTATCTGTCGTGTTACGGACAGTTCACAGAATTTCAGAAAACTCCCTGTGCATGTGTCTTCACACCATTCCAGCTAACAGGAAGAGCTACAGGACAAGGTGGACGTGTTCTCTCTACAGTGCCTTCTGTCTTTTCACTGATTAGCTTTTTTCTAGATCCTGTACTGTGTGCATAGTGGCAACCAATACAGAGAATTCAGTGATAATAAAAATATGGGAAGATAAAAAGCAAATTTCATGTTACCCAACGAGAATAATTTGGAGAAGCTACTTGGTGAAGAGGATCTGAAAGAAAGGGGCGTACAAATGTTTTGATGCAGAAGCAGACAGATTTGTCTTAAGAGCTGTAACATCTCAGATTGACCCCATCCTTTGTAACTCTAGATGACAGAAGTTTCTAAGAGCTCATTCAGATTTCTTCAACTGTGGAGTACAGGCGCGCTTTTTTTGTTTTTTTTTTTTTTTTTTTTTAACACAAAACACTGTTAAACTGTAGAACGCTGTGTCAGAAATTAATGCCAGAAATGCTGGAGGTTGAAAACGGTTCAGGAGCACTTAGACAAACACTTATTTAGACAAATATTTATCTATGAAAACCTATTAAACACAAGGATACAAGTTCTGTATTACAAAGTCCCTAGGCTGCAAGTAGCTGAAATTATATACTAGGTGAAGTGTCAGTGTGTAGTTTCCCCTTTTTAATAAACTTTCTCTAAGCATCCTCTACTAGTTGCTGTTCGAGAGAGGACTAGAGAGGTCTTAATTATTGCTGTTTCTACATTTTTATTTCCAAGGTCATCTCACCCTAGAGGACAAAACAAAGAAGATATGCATATCAACTCATTTCTCTGTTTTTGCCGTCTAAAGGTTTTCTTTAAGTTTACAATGTCTTATTATAAGCAGGCTATAAAACTTCTTAAAATTTCATTTAAGTAATGTCATTAATGTATAACACTTGTTCAGTTACATCCATTTCAGTAAAATCATTTCAGAAAGTGACTGTTGCATTGTGTTTTGTTCATTTTTTCAGATTCATCCGATTCACTGCATTACATTTATTCTCTCTTGTACATTAACATCAAAATACAAACAAAACACTGTTTCTGTGACTGATTCTATGGCCTTTAGGGTTGTTCGTTGGATAGACACGCGATCTGTAGCTGATAATAAAGACTACGCCTTCCTGACAGTCTGTCTTGTTCTCAGACTCCAAATACTGTTTTTTCCAGATACTCTTTTTTTTGTCTGCACGTAAATGTTTCTGAGTCTTCTAAAACTTGAGTCAAGTGATTGAGCTCTGGCCCTGCAGGATTTGGGTCATCCCTTGGGACTGGCGCTGAGTGCTGAGTGCTAGGACTCGTCATTATTGTTACGAGGCTATAAAAGTAGAGAGATCTGAACAGGAGCTTTGCTTATGTGAAAGCCAGTCAACTAGTCCATGCCATGCCATATATTACAGAGAGTTATAAAGCTTCTTGCAAACAGCACTCCTTCTTTTCCCTTCATAACTGCTTCCTGACATTTTCCTCAGGATTATTGTAGGCAAATAGCATTAGTGCTGTGGGATGGCGGTCTGCACCCAGGAACTGCAGCTCTGAAGGGGCAGCGCCTTTAGAGTTTCACAGGAGCCACCACTAGCATGTTCTGGATGGAATGAGCGACAGTCTGTCATCACAACTGCGCAGTGTTTCTGTTACTCCTCTGCTGGGCAAATTGTGCTCATATCTGTAAAAAGGAAAGGCTAAGTTAATTTAAAAGTATGCCAGGTCCATCCACCGTGTGAATGACCACAGAAGGTGAGAGACGAGAGGATGAATGCCAGTGGATTTTAGCTTGACACGACAGTGTAGATGATGAGGTATCAGTTTGATCAAAAATTAGGCAATATATGAATGGATGGAGGATTTTATTTAACACTCCAAAATTTAGATGTAGAGATCTATATATTTATATACATGTAAGTATGTATGTTTGTGTATATATACACACACACACTATGATTGATAAGTTGATAAGTACTTTTAGAGACCTGATGGCTATGTTTATAGTTTGCATGTTGTTTCTATTATAGATAACTATTTAAAATTGCTTTCCTGTATACCAATCTTTTTACACAGTTGAGTTAAAAGATACTTTGTAGAAGTAAACTATCAGAATGTGTTCGTTATTAAAATTACTATAAAAGTAAGGGCTTAAAGAGATGATAGACTAAGTATTACAGAAATACATGTAACCTAAAAGATTGAATACCCTTGAATCCACCACAGAAACCAAAGAAACAGTGTTGTACGCTGAACAAATGTGTACAGTCAGACTCATCTGGATTATTTCCATAGAGATTGCTCTAAGTGGTATCTCAGAGATGCCAACATCATGTGCAGTGCATCTGTCCAAAACATGATACGGATGGAAGGCGGCGTTATAGACAGCGAACATATGGCAAAATAGAACCAGCTGTCTGATGATAAAACTAAGCGTGCAACCTCAAAACTGAATTTCAAATCCTGAATGAAATCTGTGCTGGTAGGTACTTGAAAGAAGGAGGAGGCACGCAGAGTCCAGTGGCCCTTCTGTAGGACTCAGCTGGAAGGCGAAATCCTGAAGAGTAAAAGCTGTATTTTATCCAGTCACTGCTGAAAGCAAAGTGTCAAAGTAGAATAGGAGTGTTTCTTCCTGGGAGAGGGTAATAGGCACAGAGTGCCTGTGGCCCTGTGTAGCCCCACGCATTCTTTGCTTGCACGGTCACGCTGGGGAGTGCTCAGTGGATAGGTGAAAAGGGAATCCAGGGTGGGGAGCGGCAGTTGGAAGTCAGGTGTCTGAAACCTGGAGTGAGAAACAGTATTTTATATGCAGGCCAGCACTAAGCATTTCTGATTTGCTAGGTTTAGTTAGCTCCCAATTAAGAGAGTGAGTTCTATGCATTTTTTTTAGGCACACTGCACACTTTGCTGGGTAGGAAACGGGGTCTGAAACAGTGATCAGGGCTTTATACGCTGACAGTCTGAGAGCTGACTTGCATGCATATGAGAACCAACTCTATCTATAGAAGTGGCTACATCAGAGAAGGAACCCGTAATCATTAAGCATTGTCGTAAGCGTGTTTCTACAACCTTCTACCCTAATACATAACGACAATAATGGACAGACAATCCTATTTTATTGTGCTACTGTGCGCATCAATATCCTACTGTGCACAAGCATGCTTTTGTATTTTTTGTATGTTTCTGCTGATGTGAATGAAGTGCTTGAAGATATTAGTAATGTATAGCAACAACATTGGATCCCTTATCTGCAAGGTAATTTCTAAATCTCTGCTTTCCAGAGTCCCGTTTATGTATTTCAGCCTCAGTTTTTTTTTTCTTATTAATAAATGCTTAATAGCCATATCAAATGTTTCTATGTTTCAAAAGATATTCACTCTGATAAGCCTAAACTGAAAATGTTAGAAAAATACTATGTTGTATACCAGGAAAAGATTGTGTTGCAAAACAGATGAAACAGATGGTGTTGGTGTACAAGCTAAAGGAAACAAGGAAGGAGTCTTTGTAATTTCAGTTCTCTTTCAGGATGGTTATGTGCCCAACCATAAGGTTCAAAGTTACTGCAGAAAAAAAAATAATCCAACTGTATGATGAAGCTGTTTGCTGTGCACTGAAACAGAGAAGCACCACAGTAATGTAGCAGCTGGGACACTTGTCTGAGTCCCAGTCTGTGATCTACGGAAAGTTTTAGTATTTTAAAAAAACTGAAGATGGACAGAACACTGAAATAGTTGTTTAGACTAGGAACTGAAACTCAGTTCCTCAACCTCGGATAATAATTACTGGGCTGAAAAATAATGCTCCCTCCAGATTCCTGGTTTTGTCTTGTGAATCTTCAGCACTTCAAGTGTATAATCATATCAGTCTCTAATATCAGGCCTCATTTAATTTAAACATCAAAGAACATGTAGCATAAGAATAGTCCTGTTAACATGACAGAGAAGGAAATTTACTTCTTCCTGGGAGCCACCAGTTATCAAAGAGACTTCTTCACTGTTCCAGCCAGTAGGCAGCATGGAGACATTTCTTCCAGCACAGCTATAGATTGCCACAGTAAAATTTCCTCCTTTACATACACTTGCAGGCCTTTTAAAAATATGGTTTTTTGGCTGTATGTAATTATGAAAAGTGTTCAATTTTTTTTTTTATTTTTTTTTTTTGCTTTGAAACTGATGAGAAGGAAGCTGGCTCGTTTTGTCTGCTTTGCATCTTGGTGGTAACTCCACAACCCCCTTCGAGTTACCTTGTGTTGCGTGTGCAGACTGGAGGTTTGCAAATCTGATCACAGAGGATTCTGCAGGGTTTGCAGAACCCTGTGACAAAACACAAGCCACGTGCCACCATGCTCATTTGGTCAAGCTGTCTAGAGGTGGCTTGCAAGCAGTCCGTAGCCGTGTGGCACCTGTGTAGGCTGTGGCGGATGAGGGAGCGTGCCATCCATGCCTGTAGCTTCTTTCAGCACTGCTTTGTGTCGGCAGCATAGCCCCAGCCGTGCCCTACCAGGCATTTTTGTGGTTGCCTGCATACAGGTCACTCAATGCTATTACCATCCTAGAATATAAAAATACAATGAGTATATATGGATGAAATATCTCTTCCTTAGAATTAGAAGGTTTATCTTTGCGTTGCTGTTTTTTTTGCAAAATGTCTAAATGAAAAAAGCCCTCTAGTGTTTTTTTAAACATTTCTCCTGGCTACAATATCAAGCGCAAATTTGGCAGGTTTACAAAATCATTGGTTAGATATTAGCACTGCTCTTTAAGGCCACCTTCAGACACCCAAAGTTTAATCCATATGGTGGCACATTTGAAAAAGAAAAAATTGCTTAGTTTATAGTAGCTGTGTTGCTTTGAGCTGCGACATGTGTGGATCCTGTGATCCAATCCGTGTTTTTTGCTCTTTCTCACTCATTGTGAAATCTGATTCTGAAATAGTTATGGGATTGAAATAGGGTTGCAACTGTGTGTGTTTATTGTCTCCTGGTGCTGGAGGTGAGTTTGTGTGAAGACAGGCCGTGTGTGGCAATGGTATTATGGACGTAGGTATTTTAAAGTTACGGGCTTGTGTTCAGATATGTTCAAAAACCTGGCGTAATGTATAGCCATCACTGAAGGCAGTTTAAGCCAAACTGGTTTATATTGCAGTTGCAGGGGTTTAAAGCATGCACATGCCATGAGTCAAAATAACTGAGCTGATGGGTGGTAATTCATTAAATTACCTCCGTTCCGTTGTGGTTGGTGGTGTGCCAGCCCTGAGGTTTTTGTCAGGCACATTCAGCATTTACCCTTGGAGTGGGATTTATGCCAATAAGTTATTGAAGAATCAGAATTATTTTAGGTAAGTACCTGTTCTTGCTTTTGTTAGAAATGCTTTGGATTTTCACACTAATTGTTCTTCACAACTAGACATTGCATATATATTGATACACATGTATGTCAGATGTTGTTTATTTATTTGTATATAATTCAGTGGATTATCTTGGCAATTAGGTTATTTAATCTTTCTTAAAGGTGGAAGTCTCTTTAAATACAGTGGCAGCTTGGCAACTGCCCTTTCACTGGGAGCTTTTACTCTACCTTCTCCTATTTCAGCGACAGAAGACTTTCTTAGTATGCCTAACAAGATCCCCAAAAGCACTGCTGTTATTCCTATCTCTTAAATCATGAAATAGTAGACTTAAAGCTTTGATCCTGGACAATGGATGCTTATGCTCTGCAATTTAGGGAGACAAAACAAACTAGAAATATTTGTCTCAGTTCAAAATAAATTTCGCATCCGGGAACTCAGTTGTTCAGTTACTTTTTGTCATATCTATAATTAGATATGTATATTTAAACACTTTGATATGCATGTTTAAAGTAGCCATTTCTCAAAGATGAGAATTCCAGTGTGATCCTTCCAGTTTTACTTTTTTTCTAGTCCTGAACAGAATAGTAAATAACAGAAAATAAAATTGTTTCTTGTTGCAGCCTTTATCCTCATCTCTACTCAAGAGCATACATTAACTTTAGAAATCCTGAGGACATCCTTCTTTTTAGAGATCGCTTTGATGGCTATGTCTTCATTGATAACAAAGGTTGGACTATTTGTAATATACGAAGTGTGTATATACGTATATCATTTTAGAACATTAATTTACTTCCTTTTTGCTAATTATGTCAGGTTTTTTTCTCAATGTACAGTTAATTACATAAAAGTATATTACAATCTAGCACTTAAAAGATAATGAAGTGCAAAATATATTTGTCCATGCAGTCTTGCTTTTCTCTGTGGTGTGCATGCTTTGTGTGCATTCTTGTACCTTAAGCAGTACACTGTCAACAGGCTGTTAAGATAATTAGCTTATGCAAGCTCCACAATTCATCACAACAGTAACTGAACACATTGCAGGCATGGATTGTTACATCTCCAGTGTGCTTTTGTGAGATAAAGTTGTGCCACTGATTCTCATTTTGAAAAAGCAAGATGAAAACTTGACTTCATCATTTTAGTTGTCCACTTTGAGATATGTACAGCTTGACTTTTTAGAGCGTTTGCGGACATCTTGAGTTGAGCTCCAAGAACAAGAGTGACAAAATTGGTTGCCATCTTTAGGATGATCAGTCTGCAAAAGTTTGCCCAATGGTAAAGAAAAACTGTGATGTAGATGTGGATAAATCCGGGTCTCCTACAGTAGCATGAAACTGCCATAGCCAAGAAATGGTGCTTTCCCTTTAGCAGTTCCTTCCCTCATTCACTCATACCCTCTGTAAAAAATTGCATGGGTTGTATAAAACAGACATAGATTTGTGGGTTTCTTATATAGGCATTGTCTGTCTGTTTTGTACAGTCAGTGTTGCGGAAGTCCTGCAAAAAGTAGTCCTGTCCACTCTTACAGGAGAGTTGATCTCTAAAGGAGCTCTGTCAAACTTAACAAATTCCTCTTCAGCATTTCCTACCTGAGATATTTTGTAGGCTTCTAACTTAATCAGATTTGGATGGATTTTCCCAGAGATGGAGAACAGCACATTCCTCACAGTGTGTGATTCCAAGATTTCAAATTTTGAGTGTTTTAGATGAAAAACTAGAAAGAAAGTATTTTTATGATTCTGCCAAGACTTCACTTTGCCTAAATTAAGCACGTTCTTCAGTGTTATGCTGGACTGAAGCCAGAATATTTTGTACATTGCAAAACTGAGCTTGGACACAGCTGGCCAGTTTGGCGTGATAGTGCAAATAGAGAACAAGTTTTGATCAAAGGTGCCCTCCGGTGAGGCTTGTGGCAGCCTTGCCCTTATGAGGCTAAAATTAAAACAAGTATTATTAAGTTCAATAAGGTTAACAAATGTTCTAGCAGATTTAAGCCAAGTTTTCAGTGGCCTTGAGCAAAGTGTAATCTTGAACCTGCTGCAAGTGGAAACCAGGCGAAATTCCAAAGCTACACACAGTTCTGACTCCAGTCCAGAGAAGAATCCAGTATTTAAGGCAGAATTAAAAACAAAGATTCCATGCCAGTAAACACAGGCAAGCAGTTGTGTAGTCCATCATAAACAGAAAAAAAAAAATGAAGTTTCACAGAATTCTACATACTGAGTTTTACGGTTTCAGTTCTGAAAGAAGGTGGTATGTTTTATAATTGCATATTGCCTAGCATTATTTTTTTAAGCATTTTGGCAACAAAAATCTACAGAAGCAACTCAATTGTTTCAGATTCATTGTCTAGTAGTAATTATCACTTGTCAGGCTGAGATTTGGTGTAAATTTTTCTAATCAATGAATATCCATGAAAGATTAAAAAGGAATTAGAAATGATAATGCAAGAATTTTATTGTGCAACAGTAGTCATCTTCATTTTTACAGTCTTTGTTAGCATGTCCAAAAAATACCGAATTTTTAGGTATATAATTAAAATATAAATGTATTTTGTTTTGAATCTAATATACTACTACATATAATTTTTCATTAGAAGTTTACGATGGGATTGTGGAAACATTGACCTTTGATTTCAAGTAAGATCGCCCAATATAAGTTTCAAGAGTTTTGAAAAACTTACTTGAATATAGGGAATGTTTCTCCCTCTCCAAAAATTAAGCATTGATCTTTTTTAAGGTTTGGAGTATCCTGCAGTGGTTGAATTTGCTCCATTCCAGAAGATTTCAAAAAAGAAGCTGAAGAAGAAAGATGCCAAAGCCGGGAGCATTGAAGACGGTAAATATATTTTCTTGGCATCACAGTGGAAAATAGATTCCATTTCTGTTGTGCATTGCAAAGTATTAACATAATTCAAAAATTTGTCTTCACAGATCCAGAATATAGGAAATTTTTAGAGAGTTATTGTGCTGATGAAGAGAAAATCTGTGCCAATCCTGAGATTCTTTTGGGAGAGATTGAGGCCAAAACAAGGGAACTCATTGGTCTGTTTTCTTGGTTTTTCTTACTATTGAAAATATTAAATATCCTATTTTTATATCTTTATGATATTACCTGCAAAAGCTGACCTGTTCAGACTGATGGACTTATTGCAGTTAAATTTTATCCAGCCAAGTAGTGGCAGGAAACATCCCACCTACTCTTTTAAATCTCTATGCATGGAATAACTTGACTTCACTGGAAGTTTTGCCTGCACAGTGGCTTCAGAAATGGGTCCTTAATACTTCTGAATATTTACAGATGTAGTAAAAGATGAAAGATTTATTTTTAAAAGATAAAATAGCTGGATACTTAACAATTGATCCCTGATATTAGCTGCTGTTATTGAGAAACATAAAGTGATTTCTCTTTGTTCTCACAGTCAAGATTCTGCAAAAGCTTTGAAAGCAAGGCAGCACGTTGTTTTCTGTGTGCACGTAGCATGACTTTCACAGTCTCGGGGGGAATCTTTAGTAAGATCTGAAATCTTCAATGCCAGTATGTGGCTTTCAGGATGACATGGAGTATTGATGTGCTGTATCTCCAAGTGACAATGTGCAGAACACTTAGTCTTTCCCTAGGTGTGACAATTGAGTAGGGAAAAAAAAAATCGACCTTTGTAAAAGTAGCCACCTCTTTTGATTAGAATCATAGAACAGAATCATAGAAACATTTAGGTTGGAAAAGACTCTTAAGGTCAGTGAGTCCAACTGTTAACCCAGCACTGCCAAGCCCACCACTAAACCATGTCCCTAAGCGCCACATCTACCCGTCTTTTAAATACTTCCAGGGATGGTGACTCAACCACTTCCCTGGGCAGCCTGTTCCGATGCTTGACAACTCTTTTGGTGAAGAAATTTTTCCTAATATCCAATCTAATCCTCCCCTGGCACAACTTGAGGCTCTTTCCTCTCATCCTGTCACTTGTTACTGCTGTTTGTCTGTTTGTCCCTGCCTGTGACAAGCATTTCGGTAGTAGCATTAATTATTCTTCATATCCATAAATTAATACTTGACTGAAGAGATTTGGAACTTAAACAATATAGAGGAAATGGAAATATTAGAAGTATGGACATTTAGATCATTCTGTTATCATTCTGCTTTTCTAGATAGGGAATTTCCCCAACCATTTTTATTTACCCCAAATCTTCCCTACTATTTGACAACAGAGTAAAAGCAGTCAGAATTTTCTGAGTTTACAATTTACAAAAAGTTTACAATTTCAAGAAAGGTTTATTAACTTAAAATATTCTGTCAATGAAAATGATTAGTCTTGAGAGTTGCTGATTTCTGAGTAAACATATTGGCTGATGGCAGCTTTACATTAGGAGTTTTAATGTTTTGCATATGTTAAATCACAGGAAATCAAATTAGTTCCTTTCTTTTTTCCTGCTATTCAAAACTGTGGCCATGGCTATCAATATAAAAACAAAGATTACTTCAGTGGACAGCGTTTTTATAGCAAAATTATGTAAGGGTTTAGTTGCATGTCAAGTTTCAAAGGTGTTACTCCTGCTGGAGTCAATGGAAGACATGGCCAGGATTTTGTTGGCAGAATTAGGCCTCACATTCTCAGCGTTTCTCCAGGTAGTGTTACTGCAAACCAGCATGTTTTGTGCATCACGTCACATGCATTAGCTCATCAGTTTCAGTGTGACAGAGAGATATAAAACAGATTTTATCTGTAACAAGATGAACGTAAGCTTGTTCTTCTGGCTTGTTTGTAGAGAGCAAGATAAAATATAAAATTTATTGCTGACACAGGCCTTCATTTTGTAATTTCTTTTTTTTAAATTTTCTTAAACATTTTAAGAAAAAACTCTTAGATTTTTATTTGCAATAAGGGCCATAAATAAGATGGGCAAGATTCAGGTTTGATAAACATTCTTTTTTGCCCTCCTCTTTTGATAGTACTCATCATGCTCCCTTTCTCCCTTGAGCTTCAAGTTATAATTTCTGATGAAACCTCTTGCGTCACAGCCTTAGTCATGACTAGGGTCAAGTTCTGGGCTCTTGAGTGCAGCTTGTCCTTTCCCCAGACCCTCCAGTAACAAATTGTGATCCCTTTCAGCATGTAAAAGTCCCCAGAGATGGACACTGCTCAGACAAGGGAACTTATGGGAGCGGGGGAAAGAGGCAGAGCTACAGATCTGATAGACTAGTAGGGAGGGTGCTGGGGACCTAAAATGTGTCAAAAATTAGGGGCAGATGGGAGAGAGAGGTAGGGGGTAGCATGAGGAATCTGGAGATAGAGGGAGGAAGATCTCAAATCGACAATTTGTTTTGGTTGTTGCTTTTGACCAGTGATATTTGCTAAAAATAAATATAGATATTGAATCCTATCAAGCCTTCCATTCATAACTGTGTAACAAGGTTTTATCATTAGCGAATGAGATGCCCCCAGGATATTCACACTTTCAAAGCAAAAATATTCAAATATTTTTGGGATATGAATTGAAACTGAAGCCAGAGTTTTATTGAATCTGCTGATACTTTGCCATGTAGCCTGGGACAAACCACTTATCTCTTATTCATCCTGTTTTCTGATGGAGAGGTGAATGCTAAACAGTAGTTAAATGGAAATGATATATAAGAATGAAAATGTTTCCATCATGATGTACTTTGAAATCTGGGGTTGAAAAGTGCTATGTGAGATTACGGTAATGTGGGCTGTATATGAACAGCAATATAGGTTTTGATGTACAGTATTAAAATGAAGGAATAGATTCTGAACACATTTCTTTCCTTTTTGGTGAAATAACCGTTTGATGAGCAAGAGAGAAAAAGCCATTTTCTTGAACTCAAAAGATAAGATTTTTAATGAAACATTAAACAATCATGCAACATATATCTGTTGCTTCTGACCCTAAAGGCAAAAAAGGAACAGTGTGTTTCTAAAGCAGAATTATGGGAATGCCTTCAAAATATATATAAAACAAATAAGTTTATTAATTATTTAGCTCCCTTGCAGATAAAGCTAGAAAAAAGCAGTTAGTACTAAAGTAAAGAAATGAGTACATATTTTAGGAGTTGAACACTATATCACAAATTTTTTGTGTTTTAGCTAGAAGAACAACACCCCTTTTGGAATATATTAAAAATAGAAAATTAGAAAAGCAGGTACGTTCAGACTTTTGCCTGAAGTTCAACATTTATGTTTCACATGGTTTTCCGTTGGACAATTTACAATTAATCATTTTGAACTCTTCAGAGAATACGAGAAGAGAAAAGAGAAGAACGAAGGCGGAGAGAACTGGAGAAGAAACGCCTGAGGGAGGAAGAGAAAAGGAAGCGCAGAGAAGAAGAAAGACGTAAAAGAAAAGAACTGGAGAAGCAAAAGAAGATTTCTGAAAAAGAAATAAGGATCAAGGTACTTTAATGAAAAGAAAAACCCTATTTTTCTGTTGAAGCTATCCAGAAATTCCTTTGGTATCTCACTTATACTGTTTATGCAGTGTACTACAGTACAGTGTGGCAATACCAAACCAGTTTTGACTGGAAGGGTAAGTAACGTAGGACTTTGACTAAATAGTGTTCTTGAAAAGTGTGACTAATTGCCTTAGGTGCAATG